>CM060938.1:679929633-681208800 GCA_030765085.1 Allium cepa
TCATACTTATTATATTTTTGTTTCAAATAAAATTTCTTTAAGTCCAATTAAATTTCAATATATTAACATTTGAATTTCAGTTTCACATTTTCAAATTATATTTAAAATTAACATCTATAAACAACTAATATTTATTTTGAAAAACTCTATTAAATTCACAAATTAATTTCAAAAGTTAATTCAATTATCAAATTAAACTGGGTTAAAATCCGGGGATGTTACAAATAAAGTTCGGTATAAAATAGAAAATGCATAAAAAAGTAAAGTAAGTCTACTTGCCAGTTTCATGTAGTAATATTCCACTACTACGGATAGTAGTTCCATTTGAAACTTAAAATTCCATGGTCACTCTTGCTAAACGTTATTTTCTCCAATGTCCTTGTAGCGTGTTACAATATGAGTTTCAAATCCAATATCTAAAGGGCAAGAGGATGAAATTATACATAAAAAATTTCTATAAGGAAACTACACATAAGAGTAGATTTAGATTCCTTCCATAAGATCTTCAAATATTGCGGATAGTTCCTTTTCCATTGTCCCATTTTAGAGAAATTGTGACATTCACCCTTCTCTTCCTTACCATTAGCCCTACCTTTGCGACCCTTCGACCTACATATTATTTAGTTTGTACCATTCAAAGTACCATTAACCATAAGCAAAACATTTGAATTCATCATGAACGTACTCTCAACTGTCCTTAACATATTAAGAAGATCCACGACGATATACTTCAATGGATTCATAGTGATGTTCAAATAAAAGGATAAAAATACGAAGTTAATGATTTAAGTATCAAGTTGATCCAAACTCTTGATCAAAAGTTGATCCAGAATAACCATTTTTTCTATACATTCAGTCATATTGAGTACGAGATCTTGGATTGGATTCCGTTACTCATCTTTGTATGAAAAAATCTCCATGATATCATGTACCTTGCAGAACGAGATTGTTCATCGTAAATTTTTTGTAGGTGCTCAAATACAAAATGAACTTCTATATTATCATGCTACCTTTGGATCTCGGTGCTTATAATGGACATTACGTAGCATTAAGCAAGTTTATGTCTAATGACCATGATTTGTGAGACGATTCTCGAGCATATACTTATTATCAAGTTTGGTCATAGTTCATTAGCGACCACATGTCAGAGTCTTTTGTATATGAGTGTGATTTTAACATTTCTTTGCTGGTCTTTACAGTTCACACCATTCAGTATGCTTTTCTCTAATAATAGTTTCAATGTTATCATTTTATCCATGCAAAATATTAAGAGTAGATTAGATAACATCATATATGTACGTAAACTTATTAGATTGGTTTATCATATTTATCTAATAAGGCTCCTATTAATTTACATATTTTAAAAACCTATAAGAGATGTAGAATTTTCTTAAGTTCCTTTAGTAGGCATTTGGATCCATTTATCATATTACTATAACTTTAAGAATGCTCAACAAAATGTCATTCCCGCAAATGGTAAATAACAAATTATTAATTATATCTCATATAAAATTCATAACCATGTATGATTTTTCTTATAATCCTTTTTATGTCCTTGAGACTGATCAATAAATTATAAAGTGCTTTATACACTCATGGCCTATGATTTCGTAATTGCTAAAGAATAATTCTGTAACCACTGACGGTGCTTAATAAAGTTGGAAAATGTCCTTGCCAATCTTAGGGTAATATAAACATCACTATAAATAGTTTGCGCTTGAGGATACTCAATAACCATAAGTATGTATAGTACACTATTTATACTACAAATGATATAGAGAAACATTATATTAAATTCACAATAAACTAGTAATTTGAGCACCATCAACATTTTAAGGAAGACCAATGCACTATCTCGTACTATCATATGTATTTATATCTTATGTATACACCTTTGGTTCATTCAACCTTCTTTATACATATATGTTATATATATTCAATTTATTAAATCTTTTATAATTTACTAATATATGTATGTCACACATTCATTATGAATCTTTGTTAGTTAAGCCCTATGCAGTTAAAGCATTTAACCATTTTATAGCGGTGGAGGTGCAAAAAGTTATAGTGAGGATAAAGCAATGATATAGTGGAAAATAGCAGAGGTGTAAAAAGCTTCATCAGATATAAAACTAAGCATTTAAAGTTAATTTATTCTCATTCTCACATCATATTTGTATAGAAAAAATAAATATGGTTTAATCTTATATAACAAAATCGAAGAATGCCATGATTTATGCAAACAATATTTAGTGATTATAATAGATTTCTAACTTATATTGGGCATTTATGCTTTTAAATTAGATCTTTACCCTAACTTTGTTGATCTGGTTTAAAAAGTGAATTAGTCAAACCAACCTATTATAAAGACTTAATTTAGCGAGTGATCGAAAAATAGCGGGGCTTAAAGAGGATCTATTGTTTAATAGCGGTAAATTGAAATAGTGTAGCGGTCGAAGAACGCTACGGGTTATAGCGGGGATTTAGTGGGGATTTAACTATATAGGTTAAGCTCTTTTAATTAATATGAATATAATTGTTATATTTATATAAAATTTAAAACTATTTTAAATTTATTCTTTATAAAATTTTGTTTTTAAAGTCAAATCAGATATTAGGCTTGGTCTATAGTTGATAAATTTATTTTTTCATAAACTTTTATATTATACACACACATACATATAAATGTAATATATCATTTTCATTTAATATATATACACATTTATTAGGGTTTATTTTATTTACATTCTAAAAATTATATTATATTTATTTTAAAAATACTACAGAAAAAAGTGATTCTTTATAGTTAAGTAATTTATTTAAAATATATTTGATATAATTTATAATATATATATATAGAAATATCTATGATTGAATAAAATATACATATATTTCTCGTTTGGCCAAGAAGGAAAATATGTATTTAAGGATTTTAAATATATATATATATGTATGTATGTATTTATATATACATATGTGTATGTATATATGTATGTATGTGTACATAATGCGTGTGTGTATAAACTTTTAGAATATTAATCAAATTGGAAATGCTGTCTAGTCAATACTACATTGATTATTTACATATGCATGTATGTATCAACCAACATATGTTAGGGGGAAATCAAATCTTTTTAAACATACAAAGCTATATATATATATATTATCTAATTATTTCAACTTTCAAAATATCTCAATTTCATACATATATATAACGATCTTGTTAAGTTAATGTCCTATATAGATATGTATGTATGCATGTATGTATGTATATATATTAGCAAGGCTCGCCTTCTTTATATCGGGTCATCCATTTTTATAAAAACCAATTAAAATTGGTGTTTGTCACATGCATCAGAATAGCTAAATAAAGAGAAGTACGTGAACTAGGCAGAATGATCTAAATTAGTAACACATAAGTCAAAAGAGGCTATTTCCGTCCAACGAGGAGGAACCACTGCCTTCATTCTTAGAATTAGGCCCAATTACATATATATACCCTAGAAATAGAGTAGATGGGTTGGAAACATAATCCACTAAATCCCTAGAGTGAAAATATATCATGTCCCAAGTGTCATCCTTCAAAATAATCCTATTGCTGCCATCATCTTCACCAAGTGTAGAAAGAACAAGACCTTACCAAAAAACATGATAACATAAATGACGTTCCTTACGATCGCTTCCAACAAACATGTTCTAACTAGCATAGGTCCATGTATATTTAATTTCGGATTTCTCATGAACTCAAGCTTACTCATAAGGATTTCAAGAAAATACATTTCTTAAAGGAGGAACAACAGGTTCAACCAAGAGGCAAGCATTGATAATAACAATTGGGGGCTCAGTACAAGGAAAGGTAAAATAAGAAGCTATATCAAGTAATGGGCATAAAGGAAAAAAATCAACAGAAGCAACTACAGGAGGGTTAAGGATCCTAGGCTTAGGAACCCTTTTCCTAACAAGAGGATGAGGACATGAGACCTTAATTTGGATAGGCATGGAAGAATCAACCATCCCCTATTTACAAGCTTCCGCCATGTGGCCAAAAGAGTGGCATACCGAGCAATATACCTTTTATGATTTTAGATAAATATATATAGGCCTAATATAATAATTTATATTTATATATATATACACACACACATCGTATAGATCAACTACATATTAAACATATATATAATAAACAAATATAAATTACATACATACATACATACATACATACATACATGTATGTATTATTTATATCCAAGAGCAATATAAAAACAACGAAATATTTACCTATTCGATATAGTGGGTTGTTAACAGTTTGTATTTACAAACCTTTTCCTCTTTATGGCATATCCCTTTTTCCTCCTAGTTTTGTTTGCAAAGTTAAGCTATAGACTTCAACTTTTCTCTCTAATGGAGGCTAGGGTTTCTATGTTTGAAAGTATGAAAACAACAAGATAAGTGGGTTGTATTTGTAGCCACAGAATAGTCATAAAATCTAGTATATTCCCCTCTTTTTCTCCTCATTTTGGCCTAGATCTTATTTCTAGTCAGGGTGATTTAAACCCTGTCTCATCTTATCTATGGTGGACCCTTAATTTTACAAATATTTTGTAAACTTTAGGCCTAACCAATATCCAATATTATTTAAATATTTATTTTAGCCATTTATTTAGTTAAATTAATATATAACTTTAATGTATTATTTTAGTTAATTCTAAGACCTAAAATAAAATTAAAAAATACAAATTAAATACACCATTTATATTGATTTTATCCATTATAATTTATAATATTTATAAACTTATTAGATTAAGTTAAATTCAGAAATATAATCAAAAATGCTATTGTGTGACTCCTTGGTGTGAATTATCCCTAAGTAATATTAAACAATTTAAACATTAAATTCTGCATGTTAATTGTTGCAGTACGGTAATGGACATGATTTCGGTTGCTTTCAGATCATTTAGGTGAAATCTAATTTTTAAACTATTAAAACTACGTCCTAAGTAATGATATATTGTGCATGTTTTATTTTCTTCATCACTATGTCATTGAGATATCTAAAGTATGGTTAGTGGTCAAACACTCAAATAATATCCATAGTTAATTCAATAGAACAACTTCAAAGCCCTTGCTTCAATTTGATAATGTTTATCAATTAACTATTTTACTCTAGCCGTAGATTTTTAACTAAAGTTGACAGCTAGCTACAGTGATACTGACCTTAACAATAAAGGAGATGAATCCTCTCTTTGGCAGTATTTTACTTTAAGTAGCTCAAAGAATATCCAATTATTGCCGTAAGATTATCATTATGTCATGTAATTGACCATAATCAAAGTACAGTATAAATACTTAAGATCAACTGTACTTTCAAGTGTGAAGACTACTGCACACCATTACATGAAATCTTCTATTTTTACTTAAAGGTGTTTGACCTATAAAAGACTCTTATTAAGTCGTTATATGACTATTCCAAAGAACACAAGAGATAATAACTTTGTATCCCTAATGGTCATGAGTAATTTGTCGTCCTTCATATGGAGACCGCGACTTACATTAGTTTCAAATAGAAGAATTAATATTCTTTTTCATAATACATCTTAGCTAAGAACACTCAAGGATAAGTATTTTAAATTCAGACTATATTACTCATGGTTACAAACACATTCAACTTACTATTGATTAAATAATTTAACTAATGATTTTCTACTTGTATATATGTAATGTTTTAAGAGTTACTCGTATCATATTATAACAACATATACAATAGAAAACAAAATGTAAAGTGTGCTTTTTCGAACAAGATTCTCATACAAGAGTTAGGTTATGTAACAAATTATATAATTGCACTTAGGGAACACCCATAACTCTATCAACATCTATCCAAGGCTGTCCGCTAAGGTATACTACAGAAAAAGAGTTCTTCGAGAGGTCATAGAAAAATACCCAGATCAGACGTAGTTTGGTGTGAATAATTCTCAAAGAATGCTAATAATCTCAACGTCATACGTATCATTTATATTTATATAGAGTACTTAACGTAGGCTATATCACAACCATATCACGTAAATCATTTATTTAGGAAGAATACCAAAATATTAAACAAGATGTAACATCCTTAATTTTTGATAACATTATTTAGGAAATTTAATTTGATAAATTAAATAGAATAATGATGATAAGGGGATTGAGATTTGATTAAATTATATAATGGAATGTGCTTAATAATAAAAAAGTCTAATGGGCTTTAAATTAGTTTATAAGATAATTAATTTTCACATGGGCATAGTGGTAATTAGCCATTCTATTATAAATGGCTATACACATCTTATTCTTGCCCATTCATGTTCCATTTTTCATTATGCACAAACAAAAATCAAAACTAAATAGAGCCAACCATTAACAAGGAGCAAAAAGAAGAGATTTGAATCTAAAGCTAAGGACCAAAGCTAGAAAGAATTAATCAACAACCAATCTCAAATTCCTTATCAAATCTAAGGTGAATAATAATTCATTCAATCTCTTTTTAATTTTATAATCATATGATTTTGGATTTGAGTATTTATTTTGTTTCTAAGATATATTGGATGATGATATACTTAATTTATGAATTGCTGATTTAAACAATTTATTTGTGGATAAAATTCATACGGTTTTAGAGGCAAAACCGTTGGTTGTTGGTTCCAAAATGCCATGGAAAATTTTTATGTTAAGTAAAACATAATTTTGGAGACGATTTTTAATTTTTAGAATTTTCCAAGCCATGGAAATTTTATTATGAATTTTTTATGGTAAATATAATGTAATTGGGTTTAAAAATTTATTTTGAATATTTCAGGAAGAAATTGGGTATAAATTTTTAATATGTTTGATTACATGATGAAATCGAATTTCTGTGATTTTTGGGGATTTTTCCCAATTGATTTACTAAGGAAAGTAAATTATTTTAAAAGGAGGACTTTTCTGAAATAATTGGTTTTGGTATATGGAAGTGCTTAAACCTTACGTTTTTATGGTTTAAATCTGATATAAGTGCGGCAGTTTTTAATGTAAAGTATTTGAAATGTTTTATGCAGCCAATCAATGGTTTACAAATAGGCAAGTTAATATAAAGTAATTACTAAAAGAAGCGACATTTCAGCATTTAATTGAGAAAAAAGTGTTCTGCCTCAATTAGTAGCCCTTTCGACCCCAATGATTCCACCTCATCTTAGTCGAAACCTTCATAGTCGAAACCAATACACAAGGTATCACCTAGTGGTACGCAGTGGATTGGAAGGAAGGCGGATGCCTTGGTGTGGAAAAGTAAGCTTTTGATGCAGTCGAAACCCTGCTTTGATGTCAAAAGTTAAAGTCTTGCCTTGTTTTACTTTAAGCCTTCGACATAGTCAAAACATTGCTTTCGAAAGGGTTTTATAAATAGCTTTCGAAGAAGGTTGTCGCATTATATTAAAGTATTAGCTTTCGAATGGGTCAGTTTTTCTTTAAATAAGAGCTTTCGAAAGGGTTGGTTCCAACCTAGTCGAAACCTAGCCGCTATTTTCCTTCCGAGGTATTGATGTCATAAGTAGCCTTTGGAAGGTTATTTTTGCTTTTACCTAAGTTATGCCACTTCCTAATTACTATGGAAAGGGAAGGGTGACGGTTTCAAAGGCGATGGAGTCGAAAGGGGGTTCCAACTCTGTCCTTCGAATTATTAATTTTTAAAGGTCTTTGCTTCCGACTAGATGGTTCCGACACCATCAACTTTTTCCCAAATTTTTAGTTGGTTTTCAAGGAGATACTTTCGTATATAACCATTCTGGCCCAAATGACGTTTTTAAAGAGTAAACCCAATGCTTTCAAAAGGATACTTTATTTATTTTGAAGTTATGTTTTGAAGAATGTTTTCTTGATACTATTGAAAGGTATCATTGGTTCTAAAGGTATATACTTAGAGTTTTGAAAAGGGGTTTTCTATGCTTTCGAAGGAGGTCATCCAGTAGTTTCGAAAGTGATGTTTTAAAGTTTCAAAACGAATAACCTATTCTCATTTTTAAGGAAAAACCATGGCATAAACAAAGATTTTCGAAATATTATTCACATTGTTATTAACCCATAACTGTATTTTGGAGAAAGGGCAGAATAACAAGTTTGGTTGATCCAGTAGTGAATATAACTTAACAAAAATCTTAATTAAAAATATTGGTAAGGTCCAATAGGTTTACAGTAAGCCCATGAAAACTGTATATAACTAATGATATTGACAGGAGCCAATAGGTCCATAGTCAGCCAATGAAAACTATGATTTGATACTGGTAGTGGCCAGTAGGCTTTTTGTTAGCCCATGAAAACTATATCCGGAGTCAGATGTTGACAGTCAGTCAATTAGGTTCCTAGTTAGCCTATGAAAACTAGGATAAGATATAAGATATTGGAGTTACCAATAGGTTCTTTGTGATCCCATAAAACTATGATATTAGACAGGTAGTCCATAAACATTTAACCGGTTAATAGTAACCCTAGAAACTATAATTGGAATACATAGTCAGAATGAATGGAGTTGGGTAATCCAGATTTGATTTACCTATTTTGCATATCATCCTAATTTTTTTGAAAGACTATGTTTTAACTATTGTGGATGCAGGAGCACAGTATATGGTTCTATAAATGTTTTAGGATCCTAGTGAGGGGAAAATCTACTCCGCTAAGCGTGATCTCAATAGATATCTAAATGGTTTGAGATGGTAAATTATTATTCATACTAGGCTTTATGTCTGACTCGGAATTTTCGTTTTCCCTTTATACTATCAAGTACTCAATTGATTTTGAGTAGATTGAGACTTAAGGTTTCCAAGTTTTCTTTTAGACGAATAAAGCTTCCGAGGACATGCACGAGGCAAGCTTGTTATTAGGGTTCTCTTACTTCCGCTGTGTGTTTTGTTTGTAAAGGCAAATTGTTTTCTTACCTATCTAAATACTCTGATCTAACAAGGTGGCATCTTCATATGTCGCTCTTCGTGTATTTTGTAATAATTATACGTTATCTAAACATAGTCTACAAATTGGGATTATGTAATCAATTTGAAATATTTTGAAATGGAATGTGGAATTTGTTTGTTGTTTAAATTTTTCTTATTCTTATGTTTCTGTGTATCAATGTACCTAATGTCGCCATATTTGGTCGTCGAGGATTAATAACTATGGATGGCTACAGCATTTATAGCTGTTAGTTTTAGGCCTCCAAGTAGGGGCATGTTACACACAATCACAACCATATCACATATACAATCGCAACCATATCACACGTATCATTTATTTAGGCAGAAAACATCAACCTTAGGTTATATAATATATCATGTTTCGAAATACCCACATTAATCACCCACTCTTAATGCCTTCTTATTAATAAACATCGCTCATTTTATATATAAGGAGTTCTCTCCCAACCATGCAATTTTAAATTAATTTTAGTCCTATCTCATTTACACATATGACTACCCGTCGAACACAAAATTAACAAGTAGTAAATAAGACCTAAGGACATCCTCTTATGCTTTTATCTCCTCGTTTGAGTAACAACTTCCAAAAGTGATAAAATTTATTTGTTTGGACCTCTCATCGGACAATGCATAGGATCGCATGATCTATACTCTTTGTTGGCTTCACTCATCTAAAATTTATAAAATGAAGGATCGTCCCATCTGCATTATCCCTTTTACAAAATGTAAAGAAATTCTCATCTTTACCTAGACCTTGCCTTTCAAGCTCGCTACCCTTTGTTATCAAATAATATCCATATTCTCTTAAGCATTACAACTAAGGAACCCGCTTAACCTCACTAGTCTCCTAACAAATATCCACACAATTCAATACACATTATTCATCACTATAGACCTAGAATGGTTCAATAACCTAGTCATACTACTCATTAATCAACACATGCATGTAGAAATAATTCATATGTTTCACAAGTAACCCATTTCAAACATCAATACCTCACTCTGTTAGCCATTTGTACAACAATACACATGTTCATATTATGCAATTCTTCAGACACCACTTCATAGTGTTGCCCACTTATACAACACACTAATTATGTGCACATACATATATGTTATGTCTTTGGTTACCATGCAAATCTACTCATACCCATATCTTATATTTTGCAGACCATTGTATCTCACAAAGTATTCCTACGTTTAGGGAACTATCACTTGAGATATGAGAGATTATCTATGCTACTTATGATCTGCCATACCAGTCATTTCTATGAAAATCGATCCTCTAAACCAAGAACTATCATCAAATGCTCAAGTAATGTCCTTATGCATTGATCGACCATTCATCAAGTTGATCAGTTGCACATTAGGTTACTTACTCGGTATGGATTTTTCCATCTTTAATATCTTACAGGTAAATATGCACACTGCATACACATACACATACTAAAATCTCAACAGACCATCACATACCAACTACCGATTTTATCCTTAGATCACACATCACATTTAGGCATCGATCTCCTACGATTAACCACTAGATCAAAATTTGATCAATAATCAAAGTTAAATTATCATAAACATTGGTAATACAATAAAAAATACTTCATGTGCATAAGGTCTAACACCACATCATCATCAATCATAAATAAAGCATTATGTCGAATCGAAAACACCAATTTACAACTTATTTAAATACAAAATGTAAAATCAACTAGGACATAGTATGGATTTAAATGAGAGTTGCTCGCTAATCTTACCCGCTAAACCACCATCGAAAGTCATCATTCTCGAGCTTTATACCCTTAGACCAATGTCTACACTACATTCTACCACCCTTCTATCTCCCATCTTCTTCCTCTTCAACCACCCCTTTGTGCTTGCCAATGCACTTTCACTCTTTTCTCTTTTATACACTATTGGTTTACTTTTGTGTTTGAATATTCTTTCCCAACCAAAAGAGTATGGGAGGTCGGTTTTGTAGCCTTTATTCCATGTACCTCAAAATTCGGCTTTCCCACCTTTAATTTTATTTCCCTTTCAAATCAAAACAATGCATATGGTCTCTCTTACCGCATCTATCCCGCTTTATCTTTCCTTACACACTTTAGTAAGACTTGCATCATGCAAGTTTCTATCTACATTTTGCTTTACTATCTTTTTATAGCCTCTTATCAAGCTCATATATACATATAACTAGACAACTACTACTACTTGTCAACATAATACCTCATTTTTCATTGGTTGTTACACGGCCATTCTTTCTAGAGTGACCTATACACTGCCAGTATCATTACTTATACATTTTCATTTCCTTGAAAACAATAATAGCCATTAACGATGGCCATAATGACTATATCATTGTAATAGACCCCAAGGGATGTTGGAGATTTCCCTCTCTAAACTATGTAAAAAATCTATCTCTTTTACTTTGATTAATTTATTTTCTATCTTATATTCTTTATGTTTAGAACTTTTTTGTCATTTGTTTCCTTAAATATTTTTCTTTATATTTTATGATATCCACTGGCAAAGTAAGTTTTCCTGTTACCGTGTAAATAGGATTTCCATCTTATATTCTTTATGTTTAGAACTTTTTTGTCATTTGTTTCCCTAAATATTTTCTTTATATTTTATGATATCCACTGGCAAAGTAAGTTTTCCTTTTACTGTGTAAATAGGATTTCCAATTTTTACACTCCTCTTATCATTTCTTCGAGATGTCGGTGAGACAAAATGTCTCTCTAAGAAATTTCTTCTTTGATAAAACTTAAATAAAGAACGAATCTTTTATGATCCTAGATAGTGCACTATAAAGGATTGCTAAAGAAAATATTTCAATCATATCTTATTTCTTATGATATACCTTATAAAGTAAATGTTCAAGAACTGAAGTTGGACAAATAATTCTGAAGTTATGCTGGGGTAGATAAAATTAGTTATGCACAAATTTATATCTTTTGAGAATTTTATTCTTGAAAACCATATTTGTAAACTAGTGTACACTATGAATGATAGAAATAAAACTCAAAAGAATAGATTGCAAATAGTTTGTGAATAATTTTTGATGTCTAAGTTATAAGAATCCACAAATTCTTTTGAAACAGATTATGCAAATGACACCGAGTCATTATCAAGGATTCTAGGAGTTTAGCAAAGTTATGTAAAAGATGTTTATACATGAATGTGACTAAGGTGATCTACAAATGTTATAATTTATATTTGTTTAAAGAATGAAATGCTTGATTTAGACTCTTGATACTTCAAAGCCTAAAGGGATGACTTTGGAATTCATAGGTGACATTCAGGATTAGATCATGTTAATGAGTATTGGTTACTTGATTTGCATATGGAATAATACATATTTTGACATATGAACTTGCAGTTAATATTCAGATGACATATGATAGAGATGTTAATGTGAACATATCGCAAAAGAAATAATATATAAAAAGCATTACGAATCAATATTGCAAAAAATAGCTTTAACGAAAAAGCTAGTTTTTCAGTTAGTAATTACAAAAAGCACTTAATACGATAATGATATGATTATTTTTGACATTGACTTAAAATAAAATTAGATCAAATAAAATCATTGTGTTGGTCCATTACATTAATTCTAGTATGATTTCTCAATTAAAAAAACTAACATTTCAAATCTTTATAAAGTACCACTACAAGGGATGGTATATGCATATAGAATTACAAGTTATAACATTCGTCTCTTCCTAAAACAATTCATCTTGTACCATCCCTCATTTTGAGACCGAAAATTGAATACCAAAGTGTTGCAAGCACACTGTCCTACTTCCGAGCAACAATATGACATCGGTTTATTTCTTTCGTGCATACATAAAAATGATTAAATGTCATAGTAAATAAGATAATTTACTTCATTATTTTATTTCATGATACCGTAGGTAGAAAATATAATATAGAACATAATACTACATGATCGTTATATGACAATACCACAATGAATGACATATTTTAAATTGCAAAGAAACTTATAGTTCCGTGGTAGCTAGTATAGATGATGAAAGGGGGGTTGTTTGATTGAACTAGGACTTATTTTCAGAATCTAATGAGTGGCAATCAAAGTTGAATAAGAAAGGGGACGGTTGATGGGTGCCTCTTTTATTAGAAAGGGTTGGTAGCTAATATAGCTAGCTACAAGTAGAGCTAAAGAAAGATGAAACAGGATGGACGGTTAGAGGCTGCAGTGGGACTACCTGAGGAAAGCCTATCCATACTAATTAACATAGATATTTATTCTCGATGCGCATACTCTTTATTTAGAATTTCTTCCCGGCCTAGCCAAGCCAAATCAGGCCGCCACTTGGGATGGGAATGGCTTGGTAACAAAAATTGAATGGATAATCTTCTACCTTATGTAGTTTCTCCTTCGTCTATTTGTCAATACCATGTTATTCTTGAAGTACCAATCCTTGAACTACTCAAATAAGTACAATTGAGCTGACGGGAAACAATATAGACATAGAGCCAGATGTAAGATCCATATGAATAATATTATCCATCATAACTTATATATGATAAGTAGTGAGACCACGCCATAGAGTAGAATAGATTTCCCCATCACTAGTATACTTATGTTTTATATGAGTTAATTCTTTATATGTTAAGGTTTTGGTCTCAGGTTTATGTACAAATTTACATGTCATTTCCTACTGAAATTATTTCGACCTTTATATAAAGAAAAGGTGTTCCCGGTACCTACCTTCATGTATCATCAAATATCCCATAGTTTTCCTAGGATGACTTTGAACCCATCACTTGGCCACTTAACTCATGTTACCCACATGATTCTAATTATCCCATGATATCCACATGATTAACCAATTTCCATTAGTATCCATAATTTAAGTTATATTCATTTACAATTTACATTGGTATCCCCCAATGATTGTGTCAAAACATATAAGTGTTGGTATCCCCAACTATTGTGTTGAACTCATTAAAGCCACCCCGGTATCCCCAAGGCTAAACAACATTTGTTATATAAGGTTACCCACCCTACATATCCAAAAATCAAGTGTCATATAAACATACCCTTTCGAAATTATCCCCTTCAAATGTATAAAACTTGGTTAAAAGAAAACGGTTTTACAACCTATTTGAAAGTATCCCCTTCGAAGGCAAAGAAAACAAAACAAACGTATTCGAAAGCAAAAAATCAACTCCTTCGAAAATAAAACTTTGTTTTAGCTACAACTTTTTTTAGGTGTAGAATTAAGGTCTCTAACCTATTCCATTGTGTTCAATGATGGTTTCCCTTTCCGTAGAGTGGTCATAATAGAAAAACTGGCGTATGGTTAGAGAGTTATGCTTATTTGAAGTTTTGTCAACAAAGCTAGTGAAAACTGTTACAAAAGGACTTCCGCTACATTTACAACCGCTGTCGAAAGAGAGCTTTCGAATGAGTCAAAAGATGCTTTCGAAATGCAGCAGAAAGGTCCAGAAATACTGCGAAAGTATGCCGTCGAAAGGTGTTTTCAACTGTGTCGAAAGGTGCTTTCGAAAATGGTACAGAAGGGTCCAGAACTGCTGCAGAATAATGTAGTTGAAAGGAACTCAACTGGTTTCACCCTAAGCATCTCCTCATGGCGAATGGCCATCTCTACCACTACATGACAAGGCTCTCAAATATGAATCATGGTAAATCTACCTAGCTCTGGCCTCAAACCTCGAATGAATCTCTTATTCCTTCTGACATCAGTCTCAACCAATGCATAACCATATCGAGACAGCTCATCAGACTAAGCAGAATACTCTATCATCGACATCTCTCCTTGTACAAGATCAATGAACTCGCTCATCAACACTGACTTGGCAACCTCGGACAAGATCCTCTGCTCGAACCTTCTTCTAAAATTAGCCCATGTTAGCTCTTCCTCTAGAACTCCGACTGTCACACTGTTCCACCAGTGAAGCGCTAACCGTTGCAACTGTGGAAGGCTAGCCTTCTCTTTTGTCCACCATCCAAGCCTAGATCAGTACAGATCCTCTCACAACTCAGTAGCCAATTCTCTACTTCAACAGCATCCTACGTTCTAACTAACGACCTTCCATCCAGATAGGTATAGTCTCTGCTTATCTTAACATAGTTATTTCCAATTGGAGCCATAGGATTAGATCCTACAATATTACTAGAAACTCTAGCTTGAAAAAGATTGGCCAACAACTAATTCACCATCCCTGCATCTACTGGTGGATTTCCAACACTTAAATTGGCGGGGATTTTCACTTCAAGGGCTTATTTGTGAAGGGAATAAGTTTTAAGAACACTATTTCTGAAAAATTAGTTTTAAGGACATTTTACAGGAAAAAGATAAAAGAATTTATCATTTTCAGTTATACAGAAATAATGATAAAAGGATTTATCATTTTTCAGTATAACTTAAAAAGATAAATGAATTTATCATTATGCTGAAAATTGTCCTTAAAACTAATTATTCAGAAATGTTGTCCTTAAAACTTATTACCCTGCAAATAGAAGCCCTTCAACCTAATTTCCACTAAATTGGCCTTAGCACTTGGATTAGCATTAGCCTGTCAATCTTTGTTCCTCTTGGTATTAGGCCGAGCATTACTATTTGTTATGGTACTTCCTCCACCTAGATTTCCACTTCTGTTTCCTGCTACCGTATCTTCTTTCTCGTAAATATGCATACGAGCCTTAGTAAGATACAAAAGAACGGTAAGAGAGAGGAGAACACATTCTTATACATATATACCTATACATATCAAATACAAGTACATTATTATAGCGTTAACCCAAACCCTAATCATATTTTCAAATTCGTTGGATTATGTTTGAAAATCTTTTAGATTTAACTTTCTTTAAAAGTTTCATAAACCTATGCTCTGATACTCAACTTGTAACATCCCCCTACTTAAAGGAATAAAACTAACCGCGACAAATTTTGTAGTCATCCATAGTGATTAATCCTTAGCAAGCAGATACGACGGTGCTAGATACATTAATACACAGATCATAGAAATATGGAAAAAATTTAACAATTCCAAAACACATTTCCACTTCGTTCAATACATTTGATATCCATTACATAATCCCAAAAACGTTAACCACATTCAGCAAAACATAGTTATTACACATATACCAAGAGCGACATATGAAGATGCCCCTTTAGTAGATCAGAGTATATAATAAGGCCAATAAATATGCCTTTACAAACAAAACACACAGCGGAAAAAGATATCTCTAAGTAACTATGCCTCCTGCACTCCTCCGGAAGCTTTATTCGTCTAAGAAGAGAACATGAAAACCCTAAATCTCAAACTACTCAAAATCAATTGAGCATCGAAGAGTTTAAGGGGAAAATAAAAACTTCGAGTCAGTCATAAAACCTGCTATGAATAATAATCTATCATCTTAAACCAAACAGATATCTAGTGAGACCACGCCACATAGCGGAACGGGGTTTTTCCTCACTAGTATTCTTAAACCTTTATAAAACCATATAATGTGCTCCTGCATCCACAATAGTTATAAACATAATATATCTAAACATTATGATGATATGAAAAACAAGTAAATCACATCTAGATTACCCATCCCCATTCATTCTGACTATCTGTCTCAATTATAGTTTCTAGGATTACTATTAACCTATTAGTTTTCATGGGCTAACTAATAACCGGTTAAATGTTTACGGACTATCTGAATCGATTATATTGTTTTCATGGGATCACTAAGAACCTATTGGTAACTCTAATATTTTTCTGTTTATCCTAGTTTTCATGGGCTGATTAGGAACCTAATGACTAACTGTCAATGTCATAATCCGGGCATTTCATGGGATAACTATAAACCTATTAGCCCATGCAGTATCAATTATAGTTTTCATGGGCTGACTATGAACCTATCTTTAATCATATGGAGACTATCCATCCCCGACATGACGTTGACTATCCATTAAGCATCTCATAGTTTTCCTAGGATGACTATGAACCCATCACTTGGCCACTTAAGTCATGTTACCCACAAGATTCTAATTATCTCATGCTATCCACATGATTACCTATTTTCGTTACACTACGCCATAGATGACCTTCTGCAACATTTTTGCAAGGTGTTGCTAACTAAAATGTTGCGACAACTCTAAAATTTTGGTCCTACTGCAACGTTGTATTTTTGGTGTTACCTTAGCCATAAAAATGTGTTGCTCTAGCTAAACAAGTGTAACACGATGCAACATTTTTATATAGTGTTGCCATAGATTTATTCTAATTAAAAAAATTTAAAAAAATTTTACACCTCAGCGATCCACACCACCATTTAAAACAAAATCTCAACCGTCGATTCACACCATCGATCCACACCTTACCAATTTCCATTTCCCGCTTTACTTTTCTTTCTCATTCCTCTCTCTGTGAAAATTAGGGCACGCGATTTTTCTTTCTCGTTCCTCTCTGTGAAAACTAGGGCACGTGATTCCAGTTGCTTTGATGCTCTGATTGATCGAATCTAGTGTAAGAAACGTTTCTGGTAGCTTGCTCCTTCATTCTCCTTGATTGATTGCTCGAATTGCTTTGACTTCGTCGTCGGGTGCGATGTGATATTATTTGGTATGTTTTCTGCCTTCTGGTTTACTTGATTATTCTCAATTTTGGTTACACTCACATGCTTTTGCCGATGATGAATTGGGATTTATTTATAGGCTTTATTTCCTATAATCTCAAGTTTAATCTTTCTGTTGGACTTTGAGAAATCTGGTATGTTGGATTGCGATGATGTATTAGTATGTTGGATTTTGGTCCACTGGCTTGATTTTGCTTTGCCGATGATGAATTGCGATGTGATATTATTTG
The DNA here is from genome assembly GCA_030765085.1 of Allium cepa. Taxonomy (NCBI): domain Eukaryota; kingdom Viridiplantae; phylum Streptophyta; class Magnoliopsida; order Asparagales; family Amaryllidaceae; genus Allium; species Allium cepa. The sequence continues at coordinate 679,947,462 of CM060938.1, forward strand.
GTATGTTGGATTTTGGTTCACTAGCTTGTTTTTGATTTCTGATCTGAGCTTGTTAGCTCCTTCTGCTGCATTTGTTAAACCAAAACTTGAACCTTTGTTAAACTTGTTCACATACCTTTGTACCTTGCTGCATTTGTTAAACCAGAACTTGAAGTATTTGTATTCTGCTGTCCTCTTGAAAACTGCTTCACTTGAAAACTTCTGCATTTTTGAAAATCAGAACTTTGAAAGTGATCTTTGGTTTTATTAAACTGTTGACTAATCTGAACATTGAGTTTTGGTTTCCACGATATATACAAACATATGTGTGTTGAGCTTTATTGGTTTTGCTTGGTCTGGACTGAACTAGTACCATGCTAACCTTGTTCTTTAACATGAACTAATGCTCCAAGTCCTCTGTATATCATATTACTGCCTATGTTTCTCTTGTACATGCCTGATGCATTCACTCTTTTTGCTTGATGGGCTGCCTATGTGTACTGCTGTGTTTCTTGCACTAGCTTGTCTACATTTTGCTGAACCTGGTTCTTGTTTATTTTGTTGGTTGCTTGGCCCTGAGTTGAATCTAGTCGATGACTCGGGTTTGACCTTGTGTCGTGTCCATTTTTTTTGGCTCGTCTACATATCTGGCTGCACTTGAGTATGAACTTGCACTTGAGTAGTTGCACTTGAGTAGTTTCTTGTACCAAGCCTTTTGATGCATGTATGTTCATCCATGTACATGCATTTCTTGGTCATGTTATGTTGCTTGTTGTGTTAAGTACTACTTTGTGCACTTGGCTTCTCCTTTGTGCATTTTTGCCTGAACTGTTTCTTGTTGTCTTCCATACTGTCTTGTATCCATGTGTTGCATTCATGTTTGGCTTATGCACTTGTGAACAGCTGACTTGTGCATTCACAGGTTGTCCGTGTAAATATTTGGTCCCTGTCAGAAAAAAAATATGAAAAGAAACAACCCAAATACCTGAGGCAAATAATATAACAAAAATATTTTCATTTTCTGTTCGAGTTAAATATTATTTTCCAGATTACTGCTTTTGAATTATATGTGACAGGTATTGAAGACTGGACAGCTGGATGCAAGCTTGAAGACAGAGTCAAATCAAATGTGCTTGAGCTTGAAGACTGGACCCGCTACTCGGGTCGCCTTCGGCTCGGCACTCGGGTCGTCATATATTTGTCAGTGTCGGTGTCTGTCTAAATTGATATGCAATGAGTGAACTGAGTGATGTAGTGAGGAATATCTGTATATGTGAATATCAGTGTTATATATCATTGAATTGTAAAATAGTGGAGTCAGGAATTTGTGCTATTTCAAATGTTGAAATAAAATATTTATTTAAATAAATTACTTTTTGAATATCAAATTCTGTGCAATAGCATTTTATTAAATAAATATTTATTTCTATTAAAAAATCAAATATGCTCTACATTGTGGGCCCCACAAATTCAGAAAGTTAATATCTATAGCAATATTTTGGAATGTTGCTACAGACACATATGGATGTTGCTATAGACCCAAATAGGGTTCTATTGCAACAATATTACCTATGTTGCCTTAGATAGTCAAAATGTTGCCTTTGAGGTCTAAGGCAACGGCAAAAATTGCATCACCCGAAAAGTGTTGCCATAGACCTATGGCAACATTTTTTGGGCCTGACCCAATATTTTTTTTGTGTTGCAGAAGGCCATTTATAGCGTAGTGTTACTATCCCTAATTTAGGTTATATTCATTTATTATTTACATTGGTATCCCCCAATGATTATGTCAAAACATATAAGTGTTGGTGTCCTCAACTATTGTGTTGAACTCATTAAACCTACCCCGGTATCCCCACGGTTAAACAACATTTATATTATATAAGGTTTCCCACCCTACATATACAAAAGTCAAGTGTTATATAAACATACCATTTTGAAAGTATCCCCTTGTGAATGTAGAAAACTTGGTTAAAAGAAAACAATTTTACAACCACTTTGAAAGTGTAACGGCCCGCCTTTTTGTACGCTTTAAATCGACGATAAACCACACACGTCAGACTCAAACCATACAAAAGAGTCGGTTGTTATTGGGGTGAATAAGAAAAGCAGAGAAAGAAATAAACAAAACAGAATCTCACAGCGGAATGATAAATATAATAATCAATAACAGTTCATGAAGCTATTTTATAAAACATTAGATTATACTTATACAACACAGATCAGAGTTGCACATACTAGAGAATAATAAATAATACAGCGGAGTACATGATGCAGTGAAATATAATAAATAGTAATAATCCAGTAATAGGGTCTTCGTCCTCCAGTAATAGGGTCTTCAAATCCTGAAATGCTCAGGCTGACCCGAGCGAATTGAAAAGACAAAACACTCGAGTAAGAACTAAAAGATCTTACGTAAGTTAAATCAATAGTAAATAATATGAGTGGAACAGCGTCAGAGATGTTTACGGGATTTGACATCTCATATCCAGTGTCTAATGTGAGTGCAGTAACTTAAGGGATGCTCGGGATTCTCATCTTCTAAAGATCCGTTAAACTATTTACTATGTAGTAATATTTCGCTATTATAATAATATCTAATAGTAAAATAAACTTACTTTAAAATAGCGTTAAGGAGTGACCCAATATTCCGCTTAACACGTAATAGTGCCAGTAGTCTATATAGTACCTGCATATCTCCTGGTCGGAAGACTACGAGAAGATACTCCATAGGTACAACACAAATCAAACTCGTACAAGGCGCGCTAGGGTAGGTGACACCGCACACAAGGCGATGCCAGGGTAGATATACCAATTATGCATCCGAGCTGATGGTGACGCATAGCACGCAGCTACCGCCCACCTCGAGTCACACCCCCAAAAATCAAAAGTGGCCACCAAATCAATCTCAAACTCAGAATATAATATCGAAGGAGTGTGTCCGATAAGAGGGGCTACCTCACTGGCCCGTAAGCGCTCCTGTTTTAGTCACCTTATGCCAACTCACGAGAGTCGAGTCCACGTATATACCTCAATAGAACGTCGCCACCATCCTACTTCATTCTGGAATCTCCACCGTGTACACGGTTGTTAAAGTGGTTTTCGGAGTTGGTAGAGAGTCTGACAACTTCTGATCTCAGTCTCTTTAACAACCAAGCGTTATTATAACACCGTGGTCATTTTCAAAATAGTTTGCACTTCAAAACCAGAATATAATATCCATTCCAAAACCATATAAATGCAATACCATCTCCATTTCAAAAAAACCAAATCAATATGATATCATTTTTATTAAAACCCAATATAATATCCTTTTTATTTCAAATATATCCTTTCCAAAATCATAGCACTTTTAACGTTATAACACTTCAAAGCCAAAACACTTGAAATATAACTCTTTCAAATCATAATACTTTGAAATTCTTAACATTGAAACATCTTCCACCACTTAAATGGTTTAAATATTAAAATACTTTATATAATAAACTAGCTTCTTAAATTTCACAAATCAATTCCAAGACAGCTCGAATTTCTAATTTTTAAATTTGACCAAATCCTAAATCATAAATTCCAATACAATTCAGTTTCCTCATAAACTATTCCAAACTATATCGATTTCAAAACAGATTTGATCCACAGAATAAACCATTTCAAATTCAATATATTTCAAACTTTAAGTATTCAATAATTTCAAAACTAAGTTTGGTAATTACGATTCAATAATTCAATTTTCTATTTTTTAGTTTTGAAATATTTTACATAATAAATCTATTATCATTTAAATAAAACTCCAATTACAAATAACTAAATATTTCCTTCAATTTATTTATACTTGAAATATTCATTTAATTCACCTTAAACCAGAATCAAGTTATAAAAATCATACCTTCTAAAATTTAAAATTTAATAAATGTCACATCAAGCTTATTTGAGTTTAATTCTTAAATAATTCAATTTCAAATAAATCTCAAATTTATCTTCCAAGCTTAATTTATTTTAATCATCATACCCTCTATGTTGAAATAAAATTTAAATACTTAACATATTATCTTCAATAAAAATCAACTTATTATTAAGCTTATTCTCTATTGAAACAAGTTTATACATAGTTTAAAAATCAAGGATAAAATAACATTTATGTAATATCTAAAATCAATATTTATCTAAAACCATATATTCCTTTACAAACCATAGAAATCATTTCAAAATATTTTTATATATGGACCACGGTGTTTGTATATAATTTTCTATCCTACGGCCAAGTGATACGGATATTTATCATTTCAATCCACGATTTAAAATATAAATACGGTTATATATCATTTCAAACCGCAATCCCGAATGAAATAAAAATCCATAACAACTTACAGTTTATAACAATATAAAATACAACATCCATTCATCTAATATCAATCCACAAACATTTATCACAGTCATCATCCAATTCAATCAATAACATCAATATAGAACAGATAATAAATAACAGGCATTTACTAGCAGTTTATATTCAATAATAAATTACATAACAATTTAATCCAAATAAATTCAAATTAACTGAGATGATGATTCAAAATATGCCAAACAATCATAAATAAATTTCTAATCACATCATAAAACAATTTAACAAACATAAGAAATTTTAGAAGTTGTGAGTGGGTTAAACACTTACCTTTCGAATTTAAATTGAATTTAAATCCAATTTAAACCCAAAATTTGAAAAGTCTCCAAATTTGTCCGAACTAGCATCAAAATATTCGAAATTTCAATACGATCCTAATGCAAGAAACGGTGCGTGAATTGGACCTCGTGTGAAAAAGTTATACGAGTTAGAACACTCGACGATTAAAATTGTAAAACAGTGCTTACCCTTATACGTCATCGCCGCAAAACCCCAGAACTATCGATACTATCAGTAAGCAGCCGCCACTCGACTCACGCCCAACGTCGCCGCTACAAGCCAAGCTGCCACGATCAGGACATCCCATCGCCTTCGCCACTTCGAACCGCCCTAGGTCGCCCTTCCTAGTGACGCTCGGCTCCTCCAAATGACCCGCCGCCGCTGGCAGTGAACAGCCAATTTCGGCCAACCCCAGCTTCCAGTGACCAAGCTAAACCCTCTGATCGACATGCCTCGACGATCTCCACCAAACCCTGGCCCCCGATCAACCCCAAGATGAAGATCCACCGTCAAACCACACCTCCCCGTATGAACGGCCGAAAATAAATAGCCCATTTCAGGTCAAATGACAATCCAAATCGAAAAATAAATCATAGATTTGACTTGCATCTGTCGAGAGCTTCATAACGATATAAATTCGATGTTGTTTGAGGGGTTTGATTTTTGAAGTTGAAATTTTGAATTGAAACTGGATTGTGAATTTTAGGGTTTGTCTGCCATTGAGAAAGAGGAGCAACAGAAATTTCTATACGTACAGAAATGAGAAGTTGAAAGGCTGCTAGGGTTTATAACGAGATATATATAGCTATATTAGGAAACAGAAATAACGGATCAGATTTGATTTGGGTTGGAACGATAAATGACCCAAAATGCCCGTTTTGCCTCCGGAACGAAAATGGGTCAACCCATATATCAAAATAGATGTTTTAAAATATCTTAAAATCAATGGAATAGATTTCTGGTCCAAATTCCATCGTATGAAGAAGTTATGCTAAAATCAACTTATTTCAAATTGATTTCAATTAAATTGATTTCTAAGCGTTTCGAGTCCGTACGATCAAAAGACAAGTTCGATCGTTACGAAACTTGAAATCCTACAATGATTCACTGTTATGAATCCGATGAAACCGGTTACGTCGAAATCCGAGTCAGTAGCCAAAATGTCTATTTTCCAGTTAATTAAATAATTTAATATTAAATTAATTAATCACTTCTTCAATTCAAATTTAATTATTTACCATTTCTATCATTTTGGATTACAATTAACTTATAATTCATTAACCAAAATTTCCATGTCAATCTATTAAGGGTTTATTGAAAAATTTATAGCGTTTACCTTCAATTTAAGTAAATTCAAATAAGTTATATTTTTAATTTCAAATAAATTAATTCAGTTTGTTTTCAATCTCTTTATTCAATCAATCATCATCTTTTGGATAAATTTAAAATTATTATATATCCAATTACCCTAATATTTTTACAGTCATCAACTAAATTCATATTAACAGTTTTTAATTACATTTAATTGCAATGGATTTAGATCTAATTCAATAAACTATTTAACTAATTTAATCTCATTCATACTTTATTATCAACCAGCAATTATTATAATAACTTATCTAGCATTGATTCTATCAAATCACAATTTCTTACGTATCATTTCATAAATTAAAATAACTTTGAATTTATTTCCCGATTTACTAATTACAATCAATTATAACCTTACAATTGTTTCAATTAATTGGGATTGCACTAAATTAGTTATTTATCATCTTGCATTAACATTATTACCTTAATTTACATTCAGTTACTATTAATCAATATATTATTTCAGTGATTAATTCAATGCTTACTTTTATTTACTTATTTTCAATTTTATACCCAAGTGCACAATGTACACTATTTCCTTATTGGGATTTCACCCCAATTGTCAATAATTAATTTTAATTACCATTGCTACATTTCATTTCTAACATTCGCTTCATTATAAATTATAAAGCTTTTATTTCTTTCTAAATTTAATTACAAAAATCTTACTAAATTAACCAATTTAATTATCGAAATCTACGGGTCGTTACACTCTCCCCCACTCAAAACTTTTTGTCCCCGAAAAGGAAAAAGAAGGGAAAAGAAAGAATTGAGGAAACAAAGCATCTTATTCAAAAATATTAACTTTATAAACAAATAAATTTACAAAATTAATTAATTTAAATAAAATATACCAATTTGTAACCATTAAATCTTTTTATACTCGAATTAATAAAGTTTGGAGAACTTTTTTCAAAAAAATTATAAGTCCAAAATTTACGGAATATTTCGATAGAGTCTCCTTTGTACGAGGAGGCTTGGGAGAAAATATAATATCAAATATAACAATATATATCATAATATCTCAAAATAATATAACCCAACAACAGGAAAAACAATATAATAACACTATAAAACCATAGAACGTACTTACTTGTCGGGCAACTAATGCTTAATTATGAAACCAAAAGCAGTAGCAGTTGCTTCCATAACTTGTATTTCACTTATATAATCTAAAAAGAGTTAATAATTATATAAAATGAAACATTTTAAGTTGTTCAACCACTAAAAAGCAAATCCGTATAACCAACGATCACTTGCAACCAGTATACAATCATCATATAAAATCAACACAAATCCATTATCCATTCATATCAAACAAAACAAATAGTTATTAGGGTTCAAAACTTTAAATTGTACAGAATGAAAATAAACTACTAAATGCACCATTTACTCAACAATATTAGGTGAAACTAGATAGATTATTCATATATCCAAAGAATTTTTGAGTATCCTTGCCCAAACAACCATAAACCAAACAAGCAATGACCCCAAGCATAAATTAAGTTCTTACTTATTGATTTCATTTTTTTCATTTATTACTTACAAATATTCATTTTCATTTATCCGTGTAATGAAAATTTCTATTATTTGCATTACATTAAATTATTCATATTTACAGTATTAAATTATTTAACATTTCAATATATTTACTTAAGTTTCCAATTACTCAGTTACAAAGCTTACTTTCTATCTCATTTTATTGTAGTAACATTTCAATTATAACTTAAGCTTATAACCACTCTAACATCAAATTCTTATTTATCAAAGAAGTCCATTGGACCTCTTCATTCATAAGTTTACTTGTACAATTTCCATTATATTTTCTTATTAAACTTTACAACTTTTAAATCTTTTGGTAAGTTATATACATGCTTTTTAAGAGTGGAATTGAAAATTATACAAGTTTATTTTATTTCTCTTAATAAATTAAACGTTCAATAATCATATCTTTTGTTTTGTTTTTTTAGGCTACATATTTCAATTTTCTAGAAATTTTATTTATAACCTAGCATTTAATCTCCTATTTTAATTAAAGGTTCCAATTATTAATTGGTTACATTCCATTTCACTACAATAATTGAAACTATTAATTAACGAAAACTTAAGAACTAAATACCGGCCTAAATTTCAAATCGTTTTAAAATAATGGATAGATGTATACACTTACAATTTATATATCCAATTATATTTAAAACAATTTGACATTTATATTTGTTTATCAAAATAAATCTGCAATAAAACTACTACAGTGGCCTTCCCACTTTGAAACTCGAAAACGAATGTCGATGATGCATGCACTCATCACCAAAATTATTTCCCAACGACACAGAGGGGGGTACAGAACTTATTTCTTTCCAAAATTTGTTTAAAACAATTCTTTCAAATTATATTGGAATATTTATATCAAAAAATACTTATAGTAATATTAGTATATTCCAAAATCCTTTGAAAGCAATTTTCAAAATCTTGGAACTTAAGTTCTAAAATTTCTAATTTTCATTTATTTTATTTTCTTCGAATTTTGTTCCCAATCAATATTTATAAATTTCACTACCTAACAAACAATATATTACAACCAAATATAACCTTTATAAAATCTATTACTTTATATGTAGAAAAGATAATAGGCAAATATTTTTCATTTACCTATATTTCAAAACAAATATTGTGTCGGTCTATCCTATTAAGTCTTTAGAAATCCCTATTGATGTCATAGCGTCCTATGCACCAACCAGAATTTATAAATACAAAACGAAACAAATTAACACAACATAAAAAACCTTTTTATAACACTAACAAATACGCTCTCTCATATATATACACTCAGCGACTCATCATAAGGTATTACTACCCTATAAATAAAGATTCATACCACAAAGCTAAGGTTTTCACTAAACCAAAGCTTTGATACCAAATGTAACGGCCCGCCATTTTGTATGCTTTAAATCGACGATAAACCACACACGTCAGACTTAAACCATACAAAAGAGCATGTTGTTATTGGGGTGAATAAGAAAAGTAGAGAAAGAAATAAAACAAAACATAATCTCACAGCGGAATGAAAAAATATAATAATCAATAACAGTTCATGAAGCTGTTTTATAAAACATTTGATTATACTTATACAACACAGATCAGAGTTACACATACCAGAGAATAATAAATAATGCGAATACATGATATAGTGAAATATAATAAATAATAATAATACAATCTTCGTCTTCGTCCTCCAGTTATAGGGTCTTCAAATCCTGAAATGCTCAGGCTGACCCGAGCAAATTGAAAAGACAAAACACTTGAGTCAGAACTAAAAGATCTTATGTAAGTTAAATCAACAGTAAATAATATGAGTGGAACAGCGTCAGAGATGTTTACGGGATTTGACATCTCCTATCCAGTGTCTAACGTGAGTGCAGTAACTTAAGAGATGCTCGGGATTCACATCTCCTAAGGATCCGTTTAACTATTTACTATGTAGTAATATTTCGCTATTATAATAATGTCGAATAGTAAAATAAACTTACTTTAAAATAGCGTTAATGAGTGACCCAATAAACTTACTTGCATATCTCCTGATCGGGAGACTATGAGAAGATACTCCATATGTACGACATAAATCAAAATCGTACGAGGCATGCTAGGGTGGGTGATACGGCACACAAGGCAATGCCAGGGTAGATATACCAATTACGCATCCGAGTTGATGGTGACGCATAGCGCGTCCGCCCACCTCGAGCCACACCCCCAAAAATCAAAAGTCAAAAGTGGCCACCAAATCAATCTCAAAGTCAGAATATAATATCGAAGGAGTGTGTCCGATAAGAGAGGCTACCTCATTGGCCCGTGAGCGCTCCTGTTTTAGTCATCTTATGCCAACTCACGGGAGTCGGGTCCACGTATATACCTCAATAGAACGTCGCCACCATCCTACTTCATTTTCGAATCTCCACCGCGTACACGGTTGTTAAAGTGGCTTTCAGAGTTGGCAGAGAGTATGACAACTTCTGATCGTGGTCTCTTTAACAACCAAACGTTATTATAACACCGCGGTCATTTTCATAATAATTTATACTTCAAAACCAGAATATAATATTCATTCCAAAACCATATAAATGCGATATCATCTCCATTTCAAAAAACCAAATCAATATGATATTATTTTTATTAAAACCCAATATAATATCATTTTTATTTCATATATATCCTTTCCAAAAATCATAGCACTTTTAACGTTATAACATGTAACGACCCCAATTTTGGAATTGATTTTATTTAATAATTAATTTCATTTTTGGATAAAAATTGTGAAATAATTTGGCAATTAATGTTTAACTTGTATTTGAATTGGGATTTATAGTAAATAATAAATAAAATTAATAAGTAAAAACATAGAAATAAAATACATGCACATATGAACACTTATAAAAGAAAACAAAAGAAATAACATACAAAGTAGAAACCACATATTTATAAAATTATGTGGAATATAAAACAAAAGAAAGAAACAAAATAGAATATATTGGTACATATATAAGTTAAAGTTTATAACCAATAACAAAACAAATATACAAGTATGCAACATAAGCCAAACTAATACAAATAACTAAAACTATATTATATTAAGCAAAGCAATACAACATGGAATACAAACTAAAGATGTATGTATTTATACATCAAATTAATATGCTTGTAAGCAAGTAAAAGAAATAAAGTATATTGTACATGAAGTATAAACAAAAGAATGCAAGTGTAGACAAGTATATAGCCTATTGCCTGTAGAGCTTAGTATGCAGGCAAGGAAAAAAATATTTAAAACAAATAAGAATATAAACATACCAATAGAAACAAAGCAGTATGTACACTTAGAACTATACAAAGGAACAAATAAAGAAATATAAACAAACCAGGCAAGAACAAGTCAATGAAAAGCAACATAAACTAAAACAAAAATATAAGTACATAAAGTAAATAGCAAACAATAGCATTTTGTCAAGACAAAACATGAAGTACTAAGCAAACAAAATAAAGTTGCTGCCCCAAAGCATCACTTCAGCCGAGATAAAGGCAAGAACAAAGTAAGGAATGAAAACAAAGAAAATAAATAAACAAGGTTGTCATGTACTTATGTAAAGCAACAAAAACAAAGAATAATGTCTACAATACAAACATTTGTGTACAAGTAAATTGTACAAAACAAAGTATGCGTAGTTTGTACCATGTAAAAGTACATCTGAGCATACTTACACAAAAAGAAAAAAAAATATACACATACATAACAAATAGGACTTGGCATTTAATGCCTATCTTCTCTCAGCACCATTGAGATGTTCCCAGCCGAAATAGCAAACAAAAGAAAATAAAGTATATATTAGTACATGTAGTATGTTCATGTACAAGTAAAGAAAGAAATGTAATAGTTTATAAAACAAGGCAATATCTTTAGTACACCCCAATTTCATCTACCAGCCGAAACAAAGTAATAAATGAGATACCTCAGCCATTAAAATATAATTCCCTGTACAAAGGGAATTGCTTTACCCTGTCAACTTCTTTCCTCATATATCAATTTCACTTTTATATATAACAACTTCATTTCAGTTAGTTCTTCTCAAAAAAAAAAATGCAATTCAGAAATGAATTAAAAGCTTGTAACATCTTCAAGTGCAAACTGCCTCAATCAAGTTTGAACCCTCATTAGCATGTTCCAGTTAAGCAATCAAGTATCAAAGCTTTTTAAATCAGAGCTCAGACAAAAGAATCAAAATCATCTTCCAGTTGATCAAATTTCTTTCCAGTTTCAAGCTTTCAGTTCTTTGCTTCAATTTCTGGTGAGTAACTTATTCTTTTTAGATACTTTTAAAATATAAAACTGTTGCTTATATATATAGGTATGTCTGTGAGTAGCAATTAGTTTTTCTACTTGAAAACTTGTTGCATTGGCTCTGTGTATCTATGTTGTTCATCTCTCTGCTTAGTTCCAGAGCATCAGATCACCAAGAAAAATTTCATTTCTTCCTCTCTGATCAATGTTAAGCCTTGCTTCCAAAAACAAATTTGCGTGTTTTAGTTTGAGTTGCCATCTAAAAATAATTGCATAACATAAAAATGCATATAGAATGAAAGCTCAAGCTTTTACAGTAAAAACTTAAAATTCTGGAAATTTCGTCTATCACGAATCATTAATTCAAGAATATAACTTGAATCTATATTAAAAGTTATGATTTTTAAGCGTGGTTTGATGATTTTTAGTTGCGTGGTTCAATAGCAGTTCGAAGATGATCAAAATAGGCATTTTGGCCAATTGCCGGTGATGGGTGAGGTGTTAGGGGCCGAGTTTTTGACTGGAGAACGAGGAAGGTACGGAGAGTCGGGGAAAAATAGTGCGGCGGTGGTCAGAGGGTTGTGGTGGCGGCGGCGAGCTCGTGAAGTTTTTTAAACCTAGTTTCAATATAGGTTCGAGTTTTGATGGTCCCGCTCTCCTCAGTGCGTCGAGCTGCACGAACTATTGGGTGGGGATAGTGGGGTGTGTGTTGAAGTCGGGGTCGAAGTCGCGTGACTTCAGGTGGTCGGAGCACGGAGATGGGGACGATGACAGGTGTGGGAGGAAAGGGTTCGCGTGTTTCCAGGTTTCGAGTTTTATCTCGATTTCGTTTTCGAGCTGTGAGATGGGATCTGACGCTTGCGTTGGGTTGTCAGGGTGGAGGTTGACTTGTCAGTGGCCAGAGGAATGGTCAGAGTTCGCCAGAGGCGATGTGCACGTGCATGAGCATTTGTGCCTGAGTGTTTGTTTGCCCGGGAAGAACGAGAATTTTCTCGCGTCGTACTCGAGTGGTTCGAGTCATTTACTCGAAGTAAATACATATAGACTCGGGTCAGAGTTTTGTTCCAGGCTTTGATGTCTGAACTGTTTTCTGTTTTGAAATTTTAAAACCAAATTCAAATTTATCAAGCAAGGTTTTAAAACTGAGTTTAAATAAAAATGTAAATATAGGTCAAGTTGAATTGAAATTAGTTTGAAGATAAATAAAGTTTTACATTTCATTTGTTTTAATAATTTGAAACAATTAAAGGTATGGAGAATTTGAATTTAAATTAGAATTGAAATTGAAAATGAAATTTAAACAAGTTGAATCTAAAAGTAAAACCTGGAACTAATCTTAAATAAGATGTTAAAATCAAATATAAGAAATTTCTTTGGAAAGGCAATTAAAGAAATTAAATAATTGATAAAGACTATTAATTAAGATTTTATTTGAAGAATTAATTGATGTGATAAATTTTAACAATAAATTTAGATTGATTAATTTCATAATAATCAATTGTAGAACTATTAAGTACGATTACTTAATAACAATAATTGTGAAATTAAATATTCGGTGTAATTTATGGAGTTAATCAAATTATTTAAATTAAATTTCTTAAGTTAATTTATTCAGAGTAATCATTTGATAGTTTTGAAAAATTAATTGCTTAGAGAAAAAATTAATAGATAATTAATGAATGTAATTAATTAAATGATGATTTTTAAATCAGAGCATAATTATTTGTGAATAATTAAAGGATTAATTAATAATGGCAATTAATTAAGATTAATAAAAAAAAATTAAGATTAATTGACTCATTGATTTAAGAATGATTAGTTAATAATTAAGGGTTAACTAATAAATTTGAAAGAAGATTTATTTCATATAATTTAAAACTAAATTATGATAATCAAACCGGATTTATAATGATACATCTAATCTAAATTAATCAGTTGATTAATAAATTCTTTTGTGAATGTTTGGATTCTATTGAATGTTGAATTATTTGACATTTCTGAACTGTAATGCTTAGTGATATAATCTGTTTTGTGTGATCTGTACTGTAGTTATTTATCAGGGATGGATGTAAATTATTATCTGTGATTTATATATATCTGTGATCTGTGATCTGTAAATGAAGATAAGCGTTATGGTATACCGCTTATCAACTATATATTGTTATATTTGATCTGTGATGGTTGAATGGTTGTGCACTATTGTGTTAAACCTCTGGACCACACCATACACACACCAATATGGATTTCACGAGGAAATCGGTTAAGTCACAGATTTTTGAAATAGTTTTGAATTTGGATTTTTAAATTCAAATGTTTTGGAAATAGAATCGGAATAAAAGTGAAAAGCTTTTGAAATGGAATTTCAAGTTAAAATTTATTTTTAATTAAGTTTTGAAATTTAAACAATATGATTTAAATTTGAATTCAAAATTAGGAATTGAATTATATGATTTGAAATTAGGAATTAAAGATGTTAAGTTAGTTTGAAACCATATTTAAAGTATTGTTTTGGGAATTTAAATTAAGTCAAAGTTTGTAACTTGTATAAATGAAATCGGGATTTTCCAAAATAAAATTGTTATCTCTAAAAGATAAAAAGTTTTCGTTTGAAGTTTTATTAAAGGGATTTCAAGTTTAAAATAAAATAGTTTTCCAAGTTATAAACAAATATTTGGAAATGAGTTTTGAAAATTTGGGAATGATTTGAAAACTACAAGACAAATCTTTGAATTTAAAGATTTGATGAATTAAGCTTTTTGAAACGAAATTGTTTTGAAATCCGAGAATGAATATATATGAAAGTAAATGACCATTATGAAATAAATCTTTTGTTTAAAAGATTTGAAATGGTAATTGGATTAAACCATTCGAAATAAAGTTTTGAATTATTAAGTTGTGACTTAATTGAAATCCCATATCCATATGTTTTAAATGTTGCGCTCACTATTCGGTTTAGCCGGGAAAGGACCTTTGTGTCAAGTAACCCATTCCGAATATGTGATTCGACGTTATGGATAGCATTTGAAGACCGGTGTTGAAGACTGGGTATTTGCGAGAGCGATAGGATGACCTGTCGATTGACTCTGCACCGAGTTGCTCCGGTATTGAGTTCTCCATATGTGATGGGAAATCCGATCAGGATTGTGAATATCCGGATTGCAAGGGCTTCGTAAGAAGTGCCTTCGGTTCTGTTCGAGCCCGGAACAGACTTGTATGGATTGTATGTCTGACATTTCAAATTGAGATATAAAGCCGATTTCTTTCAAATATATTTCTGTTGGTGGCGGAGAAGTTATTCTTTTAGCTTAACACCCTTCTCTGAGACGTACGAGCTCAGAGGTTATATAGTTGATGGTTATCAGCGATATATTCCCAATTTGGTAATGTGACATGCTGAGTGTTGCTGTGAAATGATCATTGTGTTGATTATTTGTGATAGGATCATTTGTTTGATCGTCTATCCTGGTGATCATTTCTATGATCATTTGTTGACCCAAAGCATGGCTTTTGTATAAAGTATGTTTTTGTGGACGTGACTTCGTCGAGCCTCACACCCCGTGAATGGTCAAAACAGGAAAGAAGCAGCAAGGTTATGAGGGGTAGCGCCCTTTTGGATGTGTGCATTTCCTTCTGGAAAAGGGTGGTATCATGGTATGGAGCCCAGATACTTACTCATGTTGAAAACACTTTATGATTGTGTGAATTGATTACGAGATCTCGGATAAAGGTCCCAAAGGACCGGGGGATGGCATATTCGGTCAGTTGTTACTCAGTTAGGGGTAACCCGGCCTTGTGTTGGTAGAGATCCGGTTTGGTTCTCGGGGATGTCCATCCAGAGGCATTCTCATGTGGCAATGGGAAGTTCCTTGGCCTGATCATTCGTTGGAAACCCAAAGAAACAATACGATCTTGTACGGTATTAGTTGTAGAACCTATCATTCACTTATGGTGGCGCCCCACTGTTTGGATGGTAGCTATAGTAGGCATACGATAATGGTCGTATGTTGGCTAAGATTTATATTCTACTTTCGAAATGAATTTTTCCTACACTATGCACTAGTAATAATATCAAATGTTTTTTTTAATGCGTATCAAGCATCTTTGACTATCATAAGGAGAAATCTCCTCCGATTCTGCGTTTGCATTGTGTGTGTGTGTGGGAGGCCTTATGGTAGTCTCATTTTTCAAAAGCATTGCGAATTGACTTTAAAATTCCTTCTGTGATTGTTTTTATAAGATAAACTGTTTTTGTTGCTCACACCAGTCCCACGACTGATCCGGAGTTTATTGTTTTCTTTCCTAAACTCTGGGTGCTCATTATTTTCTACACGGGCAGTCTAGAGTTGGGTTTTTCAGATAGTCAGGTTTAGTAGATTATCTAGAGTTAGTTCAGTCTTTGGATCGGACCAGTCTTGCTCGTCTTGGTGCATCGTTATTGGGAGTTCGAGCTATTGCTGGATTGATTCTTGGAAATGGAGTTACAGTTATTTTTTTTGGAGTTCTTCCTTGAAGACTATAATGGAGTTATATTGTTTCGCTGCTAGATGTTATCTATTTTTTTCTTTTCCGATGCTGTTTTATTGTATCATATCTCTGATGTATATTGATATCTATTGGATCATCTGTTGTATCAGATATTGTATCAAAGCTGTATATCAATGTATTATTCTTTTATTCCGCTGTGTTATTTACTTAATGTTGTTATAAGCTCCGGCGAATCGGATTTGAACGGTCGAATCTACGGCATTCGAATACGATTTGATGTATGGATGTCGATTTTCGAGCACGCAAAATCCGAGTCGTTACAAGTGGTATCAGAGCTAAGGTTGAACTTTAGCTCAGGAGTATAACACATTAAGTAGCTCATTATAGATAGGGTGAAGTATCCCTAGAATGAGTAATCCTTAAGATATCCGTTCGTATGCCTCAGTAAATTCTCTTACTATCCACTGATAGTGAGTATGAGTGCGAGAAGAGAACGAGATAGGGGACAGGGAAGTATCACTATAAATGGTCAATTTCCTGCAACAGTGGAAACAAATTTTTTTTTTCTCTATCAATCTCTTCGTTCAGCGTCTCTTCTCAATTCTTTGATAGTTCCTGGTGGATCCAGGAAGGAAATTCGATATATTAATATGGGACAATAAACTCCAATTTGGCCAGAATTGTTGTTTGGATGAATTGGTTGTTTTGGTTGTTATGGTTGATAGGTATACTTTAGTTTTAAACTAAAAACTTTGAAATTGTATCCATATATCTGTCTATTTTTGGGTCCCAATATATTCTACTAATGGTTAGTTATCCCTTCGAATTGACCAATGCTCATGCATATGTCGTAGATTTGATGACCCGAGTATCCTATATTGTATGAGTTTGTGCTCATATCAATGTTCTGATTGGGTAAGCCAAATACAGAATAGATATCTAGTTTGACACGAAGAATTGTTCTTCTATCTTTCATCTATCTTCGTTATCTCTTTCTGGCGAATTTCGAGGACAAAATTCTTTTAAGAGGGGAAGTCTGTAACGACCCTAATTTTGGAATCGATTTTATTTAATAATTAATTTCATTTTTGGATAAAAATTGTGAAATAATTTGGCAATTAATGTTTAACTTGTATTTGAATTGGGATTTATAGTAAATAATAAATAAAATTAATAAGTAAAAACATAGAAATAAAATACATGCACATATGAACACTTATAAAAGAAAACAAAAGAAATAACATACAAAGTAGAAACCACATATTTATAAAATTATGTGGAATATAAAACAAAAGAAAGAAACAAAATAGAATATATTGGTACATATATAAGTTAAAGTTTATACCCAATAACAAAACAAATATACAAGTATGCAACATAAGCCAAACTAATACAAATAACTAAAACTATATTATATTAAGCAAAGCAATACAACATGGAATACAAACTAAAGATGTATGTATTTATACATCAAATTAATATGCTTGTAAGCAAGTAAAAGAAATAAAGTATATTGTACATGAAGTATAAACAAAAGAATGCAAGTGTAGACAAGTATATAGCCTATTGCCTGTAGAGCTTAGTATGCAGGCAAGGAAAAAAATATTTAAAACAAATAAGAATATAAACATACCAATAGAAACAAAGCAGTATGTACACTTAGAACTATACAAAGGAACAAATAAAGAAATATAAACAAACCAGGCAAGAACAAGTCAATGAAAAGCAACATAAACTAAAACAAAAATATAAGTACATAAAGTAAATAGCAAACAATAGCATTTTGTCAAGACAAAACATGAAGTACCAAGCAAACAAAATAAAGTTGCTGCCCCAAAGCATCACTTCAGCCGAGATAAAGGCAAGAACAAAGTAAGGAATGAAAACAAAGAAAATAAATAAACAAGGTTGTCATGTACTTATGTAAAGCAACAAAAACAAAGAAAAATGTCTACAATTCAAACATTTGTGTACAAGTAAATTGTACAAAACAAAGTATGTGTAGTTTGTACCATGTAAAAGTACATCTGAGCATACTTACACAAAAAGAAAAAAAAAATACACATACATAACAAATAGGACTTGGCATTTAATGCCTATCTTCTCTCAGCACCATTGAGATGTTCCCAGCCGAAATAGCAAACAAAAGAAAATAAAGTATATATTAGTACATGTAGTATGTTCATGTACAAGTAAAGAAAGAAATGTAATAGTTTATAAAACAAGGCAATATCTTTAGTACACCCCAATTTCATCTACCAGCCGAAACAAGTAATAAATGAGATACCTCAGCCATTAAAATATAATTCCATGTACAAAGGGAATTGCTTTACCCTGTCAACTTCTTTCCTCATATATCAATTTCACTTTTATATATAACAACTTCATTTCAGCTAGTTCTTCTCAAACAAAAAAAAAATGCAATTCAGAAATGAATTAAAAGCTTGTAACAAATTCACTAAGAAGTTTGTAACATCTTCAAGTGCAAACTGCCTCAATCAAGTTTGAACCCTCATTAGCATGTTCCAGTTAAGCAATCAAGTATCAAAGCTTTTTAAATCAGAGCTCAGACAAAAGAATCAAAATCATCTTCCAGTTGATCAAATTTCTTTCCAGTTTCAAGCTTTCAGTTCTTTGCTTCAATTTCTGGTGAGTAACTTATTCTTTTTAGATACTTTTAAAATATAAAACTGTTGCTTATATATATATATAGGTATGTCTGTGAGTAGCAATTAGTTTTTCTACTTGAAAACTTGTTGCATTGGCTCTGTGTATCTATGTTGTTCATCTCTCTGCTTAGTTCCAGAGCATCAGATCACCAAGAAAAATTTCATTTCTTCCTCTCTGATCAATGTTAAGCCTTGCTTCCAAAAACAAATATGCGTGTTTTAGTTTGAGTTGCCATCTAAAAATAATTGCATAACATAAAAATGCATATAGAATGAAAGCTCAAGCTTTTACAGTAAAAACTTAAAATTCTAGAAATTTCGTCTATCACGAATCATTAATTCAAGAATATAACTTGAATCTATATTAACAGTTATGATTTTTAAGCGTGGTTTGATGATTTTTAGTTGCGTGGTTCAATAGCAGTTCGAAGATGATCAAAATAGGCATTTTGGCCAATTGCCGGTGATGGGTGAGGTGTTAGGGGCCGAGTTTTTGACTGGAGAACGAGGAAGGTACGGAGAGTCGGGGAAAAATAGTGCGGCGGTGGTCAGAGGGTTGTGGTGGCGGCGGCGAGCTCGTGAAGTTTTTTAAACCTAGTTTCAATATAGGTTCGAGTTTTGATGGTCTCGCTCTCCTCAGTGCGTCGAGCTGCACGAACTATTGGGTGGGGATAGTGGGGTGTGTGTTGAAGTCGGGGTCGAAGTCGCGTGACTTCAGGTGGTCGGAGCACGGAGATGGGGACGATGACAGGTGTGGGAGGAAAGGGTTCGCGTGTTTCCAGGTTTCGAGTTTTATCTCGATTTCGTTTTCGAGCTGTGAGATGGGATCTGACGCTTGCGTTGGGTTGTCAGGGTGGAGGTTGACTTGTCAGTGGCCAGAGGAATGGTCAGAGTTCGCCAGAGGCGATGTGCACGTGCATGAGCATTTGTGCCTGAGTGTTTGTTTGCCCGGGAAGAACGAGAATTTTCTCGCGTCGTACTCGAGTGGTTCGAGTCATTTACTCGAAGTAAATACATATAGACTCGGGTCAGAGTTTTGTTCCAGGCTTTGATGTCTGAACTATTTTCTGTTTTGAAATTTTAAAACCAAATTCAAATTTATCAAGCAAGGTTTTAAAACTGAGTTTAAATAAAAATGTAAATATAGGTCAAGTTGAATTGAAATTAGTTTGAAGATAAATAAAGTTTTACATTTCATTTGTTTTAATAATTTGAAACAATCAAAGGTATGGAGAATTTGAATTTAAAATAGAATTGAAATTGAAAATGAAATTTAAACAAGTTGAATCTAAAAGTAAAACCTGGAACTAATCTTAAATAAGATGTTAAAATCAAATATAAGAAATTTCTTTGGAAAGGCAATTAAAGAAATTAAATAATTGATAAAGACTATTAATTAAGATTTTATTTGAAGAATTAATTGATGTGATAAATTTTAACAATAAATTTAGATTGATTAATTTCATAATAATCAATTGTAGAACTATTAAGTACGATTACTTAATAACAATAATTGTGAAATTAAATATTCGGTGTAATTTATGGAGTTAATCAAATTATTTAAATTAAATTTCTTAAGTTAATTTATTCAGAGTAATCATTTGATAGTTTTGAAAAATTAATTGCTTAGAGAAGAAATTAATAGATAATTAATGAATGTAATTAATTAAATGATGATTTTTAAATCAGAGCATAATTATTTGTGAATAATTAAAGGATTAATTAATAATGGCAATTAATTAAGATTAATAAAAAAAAAATTTAAGATTAATTGACTCATTGATTTAAGAATGATTAGTTAATAATTAAGGGTTAACTAATAAATTTGAAAGAAGATTTATTTCATATAATTTAAAACTAAATTATGATAATCAAACCGGATTTATAATGATACATCTAATCTAAATTAATCAGTTGATTAATAAATTCTTTTGTGAATGTTTGGATTCTATTGAATGTTGAATTATTTGACATTTCTGAACTCTAATGCTTAGTGATATAATCTGTTTTGTGTGATCTGTACTGTAGTTATTTATCAGGGATGGATGTAAATTATTATCTGTGATTTATATATATCTGTGATCTGTGATCTGTAAATGAAGATAAGCGTTATGGTATACCGCTTATCAACTACATATTGTTATATTTGATCTGTGATGGTTGAATGGTTGTGCACTATTGTGTTAAACCTTTGGACCACACCATACACACACCAATATGGATTTCACGAGGAAATCGGTTAAGTCACAGATTTTTGAAATAGTTTTGAATTTGGATTTTTAAATTCAAATGTTTTGGAAATAGAATCGGAATAAAAGTGAAAAGCTTTTGAAATGGAATTTCAAGTTAAAATTTATTTTTAATTAAGTTTTGAAATTTAAACAATATGATTTAAATTTGAATTCAAAATTAGGAATTGAATTCTATGATTTGAAATTAGGAATTAAAGATGTTAAGTTAGTTTGAAACCATATTTAAAGTATTGTTTTGGGAATTTGAATTAAGTCAAAGTTTGTAACTTGTATAAATGAAATCGGGATTTTCCAAAATAAAATTGTTATCTCTAAAAGATAAAAAGTTTTCGTTTGAAGTTTTATTAAAGGGATTTCAAGTTTAAAATAAAATAGTTTTCCATGTTATAAACAAATATTTGGAAATGAGTTTTGAAAATTTGGGAATGATTTGAAAACTACAAGACAAATCTTTGAATTTAAAGATTTGATGAATTAAGCTTTTTGAAACGAAATTGTTTTGAAATCCGAGAATGAATATATATGAAAGTAAGTGAACATTATGAAATAAATCTTTTGTTTAAAAGATTTGAAATGGTAATTGGATTAAACCATTCGAAATAAAGTTTTGAATTATTAAGTTGTGACTTAATTGAAATCCCATATCCATATGTTTTAAATGTTGCGCTCACTATTCGGTTTAGCCGGGAAAGGACCTTTGTGTCAAGTAGCCCATTTCGAATATGTGATTCGACGTTATGGATAGCATTTGAAGACCGGTGTTGAAGACCGGGTATTTGCGAGAGCGATAGGATGACCTGTCGATTGACTCTGCACCGAGTTGCTCCGGTATTGAGTTCTCCATATGTGATGGGAAATCCGATCAGGATTGTGAATATCCGGATTGCAAGGGCTTCGTAAGAAGTGCCTTCGGTTCTGTTCGAGCCCGGAACAGACTTGTATGGATTGTATGTCTGACATTTCAAATTGAGATATAAAGCCGATTTCTTTCAAATATATTTCTGTTGGTGGCGGAGAATTTATTCTTTTAGCTTAACACCCTTCTCTGAGACGTACGAGCTCAGAGGTTATATAGTTGATGGTTATCAGCGATATATTCCCAATTTGGTAATGTGACATGCTGAGTGTTGCTGTGAAATGATCATTGTGTTGATTATTTGTGATAGGATCATTTGTTTGATCGTCTATCCTGGTGATCATTTCTATGATCATTTGTTGACCCAAAGCATGGCTTTTGTATAAAGTATGTTTTTGTGGACGTGACTTCGTCGAGCCTCACACCCCGTGAATGGTCAAAACAGGAAAGAAGCAGCAAGGTTATGAGGGGTAGCGCCCTTTAGGATGTGTGCATTTCCTTCTGGAAAAGGGTGGTATCATGGTATGGAGCCCAGATACTTACTCATGTTGAAAACACTTTATGATTGTGTGAATTGATTACGAGATCTCGGATAAAGGTCCCAAAGGACCGGGGGATGGCATATTCGGTCAGTTGTTACTCAGTTAGGGGTAACCCGGCCTTGTGTTGGTAGAGATCCGGTTTGGTTCTCGGGGATGTCCATCCAGAGGCATTCTCATGTGGCAATGGGAAGTTCCTTGGCCTGATCATTCGTTGGAAACCCAAAGAAACAATACGATCTTGTACGGTATTAGTTGTAGAACCTATCATTCACTTATGGTGGCGCCCCACTGTTTGGATGGTAGCTATAGTAGGCATACGATAATGGTCGTATGTTGGCTAAGATTTATATTCTACTTTCGAAATGAATTTTTCCTACACTATGCACTAGTAATAATATCAAATGTTTTTTTTTAATGCGTATCAAGCATCTTTGACTATCATAAGGAGAAATCTCCTCCGATTCTGCGTTTGCATTGTGTGTGTGTGTGCGGGAGGCCTTATGGTAGTCTCATTTTTCAAAAGCATTGCGAATTGACTTTAAAATTCCTTCTGTGATTGTTTTTATAAGATAAACTGTTTTTGTTGCTCACACCAGTCCCACGACTGATCCGGAGTTTATTGTTTTCTTTCCTAAACTCTGGGTGCTCATTATTTTCTACACGGGCAGTCTAGAGTTGGGTTTTTCAGATAGTCAGGTTTAGTAGATTATCTGGAGTTAGTTCAGTCTTTGGATCGGACCAGTCTTGCTCGTCTTGGTGCATCGTTATTGGGAGTTCGAGCTATTGCTGGATTGATTCTTGGAAATGGAGTTACAGTTATTTTTTTTGGAGTTCTTCCTTGAAGACTATATTGGAGTTATATTGTTCCGCTGCTAGATGTTATCTATTTTTTTTCTTTTCCGATGCTGTTTTATTGTATCATATCTCTGATGTATATTGATATCTATTGGATCATCTGTTGTATCAGATATTGTATCAAAACTGTATATCAATGTATTATTCTTTTATTCCGCTGTGTTATTTACTTAATGTTGTTATAAGCTCCGGCGAATCGGATTTGAACGGTCGAATCTACGGCATTCGAATACGATTTGATGTATGGATGTCGATTTTCGAGCGCGCAAAATCCGAGTCGTTACATAACACTTCAAAGCGAAAACACTTGAAATATAACACTTTCAAATCATAATACTTTGAAACTCATAATTTTGAAACATCTTCCACCACTTAAATGGTTTAGAGATTAAAATACTTTATATAATAAACAAGCTTCTTAAATTTCACAAATCAATTCCAAAATAGCTCGAACTTCTAAATTTGAAATTTAACCAAATCCTAAATCATAAATTCCAATACAATTCAGTTTCCACATAAACTATTCCAAATTATATCGTTTTCAAAACAGATTTGATCCATAGAATAAACCATTTCAAATTCAAAATATTTCAAACTTTAAGTATTCAATAATTTCAAAACTAAGTTTGGTAATTATGATTCAACAATTCAATTTTCTATTTTTTTGTTTTGAAATATTTTACATAATAAATCCATTATTATTTAAAAAAACTCAAATTACAAATAACTAAATACTTCCTTCAATTTATTTATTCTTGAAATATTCATTTAATCCACCTTAAACCAGAATCAAGTTATAAAAAATCATACCTTCTAAAATTTCAAATTTAATAAATTTCACATCAGACTTATTTGAGTTTAACTCTTAAATAATTCAATTTCAAATAAATCTCAAATTTATCTTCCAGCCTTAATTTATTTAAATCATTATACCCTTTATATTGAAATAAAATTTAAATACTTAACCATATTATCTTCAATAAAAATCAACTTATTATTAAGCTTATTCTCTATTGAAATAAGTTTTTACATAGCTTAAAAATCAAGGATAAAATAACATTTATATAATATCTAAAATCAATATTTATCTAAAACCGTATATTCCTTTACAAACCATAGAAATCATTTCAAAATATATTTATATATAGACCACGGTGTTTGTATATTTTTTTTATCCTATGGTCAAGTGATATGGATATTTATCATTCCAATCCGCAATTTAAAATATAAATACGATTATATATCATTTCAAACCAAAATCTCGAATGAAATAAAAATCCATAACAACTTATAGTTTATAACAATGTAAAATATAAAATCCATTCATCCAATATCAATCCACAAACATTTATCACAATCATTATCCAATTCAGTCAATAACATAATAAAGAATAGATAATAAATAATAGGTATTTACTTGCAGTTTATATTCAATAATAGATTAAATAACTATTTAATCCAAATAAGTTCAAATTAACTGAGATAATGATTCAGAATATGCCAAACAGTCATAAATAAATTTCTAATCACATCATAAATCAATTTAACAAACATGTTTAGAAGTCGTGAGTGGGTTAAAACACTCACCTTTCGAATTTAAATTGAATTTAAATCAAATTTAAACCCAAAATTTGAACAATCTCTAAATTTATCCAAACTAGCGTCAAAATATCCGAAATTTCAATATGATCCTAACGCAAGAAACGGTGTATGAATTGGACCTCATGTGAAAAAGTTATACGAGTTAGAACACTCGACGATTAAAATTGAAATAAATAATTAAAACAGTGCTTACCCTTACACGTCATCGCCGCAAAACCCTATAACTGTCGATACTATCAGTAAGCGGCCGCTGCTACAAGCCAAGCCGCCATGATCAGGACATCCCATCGCCTTCGCCACTTCGAACCGCCCTAGGTCGCCCTTCCTGGTGACGCTCGGCTCCTCCAAACGACCTGCCGCCTCTGGCAGTGAACAACCAATTTCGACGAACTCCGGTTTCCAGTGACCAAACTAAGCCCTCCGATCGACATGCCTTGACGATCTCCACCAAACCCTGGCCCCCGATCAACCCCAAGATGAAGATCCACCGTTAAACCACACCTCCCCGTATGAACGGATGGAAATAAATAGGTCATTTCAAGTCAAACTACAATCCAAATCGAAAAATAAATCATAGATTTGGGTTGCGTCTGTCGAGAGCTTCAGATCAATATAAATTCGATATTGTTTGAGGGGTCTGATTTCTGAAGTTGAAATTTTGAATTGAAACTAGATTGTGAATTTTAGGGTTTGTCTGCCATTGAGAAAGAGAAGCAACAGAAATTTTTGTACGTACAGAAATAAGAAATAGAAAGGTTGTTAGGGTTTATAAGGAGATATATATAGCTAGGTTAGAAAAATAGAAATAACGGATCGGATTTGATTTGGGTTGGAACGATAAACGACCCAAAAAGCCCGTTCTGCCTCCGGAACGAAAATTGATCAACCCATATATCAAAATAAATTTTTTAAAACATTTTAAAATCAATGGAATAGGTTTCAGGTCCAAATTCCATCGTATGAAGGAGTCGTGCTAAAATAAACTTATTTCAAATTGATTTCAATTGTTTCAATTAAATTGATTTCTAGGCGTTTCGAGTCCGTACAATCAAACGTCAAGTCCGATCGTTATGAAACTTGAAATTCTACAATGATTCACTATTACGGATCCGATGAAACTGGTTTCGTCAAAATCCGAGTCAGCGGCCAAAATGTCTATTTTCCAGTTAATTAAATAATTTAACATTAAATTAATTAATCACATCTTCAATTCAAATTTAATTATTTACCATTTCTATCATTCCGAATTACAATTAACTTATAATTCATTAACCAAAATTTCCATGTCAATCAATTAAGGATTTATTGAAAAATTTATAGTGTTTACCTTCAATTTAAGTAAATTCAAATAAACTATGTTTTTAATTTCAAATAAATTAATTCAATTTGTTTTCAATCTCTTTATTCAATTAATCATCATCTTTTGGATAAATTTAACATTAGTATATACCAAATTACCCTTATATTTTTACAGCCATCAACTAAATTCATATTAACGTAGTTTTTAATTACGTTTAATTGCAATGGATTTAGATCTAATTCAATAAATTAAATAAATGGGTAAACAATTAATTGTTATAACTATTTTCCTAATTTAATCCCATCCATACTTTATTATCAACCAACAATTATTATAATTACTTATCTAGCATTGATTATATCAAATCACAATTTTCTTACGTATTATTTCATAAATTAAAATAACTTTGAATTTATTTCCCAATTTACTAATTACAATCAATTATAACCTTACAATTGTTTCAATTAATTGGATTACACTAAATTAGTTATTTATCATCTTGCATTAACATAATTACCTTAGCTTACAGTCAGTTGCTATTAATCAATATATTATTTCATTGATTAATTCAATGCTTACTTTTATTTACTTATTTTCACTTTTATACCCAAGTGCAACAATTTACACTATTTCCTTATTGGGATTTCACTCCAATGGTCAATAATTAATTTCAATTACCATTACTACATTTCATTTCTAACATTCGCTTCATTATAAATTATAAAGCTTTTATTTCTTTCTAAATTTAATTACAAAAATCTTACTAAATTAACCATTTTAATTATCGAAATCTACGGGTTGTTACAGAAAGTATCTCCTTCGAAGGCAAAGAAAACAAAGCAAACCTATCCGAAAGTAATGAAATCAACTCCTACGAAAATACAAAACTTTTTTTTAACTATAACTTTTTATAGATGTAGAATTAAGGTCTCTAACCTATTCCATTGTATTCAAATGATGGTTTCCCTTTCCGTAGAATGATCACAATAGAAAAACGGGCTTATGGTTAGAGAGTTATGCCTATTTGAAGTTCTCAAAACAAAGTTGGTGAAAACTGCTACAAAAAAGCTTCCGCTACATTTACAACTGCTATCGAAAGGTGCTTTCGAAATGCAATAGAAAGGTCCAGATATGATGTGAAAGTATGATGTCGAAAGGTGCTTTGGACTAAGTCAAAAGGTGCTTCCGAAAATGCTACAGAAGGGTCCATAATTGCTGCAAAATGATGCAGTCGAAAGGTGCTTTCGACAAGGTCGAATGAAGCGGTCGTAAATAACTTGAAAATTGTTATTTTTCTAATTAAGGTATATTCTTTTCAACAACTCCTATTCTTTGTCAAACTTCCATTGGTTAATGACATACTTTAACACTTTCTTTGTAAAAAATTGCTATTGATTAGATTTTGTTATTTCAAAAATTATTTTCAAAATAAAAGATTGTATTAATATTTTAATATAATTATTAAGCCTTTTTAGCTTAGAAAATTCATAATAAATCGAAATCACTTGGGAAACATCATAAAAGTTTACCAAATATCTGAAATATCATTTTCTACATCATATTAAAATTTCGAGGCTAAATCATTATTTTATTATTTTTAATAATTAAAACCCTATATAAATGCCTTTTTCACCTTAGGAAATTCATAATATTTCTGTTAACTCCAAAAATTATAAAATTAAAACCTATCTCCAAAATTTCGTTTTACACAACATGTTCAAAAATTAAGTCGTTTGGAGGTCGTTTACTAAGGTTTTTACTTTAAAACCCATCATTTTAATTCCATGAGAATTCCAATAAATCACCATAAATCATTATTCTATCCAAACAATGATTATTAGATCCAAACAAGATCAACACCGCAAAATACATTTGATTACTACCCATAACCGAACCAAAACAAAGAAAAATGTGATGATTTTCACTATTATTCACCTTGATTAACTTGTTGGAGTTTGAGATTTGTCCTAGCTTTAATCTTCTAGCTTTCTCTCTTGGATCTTCCAAGTTTGCTGATCTCTTAAGGTGTTTTAATGGCTGGCTATAACTTCTCTTTTATGTATATTTTGATTTATGAAATGGTAGGTGGAATAAGAGAGGGTTTAAGTGTATATGGGTGTGGCTATCCCCATATTGCCCTCCTCTTATTTTCCTAACTTATAAATTATAAACCATACTTATACATTCATTAGTTCAGCCATGGCTAAGTTATTTGACAATTAAATCTCAACTCCTTAATTAACCACATTATTCTATTTAATTTATCCAATTAAATTTCCTTAATAATGTTAAACAAAAATTACGGGTGTTACACACACACACACACACACACACACACACATATATATGTCTGTGTGTGTATGTGTATGTATGCATGTGTCTGTGTGTATAACTATACTTAGAGGCTACCCACCCTCATATTTCTATGCTTGCGGAGTTACTATCATTCACGTTTCTTTAAGTCCCTTACTGAGGTTATTATCGTTTACCTTAGTATTACTCTATCATCCACCGAAGCATATAACATGCCGAAGATTATTTATCTTTAGTGCTAAGGGTCTATCTCCATACAACAATAAGCATCTTCATTACCATCTAACCCATGCAGACATTCCAATCACCTTTCGAGCATAACCCATGCACTTGGATATCTGACAATGTTACTTGAGGTAAAGAAGCAACAATCTAAGGCATACCCAAAGTCAATATATTCATAAAGTTACTTTGCAACATCAAATATTATTAATCTTAATCTTTTCTCATTTTGGTTATTTAATTCTTTTTTCTTCATTTCATCTTTTGGTATTAAAGTCAACTCCTAACCAGTGGTCATTCTTTGCTCTGTCTATCCCATGCGTACATTATGATTTTCTCATGATGCCATGACCCATGCTCAAACTATGTTGCTTTAGGGCCTAAAAGCAATAAGCCAAGGCATTCCCTTGAGTCAATCATTTCTCTGATTTCAGGGTCACTCTATAAACACTAAATAATCATTACATAGAATATATTTATGTTCTTTATAATTTCTTACGTACATAATTAATTACTTTTTCTTGGCTTATTATGGTTATATCAAATGTTCTTTGTGCATTTACTTATCGAGTATAAATTATTTATCCCTATCTACTTGGCTTATATAGAAGATATGGCAATACCAAAGGTGTTAACTTAATAAATATGGATCTCACATTTATTGGAAGACCCTCTTTAATAACATCCAATCTCCTTCATTTTTTGTAGTCCTCTATATTGTTTTCTTCTCAACCAAGCATCTCGAGTATTGGCTTTAATGGCAGCTATGGTCCTTGTCGCAGCTCTATTCCCATCCTGGATCATTAATTGAACCTTAATGTTAACCGTGCCAAGCGATCCTCGTCTCGGCTAAGCACTTTACCCAAGCTACAACCTTTCTTCATTTAATTTTCTTTGGCCTTTGATGTCAAACATGACGCTACAAATGTTAGGTGTTTCACATTATATGTGGATAATATGCTTGGATTGGAAAAAGAATAGTCTCGCATCATGAAAAATAAAATAGATGGATTGATATGTATGTATGCTTTTTTGTATGCATGTATGTATGTAGGTATGTGCCTTTGTGTGTGTGTGTTTAGTCACATGTCACAAGGGAATCCTCTTGTTAAATAATGTTGACCAAACTCTATGTTATCTCCATGGATGGACGGATCTAGCAGCATCTTTATGGGAAGTTTCTTACATCTTGCCCAATTATGTAATATGCATGCTTACATGTTGAGTTAACGTTTATTTGTATAGTTACCATCTATATTCAAATTCAGAAAAAAACATGTAGTGAAGATGTTCTTCCCCCGGTTTAGTGTACATAACTTTAATTAAATTTCTTCATTTTATTAATCTCTTCCTTTAATCATATAAAAGCAGGAATATACAATTTCAATTTAGAAATCATTTCGAAAATTCCTAAAAGATTCAGGAAATCATTTTCGCTCCAAAACATTTTGGTTTTAGCCCAAAATGTGCCATATTCAATTACTTTCTACCTTTAAAATCATTTCTTACTTTTTAAAATACATATGAATTTGTAAATTTATATATTCACTTTCCTAAGAAAATCCCAGTTTCTAAAAATTCATGTTTATTACTATAATTCGGCGTCAAACATTTCTTAGTACAAATCAAGTGATTTAGAGGACCAACTTATATTTCTTAGTTATTTAATATTGTTTTAAAGTCATGTAACCCTTCTAATGACATTTAATCGTAAATCACAAATAGAACAACATGTATTTTATCATTCATAATGAAATCTGAGTCATATAAGTCTTAAATTCATATCAAGGTAATATTAATAACCATAATCTGAAGATAAATAAGATCTCCTAACTTTTGTCTTCACAAAGTTGCTTGCTTTTCTTCTTAACGATGATTTTTGATCAAGAAGGATTAGTAAGAAGCCATGGGAAAACCGAAGGTTTTTCAACATTTGTTTTGAATGTAATAGAGAATAATGAGGGAAATGAAGAGTTATGGGATGATCTAAGAAGTGGGCTTTGAACAAAATATAATTTTAGTTCTTCCAAATATTATATGTTACACCCACATAACATTCAACATATTCTCCTTAATACGCTATGTTGCTCAATTTTCTCAAGTATAATATGCCATCCAGCTTGAGAAAGCCTAGTCCAACTCAAACCAGCATAACACATCTAAGTCCAGCATAATTCATGTCGACCCACGCTCAATCTGACCCAATGCCAATCCATCTATCAGCCGCACTTAAAGTCTATAGTTAGTCGTCTCAACTCAAGATGGCCTAAATAGCCAACTCATCAGACAAGGCCCGGCTTAAGCACGACCAATCTTTGGCCTGGCTTCGCCATAGCCCACCTTCGACTAGTCCCAAGCAGGCAGTCTCATCACTCCATAGTTGGATCAACACATCCTTTGTGACTTAGTCCTTATTAATATTCATGTTTACTCGGCAATCTTCAGTTACCAACAACCGATTTCCATGGTTCATAAGAGCTTCTTATCCTCCTTGCAACCTAGATATACAAAAGTAAACGACAAGTAGTATAACTAGCTGTACTTGGTACAATAGCATGTCCGCCAAAAGTGCAGCTACTTCGGTAACAAGCCACCTTCCTCAACTTGAAACACGTGCGTGGTACAAAGTGAAAGCTTGCATGTTTCTCAACTACAAATTCCTCTTTGCCTTTACAATTGTTCTCCATTAGCCCATGCAGCCAAATCAATGGCCAGAAGTGCTTCTCGGCTATTTTACCGTGCAATCTCAGCCATCCATCATCCATATCATCTCCTATAAATACCCTATGTCATACAACATCAAAGGGTTGAAATCTAGTTAAATGCTCATTATATTCAGTTCGAATCTACTCTTCATGGAAAACAAATGCCCTATGCTCTAAAGATTACTAAATTTATATTATTGAGTATTTAACTTCTTATTATTCTCTTTTAATTTCTTGTGATTGTAAGAGAGAAATATGGTAAGGAATCTTCATAGTGGACGTAGGCAAGCTTAGTTGAACCACTCTATATTTTTGTGTCATTTACTTTATTTTGATTGCTTTTCTCCTTAATTTACATTTTTAAAGTGTTAGCAAGTAACATTTGCTTTCATAAATGTATTAGTCTAATTTTAAGGGTGGCTAATTTTGTAGTCAACCTTTTCCGCTAGAAGAAGGGCCCTTCCCTTAAAGCTCTTCCCTTTCCTCACCTTTTTTTTCTCTATACAAATCTTCTCTAGACTATTACCATGAACCCCGCTGTAAAAAAGAAAACGTAACAACTTTAATTACCATGAAACCAATGATAATACCATCGCCTGTGCCACCTACCCTATCCCTGGACATGGCATCAACATGTCGCAAATTTTGTTGCAAGGATTAACTAACATGAGAACTCTAGCCCATAAAGTGATGATCTTAGAACGAGGTTGGAAGCTCGAACGAATCGAAAATTTATTCCACCAGCCCCTTCAATGGTTGAACTAATTCCCCTTCAACATGTTCCTTCCAATGCTTACACATTATGAACACCACCAATGCCCGAGATAGAGTGGTGCCTTAAATTCCACTCATGGATAGTCATGCTCATCCATGAGGACATGTTGTGCATAGTTATGTTATTAACATTGACTCAGAGATGGCCAGGCACAAGGAGCCAAGATGTCTATCTTCCCCTCAACGGAATAACCATCTGCTTTTGAATATCTACGGGCAATAGTTGGAGCTTGAGACTTTAGGTTTGAGCATCTTAGTTATAGTGCTCACGCCATCGTTTGGGAACCTAGGGCCCCTTTGGCACACTCCAGATTGCATAGGGGCGCGTGTAGGGCCATATCAAGAGAGGGGTAGGCTAGACATTCATGATCACTCTTCGTGCATGCATAGGAAGAGGAGATCCCCTTCTCTAGTTCATCATCACCACTGTCACTCTCCCTCCCATCATTGATCTCCTACTTCACAATGACGTGGACTAAGCCCACTACTGATTGTTCGTCAGACAATCCCACGGTAGACTAATATTGGCCTCCGAGAGGAAATGAACATCCTTCGCTGGAATCTCAAAAGAATCCAAGAATAAAATGTTTGGGCAAAGCCTTTTCTGATAATGAGAATGGTGATCAATTTTCTAAGGAAATCCTTAACATAAACATTTACAGGCGGTATGTCAGGCCATCTATTGACCGGTATGATAGGAGTAATGACTCATCAGATCACATTACTGCATTTAACTGCATCACCCACGTCGGTCAGCTTTCTAGCCTAGCAAAGTGCCTACTTTTCCCCTCCACTTTCATAGGACCGATATCCCACTGGTTCCTGCATATACAACTGGGCAACATCCACTATTGAGCCCAGTTATGTGTAGTGTTCAAGACTGAGTTCTTCACATCAAAGACCTATGTTATTATAGCTAGCGAGCTAGGTAACATCAGATAGGGACCATCAGAGAGTCTTCGATCATATGTCAATCGCTTCAACAAAGAATCCACCCGGGCTAGGGGTGCTGACAAAAATATCCTAGTTGTGGTCCTCTGCTCGTGGTTTAGGTATAAGTCAAGAATGTGAAAGGAGCTTTAAAAGTAGCTGATCACGTCCCTGACTGACTTCTATCAACGTGTAAACAACATCATGAAGATGGAAGATGCTAATCTTTCCGATTGTGAGTACCAGTCAAGCTTGTCCCTGTAAAAATACTGATCGATGAGGCAATGGTCGGTAGAACAACTCCAAGAGGTTAGCAGAAAATGGTACCCAATATAGGTTCAGGTACATTAACTATGCTACTTTGAACAAGGATATGGAAACAATATATCTCATAACTCAGGACCGAGTGCGATTCCTAAGGCCAAATGCCACTAGAGGCGGAAGAAGGGTGGAACCTCATGGTAATGGAAATTACTGCGAGTTCTATCAAGTTAACGACCAATCCACGAATAAATGTTAGGTGCTTAAACACAAGATTGAAAGATTGATCCAGGAAGGGACGCTTTTAGAATTTGTTCAGCATCAAGTGGAACAAAGACACTAGTAATGACTAGTCGTCTCAACCCCTACAACTTAGCAATAATATCATGGCCATAACTAACATCTAAACCATATGCAAATTCTTATATTTAAATGAAAGCAATCAAGGAGCACAATCCCAGTATCAAAGAGAAGTGGGGTTAGCTGGCCAAGTCTTTTCTTTAAATCATCGAGCATCCAAAGCACTTAGGCTAGAATCAGATCAGCCCAACACCTTCACTACCGAGGATAGGGAAACAATATCTTGTTCCCATCATGATCCTATGGTCATCACTCTTGCAATGGCTAACTCAATTGTACATCGGGCCTTCATGGATGAGAGCAACTTAGTCAATGTCATGTTCAAGCATGTCTTTGAAGCTCTCAAACGCCCTGCCTCAAGCCTTACCCCCTATGCCGTTCGCATATATGGCTTTATGGGTGTAGGCATTATTCTAATTGGCACTACCTCCCTTATAACAATGTTTGAAAAAGAACCTCTTGTCGCAAAAGTTCAAATAAACTTCATGGCAGTTGATTGCTCATCTATATACAATCTCTTGAAAGGCGATCGAAACTTATTGAACAAGATGCAACCGTCCCCTAAAACTGGCTCATAATGAATTTCAATGTCTAGTGGAGGGTTGGGTCATCTGGGATAATCAGCAGAAAGCTAGAGAGTGTTTTGGGACCTCCCTCAGACAAGCCAAGAAGGGTGTCCTCATGATTCGGCAAGAACATCCAACCATCAGTGGCGGGTCACTCGAGAGACATCTGAGGCAGTCAGCACTTAGGTTCGTGTCAGGACCGCCCTCTAAAGATAGGAAATCAACATCAATAGCTCCCTCTATGGAGACCTACCTAATTAGGTTAGGACAATCAGCTCATGTCACCTAAGAGAGTGCTCAAGCTAACAGCGCACACACTCATGCCAGGACAATCCTTGCCATTGAAGACATAACTATTGACAGTGTGTTACCTAGGAGTAATAGCGAGCCCATCAGCACACGGTTCATGTCGGGACCACACTCAATAGTGAAGCTGTATCAACTGGTGGCATGTCACCCGAGAGTACCCTTGTACCTAGCAGTGCTCAGGGTCGTTCTGGGGCTACTTGCTACAATAAAGATATGGATGGAAAGGATCCAATCTTCATTTCCACTCTCCAAAGAATAAAAGAAATCCTTATAACGTGGAATGAGAAAGTCACACCCTACTAGAAAATGAGGACATCCCATACAAAAGCTCTTACTCTCTCAATGCCGCTAGACTCATGTGCGAGAGTCCGGGGCAACATCAACCCCCTGACTCAAGCATGAACGTCTATCCCAACTAGGATGTCATAGAGCACATGATTTAAATGCTGGACTAATGTGACTTGGAAACAAGCCCAGATCTTGATGATGACCTACTTGACCCCCGCATGGGAGATTCAAACATCGAGGGTGTGCTGAATACTCCATTGGAGTTGATATTTGTAGATTGTGGCGACCCTAGAAAGGGTGTTCAAATCGGCGCTGAACTTAGCCCAGAAGTTAGAGATGAGTTGATCAAATTCTAACGGTAAAGCAAAGTTATCCTTGCTTGGGACCATGTTGACATGACCGACATTGATCCCGTGGTCATTTGCCATGCACTCAACATTGATCCTAAAGCCACCTCCGCTTGTCAAAAGCATCGATCCCTCAACCTAGAAAGATACGGAGGTTTTAAAGAAGAGATAGAGAAATTTTTAGCCAATAGCTTCATCCGGGAGACATGGTATCTAGTTTGGGTAACTAACCCGGTGCTGATCATAAAACCCAATGGGACTTGGAGCACATGCATTGACTTGTGTAACATTAACAAAGTGTACCCTAAAGATAGCTTTTCATTGCATCACATCGATCAGCTAGTGGATGCGACTAATGGATATGAGCCCTCACCTTCGTGGATGCTTACTCTAAGTTTAATCAGATTATCATGCACGGTCAGGACTAACAGCATACCTTCTTTATCACAAACGCTGTCCTTTATTACTATCTTGCCATGACAATAGGGCTACAAAATGTGAGCACCACATATTAATGGCTCGACAACCGCATGCTCTTAGAGAAGATCGGTCAGTTTATGGAGGTGTAAGTGGATGACATGTTAGTAAAGTCTAAGAAGGTTGGGTGGCGTATATAGAACCATGCTGAGACTTTTGGCATACTACATTAGTATAGCACGGAGCTAAACCCAAAAAAAATGCTCTTTCGCCATTTGATCTTATAAATTCCTTAGCTATGTGGTAAGCACCAAAGGTATTGAGGCTAACTATAACCTTCCCTGCTTTAGGACTCAAAAATAGACGTTGATGCTACTGCAATCATCATCAAAATCATTTTCAATCATAAAGTAGGTTCAATATTATTTTGCACAACATAAGTACATAAAGCAACTAAATATCTTATTTATTACACCAGTTTGATTTAAATAATCCATTACATTCCCATGCAGGGGTAAATATAGTAGAAAATAGAGCAGTATAGGCCTGACATATGAAGATGCCAACACCACACAGAACTATTATAAATCCTGGTTTTGCAAAGCGAAATCCAAAATATCTTTATTTTAATAGCCAGCCTCCTGCTTCGTCTTCGAAATCACTATTCGTCCTTTTAAAAGAGATAAATATCTAATCCATAAACTCGGCTTACTCGAATGAGTACCCGTGATTTTATTGAAAATAATAAAAACATGAGTCAACATAAAGTCTGTTATGAGTAAAGTCTTTATCCTAAGTGTACAAAGTGAGACCATCCATTCAACATAAGTACGAGATTCTTTTTCATACATAGTGGACTAACCATTGTAGTCTTAATTTAAGTTGCCACATAGGCCTAACTTTACCGATTCAACTTCCAGTTCTTAACTCCTATGGTTTACTCATAGGTATCTTATCTTTATTTTATCATTAATAGATAATTAGGTTACGTAACAGACATCACGTCATTATCCTCGATTTTTATTCAGAATAGGCCACTGGATGCTAATTAATCCTTACTCCCCCATTTTTGTTTGTTTATTATGAATAAGCAACTGGATGTTATGCAAGCCTTACTCCATCATATTTTCTTAACTGTCATAAACAGATAATTAAATGCTACACAAACCTTTAACCAATGATACCAATTTCAGTGTCGTGGATTTGTCATTTGGCAGCCACATAGGCCTTCATTTTCCACTCAGGCCTTTATTCAATTACAATGTCATATTTAGACAGGAGATTGCCATAAAGTCCTTACATCAATCATCATCAAAATAAAAAGTTGGTTCAACCTTCTTATTGCTACAAAGACCTCCTATCTATCTTTGTATTCTTACAAATGATTTCATTCATTAATTGTGTACACTACATGTTCTTTAGATAAAACATTTTAATCTTTCTATTTTAATCAAACCATATCATTTATTAGCTCCTTAGCATATGCAGCAAGATTTCTAATTCCTTTGCGTATTGGACAGGCTCCTCCTTCTCGGCACCTTTCAGGCTTCATCTCCCTTCAGCTCGATCCCCTTCAGATGAATCTGTTGGCAGCGCCTCCTCAGCGGCTCCGACTGGTCGCCCCGGCTGTAGCTAAGGATCGGTGTGTCTTAGCTACCGACTTCTTGGGATCCCTCTGGGCAGTAGCATTTCTTTTCTGTTTATACTGAACCTATTTATGTATATTATATACTCCGTGGGTTATTACTTCATACTGGATTGCTGTCTCTGTAACTTTAACTCTGGCATTGCTGATTTTGTTCTTGCCATCGATCAGGCATGTTGATCGATTTGCCTACATATATAAATCCTATTAATCGGCTGTGTAGTTTCGTGCTACACACCCGTTCTCCTCAAAAAAAAAATAAGTTAACACGGTTTTAAATTATAAAATCTTTCTTTTATTTCATTCCTATGAAATAGTTCAATAACACTTGGAAACTTTCGCCTAAAGTGCTCTAAGTATCCGCTATTTTACTTAGAAAAATATAGCTTCCCAAGATATTAAAAGTTACATTTAATTGTTATATATTGGTTATCCCATAGCCATCGTCATGCATTGCCTTTCCCATGCTTGGTTATCACATGCATTGCCTTTCCCAAAGCCATCGTATTTTATTCAACAAATGTGTTACTAATGGTCATGTACAAATCCCAAGCTAACTCGCACTACTATCATGTTTTATTTCCTACATAGCCATTGTGTCAAATTAAACAAAAGCCATCGTCAATGGTCTGGATGGAGTATTCATGTGCTATCACATTTTTTCTTTCAGCCTTTGTGTGTTTATTTCATTTCCTGGGATGTCCATGTTAAGCCATCGCATGGTGTTTCATGTACTATCATTCTATTTCTTTTTGTGCTTTATCCAATTTTCTTGCATTGTGAGCTATCCAATTTTTTAGGCTTTCTATGCTCGTGAGCAATTTATATATTTTTCTTTCTTTGCAAGCTTTCATAAGTTATAAGATGTCCCACTTCTTTTCATTGGCTTATTTTGTGAATTGAAAGCTTTCGTGATTTGTTTATCTGCATGCTTCACACCTTCTTGTGCCAACATGAGATGACCCACTTTTTTCCTTCATGTATTATTTTTTTCTTAAGTTGGTTAGCCTTCATGAACTATTTTAGTTAAGGACTTCGGGGGTTATATTTCCCTACTTTGTCTTCATGTGATGTTTTACTTGGTCAACAAGAGTTCAATAGCACTATGGTAATTAAATTAAAAACTAATTTATTACCTTCTTAAGCAACTTCTTTTTACCAAACCCAGCTTGGTGTCAACTTCTTATTATATAATTCCCCTGCCATTTTAGTTTCTTTTCAGAAATTGTTAACCACCATAATTAATTAGTTTTCCACTTAATTAATTGGTGCTTTACTTCACTAAAGAATTCAATAAAATAAAAATTGATGGGAAAAGTCTCAAAAGTTTACCAAAAATCTCTTTTATCATATTCTACCTCATATAGAAATTACAATTGAAATAATTAATTTTATTATTTTTAATAATTAGTTAATATGAAATTACCATTCTCCCAATATTATATAATTCAGAAAATTTTGTATTAATTTCAAACGTTATGAAATTAAAAATCAATCTTTATTTTATCATTAATAATATCATACTAAAATTTCATGGCATTTGAATGTGATTTAACCATATTTTCCCTTAAATCATGAAATAATTTACTTTAATTAAAATTTAACCCATAATTAAACTTATATTTAATCATCCAATAACTTTCAACATCAATCAAACATTCATTTACATCAAATTTTGGATTTAAACATGTTAGGAGGGTTTTAGATAAATATTTTTCTCGCCTAACTTAAGAAAAGTTTATTTAATCCCCTCAAATTTGAAACCTTTAATCTTCTTGGCTCGGATTTCTCTTCTTCTCTCTTGAATTTTCTTCTTCTTCGTTGTTAGAGAGTGGCTGACCTTGGCTTTTGTTCTTAGGTTTGTTTTTGTTGTGTGAAAGTGAAGTTGAAATGAGGGGATGTGGCATAGGAACGTGGGCTAGTGGTTTTGAACTTTACTAACTTACTCCCCTTAACCAAATTCTTCCCAATAAAACTATATTGTTTATTTTCATTAATTAAGGCCAATCGAATTTGCTCTAATTATCCTTAGTCCAACCAAATCATTTTTTATAGTTTCCTTACTTAATTGATTAAATTTCATTAGGCAATTCTAGCAATTAAATCACTTTATTAATTTAATTATTAATGTCTTCATATTACTATATCAAATTACCTAAATTTAAATTAATTTCTCATACTATGGACCCCCTAAGATATGTGGTTTTATAGTTTCCCCTCGTTATAAAAATTTTGTTTCAGAAATTTCGATAAGGAAAACTAAATTTACACCAACATTCTGAAAGTTAAAAGTCATTATTATATAATTACACATGTGATTACCTGCACCTTGATGTGCACATAAATGTGCATATTTTTACCACCGTATTAAATCTAATTAAATTAAATAAATGATCATATTGTATATTTTCACATGTTTAAACCAAAATTCAAATTATTTTCAAAACGTCACATATTCTTCTTCATATAGAGGAAAAATGTTTATTTTTGTGCATATATTAATTTGAGAAAATTTAATTGAAAATTTCTATATTATTTTGTAGGAAAATTGGATGGAAATTGCAAGTGGTTTCATGAAGGTATGCATGCACAAAAGGAAACAAAGCAAATAAAGATGAAAATAATTCAAACTCATGAACATGAAGGATCTCACCTACCCACTTACTTCGATTTTCAATTAGGAGCTAATGCACATGCTAAAAGGCCGTTAAAGCTTCATTTACATTTAAGTGGAGAATTAACATATGCTAATGATTACTTGGAGGTCACACTACCTCAAGGGCAATTTGGGCATTCACCAAAAATATGAATTAGGTTTTCATACAAGTATAAACACCCCTTATGTTTCATGTAATCCTCTCTTTCCTTAGGCTCTCTCCCTTTATCTCTCTTACTCTCTTCTTCT
Organism: Allium cepa; assembly: GCA_030765085.1. Lineage (NCBI taxonomy): Eukaryota > Viridiplantae > Streptophyta > Magnoliopsida > Asparagales > Amaryllidaceae > Allium > Allium cepa. The sequence goes on from CM060938.1 coordinate 679,987,914, forward strand.
CTTTAGTTTAGTGTAGCATCTCAAATAAAAAAAGTTCTTTTTCTCTTTTCATGGCTACTTAGCCATTTTCTCTTTATGTAATTTTTTTATGCAACTTTAATACATGTTCTTTTTCTTTTCATGCTTATTTACTTTCATGTTAGTAGTGTATATTTATTTTTCATGCAAGTAGAATAGTTTTTCTTTACTTTGCTCTCCTTCTCCTTTTCTTTTTCTTTCATGTTGTATGCTACAATTGTTGATATGATAACAAATATGAGAGGCTAAACCCCTTCAATTTATGAGTAATAATGCTCTCTAATCATGTAGCTTCAACATTGTGATCATTTATGTTCTCTTTTTGTGCTTAATGGAAACATTTAAAGTGGTTTAATGATGTTGTTTAACTTTGAATTTGATAGTCTATGTTATTCATAACAAATAGACTATGTTTAGTTTAAACACAAATTGCCTCTTCGTCCAAATATTACTATGGTAAAGAAGTGAATGTCGAAATTAAAATTTGATGGCCTATATTTCTAATTAATAGTTAATAGGTCATGCTTAAAAATAAATTTTGCTTTCAACTTTGTTGTCATATTTCATGAGAGTTAAATGTGTATTAGTGATTTGGTTATAGTTTGATGGTCTATATTGAGTTGATTAATAGCACAAACATACCATACTTATGATAAACACATCAACTAATTTCACTAATGACCAAAAAAAATATCGTAACTTCATTTTGTTGATTGATGTGATCTAAAGAGTAGAAATTACCTTTAAATTGTTTTAGCACTCTCATATTTTTATCTATTTTCTTTTGTTAGTTTTCTACATTTTTAGTTAATCACATTTTCATCATTGGTTAACTTGATTGAATAGATTTTTTAAATCTAACAATTCCCTGCGGATCAACCCGTACTCGCCACGTACTAACTTTTGTACGTCGTGCGCTTGCGGTTAAATTTTAATTTGAAATTTAACGGCGATTTTCTAATCCGATAAGAAATTCGTCGTTAAACAAGTTTATGTCGTTCATCAACTTACATACAACTTCCACATCAAATACCTCAAAACCTGTGTGCAAACTTACAAGTAATACCACATCAACTTCCATATCTGCTGTGCAACCCCCACACATAATCATCAAACTGCTTGCTACCTTCCTCCCATAAAACAACTGCTGCTTGCATATCAATACACACCGAAACCACTGCCTTTCACTCTAGTGCACCTGACACTTGCTGCAACTCCATTACTCCCACCCACCATATCTTACATCTTCATACCACAACGTACACTCCTCTACATCTCTGTCACAGCTTACATTTCCAGAATTCCAGTCAACCACCAGCACATACCACTCAACATAAACCATCCTCCTTCCGTCAATCCCTGCAACAGTTCATTGCTTCATACACATACTTGCTGCTCACTTCCCAACGACAGAGCTCCTTTGGTTCCTCCTCCTCACCACTCCCCCAAGCAGTCATCTAACCAAAACTGCATTTCATCACACTGTCCAAAACTTCAGAACCACCATTAACTCCAACTGACAAACATCAAAACTGTATTTCCATCACCTCTGTCAATACATACTACAACCTTCTTCTGAGGTCAGACTTCCTCCACCTCGTTGCTGTAGTACACAAAACAAGTTCCTCCACCTCCTTGCACACTCACCACTTCAAACTGCACCACAATCTTCAAACCAACTTCATCAACCACTTCTGTCATAACTTCCTTACCCCTTCGCCAATTCCCAATTCGACAGCAAACGAACAAGCTCCCCCTTGCACAACAACAACAAACATCAACTGCTCATTGTCTTTCCATCACCAGCCACAGTTGTCACTACATAACTTCCCCCCACTACATAACTTTTCCTCCACTACATAACTTCCCCCTGACCAATACTGTTGTCACCCAAACTCCAAACTTCAAATCGTAAATCATCACTGCAGCACACAGTTCTTGCCTCATACCTGAACAACATCACTTTCCTCAACATTTCATTCGATCATTTCATCATCACTGACCACCCATAACAGTTCCTCATCACTGACCACCACTTCAACGTCATACAAAAAAATACTACAGACATATCAAACTTCCATCCATCATCATTTCTGCCTATACCACTCCCAAATTACACCCAAAACTTCATCATTTCCACTGCCATATGCAATCTCCACTTCACCACATTACTTCAACCAAAATACCCCCATCAAAATCAAACTGCAGTCGCAACTCATCCACATCACCACCGTGCCTCAGCAAATCAATCGACTCCTCCAACCGCACCCAATTTGGCCATCGCCCCAAGTCGAACGCACGCATCAGCCTTGCCGCCATCAATTCACCTTCTTCCCTTCACCGAAACCACCTCACTTTCAAACTGCCCAATCCCAATTGACTCGAACTCGAGCACCAGCCACAACTCCGCATCGAAAAACTCACGACCCAGTCACTGCAGTTCATCCTCAGCCAATTGCGACCATCCCTCACCAACAAATCGCGACTCCACCTAGCCGCACAACCGCCCTTCGCCCATCGCTGCAACAGACCTGATCGCACTCACAATTCCAAATCGGCATTTCTTCCATCTTTATGTATTTGGGCTGGGCCTTATGTACCTTTTTTCAAAAAAAAAAAGAGATTTTAACATTTGGGTAGTGGGCCGAGAATAATTTGGGCTGAGGTATTAAATTGTGTTGTTTGATTTTGAACCTTTACTGTTTTCCATCTCTTTTAAAAAAAGCTTTTGATTTCATTTGTTTTATTTTGATTTCTCTGATTTCTCTTTCATTTGTTTCGAATTTCCTTTGTTTACTTTCTTATTTTAATATATAAAAAAATTATAAAAATGGTGTATATACCTTGTTTTTATTTCAGGTTGCCAAAGCAGAATTTCAGAAGGAAAAGAACTGCTGCCAAAAAAAATTGCTGACTTATAAATAATTTTGCCGCTTTTAATCTCTATCTATTGTTTTTATTTATCTCGCATTATTTTTTGAATACATTTAGAAAAAAAACTTCAAAAATAAAAAAAAATCCATTCGTAGTTGCATTGTTAATACATGTTTAATTTCAGTTTTGCTTTTCATTATTGGTTAATAATAACGATTAGACATCGATAACACTTGATTGTATATTGACAAAATGTCTTCTTTGAACAATTTAATTTCTTGGTGTCTAGACTACGGTAGAGCAATAATCAGTTATAATATTACGGTGATTCGTAAAAATTATACCGATTGTTTCTCTGAAGGTACTTAAACCTTCGGCTGTATTGCTAAGGTGATTCGTGGTGCACCGACAAATCCTGCCCGTTACCTGACCGAGAACTATCTTGTTGATTTAAGACAAAGCATGATTATACAATTTTGGATTAACATAGGAAAAATCATTTGTAATTAACCCTTGCATTCATTTAGTTGCATTAGTTCATGCATATTTAAAAAAAAACATCAAAAATACAAAACTAAAAAAATTGTAAATATTCCTTTCCTTTTTCTTTGAAATTTGAAAATCCTTTTCCTTTGAAATTTAAAAAAAAACTAGAAAAACAAAAAAAATCAATATATATATATATATATATATATATATATAAAACCTTTTCAAAAAACCAAAAAAAATTCAAAAACCAAAATACAAACAAAAATCAAATTTCTATTTTGAAAAATAAATTCTATTCATAAATATTTTTTCTTTATAAAAAAACCAAAAAAATTCTTGAAAATGTTTGAATTTCCATGTTCACTTGAATTTTACAATAGTTGTGAAAATCAATATAATCCATATGATTTCACTCCAAATTCGTATGGATATTTTAACGACAATTATTCTACAAAACAATTCGAATTTTGAACAATAAAGTTTTCAAAATGATGACCAACCCTTGACTCTTGAAAATAACATTTCATCTTTGCTTGAACTCTCTACACAACAAAATCAAAGTATAAACGATCTGTGCAATATATTTGTGTAATAACTCGAGTCAAGGATTTCAAAATTTGAATTCAATTCAAAATTCAAATGATTTCGATTATAACCCTTGCCGATTCAGCTTCGAACTTCAAAATGAATTTCAAAATCAAAATAAAAATGGAAACAACTGTTTAAACAATTTTGGAAATGGGAATTGTTTCAATGATGGTGAATTTTTTTGTTCTCAACAAGTTCAAATCGAAAATTCTCAGGTTAATAGTTATAAGTTTGACTATGTTGAGCAAATAGACGAAATTTACAATGATCACACGGATTTGTTGTTTGAAACATATATGAAACAATGTGAGAAACAAAATCAAATCCCAATGTGTGATGAGTCAAATAATAATCCATATTTTACCACAATTGACCATTTTCAAACAGTAACTTTTGAAATTGAACACGACAATCTTAATGAAGTTGTTGAAAAAACGGTATTTGAATTGGATTTCAATTCTTTTGAGGGTGTAAAACTCGATTTAAAATTCGATCTTTCTTTTTCTAAAAAAATGAATATAACAACTTTGGATTTTGAACTTGATTTATGCGATAAAGTTGTTGATAATTTAATAAAGGAAAACGAATTCAATGAACACTATATCTTTGGACTTTTCGAAAATGTGTTCTTAAATTCTGAAGGGGAAGATTTGAATCACCATTTCAATTTTAAAATTAATAATTTTGAAAAAAAAATTGGTGATGAGCTTAACTTTCAATTTGGCGAAAATAAACTTGAATTTCAATCAATTGTTTTATCAACCCTAAAAATCATCGAAAATAAAATAACTCATACGATTTTCAATAAAACGACATCGTTTTTCCAAATCCACATTTAACTCCAAAATCTTTTATGGTTTGGTTTTCTGAGCTTAAGCTGTGTCTCACATACTTGACGAGACAAATGAATCGATCTTTGGAAGACCATTTCATTTACTTTTTAACGATATACTTTCTGATCTCGTGTAAATACCTTTCATTTTCATGTAAATACATGTCATTCTTTTAATTTTGTTTTTATTTTATTTTTCTCCTTCCATTTGGGTTGACTGTAGGGACACAGTCAAAATCAAGTGTAGGGGGAGTTACATCTTTATTTTTATTTTTTCATGGTTTATTTTTACATTTTCTTTCAAAACTTAGAAAAAAAATCTGAAAAAAAAAGCATTTTGATTTATTTTTAAAGAAACGCTATATGATAAATATATGGTTTTGGTTTATTAAATTGAAATTTTTGAAAATTTATTTGTCTTAACAAAAATAAAAATAAAGTTTGATTACAAATAACAATGGTTTAACTAGTATATAGGAAGATTCATACGTGTTAATTATGACATACATCCTAATTGAAAATGGTGCTAAAATAACATTTTTTTCTTCATCTAAGTTAAATGGTGCTAAAATGATAGTGCGAAACTCTCTCTTCTAAAAAACAAAAAAATAAAAAAACATAAAAAAACAACAAAAACAAAAAAGAAAACAAAAAATATTTCTTGTATATATGTATATTTTTTAATAAACACCTAGAGTCATGTGTTCACACTTGTGTGTTCACTCGCAAGTCTATGTACCCTTCTTACGTAATCCCGAAAGGTAGTGCACGATCGGTATATCTAGTCTCAGTTTATCCGAGTAAGGTGTGTGTATATAAAAAAAATTCCATTATTAATAATGCCTAAAGTCGATAAGTGTTCACACTTTTGTGTTCACTCGCCACGCTCTATATTCCCCTCACATCAGTTCGCAAGGCGATGCACGAGTAATATATCTGGCCTCAGTTTACATGAGTTAGGCATATGTAAATATTGTTAATATCAATAAAATTTTCAAATAAGAGAGAGTAAGCAATTGAAATCCAAGCACTAATTTAACTTATTTGATTTGACTTGTTATTGAAAAGAAATGAAAATACCACTTTGATAAACTTTGATAATCAACTAAGGATCCATTTCATAGTTACATTGTATTATCAACTGAAACAACGAGTTAAACTATTGTCTATTTGTTATGATAACTTGACTTCTATTGGAAATTTTGACAAGTAAATGACTTACATTTTCAAAATAATGATCAAAACTTATATTTAACTTATTCGTGTCAATTTAAAAGTAAATCATTCACTTGAAAATATTTTTAAAAACTTGCATCCATACCATTGTAAATATATCTTGTATTTAGGAATTCTACACTTCGCATTCGGATTTTGTGGGTAGTATCCGCTGAAAATCCTCACAATATAACACTCATCCTGCTGGGGACACCAAGGGGATTAACGACTTGTTACATACGCTCAATGCAATCGTGGTCTCTATGAAAATGGATTTATCTTAGTTTATTCGAGGACGAATAAAAAGATAAGTGTGGGGGTAACTGATGTGCACGTAAATATGCATATTTTTACCACCATATTTAATCTAATTAAATCAAATAAATGATCATATTGGGTATTTTCACATGTTTAAACCAAAATTCAAACTATTTTCAAAACGTCACATATTCATAAAGGGGCAAAATGGTCATGTTTGTGCATATATTAGTTTGAAAAAATTTAATTGGAAATTTCTATGTTATTTTGTAGGAAAACTGGATGGAAATTACAAGTGACTTCATGAAGATATGCATGCACAAAAGGAAACAAAGCAAATGAAGATAAAAATAATTCAAACTCATAAACATGGAAGACACCACTATTAAAGCTGATGCACATGCTAAAACGCCATTAAAGCTTCATGCACATTTAAGTGGATAATTAACATATGCTAATGATTACTTGGTGGCCACACTACCTCAAGGGCAATTTGGACATTCCCTAAAAATATGAATTAGGGTTTCATACATGTATAAATACCCCTTATGTTTCATGTAATCCTCTCTTCCCTTAGACTCTCTCCCTTAATCTCTCTTACTCTCTTCTTCTCTTTAGTTTAGTGTAGGATCACAAATAAAAATAACTCTCTTTCTCTTTTTATGGCTACTTAGCCATTTTCTCTTTATGTAATTTTTTTATGCATCTTTAATACATGTTCTTTTCCTTTTCATGCTTATTTACTTTCATGTTAGTAGTGTTGATTTATTTTTCATGCAAGTAGAATAGTTTTTCTTTACTTTGCTCTATTTTTTTTTTCTTTCATGTTGTATGCTAAACCCCTTCAATTTAGGGATAATGAAGCTCTCTAATCATGTAGCTTCAACATTGTGATCATTATGTCCTCTTTTTGTGCTTAATGGAAACATTTGAAGTGATTTAATGATGTTGTTTAGCCTTGAATCTATGTTGTTCATAACAAATAAGTTATGCTTAAACATACAAAACACAAATTTCCTCTTCATCTAAATATGATTATGGCAAAGAAGTGAATGTTGAAACTAAAATTTGATGGCCTATATTTCTAATTAATAGTTAATAGTTAATAGATCATGCTTAAAATAGATTTTGCTTTCAAGTCATTTTTCGTGAGAGTTAAATGTGTACTAGTTGTTGTGTTATAGTTTGATGGTTTATATTGGGTTAATTAATAGCACAAACATACCATACTTATGATAAGCACATCAACTAATTTCACTAATGACCAAAAGATAGATCATAACTTCATTTTGTTGATTTATGTGATCTAGAGAGTAGAAATTACCTCTAATTGTCTTAACGCTCTCATATTTTTATGAATTTTCTTTTGTTAGTTTTCTACATTTTTAGTAAATCACACTTTCAACTTTGGTTAGTTTGATGAATAGATTTTTAAAATCTAACAATTCCCTACAGATCGACCATTATTCTCCACGTACTAACTTTTGTATGCCATGCGCTTGCGGTTAAATTTTAATTTGAAATTTATCGGCAATTTTCTAATCCGATAGAAAATTCATCGTTAAACACACCTTCCAAACCAACACACTGATCCAAAGCCTAGGGTGACATTCAGACTCATGTCGTCCTGAGAAATACGGACTGTCGGGGTTTCATCACATTACAAAGACTAATACAAGCAAATATAATCCAAGATATACTACACTTTCAAAACTCATAGCGGAAGGAACAAAACATATAACACAAAAGGATATCCATTTCAGAAAATATCTAAATTACAGTCGTAGAAAACTATTATGCGAACCAATACAGACTACACAAAAATATCACTCCAAGTCTGATACAGGAAATAAAATGCATTGAAAAGATAGATAGTTACATGAAAAATAAATATGATAGGAAGCAACTCCAGGAATGAGTTCACCTCTCCAATAATCAATTATGGGCAATCACCTACTACTCTGTCCACCTGTGATGGGGAAAAAGAAGGAAAAGAGTAGACCGAACAAAAGTCTGATGAATGAGTACAAGTTTAGTATGTGATGATCATGTGCAGTTAACTTTAACACTACTCTTGATGACATAGGGTGTGCTACAAGTGTCTGTAAATTCCTAAGGTCCATTAACTAACGGTTCTTATCTAATACAAGGATTAAAATACGGGTCAAACCTCATAACTAATGATCGAACAATGCTCCTAGAGCTACCTAATAAGGAAACACCATCTGTAGGCTATTATGGAAACCAATTCTCACTAATAATACTTCCTATAACCTAACTATGCTTGGAGAGGGAGAACCTGAAATGCTGACTCGTCGATGTGCACACCGTCTGCACCTATGTCCACCAATCGATCGTAGTGCATGCCTCTTATTGCATGCAACGGTGCCCACCATCTAGTCCGTATCATGTCGTGTAAGAACCGTGCATACCAAGACTCCTGTTTTGCTGGGTTGTTTCTTTAAATATTGCCTCTTATTATACCACGCAGGGCCTGACTACGTCTAAATTGAATCACACCTTAGCACCGGGCCTACCTATTTGGAATCCGTCAATGTTGCACGTCCACTGCAGATCCTCTCTATGAGTGCCATTTTTGTGGAAATACATCACCACCAGTCGATTACGGAACCCCAAATTAGGTAAAGAAAATTTACCCAACATTGGAACGAGCTAGTATCCTCTAACAAGGAACTAGCTTCCCCACTATCTCTAACATACACACTTAGTCCAAAATAGGCTCTCACGATGATTTATAAGTTTTATAAATTTTATTACTAACTTGGGCCTTAAGCCGATGTCTAGATTATGCATTTAAGTTGACAATCGATCGGCCGCTAATCCTATCAAGTTGACCGCTTGTGGTCGATTGCCCGGATGAGTGGTCGACCGATCATTGGTTAAAGTTTGGGGTTTCTACAATTTTCAATGTCAGCTGTTAATTTTAGATTAATTCTTATTGACTGCAGTTTATAATAAACCCTAAACACTATTTTTGAGCAGTTTACATTTCTCAAATTTCAATTTCAATTTCAATTGTTCAATCTAGGGTTTACAGATTTTAGAGTCTATAGATTTTAGGGTTTACAGTTAATAGCTAAAGAGGTGTGCTAACATTAATTTCGGGTTTAACAGCTCATAATGATTTTAATTCTACTCTAGATTACAGGTTTTAATTAAGGGTTTCATAGCTTCTGTTTTAAATTACCAACACCCTAAATCAATTAGAATAGATTAAATCTAACTGTAATAATCATCTAATTAAAAAAATTCCTGCTCACCTTATGCCTAAGCTCTTTCAACTTGGTCCGCTTGAGAATCGCCCAACATTTGCTTGCTCTTCCTAGACCCAATTGGTTGTAATTCTTCTACTTTGATTCTAATTTGATTTTGAAGATTTTTTTTTAGGTTTAGAGGAGAGGATAGATTTTGACAGAGTTTCGGTAGAGTAATACTTTGATTTTAGGGTTAGGTTAAGGTTGAATTTATAGAATTTGGAGACAAGTTTGGGATGTTATATTAGGTTTGGAGAATCTTTTCTATCGTCTCGATCAATCATTATAGCTTAGCGATGAAGCAGCTCATCTCAATCGTTCGAAGTAGCTCCAGAACTCTCGATTTTACAACGTCAATGATCATCGTCCCGTCCCCTAGGTTACTCGCTACCGGTCGACCATCGACACCCCTGAGTCGAATGGTCATCGTGTGTTTTGTGATATTTTTATTTTTACATTTTATTTTTATATATTCAAATGCCCATAAATTCTCTATACTAACTCTGATTTCGAGATGTTATATAACAAAATTATTCACAAAATCGCTACGAATGCGTTGGTGCAAGTTTCGCAGCCAAGTTCGAACGTCTGTGAAAATTTCATTTTAGTCCTTGTTTTATTTGAATTAAAATTTCTTATTAAAATTTTATTAAATTTTTGGGGTATTACAACACACAAGTACAAAAAATTACACTAGTACTCTACCTATGTAAATCATCAATCATCAAGCATAAATGTATTAGTGCAACTACTAACACCCAATCATATCACACATGAATATAGTAGTACCCTATTAGTCGATACAATTGATAACAAGGTACACTGGTATATACATTAATGTCTAAAATGACTTGGGGTAGTTATTTCTAATCCTATCCTCTACCTCCCATGTACAATCATCTACATCGTCACTCCATTGGACACAAACAAGCTTAATAACTTTATTTGTCAATTCCTTCGTTTCATGACCTACCATTCCTTTCGATCATCTCACATATATCAAATCTATTTCTACAGATAAGTCTTCAATCTCCCTCGGTTCAACCATCGAATTTGGGTCATGCACGTCGTTCCTCAAATAGATACGTGAAAAAATTATGCACACTCACTAAACTACTTAGCAACTCGACTCAATATGCGAGTTTACCATATCCATCCAACATACAGGCGACTTACATGCTCTACCGCACAATGCCTCAAACGGTGTCATCCCGATACTTGATTAATAACTATTATTATAGGCAAACTCTATCAATTGTAAGCGATCTTCTTATGATCCTAACAAATGCAAGACACGTACTCTTAGCAAATCCTTAAGTACATAGTTCACCCTCTTGGTCCGACCATCCATCTATGGTTGGTAAGCCACTCAAGTTCAATTCCATACCTGATGCACTTTGCAAACTTCTCCAGAACTCACTATTGACTTCATGGGGATAAAGTGAACAATCTTAGTCTATCTATCGAATATCACCCAAATTCTATAATTTCCCATCCTCGATCTATGCAGTCAGTCAATAAAATCCAAACATATAGAATCTTACTTCTAAGTCAGTGCTTCCAAAGGTTGAAGTAAACTGCTTTGCTTCTAGTGCTCAGCCTTCACTTGTTGATAGGTGAAGCACCCCTTCACATATTCTCCTATATCTCTCTTCATCCCTTTACAAAAGAAGAATTTCTTCATGTTACAATACATCTTCCTGCCTTTAGGATGAATAGTAAATTTCAATCGATGACTTTCTTTCAAAATTTCCTTTCGAAGGTCTCCTACATTCAAAACACATGGTCTTCCTTTCCTTTTTAGCCATCCCTTCGAGTCCATCTCAAATCCTTTTAGGTCATCAACATTTGTCCCTATCTTTAATCGCCTAATTTTGTAAACAATCAATGCATCCTTTTTCTTCCTTGCAGCGATCTTATTCGAAAGTTCTAGTCGTACCTCCATGTTTGCCAAAACACATGGAGCTCTACTCGACCCAGTATTATGCATATAGAGCACCTCGCAAGAGGCTAATGTCTCTAACATCTTACATTCCTCAATCATGCCTAGCACTCCAATCTGATGCTTTATGTTAAAAGCATCGGCAACCTTGTTCCCTTTTCCTAGATTATTCTATCCCGAATCATATGCCGCCAAGAACCCCAGCTATCTCTGCTGCCTTATATTTAACTCATTCTGAGAGAATAAGTACCTAAGGGATTTGTGATCTATTTACAACTCGAATAGTTCTTTCAACAAGTAATGTCTCCAAATTTTAGAACACCACTACTGCCAACTCTGAGTCATGAGTTAGATACTCAACTGCCTTGATGCAAAAGCTGTCACTCGTCCTCTTTGCATTAACACTGCCCCCATTCCAGTTCCACAAGCATCATTATACACTACCAAATCTTGATACCCTTTAGACAAGATCAACACATGAGCATTCGTCAATAACTTCTTCAACTCCTGAAATGATCCTTCACACTTATCAATCCACATGAACTTCTTGTTTTTCCTGGTCAACTTAGTCAAAGGTGCTGCTATACATGAGAAATCCTTAATGAACCTACGGTAATAACCAGTTAATCCCAAGAAAAATCTAATTTCTGTGACCATTTCTGGCCTCTTCCAACAAATGATAGTCTCTATCTTCCATGGATGTATTGCTAATCCATTCTTTGAAACAACATGCCCAAGGAACTTTACTTCTCATTTCCAAAAAAGGCACTTCGAAAACTTCGCCTTTAACTTGTGTTGTCTCAATGTCTCCAACATCAATCTTAGATGGGCTTTTTGATCTCTCTCATCCATAGGGTATACCAAAATATCATCAGTGAAGACTAATACAAATCTATCCAATTAATCATGAAAGATTCGGTTCATAAGATCAACGAAGAACACATGTGCATTGGTCAATCCAAATGACATCACTAACCATTCGTATGAACTGTACCTTGCTTGGAACACAGTCGATGGAATACTATCTTCAGCTACTCTTAGTTGATGGAAGTCCGTTGCAAAGTCTAGCTACAAAAGCACCCGAGCTTCAATCAACTGATCAGATAGGTCACTATCATGGGCAAGGGATAACGATTCTTTATTGTCAACACATTCAGTTTTCGATAATCTATACACGTCCATAAAGTTCCATCTGACTTCTTTATGAAGAACGCGGATGCTCCCCATAGCGAACTACTCGGATTATTGAACTCTTATGCTCAAGTTCCATCAATTGCTTCTTCAATTCTTCCATCTCCTTGGGTGGCATTTTGCTAGACGGTCTACATTTTGAAATCTATATGGAATTCGATTGCCTTCTCGTGGTAATCTCATCACAGATATGGAAACATCTGCGAATTCTTAGGCTACTCATACTCTACTGATCTCAACCTCTGGATTATCCATAGCATATAACATCAAGTCCGACTTCTCCCTCATTACGTCCAAGGTTATCATATTTCTCTCTCCATCTCTAAGATTCCATAAGGCAATGATCCTACCCACATAATAGATCCTAGCACCATTTTGCCAATCCATACCCAAAATTACCCCGTACTCTACGAAGTCAAACACATATGGGTCGCAAGCAAACAAATATCTACACAAGTCAAATCCAAGGTTAGCATAGAGCAACATAACCACCGACCAGATTAATCACATGTAAAGATGTCACCAAATAGGCAATTTCTAACTTCAACCTATCTACTACATCTTTTGAGATGAAAGAATATGTAGCTCTTATATCAAACGTAGCTCTAACTGAAGTACTAGAGATCAAGAACCTACCTCCTAGCACAACTTTCTTCCCTTTCTCCTTGACCGTTGCCCCGATCGATGGTCCCTCCGAAGCAAAAATCCTGACCTGCTTTAACTCGGGACAATCCTTTTTTTGTTTGGGTTTATCATAGACAAAGCACTTAACTTTTACCTCTCTAACTAGAATTGGACACTTATTTGCGTAGTTCCCCTACTACCTACAATTATAACAAGTCACATCAGCAATGCCTTTGCATTCTCCATTGCTTTTAGCTTTCCCTTTTTATGGTTGGCCTTTCTTAGCCTTCTGATATATAGCAAACTCTCTCCTCTGCCCACCCTTAGGCTTAACATCAGCCTTATTCTCTTTATGTAGTAAGAAGTCATACCTTCTTGTCGTTTCCACTACCATATCAAATGGAGCCGATAGACGAGGCATCACCTTATGATTCAACCCTTTCCTCGGATCTTCAATAAATTTCTCATTCCTCTTAAGTGGAGTATTGATATGCTCACTTCCATACTTCCAAAAAACATTAAAATGTTGGATGATCTCTACCAAAGTCATCTCCCTTTGCTTCAAATCAAGGAACTCCCTACACAAAGCATTCTTATGAGATTTAAGGATAAATTGAGCCTCGAATCGCTCCTTAGTCTGTTTCCAGGTTATCTCCTCCCCTGGGACCTCAGCAACTACAACCTTCCACTAGTCTAATACATCTTCTTGGAGCTCATGAGAAGCCAAACCCCTCTTTTGAGAATTGTTATGTCCTAAATCCCCAAAAATACGTTCATGTATCTTCAACCAATTCAACACTTCCAAGGTAGACTCTTCCTTATGAGCTCGTTTCCTCCATAGATCTTGAAATCTTTATCCATCTTAGAAAATTATGCTTCTCTTGCTACCTTACGTCCTAAATTAAATAGCTAAACTTAATTGGTGCCTCATCATCTCCATAGTAAATTAGCAGAACAAGGCATTTACATCCATTCCTCCTTTAGCTGGGGCCGCCTCTTGAGTATTGGCTTCTATACGAGCTTCTGGGGCTGCCTCCCTTCCTTGGCTATTAGTTTGGGTATTGTCATCTCCTATACCATGATTCGCTCTAGTACTTCTAATAGTTAAAATTTGGTTACAAAGATCCATTCTTACCTTTTTCATAAGCAAGGTTTCACGGAAATGGAGCAAAGAGAGTGAAACCAGTAGAAGTGGGGTAGATATAACCTACTATATATCAATATCAAAATACAAGTAGGATATATATATATATATATATATATATATATATATATATAGCGTATATCATTCCCCAAGATGTCCATTTCTATATATAACTCCTACATAGCTCGATTTTACTTCCTTAATTTGAGCTCTGATACCAAGTTTTAACCACCCTAACTCTAAGATTTAGAAATAGACATTGATGATGTTGTAGTCATCTTTGAAATCATTTTCCAACAACAAAGTGAGTTCGGTATTATTTTGCACAACATAATAGTGGCTCAATATCTTTTCCATTACATTAATTGTTTTACATAATCCATTACATCTTTGAACCCAAATCATTCCCACAAAGGGAAATATAATAAAAAATAGAGCAGTGTGGGTCCGACATATGAAGATGTCAACACCACACAGAACACATTATAAATCCAGATTTTACGTAGCGGAAATCCAAAATATCTTTATTTAAATAGCGAGCCCCTTGCTTTGTCTTTGAAATCTTTATTTGTTCTTCCAAAAGAGATGCATGTCTAATCGATAAACTCAGCCTACTCGAATGAGTATGCATCAGTTTATAGGAAATAATGAAAACACAGGTTACACATAAAGTCTAGTATGAGTAAAACCTTTACCCTAAGCATATGTAGTGAGATCATGGAGCTAACACAGAATGGGTTTTCCTCTTACTTCATCATCATAGTAATATGTGTCATATTATACAACCAAGCATAACCATCCATTAATCATAATATGATGTTTCTTTCATACATACTGGACTAACCATTTTAGTTTTAATTTAGGTGGCCACATAGGCCTAACATTTTCGGTTCAACTTTCAGTTCTTAATTCTTATGATTTATTCATAAGTATCATACCTTTATTTTATCATCAACGGATAATTAGGATGCCTGACAGGCTCCACATCATTATCCTCAAGTTTTGTCGATAATAGACCATTGGAAGCAACTCAAGCTTTACTCACTTGTTCTCGTTTGTTTATCGTGAACAAACAATTGGATTCTACGCAAGCCTTACTCCACTATATTCGCTTAACTATCGCAAATAGGCAACTAGATGCTACATAAGCCTTTGATTAATGATACTAGTTTTAATATCATGGATTTGAAATTTGGTAGCCACAGGCCTTCGTTTGCCACTTAGGCATTTACTCAATTATAATGTCATATTTAGACAAGAGATTGCCATAAAGGAATTACATCAATCACCATCAAAGTAGAAAGTTGGGTTTATTCTTCTTATTTCCAGAACGACCTCTCATTGTCTTTGTATTCTTACAAATAATTTCATCCATTAATTATGTACACTACAAGTTCTTTAGATAAAACATTTTATCTATCAATTTAAATGATACCATGTCACCTATCGACTCGTCTAATCTTTCTTCATTTAAGATATAATTTAACACGGTTTTAACTTATAAAATCTTCCTTTTATTTCATTCCTTTGAAATGGTTCAATAATACTTAGAAAGTATCTTCAAAATGCCCTAGGTATCCATTATTTTACATAGAAAAATATAGCATCCTGAGCTATTACAAGTTACATATAATTGTTGTATAGTGGTTATCTCATAGCCATCTTGAGCTATGCCTACTGTAACACCCCTAATTATATAGAAGATTTAATTATATAAACTAAATAGAATAATGTAAAAGTTAAGTGGTAAGAGATTGAGATTTGTATAATCACAAGGTAGCCGTGCCTCAATGAATAAGCAAATGAAAATCAAAGATAATAAGATAAGAGCAAAATAGGAATAGGTTATATTCTTATACCCTAAACCTTAAACCCTTAATCCACTCTCATTTGTAATATTCACAAGTTAAAACTAAACCAAAACAAGGTCGACCACCATTAGAAGATAACAAGGAGAAGATAAGCAAGATTTCAAGAAGGAAGCTTAATCAAATTAGTTCTAGAGAAAATCTCAACATCTTTAACACAAGCTAAAGGTGGATAAAAAATTACATCTGATTTTGATAGCTTTAGGTTTCAAGATAAGACACGTGTTTATTTTGAAATTTTTTTGCTACGTTTTGATTGTAGAAATGAATACACACACACACACACACATGCTTGTTGATGATCTAAGTTATTTTATATAGATTTTATGGTAAGAATTGATTTGGAAACCTATTAGATGACATCCAAATGACTTGCGTTTTCTGAGATAAAGTTAGAAATAGTAGTTTAGAGATGGGTTTCGGGTTTCATAAAGTTATGAATTGTTATGGATTTATTATGAATTTTCTACTAAAAAAATGGTTAAATTGGGCTTAATATAATTTCGGCTATTATATATTAGGTTTGGGTCAGATATTTAAATATGTTAGAAAACATATTAAAAGTGATTTATGGGAATTTTTGGAGAATTTTCTTAAGTGTTTTATTAAGTATATAAAAATATTTAAGGCATGAGACTTAAATGTTTTATATATTTAAAATAGAAGAAGGGGAAATTTGCTAAATGTTTTAAATTATAAAATGCTAAATTCGGTAGCACTTTTAGAAAAGATTTTGGAAAAAGAAATTGGCAACCAATTATATGATGATAAATAAGAAAGTTGATTAGAAAGATTACATTAAAAAGAAAGAAATAGTTTTTGTCAAGGTTTGCGGTTTTGCCGCTATCGGCAGCTACCTTTCGACTTCATACTACCACCTCCATCATAGTCGAAACTAAAAGACATGGTATCAACCCTTGGTACTAGTGGATTGGATTGGAGTTAGACGAATGGTATAAGGTCAAAACGTGCTTTCAAATGGGTAGAGACCTTGTTTTGCTTTCAAAAGAAAAGCCTCTCGCTTTGCTTTCCAAAGTTTGGTCTCGAAAGGGTTTTAATATAGCTTTCGACAATGGTTGCCACCTTTTGTTTTAAACAAGCTTTTGACAAGGTCGAAACACTCGTTGCTGAATTCTACCTTTCAACCAAATTGAGGTCGCTTTGCCTTTAAACATTGGTTTCAAAAAGATGCTTTCGCTTATAAACAAGAAGCCGCTTCTCTATGCTTTCGAAAGGGTTAGTGTCGAAACCACCTACTTCTTTTGCGTAGAAAATTGCTTTCAAAAGTGTTATTTTCGACCTAGTTATTTTAAGACCCTTTGTTTAAACTACCTATTTCTTTTACTAAGGAAATTACTTTCAAAAGTGTTGCTTTCGACCTTGTTATTTTAAGACCCTTTGTTCTATTGAAAGATAAACCCATAGGTTTCAAATGAAATGGTTTTAAATGGTTTCGAAACTATGTTCCACAAGCTTTTACTTGAGACCAATGCTTTCGAAACGTTTGTTTATAGTAAAGGACTTTAATGCTTTCGAAAGATTTAAACTAAGGTTTCGAAGGGGAGGTTGCCTAATTGTTTTAAAGGTATTTATAGTATTTTAAATGGAAGGTTTCCAATGCTTTCAAAAGGCAAGTTTAAAGAGTTTTGAAAAGGGGATGTCTAAGGTTTATAAAAGTTTCGAAGGGATACCTTCAATGATTTTGAAAGGTTATTATAAAGATTTCAAAAGGTATGCTATGGCCTTTCGGCCTAGTGTTTCAAGATATAGTAGCTAATATATTTTGAAAGGGGTACTTTCAATGGATTTGCAAGGGTTTTTTAAAGTTTTTAACCAAAGGTTTAGAATGGTTTACCTTGGCTTTATGGCCTAAGATCTTTTCAGTTGAAAAGGTTTTTTAACTTACTTTGGAGGGATAGATAACCCTCAATATATTTCATCAACATTATTTTAGGTAAAGTATATATAACATGGCAAAGAGATTTAGGCAAAGAAAAGAGTATGTTTTCCTTTTTTAAGTATGATTTAAAGGGTTAAATCAATTTGCAAGAAATGTTTTCAAAGAAAATTTTGATGGGATAGTTTACCCTAACCACATGACTCAAATATTAGAATACTAGATGGGACTGGTATAGGGTCGCGTCCTATACTTTAGCTAGTAGTCCCTAGCTAATATATGTCCAAATTCCATTGTGTAGGGCTTTGTCACATGTAAGACAAAAATGATGTTACACATAGAAAGGAATATAAAGAGAAAGATGCTTATTGGTAAGCCCACAAAACCATTAGGATCAATTGACCCTAGGAGGAGTTAGGGACAGAGTGTCCAGAAGTGTGCCTAACAGAAGTTAGATTATTTATTATGTCCGGTAGGCCCGAGTCAGCCAAATGTTAGTAGTTAGCCAAACAAAACTATATTGTTCGGATAAGTAGTCCATTATTACCTGATTTATATGCATCTATGATATTGCTATGATTTCTTTTATCAGTTTGATTGTAGGATTTTAGTTTGTAAAAGATATGTTTTGAAAAGAGATATCAGTGAGGGAAAACCCATTCCGCTAAGCGGCGTGGTCTCACTTAATATCAAATAACCAAGATGTATAGTATTATTCACACTAGGCTTTATGTTTGACTCGAAGTTTATGTTTTTCCCATAAACTCTCGGGTGCTCAAAATATGATTTGAGTAGATTGAGAGTTGAGGTCTTATAGATTTAGTAGGTTGGACGAATAAAGCTTCCGAAGACGTGTAGAAGGAAATGCTAGCTATATATATAAGCTACTTAGTTTTATTTTCGCTGTTATGTATTAAGACTGATATGTCTATTTAATACTTTGATAATCCAAGGGGGCATCTTCATATGTCGCTCTTAGTGTAGTTTGTAATTATTATATTTGATAAAAACTAGGGATCGATTAATGGATTATGTATTTTGAATATGAAATATTTCTTTGAGATGTAATCAGTAAAGTTTTTTTTAATTTGCGCTGTTTTTATTTCATATTCAAGTGCTTCTGATATTATGAATACCATTAACATTACCATATTTTATCATCGGATGACTACAACATCTATAGCACTTAGCTTAGGGCCTCAAGATAGGGTATATTACAACTTGGTATCAGAGCATAGGTTGATGAAAAACTTAAAAGAAATTTTAGAGTTAAAATGATTTTGAAAAAATAATCTTAAGGAATTAGAGAAAAGATCAGAGTATTGGATAACGCTATAGTAACATACTTGTATTTGCTATATATAAGTATATGCTTTATCTCCATTCTCCCATCTCTCTTAGTTTATTCTTTGTGTCCTACAAAGACTAGAATGTAGATTTTATGGATGTAAGATATGGATGCTAGAAGAGTTAACCTGGATGGAGGAAACACTGCAACTGATGGAAATGCTAGACCAAATACTAGGGGATCAAGATCAGGCACAAGCTGCCAATGTAGGTACTGGAGTCCCGCAAGTTGATATAGGAGCAATATATCAGTTCTTCGTTAACATAATGCAAGCAGGAGCTGCTGTAGGATTAGTTAGAGGAAATTAGGAAGCTCTAGTGATCAATAACTATGTTGTGATGAGTAGGGATTATGCCAGGCTGGGAGGAAAGCCATTCATTTTGACTGAAGATGCAATAGAAGAAGATAATTGGTTACCTCATTGCAAGAGAATATTTGCTGATTTAGGGCTCAATGACGAGTAGAAGAGGAGTCTTGATTCTAGGCAGTTACATGGAGCAACACTGTATCAGTGGAACAGTGTTACGGTAGAAGTCAATGATGAGACTATGACATAGGCTGACTTCAAGAGGAGGTTTGAAGAAAGATTTATGTTGAAGATTGCTAAGTCTACGCTGCTCAAGAAGTTTGCTGAATTGGAGTAGGGAGATATGACAATGCTTGAGTATGCAACCAGATTTGAAGAGCTATCAACATATGGGTATGCTATAGTTGATACTGTTATTAAAAGGAAAGAGAAGTTCTTTCGTGGGTTAAAGCCAGAACTTGGCAAGGCCACCTTGTTGCACATTAAGGATCCGTGTGATGTAGTTGTTAAAATGGCTCTGAGGCAGGAATAGATGTTGCCTTTTCTGGAAGGTAACAAGATAGGTGGATCTTGGGGAGGACAAACCCAGAAAAGGAAGTTTTTCCACAAGAAGGGAACTCAGAAGAGTGGAGTTGCCAAGAAGGGAAAGGCGGAGGTTATCTACTATAAATGTGATAAGAAAGGGCATTTCGCAAATGAATGTCACTCGAGAGATGGAAAGAAGGTGATCGGAAAGAAGAATATCATATGCTTCAACTACGATCAAATAGGACACTATAAGAACCAGTGCAAGGACCCAGCTAAAGATGGAAAAGGCAAAGTGTCTGTATTGGAACCAGCTTTCTCGAGACCAATAACAGAAGAGAAAGGAAAAGCTGTGTTGGGAAGTACGCTTTTGATTCATGGTATGTCAGTTAGAGTTTTATTTGATACCTGTGCATTGCATTCTTTTATATCTCGTTGTTTGATAGATAATTTTAACCTAGAACCCTTATGCCTAGTTACTTCCTTAAGGGTAGCAAATCCGG
This sequence comes from Allium cepa, assembly GCA_030765085.1. Classification (NCBI taxonomy): domain Eukaryota; kingdom Viridiplantae; phylum Streptophyta; class Magnoliopsida; order Asparagales; family Amaryllidaceae; genus Allium; species Allium cepa. The sequence continues at coordinate 680,008,812 of CM060938.1, forward strand.
TAGGAGGTTATGCGACTCTTAGGATGAGATGTGAACATTTAGGGTTTGAATTGTTAGGTCATGTTTTTGCTTGTAGTTTGCATGTATTTGATTTCGTAGGGTTCAGAATTATTTTAGGTATGGATTGGTTAAGTAAATACAATGCTAGGATATTTTGGCATAATAGAAAAATATCACTTAGACACCCTAATTGTAGTGATTCGATAGTATACTTCATAGAAAACCCTAGTTGTGAGGTTAAAATTTTATTGGGTGTTGTGGAGACAGATGACAAGTTGAATCAAGTTTTCATTGTTAGGGAATTCGCAGATGTATTTGAAAATGTAGTAAGACTACCACTAAAATGAGCCATTGAGTTTCAAATAGATTTAGTACTCGAAGCAAAACTGGTGAGTAGACCGCCAAGTAGAATGAAACCTACCGAGATGAAGGAGTTGAAGGTACAGTTGGTGGATTTGGAAGGAAAGAGTTTTGTCAGACCAAACAGTTCATCTTAGGGAGCAGCCGTAGTGTTTGTAAAAATCTGGATGGATTGTTAAGGTTCTATATCGATCATCGTAAGTTGAATGAGAAGACGATAAAGAATCGATATCTGTTACCTAGAATTGATAATTTATTCAACCAGTTGAGTGGAGCCAAAGTACTTTCCTAACTGGATTTGGCGATGGGATTCCATCAGCTTGGAGTGGCGGAGGATAGTATTACTTTGATGGCATTTAGGACCAGATATGGATCATACGAATGGTTAGTGATTCCATTCGGACTGATTAATATGCCAGCATTCTTTGTAGATTTGATGAACCGAATTTTCCAAGAGCACTTGGATAGGTTCGTGTTGGTATTCATAGATGACATTTTGATATACCCTAAGGATGAAAGAGAGCATGAAGTTCATCTTAGAGTGATGCTTGAGATGCTGAGACAGCATGAACTGAAGGCGAAATATTAGAAGTGTAATTTCTGGAAGAAAGAAGTGAAGTTCCTTGGTCATGTGGTCTTAGAAAAAGGGTTATCTGTATATCGTACTAAGATCGAGGTTGTGAGTAATTGGAAGAGACCCGAGACAATGACTGAGATAAAGAGTTTTCTTGGATTAGCTGGTTACTATCAAAGATTCATTAAGGATTTTTCGTGGATAGCGGCACTGGTGACTAAGTTAATTCGGAAAGATGTGAAATTTATCTGCACTGATAAGTGTGCGGACGCATTCAATAAGCTGAAAAACTTATTGACGAATGCACCTGCGTTAGTTGTTCCAAAGGGGAATCAGGACTTAGTGGTGTATAGGAATGCATGTGGAATAGGGTTAGGAGTTGTGTTAATGCAAAGAGGTAAAGTGATTGTCTACACTTCTCGACAGCTTAGACCGCATGAGGTTAGGTACCCGACTCACGATTTGGAATTGGTTGCGGTGATTTTTGCATTGAAGGTGTGGAGACATTACCTGTTGGGAGAAAGGTTCGAGTTGTATATGGATCATAAGTCCCTGAGGTATTTATTCTCTCAGAAGGATTTGAATATGAGACAACAAAGGTGGTTAGAGTTTTTAACCAATTATGACTTTGATATTGAGTACACACCGGGAAAGGGCAATAAAGTTGCAGATGCACTTGGCAGAAAACATCAAAATGCAGTGTCGAAATTGACAGTTGAGTGGAAATATTTAGAAGCGTTGACTGCATGTAGGGTGCAGTGGAGATCTAAGAGCAGTTCTAGTACAGAAACTGCTATGTTGTCATGTTTAGAAGTTCGACCGATGATGATCGAAAGGATTGCTTCTAAGCAAGAAGAGGATCCAGTATCAGCTGAGCGGATCAGGAAGTTTGGAAATGGAACAGAGAGCGACAGCTTGAAAGATTTCAGTCTTGACCAGGTTGGGTGGTTGATAAAGAAAGGATGACTATGTGTTTCAAATGTAGGAAACATTAGGAAGGAGGTTCTTGAAGAATGCTATAGTTCAAAGTTCACTATTCATCCAGCGGGAACTATGATGTATCAAGATATGAAAAGAAGTTTATTCTGGGAAAGTATGAAGTGAGATGTTGGCTCATGGGTGAAATAGTGTTTGAATTGTCAATAGGTATAAGCCGAACATTAGAAACCAAGTGGGTTACTTCAGCCTTTAGATGTACCAGTATGAAAATGAGATTATATCTCAATGGATTTGGTAGATGGACTGCCAAGGTTGGATCGACGGAATAAAAGTATTTGGGTTGTAGTGGACAGATTGACCAAGAGCAACCATTTCATTCCAGTTAAGTCAACTAGGACGGCACCTGTTTTGGCTAAGTTATTCATGAAGAATATAGTTAGACTTCATGGAATTTCTAGTAGTATAGTAAGCGATAAAGATTCCTTATTCACTAGCGAGTTCTTAAAAAGTCTATAGAAGACTTTGGGTACCAACCCCAAGATGAGTACCGCTTACCATTCATAGACAGATGGGCAAACAGAAAGGGTTTACAAAGTCTTAGAAGATTTATTACGAGCTTGTTATTAGATTTTAGGGGATCATGGTAAGACCATCTACACTTAATGGAGTTTTCATATAACAAATTTATCAAACTTGTATAGGGATGGCACCGTTCGAAGCATTGTATGGAAGGCCATGCAAATCTCATGTTTTTTGGTTAGAGACCGGGGATAGGTTAGTTCTTGGTCCAGATTTGGTTGGGGAAGCTGTAGAAAAGAATGAGTTGATTCGAGCCACAAATAAGGAAGCTCAGTCTATGCAGAATAACTATGGTGACAAGCGATGGAAAGACATAGAGTTCTTAGTTGGGGATCACGTTTCTATCAAGGTATCACCAATGAAAGGTGTTATCAGATTCGAGGAACTAGGAAAGTTGGCACTGAGATTCGTTAGACCATTTCTTATTATAGAAAGGATCAAGAAACTCACACAAAGAATAGAGTTACTAAATAGCTTGGCAGAAATCCATGGTGTTTTCCATGTTTCTCATATAAGGAAGTGTATTCGAGATCCAGAAACTACTATTGCATTATTGTGTTAGATGACTTAGTAGTGGAACCGGATATGAATATAGTTAGAAAGTTAGTTCGTATAGTCGTAAGAGATGAAAATGAACTAAGGAATAAGATAGTCAGGCAAGTAAAGTCCAGCGGAGTGATGATGAGAGAGACTGTACTTGGAAAACAGAGAGCAGGATTGGAGACGCTTATCCTTACTTATTTCATTGTATTTTTTACCATTATGATTAAATGTATGAGTACTTATCGTAATTTTAAGGACGAATTTTTTTAAAGAGGGGAGTCTGTAACACCCCTAATTTTAAATAACATTATTCAGAAGATTTAATTGGATAAACTAAATAAAATAATGTTAAGGTTAAGTGGCTAAGAGATTAAAATTTGTAAAATCATAAGATAGTCATGCTTCAATGAATAAGAAAATGAAAATTAAAGATAATAAGGTATTGGAAAAAAAGGAATAGGTTATATTTTTATACCCTAAACCCTTAACCCGCTTTCATTTGCAATATTCACGAATTAAAACTAAACTAAAGCAAGGCCCGCCACCATTAGAAGATAACAAGGAGAAGATAAGAAAATTTTCAAGAAGGAAGCTTAATAAAATTAGTTCTAGAGCAAATCTCGACCTCTTTAACACAAGCTAAAGGTGAGTAATAAATTACATCTCATTTTTATAGCTTTCGGTTTCTAGATAAAACCTATGTTTATTTTGCAAATGTTTTGCCATGTTTTGATTGTTTAAATGAATACATGTACATATACATATACATATACATATACATATACATATACATATACATATACATATACATATACATATACATATACATATACATATACATATACATACATATACATATACATACATATATATATACATACATACATACATACATACATACATACATACATACATACATACATACATATATATATATATATGCTTGTTGCTGATCTAGGCTATTTCGTATAGATTTTATGACAAGAATTGATTTGGAAGACCTATTAGATGACACCCAAATGACTTGCGTTTTTGAGATAATGTCAGAAATATTGTTTTAGAGATGAGTTTCAAGTTTCATAGTTTTATGAATTGTTGTGGATTTATTACCAATTTTCTAGTAAAGAAAATGGTTAAATTGATTTTATTTCCGCTATTATATGTTAGCTTTGGGTCAAAAATTTAAATATGTTAAAAAACATATTAAAAGTGATTTATGGGAATTTTTGAAGAATTTTTCTAAATGTTTTATTAAGTGTATAAAATTATTTCAGGTTGGGACTTAAATGTTTTATATGTTTAAAATAGGAGAAGGGGCAATTTGCTAAATGTTTTAAATTTTAAAGTGCTGAATTCGTCAGCACTTTTAAAAAAGATTTTTGAAAAAGAAATTGGCAACCAATTATATGGTGAAAAATAAGCAAGTAAAATAGAAAGATATTACTTTAAAAAGAAAGAGACGATTTTTGTTAAGATTTGTTGTTTCGCTACTATCGGCAGCTACCTTTCGACTTCATACTACCGACTCCATCATAGTCAAAACCAATAGACATGGTATCAACGCCTTCATATGCAATGCATTGGAGTTAGGCGAAAGGTATATGGTCGAAACGTGCTTTCAAAGGGGTCAAGACCTTGTTTTTCTTTCAAAAGAAATGCCGCTTGCTTTGCTTTCCAAATATTGGTTCTAAATGGGTTTTAATATGGCTTTTGATAGAGGTTGTCACCTTTTGTTTTAAATAAGCTTTTGACAAGGTAGAAACACTCAATGCCGCATTCTACCTATCGACCCAATTAAGGTCGCTTTGCCTTCAAACATTGGTTTCGAAAGGATGCTTTCGCTTTTAAACAAGAAGCTGCTTCTCCATGCTTTCGAAAGGGTTGGTGTCGAAACCACCTACTTTCTTTTACTTAGAAAATTGCTTTCAAAAGTGTTACTTTCGACTTAGTTATTTTAAGATCCATTGTTCTATTATAAGATAAACCATATGTTTCGAATGGATTGGTTTTAAATGGTTTCAAAACTGTGTTCCACAAGCTTTTACTTGAACCCAATGCTTTCGAAAGGTTTTTTTATAGTAAAGGACTTTAACGCTTTCGAAAGATTTAAACTAAGGTTTCGAAGGGGAGGTTCCCTAATGGTTTCGAAAGGTACTTATATTATTTTAAATGGAAGGTTTCCAATGCTTTCGAAAGGCAAGTTTAAAGAGTTTTGAAACGAGAATGTCTAAGGTTTATAAAAGTTTTGAAGGGATACCTTCAATGATTTCGAAAGGTTATTATTAAGGTTTTGAAAGGTAAGCTTTGGCCTTCGGCCTAGTGTTTCAAGGTATAGTAGTTAACCAAAGGCTTCGAAGGGTTTACCTTGGCTTTATGGCCCAAGATCTTTTCGGTTGAAAGGGGTTTTTAACTTACTTTGAAGGGATAGATAACCCTCAATATATTTCATCAACATTGTTTTGTGTAAAGTATATATAACATGGAAAAGATATTTGAGTAAAGAAAAGAGTATATTTTCCTTGTTTAAGTATGATTTAAAGGGTTAAATCAATTTGCAAGAAATATTTTCAAGGAAAATTTTGATAGGTTAGTTGACCCTAAGTAAATGACTCAGATATTAAAATATCAAATGGGACTGGTACAGGGTCATGCTCTATACTGTAGCTAGTAGTCCCTACCTAATATAAGTCAAAAATTCTAGTGTGTAGGGCTTTGTCATAGGTAAGACTAAAATAATGTTACACATAGAAAGGAATATACAGAGAAAGATAGGTTATTGGTGAGCCCGCAAAACCATTAGGATCAGTTGACCCTGGGAGTGGTAAGTTAGGGACAGACCATCCAAATGTTGTCTAATAGTAGTTAGATTATTTGTTATGTTTGATAGGCCCGAGTCAGTTAAATGTTAGTAGTTAGCCAAACAAAACTATATTATTCGGACAGATAGTCCATTTATTACCTGATGTATATGCATATATGATATTTGTATGATTGATTCAATCAGTTTGGTTGTAGGATTTCAGTTTGCAAAATATATGTTTTGAAAAGAGATATTAGTGAGGGGAAACCCATTCTGCTAAGCGGCGTAGTTTCACTTAATATCAAATAACCAAAATGTATAGTATTATCCACACCAGGCATTATGTCTGACTCGAAGTTTATGTTTTCCCTTAAACTCTCGGATGCTTAATATGATTTGAGTGGATTGAGAGTTGAGGCTTTACAAGTTAAGTAGCTTGGATGAATATAGCTTCCGAAGACATGCAGGAGGTAATGCTATATATATATATATATATATATATATATATATATAGGAGCTATTTAGTTTTATTTTGGCTGTTATGTATTAAGACTGATATGTCTATTTAGTACTCTGATCATCCAAGTAGGCATGTTCATATGTCGCTCCTGGTGTAGTTTGTAATAATTATATTTGATGAAAACCTGGGAATCGATTACGGGATTATGTAATTTGAATATGAAATATTTTTTTGAAATATAATCAGAAACATTGTTTTAATCTTTGCTATTTTTATTTCATATTCAAGTCCTTCTAATACTATGGATACCATTAACATTACCACATTTTGTCACCAGAAGTTAATACTGTGGATAATTGCAACATCTATGGCACTTAATTTCGGGCTGCAAGATAGGGGATGTTACACCTAGTTATCACATGTATTGGCTTTCCCAAAGTCATCTTGTTTTATCCAATAAATGTGTTACGGTCACACGCAAATCCTAAGCAAACGTGCACTACCGTCGGGTTTATTTCCTACCTAGTCATCATATTCAAATTCAATAAAAGACATTATGAGCTATTCAGACGGAGCCATCGTGTATTATCACATTTCTCCTTTTAGCCTTTATGTGTTTTATTTCATTTCATGACCTGTCCATGCTGAGCCAATACATAGCATTTCATGTAGTATCATTTTATTTCATTTTATGCATTATCCAATTTGCATGCTTTGTGAGCTGTCCACTTTTTTTTAGGCTTTCTGCCCTCATGAGCTGTTTATATATTTTTCTTTATTTACAAGCTTTCGTGGGTAATATGATGTGCCACTTCTTTTCTTTCTTTCTTTATTTCAGTTTTCATCTTCTAGCACTCTACAACACATATCCAGCTTATTTCATGAATTGAAAGCTTTCTTGATCTATTCACCTGCATGATGCGCGCTCTCATGGGCCAATGTGAGCTAGCCAAACTTTTTTTTCCACTGTGTACTATTTGTTCACGAGTTGATTAGCCTTTGTGGACTGTTTTTGTTAAGGACTCTGGGAGTTATATTTCCCCACTTAGCCTTCATGTTGTTATATTTTACTTGATCAACCAAGGGTTCAATGGCACACGGTAATTAAATTAAAGACTGATTTATTACCTTCTCAAGCAACTTCTTTTTACCAAACTCCACTTGATGTCAATTTCTTATTGGCTAGTTTCCCTATCTTTTCAGTTTCTTTTTAAAAATTGTTAATAGCCATAATTAATTAATTAACTAACTAATTAATTAATGTTTCTCTTAATTAATTAGTACTTTTCTTCATTAAATAATTCATATAAAATAGAAATTTAATGGGAAAAATCTCAAAATTCATCAAAAATCTCTTTTATCATAGTCGACCTCATATAGAAATTTCAGATCTAAATAATTAATTTTGTATTTTTAATAATTAATTAGTCTGATCTTAGATAATTCGAATTAACTCCAAAAATTATGAAATTAAAAACCCACCTCTATTTTATCAATAGGCACGATATAATAAAATTTCATGGCACTTGGATGTGATTTTACCATGTTTTACCCTAAAATATGAACTTATTCACCTTGATTAAATTTTAAACCATTATTGATCATCCAAATACTTTAAACATCATTCAAGCATTCATTTATAGCAAATTCCAAATTTGAACATGTTAAGGAGAGTTTTAGAGAAAGATTTTACTCACTAGGCTTAAGAAAACTTGATTTAATTTCTTTCCTTTTAAAGTTGAAACATTTATTTTCTTGGATAAGATTTCTCTTCTTTTCTCTTGAGTTTTCTTCTTCTTTGATAGATAGTGGTCGGCCTTGGATTTTTTTTTATGTTTATTTTTTGTGTGAAAGAAAAAAAATGAGGATGAAATGAGCCATCACGGCTTGGGAATATAAGCTAGTGGTTTTTGGCCTTACTAACTTACTCCCCTTAGCCAAATCCTTAGCATTAAAATATAAATTGTTAATTTTCATTAATCAAGGCCAATCGAATGTGCTCTAATTACCCTTGGTCCATCCAATTTACTCCTTAAAGTGTCCCTCACTTAATTAATTTAATTTACCTTAGTAAATTCTTATAATTAAATCGCTTTATTAATTTAATTAATAATGTCTTTATATTACTAATTTAATTTAAATTTATTTTTCATATTATGGACCCTCCAAAATATGAGGTGTTACACTAACCCAGACAAAATCCATACCATGCAAGATATTTAAGTCCCTGGAAGTATAAAACAAGTATAGAGCTTGAATGAAATGGTTGTAGCATTGAGTTGTTCGTGTCAAAGGAAACCGAACGGTGTCTCCCCTTCTTCGACCTCATCAAGTAGGAAAGTCATTTACTTTAAATTATGATTGCACTAAGGCATTTGAGGAGTTATAGAAGTGTAATGAACTGGATTTTCAACCCTCGAAAATGGACACTAATATGCCCATTGTATCACATATCGAACATTCAAGTGCCGGAAATACCAATTTGTTAGGGTGAAAGAAGAAGGTAAAAGATAGAAGAAAACTAAATATCATAGAATCTCACAAATATATACTACAAATATGATCTTTACAAAAGGAAACATCTTTATTCATATAATATCAAGGTACACTAGGCTTATCCTAAATTTGGCCAATTATAGAAACCTGTCCTTACATTGACAAACATGCAGACTCTATAATATAGCGGAAGAAAAATAAACGTGAATACGTCTTTAGCATCCAGCTCCTCTTCAACTCCAAAGTATCTAGCTAATCCTAGGAAAACATGCTCGGTATTACTCGAGCATTACATGGAATAGCGCTTGGGTCAGTCTGGTAAACCTGCATGAGTAAAACTCGATAACAAGTAATAACCAAACTAATTTATACATTTAAAAACCTTTCAAACAAAGAGTATCTCGTACCACACCGCACATAAAAACAGATGGGTTTTTTCCTTATGACAACCAAAACATTTTATATCAAAATCCAGTGATATTATCATAGTGTCTAGGTTTAAAGTAAATAGATAAAATAGCTGAAATGCTTGCATCTCATATTCCAACATCCTAGACTCTATAATCGAAAACGTAAGGCACGTATTGGAGAATTGATTCCAACTAATGACTGGGCTATTGGGGAACCGCCCGCCATAGTACACCTCCAGAAAAATGTACCGAGGTCATACCTAACGACCCTTGCCAACATAGAACCGACCTACCCTTGCTGGATAGTACCGAATATATCATCACTCCAGTTGCTTTACAACCTTTAACCAAGGGCTCCTACGTACACGAATTCATTGATGATTGTGTATACATCTAAAAGGGTGATAATATACCCTAATAGGTGCGACTACATAGCCATGTTGCATATCCTTTATTTTAGTCATTCCCAGTTGATGAGGCTTGAGGCAACGTTTTACCATTCTGAATAGCAGTCCCTCTTGGAATGCTAACACCGCCCTCCCAGCAGTAATACAGTGCCAACATTCATCCATACGAGTTGTCTAGGATAATGACAAATCGAAGGCACTATTTCTACTACATCCATTTTGGAATCACCATAAGAATTAGTAGCAAGCAGCCATTGTACTTTATTGGCCCGTCTTCGATCCCATGCTTCAAGATGTCTTCATTATGAAATGCTTGTGTTGGATCAAAGTGGTTTTCGGATAACATATCTGATCCCAGTCTATTCGAAACAACTTTCGATATTTTTTGGTAAACTCAAACCTGGTTCTTTAAGAAATAAATAGATAAATGACAAGGGCGGAGTTCACCGCCTAACCGTTTGTGGATGGATTTCCTTAACATTCGTCCTAGAAGAACGAAACGAGTTTATACATACAGCATAGAACCTTCGACGGTAACTGTACCATATAATTTTCGTTTCATCCTAGATATTACCAAACATATGTTTTGGGTCCAGATTTGATAGATGGTTATTTAGCTATCAAATAAACAAACATCCAATCATGGTTTAATTTCCACCCGGGATCGACTAAGCCTTTATTAATTCTCTTTAATTGATAAACCATTCTATAAAAAAAATCTGATCAAAAGATCTTTTCAAAATACTATTCCCAAACCCCTTATATTTCCTTTATACTTGGAAACATTTATATACTTATCTCGATGGTATATGTATAGTACCAAAACATTTTACTTTTCATGCCTTGAAACAAAATCATATACTTATCTTATCAGTATAAGTATATTTACAAACTTTTCACGGTTTCCTTCTTCCAAAATCCAAACATTTCTTCCAAATAAAACATTCCGCTTATCCTTTATCACATATCCCATTTTAAAAGCTCATCTCATATTTCAATTAACTTATAACTTTCAAAATAAAGTTATCGCCCACTTTTATAAACCTTTAAGTTAATTTATAAACCACTTTCCAAATCTCTGAAATGATTTATAAACCTTTTTCCTATTTTAAAAACTCTTTATACAAACCTATCTATGCACCTTTATAAAATACCCTTTATAAATATCATTTACAAAACACCATTTGTAAAACACCTTAATAACCCTTTTCGTTTGAAAAACTCATTTCTATAAACAAGTTATCATTTATAAATACCTTTATAAGAATTATATAATTTGAAAAACCATTTATAAACCCTTAGCCTCAAATTGATTAAAGAATTAAAGTAAATTCAAACCATACTTTATAAATTTCCAATGAGGCTTAGTAGTCTCAACGATACTAATTTAAGTTACCATTTAATTTTGATTCGATTTCCAAATCACATAATAATTATTTACGTAAGCTACCATACTTGTAAGTACAGTTCATATCCAATCAGGAAATGACATGTCAATATAACCAGTTGGTGTATACAAATCTAAATAACATAACAACGTGATAGTGATTTATCCAGCTAAATAGATGTCTAAACAATTCAATCAATTTATAGTAGAAAGGGAATTTATTCTACTTAACACATGCCCACACAATCAAATCACTTACACTGTAGCCGAATGCTGTTTTGTTTTGCTAATGGATGTCATTTAATCCTCCTAATCATATGGGTTACTTAGGGATCCAGACAAGATATTCTTTTGATGTGGAATCAATTTACTTTGAAAAAGAAAATTGATTAAAACACATTCTATTTAGTTTAAAATAACTTTTAAAAAGTTAAAAGTATATTTAACTAGCTGAAATCCTAACTAAATCTTAATAATCAAACTAAATCAAGGTTAAATCATAATTAAATTCTAATTAGGCTTAATGAACTTGATTAAGTACTAATTAACTTCCTAATGCAACTTGGTTAAGGTTAGACCAAATTGTTTAAAAGTTAAACCCTAATTAATTAAATAACTCATTAAATAAATAAATAACCATTAATCTTAATTAAATAACTATTAATCACTTAATTAATTCTTAACCCCGTTAATCACAAACTAAAACTTTATAAATCAATTAATAGTCGTTAACTTAACTTAAGTGATGATTAACCTCTAATCACCTTCTTAATTACCAATTAGGTGCTAATTACCTTTCAATTAACTAACTAACTAAATAATTAATTAATTATATTACAACTTAATTACTTTTTAATACTACTAATTAAATTTGAAAAACTTAGTAAACTAATTTCAAAATAAAACAAATTTGAAATAGAAACTCAAACGTTTGCCGAACTGCATCTATAGCGACTATACTATGAATATAGTTTGCTCTAACCCACCTTTAAGCGGAACCCACTTTACTAAAACCATACCATTTCATAATTGAAACATACCTTGATAAATTTTCACACTTTAAAACCAATACGCAAACTTTAACCCAAGAAAAACTTTAAACTTTTGAAGCGAGTTTGATTTCAAATCTGACCTCAAAACCATCGCGATTACATACAACGTTTCAACTTTGTTTTCAACCCATCATGACTAAAGTCATGTTCATCATCAACCCTTTATATTCACACGTCACATTCATACAACAAATAGTATACATACAACAATATATATATATATATATATATATATATATATATATATACAATTACTAACTTTGCAATAACACATCCACTGGAATGCTAACACTAATCCATAAATTTGCACTTATCATCACATTCAAACATGCCATGATCCAACATAAATATAACTATAGCTAAGGATCAACACAACATATAAAGGAAAGTTCATTCCAAAAGATTAGGAATATACTCACCGAAAGCAATCCAAACTCTTGCTAAATTAGAGTATGACATAGCACTTCCATTTCTAAGCAACAAGATGGAACCTTCAACCCTGAATGCGCTAGACCAGCTTGACCATGAAGGGAAGAAGAAGCGAGACTTGTTTTGGTAAGGTGGAGCGACTTTGGATAAACATCAAATTCTCAATAATAAACCCGAAAATAGGTCATTTTGCAACTTATTTTTGGGCTAACTACTCGCAGAATTTCAAAAACTCTCAAAGATAAAGTTATTGGAATTTCTTTTCATTATTATTTCAAAAAATGAATCACGTGTTTTGAAGAAGCTATGAACAAAAAAAGAAAGGTAATTTTCAGACTTGAAATTCTGGATGAATAATTTCATTGCAAAGATTAGGTATTTTGACATAGCTATGATAAAAATTTGAAAAAGTGGTCAACTAAAATTTTATATCCATTAAAATTTCACACGATTTTGCAAAAAGTAAAACTCCATTTGCATTTAAAATGAGGAACAAAAAGTTGGTGGAAAGAGGAGGTAAAATAGAGAAACATATGGGCTATTTATGGGCAAGAGTACACACTTAATCACTTTGTTAACTCTCTTTATAAATCTTTTATAATATATATATGTATGTATAATTATGTTTAATCAAATCACTCTTTTATATATATAATTATGTTTAGCCACATTAGTTTCTTATATATATATAGTTATTATGTTTAGTAACATCACTTTCATTATGCCGAGAAAAATAACTTTGAATTGCACTATCATCATGATTAAATGTATCAGTTTCTGTAGACGTATTATAAGCTGAAGGTAAAATAGTTGGGTTGATGTTTCATGTCAATTGGGTAGCGTAATCAACTCAAGAACCTGAAATGGGTTTATCTGATAATTTACTCGGACTTTTGTTGAACGACTTCGTTCTCTGCAGACATTTTGCATGCTACATCTGTACTTTTCCATCAAACTCTTCGATTTCATCAACCTTACTGTGTAATGAAAAAGTGTAGTAGTTCCTCTTCAGTACCTGCTTCAAGATAAAATAGATTATTAGAAGAGCTAGGGTAACATGGGAATAAGTGAAAAGATTCAAGATACTTGAACCATTGGTTTACTTATTAGAAACCTACTATAATACAAGGTGAAATTTTCCAAACACATCCGCTGTGTACACTTTGAAATGTATTTTCACAGTTGCATTATTCGTTTTTATTTCATTTCAACAAAAAACGTATCTAGATTAAACTGCTTTTACCTTTGATGTGTATTCAGAATAAGTAGAGGTAGTAACCAATGATGGAGTATTTGAAAATGTATTTTCGCAATTTCGTTTTTTCTTATCTTTCCATTCCATTTCCGGGAAGAAAAGAAACATTACACTTTGCAACTGAGCAACACTGAGCAACACTATCATTCCTTCCTAAACCGAGTGTATTGTCTGAATGGGTGATTGAGTGATTGAACTGAATGAGTGTACTATCTGAATGAGTGAGCTAAAAGATGTGAATGAACCAAAGTGCTGTTTGGATGTACTATATCCAGTGAATATGTGCAGAACGTAATGTTGTATGACAATGCCACTGAAATTACCAGGGAAACCGATATTGCACATATTAAATGTATGCTGCAAACAACATTCTCACATCAACCGAAGGCGTGCTTGAACAACGAGCTTGATAAATTTTAGGATTTTAGGCATATGCTTCACATGAAGAAGTCTTGAAGAAGAACGCTATACTTTTTGCAAAAAATATTTGAAGTGGAAGCTTATATCTTCAATTAAAGTTTCAAACAATGAAGCTGTAGAACTGTATACTATGGTGAATCTCCTAATTGTATATATTCTAGGTAAGGTGCAGGTTGGTTGAGTGCATTTTGTACACCATCTACAAATTATATTTAGTATTTTGATGTAACTTATAAGAGACTAAAAGAGTAACGTGAGAAAGAAATTTGTTAATGTTGACAATGATCTTGAGCATTCACTTATTTTGGTTGTAATGGTAATTTGTAATTTGTACTTCCATTATCAAAGCCTTTGCGTTGGTTGTATGCCTAACTTTTATTATTTAGCTTGACAATGCATGTAATTCTACCAAACTAAAATGTCCAACATTTTGAACCATTTTAGAAACAAACCTTGATTACAATCAATCTATATTATATATTCATTAGAATTCATAATATATCTGTTGATTGTTATTATTATTTTGTTCAAAATTACTCCAGTTTAAACCATTTTTGCACTATATAATTGTAGCTCATTAGGTCATGGATATGAAATGCTGGACAAATAAACCATTTAAGTTTAAACTTTGAATGATAGCTCATGTTCTTTGATGAAACTGGATGGATGAACGTTCTTAAATTTAAGGCGATGTAATGTGAAGTATTAGAAATACAATTTAACAACTTAAGTTCAAAATCCATTATTAATTAAGTCAATAATTTAACATAATTTTCTTTTTTCATAATTATAACAAATAGGAACCAAAAGTTTTAGCTTTCAAATACATCGTCTTTTATATAAACCACATATATAATTGGTAGCTTGAAATTAAAGATAGTATTATAGGTTCCCTTTGCAAATATAAAACCATTGCATTAAGATTTTATATGTGAAAATAAATACGAAACAAGCCACTATCAAATTTTAATTCCTAGACGTGGTCCATGCCTAAAAAAAACCGAAATTAATGGACACTATGGAATGAATGGAGAATGTGTACTATATTTGTAAATGAAACATTATACATGACTTGAAACATGCACATTGTGATTAGAAGCAGGCTCACCTGGGCGTGCATACATACTCGTATATAATTATTATGTTTAGTCACATCACTTTCTTTATATATATAATTATTATGTTTATTCACATCACTTTATAGATATATATAAGTTTAATTATTAATTAGCTAAGATGTGACAAGAGATAATCATGGTTAATTATTACAAATCTAAGATGTGATAATACTTAATATATATTTATATAAAATGTTTATTATTTTTAAAACTATGTCTTGTCACATCACTTACTAATCAAAATTAACAAAAGATAATTTATTTTATTATCTAGTTAATCAAATTTTATATATATATGTACATATATTGCACAAAGATGAAAAACATTCCCGGCAACTTTTCATTGTCGAAAGGTTGAAATTTCGAAAAACGTTTTTCAGTCACATTTTCTGTTTTTCTATGAACTATTTAATTTGGTAAACAACTTTGAAAATGATTTTACCATCATTATTAATTAATTAAAATGATTTTATTTTCGTTATAAAACCTATAAATTGAATATTTAGAATTAATTAAATATTCACTAATCAAAGTAGTGAAATTCTGGGTCGTCACGTTCTTCCCCCTTAAAAGAATTTCGTCCCCAAAATTACACCTCAACCTATCCCATAAAATACTTAACACTATACATCAGCTCATATGATATACATAAATCATTCTTATGCAAAATCTGATTCGGTCTTAGCTCGAATACATAACTTTGCTTTCGAACTAGTATTGCTCTCTTGATTCTCTAGTGCAGACTCCGATTAGGCTCCCTGATTTGGAACCTCTATTATCCTTACATAGTTGTAACTATGATAGAAAAATTTGATCCCACACCAAGAACCCTCATCAGGTGCTCACCATCAAATGTCGATCAATGGATCCTTATTGCAAACGATGCAACACCTCAAAGCCACGTACTTGAATCTTGGATCACTCTATATGGAAAAAGAAATGATCTACGTCCAACTTATGCACTTACTTAATTGATCCTCCCTACTACCAATTCTATCTCCACTAAATTATTTATGAAAACATTTCGTAAAAAACACCGGTTCAACTTGGATGCTATTCCACTACATATTAAGATCATATATCCCTATCTAATTCCATTATTCCATTTTGAATTTATCTCTCAAAGAAACTCAAGATCCAAATGCTCGGCTTTTATTCAAAAAAAATCTCAAATATAACTCTATATTTCAATCATAGAAATATATACCTATAGCCTGAGTAACTCCAAAATGATACTACGAAATTGGGTACTACCAAACAGTATCCTACATTCCCTTACTAAGAAGGGTAATACTCAAGAGAAGTGTTTACCATTTGAACACATTTCTTCCCCAATTTTAAGTTTTTTTCAAGCCAGACAAACTTAACTTAAAAGTATTCCTTTTATTTCAAAATCTCATTTTTGGAACAATACTTCACATTTTTCAGCAAAACATCTATTTCTAGCTTACTTTGGGTTCATTCTGGTTGAGCTTTTTTTTGACTGTACAATGATAAAGAGAATAATTTACTAAATGCACTATAACTTCGCCTAGGCAAACATTTGATTGTCACTTAGAAGATTATTCGGATCCTCACAATACAATCAAGACTTGTTCCCCGTACTAATCCAAAGATAACACTTCTTACTTACACTTTTATCCCAAAAAATTTATACTTAAACCAAATTAGTTTCAAATATTATTATTATTATTATTTTCCCTAAATCTTGAAAATCATTTTTCCAAATGCACCGGGATTTATGTTCTCAAGTTTGAACCTAAATTCTTCCAACTTAAATAATACATTTTTATAAACCGATTTTATAAATCACTTCTATTAAACCATTTTAAATATTTATCTCAAAATATTCTAACTTTTAAATCAAATTCTACCTCAACATTAACATCAAACGCCCTATAGTCAGACTATGAAACTTAATTCACAAGATTTTCGTTGCCATATATTTCCCATTCCTTATCTACCCAACCCATATCTTAAAAAAGGAACATACTAACAATAGTCAATGCTCAGCTGAACGAGCATGACTAAATAAATCTTAAATGATAATAATAATAAAAAATTATTATCTCCTAACACACCTACCAACTATACTACACTATTTGCGAAAATCATTCTTTTTATTGTAAATAAAACATATTCTAGGTAAATTTACTTCATTTACCCAATTTCAAAACAATAGTATGTTAATTTTACTTGTTCAAGCATTTAGGAAATCCCTATCGATAACGTTGACCAAACACATCGGCCAGAATTCTTAAGCCACTCATAGCTCAAATAACACAATATAAAATCTTTTTATAGCACTAACAAATATGCGCTCTTATATAACATACACTCAAACTATTCCAAAGTCTCACTTACCCTATCTCAAATGAGGATGTCGCACTAGGGCCAAGGTTCTTGCTTAACCTCCAGCTCTGATACCAAATGTAACGAACCGGATTTTCGACCCTCAAAAACCAACTTCAGTATGCCCATTATATCACATGCCAAACATTCAAGTGCCGGAAAAACCAATTTTTTAGGGTGAAAAAAGAAGGTAGAAGATGAAAGAAAACTAAATACAAAGAATCTCACAATGCAGCGAATAATATATAATACAACAATGATCTTTACAAAAATGAAACAACTTTATTCATATAATATCAAAGTACACTAGGCTTATCCTAAATTTGGCAGTTATAGAAACATGTCCATACATTGAAAAACATATAGACTCTATAATATAGCGGAAGAAAAATATACGTGAATACATCTTGACCATTTAGCTCCTCTTCAACTTTAAAGTATCCAACTAAACCTGAGAAATTATGCTCGGTCTGACCCGAGCATTACATGGAATAACGTGAGAATCGGTCTGGTAAACCACCGTGACTAAAACTCGATAACAAGTAATAATCAAACTTATTTCTATAGTTTAAAACCTTTCAAATAAAGGGTATCTCGTACCACACCGCACTTAAAAATAGATAGGTTTTCACCTTAAGATAACCAAAACATTTTATATCAGAATCTAGTGATATTATCATAGTGCCTAGGTTTAGAGTAATAGGTAAAATAGTTGAAATGCTTGCATCTCACATTCCAACATACTAGACTCTACAATCGAAAATGTAAGGCGCGTATTATAGAATGGATAGCAACTAACGATTGGGCTACTGGGGTACCGCTTGCCATAGTACATCTCCGGAAAACTGTACCGAGGTCGTTCCTAACGACCCTTGCCAATACGGAATCGGCCTACCCATTGCTGGATAGTAACGAATATATCATCACCCCGGTTGCTGTGCAACCTTTAACCTAGCTCTCCCACATACACGAATTCATTGATGATTGTGTATATATCTAGAAGGGTGATGACACACCATAATGGGTGCGACCCACATAGCCTTGCTACATATCCCATATTTTAGTCATTCCCAGTTGATGAGGCTTGATGCTACGTTTTACCTTTCTAAGTAGCAGTCCCTCTTGGAATGCTAACACTACCTTCCCGGCAGTAATGGAGTGCCAACATTCATCCATACAAGTTGTCCAGGATAAGGGCAAACCGAAGACACTACTTCTACTACATCTATTTTGGAATCACCCTCAAGATTAGTAGCAAGCAGCCCTTATACTTCAATGGCCGTGTCTTCGATCCCATGCTTCAAGATATCTTCATTACGAAATGCTTGGGTTGGATCAAAGTGGTTGCCAGATAACATATCCGATCTCGGTCTCTTCGAAACAACTTTTGATATTTTTCGGTAAAATCAACCCTAGTTTTTAGGATATAAACTGACAAATGACAAGAGCGGAGTTCACCTCCTAAAAGTTTATGGACAGATTTCCTTATCATTCATCCTAAAAGAACGGAATGAGTTTATACATACAGTATAGAATCTTCAACGGTGACTGTGCCATATAATTCTCATGTTTCACCTAGATATTTCCAAAGTTAAATTTTGGATCAAGCTTTGATAGGTGGTTATTTAGCTATTAAATAAAAAAAACAATCATGGTTTAATTTCCATAAGGGATCCACTAAGCCTTTATTAATTCTCTTTATTCAATAAAACACCTCTGTAAAATCTGATCAAAAGATCTTTTCAAAACACTGTTCATAAATCCCTTACATTTTCTTTATACTTGGAAACCTTTATATACTTATCTCAACGGTATAAATATATTACCAAAACATTTTACATTTCATGCCTTGAAACAAAATCATATACTTATCATATCAGTATAAGTATATTTACAAAATTTTCAAAGTTTCCTTTTTCTCAAATCCAAACATTTCTTCCAAATAAAACATTTTGGTTGTCCTTTATCATATATCCCCTTTTTAAAAGATCATCTCATATTTCAATTAACTTATAACTTTCAAAATAAACTTATGACCCACTTTTATAAACCTTTAAGTTAATTTATAAACCTCTTTCCAAATCTCTAAAATGATTTATAAACCTTTTTCCTATTTTTAAAACTCTTTATATAAACCTATCTATACACCTTTATAAAATACCCTTTATAAATATAATTTACAATACATCATTTGTAAAACACCTTAATAACCCTTTTCGTTTGAAAACTCCCTTTCTATACACAAGTTATCATTCATAAATACCTTCATAAGAATTGTATAACTTGAAAAACCATTTATAAACCCTTAGCCTTAAATAGATTAAAGAATCAAAGTAAATTCAAATCATACTTTACAAATTTTAAATGAGGCTTAGAAGTCCCAATGATACTAATTTTAAGTTACCATTTAATTATAATTCAATTTCCAAATCACATAATAATTATTGACATAAGATACCATATATGTAAACATGGTTCATATGCAATCAGGGAATAACACATCAATATAACCAGCTGACATATACAAGTCCAAATAACATAATAACAAGATGGTGATTTAACCTGCTAAATAGATGTCCAAACAATTCAGTCAATTTATAGTGGAACAGGAATTTATTTTGTTTAACACATGTCTATACAATCAAATCACTTACAATATAGCAGAATGATATTTTGTTCTACTGACGGATGTCATTTAATTCTCCAAATCATATGGGTTACTTAAGGGTTCGGACAAGAGATCCTTTGATATGGAGTCGATTTACATTGAAAAAGAAAATTGATTAAAATGTATTATGTTTAGTCTAAAATCACCTTTGAAAAGTTAAAAGTGTTAGTTTCTAAGATGATGGTTTTGACGACAACAATCTTAGGAATTATTATAAAATATAAATACTAATATTTTTGTCTAGATATATATGTATATGCAGGGTGTGTGTGTGTGTATGCAGGTACTGAGAATGAAGACTGTACAGTGTAGAGATTCAAGACTGACGAATTCTAGATTGAAGAAATCAAGATTGAAGACTCATGAGTATCAAGAGTTCAAGATATCAAGATAAGTAATAGAGTTTAGATTTATTTTAAAACTTCATAATTGCGCTAAAATATTTATTCGGATTTTAATTATGGAATGGAATCCACATTCTTGCTTTAATAGTGGGATGGAACCCATGACCTCTTTAGTGAGAACCCACGACCTTCTCTAGTGGAATGTAATCCATGAAATATTCAAAATAATTTATTTTAACTATTTTTCCAAAAACAATATTCTTAAAAATCACCTCTATTTATTTAAATATTTTAGCGTTAATTCAAAAACTATTCTTATCATCTTTTAATATTTTAATCTCAAAATCATCTCTTGGTTTTAAAATACCTCTTGATTTTAATATTTTAGCTTTAGATCTTAAAAATATATTTAAAAGAATTCTATACTTAGTTTTTAATATTACTTTTATATTATAGATTATATATTTTGAGATTACTTTCTAAAACTCTTTTATAATTTAAACAATATTTAAAATTGTTTACAATGTTTAGAAATTGTTTTGACAAATTTAAGAATAGAAATCATTTTAAAGCAAAATCAATTTTCAAAAATAACATAGGCATGTCGACATCTCTATACCCCTCATGTTGGCATGGTAGTCGTGGATTTTAAATTTTCAAAAGAAGTGTCTATTCATCATAACCTTTCGCGAATGGACATGACCGTAGTTCTCTTATATATGCCAGTTGCTTTCAACGAATTTTAAGTTAGTTTTTCTTCATTTCTTCACTCCTTCTTCTCCACTCAAATATTCTCTTATATTTCAAATGATTTAACAAAATTATGTCGAAATCCCAAGTGAATCAAACTCGATCATCTCTAGTTTGATTCTCTGCCACTCTCTCTTAAACATCTCAGTGCTATTCAAAGTTATAGGATCATTTGTAATCAAAGATCAAAAGATCGAAAGGTATCTAGTCTCTCTCTATCAAAGTGTGATCGAAAATGGTGTGATTGTGGTCTATAAATTAGTTAGGTGTGATTGTAGCCTGTAAATCAATTAGGTGATCCTGTAGCCTGGTTAAATCAAGAGAATTTGCCTTGTACTTGGTGATAGGAGGGTGTATCTCATGGCCTTGAAATCGGGGTTGTAATATCGACATTATATTTGAAAAGAAATCTACACAAGAAATTTTATGGGACTGGATGTAGAGTAACTCCAAACCAATATAAAATTCTAGAGTTTCCTTTCCTTTATTGCTTTTATTTACTATTTGCATCTGTGTCTGATTATGTGATTTTCTCTATGTTTGTGAACTACACCTGTTAGTGTTTAATTTGAAAAGATTTTAAAATTTCCATAATCCATTAAACACTATTCAACCCCTTCCTCTAGGCTTAATCCAGCCTTAAGATCTGTAATCCGCATTTCCAACATTTGGTATATGTGCATTGGTTTTCAAAGTTTTCATAATATGATTTTTAAAAAGTTTTCAAATGGCTATCAAAGCTGGTGATGTCAACACTATCACTGGAGGGTAAGTCTACTACCAAACCACCACTTTTTAACGGCAGAACTATGCAAATTTGGCATGTAGGATGAAAATCTATTTACAATCAATAGGATTAAATACTTGGAATATAACACAAACTGAGTACATTGAACCCACAACTAATTTTGCACAGTGGACTGCTGAGCAAAAGACTATTGCGCAAAACAATTTCAAAGCCATGAATATTCTATTCTGTTCACTTGATAGAAATGAATTTAATAGAGTGTCTGTCTATAAGTCTGCATATGAGATTAGGAAAACTTTGCAAGTTACTCATGAAGGAACTAGAAAAGTTAAACAGACAAAAATATCTATCTTAGCCAATTAGTTTTAATTATTCAAGATGAATCCAAATGAGTCCATTTCAGACATGTACAGTAGGTTTCAAGATATTATGCACTCAATAATTGCATTAGGAAAGAACTTTTCCAAAGAAGATCAAGTTAGAAAAATTCTAAACACTCACTCCGGAATGGGATTAGAATACTCTAGCAATCGAAGAGGCTAATGATATTAGTACTCTAAAAATTGAAGAATTGATTGGGAATTTGATGTTGTTGGAAGTACAAATGCAAGGAAGAAGAGAAAGCAAGGCCTCAAAAAAGATGTCAATATTGTTCAATGCAATAACAGATGGTTTAGACTCAAAGAGTGACAACGATGAAGAAATATCCATGATGACAAGGAATTTTAGAAAGTTTCTGAAATACAGAAAGATGAACAATTACAAGAGAAACTATCACAAGAATTTTGAAAATAGTAATGAGACTCAAAACAACGTCAAATGCTACAATTTGATGAGCCATGCCACTTTAAAAGAGATTGTCTACATCCGTAAATAGAAATTTTCTCAAGTAATGATTCTTCAAAGAAAAGAAAGAGAGCATATACTGCTACACTAGACAATTCAGACTCATCCTCTGGTGATGAAGATCAAGGGATGGAAAATTCAAAAATGTGCTTTACAACTATTCATGATTCCGATGATCTCGAAAATATGGATCTAAAAATAGGTATGTATTTAAATTACATTGATTGAAATTGCTTGTTTCAACATTTGGTTGTTTGCATGTTTTGAAATTGCTTGTTGTTTGAATTTTAAATTTTGATCTTCAAATTAATATTATTTCAACAATATTTTAATATTAAATGTTATTATATTTAATATTATTTCAGATAAAATATAAATTAGATTATAGGATATATTGATATTGATATTAAATAAAATAGGAAAAATAAGTCACATGATTTAGGGAACCCATGTCGACATGACCCAAGCACTCCATCCACCATGATTTAGGGAACCCATGATTTAGGGAAAAATAAGTCAAGCTTTCTGCTTTCTTCAGAAATGGCTTCCTCAAGCACTCCATCCACCATGAAACTGTCCAAGGCTACCAAAGAGTTCTTCTACAATGATCCAGAAGCTATCAAAGCTTATATTAGCTATGTAAATTTGGAAAGGTCCATACGAAAGAAATTTCTACCTTTAGTGATTTTCCTTCATATGAGGTCAATATTCTTTTCGAAGAGAACCAAATTCTTAGCTTAATTGATGATTCTCAAAATGATTTTGTTTATTATCCGAACCTTGTCAAAATGTTTTACGCAAATTTGAATCGTAGTTTTTATGAAGGAAATGAAGGGGAAGTGTGAAGTAGCATTAAAGGAACGCGTATTGTTTCAAATAGTGAGATTTTGGGTAACATTCTTGGTTGTAAGAGTACGGGAAAGGATCTTTCGGATTTTAGAATTGATGAACATGATCGTGAGACATTTCTTCACATTTTAAAGGTGATGATAACTTTGAGTGTACAAAACGAAATTCCCATCCTAAAGCTAGAATTATAAACCTTCTTTTGCAACGTACCATAACTCCAAGATCGAGAAATTTCAATCACCCGACCTTAAAAGTTCATAAGGCTCTTTTTTGCTATTTTTGGGCACTATGACTTTAATTGGGTGCAAGTGATTTTGGATGAACTTTGTCCCAAAATTTTTACTTTAGGTGAAAACACTTTATAGCATGGAATTTACCTCACTCGGGTTTTCAACTATTTTGGTATTGATTATAAGAGAGAGGAGTTCATTTCTAGAAAAATGTTTAACCATGCTAACATCTCTCTCATGAGAATTCTGCTTGTGTTTCAACCATATAACACTTGCCTAAAAGGATGAGAGATTGGCTCATGAAGAGAGGGAAGAAAAAGAGGAGGAGTAAGAAGGGGAGGAGATGGAAATTGAAGAAGAAGGAGAGGAGGAGGAAGAGATTTCATTAAAAAGCATCGAATACCCTGTCACTCCTAATAATCCATCCAACAAAACGCTTCTCAAGAACCAAAAGATTATCATGGAAAACCAACTGATTCTCAAAAGATCCATTAGTAAAAAGCTAAACAAGATTTCCACCAAAATGAACAAGTTGTTTTGGAAAGTGAGTCGCAAGCTTGAATTATCATCATCTTCATCATCCTCTAACTAATACTAGTTTCATTTCATGTTGTATTAGTTTGTATCTCACTTTAGTTAATGTTACGTATCGTTTTATGTAACGTTAACCAAAATTATCAATGAAAATTGTTCTGTTTATCAGCTCTAAAATATCTCTGGAATGCTTGTTATGTAAGTTTATATATATAGACTTGTATATAATATAAAGAAACAAAGAAAATTGCCAAAATTAACAGGGGCATGTCAACATCCCCCTATCCCCCATGTCGACATGTAACGGCCAGAAACAATTTTTTGTTTTGAAATTGAAATTGACATAACTACCTTGTATCTTTTCATTTCAAACGATTTTCTAACTCTTTAAATACCCGTTTCTTCCAGAAAAATGCATGCTTTAAATTCTCCTTATTTTCCATTGAATTTCTTTATATTTTATCAAAAAATGGCCTCTCCTATTCATAATCTAAGTGGGAATCTTGAAGAAACTCTCAATTCCTTCAAGAACATACTTACTTTTATCCTTCGCAATCAACGACACTTAGAATTAAGCCAAATGCAAATGATAAAGGAACAAGAAAGGCACTTTGATGCCATTCGATGGATGATCTCTGCCCTTAACAATGAAGAACTTGAACCGAATCCAGAAGGAACTCTGAACAAAGATAATGAAGAATGGGATACTATAAAGGCAGATCCTATCTTCGGTGAAAAAGATTGGGTTCAAGTTCCAAGAAATGTTTGATCTGACATATGTGGTTTGATTTATTTTGATTTGGTTTGAATTGTTTGGTTTGATTTGATTTAGATTAGTATGGTTTGGATTGATTTGAATATGGTGTGTAATATATGATTGAACAGAGTGTGGTTGATAAGAATATGATGTATATATTGATTGATTATGTTTAAAATTTTCATATCTCTCACATTTACCTTACTATATTTTACTCATATTATATCTATCTCATTTACATTCTACTATATTGTGTTATTATCATATACGGTGCTATAGTATAAGATTTAAGGGGATCTATGTAGTTTAGGATTAGTTTTTGTATTACAAAGGGGGAGAATTATAAAATAGGTTAGATAGGCTTAGATTAAGGGGAGGTTAGTAGATTTAGGGGAGTCAGAGTAGAATCAAAATTTGTTGGAGTAGATTTTATAAACAAAGGTTGTCATCATCAAAAAGGGGAAGATTGTTAGTTCTTGAGATGATGGTTTTGATGACGACAACCTTAGGAATTGTTATAAAACATAAATACTAATATTCTTATCTAGATATATACGTATATGCAGCGTATATTTATGCAGGCACTGAGAATGAAGACCGTACAACATAGAGATTCAAGACTGATGAATTCAAAATTGAAGAAATCAAGACTGAAGACTCATGAGTATCAAGAGTTCAAGAGTCAAGATAAGTAATAGAATCTAGGATTATGTTAAACCTTCATAATAGCACTATATTTGAAAATTAATTGTGGAATGGAATCTACTTTTTCGCTTTAATAGTGGGATGGAACTCATGACCACTTTAGTAGAGGGACCCCACGACCTTCTCTAGTGGAATGGAATATACGAAATATTCAAAACAATTTATTTTGACTATTTTTCGAAAAACAATGTTTTTAAAAGCCATCTCTATCAATTTAAATATTTTAGCCTTAATTCAAAAACTATTCTTATCATCTTTTAATATTTTGATCTCAAAATCATCTCTTGTTTTTTAAACTATCTCTTGATTTTAATATTTTAGCTTTAAATCTCAAAAATACATTTTAAAAAATTCTATACTTAGTTTTTAATATTACTTTATATTATAGATTATATATTTTAAGATTACTTTCAAAACTCTTTTATAAGTTTAAACTACATTCAAAATGGTTTACAAAGTTTAGAAATTGTTTTGACAAGTTTTAGAATAAATATCATTTTAAACCAAAATCAATTTTCAAAAATAACATAGGCATGTCAACATCCCTATACCTCCCATGTCGACATGGTAGCCGTAGATTTCAAATTTTCAAAAGAAGTGTCTATTCGTCATAATCTTTTGCAAATGGACATGACCATTATACTCCTATATAAACTAGTTGTTTTCAACGAATTTTAAGTTAGTTTTTCTTTATTTCTTCACTCCTTCTTCTCCACTCAAATATTCTCTTATATTTCAAACGCTTTAACAAAATTCTACTGAAATCATAAGCGAATCAAACTCGATCGTCTCTAGTTTGATTCTCTTCCACTCTCTCTCAAAGATATCTGTGCTATTCAAAGTTATAGGATCATTTTTAATCAAAGATCGAAAGATCGAAGTGTATCGAGTCTCTCTCTATCAAAGTGTGATTGAAAACGGTGTGATTGTGACCCGTAAATCAATTGGGTGTGATGTAGCCCGTAAATCAACTAGGTGACCATGTAGCCTGGTTAAATCAAGAGAGTTTGCCCTGGACTCAGAGATAGGAGGGTGTACCTTATAGCCTTGAAATCCAGGTTGTAATATCGACATTATATTTGAAAAGAAATTCGCACAAAAAATTGTGTGGGACTTGATGTAGGGTAACTTCAAAATAGTATAAAGTTCTGGTGTATTCTTTCCTTTACTGCTTTTATTTACTATTTGCATCTGTGTCTGGTTCTGTGATTGGCTCTGTGTTTGTGAATTGCATGTTTTCATGTTTAATTTGTAAAAATTTCAACTTCCCATAAAATCCATTAAACACTATTCACCCCCCCCCATCTAGTGTTAATCCAGCCTTAAGATCTATAATCCGTAATTCCAACAAAATGCATATTTAATTTGCTTAAACCCTAACTAAATCTTAATTGATCCAATTTAAATCAACATTAAGTCATAATTAAACTCTAATTAGGCTTAATGAACTTGATCAAGTACTCATTAACTTCCTAATGCAACTTGGTTAAGGTTAGACCAAATTGTTTAAGAATTAAACCCTAATTAATTAAATATTAACAAAATAACACGTTAATTAAATAAATAAGTAATTAACCCATTAATCATAATAAAATAATTATTAATCACTTAATTACTTCTTATCCCTATTAATCACTAATTAAAAGTTTATAAATAAACTAATAGTCGTCAACTTAACTTAAGTGATGATTAACCTCTAATCACCTTCTTAATTACCAATTAGGTGCTAATTGCCTTTTAATTAACTAATTAATTGATTATATTACAACTTAATTACTTTTTAATACTACTAATTAAGTTTGAAAAACTTAGTAAACTAATTTCAAAATAAAACAAATTTGAAATAGAAATTCAAACCTTTGTCGAACTACATCCATGGCGACTCACTGTGAGTGCAGTTTGCTCTAACCCACCTTTAAGTGAAGTCATTTTACTAAAACCATATTATTTCATGATTGAAACTTACCTTAGTAAATTTTCACATTTTAAAACCAATTATGTAAACTTTAACTATAATTTAAACTTTAAACTCTTAAAATGATTTTGATTTCAAATCTGACCTCAAATCCGTTGTGATACATACAAAGTTTCAACTTTGTTTTCAACCCATCATAACTATAGTCAAGTTCATCATCAACCCTTTATGTTCACACATCACATTCATACAACAAATTGTATACATAATGCCAATACACACACACACACACACACACACACACAATTACTAACTTTGTAATAACACATCCACTCGAGTGCTAACACTAACCTATAAATTTGCACTTATCATCACATTCAAACATTCTAAGGTCCAACATATATATAACATACATATAGTTAAGGATCAACACAATATATAAAGGAAAGTTCTTCCCAAAAGATTAGGAATTTACTCACCAAAAGCTATCCAAACTCTTGCTAAATTAGAGTATGACATAGCACTTCCATTCTTAAGCAACAAGATGGAGTCTTGAACCCTGAATGCACTAGGTAGGCTCGGCCTTGAAGAGAAGAAGAAGCGAGACTTGTTTTGGTAAGGTGGAGCGACTTCGGATAAACATCGAATTCTCAATAATAATGCGAAAATAGGTTATGTTGCAACTTATTTTTGGGCTATCTACCCATGGAATTTCAAAAAGAACTCATAGATAAAGTTTTTGGAATTTCTTTTCTTTATTATTTCAAAAAAAGAATCACTCTTTTCAGTTTGTTTGAAGAAGTCATGATCAAAAGAAGAAGGGTAATTTTCGGACTTGAAATTCTAGGTGAAAAATTGCTTTGCAAAGATTGGATATTTTGACGTAGCTATGATAGAAATTCGAAAAAGTCAAACTAGAAATACGGATTTACAAAAAGGAAACTCCATCAAAGTTCGAAATGAGGAAGAAAAGGTTTGTGGAAAGAGGAGTAAAAATGGAGAAACATATGGGCTATTTATAGACAAGATTTTACATCTAATCACTGTGTCAAGTCCCTTCACAAATCTTTTATAATATACATATATATATATATAATTATGTTTAATCACATCACTCTTTTATATATTCATATATATAATTACGTTTAGTTACATCAATTTCTAATATATATATATATATATATAATTATTGTGTACATCACTTTCTATATGTATACAATTATTATGTTTAGTTGCATCACTTTCTTTATATATATAATTATTATGTTTAGTCACGTCACTTTATATATATTTATAAATTTAATTATTAATTAACTAAGATGTGATAGGAGAAAATTTTGGTTAATGATTACAAATATAAGATGTGACAATACTTAATGTATATATTTATATAAAATGTTTACTATTTTAAACTATCTCTTGTCACATCACTTACTAATCCAAATTAACATAAGATAATTTATCTCTAAGCGTATTATTACTCTTATATATATGTTCATATAGTGCACAAAGATGAACAGCGTTCCCAATAACTTTCCCGTGTCGAAAGGTCGAAATTTCGAAAATCGTTTTTCAATCACATTTTCTATTTTTTACGAACTATTTAATTTGGTAAACAAATTTGAAAACGATTTTACCAACATTATTAATTAATTAAAATGAGTTTAGTTTCATTATAAAATATATATATTGAATATATAAAATTAATTAAATATTCACTAATCAAAGCAGTGAAATTCCGGGTCATCACAAGAAGCACTTAGCTACTCTTTTGGTATTATCCAAATCGGTCAACGAGGAGGACTTATACCAGTATCTAGTACTGACTAACAATGCGATCCATGATGCCTTGATCGGGGAAGACGACAACATCCGATGGTCAACCTACTATGCCAGAAAGAGGTTGTTAGGGCTAGAAATGAGATAAACAGGATTGGAAAAGCTTACTTTTTTGTTGCTCGTGGTAGTCCAAAAAGTCCAGTCGCACTTTTTGATATAGTTAGCGGCATGTCTTACAATTATGTAATGTGTTACATGTATCCAACTCATAACCATTCTTATTTAAAATAAAAGGTGTTTTCTTTTTGTTCTATACTTTTTATAATGTGTTATAAATAATTGATTATTCATTTTTAGTGTATTTAACAGAAAATCCATAAATAGTGTGTCTCGTGATGTTAATTACAAGATTTTGTAATCATGAGCAATTTATCACAATATAATAAACACGTCTTTCTATATATTCCTAGTCAAAATGCATTGAGACTGGATATTGATGCATTCATTAAGATTGGATTACACAACACTCTCCAAATCTTAGGCAGTGCATTTTGCAAATCTGCTGGGGCGCCGAGGGATTACATATCGATAGTTATTGGATAACTGTGGAATGACTCACTTTATAGTTTTTTACTGCTAAATATAACTAAGGTCTAACAGAAAATATCGATATGACAATATTACACAATTCTCTCTTCTTTGAGAATACCGTCGAGCTTTAATGTGGAAAATTTGATTTGATTATATAGTTAAATCATGGCACTGCAAACATTGAACGACTATAATAGGGTCGGGTGGGAGCATTGGAAGTGAGACACTATTCAATAGAGAATTCATCTACTCATTTATATGAGGTTAGTATCATGGTCAACTAAAGTCAACTCATAGTCAACATCTCTAGCTAGAGTAGTTCGGTTAATGATTAATATTATTATTGAACCAAGGATTTTGCATTTTGAAAATAAATTGAATGTTGACGATACCGAAATTTTGAACATTACCAAATTACATAAGTCTTAATGTGATATAGCTTTGATGAAGAGAATTAATGTAAATAATTATCACTACCAAGTATCGCTTAAAATAAGCAAAATTGGATATTATCGATGCTATTAAGTGATAAATTTGGCCATGAAGTCACACCACTAGCTAAGGTGTCTTATGAACGTTAATACTCAAATTGTTTGATATTAACCACTAATTAAATTTACACCTAAGAGCCACACACCTAAAATATTGAATACTTCGACTACCACCTTAATTAATAAATTATCGTTGTTGTAAATTAATTAATATTTGTGAAGTATTAATTATAAAATTTTATTTGATTTGTGTTGAAAATAGTGTGTATGTAAAAGTTTTATACACATATATTGATATACGATATTGATATACATTTAAATTTGATTTAAATGTATATTATTTGATCATACGAGAAATAGAGGGAAAGCCCATGAAGAGGCTTAGTATGGCAGCCATAGATGTGGAATAGAGGGGTTGGATTTGATTCAAAAGGGGTTTGAATTGGTGAAGAGATTAGTGGATCTGGGCCCATTTATTGCTCCTCCTTTCATCTTTTATTTAAACATACTTAACCCTCATTTTGTGTCTCTCTATTTTGGCTGCTTCATCATCTACCTTTGGCCGAAAGTTGACCTATCTGCCTTTATCATTTCAAGCTTTAAAACAAAAAATCAAATCAAATATCCACAAGGTTGTAGATCTTTCAATCGAGTAGCACTTTCTAGGAGAGTTTGGATTCAGATCTAGAAGGAGTACGGTCGATTCAACATTCAAGGTGTTACTGTTAGGCTATAGTCAAGGTACTATTTTAATTTACAAACGTATATGTTTATTTCTCATTTATTCATATTTACATATGGTTAGAATAGCATAATTTATCAAGAATCTTTATACACACACAGATATATATATATATATATATATATATGATGTCAACCAAGAATATAAACGTCTTAACATATTGTTAGTATATATATATATAATCATCTTGTGCATAATCTTATATTAATTTTATTACTTGCATACTCTTGGTTATTGAACAAACTCAAGCTAGTGATGTAATGTGTAGTACTGTCAATGTATAGACTAGACGAGGTAAGATAACAATATGTTTTTGCTAAGAAAACTCAAGTTACATATACTATACTCAGGCCATCGCGAAATAGTAGGTATGAGTGAATAATTTCTTTCGATTTTTTAAGAAAACTCAAAATAGAAATGAGATTAGGACAAAGGCTATAAGTTAGGAATCGTATATGGTGTAACTGATAAGTGTTATCCATCACTTGTAGGCCTATGATTTGTTTAGTAAACTCAAGGTTAGAATCCCAAGGCAAGCAAGTCCCAACACTAATTAGAGAAATTGAAATATATATATGTTTCTTTTAGTGTTTTGAGAAACATAAAAGTCTAATTGTAACCTTATTAGAAAAATGAAATGGTAATATTTAACCTTTTTAATATTGTAAGAACATATGTTGTGTATAAATTAAAATAATCTGCATAAATAAATTTATGCTTTAAATATAATCAATAATATAAATTGAAAATATACAAATAAACTGAATTAATATTGACAAATAGAAATGTAAAATATACTTACCAATATATTTTTGCATACGGACCCATGCAAGTATCTAATTATACAACTACTCAATATGTTCTTACCTAGTCACTTAAGTTTTTATTTTCTCAAGGCTATGTATTGGCTTTAATGAGTTTTGAACTCTAAAAACAATATAAGGATATAAACATTTTATCCATATCCATTCACATATAAATGTTATATGGTGAATGGTCACAACTCGTAATGTATGAAACCTAGATGAAATTAGTTCATTCGAGAAAAGTAAGTAAATTGTAGTGTGAGATTGTGTATTTAATTTGATTGATTACAATAAAGATCTTGTTGTGTTAAGTGTAATATTAGACCAAAAGCTCAAGATAAGTATAAGAATTTGATCGCTGAAATGTTTTTTTGTCGGTTTACATAAAGTGCAACTTATTTGATATCCTTAAAATTTAAGAATAACCAAATGCATTTTGTAAAGAGTTCGTTATGATATTGTAGTAAGGATTTCCTTTGAATGGTTCGACCATTTAGAAAGGAAATTAAATATATTAGAATGGATGTAACCTAAGGCGCGGTTGGAACGAATAAAGTGAATGGTCGGTTCTACTTCATAAAGAAACATTAGAAACAAGAATTATAAATAATTATAGATATTTAATAAGGAATAAGAAATATGTATCCGTTCCAAATGTATTTTCACATAGGAAATTGTTTTCTATGAAATTATTTCTTTGGTTTTAAGATATCTGATCTGAAAATTTTCAATGGTAAACCGGTTACAAGAAATGAAATAAATAGCCTTAATTAAATGGTTTAATGGAGCTCCATATTTTATATGCTCTTATAGTAAATGGCATAAATAGTAGGAGCATGCCATTTGACACTTATTAGTCGCATCGAGTTACGAAAATTATTTTCGTATAACATACCAAATATTATTTATGAAATAATACCTATTTTTTAAGATTAATTGAAAAACAGATATAGTTTATTTCAATATGAATATTATAAATATTTGTTATAAAATAAAACTGTAATGGTGGTGTTTGTTTTTATAACAAAAGCGATGCGTTGGAAATACAGAAGTACTTTAAATTATTTGCAAATATTTTGGAATTATAGACGAAGCCACTGTTTTGAGAAATAATTTTTTGATTATATGATTATGAATCACATGACACTTCTGAATTATATCTCTAACCATCAAGAGAAAAGCACAAGTTTTGTGAGAGCGACTTAAGAGTTGATGAACTCTTGGGATCGATCATAGCAATATATGCAATCGTAAGTCTAATAATACCAAAATGGTTCCACATACTTCGTTAAATTCACCCATTAATAATCACAAACATTAACATGTATTGGTACACATGTAGCATATCTGTAATAAATTCATAGAATATAAAATGAAAGCAAATAAAATAACATGTAAAAGAACATAAAATAATTTGATTCGATTGAATAGGTGTGTATATTGGAAAGAGGTGTGTATATTAGAAAGTGTTTTGAACGTACCTAAAAATGAATAAAGATTCAATCTCAAAGATCACCCCTCTATATGATACATAATGATGCACGATAAGGAAATATCGAACTTTGTTGTACAAAGTATGATTAATTACGAGTGAAGTAGAGATAACTTCTTTTTGTAAGGTCGTGAACTTAAGAGCAGTACACAATATTATTTCATCTAAAGATAGTTTATAAAATCATACAAGATAATGGTTTATAAGAAATCCCAACATATCCCAGGTCAAGGAGTTGTCACATCGCGTGAGCCGGAAGACTGCACATAATACTTAGACATAAGGGATCTTGTATGGATCATCCTAAAGGGAGTTCGAAAATGATTATGTTGGATGACCAATTGTGTTTTGAACATAAGTATCATAAACTAAAACCAAATCAGTTTTATATATAAGGCAATTCATAAAGTGTTTATGAGTACATATTTCATTGCATTGAGAAATAGTCGTTGTTTCAAGAAATGCCAACTTCATTGTAACGATCCGTAATTTTGCTACTTCGAAAATGAGAGATTTCATTGAATTTAAATTTAAAAAGGAATTTAAATCTTAAATAAATATGTTATATCTAAAACAACTATCTATTCTTATAGTTAATATATTAAAAAGTACAAATTTGGATTTTGAAACAAATCGACAAAGGTTAAGTTTTGTTAATAATAAATAAAGGCTTGAATAGCTGAATTTAAATATTTATTTCAAAAAGGTAAATCTTATTTAAAACATCTAATAAAGATAATAAAAGTATGTTGAAAGATTTAAAAGTTGGTTAATAATCGTTTTACAAAAATAACCAAAATTTGTCGCATTTTGTCAGTTTTACATGCACTGTAAAATTAGAGATTTTGATATTAATTAAAGATAATTTTAAAATATAAAGAGACTTGTTTTAATTTATTTAAAGAAGTAAAAATTTCATTTTAAAGTTTGTTTTGCTTCAATATACAACTTAATAAAAAGTCAAATTTTGACTGTAAACTTTGTCGCCAAAAACACCGTTTTCAACCAAAACAAGTTGTCAACAAGTTGTTGTAACTTGATACATTTTCTAACTCATAAATACAAATTACAGACTATTTAAACATTCTACATTTAGCACTAAAAGACAAAAGGAGTTTACTTTTGAAAAGTTTAAATAAATATACAAAAAGTGAAAAGACATGATTTGACATAAAAACAACATCATTACTAAACCATCTTTCCACCATTAATGCAAATCACACCAATGCACAATTCTTCCATTTAAAATACAAAATTTAAGAAAGAAAAGAGACAAATCATTTCGCAAATTCAAATCACATTAATGAGATGTAACGTGTATGCATAGAAAAAGAGCAAAATGATTTATTAACATTTTTAAAATGTAAGAAAAAGAGAAGAAATCATGTCATAAGTACAAAATCAAATCAATACATCAATTCCACATTAATACACTACATTTCAACATTAATAACAAATCAAAATCATGCATTGGAAAGTGTGAAAGGGGAGACAAAGTTTGATTTGATATAGAGGGTATTTTGGTCTTTTTGGCTAAGGGATAAAATGGTAATTTGGTTGTAAAACTTCAACTATAAATAAGCACCTCCACTTCTTCACTTTTTCACATTTCATTCCTTCTTTCTTCTTCACTTTCTCCTTCTTCTTCACCTCCATTTCCATGGCTTTCCACCTCTCCAATCTCTTCCACCATCTCCACCAAAGCTCCACCTTGGCCCAACACCCCTTCCTTAAGCCATACCCACCTCCTCCTCACCCCTACACCCCACGACCCACCACCAAAACCCAAGGCCGAGCACACCAAGCCAAACCCGAGCACCACACAACTTCCTACACCCCTAGGCCGAGAACCACACATTCCTACACCCTCCTACACACCATACCCAAGGCCATACCCTCCCCCATACGAAGGCCGTACCCCTCTTTCATATAAAAAAGAAAAAAAAAGAGAAGAAAAGAAAAAAGAAAAAGAAAGAAAAACAAAAGCATTCGGAAAGGAAGCGATAAAGGCGAGACGTTGGAAATAGCACGTTAGCGAGAAACGCGTATCTTACGTTAAAGATTGACGGAGTGGATATGAAGGTGAGAAATTTTCACCGCTTTTTAAATTATATTGATTATCATGCTTAATTGTTATGTTAGATAATCACTAGTTGATGATATGGATGTTTGATTGATTGTTTGAATATGTTGTATAATCCGTAGTAATGTTATGACATTTACCGTATTGAAAATGTTAGTGTTATATGATTGTTGTATGGTTATGATGATAATTTGGATATAAAATTTCTATTAATTTAGTAATCCCTTTGTTTAAAAAGACCATATTTTAGTAATATGAGAAATTATGGAAAAATAAGTCTCTTTTCATTTAAAAGTGAAATTAAATTTAAAATGAAAGAGAATTTGAAATTTGAAGTGAAACGGATTTGAAAAGGATCGCTAATTAGAAATTAAAATTTAAACGAATAGTGAAATTGGAATCGATTTTGAAAAGTGAAGTTTAGTTTGAAATTGAATTGAAATTTAAATTGAAATTAAATTTGAAATCTAAGTTTTAATGTGTTTAATTTGAGATTAGAATTGAAATAGAGTTGAAATTGAAATTTAAAATTTAATATTAAAATAATACGAATATAATAATTTTGTAATATGGTAATAGTGAAAATATATTTTAAATACTTTAAAAAGTGAAAATATTGATTTAAAATGATTTGTAATGATTTTATAAGTGTTAAAATCAAATTTGAATAAATTATTTCAAGTATTGAAAAATAAGTTAAAACTAGACGCGTCGCGCAATGGTAGTTCGCGATTTCGCGCCGAAAAGTTCAAATGAATGTGTAGAGTGGAATACAGCTCGAAATTCTTCGAGATGAGAAAATTCCGGACTATTATATCCATATCTTCTTAACGAAGAAAGAAAATCAAAGTTTTGATAAGTAGATTTTGAATTAAGTCCAAATCAATTTTCTAGAAAAATCGCGCTAGTGTAGTTAAGTGACCATGATAGGAAATTTGCTTAATGAACGTTTTTAATTATGGAAAAATATGAAATAAATTTGATAAATCTATTTAAATGATTTAAAAGATATTTGGATTGGAAAATATGATTTTTCAAATATTTAAAAGTGGTTTAAATCAAATAAGCTTATATAGCACTTTTTGCAGCACTTTTCTGCTGCGAATTCTATGACTTTTGGAATATGAGTTTAAATGTAAGGACGTTTCTCAGAATCAATTGTGAATGTTTTAAAAAGGATAATTAACCATTTTTAAAGATAATTTGGAATATTTATAAGCAATTCCAAATTAAAGTGGAAATCTGAGTATGCGGAAACGACTAGTACATTTGTCCCGCCTGTGAGATCTGAGAAGATAAAACAAGGTGTTTAACTAAGGTTAGGGATGGAGCAAGCAGTGCCCTGAACTTACCTGGCCTATGTTTTATTTTCTTAGGCGAGGGGTGGAACAAATCGAAAGGAAAGCCCGGATGCTCTTAAATAAAAAGATTCTGCTAAGTTTTCCAAAATAAAAAAAGGTTGGTATTATCCAAAAGTTAAGCAATCTTCAAAAATGAATGATTTCTATGATCTTATTTGCTTCAAAAATGTTTGCTAAGATTGCTTTAGGGTTTATCGTAAACGATGTCTTAAATAACATTGTTTTTGACCCGCCTAAAAATTAAGAAGTTTTGGATCAAGAATTAAGTAACAAAATTTGAGATATTTTCCAAAGCAAAAGAATGAATTACTTAGAATTATCCTAAGTTAAAAGAAAGAGATTTCGAAATCATCCGAAAAGAATTAAAGTGAAAAGAGACTTAATAAATCACTTTTATCGATGATTGGATTTCGAAGGAATCGGAGTCGGATTTGGTTAATTCCTATCCGAAAACCACTTCGAACCAATGTATATGTTCGAACATGAAGACATACTGAAGATGGTGATTGAAGACCGTGGATCTTCCTAGCGTGAAGACTGCTTGTAGAACATGCTCTGGTTAGCCTCCATTATAGAGTTATTTATAGCAGTGGTCTCCTCGTGATAGAGATTTTGCGGATTGCAAGGGCTTGTCGCCTAATAATGGCCGAGGAATGTGCCTTTGGTTTGTCCTGTTCCTGGACAACTTGTATTGACGTTTGTCCGACATTGCATTTCTAACGATTACGTACATTGGTTTTTACAAACGTACATCCGTGGTGGCGGAGAAGCCAACTTCTTTTAGCTTAACACCCTCTTTGAGACATACGAGCTCAAGGCTGTATTTTTGTGGAAGGCAATTAGTGGTTAAACGGAAATGGCAATGTGGCATTCAAAGATGTGATATGTGCTATGTGAAAAGGTAATCGTTTGCCTTAAGCCTCATCAAATCGGAAATGACCGAAACAGGATTAGATGCAGCAAGGTTAAGTGGGTCATTCCCAATTAGGGTATGATCATCCCCTTCTACATATATTTCTTCCTGCTATGACGTTCGGGATGTTAATTAATGTGGAGTATGGAAAGAGAGCTCTCGATTAAAGGTCGGTAATGACCGGGGGATGACATATTCGGTACTATCTAGTTAAAGAGGTAGGCCAGTCTTGTGTTGGTAGAGGGAAGATGTTCTGTGCCTCGGGACATCCATCTAGTGTGTACCCTTTTGGAAGGTAGGTCCTGCGCCTGGTCATTTGTATGGAAATCCATTCTCCAATAAGGACCTACGGTTTTGTTTGTAGAGCCTAGTATGCTGGAATTTAATAATAGTAACAATTTCAGCTAAGATTAATAAGATTATTTGAAAATGTTTTCAAAGAGATATCATTAAAAATAATATCAAAGGTTTTGATATAAAAGTGTTTTAGTTATCATAAGGTAAAAACCCGTCCGTGTTTATGTATAGGCATGGTCTTATGAGATACTCTTTAGTTTCAAAGGATTTTATCCAAAGGCTGATATATGACACTGTCATTTATTATTGAGTTTTTCTCATGCTGGTTTATCAAGCCTGATCCGGGTATTTTCAATACTCGGGTCAGATCCGAGTAGTTTCAGGTTTAGTCGAACATGGTTGGAGTTTCCAGAGGAGAGCTGGAGATATTCATCGACGTATGGACATATTCTATTATCCGCTTTGCTTAATATATTTTGTTTGATGTTTGTCAGCATTTGTAAGGGCAGGTTTTATAACTGTCCAAGCTGAATCTAGGTTAGACTCTGATATTGTATTTCAAAATTTTCTGCTGTAAGGATTTTTATTGAAATAATATATGTTATTCCATTCGTGTGAGATTCTGTTCTGTCTACTTTTCTTTATCACCCTTAAAGATCCATCTTTTCGTGCAATTTGAGTTGG
Source organism: Allium cepa (assembly GCA_030765085.1). Classification (NCBI taxonomy): domain Eukaryota; kingdom Viridiplantae; phylum Streptophyta; class Magnoliopsida; order Asparagales; family Amaryllidaceae; genus Allium; species Allium cepa. The sequence goes on from CM060938.1 coordinate 680,047,978, forward strand.
ATATGTGTGGTTTATTGTCGATTCAAAGGGTATGGGAAAACGGGTCTTTACATTTGGTATCAGAGCAGAAGGTTAAACGAGAACCTTGGTTCTGTTATGGGTAAAGTCTCATCAGAGATAGGATTAGTAATATCCTAGGATGAGTAACTCATTAGAGATAGGGTTAGTAACACCCTAGAATGAGTTATGAGAGTATTATGTATACGAGCGCGTATTTGTTAATTTTATAAAAATTATTTTGTTTTAAAGAAATTGGTAAATGAAACAATTTTACCTTGGGTTTATATATTAAAATGAGATATTATAATTCTTGGGTTAGAAATTAAGGATTGTTTGTAATTTAGCTTAGTAAAAATAAAATATGAATATCTTGTGATTAGAATTGCACAATTTGACTAATAAGATATTTCATATAGGATCAATTGGTTGAAAGCTAGAATTTAAAACTTTAATCATATACCCTTAGATATTTAGTATTAAGAAATAATAATGATTAAGTGATTATCATAATGGATGGATTTAAAAGCCAAATTCAAATATCTTGTGAAGTAAAATTCATAATTTGATTATAAGATATTTGATGATAATACTGAAGCTAGAAGTGTAATTGGAGAAAGCAAAGAAAAAAATGCATACTTGGAAAACAAAATCTTATCAATAAAATAGAAAAAGATAAGCCAAAATTGAAATTTTGGGTAAATATAATACAAAAGGGTAAGTTCTATAACTTATAAAGGAGATAAGGTAATTTGAAATTTAGACACTTTGATTAGGTTAAAAAAATTAAAGTGAAATTTAGGAATAAGAGATATAAGAAATATCACCCTAATATTAAAATTTGAATTAGTGATACTTTTAGGGTAACATTTGTTATTCAAAATGAAGTAAGAATAGAAGTGGATATTTTTGAATAATATAGTTAGTAGGTTGAATGTTGGATGAAAATGTGTAAATAACAAATACCATGTGAATTAAGTTTCACAAATTTGACTATAAGGTATTTGATGGATATATGATCAAGAAATTTGATTTAGAAAATGGGTAGGTAAATAAATTAAGTAGTTAACCATAGAATCAGTGAGAAAAAGGTGTACGCTTAGTAAAGTTGTCTTATTAATATATGGATTGGATAAAATAATATTATTTAAATTGAAACCTTAGGTAAAGAAAACTAAGGGTTGAGTTTTATAACTTATTAATTTAAGATAATAATAGAATTCCACATTTGTTAAACATCATAATTGAAGTGATAACAATTTGAAGTTTAGGGATATGTATATATACTCTTAGGAAGCAAAGGTATATTATACAAGTTTAAGTCATATTTGTAAGCTTAAGTAATAATGTATTTAGAAGAAAGTAAATGATTGTGAAATATACTTGGATTAAAAGAAATTTTGAAGAAATGTATTAGGTAAAGATGAATGTGAATAAGTACATAAGTTGAATGTAGTTTATTTCAGCACATAAATTTTGCTCTAAGATTTGAGTACAGAACTTTGAGGCGTTTACACCAATCCGAAAAAGAATTTATCACTCGATTCTTGACGGCAAGCATTGATGAGAGTTTGTGATTATGTGCTCAAGTTTTCTATCATAGTTGAGAGCTATGCAAGGAAAGCAAGGGTTTGTGATTAAGAAGTCTTATCAAAATCCGCACTAGAAAATCGAGGGATCGATACTAGTTCGGAAGAAAAGTTGTGGATTCAAATAATAGATCGAATCAAATATCACATATAGTATGATGTGCTGGGTCTGTCAACATAGTAGTTGGATAGTTATCTTAAATGATAGGCACTAAGAGATAGCGGTTGGACTGATGTTTTGGTATCTATATATATAGACCTCAGGTATAATACATGCTCAGGTCAGGCGATGAGTTATATGGATGTACTCATTTATGTTAATATAGTATTAGTTTGGTTGTTTTTGTATGTATAGTCTTATTTGGTTGTTGTATATATTATCTTAAGTATGTAGTATGCACTACGATGGGTACGATAGAAGTACGACTTGATGTATGTACGTGATAGATACTCGTGTTAATGTGGGGAATCTTTGTATGTATGTTTGGCATCATTTGTTTTAGTTATGATATCGACCTTCTTCTTTTCTATCATTAGTAGAAATAAGTCAAATTATTTGAGGATATGAGTATGAGATAGATTCCTTTATCTAACATTCATTTTGAGGACGAAATGCATTTAAGTAGGGGAGAATGTAACGATCCCTAATTTCGCTACTTCGAAAATGAGAGATTTCGTTGAATTTAAATTTAAAAATGAATTTAAATCTTAAATAAATATGTTATATCTAATAACAACTATCTATTCTTATAGTTAATATATTAAAAAGTATAAATTTGGATTTTGAAACAAATTGACAAAGGTTAAGTTTTATTAATAATAAATAAAGGCTTGAATAAATGAATTTAAATATTTATTTCGAAAAGGTAAATCTTATTTAAAACATCTAATAAAGATAATAAAAGTATGTTGAAAGATTTAAAAGTTTGTCAATAAACGTTTTACAAAAATAACCAAAATTTATCGCATTTCGTCAGTTTTACATACATTGTAAAATTAGAGATTTTGATATTAATTAAAGATAATTTTAAAATATAAAGAGACTTGTTTTAATTTATTTAAAGAAGTAAAAAGTTCATTTTAAAGTTTGATTTACTTCAATATATACCTTAATAAAAACGTCAAATTTTGACTGTAAACTTTGTCGTCAAAAACACTATTTTCAACCAAAACAAGTTGTTGTAACTTGATATATTTTCTAACTCATAAATACAAATTTACAAACTATATAAACATTTTACATTTAGCACTAAAAGACAAAAGGAGTTTACCCTTGAAAATTTTAAATAAATGTATAAAAAGTGAAAAGACATGATTTGACATAAAAACAACATCATTACTAAACCATCTTTCCACCATTAATGCAAATCACGCCAATGCAAAAATCTTCCATTTAAAACACAAAATTTAAGAAAGAAAAGAGAGAAATCATTTAACAAATTCAAATCACATAAATGAGATGTGACGTGTATGCATAGAAAAGGAGCACAATGATTTATTAACATTTTTAAAATGTAAGAAAAAGAGAAGAAATCATGTCATAAGTACAACATCAAATCAATACATCAATTCCACATTAATACGCTACATTTCAACATTAATAACAAATCAAAATCTTGCATTGGAAAGTATGAAAAGGGAGAAAGTTTGATTTGATATAGAGGGTATTTTGGTCTTTTTGGCTAAGGGATAAAATGGTAATTTGGTTGTAAAACTTCAACTATAAATAAGCACCTCCACTTCTTCACTTTTTCACATTTCATTCCTTCTTTCTTCTTCACTTTCTCCTTCTTCTTCACCTCCATTTCCATGGCTTCCCACCTCTCCAATCTCTTCCACCATCTCCACCAAAGCTCCACCTTGGCCCAACACCCCTTCCTTAAGCCATACCCACCTCCTCCTCACCCCTACATACCACGGCCCACCACCAAAACCCAAGGCCGAGTACACCAAGCCAAACCGGAGCACCACACAAATTCGTACACCCCTAGGCCGAGCACCACACATTCCTACACCCTCCTACACACCATACCCAAGGCCATACCCTCCCCCATACCAAGGCCGTACCCCTCTTTCATATAAAAAAAGAAAAAAAAAGAGTGAAGAAAAGAAAAAAAGAAAAAAGAAAAGAAAAACAAAAGCATTCAGAAAGGAAGCGATAAAGGCGAGACGTTGGAAATAGCATGTTAGCGAGATACACGTATCTTACGTTAAAGATTGACAGAGTGGATATGAAGGTGAGATTTTGTTACCGCTTTTTAATTATATTGATTATCATGCTTAATTGTTATGTTAGATAATCACTAGTTGATGATATGGATTTTTGTTTGATTGTTTGAATATGTTGGATATTCCGTAGTAATGTTATGACATTTACCGTATTGAAAATGTTAGTGTTATATGATTGTTGTATGGTTATGATGATAATTTGGATATCAAATTTCTATTAATTTAGTAATCCATTTGTTTAAAAAGACCATATTTTAGTAATATGAGAAATTGTGGAAAAATAAGTCTCTTTTCATTTAAAAGTGAAATTAAAGTTAAAATGAAAGAGAATTTGAAATTTGAAGTGAAACGGATTTGAAAAGGATAACTAATTAGAAATTGAAATTTAAATGAATAGTGAAATTGAAATTAAAATCGATTTTGAAAAGTAAAGTTTAGTTTGAGATTGAATTGAAGTTTAAATTGAAATTAAATTTGAAATCTAAGTTTTAAATGTGTTTAATTTGAGATTAGAATTGAAATAGAGTTGAAATTGGAATTTAAAATTTAATATTAAAATAATAGGAATATAATAATATGATAATAGTGAACATATATTTTAAATACTTTAAAAAGTGAAAATATTGATTTAAAATGATTTGTAATGATTTTATAAGTGTTAAAATAAAATTTGAATAAATTATTTCAAGTATTGAAAAATAAGTTAAAACTAGACGCGTCGCGCAACGGTAGTTCGCGATTTCGCGCCGAAAAGTTCAAATGAATATGTAGAGTGGAATATAGCTCGGAATTCTCCGAGACGAGAAAATTCCGGACTATTATATCCATATCTTCTAAATGAAGAAAGAAAATCAAAGTTTTGACAAGTATATTTTGAATTAAGTCCAAATCAATTTTCTAGAAAAATCGCGCTAGTGTAGTTAAGTGACCATAATAGGAAAATTGCTTAAATGAACGTTTTTAATCATGGAAAAATATGAAATAAATTTGATAAATATATTTAAATGATTTAAAAGAGATTTGGATTGGAAAATATGACAAATATTTAAAAGTGGTTTAAATCAAATAAGCTTATATAGCACTTTCTGTAGCACTTTTCTGCTGCGAATTCTATGACTTTTGGAATATGAGTTTAAATGTAACGACGTTTCCCAGAATCAATTGTGAATGTTTTAAAAAGGATAATTAAGCATTTTGAAAGATATTTTGGAATATTTATAAGCAATTCCAAAATAAAGTGGAAATCTGAGTATGCGGAAACGACTAGTACATTTGTCCCACCTGTGAGATCTGGAAAGATAAAATAAGGTGTTTAACTAAGGTTAGGGATGGAGCAACCAGTGCTCTGAACTTACCTAGCCTATGTTTTCTTTTCTTAGGCGAGGGGTGGAACAAATCGAAAGGAAAGCCCTGATGCTCTTAAATAAAAAGATTCTATTAAGTTTTTCAAAATAAAAGAAGATTGGTATTATCCAAAAGTTAAGCAATCTCCAAAAATGAATGATTTCTATGATCCTATTTACTTCAAAAATGTTTGCTAAGATTTCTTTAGGGTTTATCGTAAATGGTGTCTTAAATAACATTATTTTTGACCCGCCTAAAAATTAAGAAGTTTTGGATCAAGAATTAAGTAAGAAAATTTGAGATATTTTCCAAAGCAAAAGAATGAATTACTTAGAATTATCCTAAGTTAAAAGAAAGAGATTTCGAAATCGTCCAAAAAGAATTAAAGTGAAAAGAGACTTAATAAATCCTATATACTCATATTCACTTTTATCGATGATTGGATTTCGAAGGAACCGGAGTTGGATTTGGTTAATTCCTATTCGAAAACCACTTCGAACCAATGTATACGTTCGAACGTGAAGACATATTGAAGATGATGATTGAAGACCATGGATCTTCCTAGCATGAAGACTGCTTGTTGAACATGCTCTGGTTGGCCCCCATTATAGAGTTATTTATAGCAGTGGTCTCCTCGTGAGAGAGATTTTGCGGATTGCAAGGGCTTCTCGTCTAATAATGGCCGAGGAAAGTGCCTTCGATTTGTCCTGTTCCTGGACAACTTGTATGGACGTTTGTCCGACATTGCATTTCTAACGATTACGTACATTGGTTTTTACAAACGTACATCAGTGGTGGCGGAGAAGGCAACTTCTTTTAGCTTAACACCCTCCTTGAGACATACGAGCTCAAGGGTAGTATTTTTATGGAAGGCAATTAGTAGTTAAACGGAAATGGCAATGTGGCATTCAAAGATGTGATATGTGCTATGTGAAAAGGTAATCGTTTGCCTTAAGCCTCATCAAATCGAAAATGACCGAAACAGGATTAGATGCAGCAAGGCTAAGTGGATCATTCCCAATTAGGGTATGATCATCCCCTTCTAGATATATTTCTTCCCGCTATGACGTTCGGGATGTTAATTAATGTGGTGTATGGAAAGAGAGCTCTCGATTAAAGGTCGGTAACGACCGGGGGATGACATATTCGGTACTATCTAGTTAAAGAGGTAGGCCGGTCTTGTGTTGGTAGAGGGCAGATGTTCTATGCCTCGGGACATCCATCTAGAGGTGTACCCTTTTGGAAGGTAGGTCCTGCGCCTGGTCATTTGTATGGAAATCCATTCTCCAATAAGGACCTACAGTTTTGTTTGTAGAGCCTAGTATGCTGGAATTTAATAATGGTAACAATTTCAGCTAAGATTAATAAGTTTATTTGCAAATGTTTTCAAAGAGATGTCATTAGAAATAATATCAAAGGTTTTGATATAAAAGTGTTTTAGTTATCATAAGGTAAAAACCCGTCCGTGTTTATGTGTGGGCATGGTCTTATGAGATACTCTTTATTTTCAATGGATTTTATCCAAAGGCTGATATATGACACTGTCATTTATTATTGAGTTTTTCTCACGCTGGTTTATCAAGCCTGATCCGGGTATTTTCAATACTCGGGTCAGATCCGAGTAGTTTCAAGTTTAGTCGAAGATGGTTGGAGTTTCCATAGAAGAGCTGGAGATATTCATCGACGTATGGACATATTCTATTGTCCGCTTTGCTTAGTATATTTTGTTTGATGTTTGTCAGCATTTGTAAGGGCAGGTTTTATAACTGTCCAAGCTGAATCTAGGTTAGACTCTGATATTGTATTTTAAAATTTTCCGCTGTAAAGATTTTTATTGAAATAATATATGTTATTCCATTCGTGTGAGATTCTGTTCTGTCTACTTTTCTTTATCACCCTTAAAGATCCGTCTTTTCGTGCAATTTGAGTTGGACATGTGTGGTTTATTGTCGATTCAAAGGGTACGGAAAAACGGGTCTTTACATATTGAAAATAAAGGGATCTTGTATGGATCATCCTAAAGGGAGTTCGAAAATGATTATGTTGGATGGCTAATTTTTGTTTTGAACATAAGTATCATAAACTAAAACCAAATCAGTTTATATATAAGGCAATTCATAAAGTGTTTATGAGTACATATTTCATTGCATTGAGAAACAATTGTTGTTTCAAGAAATGCCAACTTCATAGTAAAGGAATTTTTTTAGAAATTATTCGTAATAAAATGGATTTAATTACGGTCCAAAGATGATATTGATTACGTGGGATGAAATGAAACTAATATGACCTAAACAAACACAATGCATTAGAGTGCCTAATAAGTATTCTTGCACATTTAAGAGAAACTGTGATTTTCTTATTAATATCATGAATAGATAATCCTCATTTGTTAATTAAACAATTAAGAGCATTGAATCTATCATATGGTATGATGCACAAATCCAAAAGGATTCTAAGCACATTATCAAAATATAATTTTGGCAGTTGTACCCAAAGGGATATGATGCATCGGTTGCGAATGTGTCTTCAAGAGCAAGTCTAATGCAATTGGAATATAATTAGCAACATTGATAAGAATAATATCATAAATTTCAGTTGCTGAAATTGGCATAACAAATTCATCATTCAACGTGCTCAAGTTAACTCTGATTTGCTTACAACATTATTATTTGGTATGACTTTGTGTTTCGGTACATTTTTGCTCAAAAAGAGAATTCCAAATAATGATTTAGAATAGATTGTTTGTACATAACTACCAAAATATCTCGATATCAGTGGAGCGATATTGAATTTGTGGTTTTAAGAAATGATCCAAGAATGGATATAGAAGTATTGTTCAATAAGCATCAAAGATGAAAAAGTCTTTTGATGGAAATACCAAAAGGTTTAATTGCCATTGAAAATGCAAGGGAAGCATGTGTCCATGAGAAAGGACATTAAAAGATACATAGATATTTTTAAACAATAAGTAGACAACATGATGCACTTGTGTTAAAATCAGCTCTAGTTTAGTTTTTAATACTCGAATTGGATTTGTAAATGATATCTTTTATAATAAGTGTAAAGGAAGTTGGGAATGTCCCGAACGATATGCAAAGACACCTTATTAAAATGTTTAATATGAACATGTAAGATGGATTTCTTTTATTGTCTACAATATCATAATTAGCTGTGTATTGACATATGAAGCAAATATCAAATCCAAATTGAGATCACTAAATGGTAGTTTACAGTATTCTCGAGTATTCATGAAATACTATAGAATAGTTTGCTGAAACAACTCCTTATGAAGGAGTGTTCAGACTCAAACTTCATAAGTGCTATTGAGTATAATATGTCAATATTAAATTCATTTTCAAAACATATTTAAGGAGCTTAAAGTTGGAAATGTTCCAAATAAGAAGCTGTGGCTGATTTAATGAAAAGCTTGAATAACACTACAATAAAAGTAGTGTACAAATATAAATGCATAAATTTATAACCAAGTTGGGATGACTCCAAGTATTGAGAATACTAATCATTGTTATATGGTAATAATATAACGATAAGAACTCACTAGAAGTCAAGATAATACTTTGAATAGTTCTACGTGATAAAGACAGTTCGTCAGCATCAGAGAGAGTTTATTGATAGAGCAAATAAATAAAACAACATAGTAGATCCACTCACGAAGGGTCTAACTTGATCGGTTCTCACAAACTGATTGAAGAGATAAGATAAAGATTCCATAATTGACCACAAGTGCAAGTGGGAGATTGATTGAGTTAGAGAATGTCGTAGAGGCAATTATGTAAGTTGTTACATATATCTAACTCGATAACCAATCTTGTTCAAAATAAAAGGTGTTTTCTTTCTACTATATACTTGTTATAATGTGTTATAAATAATTGACTATTCAATTTAAGTATATTTAACAGTAAATCCATAAATGGTGTATTTTGTGATGGTAATTACAAAGTGTTATAATCATGAGTAATTAATGACAATACAATAAACACATCATATTAAATATTCCTAGATAATGTACCGAGACTGGATTTTGATGCATCTGTTAAAACTAAAGTATATAATGCTCTACAAATGTTGGACAATGTACTACTCATGGTTTTTGGGGAACCAAGGGGTTAGGTACTGATAGTTATTGGATAACTAAGGAATGACTTGCTCAATAGTTTTGGTTAATATGACTAATGTCAACTACAAAATATCGATGTGGCAATAGTACAAAATTCTCATGACATGATAATACTATTGAGCTTCTATGCAGAGACCCTACTTTAACTATAGTTAAATCATGGTGCGACATCTATCAAACAACTATAGTTAGGTCGAGTGAAAGCATTGGAAGTGAGACATAATTCAATCATAATTAGATTTAGAATGGATATCGAACAACTATCACCTAATTTAATTAAATTATAATTATTATAAATTAGTTAAATTAATCAATATTTTTGAAATATTAATTATAAAATTTTATTTGATTTGTGTTGAAAATAATTTGAATATAAAATATGTATACACACATGTTGACATGCGATATCAATATACGTTTAAATTTGAGTTAAATGTATATTATTTGATTGAGCTTGAAATGGAAGGACAACCCGTGAAGGGGCTTAGTATGGTTATCATAGGTGTGGAAGAGAGGGGTTGGATTTGATTAAAATGGGGTTTGAATTGGTAGAGAGATTGGTGGTTCTTGATCCACTTTTTGCTCCTTCTTCTCTTTTTATATTTTAACACCCTTAACACCTATTTTTATCTCTCTCCCTCTCTCTTTTGGCTACTCTATCATCTATCTCTAGCTGAAATCCTTCATCGTTTCAAGCTTCAAAACACAAGATCACAAGGTGCATGGATATTTCAATCAGGTAGCGCCTTTTAAAAGAGTCTAGATTCATATCCAAAAGGAGTACAATCGATTCAACATTCAAGGTGTTACTATTGGGCTATTGTCAAGGTAATATTCTAATTTACAAATGTATATATTTATTTGCCATTTATTTAATTTATATATGTTAGATTAGATGAATTTATCACAAATCTATATATGTATCTGTTGTCAACCTAGAATATAAATATATAAACACAATATTATTGAAATTATATGTATGCATGTATGTGTATATACATAAAAGCATTCAGCTAGAAATAACTAAATTGAATTTTAGAATAATCTAATAAAGATTTTGATTTTTAAACAAAATTGATTTTAATAAAAAAGAACTCATTTTTCAAGCCTGTGTATATTTATTATATGCAAAATGAATGTACATATAATTTCATAATATAACAAATTAACTTAGTTTAATAATATAATATATATATGTATATATATGTATGTATGTATATGTTAATATAAATAAATTTACAAACAGTACTTGATATTTTATTTCAAGTAATAAAAATTTAATTTTTCTACATAGATTTAGTTTCAAATAAAAAAGGATTTTCTTATAGATTTAATTAAAAAATTGATTTTGTGAATATATAAATATGGCTAAAAAGAAATATGTATGTATTATATTAACATATGCACTTTATTATATAACATCATTTTATATTACAATTGATTTTAATATATTAATTTTAAGATATATATATATATATATTATATTTAGTTAAAAAATATTAATTTTTCGTATATATATATATATATATGTATTAATAATATATAATTTATTAGAAAATTATAAATTCAAATTCCAATTTAAAAGATATTTTTAGATCTAATCTAGTTTTAAAAACTGAAATTTTAAATTTGAATTTGAATTTAAAATTGTTTATATTTATATTCGTAAATATTATTTTATGTACATATATATGCATATTAAATAAGATTTCTTTTACTTTATTTTATATGTGAATATATATATCTGTATGTATATTAATCTTATATAAATATAATTTATATCATTTAACTATATGTGTACATGTATAAATAGACAACGTGTGTGTGTGTGTGTGTATATATGGAGGAGCTAACATGTCTATTGCGGTGTAAATTTTAGCACTTAGTCATGGGCTATGCATACTGTATATGTTGCACGTGGACGTATATGTACATATGTATATGATACACATATGCACATTGTATATTATACATAATACCAAATAAAATCTTTCTATTAATAAATAAATTAAAAGAATGATTTTATTTAAAATTTATTTAGATCAGATCTAAAATAATTTAGACTTCTAGACCCAATAAGATCCAAAATGGAACAATTTTTTTGAAATTTACCCATTTACCCCGCCGCATGCTGGCCCAGTTCCAATAATTTCAAGCTCATCCCATCAAAGTCCTGTCCAACCAGCCGTTGAAGCAAGTTCTCAACCGATTCGACATAATGGGCAGCTACTAAAGTGGTCTTTTAACTTAGGCAACATCATATCTCATTACAGCCTCACACTTCTATCCAGGTCCAGGCTATCATAGATTTCATTGTCGAATGCTCACACCTAGACAACGACAAAGAGGAGATTGTTACTTTCCATTAAGTTTAGTGCATGTATGTAGATAGGGCATCAAATGAGAAGGGGGCAGGGGTTGGATGGTCCTTATTACTCCTAAAGGAAGAAAACTATGTTCTACGACCTGCCTCACTTTCCAAGCAACCAACAATAAAGCCAAATAGTAGTTGCCCAGGCCGGCCTCAGGATGGCAAAGAAGTTACAAGTGGGTTCCATTCATTTTTTCCATGACTCGTCAGTGGTTATCAATCAGATTGGCGAGCGCTTTCAAGTCAAGGGTAAAACACTAGCCTTAAATATTATCGGGGCCAAGAAGATAATCAGCATGTATGTCAAGTTCAAGCGGGAACAAATACTCAGGGAGAAGAATGCCATGGGCCATTAGCTGGCCAAGATAGTAAGCAACCCAGAAAAAACCACTCCTTGGGTCCTGTTAGAGATTTGGCGCAGCCCATGCTATGAGATGGGAGCAACCACAATGGAGATCAATGCGTCGTCCATGGACAACCGGATGTCGTCCCTTATCAAGTACTTAAAAAATGAGAAACTTTTCACCGACTACAAAGAAGCTATGAAGATTCTCTATAGGGCTATACACTACACGATCGTAGATGGAAAGCTCTACAAATAGAGTGCACCATGCCACTTCAGCGGTGCATGTTTGACGACAAAGCCAACTACAAACTGAAAGGCTGCATGAAGGATTTTTTGGGGATCATGTCGAGAGGTAAAGCCTAACAAGAAAGGTCGCCCGACAAGGCTATTATTAGCCTACTATCATCAAAAATTCAATGAACTACGTCAAGAAGTGCGACCGGTGTCAGTGGTTCACCAAGATTCCCGGAGCCTCTCTACCCTCCTTACCCCTATCACTTTCCATGGTAGTTCGACACGTGGGTACTTGACTTGATAGGAAAGTTGCCTAATGCTAAGGAAGGGTATAATCATGCCATAGTCTCCATCTATTACTTCACCAAATGTGTCGAAGCTGAACCCCTCACTGGAGCCACCACCTAAAAATATTGAACTTCGTCATAAAAACATCATTTGCCATTTTGGCCTGCCAAAGTGGATAATCACTGATAATGGCACTTAGTTCGAGAGAAATATCTTTCAACATTTCTATGCAAAGAACGAGATAGAGAAATGCTTCTCTTCAATTTCCCATCCTCAAGCAAATGGATAAGTTAAGGTCATCAACAAAACCACCAAATCAACACTCAAGAAGCGCCTGGAAAAAGCTAAAGGAAACAGGATCGAAGAACCGTCGCCCGTTCTTTAGTCAGATTGCACTTCCAGTCATAGTTCAACTGATGATACTCCTTTCTCGCTTTCCTATAGTTACCAAACCATTCCACCCATCAAGGTAGACGTCTCCTCATGTAACGACCCGATAATTTCGATCCAGAAAATTCCGGATAGTTAGGAAAAGCGGAAAAGAGAAAGAAGAAGAAACAGAAACAAGACACAGAAACCTCACACACGCAGCGGATCAAAATATAATATCACATAAATAACAGTTTTACAAAGAAGAACTGGATCAGTACAATTATATTTTTATACATCAGAGTTACAACCATTATACAATACTGGACAGTTTAAAACAACATGACCAAGACAACTATAATATACAGCTGTATATGCTCCATACGTTCCTGCCATCCAGCTCGCCCCCTGAGCTACAAAACGTCCTCACCTGAAAATCTGTAATACTCGGTCTGACCCGAGCATTACATCAAAGTAACACCCGGGTCAGGCTGGAAACCAGCGTGAGTAAACCCATCTAATCAGGAACACAAAAACATACAACTTATATAAACTCGGGTAACTTGTATCAAATTACATCTTCACAAGTCGTTATTGATATCACTTACATCCTACATCAATTTCTAAGTATCAAAAACTTAGATTAATTGGCCCGATTCACTTCAATCATTCCATTCCAGCCTATTGATTTCACATATCAATTTTATATAGAATCGAAGTGGTTTCGGATATTTACTGATACCCGATTCTGGTCTCCTCGAGTCCCATGTCATCCTAACCCAACTTTTCAGAAATACAATCCAAACACTAAATACGGGATATCACTTTCACATATCAATCATGATCAATAGATGATCCACATTATCACTGTCTACCCAAAAATCATATCACTAAACTTTTCATATCAGGGATATTAGCCAATTCAAGGCATTTAACATCATCCAATCATTCATAAGCATGACCGATCATTTCCAAAATTAATTTAATTTATCTCTAACCAAATTAATTACAAATCTTTAATCCCTTAGATTACCTTTACTCCACATTAATTAATTACAAATCAATTAATTAATTATCATTTAATTTTTCATCTTAATTAATCACCTCGATTAATTACCCCTTTTAATTACATTACGCAATTAACCTCTTAATTAATGACCCAAATTAATTCACATCGAACACATTTATCCATAATTAATTACTCATATTAATTATTTTATAATCACTTACATTGATTTAATTAACCTTTAATTAATGAATTAACTAACCCTTAACAAATTCCCTAAATTAATCAATCTTTAATTGATTTCACTAAGTAATTAATCCTTGACAAATAAAATTCTTAATTACTTACACCAAGTAATTATTATTTAGTTAATTAGTCTCTAACCACTTAATTGATTTATCCCTAATTACGAATTAATTAATTTCTAATTAATTAACTCAAAATAAATAAACGAACTACCCTTTCTCATTAATTATTTTGTATAAACTTATACAAACATTTAATTTATTTCAAGTTCCTTCTACAATTTACTTTAACAAGCAAATCCATGTTTTGAAGCTCCAAAATTTAAAGCCACCGAAGTAAACAAAGTTAAGTTAAACTCAAGCCCGATAAAATCAAATAAGCAAACGATAATTAATTTAATTGGGCCGAGACCAAACATCCCAACATCCTTCTTCTCCACCTAAAATTTCCTTCCTTGCCAAATCCTGATTCAATCATCAGCATCTTGATCGCCTCTATCGATAGCAGGAAAAAAAAACCAAACAGCTTCGACTCGAAATCGAAAAAATACTCGAGACCATCATACAAACGCACGCAAAAAAATCGACATTAGAAAAAATGGCCAGAAAGTTCTCGTGCACGACGACACAAGTGCACGTGCACAACCCCATCTCAGACAATCTCTCCGCCATGACAACATCCACATGTCACACTAGTCCCCAACCTCAATTTCACCGCGTCACCGACCCAAACTACGCCTTCGATCAAAAACAGACCATCAGGCACTCAAAATCCAAAACTCGAAGCCATGTCACCCCCACAATTCGACCAATCCCATTGCCAGCCGGCCCTTACTGCACACACCACCGGCCTCCAACGAAAGCCCACACACACAGCTATCACCGTGCCAAGCCCCTTGACTTCCGATCGTCTCCTTGTTCCACAGCAACACCGCGAACTTCACCATAGTCGACACACGCTAAAACCCTATAAACAACCTGCTCTTCCAATCAAAGACTTAAACGAAAATTTGGCCACGGTTAGGACCTCCGCTACGTCCACCAGGTCCTTCCACACCCAGCTGCACCACCTTACGATAGATAGATCGCCAGAAATAAATTTTCGAATGGAAATCGTTTATCCCCAAATCTCTTACAATATAGGTTGTTAAAAATCATGATTTACCCTCTAAAAATCCCAATTTCTCAAAGTAATTCAACTTGCATGCTTGAATCTTTGATTCCATTATTTTGGTTTTCCACAAAAACCCAGTTATCCATTGTAAAGTCTGACATTCATTAAGTATACAACAATATTCATTATCAAACTATTTTTAACTTAAACTCTACGGAAAATTTAACAATTTCCTAGTTAATATCATCATCAACCATGAAATAGATTAAGAGATTTATATTTATGAAACTGAATGAACAATAAAACTTGTTTAACCCATTTGAATTTGAAACAAAGACGTATCACTTTATCCAAGTATGTACACAGTATTACAACATTTACACCATACAAGACTTAACTATATATACACATGCAAGAGTTTAAATCTATCCATAGTACCATATCTACAACATTACTCAAAACCTTATCACAAGAATCAAGATAAAACAGAAATAAGTTGGGTAGAAGGTGATGTTTACTCACTTGTTCTAGAGCTTATATTATGAAATCCGGAAATGCTGAAGAAAATGTTTGAAAGCTTGCTTTACTGGAACTTGATGTTGAAATAATTAGCTTTCAAAACTGACTGAAGTTGCTTGGAAAAGGTTGCTTGATTCACTCCTGAACTTTGATTACCTTCAGGATTTCTTACTTTGTTTTGATTAAAAATGTTTACAGTTTGATGAAAAACATTTGCAGGCTTTTGATCTTGAGTTGTTACAGTATTTACAGGGTTTAGCTTGATCTGGTGATTTCTTACCAGTTTTTGATCTTTTTTTTTCTTTGAAAAGGGAAGATAGGAAAAGAAGATAAAGAAAGTAGATAGGAGTCTATATAGTGTAAATTTGGATTTATTAAAATTTAAAGTTAAATGAAAATAAACAAAAATGACACTAGTTCATCTATTAACATTTGTCAACTACCATCCTTAATTAAATTACATGTGTTATAACAAGCCTTCACAATCTAACACTTGTACTAATATATTTTTATTTATTTTAAATTGTGAATATAAAACTTTTATATATATATATATATACACACATTTTAATAAACAAGTACTTTTAAATTTATATAAACAAAACCCTTTAAAGAATTTAAAACTAATTATATTCTAAATAAGTCATATATAAGATATTTAATCCCAAAATATACTTAAAATTTCAATTTAAATCCAAATTCAAATTCAATTTCATTTTCAAATTAAAATTCGATCTAAAATCACACACACATATATATTTAAAACAACCCAGATTCAATTTGAAAATAATAATTTTATTAAAAATCTATTTATATCTATATATATAAACAATAATTATTATTTGTTTTGAAATAAGTAACAATTTCACTAATTTTAAATAAATTTATAGAAGAGATTGCCACATTTTAATTTTCTTGAAATTTTCCTGGAATATCACAGATATTCTTTTTTTTCAAATTTATTTACATCCTTTATTATCAAAACTTTATCTGTCCAACCTATAAATCACTATTTAAATAGTTTAGTCAGATAATTATCCAATTATCTGATATCTAAAATCCAGGTTATCACACCTCACCTCAACATCTTGCTTAGAAGCCTAAGAAAACGATGAGCTACTCAAGCTTAAGCTTGACACCATGGAAGAACAAAAATCTAAAGCGGAATCCACACTAAATCCCACAAGAGGAGGATAGCCAAGCACTATCGCTCCAGGATAAAACTTTAGCAATTCACTATCGGCAATCTAGTTTTGCGTTGGGCAATCACAAATACAAAGAACCCGGCTAAAGGAGTGCTTGGCCAAATTGGAAGGGGTCATATGTTGTTAGATCCCTCTTGACAAATGGTGCTACAGCCTCTTTCACTCGGAAAAAACCCACATTCCCCGCATTAGGAACACCGTGCACCTTCGGTCCTAACATGTATAAATAATAGTTACAATTATAAGGCTATGTGATACATCTTTTGTGAAGAGTACAATAAAGACTTCAGAGCCAACTTTGTTTGGCATGATCAACAAAGCTATCCAACGAGGATGAGTTATCGTGTGCTCATTGCCATGTTTGGGGATTGCCGACCTCTACCGCTAAGGACCGCAGAGCCATGCTCCCTTGCTTGACAATAGATTGTTTAACGAGGGCATATTATCATGCATTATCTTCCTTGTTTGGGCCTGCCATCTAATAGGCTATCCAACAACGATTAGTAATTATATGCTCATTACCTTGTTTGGAGATTCCCGACCTTTACTGCCAAGGACTGCATGACCCACGCTCCCCTCCTTGACGACCTGCTACCAACGAGGATTAATTATCATACTTTCACTTTCTTTTTCGAGGACGATAACCTTAGTAGGTTGTCCAATGATGATGATTTGTTATGTGCTCATTACTTTGTTTGGGACTTCCAAGGATCGCACGAGCCATGATCCCATCCTTGATGGCTGGCTATCCAACGAGGGTGAATTACCATGCATTCACTTCCTTGTTCAGAGTCTGCTAGGATGTGCAACAAAGGTGAATCACCAAACATTCACTTCCTTGTTTGAGGAATGCCCAATTACATTTTGAGTTTAGGTGACACGTATCTTCCTTTCATGTCAAGGTACATCGATGAATGGATGGAATGACTGCAACGGTCCTAATTCCCTTGCCAATGATGTCACTCATCCCTCTTGCGGGACAAGGCACTGTTGATGAGACTGGTGCTATTATCCAGATTGATGCTGAAATCCGGTATCCGTAGTGCACCCACATGAAAATAACTCGGCTCAATACAACCGCATGTATGTTACCCTAGAGGACCCTTGAGCCACTGAGCGCTCAGGTTCATATGGTCTGCCTACCACTCAATATTGTCGTGTTTCACCTTGGAAAAAACCTAAGCCACTCAGTGCTTAATTCGTGGTAGGTCGACCTAACAACAAAATGACATAGAGAGGCTCGGCCATCATACAATCGGGTTATGTGGACAATGCTCACATCCGAGTCTATTTTCCAGCCCATCCTATTAGCTAAGATGAGTTTGCTTAGCTAATTCATTACCTGGTTTGTGAGAACGGGCCGCATTCACTTCCCGTCCCTTACCCTGCTTTGTTGTTCTACCTTAGTGTAGATATGCAGGGAATATATTGACTACTCAATGTATGCTACCGTACAAGCTATGCGCAAGCAAACAAGAACAGATAAGCAAGAAAAACTCAACATTCACATAACAAAAAATGCTTTTCAGTTCATCCAATGTGGGGCATAAAGCCCACCCAGCTGGGTCATTGGTCAACAAAGCCAGTGATTCAATATGCTTCCTTGTTGACCAGCACGGTCAACCCAGCCTTCTCCATCTTGTCGCCACCTTAGTCAAGGTCGTTGCTATGTCATCTGCATCAAAAAGGCACATAGAGATCGGCAGATCATAGTTTTTCTAAACATCACCTTAACCATGTTTCTTAACCAATTCTTTCATCTCTCCTCCTCTACCAAACCTCCACGCCAATAGATGATTGATACTTCGTGGTATGCTTAGCCAGGTCGATCCATAGAGCTTCAACCTACTACTCGGCCTTCTTTTGCTTACCCCTGAGATCTTTGGTCTAGGGATGGCAATGAGGCGGGTCTAGGGTCCAAACCCGGTCGATCTGCCCTTGATTTGGCGTGTCTAGACCCGCCCCATTGGGTCATTGGGGAGGGTAGACCCGTGACCCGTTCTTGAGTGCTCCGGGTCTAGGGTCGGGTCGGGGCTTGGTTGACCCGCCCCAACCCGACCCGCACTACTAACATCTCATGAAACTGCTTTATTACTATAATGATTTATTAATCTTCTTAGATATAAATGATTCTAGCATAGATATTAAAATGTTCCAATAAATAATCTATATAAAAAAGTTAGAGTATTAAGTTGCGTCATTGATAATTATACAATAACATATGTATATATTTTCTGAATTGTTTTTGTACACATCATTTTTACTAACTTTCCTTAGACACGCTGTTATTTGTATTTCATGTATTATTTGATGATAACGAGTATAAACAAATAAATATATGTAATTTGGTACACAATTTTGAATCAATACATGAGACTCATCGGATCTTGGGGAGGGTCGGGTCTACCATGACCCGTACGGGTCCCGGGTACGGGGCAAAATTCCAGACCTGCACCGGGTCTACGGGGCGGGCTTGGGGCGAGGTCTAAAAAATCTAGGATGGGTATGGGGCACTAAAAACCCGCCCCATTGCCATTCCTACTTTGGCCTCTTTCACTACATAGTCCTTTGACTTGATCGCATCTGCCGCCCCCCTTCTCTATCATCGTGAGATATCCCACGGCCTCCCTCTAAAGCGTTGGTTTTATCGGGTGTCCTTCTCCAGTGCTATGAAGTCATTCCGGACCTGAACACTACAGTGGGCGGTAACGACCGACCATTTCGACCCTTAAAAGTCGATACAAATGCATCTATGGTATTCACGTGTGGGACATCCAAGTGTCGAAAAGACAGATTGTTGGGTTGAAAGAAAAGAGAGAACAGAATCTCACATCGTAGCGAGTAATATATAACATACATATGATCTTTACAAAAGAAAATTATAATATGTATACATCAATCAGCATAAACTAACCTATCATCAGCATGGACATTTATAATAGCCTATCCTTGCAAATGTTGGAAAATACAAACAAGAAAGGCGGCGGAAATAAAAGATTCATGAATTCGTCTTGGAGGCATCCAACTTATCTCCTGAAGCTCCAAAGCATCCGTAACTAAATATGGAAATATGTTCGGGCTGATTTGAACAATATAAGAAAATAACGTCCAGATCAGTTTAGTAAACTAGCGTGAGAAACTCAAATCATAGAGATTTTTTAATGTTATAAAAACCTTTCAAAAATAAAGGTATCTCATAAGACCACGTCCCACATAAACACAAACGAGTTTTTACCTTACGATGACCAAACCATTTTGTATGAAAATCTAGTGATATTATAATAATGTCTAAGGTTTAAAATAAATATTTAACATAGCCGAAATGGTTACATTAATTACATTCTAGCATATTTAGTAAACAACTAAGTCACTAAGGCATGTATTCGAAAATGAATTCCAAGAATGACAAGGTAAGGAACCAACTTCCGTACAGTACATCTTTAGATAAAATATTCCGAGGCTGCAAACCTTGCACCTCTACCAACACAAAACTAGCTTATCCCTTCCTGGATATGCCCAAATATGATCATTTGCCAACTTGAAAAATCATTTCCGTGGCCATAAGAATGCATAATTCGTAAATATCGACCTAGATACAAGTGATGACCATACCCTAATGATAACGAACCACATAGCCCACTGCATCTTCCATGTTTTAGTCATTTTCGAATGTGTGGTTTGAGACTGCATTTTACCTTTTAGCAAATCCCACTTGGAATGCTAACACTGCTGTCTGGGCAATAATGCAATATTAGCATTCATCCATACAAGTTGTTCAAGATATGAATAAATCGAATGCATTACTTCTACTACATCCTCAAGATTAATAGCTAGTCACCCTTACACTTCAAAGAACTCCGTTTTTGATTTTGATCATCTTCAAGATGTCTTCAGTTTGAAGGCTTATGTTGGTTCAAAGTAGTTTGCGGATAACTCATGCTTATCCGATTCTTGTCTCTCCGAAGCAACAATCGATAATTTCAAAATTGGCCAAGATTTGATAGTCGGTTATTTAATTATCAAATAAAGAACAATAAAATCAAAGGTTTAGCTTCATATGGAAACCAAGCATGGTTAAGCACATAACAAGCACCAAGCCTCTTTAGTTAATCCTTTCATTAATTAAAAATCACTTTGTAAATTCTTGTATAAAAATACTTTTACAAAAGATATACATAAGTATATTACTCATTCACTACTCATTTATACCCTTTCACTGTTTGGAAAAATATCCATAATCCATATATTATCTCATCGGTATAAGTGTATTCACAAACCAATACACATTCAACACTTAGAAAATGTAACTATATACTTATCTTATTGGTATTAGTATATTCACAAAACCTTAAGATCGCTTTCAAAACCATACTAATTTGGGCTAAAACAAATGTCATTTAAAACATTGATGACAATAAACCAAAAAAACTTTCCTCTTAATGTAAGTAAATTGATCGTATGTAAATTAGATTAAATATACTTACCACCACTTCCCAATTTCAAACTTATAATATCCCTCAATTAACAATGTAGTCGGACAAGTTAGGGTACCATCCTTGCCTCGACATACATTCTTAATTCTTAGGATAGGGACAAGTTTTCCTACCTCGAAATTTGGTGTTGAGTATGAAATAATATTTTCCATACCACCATAATTTAAAATGATTATTTGTAGAAATAAAATCTCGTTCCTTTTATAAAACTCCTTTTTATAAATCTCTTTCATATTTATACAACTCCTTTTATAACTTACCTTTCTATATGTAAAACTTTTTTTTACAACTCTCTAAATATAATATAGAAGTCCTTTTATAAATCTCCAAATTTATTTATAAAACACCTTTTATAAATCTCCAAATTTATTTATAAATAACTTTTATAAATCTCATTTATTTATCCAAACTTTCAGTTTCAAAATAGAACCAAATACTTTTCATGAAACGATTATTCCATTTATTACTATAAATTCAAAAATGTGATTCATATACCAAATTATAAAAAAGATATCATTTCCCTTTTTAGAGTACCATTTATAAATCTATTCTTTTATTTATAAAATACCTTTATAAATTTATCTTTTATTTATAAAATAACAATTACAAATCTCTCTTTTATTTATAAAATACCATTTATAAACCTCTCTTTCTATACAACGTTTTGTATAAAATGCTTTACCAATATTTATTCCAAAATATTGCTATATTCTTTTTTTAAAAATTACTATATTACAAAATATAAACTCCCCTTTATTTTCCTTTAAAATAAACATTCATTATTATATAAACTTTTCTATAGGATAATATTTCCCATAATATTTTCAAAATATTTCCAGATAAATTAAAAATGATTAACAAAACGGGTGAAATAAAATAAAGAAGTTCGAAAACCGTTTCTAATTAAAATGCCATAGAAAATTCCCAAAATCACTTGTAAAATCATCATCCGAATCAAAACCATTTCCAAATCAAACTGCAAACTGTAGTATTTCAAAATACTATAATGAGGCCAATAGCTACTATAGCACTTAACCAATGCTGGTGCTACCTTTATTACTAAAAGGGTTCAACTTTTAACGTATATCAATGTCATATCAAATATCGCCAACTATCAAACTTTTAGCATTCAACAATTCCATAAGTATATAACTGAAATTTAGAATCACAATGGCGAGGAATCCAGATTCCTCTACAAAATTCCTTGTATTTCGTTTTATATGTCATCCCGCTTTGCAAAGCAGAAATTCAACCAAACCAAACCAATAAATCATTCAAGCATAAAAACAGTAATTTATATCTATTATGTATCATATAGTATTCATCCAAAGGAGAGATAACTTGCCGAAATTACAGTTCATGTTTAAGCATTCCAGATAGTCTAAAATCGAATGCCGTTGTTTTTAGGTAAAAATTCCACTTGGTCAAAACTCAAAGAAATCAATTTTAGCATGTAGGTAATGCACCTATGAGCATAATGCAAAGGATCACGTTTCGTTTGGACCTCGTACAGAGAAGATATTGGTTTTATAATATTTTTGGATTTAAAAACTTCAATTAATTAACAATTCAATTATTATCAACAATTTATTACCAATAATACCTTCCTCCCCAATTCAAAAATTAAGGCTTCCTATACACGACCGTGTACATCCATCCCCAACGTGCACACCATCACCATGAACGGAGATCCGAACTACCGTTCGACGAACCGACTTCGCCATCGACTTCCTTTTCATGTGCATGACGCGATGAACCACACGACTCCAAGCTCAAACGCCCCATTACCATCGCAATCTGATGGTCGAACCCCCCAAACACGAACGTTGTGAACTCCCATCATCCACCAGACCTTACCAAATGCCACCACCGAAGCTCCTTTGCATGAGAAACCCCATGTCACCAACGCTATAGCCTAACATCAGCTACATCTAAGACAATCACAAGCCCTAGTTCAACCATGGCAACATAGATCATCCCCAAGCACTTCCATACCTATTATTGAGACCACGGATGTGAAGCTTACCCTTTCCAGAACTCTACGGATCCAATATTGTAAATTTTAGTTGCTTATAACTTGCGATTTTGTCTTTTATAAGTGGAGGGTTTGATTTTCTTTTACTGCAAATGGAGGGAGGATGAAAAGTACAAGGGAAAGTGGAAACTAAAATGGAGAATAGTGTGTGTAGTGTTTTGTGTATTCTATAATTTCTGGCAGTTCGCAACACAGTATTCTGTTTGCGTACGAACCGCGAACAACAGAAATAAAAATAATATCGCATACAACAATGCTACACGATCATAAAACAACAATAAAATACACCAGTTATCTTATTCTGTGAAATTTTAAAAATACAAAAAAATTTCAAAAAATACTTCAAATGTTAATTTAAATATTTTTCAAATTAGAAATTATGAAAAAATTATATAAATTCATTTAAAAATACGTCATTAAAAATTAAGTCATTTTATTAACAGTTGATTTTCTTATTATTTATCACATTCAAATCAAATTTGAATATTTAAATAAATTAAATATCTACATTCGAAACGTTAAAATTTTTGGATAGTTACATGGAAAGCCTATAAAAAACCATCATTAGAGTTGGATGAAGTTTCATAAAGCAAGAAAGAAAAGCTAAGGTTGGAAACTTAGCAAAAGGGCACCCATACGTGGGCATCAAAGGCCGATTCCCTAAAGTGCCAGCTCCATCTAGATTGGGGCCGATGCGTTGACGCCAAGACCTTTATGGACATCGACTAGAACGATCTTGGTAATCGCTCTAGGTCGTTATGACCCAGGGCCTGGTTAGTCTTCAAAGACATGTGCCTCCCCGGCACTACCGCCTTCCCTTGAGCTAGCCTTCCTCATTATAAACTGGCACCTATCTCACAAAAGGAGTGTGGGCACCAACATACGACTCTCCTTTAACCCTCTTCTGTCTTATCCGGTTATTATCGGACTCTAGAGGCTCACGCTCAAGGCTGGCAAATAGCTAAACAATCTCTTGATGTTTTTCTGACGCTTTGGGCATATGAGTTGGGGAGGTATGGACGGTGGAGTCGAGGTTGTCAAAAACATCAAAATTGAGCTTACCAGCCGTTGCAACAAAAAAAACAAAAATTTCATCAAAATGCAAGGAAAAAGATCTCAAGTGCAATTAAGTTACCATTTGTATCGGCCAGCCTCGCTTATTGACAAGGGGAGGGCATGATGAGATCAAACTGCCTACGCTAGTTTGATTAGTCACGACTTGAGACTCACCCGAGGGCATTGCATTGTATTAGGGATACAAAAGGTCATGTGGAGGAATTATCTCGGAGGAGGGACCTGCGTCCCTATTGACACCCGACTCTTGTGACCCACCCCTACATTACTTTCTTGAGAGTACTCCTCGATATCCCACGATACTACCAACATACCATGAGGAGGGACCGCGACATCAACCAACTATTATGGGTCGTATTCTTCCCATTGAGGCATCAACACTACAATACTTAACTTATCGGTGTCAACTTGTTGCCACTCTCCAGACTCCTCATCCGTAACAACATCATCGTATCCCCTTTCCATATCAGGATTGGCCTAGACATGTGGCCCCGAAATTTGACCTTGGAGGAGTCCCGCTTGGCCTTAGCTTGCTTTTTGGATAGGGCGGCCCAATTTTCCATTATGGTGTGGATTCCCTTAATCAATCCAATTCGACAAAGGTCTGCATCGGTCACTAGGACCTTCATGTCCCAGATCTAGCTACCAGCTGCCTTTGGCTTATTGACATAGTCACTCGGCATCCCGTCCCTGAAGACGCTATGGGCGATGGAAGCTCCTATCAAAGGACGAGTTAAGTAAAGAAGAGAAAGGAAAGTAAGGATGGCCAAAAGAATGAGAATGATGAGAAGGACTCGCTAAGGGTTTGGAACTCGAGGTGCTGTAGCTTAGGATTGACCCCATGGGGGACGAAAAAATATTTGCCCATCCAACCCAGGAAGGCCTTTCTCAAGAAGATCATAAAAATGACGGACTTGGTATTTACCTAGAAGTGGAAATAGGTGCCGATTGGGTAGTCGGCCTTCTTCTACAAGCGCAAGACCATACTAACAAGTTGAGTGGTCGACTCAAGAAGATGCAGCTCTACATAGGCGGCATAGAGCCCGCGTAGAAACCGGTAGATGTTGGTGTAAGCTGACCGAAGGCAAGATCGTAGGCCTTTAGCATAGAGACAAAGTAGGGGTGGAGAAGTAGCATAGCCTGAACCTTGAAGTAGTCGAGGAACCATGCGAAGTAACCCGGTGGAGGATGGTCAGGTTGATCAGTGAAAGTAAGGTATCCCGATGTTACATCCATGCTTGGCTAGGACCCCAACTAAGTATAGTGTCCCTTTCAGAAGTTTAGAAACTTTAAGGTTGGAAACACCGATCGAAGAAGACCCAAAGTTTGCCATCTGAAACACAAATGACCTAGTTAAACAATAGCCCTATTGCAACGCCGAGCAAAGCCCAAGGGTAAGTCCCTCGATAGAGGATGGGACAACCGCCCCTATAGCGTCCCTTATTCAGGCACCCTATAATGACCAGCTAATGACTCAGACGGCTCCTAAAGCTAGTTACAGGCCATACGGCACTTACATATTACTCTATCTTATTTTACTCAAAAGATCATGACTATCGAATTAGGTCTAATCTATCGCCAAACACTAATACATTGTTAAAAATCAAAGGCCCACTACAAATTTCACTAACATCGACTGACCATCGTTGGCATGGCAGCGATGGTGGATCGACATCCATAGATGACCAGAAAAATGTGAATTACAACCAAGCAACAGATACAAAGGCAACAAATTCGAGTGTTTCCAAATGCATTCATAATAAAGAAACTGCAAAAGCTCATAATTTTCCATGGCCAAAGCACTGAAAAACATGGAAATGAGTATGGAGGAGACGAAGAGGAAGAAGCTTATAGTTTTAAGGGTTGGAAGCTTTGAAAGCGAAGGAGTTTTTTGAATTTTTAATGGTAGAAATTTCTTAAGCTTTGGTAAAAAGTGATAATGGGAGAAGATGAAGGGTATTTATAACACCTACCTCTTCAATCACAGACATTAGATTCAAAAGCAAATTCATCTCAGTCGTCTAGGTATCATTAATGCAAATGTCACTTCATACGTGTTAGAAACGTGAATGCCTCTCCCACATCTGGAAAGGTGAATCGCCTCAGCCAATGACGAAGTGCCACATATGACACGCATTAAATGCATAGCAGAAGAACCAGTCGGCATGATCTTTGTGATTTGACAAGTCCGCCCCTTCTGACAGATGCGGACTCGGGGGGCAAAATGTTGCTCATTTTCTCGCAAGTATAATAAGCCAACCAGCTCGACAAAACCCGGTCCAACTCAAGCCGACGCATCACATCTAAGCTTAGCCCAATTCATGTCGATCCACGCTCAATTTGGCTCCATGCCATCCCATCTACTCATTCGCACTCCAGGTGTATAGTCGTCCGACTCAACTCAAGACGGCTTCAGCGGCCAACTCATCAAACAATGCCCAACTTAAGTGTGACCCGTCTTTGGTATGGCTTCATCATAGCCCACTTTCGACCGATCCTAGGCAGCTTGTATCGTCACCCTATAGTCTGATCGATACATACCTTATGACTTGATCCTTAGTAATATTCATCTTTCCTTAGCGATCTTCAATAACAAGCAACTGATCGTCACTGCTCACGAAAGCTTCTCATCTGCCTTGCTACTTCGACATGAAAAAGTAAAGGATGTACAATACTACTAAATACTGGAGCATGTCTACCAAAAGCATGCTTAGTCATGTAGCATGTCGTCCTACTCAGCTTAAAACACACGTCTGATACTAGCATGCTTCTCAACTATATATTTTTCTTCGTCTTTATAGCTGTTTTCCATCAGCCTACGAGGCTAGCTCGATGTAACACAAAGGCATCCCACCATTTTACTCCACAATCTCAATCGTCCATCATTCATATCAGCTCCTAAAAATACTTCATATGTCATACAGAAGCAAAAGAGTTGAAATCTAGTTGAATGATCATTATTTTCAGTTTCGATCTACTTTCCATATCAAATAAAAGCCCTAAGCTCTTAAGATTAACTTTGTAGTCTTAAGCGTTTAATTTCTTATTATTCACTTGCAATTTCTTATAATTGTAACAGAGAAATATAGTAAGAGATCTTCATGGTGAATGTAGACAAATTTAGCCCGACCACTATATATTTGTGTCGTTTACTTTAATTTGTTTGTTTTTCTCATCATTTTACGTCTTCAAATTTAGTGTTAACAGGTATCATTTGCTTTCATAAGCGTATTAGTCTAATTTAGAGATTGACTAATATTTTAGTCAACACAATCTGATAAATTACATCATTTATAACAAATTATTTTTTATTTAAGTTTAACGTGCCAAATCATACCAATTAAATTTCACATCGTTTTATTCACTGAATAAATTAATACTTCCACATAATGCTATGGTAAGCAGCATTAGCTGTCATTTGTCATTAGGGTTGAAAAAAACAGACTTGACACTAAAGAAAACTTGCACCCTCAGAATTATTTTATTCAAAAAATTTCCAACCGTCTATTTTCATGCATCGCCAGAAGTATTTTATCAAGAAATACATAAGCGAAATCATCAAGCAAAACGCATTCATTGCACTGGACTGATTACAAACATATTATAGAACACACTATATTCCACTAATCAAGAAGCTAGAACAAAAATATATTACACAGTAAACTAATTTTAATTCCACAGACGTATTGAACTTAAATATCACAAACATAAATTTATTGTCATTACATGTCAAAAATACACGCATTCTCAATATATCACGGCTTGAAATTGATTTGAATGTATGCTTTGAGTATGAAGATCTGTCCTCGACATATAAAGCACACCAATTTTTGCTTCGGCCATAACTTTTTCAACCATCCTTGACATTTAAATGCCAACTTCAATTATCGAGCATTCTTCACCTATTCTACCTTCGAATATTTGTACGCTGTCAAGCAAGCAGGACGGACAAATCGTTTACAGGTCTTCTTTATACAAATAGCTCTAGAAGTAGAATTCCATGGTTGTACACATTCTGAGCTGTTGAATTTTCCCTCCCCATACTCTTCAAGATACATATTTTGGATTAGTAGTTTCTTAAATTTAATAATAAATCAATCTACTCTTTCGTACATGAATAGTAATTACAAGTCATTCTTTCATACATAAGTGTGTCCTACACTTACTGCTACATCATAACTAGGTTTTGTAGTTATTTTCATATTGTTGCCACTCGAGCATTGTTTGCGTCAAAATTGATCAAAAACCCCAAAACTAGTGAAAGCACCAATGTTTACACACAAATCTTTAATATATCCAAACAATAGATCTCAGATCCAGATAATATAGAGAATAAAAATAAAGAAATAAACAAACTAAAATGAAAGAAAGTAAGAGATGACACGAGATTTATAGTGGTTCGGCTATTTCCGGCCTATGCCCATTTTTAATTAATCTTTTATTCTTTTTTGTACTAATTACAATTACAAGCCTTTGAAATCAATAACCAAAATGATAGAGTTTCGCCTAGAAGAGAAGAAAAAGATCTCTTTTTAGTTGTCATTGAGCTACTATTTATAGGTGCAGATCTGATAATATCCGCCTAAAAATCTGAAATACCTCTTCCCATGCGCAGGTGGGCCCACCTGATTGATCTGGAGTCGTTTGAGATCGATCATGATCGATCCAAGTATAATCCGTATTGATCCAAAAATAGTCCAATGAAGCAGAGATGTATCATGGACGTTCTTGAATGAATAAGCAAGCTCCTATGAAAATTTCATAGCATTTGGACTTGTAGTTTGAGAGTTATGATCAATCCAAGTTTGGGTTTGCAAGTAGGCTGAAAGCTTCAGATCCATGAAACAGTTCACATCCATCAATTCGCCTTCATTGCCTTCGTATCCATCAGTATCCATGCTGTTTGTATCCATCCATGTACCCTCCTTCGTATCGATTCTCTGCTTTGCCTCCTAACTTAACCGCTTCGTATCGATCGGTACGAACATGATCGTTACGAGGTGGGCCTTTGTACCCATAGAATTCCATCCATGAACGCCTCTTGCTTTTTTCGAGTGTGTCCTTCGTATCAATCAACAAGTGATCGATACGAAATGCTTCTCCCGATAACCATTATTTCATTCTTCGTAATGATCCTAGCATTGATCGATACGAAGTGTATCGACATACTTTGCCATCCAATCGATATGTGCGTATCGATGCAAGCTCCATATCCATCAACCCATTTCCTTCCTATAATCAACTGATCGATGAAAAGTGAATCAATACGAGATGCATCAATTTGAAGATCGATCAATTCAAATCAATCATCACCATGATGGATACGAAGAGATCGATCCAAAGTCATTTCTCACTAATATTGATCCATCCACAACTTGAGCATACGAACTTCAATTGACCTGAAATTTTAAACGTAGCTTCTCCAAGCCTTGTTCATCATTCTACCTTGATCGGAGCTCGTTCCATTTCTGACGGTATCGATCAAGTTTTGTTTCCAAATGATCTCTAATCTTGATATCTATCCCTTTTTAGCCAAAAATTTGGTATCCCCGTTTTGTACAAAAGACGAGGTAACAGGCATTACTGTGATGCTTCTATTTAATGTTGAATTTTGAAATTTTAGGTTGTTACCAAGCCTTATACCATCGCTTTCCTATGATGTCATAAACAGACTTTTGGGTTGTCATTAAGGTCTTGCATCAACGCTTTCGAATACAATGTCATATTTAGGCATTAGGATACCACTTAAGTTTTACACCCTCGCTTCCGTATACAATGTCATATTTAGGCGGCCCCGCTTCCGTATACAATGTCATATTTAGGCATTGGGATACCACATAGGTATTACACTACATTTTTGAATACAATATCGTAGTTAGACGTTAGGTTGCCACTTAGGCCGTACACTACGTTTTCGAATACAATGTCGTATTTAGACATTGGTTTTTCCACTTAGGTCTTACACTACATTTTCGAATACAATGTCGTATTTAGATTTCTTTTTAAATGATGTACTTATTATTTCTTAGCTCCCCCGTTTGGATCGACTTAAATAAGTCGTTTTTTTGCTTTTTGGAAGTCAAAACCTATTCGTTTTGACTTTCAAAAAGCTAATAAACGACTTATTTAAGTTGATCCAAATGAGTCCCTTAGCTCGTTTTTCTTATTCTTTTTTAATGAGTTATTATATTTCTACCTTATTGTTTTTTGTTAAACTTTCACCCCCTATGAAATTCAAATTAAACAATTTGGAATCCGGCCTTCAAAATGGTACTCAAATGTATAATTTAACCAAATCCATATTTGGTTGTCAGGAAAGCCCAACCAAATTTCAAATATGTGTTATCGTGCGTATAAAAAAAATTTCTCAAATTTTTAGTGTTATCGCACTTTTAACATACTTAGGCTATCATAAGTATAAAAACTCATGTGTAATCGTACCTTTAGAATAACTATCATGAGCACAAACATCAATGCGCTATTGCATCTTTAAAACAGCTATCATGAGTTGCATCTTTAAAACAGCTATCATGAGTACAAAAATTAATGTGTTATCGTACCTCTAAAATAGCTATATAAATATAGAGTATAAAGCTTTCATAAAATGTAGTCATCGTAAAACTTAGCTATCGTGAATATAAAGTCCAAGTTATCGTAAATATGAAATACATAGCTTTCATAAAGCATAGCTATCATGAATCACGGCTATCGTAAGCATAACTATTGTAAATCATGGCTATGTAAATCATAGCTATCATGAATCTTGGCTATCGTAAGTATAAAATGGTATTTTTGTCATTATCATTAAAACTGATTTATTTTCTTTAAAAGCAATTACTTTTCACCAAATCAGACTGTATATCAAATTTCTATTGGTTAATCTAAATCTTTACCGAAATCTTTTCAGAAAAATCGAAGATACTTACACCAAAAATATTAGTTAATACCATAATTAATTAATTAGTTACCATTTTTCCCTTCACCAAATAAATCATATCAATTTAAAAATGCATGGGGAAAATCCCTAGAAATTCCTAAGAACAATTTCTTTTTAACATAGAAATTTCTAGGAATAAATAATTATTTTCATGTTTTAAATAATTAATACTCAATTTAAGCAATTTTTCAAATTAGAAAAATAAAATAAAATCCGAAAAAATTCAAAAAATTATGTAATTAAAAAATCATCTCCAAATTAATGTTTTAAACAACATATTAAAATTTCAAAGTATTTGAAGAAGGTATAATTCATATTTTACTCTAAAACATATCAAAATCATTATCATTTAATTCCCAAATATGAATGAAATCATTATATTATCCTTATAACATGTTCATCAACACCCTAAGAATCAAAATGCATGTTATCCGAACCCAAACAAGTTTGGAAGAGAATAGGGAACGTGTTACTCACCTAAACATCAACGCTTTAATTAAACCTCTTCTTCTTTTTAGATGAAAACTTGTGTTTTGCTCTTAGATTTATTTTTCCTCCCTCTCCATTGTTAAGGGTGGCCGGCCTTAGCTTTATTTTGATTTCAACGAAGTGAGAAAATGAATGTGGAGATGGAACAGTTAAGCATTAATAATTTAGGAGTGGGTTAAAACTGCTTTCTAGCTTAGCCTTATTAATCCCTTATTCTCTTCATCATACATTCACTAGTTCGATTCCTTTATTAAATTTACTTAATTATTATTAATGAGTTTTATTTATCAATTAATTTCTCATGTTATGAGACTTCAAAATATGTTCATTCCATGGGTTAAGAATTTCGCTGTGATTATGAAATGTTTGGCTCTTGATAGCTAGCAAGTAAAGCATGTTCGAACCAGTGGATGGGAGTTGGATAGTAAACTAAACAGTGAAAGTATTGAAAGAAACTTCGTCTTGTTTGATCAATTAGTGCTGTAGATTATGATTTAGGAATCGGTAAAGTGTTTGGTTTAACTCTGTATAAAACTTGTGCAAGAACAAGTTGAGAAACGTTTTTAATAGTACCATGCATGCACTGCGCAATGTCAATGATATTAGATTTGGAGGCAGGATATAAAAATATGTCTTCACAAGTAAATGAAAGATATTTGCTATGAACACTTGGTCTCATAATAGAAATGTTAAACAGACATCATGCAAGTGGGTAGTTGCCAGAAAATAAGCCAAGACTAAGATAGGAAAACTAAATTATTTCCACTTGTTGAATTGCTAGCAGGGACGTCAAAATTTTATTATCCAAGATAACAGAAAACCACATGCTTGACCAATTCAGTTAATTTTGTCTAGCTTTTATTTCAATCTTCTGTGTCTGCAAAGTGATATCACTGATGTCGAGATGCTTATATTTTAATTAATAGTGAAACCATAACAAACTTACAACATAACTGGTACATTTTGCATTTTAAACTTATATTTGCTAGTTAAAATATTGTTGTAGGATATGTTTGATATGAATATGTTGATAGATACAGTTATTAGTAGAACCAAAAAACTGTGGAGGAACCAGCTATAATTAAAAAAAAAAAAAAAATTGTTGTAACTTTTTATTAACTTCAGTTAAACACATAGTGATAATATATTAAACAGAATAGTAAATGTATTATTAGAAACATAAATAAGAATACTAAAAAAATATGCAGTATAGAAAAATTAACAATTAAGTGTTGAAAATATTATATGCTAGTACATATAGATCTACTGACATACAAACATATATCATATTTATAAAAGAGGAGGAATTAGAAGATTATGGAAATGATGAGCAAAATGAGTACAAATTGATAGGATATATTTTCAACATGGGAAGAAACGGGAGAAAACATATTTGCAATATGAAGAGAGTCAATGGAATGATAGAAAATGTATTAATAGTAAGAAGTGGAAAATAAAGCATATTATCTTGACTTCAAAATATTTGTTGCAGGTTTACAGTAACTAACATAACACTCTTGAACAGTTGGTTTGATTACTAAATAGATTAGAAAATCATATACAAAAATTGGATAGAAGGATACACTACCAAGAAGTTATAAAATATTTTACCAAATTCCCTCAGATGATCGGTTTAAGGGAATAAAAAATCCAACCGCGGCGGAAAATAACTCGATCGTAATTGTAATGAGACGAAACAAACAGAAATAAACACCAGAACACAGTCACAGATCAATGCAATGTAGAAAAATAAATAACATCAGTATTTATAATGGTTCTACTACCGCAAGGCAGTTTACGTAAACTTGGGTAGAGGAGATTTTATTAATCACTGAAAGATTAAAGTTACAAGATTGATTTACTTTCGGAGGCTGTACATAAGAAGAATTAACAATATAGACAAAATTCTGTAAAGTTTCAGCTCTGTAGAATGGCTGTCATTGTTGTCCAGAAGCTCCGCTATTTAGAGAGTGGAGAAATGAGGAGGGGTGGCTACTATATAACAGCCCCGAGGTTTGGTTCGACAAATCTGGTGCGTCTCCACTTCAAGTCTAGACCGACATTTCCAAATACCGAACGAGATATTTCGTTTGGCATCCATCTGGTTCGGCATGCCGTCGAACGAAATATTTCGTTCGGCATTATCCCATTCATTGCACTGGCCACCGAACGAAGTAACTGAAGCGGCAAGTCTGGACCGACATCCCTTCACCACCGGACGAGATAACTTCCTTCTTGTCTTCACTGTCGATCGATGCACTACCACAGGACCAAATCTTTGGTCCGGTAATTCCTCCACCGAACCAGACTTCTGGTTTGGCCTTCAAGCTTCTCCGCAACACTCAACCAATTGAACGAGAATTCTCGTTCGGTGATTTTACCGATCCAAACCCTTCCAAACCCTAACATTTCACATCCGCGCTTCCTCTTCGCAACGTGACTTTAGCTTCTGCTCCTAGAGTTTCGCCTGCTTCTCCTCCTTCGCGACTTCTACTTCTCCAGCGACGGAATCAACAGGTAACAATTTCAACAATCTCCACCTTGTTACCATATTCCATCAAGTCATTCAACTTTATTTACACCTTTATGCTCCAAGTAATGGATACTTAACCAACGAGCTTCGGCAATGTTATCACTCATTACATCCTATCAACGAACTCCCGTAGGGCCACCGTCCGTCAACAAAGTGTTTGAAGTACCCACTCCGTGTATAACCTATCAATCTCCACCATGAAAACAAACGTCTCCATAAACCATCTCAACTCTCCCCCGTGTCACCTTGTGGCACCTAGCACTTCATTAAGCGAATCAAGTTCGAGCAATGCTCGAACTTAGCAACAGGCAACGACTTGGTAAAAATGTCTGCTGCATTCTCCTTTATGTGAACTTTCCGAAGACGAGCTAGTTTCTCTTCATTCATCGAGACAAGAAACGATTCTCTCACCTCAATATGCTTCGTTCTCGAGCTGAATGTCATATTTTCAGCTAAGTGGATTGCACTCTAATTGTCACAGTACACATCTATGCCTTCGTATACGAAGCGCAAATCACACAACAGTCGCCTCGAATAAAGCGTCTCCTTGGCTACTTCAACCGCAGCTATGAGCTCTGCCTCTGTAGTAGACAAAGCCACAATCATCAACAACCTCGCTCTCCAGTTAATCGTTGTCCCACCAATGACAAACACATATTCGGAGGTTGACTTCCTTCGATCTCTATCATCAGTATAGTCGGAATCGCAAAATCCAACCAAGCTGAAATCTCTTCTTCTGCCGCCAAAGACAAGTCCATGGTTTGGAGTTCTTCTAATGTATCTGAAGATACACTTCACTGCTTTCCAATGCGTCTTTCTTGGATTTACCATGAATCTACTCAACAATCCAACCGCCCGTGCAATGTCAGGCCTAGTGCAGACCATTGCATACATCAAGCTGTCAGCTGCACTTGCATATGGGACATTCATCATATAAGCCTTGTCCTTTTTTGAGATCGGAGAGCCTTTACTAGAAAACTGTATAAGGCATGGGTGTGTTGATTGCATTTGCCGCTTCGATGCTCCGATACCAGACTGTTGGGGAAAATCCCTTCAGATGATCAGCCTAAGGGAATAAAAAACCCAACACAGCGGAAAATAACTAGATCGTAATTGTAGTGAGATGAAACAAACAGATATAAACATCAGAACAGACGGTCATAGATCAATACAATGCAAAAAAATAAATAACACCAGTATTCATAGTAGTTCCACTACCGCGAGACAATGTACGTCCACTTGAAAAGAGGAGATTTTACTAATCACTGAAAAATTAGAGTTACAAGATTAATTCACTTTTGGAGGCTATACATAAGAAGAACTAACAATACAGACAAAATTCTGCAGAATTTCAACTCCCTAGGATGGCTGCCATTGTTGGTCAGAAGCTCCGCTATTTATAGAGTGAAGAAATCAGGAGGGATAGCTGCTATATAGCAGCCCTGAGGTTTGGTTCGGCAATCTGGTTTGGCATCTCTACTTCAAGTCTGGACAGGCATTTCCAAATACCGAACGAGATATTTCGTTCGGCATTCATCTGGTTCGTCACTGTCGTCGAATGAAACATTTCGTTCGGCATTATCACCTTCATTGCACTGGCTATCGAACGAAGTAATTGGAGCGATAAGTCTGGACTGGCATCCCTTCACCACCGAACGAGATAACTTCCTTCTTGCCTTCACTGCACTACCACCGGACCAATTCTTTGATCCGGCAATTCCTCCATCGAACCATACTTCTGGTTCAGCCTCCAAGCTTCTTTGCAACACTCAACAACCGAACGGTAATTCTCGTTCGGTGATTTTACCGATCCAAACCCTTCCAAGCCCTAGCATTTCACGTCCGCGCTTCCTCTTCGCAATGTGACTTCAGCTTCTGCTACTAGGGTTTTTCCTACTTCTCCTCCTCCGCGACTTCTGCTTCTCCAGCGATGGAATCAAGAGGTAACAATTCAAACAATATTTTTATGACAATTATCCTATCTATTGCATTAATAAAAGAGAGAAAACTGGAAACTGATCTGCATTGTGTTGTGGTTTTTCACATCTAAAAGTAATAAGTTGATTAATACCCATCAAAAGATCTCTAGCTCTAGTTGTCAGATATGTGTTTGTACTAGGAAGAGTAGAAAATGTTGAATGCAATTTTATACACGGAGAAAAGTTACTAAAAAGCGATCAGTTAAAAGTAGCAAGTAAGATAAATTGCTGATAAACATGAACATGCCGAGATAAATGCAAGGCTTAGATGAGCATAGCTAACTGAGCTACCAAGTTCAACAGAGAGAATGTTAATTGTGTTGGGGATTTTGCAGTTCGAGACAAATTTGATGGCAATTGCGATGAAGATAATGATGTACTTCCGACTTCAAGGATCTATGGAATAGATTCTTTCAGACAATAGTTCAACCCACTAGGTACAAACGGGTTATCGAACTATCGACTTTCAGGATTCAGTGAAGCCTTATAACAGCGTAATCGGATTCAAAGTCTGTATGCCTTTGATCCGACCGAGAACACTTTAGTAATGGTTTCTGATAATGCAATTTGTATAGAATAGAACGGAGAGGAAGAAGACAGCAATTCTGCGACGTTTTTTGAATTTGCAACACCTTGGTGGCGTCACAAAACAGAGTAATGGTGGTGCAGTGTTTTGTACACTTTCTGGTGTCGTAAAAATTGCTCTATGAAGAAGAAGAAGATTGAGAATATTTCTAACATTTTCTGGGCGTCACTATTTATAGCGGTAGAGAGGTGCCCATTCGCAAAGCGTCACAACTGTTTGCAACGGTTCACAACTGTTACGAACGGCTATATCCATTCAATATTTAAACGTCGCGTCTATTCATATTTTGCAACATTCAGAAAAACGTTACAAATTTTCCGTCATTTATTCAAATTCAGAAATTTATGTTTTGGGTCCTTAACGGGCTTAAATATGGCCCGTTATTGTTCACATATGATCCAAAAATATTTTCGAATCCGAAACCCGTACCCGGCCCGGTTCGGTTCGGTCGGACGGACGGCGGCGACGCGCGTGTGGTGTTGCATGACTTCTCTCCTCATAACAAGGCAAACATGTGGGAGCCCCAAGGCCCCAACATCCACATGTGAAAACTATATTTATACAAATATAGTTCTTGATTTTCTAACATGTGGAACTATTTTCTTTCTTCTTTCTTTACTTCTTCTCTTCCAAATCAAAAACCCAAATCCCCAAAACTATCTTTGAAAATTTTACAACAATCTCCCCCAATTTTCGAAATAAATAAATATGACGGCTGAATCGCTAGAGTGACTTCCTACATACCTAAGTGGGATCACCTATGTAGTTCTAAGATCAAGTTTTGTATCATCGTGAAAACTAACACATAAATAAAAGGTATCTTTTGGATTTGAACATTTACTTAGTGTAAACCATTCAAAGCCTTATCGAGATTTTATGGTGAAGGAATCTTGAACCAAGTATCCCTAATGATAAAACCGAAACAATCACACATGTTGATTTCATTAGGTAAAGCGTTATGTATTGCTCAGCACGTTAATGGCCATGTGCTTAAATCCTGGTTCATGAGTCTACTTAGAAAGCGGTCTTACTTTCCTAGAAAATGGCCTGATTTCCATACTCATATAGGTAAGTCTCTTAAGATGTTTCTGCGATATTACATGCATCTGCTAATGCAATCAATTCTGAAAACATTGTTGAGTCAGAAATACAGGTCTGCTTCTTGGAAGCCCAAGACACAACAACGCCTCCTAATGTAAAGATTCATCTAGTCGTAGACTTGGATTTGCATTCTACATTGTTCCAGGCTGCATCATTATATCCTTCTATCACAGCATGATATCCTTTATAAGATAAACCATATTCAATGGTTCCTTTCAAATAAACTAAAACTCTAGAAATAGCTTTCCAATGTTCGAAATCTGGATTACTCGTAAATCGACACAATACACTTATAGCATGTGTGATGTCTGGTCTAGTGCAACGCATAGTGTACATAAGACTTCCAATAACACTGGAATACTCTAGTTGAGAGATTGTACGTCCAGTGTTCTTTTCTAATTTAATACTAGGATCTAAAGGAGTTGGTGCTGATTTGTCATCGTAATGACCATACTTTTGTAGGAATTTTTCTATGTAATGAGATTGAGTTAGCAATAACTCCCCATCTTTCCAAACAATTTTAATTCCCAAAATTACATTAGCCTCTGCTAGATCTTTCATATCGAATTTAGAAGACAGAAACTTTTTAATTTCATTCACACAGGATGTATTGGAACTAAATATTAGCATGTCATCAACGTATAAACATATTATAACAATACCGTTGTTATTCGATTTGCAATAAATACATTTATCAGCATCATTAACAATGAATCCATATGACAGTGCAACTTTATCAAATTTCTCATGCCATTGCATGGGAGCTTGCTTCAGGCCATAAAGAGATTTCACTAATTTGCAAACTTTCTTTTCTTGTCTTGGGGTTTTGAAACCTTCAGGTTGTTCCATATATATCTCTTCTTCTAAATCTCCATTTAGAAAAGCAGTCTTTGCATCCATTTGATGTATGACTAATTTATGAATTGATGCAAGTGCAATTAAACAGCATATAGAAGATATACAAGCAACTGGAGCATGTGTATCAAAGTAATCTACTCCATGTCTTTGCTTATATCCCTTAGCAACTAATCTGGATTTAAACTTATCAATGGA
Source organism: Allium cepa (assembly GCA_030765085.1). Taxonomy (NCBI): domain Eukaryota; kingdom Viridiplantae; phylum Streptophyta; class Magnoliopsida; order Asparagales; family Amaryllidaceae; genus Allium; species Allium cepa. The sequence continues at coordinate 680,087,249 of CM060938.1, forward strand.
TCCATTTGTATTCAACTTTTTCTTGAATATCCATTTACATCCTATAGGTTTAGCACCAGGAGGTAAATCAGTTAAAACCCAAGTTTGATTTAACAGTATGAAATTCATTTCATCATTGATAGCTTCTTTTCAGAAATTGGAATCTCTGGAACTCATAGCCTCAGAATAAGTTTTGGGATCGTCATTGACGTTCATTACATATTTAGTCATATTAAGGACTTTGTCCTTACTGCCTTCTACAAGATAGGACCATAGTCCTTCTCTATTCTCGCTCTTTTACTTCTCCGTTGTTCGGTACTATTATCTGGTACTGATACTTCCTTGCCGTTTTGAGCAGGAGCATAATCATCGTCATTGATATCATTAGTCATACTAGGTTCTGGACTAGATGATCTCAATGGGATCTCAACATTTTGATTTTCCAAAAATTCTACATCTACAGATTCTATAACTTCTATAGTGTCAAGAATATAGAATCTATAAGTTATACTATTAAGTGAATATACTATGAAAACACATTTAAATGTTCTATTTCCTAACTTTGGTCATTTAGGGTCTGGTTTTCTAACATATGCTAAGCAACCCTAAACTTTAAGTCTAGTTAGGTTAGGTTTCCTATTAAACCATAATTCATAAGGGGAAATATTATTCTTTTTAAGTGGTACTTTATTTAAAATATAACATGTAGATAACATAGCATCACCTCATAGGTTATAAGGTAAATTAGAACTTATGAGCATGACATTAACCATTTCTACTAAAGTTCTATTCTTCCTTTCAGCAACACCATTTTGTTGTGGTGTATATGGGGCAGTACATTGGTGAATTATACCTTATTGTTTACAAGACAAGATGAATTCATTTGAGAAATATTCATCACCTCAATCTGAATGTAATATTTTATTTTAACTTCTAATTATGTTTCGATGTCTGCTTTGTAAATTTTGAATTTATCAAAAGCCTCGTCTTTAGTTTTCATAAGATATACATATGCATATCTAGTATAATCATCAATGAATGTTATGTAGTATTGGTTACCACCATATGTGATATGACTTTTAAGTCACCCACGTCACTATATACCAAATCAAGCAAACCAGTTTTCCTTTCTACGGATTTAAAGGATTTTCGGTGTATTTTTGCTTGAACACATATTTCACATTTAAAGATGGTATCGAAATCACAATCAGAAATTAATCCTAATTTATTCATATTTCTAATGGAATTATTATTAACATGTCCTAATCTATCATGCCATAAATTAATAGAATCAACAATATAAACAGAAGATTTCTTTATTAGATTCAACTTAATCATACCGTTACAAGAGTATCCCTGTCCAATGAATCAGCATTCTTAGACAACACTAGCTTATCAGACTCATACACCATCTTGAATCCTCCTTTGTTAAGAAGGTATCCAGAGACCAAATTCTTACACTTATCACGTACATAAAATACATTGACTAGTGTAAGAACTTTTTCAGAGGTGAAATGAAGTTCTAAAGTGCCTTTTCTCAGAACTTTGTTTGGAACCTTATTTGCTCCAGTATCTTCGTCAGCTTCTCCTTTATTTTCTTCGTAACTCTTGACAGATTACGGTCTTTGCAAATATGAATGGTTGCTCCAGTATCGAACCACCAATCATTATCATTGCCGCTAACGGAGTTCGCCTCTTGCACTACAGCCACAAGCGAGTCTTCGACCACATTCACTTTTTGTTGTTTCTTCCACAGACGGCAGTCCCGGGCATAGTGGTCGGGCTTGTTACAAATATAATAAGCACCTTTCTTTTGTTGTTGGTTTTGAAATGATTTTTCTTCTTAAACCGTGTCTCATTCTTTGGCTCTAACTTATCAGTAATTTCAACATTATTTGCCCTTGAATGGGACTTAGTTTGCGGATTATCATCTAGATCGCGTTTGCGAGAGTCTTCTTCAATACGAAGATGACGCTATAAACCGTCTAAATTATAATCCGTTTCCGCATGCTTCATATTTTTCTTATAATCATTCCAACTATGCGGAAGTCTAGAAATTATAACTCCAACAACAAAAGATTCAGGGAGATCAATTCCAGCATCTTTAAGTTGATTCACCAACAGTAAGATTTCGCTTACTTATCCAATTATGGACTTATTGGTGACCATTTTGAAATCCATAAAATTAGAAATAAGAAACTTTTTATTACTTGCCTCGGATATGCGGTACTTATTCTCCAGTGCAGTCCAAAGTGCCTTCGCTGTTTCCAAGGTCCTATGAGCATTATATACTGGGGTAGATAGTGCATTTAGAATATGGCCTCTGCATAGAAAATCGTCCTCTTTGCACTTTGCATGTTTAGCCTTTAGAGCAGCATCATCTTTATCAGTTTCCTTCGGGATATCTTCCAAAATGTAGAACAACTTGACGGTGACTAGGAAAAATTTCATCGTCTTTTGCCAACGAGTGAAATTGTCGCCATCAAAACGCTCCAACGAGTTAGATGTTGATTCATAACTTGTAGTGCGCGCGAACCTTTCATAGTTGAAGACTATTGTCTGAAATTTTATTGGGGATTTTGCGGTTTGAGACAAATTTGATCGCAATTGCCATCAAATTTGTCTCGAACTGCAAAAACCCAACAAATTGAGTCAGTAGCGCATAAACGAGCACTGTAAAGACGAGCGGGAGAGCTCAAACATTGTATATCGAGGACTAAAGCGTCCAAGGAAGTCTCATTGATGGAATTAAGAAGTAAGGTAGCATGCTTGATGCAAGGCTTAGGATTCTTAGGAAGGTTTCAAGGGTGAAGATTAGTGAGAGAGCATAATATGTTGTGTTTGTGAACTCTAAAGAGAAACATGATTCAATTGACATAGGTTACTAACAGATGAGCTTGGTTGGTCAAACTAAAAAGCTCTAGTGTTGCATATATGGGACTGACAACTGAGAAGTCAGGTAGAAGTGTTCGAAAATGGTCTAAACAATTCAATTATGTGCTCGAGGAAGGTCTTCGGTTGTTTTTAGATGTGCTAGACATCTCCTTGGTATTTGAGGAATTTGTTAGCTCATGGGAGAAAAATACACATAAACTTGAGGAATCCAATGAAGAGCTCAATTCAATTAAGTTGAAGGACTCTCAAATGAGCATCGTAGATCAAGTTAAGGAGCTCTAACATTATGTCAAGGGAGTTCAAGAAAGGTCTTAGTATTAGATTGAGTGATCCAACTAAGTGTTTGAGGTTTAATCTACAAAGCTTTGGATAAAGTTCTCGCTATGGAATTTGCAAGCACAAAAGGATTAGGGAGATATCATTGCTTTGGGGTTTGCAGGCACGAGATTTAGGTGCAAGGATAGTTTCCTATTCTTACCAAGATGAGTATTTAAATAGTATGCTTCATTTGTACTAGTTTTACAATGTTAGAAGTTTATGCGCTTTAGTCGAAGATTCTTGTAACTTGCGTCACAGTGTCTTCGGATTGACTACATTCCTCTATTAAGCATTCTTGTGATGCTTTCTTAATGACGGTAGACTGTTATTAGTATCCCGAGCGAACCATGCTGTAACACTTGTTTTCAATTTGATGATCAAACTTTGTTCTTATATATTTTGTAGGAAATTTTCTACTCCGACTTCTTTAGTTAGTTTACTAATTAATGAGACTCCATCTATTCTTATCCCTGCATTTTCCTTTCATACCCCGTAAACTGTATAAAAAGAATTCACACTTCAATATTTCATTTTCACACCCCCATTTTTTCTGACAGTACCCCTATCGTTTTAATATGATTTCTTACTTTCCGTTTTACTTTTTTACTATATCCTATTTTGTAATTCATAAAAAAAGCATTTTTTTCTAGCTCATAAAAAAATGGAAAGCCAAATTTACATGTCAAGGGTTAGTGATGAAATCATAACTTCAATTCATGAAATTTCGAAGCTTCTCTTTCAAAATTTCAATCAAAAAAAAGGATAAACAAATGAATGCATTGAAGATAAAATATATAACTAATTAAAATGGGTAAATTGGGAATAAAAGTTTTAATATTAGATGTGGAGGTTGTGAAATAATTAATTGGGTGTTAATAGAATGAATCTACTAATGACAACGCTTGCTTAACTAAGATACGAACACAAATCTTTTCTTTCCAATGATGGATCCGATATATATTCTCCTTGAAAAAATGTATTGCTACTTACAAACTTGTAAGTAAGATTGGAGAGAAATAAACAAGTAAAATCTATATTGGATTTCACACGACTGTTTCTCTCTAGCATATAGGTCCGCTTTTAAGCTTGTAAGAATAACAAGTTTGAGATTTTTGACATACATTTCTATGAACTTTAAGTTTTGCCATGTACACATGCTCTTGAGACTTGTATTTCCTAGCCTCACTTGTGCTCTTTACATTTGCCTGTGTACACATGAAAGTAATTTAGCATACTGTAATAAAATAACAAACTAAGTGCATCCGTTATCAATCTATAGGATTAGCGTCAAAAAATATAAATAAATTCTCAAATAATTAGCACTCTAGGTGGTAAGACTTCTAACTTCACTTTGTGTTAGTTTTTGGGTTTAAACCCCTATAGATATACATAATAAACAGGTGAAGAAACTATAAAGATTTTTTTTGCCAAAAAATTACTTAGTACCAGTGTGTCTTAACAACAAATGTACAAAAGAAACTTGAATCTTTGCTCGAATATAAAAAATAACGAACCAAGAAAACATTTATTGAACTAACTTAATGATAGAATATATTTTACATATATTCTAGGCGTTAGAATATTTTCTGATATTACCTGCATTTATTCTCTGATATTTCCTGCATTTATTCTCTGATTTGACTTACTCTTTATTTGGAAAATATTTATTTAGTTACATTTCTTTTAGAAAATCAGTTGATTTGACGATATCTTTATTTAGGAAGTATTTGTTTAGTTACCTTTGTTTTAGCAAATCAATTGGCTAATTTGTAGCCTATTTTAACTCTTGTAAACCATATATATATGATTGAAAGTGCAATACAATAACAAGCAAATTGATTTCTAAATAGATTTCTTTCATGGTATCAGAGCTATTCTTCTTACCCTAGCCTCACCTATCTTCTTCTCCGTTCTTCTTCTTCTATCTTTAATTCTTTTCCATGGCAGACTCATCCAAGTTTTATCCCGCACTCACCATCACTAATGTTAAATCTCTTATTCCCATAACATTAGACAATGAGCAAGCCATGTATCATTCTTGGGCTACTCTGTTTACCAATCTTGCTAGGGTTCATGATCTTTACGATCACTTGGTTCCACCAACGGAGGAGAAGACTATGGCTGCCTATGTTCAGGCTAAGTCCGCTGATCCAGCACTTTGGAGGCATTTGGATACCGTTGTCTTGCAATGGATTTACAGCACCATTTCTTCCGATCTTCTCATCGCTATTCTCAGACGTAATGACATGGTAGAGGGGGCATGGAACCGTCTTGAAGCTCTTTTTTAGGACAACAAAGCCTCTCGGGATACCCATCTCGAGGAGGACTTTACAAATGCTGCTTTTGAGGCTTTCAACTCGATCGACAATTATTGTAATTATCTACAATCTTTGGCGGATAGGTTGGCTGATGTTGATGCTCCGGTGACAAATGGTCATCTGGTTTTACGTCTCACCGGGTCCTTACCAGAAGCGTATAGTGGTACGGTGGACTATGTACAAAATCAAGAGCCTTTTCCATCCTTTGAGAGTTGTCGTTCAAGGTTGAAAATGGCTGAGCATGCTATCAAGCCTCGTTCAAGCTCGTGAAACTGGTGCTTCTGGGCGTCGGTCCAGTGGTGTTGCCATGGTTGCCACTGATTCATCTGCAAGCAACAAACACAACAAAAATAATAAAGAGAGGAATAATTTCAAAAACAATGGGAAGAAAAAGGTCCACCAAAGTACTAATGGGTCCAGTCCTAGTCAGCCGTCATATCAGCAGCACCAGTGGCAGCTACGTCCGCAGGCCCCACCACCACAGTGGTAGCAGCCTGGTTGGGGAGGGTGGATTATTCCTCCTTGTCCATTTCCCGCATACTCTTGGCAGCCAAGGCCCAATCCAGCGATCCAACGTCCCTCATCTTCTGGATCAGGCTTACTTGGGTCCAGACCTCAAGCTTTCAATGCAGTTGCTCCTCCTGCTCCTAGCTACATGCCCACCGACATTGAGGCCGCTATGCATGCTCTTTCGTTCTCTCAACCAGATGGAAACTACTACATGGATACTGGTGCTACATCTCACATGACGGCGGATGCATGTATTCTCTCTTCTTATTTCAATTCAAGCAATAAGCATCATAACATTGTTGTTAGTAGTTGTCATTTAATTCCAATTATTGGTCACGGTCGCACTATATTACCTCCACCTTATCCACCATTTACCCTAAGCAATGTGTTACATGCTCCTAATTCATTAAAAATCTGGTCTCTGTTCGTAAATTCACTACAGATAATATAGTTTCTATCTCTTTTGACCCTTTTGGTTTCTCTGTTAATGACTTACAGACCGGGAATAGACTAATGAGATGTGATAGCACTGAGGGCTTATATCCATTTTTCTCCGACTGTCAAGCCATTTCTTCCAACAATCATTCTACTTTTACTGCTTTGCCTTCGAATATTTGGCACAATCGTTTAGGTCATCCTGGCGATGCTATTCTTAAGTCTCTTTATAGTAAAAAAATTATTGTGTAAAACTTTTTGTTCTTCTTATCCTCTTGGGAAACATTCTAAGCTACCTTTTTATGATTCAGTATCATATACTTTTCTTCCATTTGATATTATTCATAGTGATTTTTGGACTTCTCCTATTGTTAGTACTTCCGGCCATTGTTATTATGTTCTTTTTCTTAATGACTATAGCAAATTTTTGTGGACCTTTCCTATTGCAAAAAAATCTCAGGTCAAACAACTTTTCTTAGCGTTTCATGCTTTAGTCAAGACACAATTTGAACATAATATTAAGACTTTTCAGTGTGACAATGGTACGGAATACATTAATGGCACTTTTAAGGATTTTTTTGAGAAACATGGTATGATTTTCCGTCTATCATGTCCTCATACATCTTCTCAAAAACGGGAAGGCCGAAAGACACATAAAATCCATAAATAATGTCATCTGAACTATTCTTGCTCATGCATCTATGTCACTCTCCTTTTGGCATCATGCTCTCTCTCTATGGCTACATATCTTCTCAATATCCTTCCTTCCAAGCTATTGAAACTCCCGCTCAAATCCTCTATCAAAGTAATCCGGATTATTCATGTTTGCGTGTTTTTGGTTGCTTATGTTTCCCATTATTCCCCTCTTCTACTATTCATAAATTACAAGAAAGGTCGACTCCTTGTGCTTATTTAGGTCCGGCTCCTAATCATTGTGGCTCCAAATGCTATGACACGTCTAGTAATAAAATCATAATTTGTCGTCATGTTCGTTTTGTTGAAACATAATTTCCATTCTCCAAACTCCACAAAACAAAACCTTCGAATTATGATTTTTCGAATGACAATATTAGTCCTCAATTAATACATTATTTATCTCAAAATACCACACCACAAAATATGCAGCTTGACCCAACAACGCTGCCCAATGACTCGTCCTCTCTTCCTCAATCTAGGTCACAGTCTCACACAGGCCCAGATTCCACACCTCCCACTGCTGCCCACACTCGGTCCTCTTATTTCCTCCTCTGACCCATCCTATCTTCCCCACATGACCTCCCCCACTTTGACCATTCCTCACACCACCCCAATGCCTCCCAACCCCATTTCAACCCGCATGACCACTCGTGCATCAAATGACAATTTTAAACCCACCTCAAATACTCTTCTAATTACCATACTACCACCATTGCAGATATTTCTCCTGTTTCGAAAAATCCTGTTAGTATGCTTAGTGACCATAATTGGAAAAGCGCAATGTTGGATGAATTTAATGCTTTAATTGACAATAAGACTTGGGAATTAGTACCTAGGCCGCCTAATGTTATTCGGTCTATGTGGATTTTTCGTCATAAATATAAGTCTGACGGCTCTTTTGAGCGTTATAAAGCTTGTCTTGTAGGTAATGGAAATACACAGCAACAGGGCATTGATTGTGATGAAACGTTTAGCTCCGTGGTTAAACCGGTCACCATTAGAGCGGTTCTCAGCATTGCTCTACCTAAATCTTGGCTCATTCATCAAATGGATGTCAAGAATGCTTTCTTGCATGGTCATCTCAATGAAGAAGTTTATATGCATCAACCCATGGGTTTTCGTAACAAAAAATATCCGAATCATGTTTGACTTTTGAAGAAATCTTTGTACGGATTAAAACAGGCTCCTCGAGCTTGGTACCAAAGATTTTCTGATTTTATTGCTACCATTGGGTTCTCTCATAGTACATCAGATGACTCTTTATTCATCTACAAGAATGGTTCTGATATTGCTTATATTCTGTTATATGTGAATGACATTATACTTACAGCTTCTTTTGATCCTCTTCGTAAGTATATTATGACTCTCTTAGCTTCTGAATTTGCTATAAAGGATCTAGGTCCTTTGAGTTTCTTTTTGGGTATTGTTATCACTCGTCATGTCAATGGTCTTTTCTTATCTCAGACACAGCATGCTGCAAAAATTATTGAACGTGCCGGAATGTCTAACTGCAATTCATGTCCCACTCCTGTTGACACTAAGTCCAAACTATGTGCCACCGTAGACACTCCTTATGATGATCCGATTAAGTATCGTAGTCTTATAGGTGCTCTTCAGTATCTTGTATTCACTCGGCCAGACATTTCCTATGCCGTGCAGCAGATCTGCCTTCATATGCATCCCCCGACTAATGAGCATATGAAAGCTCTTAAGCGTATCATACGCTATCTCCAGGGTACCCTTTCTTTTGGTCTCCACTTGTACAAATCCAATATTAATCGTATTATCTCATATACAGATGCAGATTGGGGTGGTTGTCCTGATACCCGTCGTTCTACCTCTGGTTATTGTGTATTCCTTGGAGATAATTTGATTTCAAGGTCTTCGAAACGACAACCTACTCTTTCTCATAGTAGTGCTGAAGCGAAGTACAGGGGTGTATCTAATGTTGTTTCTGATTCGTGCTGGATCAGAAATTTGATTCTAGAGTTGCATTGTCCTATTCAAAAGACTACTCTAGTTTATTGTGATAATGTGAGTGCTATATACTTATCCGGCAATCCTGTTCAGCATCAACGCACTAAACACATTGAGATGGATATTCATTTCGTCCGTGAGAAAGTAGCTCGTGGTGAAGTGCGTGTGCTTCATGTGCCGTCCCATTACCAAATTGCTGATATTTTTACAAAAAGGCTTCCGCGCGTATTGTTTAATGATTTCAGGAACAGTCTAAGCATACGAGAACCTCCCGCTTCGACTGAGGGGTTGTGATATAATATATTTTACATATATTCTAGGCGTTAGAATATTTTCTGATATTACCTGCATTTATTCTCTGATATTTCCTGCATTTATTCTCTGATTTGACTTACTCTTTATCTGAAAAATATTTATTTAGTTACCTTTCTTTTAGCAAATCAGTTGATTTGACGATATCTTTATTTATGAAGTATTTATTTAGTTTTCTTTATTTTAGCAAATCAATTGACCAATTTATAGCCTATCTTAACTTTTGTAAACCATATATATATGATTGAAAGTGGAATACAATGACAAGCAAATTGATTTCTAAATAGATTTCTTTTGCTTATTAAGAATCTACAAAACTCAAAATATTGCATTTCACCAATCAAGAAGCTAAAACAGAACTACAATCCACGATAAGCTAATCTTAATTCTAATAACCTATTGAACATAGATATCCGTAACTGAAAACCTACGTAAACATAGGTATCCATAACTACCTCCAAAGACTTGCTCATGTGGTAAAAGACAAACAAAAAATGCAAAGATTGCCCTCAACAAAGATTACGTCTTGTGAACTTGATGCATACTTTTTCCAAGAAGTTTAAAACAATCTCTGTGCTCTTAGGGCATTGCCGGGTCAAGCTCAGTCTGGTTAGCTTAAAACCTGAACCCGAGCTCAGTCTGGTTAGCTTAAAACCTCTACCCGAGCTCGTTTACTAAAGTCATAACCCAAACTCATTGCGAGCTCGTTGGGTATTTCAAACCCATCACCCGAGCCTAGTCTGTCAGGTTCATAAACCCGTTGGTAAATAAACGTATACTTGGTCTGAGATATAGTTACAATAATCATCATTTTAGCTACTAACTTTTTAAAAAGTACTACATAAACAAAAACGAATTATGCATTGATTAAATCAAGTGCTCAAACAAAAGTACGCAAAAACCTCTAACATTTAATCAAACAAAATGGTACACTATGTTTGTTTTTGTGTGTGTACACACACGCATTAACAAAGTAGATGCATTTTTGCATGAAGACTTTACCGCAGGTACAAATTTGTGCACTTCGATAAAAAGCTCAATTCACATAAACTCAGTTAACAGATTGCTACACAGATCGTTAACTGTTGCAACGATGCATTGAAGCTCTTTTCTTGTTATAAACACTTCTAATTTTATGCAATTCACTGACAACGTCTCTCATCTTCATTCGCTCTTCAGGCAAATATTTTGAGCATGAAATGCCAACTCCGATAATCGATATCAAGCATTCTTCACTTATCCTACCTTCGAGTACTTGTACACTATCAAGCAACGAAGGATCAACAATATTCAATATTCCTGATGGAAAATCCCTAGCGGAAAAATCATGAAGAGTAAACCCATCTACAAACAAATCATTTACAGGTCTTCTTCCTGTAAATAGCTCTAGAAGTAGAATTCCATAGCTATATGCATCTCCAGCCGTTGAAGTTGCCCTCCTTAATCCATACTCTTCAATCAAGATACATATTTTAAATTAATAGTATTTGACTCTAAGTACAAAACAAAATACAACAGTTTCAAGGGTTCAAAAGAAGTGGAACTAAAGACATCATTTTGGTAAATGGAGAATCATGCACGTAACATTAGTTGCCCAATCATTTTTAAAATTGGCAAAAAATGAAGAACACATGAATAGTAGCTCTTCATTTTGGCAAATGTCATTCCCCTTTTCACCAAAATGGAAAATGAAATTTCCAATATGCAAAATGAAGAATGTTAAGAAACCAACTTTAGATTACTATTTATTGAATTATTTATATAATTGCCAAAATGAATTCATTTTATAGAAAAGAATTGGACATACTCTTAGCCATGTATCCTAAACTTTGATCTGCAATGAAGTACCAAGCGATGATCAATTTGCTTGATAATAGATTGCCAGTAGTGATTAGTGAAGATAACTTTGGCGATGGGGATTCTTTTTCATTCTCAACATTTCCAAAGAAATGATCTTTAAGAAGTGCAAAATTTTGAATTCTTTAAAACAAGTATCTTGAAGTGCAAATATTCGCATCTGTTGGCATCGTTTTCAGAAAAGAGAATGTTAAAAAGACGTTAGACTTGGATAAAGAGATGATTATGTGGGAGAGAAAAACAACACCACCGTTGAAATCCTCTATATTGAAAAACTGTGGCCTTTGTACGTTGCGTGACACGTCTTGAAGTGAAAAGAAAATTTTGAGACCTTACCATTTTAATAGAACTCTTATTCAAATTAAAAGTCATTTTAATATCATCCTTAAATATAAAAAAGCACATTACCCAGAAGTTATGAATAAATAAATAAATAAAGGATTACCTGGAGCGATGTACCCAATAGTTCCTATCATTGCATTCGACTGATCTATATCAAGCAACTCATCTTCAGTAAGAACATTAGCTAACCCAAAATCAGCAAGGCGACCTAACATGTCATCGTCTAGAAGAATGTTACTCGGCTTTACATCACAATGAACAACCAAAGGCCGACAATCATTATGAAGATAATCCAACGCTTCAGCAATGTCAATAGCTATATTTACTCTCTGAACCAAACTCAGTCGCTTTTCAGAATCCAGATGCAGCCATTCCTCTAAACTCCCATTAGGCATGTATCTGAACACCAGCGCTTTAAATTCATTGCGATCAAAGTCAATGCTCGAGCACGAAACTAGAATCTTAACAATTTTAAGATGTCTGATGCTTCTTAGAGCCTTGCATTCAGCCATGAAGCTTCTAGAAGCTCCTGTTACTTGAAGGTTAAAAACCTTGACAGCAACAATTCCTTCCACCTGTTCTATGGAACCTTTGTAAACAGTGCCATGTTTACCACAACCGATGATACTAGTGGAAGAAAATCTATTAGTTCCTCGAGCTAGTTGTGCGTGCGATACTTTCGGATATCCTTCATTGAATGAAGAATTTGGCAGTTTTGGTTTCCTCGACTTACGAATAAAAAAAAAGATTAATAGAACTACGGACAAGGCAAAAACAAAAACAATTATTGGTATCACTACCATAATAATATTTAGCTTCTTCTCTTTTCTAGGCTCATTTACGGTGCATGCTGGTAAGCGAAGTTTAGCAGAACCACCGCAAAGACCACTATTTCCAAGCAGCGAGTGTGAACTTATGTTCGCAAAAACACCTTTAGCAGGCACTTTTCCATGAAAATGATTCGAAGACAAATTTAAATAGATCAAATTATGAATTTGCTCGAGTTCTTTAGGTATGATCCCAGACAAATTATTGTTTGAAAGATCAAGTTCAAGAAGACCCTTTATGTTACTGAGAGATGATGGGATTTCCCCTTCAAATAAATTCCCATCTAGAGAAAGGTGTTGCATTGTTAAACAATTAGACAACGTTCTTGGAATTATGCCAGATAAATTATTCGAAGAGAAGGACAATATTAAAATGTTTTTCAGGCTACCGATTTCTAAAGGAATGGGTCCTGCTAAAAAATTATTCGAAAAATTTAGAAGCTGACATACGTATAGGGAGCTTAAAAGTTCTTTAGGTATGCTGCCATTGAGTTTGTTGCTAGAGAAATCCACCACATTTAACTTCTTTAGATTTCCGAGTCTTGGAGATATGTTGCCATCCAGTCCATTGTCATTTAGGCGAAGTTTATATAATAGTGTGAGGTTGGAAAGTGCTAACGGAATATTCCCTGTTAACCGATTATTATCCAAGTTCAAATGTTCTAATGCCTTAATTTTTCCGATGCTTTCAGGTATATTTCCATAAAGAAGATTCCCGTTCATGTTAAGTACATTTAAATTCACCAAGTTTCCAATTTCAACAGGAATGTTGCCTGATATGAAATTCAATCCTACACTCAAATATTCAAGTTGGGTGGAGAGATTAGCAAGCAAGTTTGGTATCAAACCCTTAAACAAGTTTTTATGCAAGGACAGGGCAAATAAATGGGTACAATTTGTCAATTCATCAAGGAACTTCCATTCTTCAGCATTATATGCATGTATAGAATTCATAGAGAGATCGAGAAGTTCAAAGTTATTAAGCTTTCCCAAAGATGAAGGCACAAGCCCACTGAAATTGTTCTCAGAAATCTGAACCCTTTCAAGTTTAGAGGCATTGAAAAGTGAAGATGGAATCTGTCCTTCGAATTTGTTTGTTGCAGAATATAAAATTCTAAGATTAGGAAGCGTGTCGCCCATAGATGATGGAAGCATTCCTTGCAACTCATTGAAACTCACACTGATTTCTTCCAAATTTGAGAGATTAAAAAAGGATGGAGGAATAATACCGGTAAGCATGCTTGACCCTACTTGAAAATACATAAGTCTTTTGAGATTTCCAATTTCATTAGGAATGCCCCCACCCAAATTGTTTCTTCCTAATGCAAGCCAATTAAGAGAAGAAAGGTTGCCTAACCAAGGTTGCATGCTCCCAGTTAAGTTATTAGTGTGGAGATTCAGAACTTCAAGTTTAGATAAATGGTTGACCTCATAAGGGATTTTGCCTGACAATAAATTATTTTCAAGAACAACTCGGTTGATGTCTGAACAAAATGATAAGTTAGATGGTATTTCTCCTTTGAACAAGTTGTCTTTTAAATTGAGGAGACGGAGTCGTCTCAAGTTTCCAATTTCGGATGGAATTTCACCAGAAAAACTATTGTTTCTAAGAATTAAAGTTCTAAGAAATGTAAGATTACCTATAAATGGAGATAAATAGCCAGATAAACGCTGAGACCTTAAATCAAGTGATACAACTTTTTCTGGATGTTTTCTTCCACATAAAACTCCATACCACTTGCAAAAATCGGTATTGGTTTCATTCCACGAGTTAAGAATTTTGTTAGGATCATCAAATATTTGGCTCTTGATAGCTAGCAAGCCTAGCATGTTCGAATAAGTGGCTGGAAAATTGGATAGAAAACAGAACAGTGAAAGTATTAAAAGTAACTTCATCTTATTTGATCAATTAATGGTGCAGATTATTATGTGAGTATTTGTTAAGTGCTTGGATTAACTCTGTATAAAACTTGAGCAAGAACAAGTTGCGAATTCTTTTAGTCAGTCACCATGCGTATATTGCTTGCATGATGACAATGATCTAAGACTTTTGGGGCAAAATATAGAAAATGCTTTCGCAAGTAAGCGAAATATTTTTGTTCTGTATACCTGGTCTCATATCAGAACTGTTTATCATCCATCATACATGCATGTGATTGTCAGAAAATAAGTTAAGATTAAGATAGCAAACCTAAATTACTTCCACTTGGTTTTTAAAAGTATAGCTATTATAGTTGAAATTACCAGCAGGAGCATCAAAAAATTTATTTTCTAACATAATAATAGGAAACTGCACGCTTGACCAATTCTGAAAATTTTAATTTGACGAATGCTTTGCTGTTCTAATTATCATTAGAATATTGCATCGCATAAGATTATCTTTCATTTTAATATTTTGTTTATGGAACTGGATTTCAATGAAAATGTCAAAATGTTTATATTTTAATTAGTAATGAAAATGTAACTGACTTAAGGCTTCATAACTACTACATTTGCAATTTTAAACTAAAATTTGACGGTTAAAAAACTTTTGTATCACCTGTTTGAAATGCTGGTTTTCCCATACAAAAGAAAGGTGATTGACCGTCCATGGATGGCATAGTCGGTCGTGCATAAGGAGTTTTGTCGATGAAGTCCGAGGTTCTATCCACACCAGCTATACTTAATGGACAAAGTACGTGGTGTGGTTATTTATGGTGCATACTTACTCACAGGTTACATATCTGCAGTAGAAAGCAACAAGAAGCACGCCTTTTTAACTTAATCCAAATGATTTAAGTCAAATATGAGTGGGAATTAAAAACACACAATAATGAATAAAATGATAAATTATTCATAATAATACTTCGCTAATGAGAAACTGTCAAATAGTTCAATATTAACTCAAATATAATGCATAAACTGCCACATAGTTCACAATTAACTCAACTATGCATAATGAAATATATTTTTCTAATTCAACAGCAAATTTACTAAATAAGAAAGAAGAATTACAGATAGAGACGCATATCTTACCCTTTCTGGATTTATAATTGAATAGGCATTGAGAGGGAATTCGAGATCTAGGCCTCTAGGTCATGTGAGGAGATTTTCGTTTGTACTAACGCTGTAATTTTTGATTCAGGAATCCGTTCTGTTGTTTGAAACTTAGAATCTGGTTCAGGGTGGATTCCGCAATGGCTAGTTCTATTCTGCCTAAGTTTTCCTGCTTTCAAGTTCTAAAAAGTATTAAATAATGACTTGGAAGCAGCTATGTAATCTGACTTCTGCCAAAAAATAATTGGTTAAAATTGCCAATGAACTTGCTTCATTAATCATAAAAAAAAAATGGTTGTTTTCAAATTTTTACTTTTACTTTTCTACATATTACTTATAAGAATTTTCCAAATATGAAATTTGAAATAAGTTACTTGTAAGGTTGTCAAACATGCTATACCCACTAAGGGATAAAGCTTTGGCCAAAAGAGCTTCATAAAATAATCACGCCATTACTAAAATGTATGAATTTGGAGAAAGAAAGGTGGGGAATATTTTTGGATGATAGTATTTATGAATTTTTTTGGAAATAGTTAATATCAATATCCGGTATGTATCGATTAAGTAACAATATGTGATATTTTAAAATATTGCAACAATATTGGATAATATCGGACATATTTGTAACATGTTATAAACGATATTGTACAATGTTATAATGTTATAAAGATGATTTAAATAGGCAAATTCTATTCATACACCAAAAATCACTTAACATACACCGTTATTTTCTACAAAAATCTATTGCTAAAATACCAATTTTTCTTAGTTGCATTTTTTTAATCTTTTCATGTAATCCATCAAATTAACCTTAAAAGTAATGAAATTTGGTATAATCTATATATTTTGTTGAAAATTTTAGTGAATTATTTTATCGTGAAACCTAAATTTGAATTAAGACAAAGTTCACAAATTGTTGTAATTTAAAAGTTTTTATTTTTTTCTAAAATTAGAGTTAATTTTGTTAAAATGAGAAATTTTTTGAAAAAAAGTTTAAAAAGTTTACAATATTAGTGCAAAAACCAAAGTTCATTTTATTTAACTTTAACTTAATTTAATGTAAGGAATTTCTATTTTGTGTAAATAAGTTTTTAAGTTTGAAAGAGGAAGAAGATGAAAATAAGGATGATTTTATAAAAGACGTGGTGTATGTAAAGTAACGTTTGATGTATAGTAGTTTATTATAATTTTTAGTGTACCTTTAGCAATTGTTGATGTAAGAATAGAATTAGCCTTTTAAATATTTGGATCTATATTCTAGATTACTACTAAACACTGATTGCATGTAGTTTATAGATTACACTCTACCTAGTGGAATATTTTATTAAATACAAATCATAAAATAGGCTAATAAAAACTAAGTCGAGCTCCCAAGAACTCTCAACTGGGTCGTTTTCCCACTGAACTTGGTCTATCTTCACCATCTTATTCCTAAGTTGCTTTACCCTGTGCTCCAAAATACGAATAGGCTCGTGGAGTGCCATCGATCCCGACTCTATCTCCACTTCCTCCAGTTGATTAAGCCTACCACCGCTATATCATGAATACATTTCCATAGATGTGGTATATGGAACACATTATGAACATTTGCCAACTTTTCGGGAAGTTCTACTCTGTAGGCCAACTTTCCTACCATCTCCAAAATCGAAAAAGGCCCAACGAATCATGGAGCTAACTTTCCCATACTACCAAATTGCATAACATGTCCCAATCATGATACCTTCACAAACACCATGTTGCATACTAGAAAATCCAAATCCATCCGTCTCCTATCTGCATATAATTTCTTCTGCTTATCGTGTATGGCCTTCATTCTTTTGCAAATCAGTTCTAATTTCTTCGATGTATCTCTAACCATGTTCGATCCAAGTATAATTCTACATGTTTCCTCCCACCAACTTGAAGGAGACTTGCATGACCTCCCATATACTGCCTCAGTAGGTGCCATGTCTATACTAGATTGATAGTTATTGTTACAGGTGAACTCCACGAGTGGTAAATGATCTTTCCAAGCTCCACCAAAATCTAGTATAAAACTCTTAACAAATCCTTAAATACCCTATTCACCCTCTCGATTTGTTCATCCGTCTATGGATGACAAGCGGTGCTTAGATTCAACTTCGTACCCAATGCGTGTTAAAGACTTCCCAAAAATTCACTAATTAAAAGTGGGTCACAATTGCTAGCGATCCTAGAAGGTATCCAGTGCAAGTGAATAATCTCCTTAACGTATAATGTAGCCTATAATATTGTTGTCCTTGTACTCTTCACCAAAATGAAATGGACGCATTTAGTCAAGCAGTCCACCATAATCCAAATGCTTTCATTTCCCCCCTACAACTAGGTAGCCCATTAATGGAGTCCATATAAATGTGCTCCCACTTCCATTGTGGAATATCCAATAGAAGAAATAATCCACTAGTCTTCTTTTATTCCTCTTTCACACTTTGACAAGTTAAGCACCTAGCAACGTATTCCGCTACCTTCCTCTTCATCTTCGAGTAATAGAAAACCATTTTCATATCACAATACATTTTATCGCCACTCTGATGTATAGTCATTATAGAACGATGACATTTACTATGTACTTCATCCATCACTGCACCAACTACTGTCATACATAACCTTCCGTCTGCCTTAACCAACCTTTGTTGTTGATGGAATAACACCCCAAATAAGTAGATCGCTCATCTCCCTATAGCTGTCGACAGATACTAATCAGCTCTGTATCTTTATTCTCCCTACCCCAATATGGTCAATAAATGCTAGCATAACTTCCAACATTGTCAATGAATTCGACAACTACCCCGTTGAAGCTCGAAAATAGAAACTTGCAACGTACTCCAACTTCTTCCACTCTGTAAACATGGAGCCCAACATAGCATACCTCATACTTAACGCATCCTCCACAACATTGTCTTTTCCCGACATATACAAAATATCAAAATCTTACAGGGCTAAAAACTCCATTCATCTTTGTTGTCTCATATTTAGGTCTTTCCATGAGAATAAATATTTGAGCGACTTATGGTCTGTAAATAATTCGAACCTTTCGTCCAACAAATAATGTCTCCGTGGCTTTAATGCAAAAACGATAGTGGCTAACTCAAGATCATGAGTTAGATGATTCGTCCCATGGACCTTCAATTTCCTACTGGTGTATGCCACAACTCTTCGTTTTTACATAAGAACGGCTCCTAGTCTCGTACTGTAAGCATCAATATACACAATAAAAGGCTTTCCACCATCGGGAATAACCAAAATAGGTGCACTCGTTAAAAGCTCCTTCATACATACGAATGCATGTTCACACTTTGCATCCCAAGAGAAGACAATATTTTTCTTAGTAAGACGAGTTAGGGGTGCGGAGATCTTTGCAAAGTCTTTAATGAACTTTTAGTAAAAAACCCATCAAACCAAGAAAACCCCAAACTTCGATGGCATTTTGGGCACCTTCCAATTTTGTACCATAAACATTTTGCTTGGATTAACTGATAATCAATGCTTTTGCATGACATGTCCAAGAACGTACATTCTTTCTCCAAAAATGCCACTTGGAGAATTTCGCATTTATTTGGTACTTTGTCAAGGTATCAAGCACCTCTTCAAAATTCACTTTGTGCTCCTTATCCTTAGAATAAACAAGGATATCATCCATAAACACCGCTGTAAATAGATTTAGATGTCTCCGAATAATGAATCATAAGATCTACGAAATAAGCTGGAGTTTCGGTTAGTCTGAAAAGCATAACTAACCACTCAAAAGAACCCTCCAACGTGCAAAAGGTAGTTATCGATATGCTCTCATTTGTCACCCTTGGTCGATGAAAGCCTATGGCGAGATCTCTCACTTCAACTAATTGGTCAAATAAATCATCTATGTGTGGCAATGGATGTTTATTCTTCCTTATCAACTTATTTATCTCATGGTAGTTGACACACAACCGTAAAGATCCATCTACCTTAGTGGCGAACATAATCAGTGCTCCCCGATCAAACATTCTTCTTCATATAAATCCCTTTTGTAAGAGTTTAGAAACTTGGGTTCCCGACTCCTTTCTTTCTCGGGGCACCATTCGCCCAATGGGCAATACAACTAGCTTCGCGCCTTCAACCAAATCAATATGAAAGTCTATTTCTCGTAGGGGATGAACACTAGTAATCTTTGCAAATACATCAGGAAATCTCTGTACGATAGGAATGGGTGCTAACTCATCTTGGGACAGATCTAACGAAAATAGGTAACTCAATGTCGTCGATCCACTAGGCTCGCGATAAACAGCTAGAATACACCCCGTGTCACTCCTTATAGGAATCACCCTCCTATTACAATCTAGTACCACCCCATAGCACGACATCTGATTCATTCCCAGTATCAATCCATACCCTGAAAACACTATCACAAAAGTATTGCATATAAATTCCACACCACAAATCAATAATTTCAATTCTTGGCAAACCAATTATAAATGAGTTGATTCCCCAACGGGGTTCGACACCACCAAGGGATTAGGCATAATGCGAGTCTTTAATTCTAATTTATCGACCATACTTCTAGAAATAAAAGAATGTGATATTGTAATGTCAAATAAAGTATGAATAGGAAAATTAGAGATAAGCAACACACCTTTATAGTGGATGTAAAAGTTGCATTTCCATTTCCTCCGAATGGTGGTGCACTAGTACTAGGAACTGCTTCTAGTGCATAAGCCTTCACAATCTAACTATTCATGGAACTCAATCCTCATCTTCCCAAGCCAGGGCAAGTATTGGTTGCAATTGTAGCATAGTATCTTAGGTAAATCTATTTTGCATTATTTAGCAATGTGACCTTTCCTTTTACAATGATTGCAAATGATGTCCCTCCTCTTCCCTTTGCCATACAATTCAATTGCTTCTTTGTTCTTACGCTTCCCCTTGATTGTGCTTGCCTTCCTTCTTTCTTAGGCTCTTCCTAGGTATCCTCCTTTGTGACGCAGTTAAGGAATGCCATTTCTACTAATTCTTTATAAGTTGCCCCCATCGGAACATAAATAAGTTCTAGGTCCTTCAATTGTTGGTTCAAGTTGTTTGCAAACCTCTTGGCCTTCTTTATCAGTGTATTTCTTAGCTCTATCCTAAGTGTTGTAAGCTCATTAAATTAATTCACATACTCCTTCACAGTTATGCTACCCAACTATAAATGAATGAACTTCTCGATCTAAACTCCCTTCTCTACCTCTCTGGTAAACTTGGCCTCGAAATTTTACTTGAAATTTTCCTCAAGTGATGTCCTCCATATTTGTCTCGGTCACTTCCATCTCCCACCAATTTGAGGCCTCTCCTTATAAATGTCATGCAACAAGTTGTTGCCTCATAGCACTGTAAAGACCCAAAACTCCAAAGATATGCTCACATGTGTGAAACCACGCTCTCATATCCACAAAGGACTTGGTTCCCACAAAAGGCTTCCCACTTATGCTCGTAAAATCTTTGCACAGCTTCGAAAACCTTACGTAGGGGCGTGATTGATAACCACTATAGATGTATGAGATATGGGTGTAGTAAGGTTAAGGTGGGATTGGCAGGTGGCTTGTGAAGATCCACGAAACCATATAGGTATGTTTACGCTAGCTGCCTTTGGTAACACATACTCAGATGCCTCTCCAGTCTGGTTACTCATCTCTAATATTTTTATAAAGGATTATTAGCATCTATTTCTTAATGATAGTGAACTAGACCGGAATGAATGTACTGTGTGCTTTGTGATATGTGTGTGTGTGTGTGTTCATAAAAATATAAGTACACTCTCTCAATACGACCTAGTATTGTAGGAATTACCTAAGCTATGCTCTGATACATAATGTGAAAACTTGCCATCTACAATAGCCCAATCCACGTCTAAATGTGGCACTAGCATCGTGGATGCTGTTGATGGCAGATTAGTTTTGGTTAAAAAATAAAAACAGATCATAGAGCTATATACGATATTCTACACTTTCTGAAACTCACACCAAACAAAACCAAATATAATACTAAAAGAAAAATACTACAATCCTAGATAAATACAATAAGATATAACTTATACTTTCTAGTTTCAAAATATCTCTATATACTAAAAATAAATAAATATTCTGAATATCTGGGAAAAATATCAAATAAGTAGTATATAGCTAATAAGTAGCGCATCTCCATCTTACCGCCATATCTTCGAAATCATTGCAGACCCTCTCTACCTACCTATTAGAGTAAAAAAAGGGGGAAAGGAATAAAGGGATCAAACATATGTCTTATGGGTGAAAAGCATCATATAAGTGTATAATATTAATAAGCTAGTAAAACAAGCTTATACTAGAAAACAATACGTCAACATATGTCACGTGTACCTAACAAGTAAGTCAAACCCAATATAATAATACAGTGACATCAAATTTTAAGGTCTCACTAAACCTAGCTCATGCCTAAAAACATACTCACGATTAACCCAAAATCTCAAACTGCTCTCATTAAATCATACGCTAAGGGTTAAGCTACTGAACCATGTTATGTCACAAAATCGAATATAGAGAACTCGGCTCCTTGGACTATGATATATTGAGGACTTGACTTCTTGGACTATCATGTGTTGAGGTCTCGGCTCCTCGGACTATCGCATGTTGAGGACTCATCTTCTCAAACTATTGTATGCTAAAGACTCGGCATCCCAAACTATCATATATTAAGGAATCAGCTTCCCAAACTATCGTATGTTGAGGACTCAACTCCTCGGAATATCGTATATTGAGGACTTAACTCGTCGGACTTTGACATCGCCAAATACAAACCGTGTACAATAAACTTGCCCACTTAAGAAAATTTTCTAGACTATCTCAAACGATAGTGACCATTACACCAAAACATTCCTTGTCTCATCGCGATCTCGATTAATGAACTGCGTGTGAAAAGGAGGCTGTATGTGTGAGTTATAAGCATTTTAAGGTCAAAGGAAATATTGTAGTTTGTAAATTAATTATGATTAATATTATATTTTAATCTAGGTCACTACAATACCCTCTAAAGCTCGATTCATCATTGATCACCCTAAAGTGTTTCCTTTCTTGCCCTACCACCACCGCGTCGATGGCCGAGACCGAGATTCGAATCCACCAGCATGCTTTACACTTTAAGTCACATCCAACCGTGGGTTTGCCATTACTTCCACCACCCCAGCATAGATCCAACCATTGTTGCTTCTCTCTCAATCACCAGATGATGAACTGGATCGATTGGAGATTATTAAAAAGACCAACTTAACCTCCTTTACATGTCTATGCCTCCCAATCGAAGTATAGTCGATGTTTTACCGTTGGATCGAAACGGACAGTCTACGATTTTTGAACTTCCAACACATTTTCTGATCAATCCATACCCTCAATCAACAAATGAACACCACTAATGGATTCATATCATCGAGAACTACAATTTTGATATATAAAATGTTTGGTTTGGAATATTGTATATTTTGCACTTTTTAAATTAGAGGGTGATTAATTTTTGCTAATTACAATCGATAAAAATTAGATTTTTAATCATCTATCCATAACATATTAAATTTTAATCAGGTGTATACATAAAAAACATTTTTTGATTATCAACTTCATCCTATACATTTTGATTTACGAAATAAGAGGTGATTTAGTATAACTTATCAATATATACATAAATATAAAGAGTCCCACTTACCAATTAGCATTGCCTCCTCTTAGATTTGATTCAAATCCGCCTCCTTCCGTACTAGCCAAATGTGTTACCCTCCCGATTCGCCTTGATTTGCTTTGATTTCCCCTATTTACTAATGTTATATTATTTCTATTTTATTTGATATGGTATTAATTTTATTTTACAAAGAGATTATATGATAGGGAATATATGGATTAGTGATAGGATGTTTAGGTTGAAGTATGGTTAGGAAACATGATTTTGGTTTCTATTTATAGCATGAAAGGACTCATAGTTGAGCTAGAATTTCAAAATTAATGTATTAAGAAAATGCCATTGGGTTGACTTCTTCTAATTTCTAGTCCGTTTAACCAAAATCAACACGTTAGATACGTTTATTGACTATGAACAGCATTCTGGACGTAATGAAATAGGTCCGAAGTTCTAATTCCAGCTCTAGTAAAAATTTATATTCTACCATTTATTTAAATTACGATTTTGCCCCTTTAAAATTTATTATTTATTTTCCATAAATTACGAGGTGTTATGTTGTTTATATTTTTGACCCATGTATAGGCGCGAACGGGAATTTAACCACATAAAGACAATTATGTGTAGTGAATTCAACTTAGTTGCTTTGTTTCCTTATGACTATAAATATAGTAAACTAACTCTATCATCGAAAGGTAAATCCAAGGTGAATGCAGCACATTGGGGCTCTATCTTTGGGTTTAGCAATGGAGGATGTTATGGTTATTATCAAAACTTAAGTTAAGGGACACTTAAGTAAAACAAAGCTAAGTATAGTATTGGTAGAGACTATATGGTAACACATTGGGGAGGAATTATGCTATTATACAACGTACTTGTATTTTGCTATATAGAAATATATGTGTATATATCTACATTTCTATTGTTGTTTCAACATCTTTCTTATTTCAATTCTAATGAAGTCTTTCTTAATAGGTAAGAGAGAATGAAAATGGAAGTGGTAGGATTACCCTAGGGGGTTAAGAGAGCCGAAAGTACTCAAACAGATGGAGAAAACATAAGGAAAGTGCCATCGGCTGCTGAAATTGAAGCTATCCCGCCGGCAAATGTCATGGACATGGATGTAAATGATTTATTCAGATAATTCATAGCCTAGATGATGAGGGAGAACATACCGAAGGTTGTTGAACCAAAGCCGATAGAAAGAGAAGATTTTTCAAAGTTAAGCCAAGAATATCAAAGTTAGGAGGCAAGATGTTTATAGGAAAAAGTTGACATTTGAACAACTAATTTGGATGAAGGCATGTGAGCGTATCTTTGAAGATCGAGGGCTGCATGATGTATAGAAGCAAAAATTATCTTTGAAAGAAATTGCTCGAAGATGCAAATGATTAGCGGGAGATAATAAATGCCGAGGCGCTCGAAGAAGAGATCACTCGGGTACAGTTTAGGGAAGGTTCGAGACTCGTTTTGTTCTCGATAACTCAAAAAAGGGTGTTGCTATGAGAGTTCGATGATTTGAATCAAGATCCTTCGATCGAGGAGCATATTCAAAAATTCAATTTTTTGGTGAAATATGGACATGAAATGGTTAGCACACCACTGAAGAATAATGAGGGATTCATCCAAGGATTGAAGTAGGGCATGGAACGTAAAGTGATGGCACACTTAGAATCTACTTTTGAGTTTATGATGGATATGGCATAGAGATACGATAATGTGTATCAAGAGAAGAGGAGAGTGGATGTGAAGCCGAAGAGGGATATGAAGAAGAGGTCCACCCCTTACCTATGGTAAGAAGGGGAAAAATCAAAAGGAAAAGCTCGGGATGTAGGAGGCCAAAATGATATTTCAGAGGTTGTTTGCTACAGTTTTGGTCAGAAAGGGCACTACGCATCAAAGTATCCATAAAGTGATCATGGCTAAGTGTTTAATTTTGAATAGCTAAGCCATAAGAATAAGTATCGTCCAGAACTGAAGGGGATAAGACTATTTTATTTGGAAAAGCCAAAAGGAGGACCATTGATGGAGGACCATTTATAGAAGAAAAAAAGGCAAGAGCGTTGTTTTTGAAGGTATGATTTAAATTTATAGTTAGAGCTCCATTTGATACTAGTGCTACACACTCTTTCGTTTTTAAAGTTTGGTTGATAGATGAGGGTTAGAGATCACTTATCTTGCGGGTATGGCATTCTCAAGTTAAAGTGCATTAGTATAGAGTTTGTTCTTTGTGAATATTTATTTTCTTACGACCTATATATATTTAACACTATAAAGTACAAGGTAATTTTGGGTATAGATTGGTTAGTGCAAAACAATGCGATAATTTATTATGTCAAGAGGGTTGCTGCTTTACAAAACCCGAAGGCAAGAGAAAGGATCTTGGTAACTTTGGACGTGATAAATGGAAGGTCTGGGATTTCTTTATGTGCAATGGAAAATCCAAAAGAGGAGATCGATAAATTCTAGTGTTTTGGGAGTCCGTAGATGTCTTTGAGTCAGTAACGAGATTATACCAAGAAGAGTGATTGAGTTCCATATAGATTTATACGATAGATAAACCTATTAGTAGACCTCCTAACAGAATGCTGCCTAAGGGGATGGAAGACATAATATAAACTTTGTTTCAAAATTCCTAGTCAATATTTTTCGAGGAAGGATACCGATACATTCTCTGAGACCAAAGCACTAACGCTCTCCAAATGTTGGATAGTGTATTACTCATGGCTATTGGGTGCACCAAGGTATTACGCACTCGTAATATAATTAAAGAATGACCCATCCAAGAGTTCCTTTTGGTTAATAATAGCTAGGTCAAACAGAAAATCCTAAGGTGACGCTGTTATATAGTTCTCTCGAATTGAGAATAGTGGAACTTCAATGTGAATAGTCTACTTTGATTATTGCTGAGTCATGGCATGGTGATCCAACAACGACTATACTTAGGTCTAAGGTAAAGCATTTGAAGTAAAACACTTTTCGAAAGAGAATTCATCTTCTTAGTTGTATGAGGCTTGTATCATGGTCAACTATAGTCAATTAAAAGTCAAAATCTTTGGCCGAGGTAGAATGGATAATGATAGATGTTATTACTAAACCAAGGGCTCTATTTTTGGACAAATAGATTTAAATTTGGATAATTTTAGAATTTTGACCAATACCAGATTCAACATATCTTGAAGTGATATAGTTTGACGAAGATATGTGTGTAAATTAACGTTACTAAAAGGCACCATTTAAGAAAATGTGAAATTAGACTTTACCAAAAGAAATGTAAGTGATGAACTTGGCCAAACTGTCATAGTATTAGCTAAGGTGATGCGTGAATGTTAATATTTGAATTGTTCAATGTTAATCGCTGACTGAATTCACACCTCTAGTCTCATAACTGCATTTGTGAATTCTTCGAAAAACCACACAATTTAGTTAGTTTTAAAATGTTATAAATAAATTAAATTAACTAATATTCAAGAAATATTAAATATTAATTTATTTAATGTTTTGGATGTTGTTAGTAATTATTTTGATAGATATATAAAGGTTGTATATATGAGTATTGATATGCAATATCGGTACATATATAAATAGGTTTTAAATGTAGATAATTATATAAACGGGCTTATGGAAATTTTGTTATGTATAGGAATGATATGGCCAGCCATGCTAGTATGAGAGGGATGTTTTGCATGTTTGAAAATTAAATGGGAAATTTTAATAAAGAGAATAGGAAAGGTTTCATTCTTCCCATAAAAACAAAATCTCTTGATTTACTCACATTTTAGTTTTAGCTTTCTTCCTTTTTCTTCTTCTTCCTTCTTATGGCTGCCTCTCCTTTTCTTATGGCCAAACCATTTTGTCACATTTACCAAAAATAAAACAGTGGCCTATCCCATTCTAGCTAAATTGGGATGTTTATTTTAAGAATCCAATGAGAGTTTGCAGATTAAGATGTCACTAATTGGCCAAGTTTATGAGGTACAATTCCTATTTACATTTGTTAGCTAAATTATTCTTATCATGATTTCAGATATATTATTGCCTTCCACATTTTACATTCGATATTATAATCTAAATAATTAATCGATGATAAAATTTTGTTTAACTCGATTATTTAAAACTATACACACATACATATACATACATATGTATATATGTATAAAATTATAGTTTTGACCATAAATATGATTAATATATATATAGTGATCTTCTACAGTAATACATAATTTTTAATAAGTTAACTTTTTTCCTTTTTAATCTGTTTAAAACATGAAATACATTAGCATCTTGTTTAAAACTTAATGTATGTATTTGAATTTTAAAATTCCTTCTGACTATTTTACATTAAAACAAAATCATCTTTTTGGCCCATAATTATATATATATATATATATATATATATATTTCTTATATGTATGTTCATTTTATTTATAAATATATGGATCTTATGTTTGCATTAAAACGGTTTAACTTAACATGTATGTATATACATTAATTTAATTGAAATTAATTTTAGCTTTGTATTCAAATATACATATATGTATACATTTATATTATTATTACTTAGTTAATTAAAGATACTTTACACTAATTAAATGCCATCTAGATCTGAATTTGAATAAATCTTACCAAATCAAAGTTAGATATTATAACCTTAAATTTAGAGTTTAAAACATCAGCTTGTCAAATTATGTTAAATTTTATCAAATTGAATTTCATATTATATATATATATATATTACGATCTCTATAACCATATATATATATATATATCTTATATTAAATTTTTTAATTTGGGTAATAAATATACGCATAAATAACGAATATATATATATGGTAGATATAAATCCCAATATCCACACATTTATATATTAACCATATTATTGTGTATTATTATATGTACACATTATCATTTTGTGTGGAAATTTGGTATAATGATAAATTGGTGTTTGCAAAAGAGGAATGTGGAATACATTAACGATTTCACCTATATTATGCATTTAATATGCATAAATACATACATATGGACATGCATACATACATACATACATGCACATGTATTAGATATTTTCATACATGTTCACATATCATACTTAATTAATATAGATTAATTAATTAAAAATGAAATATCCAAAATAAAATGATTTTATTAAAACAACTAGATTAGATCACCATTAAATATTAGATTTCGTAGGACCATTAAGATCCAATTAAGGAATTTTTTTAGTTTACCCACTTCATCCGCTGTGAAACAGACCGAATTCCAAAAATGGTATCAAAGCCCAAGCGATCTATATAGTCTAATTAGTAAATATTTAGGACCAATTAATTAAATTTATCTATTCGATTAGTATCTATAAAAATACTGTCTAAGCTTTAAGTTGAATAATCAAGTATTCTCCCCTCCATGGCTACTGGTCTGGCCCAATGGGTGGAGAAAGATCAAATGGTTAACCTAGATGTAAGGCCCAAATTGATTTTAGTCTAATCTTTATATTAAAATATGATATTTAAAAATATATTTGAAATTTAAATATTAAGTTTAAAATGTAAAAGAAAATTTTATAAATGTTGTAAAATAAAATTAAAATATTGCACACTTGGTTTGAAAAATTAAATAGTTAAATTCAAAAAATTTAATATATGTTTAATTAATATGATTAAAAATATAATAATTAATTAAAAGTTAATTAGTTAGGAACATACCTATATACTAATATATGCATGTAACAATAATCGTTATAGTTGTAAATTTACCTTAAAAGTGTTTGATATAACGTTAAACTAAATTCTTGAATTAACTAAAAATTAATTAAATTTTTAATTAAATAAAAGGATTTAATAAATAATTAAATTTTTAATTAATACATTAATTAATGAACTAAAAGTTAATTAATTAATGTATGTGTGTGTGCGCGCGTATGTGTGGGCACGCGCCTATGTACTGATACATGTGACAAAACAATAAATGTTATACTTGGTTATTTATCTTAAATAGTTTAAGGTGAATAATGTAAAATTTTATATGCTAAATAAATTTTAATTAAATTGGTTGATTAAAATAAGTGCTAAAATTAGTTAAATATGATTCAATTAATAAGAATTAAAATTAAATAAATTAGGTTTAATTAATTAGATTAAAGTTAACAAAATATGATTTAATTATAATACACATATACGTATTATATAAGCTAATTAAATTATAAATAGTTATAAATTAACTAGGGTTATATAATTATACATGAATATAAATAAATATAAGTGGAACTGAAATAAATCCAAATAAATTTTTAGAGTAAATACATATTTTTGGTACATATCATGATTTCAAATGTGTCTGACACTTGAATCACGAGTGTATTTCATAAGAAATACATTATTTTTTAAATCGATATCACTCAGAATATATTAAATATTATGAATCTTTAATATAAATCCCTCTTTCATTCATTACGCACTATTTGTTGAGCGAACTCAAGCTAGAGTTGTTATGTGTAGTAATACTATTATACTGCCAAGACGGAAGATACATGTATGTATGTATTAAGAAAACTCAATTATATGCTTTATACTTAAGTTATTGTGAAATGATAGGTAAGAGTGAATTATATCACTTGATTTGTTGAGCAAACACAAGATCGAGGTCGAGATTGGGGCAAAGACCACGATTAGGAGTTGTATATTGTACAATCGATAAAAAGTTATCCATCGCTTGTAGGCCAGTAATTTGTTGAGCAAATTGAAGGTCAGAATCCTAAGGCAAACTAAAACTAACACTCACTAGATAAATATAAATATTTTATATTTCTCTTAAGGCTTTGAGGAATATAAAATTTAGTGGGAGCTTTATTAGAAAAATGAAACTGCGATATTTAACCTTTCTTATACTATAAGAACGCATATTACAAAAAAAAATTGTCCACTTCAATAAATTTGTGCAACTAGTTTAATTAATAAAATTATTTATCAAATTGAATTATACTAATGAACCAAATTAAAATCTACAAAGAAACATAAAATACGTTTGGCATGTTGTCGCTTTAAGGCCAATACAAAAGACAACTGCTAAATAAATTTGTGCCTTGGTCACCAAAGTTTTTATTTACTCAGGACTATATATTGTCTTATGAATTTGAATTCTAAAGTAATACATGAATATGGGTACCTAGTCCACATTGGATCACATATAAAAGTTGTGTGATAAACAATCACGTTTGTAATATTTGAAATCTCGATGAAATTAGTTCATTCAAAATGAGCAAGTAAACTATAAAACAAGATTATGTGTTTAATACGATCGAATACAATGTGTTGAAAATGACACTAGATAAAGAGCTAAAAGATCAGCCACAGCCTTGACCAGTTTGCTTTGAAAAGTCTAGTAGGATCAGTTTATAGCAAGAAGGTGGGATTTATAGAATTATTCTTTTATTTTATCCTTTTAGATAATTATTCAAAAGATTATAAGAAGTAAAGAAGTATATAACAAAATAATAATAAGTGCAATAAAGTAAAGATCACACCAGAATTTATATTATTCCGACACCCGCCTTACATCCAGTCTTGAAGTTTCCCCTTCATATTTTCTCTACAATCCTCACTTAACCTGACGAATAAGTATCCAATAGAGTCCATTTGAAATTCATGACCAGGATTTCGACTCCGTCTTTGATGCAACACCGAACATCCCTCTACAAATAGCATTTACACTACTGACTTAGCATGTTCTTCAACAATCCCCATTTTCCAATTTATGCCTTTTACAAAATTCTATAACCACTCAAATAAATATGGAAAGAGGAGTATGAGGTTATAGGAATTGGATCTTGCAATATGATAAGGAATTTGGGATTTTTTGCAAGAGGTTAGAGATTAAGAATATATGAGAGATTATAAATTAAAGAAGATTGTATTTGATATTTCATTATTCATTGTTCTTATCTCTAAAATGAGGAGGTTTTAATATTGGTGGAGATATAGATCAATTGAGGAAAGCTACAATGGTTATATTTCAAAATTGAAAGAAAATAATATTTTAATTTAAAAATAGGTAATAGTCACTTTTTAAATAATAGAAAGAGGAAACTATCATAATTTGAAAAAGAGAAATGTTCTACTTAAAAAGAGGCAACGGTCATATTTTTTTGAAAAAGTAATGATAAAATTTTGAATGTTGAGATTTAAATTTGAGTAGTTTTAACAGAGTTTATCCCTATGTTATATAGGGGGGGTGTGTGTATGTTTATATGATTCAACAAGTCTTCAAATCTTTACTTAATTGTCTTTATATGTGATTTTCTCCAAATGTTTGCATTGTTGAGAAATATCAAAAAATGTGCTTGCCAAGAATTAAACTCCTAAACTCTCAACTAGAATTTGGCATACAACCACTTAAGCTACACATGTGTTTATGTTGGTTGTCATTACTTTTCTATGCTTTTCCAATAAAGCTTGTCCTCTATTTTATTGCTTCTTCGCTTTGTGTCTTTGATGACTTTATAAGCATGATATCATTTCTTTGATGTTCATATATATGTTATATTTGTAATTTGATTTGAGTTTGTTTTTCTTTTGCATGTGTATTTCAGTAGTGTTGTCTTTTACCTAAAGACTTATATAAAACTTGATAGAAGATGTCAATGGCATTATCATATGGTTGTTAACATCAAAACTCACAAACTTGTTTCCTAACAGTCTCCCTCTGTTTCATGATGACAACAATACAACATATATAACATAAAAATATAAAAATTTATATTTCTCCTCCTGAATCATTGATTTAAAATTATTTAGAGCTCCCCCTATATATATGGCTATTTTTACATTTCTCTTCCCCTGTTCTTTAAATGTCTCTACTCCTAAGTCATCAACAAAAGGAAGGAAAAGTAAATTTCTCTCTACTGAACTTTAAACTGAGTAATAGTTTAAATTGAGTCATTTGTACACATATACCAAATTCTCATCTAAGTTTAATTAACATTGCTTAATATAATAGATTTC
Organism: Allium cepa; assembly: GCA_030765085.1. Lineage (NCBI taxonomy): Eukaryota > Viridiplantae > Streptophyta > Magnoliopsida > Asparagales > Amaryllidaceae > Allium > Allium cepa. Next base: position 680,119,415 of record CM060938.1, read on the forward strand.
TAAAGATATCAGCGGTCTGATTTTCTTAAGATATATGATCACATATAAAATGATGTCTAACATAAATATGTTAATCCTCAAGGGATTTACTAGATTCTTCGATATATTAATAGCACTCATGTTGTCACGATATATAGGAGACCTAATGTCGACACCAAAAGTGGAAAAACACTCGAAAACCTATGAAATATTGAAATCTGGTAAATAATAAAAGAAAATTAAAGAGAACATGAGGATATTTATAATGGTTCGGTAATCTCTGGCCTACTTCTACTGTAGTTTATTGATTATTTGATCAAGAGTCGCCGGCACAAGGGATTGACAAGTTCTTAAAGCCTGGAACGGTTAACACTATCTGCCTTGGTAACTATGGAAAGGAAAGGTAAGAGATGATGAAAACAAAAGTGCTAAAAAGTCCTCTCTTGGTTGCTATGGGTTTGTACTTATAGGGGAATATGCCAACAGAATTGGAGGCCCAGGAAGTGCAAGGTCTAGATCCAAGTTCAAAGGTGTAGGAGAGCAAAATTCGACCGATTCAACGATAAAAACCACTCAATACCAAGAGTTTCCTCTTGGCACTGATACATTTTTGTTGGTGGAATCTTCCCCACTTTCTTCCACAGTGCTTCTTATTTTAATCCTATTATGTTTCAAACACTTTTCCTTAAAGATTGAGTTGTTTCTTGATAAATTCCTTGATACTGCTTATCTTTTTCTCTTGCTCTGCTTTCTTTCACGAAGTCCTCAGATTTGCTTGTCTATCCTTTGAGGAAAGCACTGCATGGCAATCGCCTAAGGTAGTGTTTCAAGTACAAATGGTTTTGGAGATCCATAGTGGTATATAAAGCTCTCGGTACCGAGTTCTTCCTCTCGGTATGGAGTGTTCCACTTTCTCCTTCGCTTTTGGAACTTGTTGAGTATGACCTTTTTGCCCTTTTTAACATGTTTTCAAATTCGTGAATCGCTCCTTCTTCATCTTGACATCCCAATTCCAGTGGAAATCTGCTTGGTCAAAAAAGCTGGTTAACACTTAGTAATATAAATTCCAAATTCAAAAACCCATACATTCCCCCTTTCATTGACCGACCAATCTAATACTCTCCTAAAAAGGGCGAATTTTCCAAGTCCCCTGCTTCGTAATCGATCTCGGGTAATGGTATGTCTTTGATTTCATCGCTTTTAGGAACTTCAATTCTCACATGAATCCATCACTAACCTTTTCCATTCTGTTTCCAACTTGTAGGTCATCTGCATTTTCCTTTACTATCACCGACCACTTAAGGCTTAGGTCCTTTGGGGATCTTCACTGCGCCGACCTTCTTTTCCATGGGATTTATTACTCATGTCGTTCCTCTTAGTTCTGCAAAGGTCTGATTATGAGAAGATAGCTTCCCTGGAGAACTTGGAGAACATTTCCGGATCCTTAGTGGAGTAGCTATTACAAGTGCCACAGATCTGACCGATCAGGTTACTATGGAGGACAGACCGAAGATTGACCTCTCTAAGTTTAAGATAAAGAAGGAGCCTAGCATGGAAAAATCTGTTAGCTCTGTGCCTACAAGCCCCACTATTAAGCTTCTCCTGATCAAGCTGAGGCCCTAAAAATCTAAATCTTCTAAGACTCTCACCGATAAATCTAATGAGCCTTATAGTGCTACTGGAGGTGAGTCTACCCAGCCTGAGGGTGATACCCCTAAAGGAAGGGTAATCAAGGATAGACGGAAGCTCAACGGATGTCCCGGCAGTTCTGGTGACAAGGGCAGAACGAAAGGGAAGAACATGTAGGGGATTCCTGATGGGCGTGGTGGTTCTTTTTAGTTGTGCTTCTGTCTCTTTTTTGTTGTTTTTTGTCCCTTTTTTCGAAAAGCAGGTCGGGTTTGTGCGGGAGTGACCTCCACTATTCTTGTATAGAAAAGTGTAAACTAATGAAAGATTCTTATGTCTTGTAATCATTGTTCCATTATACTTTCCGCACCTTTTGTATTTCGTACCTTCCTATATGTAATCGCCTATGTATATAATATAACTGCTTATGCTGCAATTTATTCATATTATATATGTATACCTGTTCTCAGCAATGCTTTTATTTACTGCAGCTTTGTGCATATAAATAAAAATCCTGCAATTTCTTGGTTATGTTCTAATATTTAGCCCCGTTTATAGTTGCCAAAGTGTTCCATTGGCAAACAGAGCTACAATTAAGCCATCTCCGTAGGTATTCCTGTTTTACATAGGTCAAGTCTCCTTCGATTGATTTTTACTGTATGTGTTGTTCCCCATTGTTGGGAAGCAACAACCATAATTTTTACTTTCTGTTTACATGTTTTTGTTGTGAACCAAATCCTATCCACGAGACTTGTTTCTCCAAATGCCTGACTCTGGTCATTATTATATGACAGTTTATGGGCCAAATTTTCCAATCTCTCCTTGTCCATTTGCGTTCCTCTAATCTTAATCCTAGATTAAAAGGGTCCATTAGTTCCCGTCTTGGATTTCTAATGGCTATCCTTGCTTATCCTAGGCCAAACGTGTCCCGCCAGACCACCAACACTGTCGTGGAAATCTAGTTCGTACACCAGTTCCTGTCTCCAGGAGTCGACAATTTTATTTCTCAATTTTGAGCACTCGTTCTTGATGCTGCCAACTTCCTGGCAACGGCTGATACCTATAAGCTAGGGTCAAATTACCCGGTTGACCTCTAAGTGGTCGTTCCTTTCTACCGTTGCACTATGCCATAAAGTAAACCAGGCAATGGTAATCACACAATGTAAGATAGATCTTATGTTATCTCACTTTTTCGCACAATGCATAAAAAATCGTCTATTGTCTGAAGAGCCTCTGAAATCTTTCAATCGTTGTCTGAATAGCCCGAGAAATCTTTATGAAAATGCTTGTTATTCAGACAACATTTATTCGTCGTCTGATTTAAGTTATCAAACTTTTTAGTTTTGGCTCCATCTTTTTCCTCTCAATTATTTCGTGGCAGCATTTTATTTTTGTTTCCCTCTTTATACTTTTGTTCCCCCTTTTTTTCAGTCTATATCTCAATACAATAAAAATGCCTATCTCCTTCTTATCTTCAACTTAGTGTTTTATGAGTTGAAGCTGTTTCCTTCTCGTCTTCTCATCTTTGTGCAAATCCAATACTCTCTCACTTTCAATTTGGGTTCTCTCGCGTCTTCTGGAATTAGGGTTCCTAATCGAACTCGATTACTACTAATTGGTAAGTGATTTTTTATTATCTTTTGATTTTGCTGGAACTCAATTTACAATTACGCCGATGATGATATGGGTGCTTATACAGGATTTAATTTCCTATATTTTCGTTTTAATATTTTGATTTGAATGGTCATTATGATTTACTAACTTGTTCTTCGTATATATGCTTCGAAACTTTGAGCCTAGATTGCACTTGGTTGTTGATATGTGTACCGATCTTTACTTCGGTTATAGATTTCTCCGCTATTTTAGTTTTCTTGTTCATCTTGGTATAATATGTAGCATTGCTCTATTTTAATTTATGGCACTGCCTTGTTCAATTTGTGGCATTTGCTGTTTTAATTTGTGGCACTTACTTGTTTTAATTTGTGATATGCCAGTGCACTGCCTTGACAAGGCAATGCACACTAGTGATGCCTTGTTTGTGCACTTTGATGGTCCATGTTGCTTTTGCTATAATGGTCTATGTTGCTTTTGCTGGTCATGTTGCTTTTGCTATTACTTTTGCTCGTCCAATTGCTTTTGCTGGTTTCTCGTTATGCTGTCTTGGTTCATCCATGCACGCTATTGGTTTGTGATTTATTTGTATATACTTGTATACACTTGTATATACTTAAGTTTGAACCAGTTCAGTTCTGAAACATTTTGAGTTTCTGAACTATGCTATTGAGTTTCCTTTTTACTCACTATGTACATATATACAAGTACATACATATGTGTATATATGTATATTAGTGTGCTTGGTTATTCATTCGTATATTTGACTTTGAAAAATTCAATCTTTTCTCTTGATCTTCCACATGCTTAAACTGTTTTGAGGTATATGTGTACGTATGTGCATATATGTACATATATGTAATTTATTTGATAGTTCATGTGTACACTTGAGTTCCACTTGCATTACCATGTCTGAGTTCATGTGTACACTTGAGTTCCAATTGCATTACCATGTCTCAGTTCATGTGTACACTTGAGTTCCACTTGCATTACCATGTCTGAGTTCATGTGTACACTTGAGTTCAAGTCCGAGTTAGTGTACACTTAAGTTCATGTGTACACTTGTTCCTGCCTTGTATTTGTTGTATTATTGATGGTTTGAACTTCCATGTATATACATACATACAGATATATGTATATATGCGTGAATGTTTATTGCATCGCCTTGTTTTAATTTGTGGCACTTGCTTGTTTTAGTTTGTGACAAGCTAATGCACTGTCTTGACAAGGCAATGCACACTAGTGATGCCTTGTTTGTGCATTTTGATGGTCCATGTTGCTTTTGCTATAATGGTCCATGTTGCTTTTGCTAATTTCTTGTTATGCTTTCTTGGTTCATCCATACATGCTATTGGTTCGCGAGTTGTTTGTATATACCTGTACACACTTGTATATACTTGAGCATGAACCAATTTGAGTTTCTGAACCATTTGAGTTTCTGTTGCTTTTGCTGGTCCAGTTTTGTATACACTTATATATACTTGAACTTGTGTATTACACCGGTCCATGTTGTACTTGTACTTGTATACTTGTCCAGTTCTGTATATACTTTTGTACACTTGTATATTACACTGGTCCATGTTGCTTTTCCTGGTCCATTTTCCGAACCATTTTGAGTTTATAAACCATTTTATGTGCATTTGCACGTGCTTTTTTGCCTGAGCTTGTTTATGTGCACTATCTTGAATTCAGTTCTGAATCATTTTATGTGCATTTGCACTTTTTGTTTTGCCTGAGTTTGCTTATGTGCACTATCTTGAATTCATTTCTGAACCATTTTGAGTTTCTAAAACATTTTATATGCATTTGCACTTGTTTTTTTCCTGAGCTTGTTTATGTGCACTATCTTGAATTCTTGCCTAGTTGGCTTGTTTGAATTTCGTGGATGTGCAAGTGTGCACTTTCATGTATATACATTCATACATACGTATGTATATACATGTGAATGTTTGCTAATTCGATTGTTATGTGTGTGCACACTGTTGGTTGAATCCCTTGCGACTGGTTTGTACTTGTACTTGTAAATGTTATCGGTTTGTTTTGATTGTTTTACTGCCTGGTTCAAGGTAGTGTTGAGATACTTTTGATTGTTTTGTTGCCAAGTTTGTACTTGTATATATGTGCACCTGAGTTGAGCTCGGGAGGCTCGGGCTTGACCTTGTTCACATTTGCACTATGTTGAGCCTTCAAGCTTGACCGTTGCAACAGTCCATAAGATTTAGTCGATGCTCAACCTTATGGTATTCATAGTGATACACCATGCATATCATAAGTTGTCCGTGCATAAATATATTTGTTTTTGTCTAAAACATGAAGAGAAAACAAATCCAAAAATTGAGGCAATATTAATATTCAAATTCAATTTTAATTTTGCAATTTAGGTTTGTTTCCTTTTCCATTTTACTACGTTGGTTATTTGTTAGGTATTAGAGATGGTTGGACACAAGCTGGAGTAAGCAAATCGAAATCAACGTCAAAAACAAACTCGAGTGAGTGTGAATAAAAAATGTTATATATGAGAGTGTACTGAAATGTTGTATACGTAAGAGTGATAGTGAAAGTTGCATTGTATTTGAAAATGTAAGTAGAGTGATTGTGAAAGTTGTATTGTATTTGAATTTGATTTGAAATAGAATATTTGTTTAAATAAAATTGCAATTCATTTATTTCATTTTGCAAATATTTATTCCATTATATGAACAATTATTCATATCAATCAATATTTATATGCTGTCTAATAGGAAATTCTAGAAATGATGCTATAACATTAGACAACATATGGTTTTTTTGGTTACGTTAGTGCATATCAGATGATGGGGCATATCTGTAGCCTGATGTGCAGTAAGACGGCATGGGATATAATGACAGATAGATATGTAATTAGATAAAAGAGCATATCTATCATCTGATGCGTTTTTTCCTATAGTGTTGCCTACTTCGGGCAATAACAAGTTCCTGGAGGTTGGGGTCGAACTATATGATCGACCCCTAACTGGCTATCCTTTCTTGATGATGCCAATCTTTGGGAAATTAAAATTTCTTGAGGGTCGAGGTTGAATTATTTGATCGAGCCCTAAAAGCACAACCCCCGACTATTATCCCAAGCCTGAGGAGTTTATTCCTGAACATACTGCTAATTGAGCAGTACAATATTTTTGCTTGCATGAACATGGTTCCATTGACTCATGAAGCGAATTGCATTTATAAACAAAAAATATAGCAAGTCTTCTCTTATTCCATTGCCCCTAAGCCCGTGGAATCATAAGTCCATACTGTAGCTAGCTTGAATGTTCCATCTTCAAGCTTTCATTCAATTGTGTATAAGCCTTCCTAATTCAGACCGAATGCCCCATGCTTGGGAGAACTCATTTCAGAATGAGATCCCTACATCAAAAGTACGATTTCAGACCTTCAAATTGAAGTGCCATGCTACTCTTTTTTGGTGAGCAGCTACCTTCAGTTCCTCTTCTCCCCTTTTCTCATCAACCAAATCGAGAGGCTTAGGCAAGAGTTCCTTGTTTACCTTTGGATCGAAATGCCTTTTACGATAAGAAAGGAATTCTAGTTCTATTGGGATCATAGCTTCCAATCCACAAGCCAAAGTGAAAGGATAATATTTCATTGCTGATTTATGGGTCGTCCTATAAGCCAATAATTCTAGTGGAAGCTCATCGACCCAACTGCTTTAGCTTTTGTTAATCACTTCTTTAATGTGGACTAAAGATTTTTCTCACCGCCTCTACTTCTCCTTTCGCCTATGGATGTGCTACCACTAAGAAGGTTTTCTTGATTCTGTACCAATTATAGAAATCCTTGGACTTGGTAGTTTCAAATTGAGTTCCATCTTTCGTGATAATCTTCCAAGGTACTCCAAACTTGCAAATGATGCTCTTCATCACCAAGTTGATCACCTTTTTCATTTTGATCGTGGCAAGCGATTTTGATTCAGCCCACTTCGTGAAGTATTCCACAGCTACTATTGCATATTTGGCTCCTTCTTTCGCAATTGGTAGCTCCAATAAGATCATTTTCCCAAATTGCAAATGGCCATAGGCTAACCATTTTCATAAGTTCTAAAGATGGGGATCTTTGGATTTTTGCAAACCTTTGGCAATGGTAGCATCATTTGGTGTAATCGACCGCGTGCCGGTTAAGTGTTGGATAGAAATATCTATAGTGAAGTATGTTTTTTGCCCACGTCTGGCCCCAGGTATGATCAGCATAGCTACCCTTATGGATTTCCATGACGATCTTCCTAACTTTATCCTTGGTTACACCCCGAAGGAGTGCGTAGAGAATCCTCTCCTGTACAATACTCCTTGCAATGTGAACCGAGGTGCTTTTCAAAGTTCAATTTATTATCGTTTCTTGGGTAAGTTTCCTTGAGAAGATAGTTCTTGATTGGGGTCATCCACGACTATGCTTCTTCTATTGTCTCCAAAATCCACTCAACATCCATCTGGTTGATGCATGGAGCTGCTAAAACATCCAATACAACTAAACCCATCATTTGTGCTTCCTTATAACTAGCTAGCTTAGCTTATGAATCGACTTTCATGTTCCCCTCTCTAGGTGTATGTGTAATAGTGTAATGCTCTAATCATCTAGCAGCTCTAGCGCTTTCGTCGGGAAAGGAGAAAGTCTCGCTTCCTTAGCCTGGTATTTCTTTCTTACTTGACAGACCAACAGTTGGGAATCACTGAATATCTATATTGTCCCTACCCCTAGTTCTTTTGCTATCCTTAATCCTACTATCAATGCCTCTTACTCAACCTCATTATTTATTGCAAGAAATTCCAGCCTCGGAGCATAACATACCAAACATCCTTTTGGAGTTTCAAGCACCACTCCAACACTGAACTATGCTAATTCAAAGCTCCATCAACAAACAGTTTTCAATGAGGGAGTGTGATTGTATCATCCTCCTCTTCATCATCCCACACGGTAAAATCAACAATGGAATCCGCCAATGTAGGCCCGTTTATTGCTATCCTCGAGTGGTAGGTAATATCATACTGGCTTAATTTTATATTCCACTTTAGCAACCTTCTCGAAGTCTCGGGTAGGTATAATACCGTTTCTATGGCTGATCTATCAGTACTTGGATTGCATGAGCCTTAATTACAGATGCATCTTCCTCGATGTAATTAGAAGGCGATACATAAGTATTTCCAACATCGGGCAGTTCTTTTCAACTCCAGTAAACTGCTTGCTGATATAGTAAACTAGTCTTTGGATTCTCGCCTCCTCACGCACTAGTACTACACTCAGCTCATGACCAGATATTGCCAAAAATAAACAAATAAATCCTTCACATCCAGCGGTTTGAATAGGACCGATAGTGTATCCATGTGCCTCAACCGTTCCTCGAAAGCGTTCTAATAGCCCCGATTCCATTCATAGTTTTTCTTTACCTTTTTGAGGACATCGAAGAAGGGTATGCATTTATCTATCACTTTCAAGATGAACCGACTCAAAGCGGTAACCTTCCCATTCAGGCTCTATAGCTCGTTCTTCGTAATCGGGGAGGTCACGTTCCTCTAGGCATTAATCTGCTTTGGATTATTCTTGATACCCCATGCATTGACAATAAATCCGAGGAACTTTCACGATACTACCCTGAAAGAACATTTCAATGGATTGAGTTTCATTCCATACTTCCATAAAAACTTGAACATTTCCAAAAGATCATCCAAATGGTTCCTCAATACTCATGACTTCACAAGCATGTCTTCCACATATACCTTTACTGTTCATCTAATTTAATTCTTGAACATAGAATTTACCAACCTTTGGTATGTGGCTTCAGTGTTCTTTAAACCAAACGAAATTACCCTACAGCAATACATCTTTAAATCCGTTATAGAGCTAGTGTTCTCTTGATCTGATATATGCATCAGAATTTGATAATAACTTGAATAAGTGTCCATAAACAAGAGTAACTCATGACCTACAGTTCCATCTACCAGTTGGCCAATCTTAGGCAGAGGGAAACTATCATTTAGGCTTTCCTTGTTTAGATCTGAATCGTCGACACATGTACGCCATTTTCTATTTGATTTCCCGAACAAAATAATTCGAGGGTACAGAGCATCACAAATGAAAATGTTTGCTATCAGCTTATCCACTTTTTTCTGCAACACAACGGATAGCTCCGGACCCAGACTGTGCCCTTTTTGTTTGACTTATGTAAACTTTGGATCGATATTCAATGCGTGATATGCTTTCTTCAGCAATATCCCGCACATATTCGAATGCGTCCAAAAAAACGTCCATATTCCCTTGGAGTAAATTAACCAATTCCTTCCTTAAGTTAATGCCAAGCTACGATCCAGTTTTCAAAACTCAAGTTGGATCTATCATATCGATTGGGACATTCACCGTCAGCTCAGCTTGTGTTGCCCGCACTTCCCTTGACTTCTTCTTGGGATCCATAGACTTGTCGAACCTGCCATGGATCCTAAGCCAGGGGCATGATTTAGTTGCTATTCTTGTAGATCTTGAATGCGGAGAGTCCCCTTCATATTCTTGCCTTTCTCCCGTAGCTTTGCTTCCCTTAGCTCCACGACATTACACTCCATTCTGTGCTTTGGTCTCCCTTCACCGATCCGACCCTATTCCCTATAGGGAACTTCATCACACCAAGGAGCTAGATTTGTTCTAAAATTGGCTAGGTCCGGTCGACGGTTGGTCAAAAAAGCATTGTATGTCGAGTATTCATCCACAATAACAAAATTTTGAATCTGGACTACTCTGCGATCTCCTTCCCCCAACTCCATAAGTAGATCGATCATCATAATTGGTTGCTTCGCTTCGCTTGTAAACCCTTAGATCTTGGTCTTGTAGGTTGTAACTTCCTTCATTTTAATTTTCATTTGATCAAATGTTCTTCTGAATGGTATGTTCACTGAGCTTCAAGTATCCACCAAGACCCGGTGTACCGTTGTTGGTCCTATGCCTACCGTTATCACCATGGGGTCAAAAGTTGCGCTTCAACTCCATCAACATCCCTATTTTTGAATACAACATCATCCATTATTAGTCTTCATTACTTGGAAGGAGCTCCGTCTTCCATGGAAAAGCAATCCTTCTGTGGTATGTGCTTTAGCGGGTTCGCGTACCATTCCATTTCCCTATAGTTTTTCTTCGTTGGATGAGGTCCTCTAGTTATGGTATTGATAACCAATCTTCCATCATTTCGCCTAGGTCCTTATCAACTTGGTTTATGCTAATTCCCTTGGGAAAGCAACCCTTGGGGTCCTGCGGTTTGACCACATTTCCTTTTCAGTTCTTCAATGAGATCCCTTAAGTATCGGCCCTCGTTCGTGTTATGTCTAAATTTCATGGAAACAACAGAAATTTCTAGAGCGCCTTTCCTACTTAGTCGTCTCCTTCATGTGCGGCTTTTTATATCGTTCTATTCCTTAAGTAGCAAGGTATATGTTCTCTAGTGTATCATTTAAGGGTGTTTAGTATTATGGTTTCATATTTCTCAAGAGTTTCTTATTTTCGTTGCGCCTGCTGCCAAAGCCTTAATTTCTCTTCTTCTAGTCACCAAAGTTTTCGACATTAACCGCCACAATACCAAAGCTATACCTAGCTTGTTCAATCGCCATGGTGCTCTGGATTACTTCCTTCAACTGTCCATCATCGGTCTTCCCTCAAGCTAAACTCATCTCTTCTAATCGCATAAACTGATTAGCCTTGCAATGGAACTCCTCCAAAGTTGTAGGTTGTTTCTTTTTCCGCCATCTATCAAAATTCTCTATGAATACCAGATCCTCCTTCGAATTACTCATTTCTGTAGTAGCAATGTTAAACCAAATTAAGAACTCTTTCAATGACTCCTTGGGTCCTTGAGAAGGCTTGACAAGGAAATCACATCCTTAAGCCGACCAGCCTAGAGCCTAAACTACTCCACTAATTTTCTAGCCAACCCATCAAAAGTCGATATAGAAATTGGCATGAGCCAAGTGAACCACATTGATGCAACTCCTTCAAAGACAATAGGAAAGCACCTACATCGAACAACATCTATCACCCTAGCACGTCTGTATGCCATTTGTACTTAAATAAGTGTTGTTTAGGATCAGTAGTTCGATTATACGATAGCATTATCAGCATCATGAATTTCTTGGGATATTTCTCCTTAAGTATATTTTCCATAAAGGGATCCTTGCATAGTGCAAAACCCCAGTCTTTATTCTTTTGACCTTTTCTCTCCTCTTCCAACCGCTTGACCATATCAGCTATATACTCCTCATTGGCACGATACTCCGAAGGTCGATTGCCAGGAGTTGCACCAAGTGTTTGACTCTGCAAATGATCTTGGTTTGCATGTTGACATATAGGTTCTCCATCAAAGCCTTCTGACTATCAACCAACATCTGGTTCAACTTTTGCATATATTATAGTAACCACTTCATGTTGAGAAGATGATCTTGGTACCGTCTGTTGGTTACTACATTCCAATTAGTGAGCATTTCCTTCATCACTACCAGCAATTGCTACTGAATATCTTTCGGATCTCATAGGCGCCATTTATTTCTATTAGCAAGTTTCTAAATTCTTCAATGCAAAACTTCTGGATCTAACCACTGGACTTTCTATACCCAAAATAGCAAGCTAGATCTGACCGTGAGAGTCAACCTTCTAAGTGAAAGCGCCAAAATGTTGATGCCAAAAGTGGCACAACACTCAAAAACTTGCTAAAATATTGAGATCTAGTAAATACTAAAAGAAAATAAAGAGAACATAAGGATATTTATAGTGGTTCTGCAATCTCTGGTCCACGTTCACCATAGTTTATCGATTATTTGATTAAGAGTCATCGGCACAAGGGATCGGCTTGTTCTTAAAGCCTAGAACAAAGTCTGCCTTAGTGACTATAGAGAGGAGAGGTATGAGATGAATAACATAACAAAGCCTAAAAGTCCTCTCTTTGTATTATTGGGTTTGTATTTATAGGGGAATTTACCAGTAGAATCGAAGGCCCATGAAGTGCAGGGTCCAAATCCAAGTCCAAATGTATAGAAGAGCAAAAGTCGGCCCAATCAACAGTATAAACCACTCGGTACCGAGAGGATTTTATTGGTGGAATCTTCCCCTCTATCTTCTAAATTGATTCCTATTACTGGTTTGCTACATTCGAAACACTTATCGTTGAAGATTGAGTTGTTTCTTGATAACTTCCTTGATATTGCAGTTCTTTTCCTACGTTTTCGCTTTCTTCTAAGTAATTCTTAGAGTACCCATCTATCTTTTGAGACCTTTACCAGATGCACTTCTCTACCATATAAATTGAGAATGATAAGAAAATTAAGCTTAAGCTGAAAGCGAAGAACATTGTCTACCCGACGAAGTCAGAATCAGGAAAGCACTCCATGGAAATCAATTGAGGTAGTGTTTCAAGTACAAGTGGTTTTGGAGATCTATAGCGGAATAAAAAGCTCTCAATATCGAGTGGTCCACTTTGCTCCTTCGCTTATTGAGTATGACCTTCTTGACCTTTCGAACATGCTTATTGAGTATGACCTTCTTGACCTTTCAAACATGCTTCCAAGTTTGTAAATCATTCCTTCCTCATCTTGATGTCCCAATTCCAATGGAAATCTACTTGGTCAAAAAGCTGGCTAACATTTACTAATAGAAATTCCAAAATCATTTAACATTTGTTGCAGTATATTACTCATGCATTAAGTAAAGCTATCGAAATTAATTTTCTTTGCAAGTTTATAAGGATACACAATTTTGTTTCTTGCTAAACCAAGAGACTAAGTACTGGCTATAAAATAGCATGCGCCACTCATCATTTTTCTATCCATCTTGCTTCATCTAAAGTCAACATCACTATAGTATACTAACTCAGAAGGACTACCTTTTGGGTAGAAAAGCCCATAGGCCTTAGTTTCGATTAGGTGGTGTAATATTCTTTTAACAGTTCTTAAATGTGATTTCCTTGGTTGAGCTTGAAATCTAGCACATAGGTGGATTCTTATCTTAATATACGATCAGTTGGCTATTAAGTATAATAAAGATCTGAGCATGCTACAACATAGGTTCCATTTTTTCATGATCTTAGCGTATTCTTGTGCTCATAGGAGTTGGTTTATATGTATTATTTTCCATTCCAAAACGTATTACTAAATCCTTACAATGCTTTTCTTGATTTATAAAATTTCCATTATATAGTTGTTTAATTTGTTAACCAAGAAAATAGTTAAGTTCTTTGATGTGGTGCTTGTTTAAGTCCATAAAGCGCTCTTAAGTTTATATACATGGTTGGAAAAAATTTCAAGTTTAAAGAGAGGTGGTTACTGCACATAAACATCTTCTTTAATAATTACATTTAGAAGAGAAGTTTTTACATGCATTTGAAACCATTTAAAATTATGATGAAAGAAAAAGCTAATAATATTCTTATTGCTTCAAGTCGAGCTACGGGAGCAAATGTATCTTCGTAATCAATTCCTTCTTCTCGATTATAGCCCTATGCTACTAGTCTAGCATTATTTCTAATTATTTCACCATTTTCGTCATTCTTTTTCTTGTATACCAATTTAGTTCCAATAATAGTTTGATTTGAAAGTCTAGGAACTAATTCCCACTCGTCATTATAAATAAATTTGTTTTGTTCTCCTTGTATAGCCAACAACAAATATTCATACTTTTCAGCTTGTTTATCATTTTTAGATTTAAAATTAGATATAAAAGAATGTGATGTATTTCATTTAGTTTCTTTTTTGCTAGAACATTTGTGCTTATATCACAAATGTTTTCAATAGGATGATCCTTTAAAATCTTATAAGGTGATTTTAAACGATTATTTCTAACACTTGAGTTTCAGTATATTACCGTCAACAACTTCATCATTAGTTAATCATTTTGTTTTTTAATAATTGTTTCTTTTATTTCTGAAACTTCTAGTTCATCATCTTTAATTATTAGGTTTGCATCAAAAACAGTGTGTAAAGGTTCTTCTATAATTGCGGTGCGTTGATTGTAGATTATCCGATAAAGATATCTTCGTAGGTGTTAGTTTCAAATTTTCCTAATTGGCCTTTTGTATCGAGTATAAAGAGTTTGCACGAAAAAATATAAAATTAGTCATGTTAGGTTTCTTTTCATAGGTTTATTTTCATTGAGTAAAGGGTTTTCTTTGTTAAGGGTCTTAAAGAAACATGATTCAAAACATAACTTGTAGTGGATACTACTTCAGCTTAGAGGTTCTGAGGAAGATACTATTGAAAAGTAGTGTTCTGGAGCATTCCTGTAAGATCCTAACTTTCCTTTCTACAACATCATTCTGTTGAGGTGTTCTAGGAAGAGAAAAATAATAGACTATACATAATGAAAAATTTATTAAATGTCCTTCTGAATTATTCATTTTGATCACTTCTTATTTTTTTGATTTTTGAATTTCTCAGGTTTTGAATTCTTTTGGAAATGTTTTAAATGTCTCAAAAGTTTTGCATTTGTGTTTCAAAATAAATGTTCAAATGCATCCTGAAAAGTTGTCAACAACTACAAAAACATAATTATTGCGATTGATTGATTTAACTTGTGAAGGCCAAAATAGATCTTGGCGAAGTAGTTCTAGTTGTTTAGTTATGGAAATTTCATCCTTAGATTTTAATGAATATCTTCTTAGTTTATCTACTTGACATGCTTCACACAAGTTATCAATTTTAAAATTTATTTTAGGCAACCCTCTAAGAATCTCATTCTTCAATTATTTATTAATACTTTTGGAGTTAATATGTCTAAAGCGTTGGTGCCATAACCATGGGTCAATAATGTTAGCAACTAAGCACATATCGCTTTTATGGTTTACGTTCATATTTAAAATATAAACGTAACCTTTTCTTAATCCTCCAAAAATAAATTATATTTTTCGTCATAAATGTGGCATTTTCTTTTTTGAATGAGATTTTAAACCCTTTGTCACAAAGTAGACTTATGCTTAATAAATTGTGTTTGAATATTTTAACTAATAAAATATTTGTAATAAGGGTAATGTTGGGTATACCATTTCTGGCGTCCCCTTTTCCAATCATGTGTCCTTTGGAATTGTCCCCAAAGGAGATTGTTTCACCAATATTATAGATGATATTTGTTAACATATTGTCGTTTCCTCGCATGTGTTTGGAACATTCGCTGTCTGGTATCCATCTTCCCTTTTTTGTGGAGTACATGTAAATAAACATATATTGGTACCCTTTTACTGTAAAGGCCCTAAGGTTTAATGATACCTTACCAAAAATATTGATATGGTTATAACGTTTATAGGAAAATATATAAAAAACAATATGATATCAACTTTGATTTGTGTCATTGTAACCAATGATACCCTTTATGGTATATATTCCTATGTTTTAGATAACCAAGCCTAAGTGTGTTTAGTTGTCCCTTTGCAAACAAATTTACTATGGTTATGTAGTTCAAGTATAAAATTCTCAATGTATTTATTTCTAATTAAGTGGTGGTTTGTTTCCGAGACCTATATTTTATAGTCTCATTTTTAAGGTTTTATCGATTAATAGTAGGTTTCTTGAACATAGTTTATAAAGCAGCATGTTTCTTAGTATATTCTTACCAAATTAACATGCTTCTTATTACTAGAATATTTTTTTAGTTTTGAAACCTAAGTTGTAGGGAATTTGAAGTGTTAATCTAATTATAAAGATTTTCCATACCTTTATTAAATTTAGAAACATTAGTGGTGAGTTTTTCTAAATTTTCATTTAATGTTTTTACTTCACCATTTAATGATTCTACTCCATTCTTTAAATCACAATTATCCTTGGATAACTTTACATGTTCATTTCTATACATCTTAAATTCATTTTCTAGTAATATATGTTGTAATGATAAATTATTGATATTAGTTATTTTTCTAATTCTTCTTCTAAAATCACTTTCTAATTTTCAATATTTCAACTTCTAACTCGAGTCTATTACATTTACCTATCGAATCCTTTTTAGCCCTTTCTTGTGTTTTATAATGTTATAATTGAACAATATTAACAGCCAAAAGATCATTATTAGAATATCATTTTGTACCTTATTCTCAAGAGCCATGTTTTCTTGCTCGCAATCATTGTTATTATCGAAATAAGAAAAGGAATCATCCCTCTCACTTAAAAAGCTTCCATTTTCTTTTCCTTCTTGTTTTTGTATCGTTTTCTTTTCTTGTTAAGCTCCAAATCATCCTTTTTCATGTGTCCACTTATGTTACATTCGAAGCATTTCATTGATGCAGAATTATTATTGTAACCATTTTTCATCTGAAATTTTAGGAATTTTGTAATGTTTCTAACTGACAGGCTAAGTCATTTATGATGAATTCAGCATTTTCCTTAGCTATGAATGGAAAGGACTTTTCTTCTTGAGTTTGATTATTTCTAGAATATGAGTTTACCTCATATTACATCATATTTCCAATTAACTCATCAACTTTGAGTTTGGAGAGGTCGTGAGCTTCTTCAATAGCTAGAACTTATCTCTTTTACTCTTCGGCTATTAAGTTTACAATTTTAGATACAATATCAAAATGTGATAGTGTTAATCCTAATCGAAATAAGCCATGAGTAATATTTTGAAGTCTAGCCTACATATTAGAAATTAGTTTATTTGTATTCCTTTTAAAAAGTTGAATTTTTTCTCCAATGTGAATACCTTTGTTTATTTTACCTTACTAGTGCCTTCGTATATGATTTATAGTGTGTGCCAAATTTCATAAGCTATTTTGGCAATATTTACTCTATTAAATTCATGTATACATTAGGTAAAATATAAAATGTTCATGCCTTTTGAACTATTTTCAACCATGGTTTTTCAGCAACACTCCGAAGGCCATAATTAATAGTAGGTCCTATATATTTAATTTGAGTCATTTTCCAAATAGAGAAACTATTGGATTGCATATAGACTCTCATTTTGGTAGTCCAATAGGTATAGTTAAAACCTATGAATAAAGGAGGGAAAGCATTAGATTTTCCTTTAGAGAATATGGGAAATCTTGAAGCGGCCATTAAATTAAAAATATATTAAAGAATATATCCATGAAAAATGAACAAGTAGATTCAAAAAAATGTTGTTATGCTTTTTTGAAAACCTACTCTAATACTTGTTAAATTGGTAAAAAGGTGAGATTTAAATAATTATTTTCTTATTTTACCTTTTCTAATAATTATTTATATGATTATAAGAAGTAAAAGAGAATGATAAAGGAATAATAAAAGGTGCAGTAAAGTAAATTCACGCAAGAATTAATATTGTTTCGAACACTCATCCTACATCCAGTCTCGAAGCTTCTTTTTTAGATTTTCTCCATGGCCCTCCCTTAATCCAAAGGAATAGGTATCCCATACGTCTTGCAGATAATATTTTTCATCAAACTTGGGATTATATAATGCATTGTGAGGAGCAAAGGTTACTTACTGATCGCTAGGCTTAATGATCGAAAAATGAAGGGAAAAGAGCATTCAAAGGTAAATATGACCAGATGCGAATTGGTTCGGCCAAGTTTCCTATGTCCACTATGAAGTTCTCTTATTATATGCCTCTGTTACAATTACAAGGGATTATAAGAGAATAATTAGAAAAGATCATGCGCCCAACACTAAAGAAGCCACTAAACTCTAGGAGCTGCTGATCTTTGGTAGCTTGAGTAGGGATCCTAGGTTCCAACCTCCGGCCAACCCACCTTTGGTCCCCATCGGAGGTCCAACCAACTTGGGATCCCCTCCACCGGGGGCCTAAAATCCAACCTTGAAATAACCATGCATGGGGTTCTTATAGTAGTTGAACTGATACTTAGTCGACTAAGATCATACCGCAAAACATGCATGAAGCATGCCTAATCAATGAT
This sequence comes from Allium cepa, assembly GCA_030765085.1. Lineage (NCBI taxonomy): Eukaryota > Viridiplantae > Streptophyta > Magnoliopsida > Asparagales > Amaryllidaceae > Allium > Allium cepa. Next base: position 680,137,503 of record CM060938.1, read on the forward strand.
ATGGTTGAATGGACTTGATGAGAGATAGTTGGTGATAGAAAGGAATGCGTGGCTGAGATGAAGGCCACAAAATTATATTAGGAGCATGCTTTACCATGCTTTGCATCAAATTTAGCTGTACCTTTTGGAAGATGTTACTGGGATGCAAACGGGCCAGATAAAGGGAATCAGTCGAAAAATAGGAGGTAGGCCGTGTTAGGCTTGCGCCTTGCTTTGACTGGCAAATAGGTTGCAGGGGTTGTTGTGCTTGGAGGCTTCGCCAGTTGTAAATTGACGTGCAATTGAGCAGAGGTACCAATGCGGGCCTAGGCTAGATTCGGGCAATCATCACATATAGTAAAACCTAATCAACTTTCCCTCAATGGTGGTTGGCTTTCCAGTTAACTTGTAACCAATCAGCTTGGAACGGACCAGGCCAGGCTTTGATGCCTTAATTAGTTTTCCTTCTTACTCATGAAAAAATTAAGTAACATTTTACCCCAAACTCCATTCCCGAGAATAGGTTTGGGCTTGTAAAATCATGAAGAGTCCATCGATTGATGGTTCTATCATGCAATTAATTCACCGCCCACATGGCATTCCACAATTGGCTACAACAGTTAGGCTTCTCAATACATGGTAGGGATGTGTTGTTTAACTATGTGCGTGGTATGGAACAACACTTAACATTTTTGAATGGTTAAAACCCTTCTTCCCTTTTTGATTATATCAGCTGCGATTGAAACAAGAGGTGTATAAATACCCCCTCTTCATCCTCTTTGAACCCATGAGGCTATTAGCATGTAATTTCTTTAACAAATCCAAACTTTGCAAGGTTTTCTGTCGATAAAAATAGATTGCTTCTCATTCCTCTTCCTACCCCATTATTCTTAAGCGCTTGGGTTTTTATCAAATTTGGTTGGGATTAAAAGGAAAGAAGCAGCTCTTTGGGAGTCGAACTGTGTCTATTGCAGTTCATACCGATTACTAGGATTTTTTCTTCTTAAGATGCATCTTGCTTTAAGCGTGGAACTATGCTTGTGCTTTCTGGTCATTTTTCGATGGCGATTGCTTATCGGTATTGGAATAATGATCCAGGTGAAGCTAAGGGGCTTTCTTACTTTGATGCTCTAATATTCCCGACCTTAGGTTGATTTGGATGCTTCAATACCTTCTTGGAAGGAGTAGTAGCTATCTCCTCTACTGCTTCTGCCATAGCCAAAGCCTTGATTTTCTCCTTGGTGAGGTTGTATAGAAGATTTTTAGGGTCTCATATGAGATTCAATGCAGTAGACTTTGAAGGTAGCGGCACCCTCAATTTTCATCAATAAGTTCTTGATCGCTTGAAGTGCTGGGGGGTACCATCGGTGCAGTCGAGTGAGGCCTGGCGGTGATAAGAGCATGGGTCAGCTGGCCTTTGAAGAGGGTTGTTGAGGTTCCTCTTCTTCCCTTTCTCATTTTCTTCCTTTCAACTAATTAGTGGTTGAAAATCTTTGTAAACCTAGCGGGATGGGCATTGTGCCCCCATATTCTTTTAAACTAAATAAAGAGTGAACTTTTTGTTGAAAACTTGTTATTTATGAAATTAGTTGTCTTTGGTTGTCTATCAACGACTAGTGAGGTAGTGTATTTTGGATAGTTAGCAAGTCCCTTACATTGGGTTGACTAATCTATTTTAATATGTTGAGTCAGCTAATAGGCTCGGAAGCAAGCATTGATCAAGCAACCAATCGTTCGACCGTTCTGAGGATGGTAAATGATAGTTGAGCTTCACTATGATGCTTTGTTGATAGGCGGTCTTGGCATGGATCTGAGCGTTGAGTGGATCGAGATCCTCCCATACGTCACGTGGTCAGGATAAGTTCCTGCATTATTTTCAGAAGGAATTCCTTGTTTAGGACATGTAAATTAGTAATGCTATCATATGACCAATTGTGTAGTTAAAGCGCTTAACAGTTCTATAGCGGTGGAGGTGCAAAAAGTTATAGTAGGGATATAGCGAAAAATAGCGGATATGTAAAAAGCTTCATTGAATATAAAACCAAACACTTAAAGTTAATTTATTCTTATCCTCACATTATTTTTGTAGGAAAAAGAAATATTGTTTAATCTTATATAACAAAACCTATAAATATCATGATTTATGCAGCCTACATTTGGTGACTACAATACATTTCTAACTTATTTTGAGCATTTGTGCCTAAAAATTTGATCTTCACCCTAAGTTTGTTGATTTGATTTAATAGAGAACTAGTCAAATCAACTTTCTTATATTAATGTTGCTAAAGCAGGTGTTAAAAAATCTTAATTTAGCGGGTAAAATGGAAAATAGGCAGGCTTAAAGCGGGGCTACTTTTTAATAGCACTAAACTAAAAAGGCGTAGCGATCGAAGAGAACTTAGGGCTATAGCAGGGCTTTTGCTGAGCTTTAGCTGGGATTTAACTGCACAAAGACTAGCAGAACCCATACATTGATAAGAGCCATGTATTGGCTAGGTACCAAGTGGCAGGCGTCATTGGTGTAAAGTGAGAGCGCATGTTGGTCCATGTGTTCTCTTAGGTGACAAGCGGTCATGTAAACTAGAGTGCATGGGGGGCTCTAGGGTTCTCTTGCGTGGCATGTTGTCTATCGTTAGGTGACCATAGGTCCTAGCTCAAAGTGGAGCGCATGGCTCGCTCGAACACTCATGCATAAGGGTGGGGTATAATGGTAAAACGAGTGACATGCGTCGTCGCCCGTAAGAATTTAATAGATAGAAATGGTAAAGACAAAATTTATCTAGTGCATCATTCTACTATTGAGCTGTCCCGGCAAGAACCTAAGCACCGAGGGGATTGAAGGTTCTCTAGGGAGACATGATGTAATTAGGAGCTATAGGAAGGCCCGACTTGAACCTAAGCACTGAGGGAATTGAAAGTTCTCTATGGTGACACGCTGCAATAAAGAGCTATAGGTAGGCCTAGCTCATACCTAAGCATTATGGGGCTAGAAGGTTCTCCAAGGTGACATGCTAAGCTACAGGAGGGTTCGGCTAGAACCTAAGCGTTGAGGAGCTTGAGGGTTTTCCAAGATGACATGTTGCAATAAGGAGCTATAGGCAGGCCTGGCTCGAATCTAAGCGCTGAAAGGCTTGAAGGTTTTCTAAGGTGATATGCTGCAAATCCAGCAATTGTACGGATGCCGAACTTCGGCATCACTTAGGGTAATAGCGCCGGTCTAGACAACAGTGTCCCATCCTGTACAGAGGATGTGTGACATGACAGGTGAGGGATATAAACTATCAAGGTCATGTACCGGATCATCGATACGCCCCAACATTAAGAGGAGAGAAGTCTTACCGAAACTCATGGGCCCTGAGCAAGGAATTGAATGTATAATGATTCAATCTTTCCAGATGGCCTGGCAGTCCTTGATAAGGAAATGGGTTCACGATAAACCACCATGCGGATAATCTACTGGACAGGAAGGGAGTGACGACTTGCATAGTCTTGGGCGGCAAAGGTCGGCAGTCCCCAAACAACGTAATGTGCATAAGATAACTCATCCTTATTGGATAGCCTTGGTGAAAAAGCTAAACGATCCATGCTATACGATCTTCAATGTATTTTCACAAGAGGTTACAGGCTCAGAAGCGAGCTTGAAAAAGGCATTGATGTCATAGTCTGCGCGTCTTGAGACACGCAGACGTGCTGCTTTTAGATGCCACCTACAGGGGTGCTTCTCCAGGCATTAACAAGAGTGTTGGGTCATTAGGAATTTTTGTATGGGGGTGCTCGGAAGGAGGCTAAGATTTCATAGGAGGGTTACCCTCCCCCTGGGTTTTACCATGAAGCGAGCTATCCAAGATGGTTTAAATCTTGAGGTAGACGTCTGAGCTGATGGGCACGGCCCTCACACTGGGTGCACGCATAGTTGTCATAATTTGGTTGATAGTGGCAATAATGTGAGGAGATGAGGGGGCACGCACAACAACTATGCATGAAACAAAACCAAACTAAGATAGTTGAGGAATATTCCTTATGATCGAAGGAGACAGTGGAGCACCATCCACATTTGCTAGTGTTAATGTTGGATGCTAGATACCAAGTAGGGAAAGTGCTTACATAGGATACTGCTAACCACAAGATAAAAGGTTGCCTTACTCCTAGCGCCAGAATGTTGACAATATTTTTCACCAACCGTGGAGTTATGATAATACATTATGAAGAGAAAAGGTTACTTGCTAATTACTAGGCTTAACGATCGAAAAAAAGGTAAAATGGCATCCAAAGGTATATGGTATAGATGTTAAGTGGTTTGGTCAAGTTGCCTACGTCCACTGTGAAGTTCTCTTACTATATGGCTCTCTTACAATTATAAGGAAGTACAACATAATAATAAGAAAATAACGTGTGCCCAAGACTAAAGAAGTTGCTAAACTCTTAGAGCTGCTAATGTCCAAAAGCTTGAGTGGTGGATCATGAGTTCTAACCTTAGGGGGATCAAACCACCAGGGGTCCCTTCCCCCAGGGGTCCAAACAACCTAGATCCCCTCCACCGAGGCCCAAAACTCAAACTGGAATAGCCATGCAATGGTTTCTTATAAAAGTTGCACCGATACTTGGATGGATGAGATTATGCCGCAAAACAGGTATGAAGTGCACTTTGCCATTGATCTGGTTGAATGGACTTGATGAGAGATAGCTAACAATAGAATGGAATGCGTGGTGAGATGAAGGCCAATAGAACTATACTAGGAGTAAGCTCTACCATGCTATGCATTAAATGCACTTGTACTTGTAGTATGCTTGTATGAAATGGGACATGCTTCTTGTTAGAAGTAGGTATGCCTGGTTGTACCTCTTGTCGCTTTGCTCCCCATTCCCAGTTGGAAGGATGTCCCGAGCTAGTTTGCTGAGACTATAAGAGAGATGGGGACCTTGCAAAATTCAAGGGTCTAAGCTGGTTGAGACGAAATGGAGTGCATTTCACAAGTGGCTATATCAAAGCTGTATCGATACCAAGCCACCGGTGAGATAGTCTCAAACTATGCCGATCGAGAGATAGTTAAGAGAGGATGCTTGAGAAAGCGGGCCGGTCTATCATCGAGTTGCAAGCGAGAGGGAGTCGGTCAACTAATGGGAATGGGCCGAGCCGAGCTTGTGCCATGATTTGACCGATGAACCGGTTGTTGGGGTTGCTAGGCCGGGAGGCTTCACCAATGGAAGGTTTGACGTGCAACTAATGATGGCCTAGGCTAGTTTTGAGCTATCATCACATAGGAAAACCAGGTCGGACCGCCCTTAACTGTGGTTGGCTTACGAACTGACATGGACCAAGTCGGCCTGGACCTAACTTAGCCAAGCTGAGATTCCTCGGTTAATATGCCTTCTTACCAACGGAAAAAAATAAGCAACATTTTTCCCCAAGTGCATGCCCGTAAGCGGGCTAGTGCCTGTAAAATCACAAAGATTCCATCGACAGACAGTTCTTGCATGCAATTAGTGCACCTCCCATATGGAACTGCACTATTGGTTGCGGAAGTTATGCTTTTTGAGATGTGGCAAGAATGTGTCGTTTCGCCCACACTTGTGGAGTGAAACATCACTTACCATTATTGTATGGTTAAGATCCTTCTAGTCTTTTTTATCATAACGACTGCGATTGAAAGGAGAGGTGTATAACTACCCCCTATTCTTCCCCTTTGAACACTTGGGGCTATTAGCATGCAATTTCTTTAGCAAACTTGAACTTTACACGGTTTTCTATTAATAAAAATAGATTACTTTGCCTTCCTCTTATTCTTTCATTTCTTTTGATTTCTTAGGTTTTTATTAAATTTGGTTGGTATTAAAAGGAAGAAAGAAGCTCTTTGGTGGTCGAACTATGTTTGTCGATTGCAGTTCAAATCACTTGCATGGTGTAACATCCCTCACTTGGAGGTTTAAAATTAACGGCTATGGATGCTGCAGTCATCCATAGTTATTAATTCTTGATGACCAAATATGGCAATGTTAGATACATTGATATAACAGAAACACATGGATATGGAAAAAATTTAAAACCATTAAAAAAATTTCTCATCCCATTTCATATCAAATTTCAAATTCATTACGAATCCTAAATTAGAGAACCACATTCAGAGAAAATATAATTACTACAAAATACGCCAAGAGCGACATATGAAGATGACCCCTTGAATGATCAGAGTCTAAACATAGGAAATTAAACAACTTTTCCTTTTTACATCAGAACAGAGTGGAAGCAAATAGAGAAGAACTCCTATTAGCTAGCTTGCTTCCTGCACGTCTCCAAAAGCTTATTCGTCTAAAGGAGAACCTAAAAACCTCAACTCTTAAACTACTCAAAATTAATTGAGCACCCGAGAGTTTAAGGGGAAAACATAAACTTTGAGTTAGTCATAAAGCCTGGTATGAATAACAATCTACCATCTCGAATCACTTAGATATCTAGTGAGACCACGCCGCTTAGCGGAATCGGTTTTCCCTCACTAGCATCTTGTCCAAAAAAATTTAATAACCATATACTGTGCACATGCATCCACTGGTTAAAACATAGCAATTTAAAATATTATGTTGATATGCAAACAAGCAAAATAATTTGGATTTCCCATCCCCATTTACTTGGCTATCTGTCTCAATTAAATTTTTTAGGGTCACTATTAACTTATTAGTTTTCATAGGCTGACTAATAACCTGTTTAAAACTTATGAACTGTCTATCTGGTCTTGTAGTTTTCATAGGATCACTAAAAACCTATTGGCCCCGCTAAATAACTTCATTATTTTGTGGGTTCTCCCTGAACCTATTGGTTTCTCCAATAACTTCTTTCATATCATAGTTTTCATGTGTTGACTATAAACCTATTGACTTCTGTCAATAACTTTATCCAGATATAGTTTTCATGGGATCACTACGAACCTTTTGTCCTCTGCCAATAACTCTTTCCAGATATAATTTTCATAGGTTCATTATGAACCTATCTATCTAACAACTTCTTTGATTAATCTTTGGGCATCCTATGTTTTGGTCTATGTGATCTCCTGGATAAAATTCTACTCATACAGGAGTTAACTCAATTTATATTCACTACTGGGTCAACCTAGCAGGTTATTCTACCCTTTTTCCCTAAAATACAGTTATGGGACCATTATATAGTGAATATGTTTATAGAAGAAGAAAATACAATAACATAACAATACAACACTTATGGTTTTAATATCCTTGAAATCATTTCCAAATGAAATATGGTTAATCCCTTTAACCCATTATTTTTATCAAGGAAAGTTTCTTCAAAAACTCCAAAGTCAAAAGCCATTTAAAAACTCTTTTATATTGCCATGGGGTTTCCTTTAAAAACAAGGTTGGTTCTTTGTTTTGAAAACTAAGGCTTTCAAAACCTTATAACTTTACTTTGAAAGCATTAAAATATATCTTTCGAAAGCATTCAAACCTCCTTTTCAAAAAACTTAAACACATGCCTTTCTAAACACCTAAAATATCTCATTCGAAAGCATCAAAACCTTTCCTTTGAAACCATCAAAACATTCCTTTTGAAGGTATGAAAGTATATCTTTCTAGTTTGTGCTATAGATTCGAAACCATTTGAAAGAAACTCTTTCAAAACCATTATATTTAATATTAAATTTAACTTTTGGGTCAAAGTAAACATAATCAAAAGTACCCATTTTGAAACCATTAACCTTTAGTAAAAGAGTCTGGGGAAAACAGATGGCTTCGGAACCATCCTTTCGAAAGCTTTAATCTTTTAAGTAAAACGATTGGAAGGATAGCTTCGAAACACCTTTCTAAACCATTGCCTTCAAAACCTTTAGTTTAAATGGCTAGTGGAGCCCTTTCGAAAGCATAAGGAAGCAGCTTGTTATATTTATGAAACAAAAGCAGGCCTTTCGAACTCATTGAAAAATTTCATCCTATTCGAAAGGTATGAAGACGGCGGCCGTAACGTCCCGCCTTTCTGTACGCTTTAAATCGACGATAAACCACACACGTCATACTTAAACCATACAGAAGGGCGAATTGTTATGGGTAAATAAGAAAAAGCAGAGAAATAAATAAAACAAAACAGAATCTTGCAGCGGAATGAAAAAATAAAATAATCAAATATACAGTTCATGAAGTTGTTTGTAAAATATTCGATTATATTTATACAATACATATGAGAGTTGCACACACCAGCGAATAATATTTAATGCAGCGGAATATAGTGTGTAGTGGAATATAATAATAAATAATAATAAATCTTCTTCTTCGTCATCCAGAAATAAATCTCCAAATCCTAAAATGTTCGGACTGACCCGAGCGAATTGAAAAGACAAAACACTCGAATCGGAACTAAAAGATCTTATGTAAATTAAATCAACGGTAAATAATATGAGTGGAACAACATCAGAGATGTTTACGGGATTTGACATCTCCTATCCAGTGTCTAACGTGAGTGTAGTAACTTAAGAGATGCTCGGGATTCACATCTCCTAAGGATCCGTTAAACTATTTACTATATAGTAATATTTCGCTATTATAATAATGTCTAATAGTAAAATAAACTTACTTTTTAATAGCATTAAGGGGTTACCCGATCTCCCCCTTAACACAATAATAGTCCCAGTAGTCCATCCAATATCGTAGTCCCTCCTGATCGGGAAGTCACCAGAGGATACCACACGGGATACGGGAGAAAACCAAACTCGTACAAGGCGCGATAGGGTAGGTGACACGGCACAACTAGGCAATGCCAGGGTAGATATACTAATTACCTTTTGGGCCGGTGGTAACGCGTAGCAGCTACTACCTCCCACCTTGAGCCACACCCCCAAAATCAAAAATAAAAAGTGGCCACCGAATCAATCCAAAAGTCTGAGTATAATATCGAAGGTATGTGTCCGATAAAAGGTGCTACCTTCTTAGCCCGTCAATCGCTCCTGTTTTAGCCACCTTATGCCAACTCACGGGAGTTGGGTCCACTATTTACCTCAAAGGAAACGCCGCCACCATCCTACTTCATTCTAGAATCTCCACCGCGTACACGGTTGTTAAAGTGGTTTTCAGAGTTAGCAGAGAGTATGACAACTTCCGATCCCGGTCTCTTAACAACCAAACGTTATTATAACACCGCGGTCATTTCAAAATAATTTATACTTCAAAACCAGAATATAATATCCATTTCGAAACCATATAAAAAGGATATCATTTCCATTTCAAAACCAAACCAATATGATATCATTTTAAAAATCACATTATTTCAAAGTTATAAGATTTCGAAACAACAGACTTAAAACTATAACACTTCCAAAACGTAATACTTTGAAATTAATAACTTTGAAACATAACTTCCACCCTTACATGGATTAAATATTAAAATATTTTATAAAACAAACTAGCTTCTTAAATTTCACAAATCAATTCCATAGCAACCCGAATTTCTAAATTTTACATTTAATATATTCCAAAGCTTAAATGTATAATATTTCAAAACCAAATTTGTTAATTCATATATATACCAATTCACTTTTACTATTATTTAGTTTGAAATATTTGCTTACTAAATCCAATATCCTTTAAACAAAACTTTAAATTTCAATAACTGAATATTCCTCAATTCATTCACTTAAATCACCTTAAACCTGAATTAAGTTATAAACCATATTCCTTTAAAATCTCAATTTCAATAAGTTCCAGATGGATTCTTATTACATATAATTCTTAATTATATAAAATCTCAAATCAATTTCAAAACTATCTTCTCAACCTTGATTTATAAGAATTAATATAAACTCTATATTAAAATATAGTTTAAGTAAATACTTATCCATATTATATTTTAATAAAATCAACCTTATTATTAAACTTATTTTATACTTTAACAATTTTATACATAGCTTAAAACGAAGAATTTAACAATATATAAAATAACATTTACAAATATCCAAATCAGTATCTCATAAAATGTAACAACCCAGAATTTCTGTCAATTAAAATTTGTATATTTAATTGAATTTAAATATTAATAAGTAAAATTTATAAGTCGAATAAATTTTATTTCGAATAATTGGATTTAATTGAATAATTAAATCGATAATTTAATATTTGAGAATACAGAAATAATTGGAAATTGGGTTAAATATGATTGAAATTGATTTGTAAAATTTTAATAAATCATATTAGAGTTAGAATGATGTTATAGAACTTTTAAAAATGAATTTAAAGTTAATTTGTGAAATATTTTAATATTTAATTGACGTGTAGAAATAGCCATTTTTCAAACAATCTCGGATTTCGACGAAACCAGTTTCATCGGATCCGTAATGTGATATTATTGTAAGATTTCAAATTTCAAGTCAATAGGATTTATCGTTTGTCCGGGGCAAGCCAAACTGCCTAGAAATTCGTTTAATCAGTTTAATTTAAATTTGATCATTTATTTCCGTAACTCGCACATATGATCGAATTAGCCTCCGAAACACGTTCCACTGTGTTCGGAACGTGGGGTAAACCTTAGAAACGCCAGCCGGCACGTTTCGTTTGGAGTTCAGAAAATTTTGGGGTGAATAGTGTTTGCAAATTTTCTATAAAAGGCCCTTCATTTTCACAAATTGCAACACAACTCAGAAAAACCCTAGCCGCCGTTTCATATAGTTTTAATGGCCGAAATTGTGCCTTCTTCTTCACTCGATCTCTTCCAATCCACGAGATATTTCAACAAACTCTCAACTACAAAGATTTAGAGGGCAACGAGATCTTGAAGATCAACGGCTATGATCGTAAATTTCGTCACGAATCGACCGCAATCTTCGTCTGAATGTCCAGCCATCGTTCACGTTTTTCGAGCCGCATTGATAACCAAGCTTCACTAGATTTAGGGTGAAGGTGGAGTCGAGTATGGGCTTCAACGTGGTATTTTCTGATCAACATCTTGATGTTCGAAATTGGTTGCGAAAATTCGATGTTGATGGCGGCCGTGGTTATCTCGAGTTTGAACGTGAAACTGGGAATGGGGGAGAAGATGCGTGGGACGGCCCTGATTTGCAGAGGCAGGATCCAACGGCTCAGAAATAATTAGGTTTAAAATTTAAACAAAAATAGTAAATTTGTTTATATTATATCGTACAAACTTTAAAAATTCATAACTTTGTCATACGAGGTCGGATTTTTACGAAACAAATTATGACGGGTTCGATTTGTCGAACAATACGCAATGGAACTGGTTTGGAGTCGATTGGAGTCAGTGAAAAATTTGGGTAAATTTAAACGCACGTTTAATTCATTCGAAATAAAACGCGAAAACTGAATTGAAAGCAAGGTGAGAACTTCTCACTCAATCGAATCTGTTTCGATTTAAATTTTAAATAGTTAGATTTAACATTGCTTGATTGTATGCTTGAATGATAAATTGTTATCTATTGTGTTAAATAGACATTATAGCGTATATTAAGCGGATGTTATTTATTAAAAACATACCGCGAATATTTCACTGCAAAGTGAAATGGGTATTATATATGTACTTGGAGTTGATTTCCCGCATTATATAGCAGATGAGACCCTATTGCGCCGCATAATAGCGGATAATATTTTATAAATCCCATATACCGCGATATTCCGTATTGGAATGGAATTGGTATTGTGCTAACATCTGTGGATGCAGGGAAACAGGTTGGAGGGATCCAACTGGATTCCTCACCAGTATTTATTTGATTACAGATATTGTGATATTTGTTGATTATCATATTGATATATGATGTTTTGATTGTCGTGATTGATATATTGTTGCTATTGCAACATTGGGCCTATTTTGGAGTTTTAAAAATATTAAAGTAACGATTTTGAATTTAAAAGGATTTTTAAAGTGATTTTTTCAAAAGTATAAGTTTTATTAAATTTTGAATTGTTAAAATAAATAAACGTTATAATTTTTATTATTATAAAAATTATATTTTTTGGAAAATAGTACTTAAGTATGATTTTGGAGTTATATATAAGCTTTAATAACGAGTTGAAAATTATTAAAAAATTGATTTATTTAAATTGAGATTTTTGAATTTTTATAAACGATTTATATAAAAGATTTATAATATTGATATTTATAAATTAGAAATATAGGAATTGTAAAACGAGTTTTATTAAGCATTAAAATGAAGTATAAATGGATTTCATAAGTGAATCAAAATTACAGATTTATAAATTGTGAAGTTATAAAATGAATAGATTTTGGTAAAATAAAAGATATATAGGTAATTAACTTATAAATCGGATTTTAGCATTTTAATTGAGATTTTTGAATAAGTATAAATGGTTTATAGATGAGATTTATAAAATATATATTTTATAAATCGAAATAATGGAATTATAAAAGGAGTTCCATTAATGCTAAAAATGAGGTTATAAATGGAATTTTATAAGTATAAGATTTTTAAATTTTGTAAATTGAAGTCTTTAAATAAATAAATAAAATATATAAATGGGAATTTATAAACATTGTTTTATAAATCCGAAACCGACTTATTTTGATAAGTCAATTATTTTAGATTTTTAAAGGAGATATATTCACGATTTTGGACGATGGATAATCCTTTAAACAAAATGTGCAAAAAAATGTTGAATTTGGTTAACGAAGAATATTCACGATTTTGGGACAGTGAATAATATGTTAAAGTGTTTTGGGGAAGTGATATTTTAAATAGAATTAAAACGATTTAATGACGTTTTAAAATGCACTAAGTATCGAATACATAGATTTCAACATTCATTGTTGAAATAGACGTTTTCGAGAAATAAGGAAAAGATGGACTATAACACTGTTATTATAGTAAATGATTTCTGAAAGGAAAAGTTTTGTATAGTATTGGGATTTATATATCTATTTAAGTTCGAATCCCTATACTAGTGATTTTGGGTTGTCGTAACGATGTTTTACACAACATTCGTTTTGACCCAAATAAATGTGTTTGAAAGAATGTTTTCCTTAAAAGATGAAAATATATACTTAATTTCGATTTAAGTATATTGAATATTTTCCAAGTGTTGAAAAAAATGGATTTGTAAATTACTTATTATAAAATAAGTATGGAAATGTTTTCCAATATGAATTGAATATTTTGAGATTTTATCTTTTAAAGATAAATTGAAAGTGAATAATTGAAATCGATTTGTAAAATCATATAAAAAGTGAATATTTGGAAATATAAATTCACAATGGAAATTTATAAGGGAAATTTGTTTTAAAAATAAACATTGATTTATTTTAAAAAAGTGTGGAATAAATTTACGGATTTGGAACGTAAATTTAATAAATCGGTAAGGATTTATTTAATTGGTTTAAATGAACCATTTTGAAATGAAAATGAATAGAGATTTGTGAATATATCCCGTGTAGGGAAACGATTTGAAATTTGTTTTCAAAGGTTGTAAAGGTGAAAAGTGATTTGAAATTTGTTTTCAATTGGTTGAAGTGTGGAATTATATATCTAGTAAAGATATTTTGGAAAATAAATAATTTGGAAATTTATTTGGAATTTGGTGATGTTGTGCACGCCTATTGATAGTTAAATAACCGACAATCAATATTTACCTTTAAATAGGTATTGTTGTGATTTCCTTGAATTTGAATGCCACGCTTATTTTCAAAATAAGCGCTCACTATTCAGGTTAGCCGGGAAAGGACCTTTGGGTCACATAACCTATTCCGAATATGTGATACGTCGTGATGGATTGCATTTGATAACCGGTGTTGAAGACTGGATATTTATGAGAACGGAAGGATTACCGTTGAATGTTTCTGCATCGGCTGATCTTCGATATAGAAATTTATTACCCATTGTGATGGGAAGTCCGGTCATGATTAGTGAATATCCAAATTGCAAGGACTTCTTTGGAAGTGCCTTCGGTTCCGTTCGATCCCGGAACAGACTTGTATGGATGTGTGTCTGATGTTACAATTTGAGATGTAAAGCTGGTTTCTACCAAATATATTTCCGTTGGTGGCGGAGAATTTATTCTCTTAGCTTAACACCCTTAGAGGTTATGTAGTTGATGGTTACTAGTGATACATTCCCAAATTGGTAATGTGGCATACGAAGTGCTGTTGAGCATTTGATGATCAAAGCACATCTTTTGTATAAAGCATGGCTTTGTGGACGAGACTTCGTCGAGCCTCACACCCCGGAAATGGTCAAAATAAGAAGGATGCAGCAAGGTTATTAGGGGGTAGCACCCCTTTAGTGTATGTCATTCCTTCTGGATAGAGGTGGTATCATGGTATGTAGCCCAGATACTTAACCTATGTTGTTGCTGCAAATTTATTACTTTGTGGTTGTTGGAATCGAGGATCCTCGGATATAGATCGGTTACGATCGGGGAATGACATATTCGTGTCAGTAGGTACCTAGTTTGAAGGTTAACCCGGCCTTGTGTTGGCAGAGATCTAACCGTAACGTTAGGTTCTCGGGTCGTCTTTCCAGAGGCGTACCCATGTGGCAATGGGAAGTTCCTTGGCCTGACCATTTGTTGGAAATCCAAACAAACAGTACGAGCCTTGTACGGTTTTAGTTGTAGAACCTGCCATCTAATATGGTAGCTATAGTAGGCATAATATAATGGTATCTATGCCGGTTAAGATTTATATTCTACTTTCGAAATGTTTTCTACACTATGCACTAATAATAATATCAAAAATGATTTGATTTTGCGTAGTAAGCATCTTTGACTAACATAAGAAGAAATCTCCTCCAAGTCTGTGTTTGCATTGTGTGTGTGGTGGAAGGTCTTATGGTAGTTACATTTTCGAAAAGCATTGCGAATTGACTTTAAAAAAAATATTTCTTTGTTTGTTTTTAAAGATAAACTGTTTTAAGTTCTCACACCAGTTCCATGACTGACTCGGAGTTTATTGTTTCCTTCCTAAACTCTGGGTGCCCACCAATTTCCACACGGGCAGTCTAGAGTCAGGTTATCAGGATATTCTGGAATTCAGGAGTTGCTGGAGGCAAGCTGGATGGCATGGCGTATTCGCTAGTATATAGTATTTTTTTCCGCTATTTGTTGTTGTTTGTTGTTGTATACTCTATTGATGTAATGTAATGTGATGTAATATAATAACTGATATAGTTTTTTGTTTAAAGATTATTCATTTATCTATTATATGTTGTTCCGTTGCGATTGTGAGTTTCTGATATTGTTCTGTTGTTTCTTTCTATTGTGTTCTATCTTTCTCTCTCTTCTTCTATCTTTTTCTTCTTCTTTAACCCTAAAGACTTGTAAGTTTGTTCCTCTTTGACTGGATTGTTGTGGAGTGTTGCTAGTTCAAAGCAGTACGGATTTTCGGGCCTTTACATTTGGTATCAGGGCATATGGTTAAGTGACAACCATGGCTCTGTTGGGTATTACTCATTAGAGATGAGTCAGTGGTACTCCAGAATGAGTGTGAGTCTAATAATAGATATGCGCGCGTATTTGTTAGTAAAAAT
Organism: Allium cepa; assembly: GCA_030765085.1. NCBI lineage: Eukaryota > Viridiplantae > Streptophyta > Magnoliopsida > Asparagales > Amaryllidaceae > Allium > Allium cepa. The sequence goes on from CM060938.1 coordinate 680,152,961, forward strand.
AAAATTATTTTATGTTGTGATGATTGGTTTGTTGAGTGGTATATGGATTCTGGTCGGTATAGTCTGTACAACTCCATCGATAGGGATCTCTAAACACTTACCCAGAACAATTCGGCACAATATTGTTTTAAACTGGGTAAATGAAATAATTTTACCTCGATTATATTTTATATATAAAGGAATAATTTTTCAAAATTATTAAAGTGTATATGAATTGATTGTTTAGTTGTTGAATAAGTTAAATAAAAGCAACAGCTGTAAAAGAATGAATTGTATAAGCAAATGAATTATAAGTATGAAGTTATAATTAAAATGATTTACACTTGTGGAATAATCTTATATATAAGGAGTGAAATTATATGAGTAAAAGGTTTGTAAATGTGATTTACAATCTGAAAATAAAATTCCAGAGAAGTGTTTAGAAAGGATTTGATATTTTGGAAAATTGTTTTGGAGAAATTAAAGCTCTAAACTCTTTTCGATCGCTGGAAAATAATTCTGATGATGATCACGACATCATTGGTGTTCATTTTCGAGTTTCCAAAAGAGGAATTGCTGCCAGATTATTTTAAATGAAGGTTGTTTGGAAAATTTGGATTTGGTTTTGGAAATTCAAAAGATAATCTGAATTGATTTCAAAAATGGTTTTGAAAGGTTGAAAAGACTCTAGAATCCTATTTAAGATATTTAAGGGAATGATAAATGAGTTGATAACTTATACAATTTGACTTTTAATAGAATAAATTTAACTTAAAGGATGGAGTTAAATTAAAGAAAGTATAAGTAAATCAATAAAATCCAAGTGGTAATTGTTGAATATAAGTTGTATAACTTATAAAATGAGAAAATGTAAGTGAAACCAATTATTAAAATGGTTAAACAATTTGTTAAGCAAAATAAATCTGAATTTGAATAATTGATGGAAATTTGGCTTTGGTAAAAAGTTAAATTGAAATGAAATATAACTTATGTAATATTGAGTGAAGTTAATTTTGGTATCAAAGTAAAATAACAAAGTGAATTAATGAAATGAAGTGAATATGAACTTGAGTTATATGAATGAAATTCAACGTTATATTGTTAAAGGAATTAGCAATTGAATTAATAAATGGATGAAATATTAATCAATCGAATGTAAAAGAATTGATATGGGATAATGAATGTAAGTGTTAATTCATTAAAAGCTAATGATGTTGAGAAATTGAATAAATTGAATGGAAGTCAATTTAATAAGAACCAATTGGAATTAAAAGTGTTGGACCAAATTGAATGTAAATTGAATAAATTTGGTTGTGTTGAATAAACATTGGTTGTTATATGAACGTTAGTTGATTGTATATAATTCATTAAGTGTTAATGAAATTGAATTGACAAATTGAAAGCTAAAGTAATTGAAATCAAATTGGAAGTTAAGTGAATCTTAAATAGAATTGAATTTGATTTGTAATTGAACCAACTTGAATATGAATTAGTGGATGTAAACTAATTGAATATGAATAAATGAATGTTAGTAAAAATATCCAATGTTAATGATTCAATTGGAAAACCAATTCATTGAATATTAATGAGAAGTGAATTTATATTGATTTGGTTATTGATTTGTTGGATGTTAATTGGTTGGATAGTTGTTCGATGGTTGCATTTGTTGCTTTTGTTGCGTTTGCTATATTGACATATATAGTTGTTGGTATATGTTGTACATTGATGTTACTTTCGTATATATACGTTTCTCATTTGTTTGTTGAGTGTTAGTAGGTGCGGATGGCGCTTGCTTCGCATTTGGAGCTCGCTTTCGCGCTATATTAGCCGTATATGCTCGCTAATAAAATATAAGGTACATATCTCGGATTAAATATCATACTTTTACACTTTTTCCCTGCGGGATGCCTCATCACTTAATGAGATGTATATTTGTGATATATATATTGTCATTTTTTTCCGGATCGGGCCACGCAAAGGAGACGCTGGTGGGAAATTTTGAAAACTAAGATTGGATTTGGAAACTTAGTAAAGATTTTGTAATAAGTTTAGCTATGAATTTTGGGAAAGTTAAACACTTAAGGGATTTGAAAAATCCAATTTGAATGGTTTGTTTTGGAAAGTTAATGGATTCTGTAACTTTTTCTTACTTGGTAATTTCGAGGACGAAATTCTTTTAAGGGGGGAAGTTTGTAACGACCCAGAATTTCTGTCAATTAAAATGTTTATATTTAATTGAATTTAAATATTAATAAGTAAACTTTATAAGTCGAATAAATTTTATTTCGAATAATTGGATTTAATTGAATAATTAAATCGATAAATTAATATTTAGAAATACAGAAATAATTGGAAATTGGGTTAAATATGATTGATATTGATTTTAAAATTTTAATAAATCATATTAGAGTTAGAATGATGTTATAGAACTTTTAAAATCGAATTTGAAGTTAATTTGTGAAAATTGAATATTTTAATATTTAATTGACGTGTAGAAATAGCCATTTTCAAACTGTCTCGGATTTCGACGAAACCAGTTTAATCGGATCCGTAATGTGATATTATTATAATATTTCAATTTTCAAGTCAATCGGATTTATCGTTTGTCCGGGCCAAGCCAAAACGCCTAGAAATTCGTTTAATCGGTTTAATTTAAATTTGATCGTTTATTTCTGTAACTCGCACATATGATCGAATTAGCCTTCGAAACATATTCCATTGTGTTCGGAACGTGGGGTAAACCTTAGAAACGCCAGCCGCATGCTTCGTTTGGAGTTCGGAAAATTTTAGGGTGAATAGTGTTTGCAAATTTTCTATAAAAGGCCCTCCATTTTCACAAATTGCAACACAACTCAGAAAAATCCTAGCCGCCGTTTCATATAGTTTTAATGGTCGAAATCGTGCCTTCTTCTTCACTCGATCTCTTCCAATCCACGAGATATTTCAACAAACTCTTAACTACAAAGATGTAGAGGGCGACGAGATCTTGAAGATCAACGGCTATGATCGTAAATTTCATCACGAATCGACCACAATCTTCGTTTGAATGTCCAGCCATCGTTCACGTTTTTCGAGCTGCATTGATAACCGAGCTTCACTAGACTTAGGGTGAAGGTGGAGTCGAGTATGGGCTTCAACGTGGTATTCTCTGATCAACATCTTGATGTTCGAAATTGGTTGCGAAAATTCGATGTTGATGGCGGCCGTGGGTATCTCGAGTTTGAACGTGAAACTGGGAATGGGGGAGAAGATGCATGGGACGGCCCTGATTTGCAGAGGCAGGATCCAACGGCTCAGAAATAATTAGGTTTAAAATTTAAATAAAAATAGTAAATTTGTTTATATTATATCGTGCAAACTTTAAAAATTCATAACGTTGTCATATGAGGTCGGATTTTTACGAAATGAATTGCGACGGGTTTGTTTGTCGAGCAGTACGCAATGGAGCTGGTTTGGAGTCGATTGGAGTCAGTGAAAAATTTGGGTAGAATTAAACGCACGTTTAATTTTATTCGAAATAAAACGCGAAAACTGAATTGAAAGAAAGGTGAGAACTTCTCACTCAATCGAATCTGTTTCGATTTAAATTTTAAATAGTTAGATTTAAAATTGCTTGATTGTATGCCTGAATGATAAATTGTTATCCATTGTGTTAAATAGACATTATACGCCGTATATTAAGCGGATGTTATTTATTAAAAACATATACCACGAATATTTCACTGCAAAATGAAATGGGTATTATATATGTACTTGGAGTTGATTTCCCGCATTATATAGCGGATGAGACCCTATTGCGCTGCATAATAGCGGATAATATTTTATAAATCCCATATACCACGATATTCCGTATTGGAACGGAATTGGTATTGTGCTAACATCTGTGGATGCAGGGAAACAGGTTGGAGGGATCCAACTGGATTCCTCACCAGTATTTATTTGATTATAGATATTGTGATATTTTTTGATTATCACATTGATATATGATGTTTTGATTGTCGTGATTGATATATTGTTGATGTTGCAGCATTGGGCCTATTTTGGAGTTTTAAAATATTAAAGTAACGATTTTGAATTTAAAAGAATGTTTAAAGTGATTTTTTTGAAAGTATAAGTTTTATTAAATTTTGAATTGTTAAAATAAATAAACGTTATAATTTTTATTATTATAAAAGTTATATTTTTTTGGAAAATAATACTTAAGTATGATTTTGGAGTTATATATAAGCTTTAATAATGAGTTGTAAATAATTAAAAAGATTGATTTATTTAAATTGAGATTTTTGAATTTTTATAAACGATTTATATAAAAGATTTATAATATTGATATTTATAAATTAAAAATATAGGAATTATAAAACGAGTTTTATCAAGTATTAAAATGAAGTATAAATGGATTTCATAAGTGAATGAAATTATAGATTTATAAATTGTGAAGTTATAAAATGAATAGATTTTGGTAAAATAAAATATTTATAAGCAATTAACTTATAAATTGGATTTTGGCATTTTAGTTGAGATTTTCGAATAAGTATAAATGGTTTATAGATGAGATTAATGAAATATATATTTTATAAATCGAAATAATGGAATTATAAAAGGAGTTCCGTTAATGCTAAAAATGAGGTTATAAATGGAATTTTATAAGTAATAAGATTTTTAAATTTTGTAAATTGAATTCTTTAAATAAAAAAAATATAAATGGAATTTATAAACATTGTTTTATAAATTCGAAACCGACTTATTTTGATAAGTCAATTATTTCAGATTTTTAAAGGAGATATATTCACGATTTTGGACGATGGATAATCCTTTAAACAAAATGTGTAGAAAAATATTGAATTTGGTTAACGAAGAATATTCACGATTTTGGGACAGTGAATAATATGTTAAAGTGTTTTGGGGAAGTGATATTTTAAATAGAATTAAAACGATTTAAAGACGTTTTAAAATGAATTAAGTATCGAATACATAGATTTCAACATTCATTGTTGAAATAGACGTTTTCGAGAAATAAGGAAAAGATGGACTATAACACTGTTGTTATAGTAAATGATTTCCGAAAGGAAAAGTTTTGTATAGTATTGGGATTTATATATCTATTTTAAGTTCGAATCCCTATATTAGTGATTCTGGGTTGTCGTAACGATGTTTTACGCAACATTCGTTTTGACCCAAATAAATGTGTTTGAAAGAATGTTTTCCTTAAAAGATGAAAATATATACTTAGTTTCGATTTAAGTATATTGAATATTTTCCAAGTGTTGAAAATAAATGGATTTGTAAATTACTTATTATTAAATAAGTATGGAAATGTTTACCAATATGAAGTGAATATTTTGAGATTTTATCTTTTAAAGATAAATTGAAAGTGAATAATTGAAATCGATTTGTAAAATCGTATAAAAAGTGAATATTTGGAAATATAAATTCACAATGGAAATTTATAAGGGAAATTTGTTTTAAAAATAAACATTGATTTATTTTAAAAAAGTGTGGAATAAATTTACGGATTTGGAACGTAAATTTAATAGATCGGTAAGGATTTATTTAATTGGTTTAAATGAACCATTTTGAAATGAAAATGAATAGAGATTTGTGAATATATCCCGTGTAGGGAAACGATTTGAAATTTGTTTTCAAAGGTTGTAAAGGTAAAAAGTGATTTGAAATTTGTTTTCAAATGGTTGAAGTGTGGAATTATATATCTAGTAAAGATATTTTGGAAAATAAATAATTTGGAAAATTATTTGGAATTTGGTGATGTTGTGCACGCCTATTGATAGTTAAATAACCAACTACCAATATTTACCTTTAAATAGGTATTTGTTGTGATTTTCTTGAATTTGAATGCCACATTTATTTTCAAAATAAGCGCTCACTATTCGGGTTAGCCGGGAAAGGACCTTTGGGTCGTATAACCCATTCCAAATATGTGATACATCGTTATGGATTGCATTTGATGACCGGTGTTGAAGACTGGATATTTGTGAAAACAGAAGGATTACCGTCGAATGTTTCTACATCGGCTGATCTCCGATATAGAAATTTATTATCCTTTGTGATGGGAAGTCCGGTCGTGATAAGTGAATATCCGGATTGTAAGGACTTCTTTGGAAGTGCCTTCAGTTCCGTTTTATCCCGTAATGGACTTGTATGGATGTGTGTCTGACATTACAATTTGAGATGTAAAGCTGGTTTCTATTAAATATATTTCCGTTGGTGGCGAAGAATTTATTCTCTTAGCTTAACACCCTTAGAGGTTATGTAGTTGATGGTTACTAGTGATACATTCCCAAATTGGTAATGTGGCATACGAAGTGCTGTTGAGCATTTGATGATCAAAGCACAGCTTTTGTACAAAGCATGGCTTTGTGGACGAGACTTCGTCGAGCCTCACACCCCGGAAATGGTCAAAACAGGAAGGATGCAGCAAGGTTATTAAGGGTAGCGCCCCTTTAGTGTATGTCATTCCTTCTGGATAGAGGTGGTATCATGGTATGGAGCCCAGATACTTAACCTATGTTGTTGCTGCAAATTTATTACTTTGTGGTTGTTGGAATCGAGGATCCTCGGATATAGATCGGTGACGATCGGGGAATGACATATTCGTGTCAGTAGCTACCCAGTTTGAAGGGTAACCCGGCCTTGTGTTGGCAGAGATCTAACCGTAACGTTAGGTTCTCGGGTAGTCTTTCCAGAGGCGTACCCATGTGGCAATGGGAAGTTCCTTGGCCTGACCATTTGTTGGAAATGCAAAGAAACAATACGAGCCTTGTACGGTTTTAGTTGTAGAACCTTCCATCTAATATGTAGCTATAGTAGGCATAATATAATGGTACCTATGCTGGCTAAGTTTTATATTCTACTTTCGAAATGTTTTCTACACTATGCACTAATAATAATATCAAAAATGATTTGATTTTGCGTAGTAAGCATCTTTGACTAACATAAGAAGAAATCTCCTCCAAGTCTGCGTTTGCATTGTGTGTGTGGTGGAAGGTCTTATGGTAGTTACATTTTCAAAAAGCATTGCGAATTGACTTTAAAAATATATTTCTTTGTTTGTTTTTAAAGATAAATTGTTTTAAGTTCTCACACCAGTCCCATGACTGACTCGGAGTTTATTGTTTCCTTCCTAAACTCTGGGTGCTCAACAATTTCCACACGGGCAGTCTAGAGTCAGGTTATCAGGATATTCTGGAATTCAGGAGTTGCTGGAGGCAAGCTGGATGGCATGGCGTATTCACTAGTATATAGTATTTTTTCCGCTATTTGTTGTTGTTTGTTGTTGTATACTCTATTGATGTAATGTAATGTGATGTAATGTAATAACTGATATAGTTCTTTGTTTAAAGATTATTCATATATCTATTGTATGTTGTTCCGCTGCGATTGTGAGATTCTGATATTGTTCTATTGTTTCTTTCTGTCGTGTTCTATCTTTTTCTCTCTTCTTCTATCTTTTTCTTCTTCTTTAACCCTAAAGACTCGTAAGTTTGTTCCTCTTTGACTGGATTGTTGTGGAATGTTGCTAGTTCAAAGAAGCACAGATTTTCGGGCCTTTACATAAAATTATATATTCCTTTACAAAACCGTAGAAATCATTTCAAAATATTTTTATATATAGACCACGGTGACTGTATATAATTTTCTACCGTATGGTCAAGTGATACGGATATTTATCATTTCAATCCGCAATTAAAATAAAAATGACAGTTATATCATTTCAATCCGTAATCCCGAATGAAATAAAGTGCATAACAATTTGCAATTTAAAACAATATAAAATACAACATCCATTCATCCAATATCAATCATCAGCCATTTATTACAATCATCATCTAATTTAAACAATAACATCAATATAGAGCATACAATAAATAACAGGTAATTACTGACAGCTTATATTCAATAATAAATTAAACAATCTATCTAACTGGCAGTTTATATGCAATAATAAACTAAATAACAATTTAATTCAAATAATTGGAATTTAACTAAGATGATGATTAAATATATGCCAAACAGCTATAAATAAATTTCAAACCACATCATAAATAAATTTAACAAACATAAGAAATTGTAGAAGTTGTGAGTGGGTTAAAACACTCACCTTTTGGATTTAAATTGAATTTAAATTCAATTTAAACCCAAAAATTGAAAAGTCTCCAAATTCGTCCAAAACAGAGCCAAAATGTCTGGAATTCAGATATAAACTCAGCGGAGAAAACCGCGCGTGAAACGTACCTCGTACATAAAAGTTATACGTGTCAGAGGTTATAAAATCAAAATTTAAAATAAATAAATTGATTACTAACCAAGGCCACGTTAGCGTACATCTCTTCACGCACGCAACTCTCCAGGCATGCAACAATTCATGTTCGTCCCCTCCAAATTGTGCCTGCACTAACTGACGCTGCCACGGCAACGTCGCGCCGCAAGCCATCGTAGCGCCGCACCGTCCGCCACCAGGCACGCCGACCATCCCCACGTCACGCGGCCACGCGTTTTCACGCGAAAACTGCTCACAACCGCCGAAACCCATGCCCTAAATCGAATTAAATTGGCCAATCCAGCCGTCAGATCGATAAGCTAACACCGTCGATGAACTCCCCTCCGTCAACTCTTCAAAACCCATAAATTGGTTTGGCGATCGGACTAGTTTGATTTCGACGTGATGAACGGCCGAAACTTGTTCTTCGATTTCTGGACAAATAATGCGTTGAATCGAAAATTGAGTTGCAGATCTGAGTTACGCTCTTCAAGAGCTGCGAATTGATATAAAATTTTGCATATATTTTAGCTTTGGATTTGATTTGGAATTGCAATTGGAATTAGGGTTTGTCTGCCATTGAAGTTTGGAGGTGAAGAGGAATTGTACGTTCAGACAATTGAGAAATAGAAGTAGGCTAGGGTTTATGACAGGGTTTTTATAGACAAAGCTGAAGGCAGAATTGATGGACACGATTGATAAACGCGTCGAACGATAAATGGTCTGAAAATCCCGTTTCGACTCTGCAACGAAATTGGTTCAACCCATATATCCAAATAGATGTTTTAAAATATTTTAAACGCGATGGAATAGGTTTCAAGTCCAAATTCCCTCGTATGAAGAAGTTGTGCTAAAATCAAATTATATCAAATTGATTATAATTTCATTGATTTCTGGCGTTTCGAGTCCGTACGATCAAAAGGCAATCCCGATCGTTACGAAACTTGAAATTCTGCAATAACTCACCGTTACGGATCCGATGAAACTGGTTTCGTCGAAATCCGGGTCAGTGGCCAAAATGGCTATTTTACATAAACTAATAATTGTTTAATTAAATCAAATTTTCAAATTTCAATTCTAAAATTGACAATTCTTATCATTTTTATATTTTCAAATCATTCACACTAATTTAGCAAATTTAGATGTCGATTTAAAGTTAATTAATTTATCAATTCCAGTGTTAAATTTTCAATTTCATTATATTCACAAATTATAACTTAAATTCTCAATAATCCCATTGAATTTTCTTTTCATTCTTATTAATCAATTCATTATTATCCAACGGATGAAATTAACATTGGTTCATGGCTTATTTCATTATTATTCTCAAATTTCATTTAAACCTCAATTAACGCAATAATTAAATATTAAATTTCATTTAATTGCAATAAATCCAATTATTAAATTTAAGTTAATAAATCTTGATTCTCACTCCTTTTATTAAATCAACCATTAACTTATGGATAACTTTAACGCTACTATATATCCAATTGCCCTAATGGTTTATAGTTATCAGCTAAATTCATATTAACTTGTAATTAATTACGTTTAATTGCAATGGATTTAGATCAAATTTAATAGATTTAATAAATGGGTAAACAATTAATGATTATTACCATTTGCCTAATTTAACCCCATTCCTACTTAATTATCAATTTACAAATATTATAATTTCTTACTAAACATTGATTTTTATTCAATTACCCTTTATTACGTATTATTACATCAATTTCTATAACTTTGAATTCATTCTCAATTTACAAATTTCAATCAATTGTAACTTTACAATTTGTTTCCAATTAATACGTATTGCATAAATTTAGTTACTTATCAACTTGCATCAATCTTATTACATTAATTTACATTCAATTACTATTCAATATATATTATTTTATTAGTAAATTCAATATTTACGTTTGTTTTCTTACATTTGATTTATAGCCTAGTATAACATTTACATTAATCCCATTTCATTCAATCCATTAACTATTAACCTTAAATTAGCATTTGTTATATCTTGATGCATTAATGTTTCCCAATTTCATCTCAATTCTTATTTACGTAATATTCAAACATCAAATTCCGATTAATCCACTTTATTACATTTATATTAATAATCTTGGTTCCCATTTATTACGAGATTTATATTAATAAATCAACATTTACATTTGTTACTTGCATTCAACTTATAACCAAGTTATACCATTTTACATTATTTCATTTATTGCAATTTCATTCAATTTATACAAATTCAGCTTTAATTAACTTTATTACCTAAATTTACATTCAGTTACTGTTAATCAATATATTATTGCATTGGTTAATTAAATGCTTACTTTTATTTACTCATTTTATATTTTATACCCAAGTGCAACAATTAACATTATTTCTTTATTGGGATTTCACTTCAATTGTCTATAATTAGTTTTAATAACAATTTCTATACTTCATCTTAACATTTACTTCAATATAAATTATAGAATTTTTATTTCCTTCTAAATTTAATTAAAAAATATTATTAATATAACTAATTTAGTTATCAAAATTTACGGGTCATTACACTCACCCTCACTCAGAACTTTTCGTCTCCGAAAAGGAAAAAGAAGGGAAAAGAAGAATTAAGAAATCAATATATCTTACTTAAATATTAAATATATAAACGAGTAAATTTACGAAATTAATTAATTTTAATAAAATATACCAATTTATAACCATTAAATCTTTTATACTCAAATTAATAAAGGTTACAGAAATTAATTAATTTTGGGAAACATTTTCAAAAAAATTCTAAGTCCAAAATTTACAGAAAATTTCGGCAGAGTCTCCTTTGTACGGAGAGGCTCGGGAGAAAATATAATATCAAATATAACAATATATAACATATATTTTCCAAAATAATATATCCCAACACGGGAAAAATATTATAATAGCGCTATAAACCGAAATCCGAAAACGTACCTATTTGTCGGGGAAACAACGCTTAATTATGAAACCAAAAGCAGTAGCAATTGCTTTCATAACTTGTATTTCACTTATATAATCTAAAAAGGTTAACAATTATATAAAATGAATTATGTAAAGTTGTTTTGACCACAAGCAAACAATCAATACAACAACAATCAATTGCAACAAACATCATCCACATCAAACACAAATCAACCATCCAAGCAAGACAAACAATTGGTTTGTTCGGGTTAAGACACTTTATATCACATAGAATGACGAATAAATATGAAGTATTCCACTTACTCATTAGTCTTAGATAAACTAGACAGATTATTCATGCATCTAAGCAAATTTAAAGTATCCTTACCCAGACAACCCTAACCAAAACAAACAGCAAATCCAAACAATAAATTAAGTTCATTCTTATTAATTTCATTTCATAAACTTTGTTGTTTGATTTCATTTTTATTCATATAATGATTTATTTTAATTCACATTTATTTCTTGCAAATTTTCAGTTCATTTATTTATTTATTTGCATTACATTCATTCATTTCTAAATTTCATTTACTTAGCATCTCAATGCATTAACTTTAGTCTACAATCATATATTTAATGCATTCATATTTTCTACATATTTTATTTATAAATAGCTTCAACCATTTACTTAAGTTTATTATCATTTATTTATAATACTTACCTATATATTATATTTAATTAGTAGCATTTCATCTACACATCAAATTCTTATTTATTACCTTCAAGTTTTGCTTGTATAATATCCATTACAATTTCTTATTAACATTTCAACTTTTAGATCTTTGGTAAGTTATATATATGCCTTTAAGAATGTAATTGAAAGTTACAAAGTTTTTCTCATTTCCTTTAACTAAATTAATATTCAATAATCCTATCCTTTGTTTTATAGATTACAATTTCAAATTTCTTTTCATTTCATTTAAAACCAGGCATTTAATCTCGTATTTAATTTAAAGGTTCCAATTATTAGTTAACTTCCATTTCACTGCCCTAATTAAAACTATTAATTAGCGAAAACTTAAGAATTAAATACCGGGTTTAACTTCAAATCATTTTAACATAATAGATAAATATATACTTACAATTTATATATCCTATTATATTCAAAACAATTAAAATTATATTTGTTTATCAAAATAAATCTGTAGTAAAACTACCACAGTAGCCTTCCACTTCGAAACTCGAAAATGAATGTCGATGATGTGTGCGCTCATCACCGAAATTATTTTTCAACGACAGAGATGGGATACAGAACTTATTTCTTACCAAAATTTCTTTGAAACTATTCTTTCAAATATTATTTATATCATAAAATACTTCTAAATAATATTATTGTAATATTCCAAAATCATTCAAAAGAAATTTTTCCAAAAATCCCGGAACTCTAGTTCTAAATTTTCAATTTTCATTTATTTTAATTCAGATCTTATTTCCAATCAATATTTATAAATTTCACTACTAAACAACCAATATATTACAACCAAATATAATCTTTATAAAATATATTATAAAGAAAATATAATAGGCAAAATTATTTCATTCACTTATATTCAAAACAAATATTGTGTCAGTCTGTCCTATTAAGCGTTTAGAAATCCCTGTTGATGTCATAGCGTCCTATGCCCCAACCAGAATCTATAAATGAAAAGTAGAACAAATTAACACAATATTAAAACCTTTTTATAACACTAACAAATATGCTCTCTCATATATATACTCACAGCGACTCATCATAGGGTATTACTACCCTATTAGTAAAGAGTCAGACCCCACAAAGCTAAGGTTTATCACTAAACCAAAGCTCTGATACCATATGTAACTTCCCGCCTTTTTGTATGCTTTAAATCGACGATAAATCACACATGTCAGACTTAAACCATACTAAAGGGTGGATTTTTATGGTGTAAATAAGAAAGAGCAGAGAAAGAAATAAAATAAAACAGAATCTTGCAACGGAATGATAAAATAAAATAATCAAATATACAGTTCATGAAGCTGTTTGTAAAATATTCGATTATATTTATACAATACATATCAGAGTTGCACATACCAGCGAATAATATTTAATGCAGCAGAATACAGTGTGTAGTGGAATATAATAATAAATAATAATAAATCTTCGTCTTCGTCCTCCAGAAATAAATCTTTAAATCCTGAAATGCTCGGACTGACCCGAGCGAATTGAAAAGACAAACACTCGAGTCAGAACTAAAAGATCTTATGTAAGTTAAATCAACGGTAAATAATATGAGTGGAGCGGCGTCAGAGATGTTTACGGGATTTGATATCTCCTATCCAGTGTCTAACGTGAGTGTAGTAACTTAAGAAATGCTCGGGATTCACATCTCCTAAGGATCCGTTAAACTATTTACTATGTAGTAATATTTCGCTATTATAATAATGTCTAATAGTAAAATAAACTTACTTTTTAATAGCATTAAGGGGTTACCCAATCTCTCCCTTAACACAATAATAGTCCCAGTAGTCCATCCAATATCATAGTCACTCCTGATCGGGAAGCCACCAGAGGATACCACATGGGCTACGAGAGAAATCCAAACTCGTACAAGACGCGATAGGGTAGGTGACACGGCACAACTAGGCAATGCCAGGGTAGATATACAAATTACGCTTCCGGGACGGTGGTAACGCGTAGCGGCTACTACCGCCCACCTCGAGCCACACCCCCAAAATCAAAAATAAAAAGTGGCTACCGAATCCATCCAAAAGTCTGAGTATAATATCGAATGGATGTGTCCGATAAAAGATGCTACCTTCTTAGCCCGTCAATCGCTCCTATTTTAGCCACCTTATGCCAACTCACGGGAGTTCGGTCCACGTATTTACCTCAAAGGAAACGCCGCCGCCATCGTACTTCATTCTAGAATCTCCAGCGCGTACACGGTTGTTAAAGTGGTTTTCAGAGTTGGCAGAGAGTATGACAACTTTCGATCCCGGTCTCTTTAACAACCAAACATTATTATAACACCGCGGTCATTTCAAAATAATTTATACTTCAAAACCAGAATATAATATCCATTTCGAAACCATATAAATACGATATCATTTCCATTTCAAAACCAAACCAATATGATATCATTTTAAAAATCATATTATTTCAACGTTATAAGATTTCGAAACAACAGACTTAAAACTATAACACTTCCGAAACGTAATACTTTGAAATTAATAACTTTGAAACATAACTTCCACCCTTACATGGATTAAATATTAAAATATTTTATAATACAAACTAGCTTCTTAAATTTCACAAATCAATTCCACAACAACCCGAATTTCTAAATTTTACATTTAATATATTTCAAAGCTTAAATATTCAATATTTCAAAACCAAGTTTTATAATTCATATATATACCAATTCACTTTTAATATTATTTAGTTTTAAATATTTTCTTACTAAATCCAATATCCTTTAAATGAAATTTCAAATTTCAATAAATGAATATTCCTCAATTTATTCACTTAAATCACCTTAAATCCGATTTAAATTATAAAACCATATTCCTTTAAAATCTCAATTTGAATAAGTACCAGATGGATTCTTATTACATATAATTCTTAATTATATAAAATCTCAAATCAATTTCAAAACTATCTTCTCAACCTTGATCTATAAAAATCAATATAAACTCTATATTAAAATATAATTTAAGTAAATACTTATCCATATTATATTTTAATAAAATCAACCTTATTATTAAACTTATTTTATACTTTAAACAATTTTATACATAGCTTAAAACGAAGAATTTAACTATATATAAAATAACATTTACAAATATCCAAATCAATATCTCATAAAATTATATATTTCTTAACAAAACCATAGAAATCCTTTCAAAATATTTTTATATATAGACCATGGTGTCTGTATATAATTTTCTACCCTATGGTCAAGTGATACAGATATTTATCTTTTCAATCCGCAATTAAAATAAAAATTACGGTTATATCATTTCAAACCGTAATCCCGAATGAAATAAAGTGCATAACAATTTGCAGTTTAAAACAATATAAAATAACACATACATTCATATAATATGAATCATCAACCATTTATTACAATCATCATCCAATTTATATAATAACATTAATATAGAGCATATAATAAATAACAGGTAATTACTGATATATATTCAAT
Source organism: Allium cepa (assembly GCA_030765085.1). NCBI lineage: Eukaryota > Viridiplantae > Streptophyta > Magnoliopsida > Asparagales > Amaryllidaceae > Allium > Allium cepa. The sequence goes on from CM060938.1 coordinate 680,168,363, forward strand.
AATAAATTAAACAATCTATCTACTTGGCAGTTTATATGAAATAATAAATTAAATAACAATTTAATTCAAATAAATGCAATTTAACCGAGTGGATGATTAAATATATACCAAACAGCTATAAATAAATTTCAAATCACATCATAAATAAATTTAACAAACATAAGAAATTTTAGAAGTTGTGAGTGGGTTAAAACACTCACCTTTTGAATTTAAATTGAATTTAAATCCAATTTAAACCCAAAAATTGAACAGTCTTCAAATTCGTCCAAACTAGAGCCATAATGTCCGAAATTCAGATACGAACCTAGCGAAGAAAACCGCTCGTGAAACGAAACTCGTACGTAAAAGTTATACGCGTTAGAGGTTATAAAATAAAATTTAAAATAAATAAATTGATTACTAACCAAGGCCACGTCAACGTACATCTCTTCACGCACGCAACTCTCCAGGCACGAGACAATTCGCATTCGTCCCCTCCAAATCATGCCTGCAATGGCTGCCGCTACCACGCCAACGTCGCGCCGCAAGCCATCGTAGTGCCGCACCCTCCGCCACCAAGCTCGCCGACCATCCCCACGTCACCGGCCATGCATTTTCATGCGAAAACCGCTCATGCGTTTTCATGCGAAAACCGCTCACAGCCGCCGAAACCCATGCCTTAAATCGAAATAAGTTGGTCAATCCAGCCGTCAGATCGATAAGCTAACACCGCCGATGAACTCCCCTCCGTCCACTCTTCAAAACCCATAAATTGATTTGGCGATCGGACAAGTTTGATTTCGATGTGATGAACGACCAAAATTTATTCTTCGATTTTTGGACAAACAATGCGTCGAATCGAAAAAGGAGTTGCAGTTCTGAGTTACGCTCTTCGAGAGCTTCGAATTGATATAAAATTTTGCATATGTTATGGAGTTTGAAATTTTAGTTTTGGAATTCAATTGGAATTAGGATTTGTCTGTCATTGAAGTGAGGAGGTGAAGAGGAATTGTACGTTCAGACAATTGAGAAATAGAAGTAGGCTAGGGTTTATAACAGGGTATTTATAGACAAAGCTGTAGGTAGAATAGATGGACACGATTGATATACGCGTTGAACGATAAATGGTCCGAAAAGCCTTTTTGACTTCAGAACGAAATTGGGTCAACTCATATATCAAAATAGATGTTTTAAAATATTTTAAACACGATGGAACTGGTTTCAAGTCCAAATTCCCTCGTATGAAGAAGTTATGCCAAAATCAAATTATTTCAAATTGATTTCAATTGATTTCAATTTCATTGATTTCTGGCGTTTCGAGTCCGTACGATCAAACGACAAGCCCGATCGTTATGGAACTTGAAATCCTACAATAATTCACCGTTACGGATCCGATGAAACTGGTTTCGTCGTAATCCGGATCATGGCCAAAATGGCTATTTTACATAAATTAATAATTGATTAATTAAATCAAATTTCTAAATTTCAATTTTAAAATTGACAATTCTTATCATTTTTATATTTTCAAATCATTCACACTAATTTAACAAATTTAGATTGTAGCGACCGTGACTCGGCCTTCGAAAATCGGCATCGAATACGACACTCGTATTCAAATGCCGCAGATCCAAATGTCGAATCTGGTTCGCCGGAGCTTATAACACCATTAAGTAAAACAACACAGCGGAAGAAAAAGAATAGCATATATCAATATACAACATTGATATAATATCAGATACAATATGATACAACAGATGATACAACGAATATCAATATACGTCAGAGATATGATACAAGATAATAGCAGCGGAAAGAAAAGATAACACAGCAACGGAACAACAACTCTAATATGGTCTTTAAGAAAGAACTCCATCTTCAAAGCACCAGTCCAGAAATAGCTCGAACTCCCACTAATGATGCACAAAGATAAGCAAGTGCAGTTCAGATCCAAAGACTGAACTAGCTCCAGATAACCTACTAAACCTGACTATCTGAAAAACCCAACTCTAGACTGCCCGTGTGGAAAAATAGTGGACACCCAGAGTTTAGGAAATGGACAATAAACTCCAGGTCAGTCATGGGACTAGTATGAGCAAACCAAAAACATTTGGTCTTTTAAAACAAAACAACACAGTAATTTAAAGTTTGAAATCCGCAATGCTATTTTGAAAATGAAACTACCATAAGGCCTCCCGCCACACACACAATGCAAACGCAGAATTGGAGGAGATTTCTCCTTATGATAGTCAAATATGCTTAATACGAGAAAATTCTCTTTGATATTATTACTATAAGTGCAAAGTGTGGAAAACCATTTCGAAAGTATAATATAAATACTAGCCAGCATAGGCATTTCGTATTATGCCTACTATAGCTACCATGTTCAATAGCAGGTTACCGCCACATTCCATGGTAGGTTATACAACTAAAACCGTACAGGGCGCGTATTGTTTTGATTGGATTTTCCAACAAATGGTCAGGCCAAGGAACTTCCTACTATCAATGGGATCGCCTCTGGCGGGACGTCCCGAGAAACTAACGTTACGGTCAGATCTCCGCCAACACAAGGTCGGGTTACCTCTGTAACTAGGTAACTACTACGCGAGTGTGCCATCCCCCGGTCCTTTGAGACCTTTATCCGAGGTACCTCTAATCCAACAACCACAAAGCAATCACAAAGTAATAGATCTGCAGTATCCACATGAGTAAGTATCTGGGCTCCATACCATGATACCACCCTTTTCCAAAAGGGAATGACAAACCCTAAAGGGCGCGACCCTCATAACCTTGCCGCATCTTTCCTGTTTCGACCGTTTCCGGGTTGTGAGGTCCTGATGCAGTCTCGTCCACAAAGCTACGCTTTATACAAAAGTCATTCTTTGATCACAAATGATCAACGAATGATCATCAACACACAGCAGCACTCAGCATGCCACACTACCAAATTTGGGAGTATATCACTAATAAATATCAACTACATAACCTCTGAGCTCGTACGTCTCAGAGAAGGGTGTTAAGCTAAGAGAATAAATTCTCCGCCACCAAGCAGAAATGTATTTGATAGATATCAGTTTAATATCTCAAAGTGTAGTGTCAGACATACAACCATACAAGTCTGTTCCGGGTTCGAACAAAACCGAAGACACTTCCGAAGAAGCCCTTGCCAATCCGGGCATCCACAATCCCGATCGGACTTCCCATCACATAGGGAGAACTCTATACCGGAGCAACTCAGTGCAGAGTCAATCGACAGGTTATCCTATTGTTCTCAAAGACACCCGGTCTTCGCACCGGTCTTCAATTGCAATCCATAACGTCGTATCACTATTCGGAATGGGTTATATGACACAAGGTCCTCTCCCGGCTAAACCGAATAGTGAGCGCAATATTTAAAAATATATGGATATGGGATTTCAGTTAAGTCACAACTTATAAAACCCAAAACCTTTCTTTTAAATGGTTAAACAAATTACCATTCTAAATCTTTAAACAAAAAGATTTATTCCACAAAGTTCACTCAGTTTCACAAAGATCTATTTATAGATTTTCAAAACAGTTTCCATTTCAATTGGATTAACTCATTAAATCATTAAATCAAAGATTTAATTTATAGCTTTCAAACTTGTTTCCAAAGATTTATTCATAACTTGGAAAATTATTTCGTTTCAAACCTGAATTCCTTTTAATACGAATTGGAAGTTCATTTCTTATGTGGAAGCTTTTATTATTTGAAAAACAAATAGTTTTCGTTTTGGAAAAATGCGATTTCATTTATACAAGTTAAATCTTTGGGTTAAATTTAAATTCCCAAACCAACACTTTTAAAAATGGTTTAAAAACCCATATAAACATATTTACAAGTTGGATAACCTTTTTAAACTCTAGTTCCCAAATCATAAAATTCAATTTCAAATATTGAATTCAAATTTAAATCAAATTATTTGAATTTCAAAACTCTATTAAGTTATTCCAAAATTTTTTTAAAAAAAAATTCATTTTCAAAAGCTTTCAATTCTAACTCCAAAACTAATTTGGATTCAAAAATTCAATCTTTAAAACTATTCCGAAATCTGTGACTTAACCCATTTCCGCGTGCAATCCATATTTGTGTGTGTATAAGTGTGGTCCAGGGTTCAACACAATAGTGCACAACATAATCATCACAGATTCAATCATATCGATAAGAAGTATATCCCATAGCGCTTATCTTTATTCACAAATTCATAGATAAATAAATTATCAATCACAAGTATTCATTAATATGATTCGATGTGGGTTTCGGATAACCAACTGGAATCCGACTCCCTGACGCATCGAAATTCAAATGTCATTCTACGGGTCAAGGGGTTTTTTATATTCATATAATGGTATATTCATCACAAATATATATCAGCTCAGCACAAAGCATCACATAGCATCACATCACATATCAAATATATCAATCCATCACAAAGCATTCAATTGGCAATCAAACATCTACAATTAAGATGAATAAATCTGTGTGGTTTTAAATCTATTCCTCACATAATCACTTTCATCAGTAATATTTAATCAATGATTAATTATCATTAATTTCAATTGATTAAGCCTTAATCCTCTTTGTTAATTAATCATTTTTTTAATTAATTATCCTCATTAATTAAATCTTAATTGTAATTAATTGAATCTTAATTACTTCTATAAATTAATTATTCTTACTTAATTACTTTAAATTAATAACCTTTAGTTATTTATTTAAATCTTAATTATAGTTAATTATCCTTAATTGATTATTCTTAATTTAATCACCCTAATTAATTAATCACATTAATTAATTATACTTAAAGGTAATTAACCTTAAATATTTGATTAATAAATCTTTAATCATCTATTCTTAATTGCTTTCACTAAGTAATTCTTATTTTTATTAAAAACATTCATTAATTACTTGATTGATTAAACTTAATTATAAATTAATTTATCTTAATTAAGTAATTAACTACAGATAATAAATTTCCTTTAACAAATATGTTAATTTAAACTTTAAAAGTAAATTTACCATTTTAAAACTCTTTACAAGTCCTTAATATTATTAAGTTCAAATAATCTTTCAAAATAAAGGTGGCATTTATTTTAAATCATTTTAAAACTTGGTAATTTAACACATCTTTATCAAAAACTAGAAATTGTTTTTAACAAAAATTGTTAAAGTGAACTTAAATTTCCTTTAAAAGCTGAACTGTTTCTGCCCCCAATAATTTACCCAGGTCAATCACAATTTTACTCCGAACAACTCATCTACCTGCTTCGAGTTTCATTAGAAACTTTCCCGAGATTTCTCCCTTCACGTTCGATTCTTCTTCTTCTTTAAAACTTAAGTTTTTTTTTCTGTCTTTATACTTTACTGCAACTGATGCCCATACGAAACTCGCGCCCATCGCCCATTTTCTCGAGTTCGACTTTGAGTTATCTCCCCACCTTTTCCCTTCGAGCCGCCACGCGTATTGCTTCGAGGACGAACCCAGCTACTATCATCTTCCCCAACTATAATATTTTCCAGATGCACAGATTTTGGCGCGTGCATGTGCACGATCGACGCGGCCACTTCCATTCGATGCTCTGATCATCGAGAGACCACCCATCATCCCCTGAGTCACCACGACAACCCAGAACGTCGAAATCGCCCACAAATTGAAATCGAGTAGTTCAACACCCAGATTGAAATAGTACCGAACCACCATAACCACATCGTCCCCTCACCTCTGGCAATCGGAGGCCATGCAAACTTCACTGAAGCCTCGTCTTGACCACATGCTGCAATCCACACCGGACCGATCGCCGATACTTCATCCATTTCGACGAAATGTCTTTCCAAACTTCGTCGACAACATCAGAGTACAAAACCCTAAATTAATTCAAATCCTCGCCTACGATGAATTAAAAAATTAACTAGTATTTTTCTTGAATCCAATGACTACCCAAGCATCTCTGACAACAACCGCCGAGTCCAACGTCGCCGTGATCATCAGGTTTTGACGAAAATATCAATTCTGTTCAACTCACAATTTCGTTCGATTTTTAAGCTTAAAAATCATGAAACTTTTACCAAAAATCAGTATTCATCATTTCGAGTGAAGTTATGAATTTGAAACTTAGAATTTCACTGATTGATTTTTTCCACTTATTTTGATCATCACTGTATTTTTAAGATTGATGTTGTATTCATGTGATTTTTTTTATTCAGGAATCAAAGCCTACAACAGATTATATAGGGAGTAATTGGATTTTTTTTCTTTCTTTCTTATGATTTAGAGCCTGCATATATATTAGAGACATATATTGTAATGTACCCAGGCATATGTATGAATTACAGAGCAACTCACATCATATTCTAGCTAATTACCATCCATGCAAACAAATTTTCACCCAGAGTTGATACAATCATCCAAGCATAACACAAATTTAAGCTTTATTTAGGATATTTTGCTTACAGTTGATTTTTTTTTATTAAACTGTAGAATGTAATAGAGGTGGATATCTACATATACTCAGGCATGAATCAATTAGCCTACCACACAAATTCATTAGTGAAAGCTTGGATGATTTTGTCACAAACAACAACAAAGAACAGGGTGGAGAAATTTGCTCACCTTGGAGTTGTACAGGAAGAAACAGAGAACAGAAAGCAAAGCCTGTCATCCTTTTTTTTTCACTTTCTTTCTTTGATCTGCAAAAGTTTATTAATACAATACTTTGTTTAAATTTCCTATTGTATTTGTTACTTGCCCCATTAATAACAAACAAAAGAATTTATCTACTTACAGCTTGAATTTGTTTTAAAGCTTCAAACTTACTTTATTTTCCAGGCCGCAGACTTCAATTTGCATTTGCTTTCGAGTTGAATCTGCGTTTTGGTTTGGTTTCATTATTGACTACTAATATCAAACTCAAATTTTAAAAAAATAGAAATTTACTTACCTTCGTCCTTTTTTTTTTCCAGCCACACTTGTTTCTTCCAGGTTTTGATTTCCAGATTTAAATTTTCCTTCTTTACTTTGGTTTGAACTTTGAAACTTTTAAATCTGAAGCTTGTTGAAGCTTTGAACTTGCATACTTTCATATTTGTTTGTGATCTGCCATTTTTTTTTTAAAACTGAAGCTTTGCATTGCTCTTCATTTTTTTTCTTTCTTGATTTCATTTTGTTTTCCGGGTTGCTTTCTTTTTTTTCTTTCATTGAACTTTGATTCTCCCTTTTGGTTTTGAAACTGAGTTTCAATCTGAAGCTCTCACTTATTCCAGGTTGAAATTCTTTGAAACTGAAGGATTTCGTTTTAGATTTTTAGTGAATGACAGATCTTCTTTTCTAATTTTTTTGTTTCTTTGTTTTCACTTTTTTTTTCTTTCTCCTTTGGGAGCTGAGATATAAGAGACTCTATCTTCCCTCTACCGTGCTTCAGATTTGCTAAGATTTTTAATAATGGCATATAGGGAACTGAAAAGTTTTCAAAATTTTAAATTCCATTATTTTATTCAATTAAAAAATTTGAATGCCATGTGTAAAGTGAAATTGATTATGGAATCTATGCATGTTGATTTGCTTACTTATCTCCATTATGTATGTCTACATTTGTAAGTTTCAAAGATAAAAGAATTTTCTTTAATAAATTTTTATATCATATTTATTTTATAAATAAACATAACTTTTATTCCTTGGTATATAGATGTATACATATGCCTTTATTTCAAAATTGTTTACATTTTCCTTCATGTTTATATTTATACTTACACAAGAAAATTTTATTCCAATTATTTCTTACATTTAATTTTTGTTCAACATGTTTATATAGTTATATATTTTTACAATTTTCATTCCTACATTATTTTATTATTTATTTTAATTTTGTACAATTTTATAAAAGAAAAGAAGGGTTTTAAAAATTTAATTTCATATTAACAATAGTCATATTTATTTATATAAGATAATTAAATCTTTAAAAATAATCTTTTGAAATTTATTACATCTCCCACATAAATTTAATATTTTAGAAAACAAACTATCATTAGCTTTTTAAAGTTTTTAAATTCTACTTTATTTTTAATGCATTTTATTTTGAAATCTTATAAATCTCAAATTCCTATTTATAATTCATTTATATAAATATACATCTTATTTTTCCTAAATCCAATATTTATTTGTAAGATACTTACACTTAAATTTCTAATTAAATTTCTATTTATAATAAAAAATTATTCATTTATTCTAGAAATCTCTAATTAATGCACAATTTATTTTCAAAAATAAATTTAGTTGCCAAATTAAACTTGATAAATTCTCAGGAATGTTACAGATTCCCCCCTTAAAAAAATTCCGTCCCCGAAATTTGCTAGGGAGACGAGAAAGAATAGATGATTGATAAAGAAATAATTGATCAATTCAGATTGAAATATTTATTCTGCATTCGGTTTACTCAAATCAGAATATAAACAATATGGGGTCAAACTCGTGCAATTATTTCACCAGATAGTTGGGTCCACCGGTCTACGGATATGCGAGGGAATTAATTACTTTGAAGGGATAACTAATCGTTCGTAGAATGTATCGGATCCCAGAGAATAGAGAGATAGATTTAATCTTCTACAAATTTTCAAACACTAGATATGGATTCCGAATCCAAGTCGAAATATCCCAAAATATCTACCAATTTGTCCCTCTTCGGACTTCGATATACATAAGAAATTACAATGGAATTTTCAATAATTTTCAATTTGGTTTTAAACAAAATGGTTTTATTGATACAATTCAAATTTAGCCTTATATTCTATTAACCAATTTTAACTCAATTTAAATTTCCAATTTATTTAAAATTTTCAATTTCCAAATTCATTAGAGCTTAAAACAAAAAGCTGATAAGAAAGTGACGAAGATACGAAGTAAGGATCGTCTACAACGATTCGTAGGGCCACCATCACATTGAAGCTTCTTCTTGTTGCTGCTATGAAGCAATCAAAAGAATTCCGAAATCGAATCAAAGGAGATTGATAGAGAAAGGTTATTCTGCCGTTGCAGGGTGTTGACCATTTGTACTGGTATTTCCCCGTCCCCTATCCCGTCCTCTTCTCGCACTCATACTTACTATCAGGGGATAGTAAGAGAATTTACTGAGGCATTCGAATGGATATCTTAGGGATTACTCATTTTAGGGTATACTTCACCCTATCTCTAATGAGTCACTTAACGTGTTATACTCCTGAGCTAAAGTTTTAACCTTTAGCTCTGATACCAAATGTAGCGACCCTGACTCGGCCTTCGAAAATCGGCACCGAATACGACACTCATATTCAAATGCCGCAGATCCAAACGTCGAATCTGGTTCGCCGGAGCTTATAACACCATTAAGTAAAACAACACAGCAGAAGAAAAAGAATAGCATATATCAATATACAACATTGATATAATATCAGATACAATATGATACAACAGATGATACAACGAATATCAATATACATCAAAGATATGATACAAGATAATAGCAGCGGAAAGAAAAGATAACACAGCAGCGGAACAACAACTCTAATATAGTCTTTAAGAAAGAACTCCATCTTTAAAGCACCAATCCAGAAATAGCTCGAAGTCCCAATATTGATGCACAAAGATAAGCAAGTGCAGTTCAGATCCAAAGACTGAACTAGCTCCAAATAACCTACTAAACCTGACTATCTGAAAAACCCAACTCTAGACTGCCCGTGTGGAAAAATAGTGGGCACCCAGAGTTTAGGAAATGGACAATAAACTCCAGGTCAGTCATGGGACTGGTATGAGCAAACCAAAAACATTTGGTCTTTTAAAACAAAACAACATAGTAATTTAAAGTTTGAAATCCGCAATGCAATTTTGAAAATGGAACTACCATAAGGCCTCCCGCCACACACACAATGCAAACGTAGAATTGGAAGAGATTTCTCCTTATGATAGTCAAATATGCTTAATACGAGAAAATTCTCTTTGATATTATTACTATAAGTGCAAAGTGTGGAAAACCATTTCGAAAGTATAATATAAATCCTAGCCAGCATAGGCATTTCACACTTATGCCTACTATAGCTACCATGTTCAGTAGCAGGTTACCGCCACATTCCATGGTAGGTTATACAACTAAAACCGTACAGGGCGCGTATTGTTTTGATTAGATTTTCCAACAAATGGTCAGGCGAAGGAACTTCCTACTGTCAATGGGATCGCCTCTGGCGGGACGTCCCGAGAAACTAACGTTACGGTTAGATCTCTGCCAACACAAGACCGGGTTACCTCTGTAACTAGGTAACTACTACACGAGTGTGCCATCCCCCGGTCCTTTGGGACCTTTATCCGAGGTACCTCTAATCCAACAACCACAAAGCAATCACAAAGTAATAGATCTGCAGTATCCACATGAGTAAGTATCTGGGCTCCATACCATGATACCACCCTTTTCCAGAAGGGAATGACAAACCCTAAAGGGCGCGACCCTCATAACCTTGCCGCATCTTTCCTGTTTCGACCATTTCCGGGTTGTGAGGTCCTGATGCGGTCTCGTCCACAAAGCTACGCTTTATACAAAAGTCATTCTTTGATCACAAATGATCAACGAATGATCATCAACAAAAAGCAGCACTCAGCATGCCACACTACCAAATTTGGGAGTATATCACTAATAAATATCAACTACATAACCTATGAGCTCGTACGTCTCAGAGAAGGGTGTTAAGCTAAGAGAATAAATTCTCCGCCACCAAGCAGAAATGTATTTGATAGATATCAGTTTAATATCTCAAAGTGTAGTGTCAGACATACAACCATACAAGTCTGTTCCGGGTTCGAACAGAACCGAAGGCACTTCCGATGAAGCCCTTGCCAATCCGGGCATCCACAATCCCGATCGGACTTCCCATCACATAGGGAGAACTCTATACCGGAGCAACTCAGTGCAGAGTCAATCGACAGGTTATCCTACTGTTTTCAAAGACACCTGGTCTTCACACCGGTCTTCAATTGCAATCCATAACGTCGTATCACTATTCGGAATGGGTTATATGAAACAAAGTCCTCTCCCGGCTAAACCGAATAGTGAGCGCAATATTTAAAAATATATGGATATGGGATTTCAGTTAAGTCACGACTTATAAAACCCAAAACCTTTCTTTTAAATGGTTAAACAAATTACCATTCTAAATCTTTAAACAAAAAGATTTATTCCACAAAGTTCACTCAGTTTCACAAAGATCTATTTATAGATTTTCAAAACAATTTCCATTTCAATTGGATTAACTCATTAAATCATTAACTCAAAGATTTAATTTATAGCTTTCAAACTTGTTTCAAAAGATTTATTCATAACTTGGAAAATTATTTCGTTTCAAACCTGAATTCCTTTTAATATGAATTGGAAGTTCACTTCTTATGTGGAAGCTTTTATTATTTGAAAAACAAATAGTTTTCGTTTTGGAAAAATGCGATTTCATTTATACAAGTTAAATCTTTGGGTTAAATTTAAATTCCCAAACCAACACTTTTAAAAATGGTTTAAAAACCCATATAAACATATTTACAAGTTGGATAACCTTTTTAAACTCTAGTTCCCAAATCATAGAATTCAATTTCAAATATTGAATTCAAATTTAAATCAAATTATTTGAATTTCAAAACTCTATCAAGTTATTCCAAATAATTTTTTTTTTAAAATTCATTTTCAAAAGCTTTCAATTCTAACTCCAAAACTAATTTGGATTCAAAAATTCAATCTTTAAAACTATTCCCAAATTTGCGACTTAACCCATTTCCACGTGCAATCCATATTTGTGTGTGTATAAGTGTGGTCCAGGGTTCAACACAATAGTGCACAACATAATCATCACAGATTCAATCATATCGATAAGCAGTATATCCCATAGCGCTTATCTTTGTTCACAAATTCATAGATAAATAAATTATCAATCACAAGGATTCATTAATATGATTCGATGTGGGTTTCGGATAACCAACTAGAATCCGACTCCCTGACGCATCGAAATTCAAATGTCATTCTACGGGTCAAGGGGTTTTTTATATTCATATAACGGTATATTCATCACAAATATATATCAGCTCAGCACAAAGCATCGCATCACATATCAAATATATCAATCCATCACAAAGCATACAATTGGCAATCAAACATCTACAATTAAGATGAATAAATCTGTGTGGTTTTAAATCTATTCCTCACATAATCACTTTCGTTAGTAATATTTAATCAATGATTAATTATCATTAATTTCAATTGATTAAGCCTTAACCCTCTTCGTTAATTAATCATTTTTTTAATTAATTATCCTCATTGATTAAATCTTAATTGTAATTAATTGAATCTTAATTATTTCTATAAATTAATTATTCTTACTTAATTACTTTAAATTAATAACCTTTAGTTATTTATTTAAATCTTAATTATAGTTAATTATCCTTGATTGATTATTCTTAATTTAATCACCCTAATTAATTAATCACATTAATTAATTATACTTAAAGGTAATTAACCTTAAATATTTGATTAATAAATCTTTAATCATCTATTCTTAATTGCTTTCACTAAGTAATTCTTATTTTTATTAAAAACATTGATTAATTACTTGATTGATTAAACTTAATTATAAATTAATTTATCTTAATTAAGTAATTAACTACAGATAATAAATTTCTTTTAACAAATATGTTAATTTAAACTTTGAAAGTAAATTTACCATTTCAAAACTCTTTAACAAGTCCTTAATATTATTAATTTCAAATAATCTTTCAAAATAAAGGTGGCATTTATTTTAAATCATTTTAAAACTTGGTAATTTAACACATTTTTATCAAAAACTAGAAATTGTTTTTAACAAAAATTGTTAAAGTGAACTTAAATTTCCTTTAAAAGCTGAACTGTTTCTTCCCCCAATAATTTACCCAGGTCAATCACAATTTTACTCCGAACAACTCATCTACCTGCTTCGAGTTTCATTAGCAACTTTCCCGAGATTTCTCCCTTCACGTTCGATTCTTCTTCTTCTTTAAAACTTAAGTTTTTTTTTCTGTCTTTATACTTTACTACAACTGATGCCCATACGACACTCGCGCCCATCGCCCATTTTCTCGAGTTCGACTTCGAGTTATCTCCCCACCTATTCCCTTCGAGCCGCCACGCATATTGCTTCGAGGAAGAACCCAGCTACTATCATCTTCCCCAACTATAATATTTTCCAGATGCACAGATTTTGGCGCGTGCATGTGCACGATCGACGCGGCCACTTCCATTCGATGCTCTGATCATCGAGAGACCACCCATCATCCCCTGAGTCACCACGACAACCTAGAACGTCGAAATCGCCCACAAATTGAAATCGAGTAGTTCAACACCCAGATTGAAATAGTACCGAACCACCATAACCACATCGTCCCCTCACCTCTGGCAATCGGAGGCCATGCAAACTTCACTGAAGCCTCGTCTTAACCACATGCTGCAATCCACACCGGACCGATCGCCGATACTTCATCCATTTCGACGAAATGTCTTTCCAAACTTCGTCGACAACATCAGAGTACAAAACCCTAAATTAATTCAAATCCTCGCCTACGATGAATTAAAAAATTAACTAGTATTTTTCTTGAATCCAATGACTACCCAAGCATCTCTGACAACAACCGCCGAGTCCAACGTCGCCGTGATCATCAGGTTTGGACGAAAATATCAATTCTGTTCAACTCACAATTTCGTTCGATTTTTAAACTTAAAAATCATGAAACTTTTACCAAAAATCATTATTCATCATTTCGAGTGAAGTTATGAATTTGAAACTTAGAATTTCACTGATTGATTTTTTCCACTTATTTTGATCATCACTGTATTTTTAAGATTGATGTTGTATTCATGTGAATTTTTTTTTATTCAGGAATCAAAGCCTACAACAGATTATATAGGGAGTAATTGGAATTTTTTTTCTTTCTTTCTTATGATTTAGAGCCTGCATATATATCACAGACATATATTGTAATGTACCCAGGCATGTGTATGAATTACAGAGCAACTCACATCATATTCTAGCTAATTACCATCCATGCAAACAAATTTTCACCCAGAATCGATACAAACATCCAAGCATAACACAAATTTAAGCTTTATTTAGGATATTTTGCTTACAGTTGATTTTTTTTTTATTAAACTGTAGAATGTAACAGAGGTGGATATCTACATATACTCAGGCATGAATCAATTAACCTACCACACAAATTCATTAATGAAAGCTTGGATGATTTTGTCACAAACAACAACAAAGGACAGGGTGGAGAAATTTGCTCACCTTGGAGTTGTACAGGAAGAAACAGAGAACAGAAAGCAAAGCCTGTATTCCTTTTTTTTCACTTTCTTTCTTTGATCTGCAAAAGTTTATTAATACAATACTTTGTTTAAATTTCCTATTGTATTTGTTACTTACCCCATTAATAACAAACAAAAGAATTTATCTACTTACAGCTTGAATTTGTTTTAAAGCTTCAAACTTACTTTATTTTCCAGGCCGCAGACTTCAATTTACATTTGCTTTCGAGTTGAATCTGCGTTTTGGTTTTGTTTCATTATTGACTACTAATATCAAACTCAAATTTTAAAAAAATAGAAATTTACTTACCTTCGTCCTTTTTTTTTTCCAGCCACACTTGTTTCTTCCAGGTTTTGATTTCCAGATTTAAATTTTCCTTCTTTACTTTGGTTTGAACTTTGAAACTTTTAAATCTGAAGCTTGTTGAAGCTTTGAACTTGCATACTTTCAGATTTGTTTGCGATCTACCATTTTTTTATTAAAAAACTGAAGCTTTGCATTGCTCTTCATTTTTTTTCTTTCTTGATTTCATTTTGTTTTCCAGGTTGCTTTCTTTTTTTTCTTTCATTGAACTTTGATTCTCCCTTTTGGTTTTGAAACTGAGTTTCAATCTGAAGCTCTCAGTTATTCCAGGTTGAAATTCTTTGAAATTCAAGGATTTCATTTCAGATTTTTAGACAATGACAGATCTTCTTTTCTAATTTTTTTTGTTTCTTTGTTTACACTTTTTTTTCTTTCTCCTTTGGGAGCTGAGATATAAGAGACTCAATCTTCCCTCTACCGTGCTTCAGATTTGCTGAGATTTTTAATAATGGCATATAGGGAACTGAAAAGTTTTCAAAATTTTAAATTCCATTATTTTATTCAATTAAAAAATTTGAATGCCATGTGTAAAGTGAAATTGATTATGGAATCTATGCATGTTGATTTGCTTACTTATCTCTATTATGTATGTCTACATTTGTAATTTTCAAAGATAAAAGAATTTTCTTTAATAAATTTTTATATCATATTTATTTTATAAATAAACATAACTTTTATTCCTTGGTATATACATGTATACATATGCGTTTATTTCAAAATTGTTTACATTTTCCTTCACGTTTATATTTAAACTTACACAAGAAAATTTTATTCCAGTTATTTCTTACATTTAATTTTTGTTCAACATGTTTATATACTTATATATTTTTACAATTTTCATTCCTACATTATTTTATTATTTATTTTAATTTTGTACAATTTTATAAAAGAAAAGACGGGTTTTAAAAATTTAAATTTCATATTAACAATAGTCATATTTATTTATATAAGATAATTAAATCTTTAAAAATAATCTTTTGAAATTTATTACATCTCCCACATATATTTAGTATTTTAGAAAACAAACTATCATTAGCTTTTTAAAGTTTTTAAATTCTACTTTATTTTTAATGCATTTTATTTTGAAATCTTATAAATCTCAAATTCCTATTTATAATTCATTTATATAAATATACATCTTATTTTTCCTAAATCCAATATTTATTTGTAAGATACTTACACTTAAATTTCTAATTAAATTTCTATTTATAATAAAAAATTATTCATTTATTCCAGAAATCTCTAATTAATGCACAATTTATTTTCAAAAATAAATTTAGTTGCCAAATTAAACTTGATAAATTCTCAGGAATGTTACATAGATGTCAATTTAAAGTTAATTAATTTATCAATTCCAGTGTTAAATTTTCAATTTCATTATATTCAAAAATTATAATTTAAATTCTCAATAATCCCATTGAATTTACTTTTCATTCTTATTATTCAATTCATTATTATCCAACGGATGAAAGTAACATTGGTTTATGGCTTATTACATTCTTATTCTCAAATTTCATCTAAATCTCAATTAACGCAATAATTAAAAATTAAATTTCATTTAATGCAATAAATCCAATTATTAAATTTAAGTTGATAAATCTTGATTCTCACTCCTTTTATTAAATCAACCATTAACTTATGGATAACCTTAACGCTATTATATATCCAATTGCCTTAATGGTTTATAGTTATCAACTAAATTCATATTAACTTGTAATTAATTACGTTTAATTGCAATGGATTTAGATCAAATTTAATAGATTTAATAAATGGGTAAACAATTAATAATTATTACCATTTGCCTAATTTAACCCCGTTCCTACTTAATTATCAATTTACAAACATTATAATTTCTTACTAAACATTGATTTTTATTCAATTATCCTTTATTACGTATTATTACATCAATTTCTATAACTTTGAATCCATTCCAATTTACAAATTTCAATCAATTATAACTTTACAATTTGTTTCCAATTAATAGGTATTGCACAAATTTAGTCACTTATCAACTTGCCTCAATCTTATTACATTAATTTACATTCAATTACTATTCAATATATTTTAGTTCGTTAATAAATTCAATATTTGCGTTTGTTTTCTTACATTTGATTTATTGCCTAGTATAACATTTACATTAATCCCATTTCACTCAATCCATTAATTATTAAACTTAAATTAGCATTGGTTATATCTCGATGCATTAATATTTCCCAATTTCATCTCAATTCTTATTTACGTAATATTCAAACATCAAATTCCGATTAATCCACTTTATTACATTTATATTAATAATCTTGGTTCCCATTAATTACGCAGATTTATATTAATAAATCAACATTTACATTTGTTACTTGCATTCAACTTATAACCAAGTTATACCATTTTACATTATTTCATTTATTGCAATTTCGTTCAATTTATACAAATTCAGCTTTAATTAACTTTATTACCTAAATTTACATTCAGTTACTTTAATCAATATATTATTGCATTGGTTAATTAAACGCTCACTTTTATTTACTCATTTTATATTTTATACCCAAGTGCGACAATTAACACTATTTCTTTATTGGGATTTCACTTCAATTGTCTATAATTAGTTTTAATAACAATTTCTATACTCCATCTTAACATTTACTTCAATATAAATTATAAAAAATTCATTTCCTTCTAAATTTAATTACAAAAATCTTATTAATATAACTAATTTAGTTATCAAAATTTACGGGTCGTTACAATGGCAAGGTTTCGACCTGGTTCAAAACTTCCCTTTCGAAAGCTTCTCATCAAAACATAACATACAGCAACTCATTCGAAAGCTACCCTTTAAATAAAAAGGAGGCAACCCCTTCGAAAGCTATATAAAAGTTATTCACCCCTTTCGAAAGCATCGACTAAAAGCAAGGAAAGCAGCGTCTCTTTTGAAAGCAAAACAAAGACCTTCGAAAGCTATTTAAAATGGCCTCAACCCCTTCGAAAGCAGTTTCGACTCTATACCTTCCGCCTTTCTCCAATCCACTACGTACCAATGCATTGATACCATGTGTATTGGTTTCGACTTAGTTGGGTGTATAAGTATGGGGTTGAATGGTAGCAAGCGGAAGTGGCGAGACAGTAAATTTGTGCAAAACTGTTTTATTGCCTTTTTAAGTAAATGCTTTTCAACCAACTTGCCTATTTGTAAAAATATAATTAATTTCCATAAAATTTACCAAAAATCATTTCTAAAAGACTGCCGAATTCATCTAGAATTAATTAAAATAATTAACAAAGAAGCCCTTTCATTTAACAATACAATTCAGACATTTAAGTACTCCAATTTAGTTAATTTAATTTTCATAGCAAATTACTTAGGAAAAATCCACAAAAATCATCAAAATTCACTTTCAATATTTTATCTGACATATATAAATTTCAAATCCAAAATCATTCATATAATTGCCGAAATAAATTTTAAACCCAATTATTTATTTCTTCCTTCAAAAATTCATAATAAATTATTCATTGCTTGGATATTTATGAAAATTTAAACCATTCTCGAAAATAATGCTTTACATAACACATTAAATCCCCATGGCATTTGGAAACCAGTAACCTTAAAATCAAATAAAACATTTATCAAACATACTTGTTTGAAATTAACATATCATATAATCCAAGCATATCATCATTAAAATCATCATAAAGGTTTTAAACCTAAAACCCGAAATCAAATGCTATTTAAAATCGAAAATGAGATTGTTTTGATTATTATTCATCTTGCTTTGGATAAGGAACTTGAGATTTGATCTTAATTAGTCCTACTTCACTTGAATCGTAAGCTTTAGTTAATTTTTAATCTCCTTTTCCCCTAGGTTATAGCTAGCTTTGAGCTCCCCTTTTCTTATGTTTTTGAATTATGAACGTATGGAATGAAAATGGGAATAAGGGTTTGGGAGTTATGTGTTATGGTGGACAGCTAGTTCCCATAATACCCTTGCCTTATTCTCTTATTAATTAACATATGAAACCATTTCCATAAACCCATTCTTCTATATTTTTATTTAGTTAAGCACGACCTCTATTAAATTTTCAAATCTCAGTCTCCTTATCTATCTAACCTTTACATTATTCTATTTAATTTACCTAATTAAATCTCCAAAATAATGTTATTTAAAATTAGGAGTGTCACAGGATCTCCTCCTTAAAGAAATTCAACCTCAAAATTCTGTAAGGACTAAATACTAAACATAACAATCATCTGTAATAACTCCTAACTACTATACTTTCCTACCTGACTAGCAACAGTCTATATAAAGCAAATATAGAGCATACCGTCACAGCAGATTTGGATAAGTATCTCTAATCCTATTTCTATCTCCTAAATACAGTCCTTCTCATTGTCGCTCCACTGAAATTTCACCAACTAGACCGTCTTGTTTCTTAACTTCTACTCATCTCTTGCCACAACCCAAACTGGTTTTCTAACAAAAGTCAAATTCGGTTCTACTATCAAATCTTCCAACCCTGTCAGCGGATAGTAGTCTCTAGATCACGCACATACTTGAGAAGATGAGACATATGAAACACATTATGGGCTCCTGCCATACTGCTCGGCAACTCTACTCTGTATGCAAGCTTTTTTATCCTCTCTATAATTAGGAACGAACCAACATATCCTTGTGCCAATTTCCCTGATTTCTTGCGTACCACGCCCTTCATTGGTGATACTTTAATGAAAACCCTATCTCCAACTGAGAATTCTAGATCTTTACGCCTCTTATATGTATAGCTCTTCTGTCTAGACTAAGCTTCCTTCATCCTTTCTCGAATTAACTCAATCATCTATGTAGCCTCCCTAACCAGATTTGGACCCAAGACTAATCTGTCCCTAGTTCCCAACCAACATGCTGGTGATTCATATGGCCTTCTATACAAAGCCTCATAAGTCATCATTCCTATTACTGATAACTGTTATTATAGGAAAACTCCACCAAGTGTAGGTGATCTTTCCAAGATCCACCAAAGCCCAATATACAAGTTTTTAACAAATCCTCAAGTGCCTTATTGACCCTCTCTGTTTGCCCATCCATCTGAGCATGATACACGATACTCATCTTGAGCTTAGTACCTAATGCATCCTGTAGACTCTTCTAGGATTCACTAGTAAACAAAGCATCTCTACCACTGGCTATACTACTAGGAGTTCCATGCAGTCTAACTATGTTCTTCATGGACAACTTAGCTAATACAGGTGCCGTCCTGATTGACTTAACTGGAATGAAATGGGCATTCTCGGTCAACCTGTCCACTATGGCCCATATACTTTCATTTCCTCTATTCGACCTTGGCAGCCCGCCTATATAATCCATGGATATCAAATCCTATTTCCAAACTGGTATCTCCAAAGGTTGAAGCAATCAACTCGGGTTCTGATGTTTGGCCTTTAATTTTTAACAGTTTGCACACTGCCTAACTCATAAGCCAACATCCTTCTTCATACCTCTCCACTAGAAGCTCCTCTTTATATCTTGATACATCTTGGTTCCTCCAGGATGAATCATAAATTTTGATCGATGAAGTTCTCTAAGAACTTCTTTCCTCAAGTCCTCAACATTCGGAACACACAACCGTCCCTTCTTTCTCAACCATCCCCTCTAATCAAGATTAAAATCCTTTAGATCCTCAATCTTTGATCCAACCTCCATGTTTCTAATCTTCTTAGCTAATAATGGATCCTCTTGCTACTTAGAAGCAATTCTTTCGATCAACGCTGGTCGAACTTCCAAACAGAACAACACGGTTGTGCTCTGACTAGAACTAACAGTCGATCTTAACTGCACACTACAAGTAGTCAAAACTTCTAAATCTTTCCATTCTGCCAACATAGCTAACATTACATTCTTATGTCTTCTGCTAAGAGTATACACTACTTTATTTCCTTTCCCAGCTGTATACTCTTTACCAAAATCATAAGCTGCTAAAAATTCCAGCCACCTTTGCTGTCTCATATTCAACTCCTTCTGAGAAAATAAATATCTTAAGGACTTATGATCTGTGTATTGCTCAAATCTCTCCCTATGAGATAAATGTCTCCATATCTTCAATGCGAAGATCACCGCAGCCAACTCCAAATCATAAGTAGGATATCTCACTTAATGCGGTCTAAGCTATCGTGAAGGTAGACAATGAATTTACGCTTCTATACCAACACAGCTCCTAATCTGGTTCCGCATGCATCAGTATACACTACCAACCCCTGGTTTCCGTTTGGAACTACTAATATAGGCACGTTGGTCAATAAATGCTTTAACTTAAAATTCTTCCTCACATTTATCAGACCAAATAAACTTCATATCCATCTTGGTTAACTTAGTCAAAGGCGGTGCTATCCATGAGATATCCTTAATGAATCTCCGGTAATAACCAGCAAGTCCAAGAAAATTTCTAATCTCAGTCACCGTATTTGGTCTCTTCCTGTTATTAACAGCTTCGACCTTATCAGGATTGACTGACAAACCCTTCTCTGAAAGCACGTGACCAAGAAACTTAATATCTTTCTTCCAAAAATGACACTTAGAAAACTTTGCTTTCAGCTGATGCTGGCTCAGTATCGCCAGCACTACTCTTAGATGATCTTCATGCTCTCTTTCATCCTTAAAGTATGCTAAAATGACATTTATAAACACAAACACGAACTTGTCCAAATATTCTCGAAAAACTCAGTTCATCAAATCCGCGAAGAAAGCTGGTGAATTCATTAACCCGAATGGCATTACTAACCACTCATATGAACCATACCTAGTCCGAAATGATGTCAATGGAATACTGTCCTCTGTCGCTCTTAACTGATGGAAACCTGTCGCCACATCCAATTAGGAAAATACTCCGACTCCATACAATTGATCAAATAGATCGTCGATTCTCGGTAAGGGATGCTTATTCTTAATCGTCTTCTCGTTCAACTTACGATGGTCAATACACATCCTTAACAACCCATATGATTTCTTCATGAACGCCACAGCCGCTTCCCAAGGCGAACTGCGTGGTCTGATAAAAAATTTCTCTTCTAGATCCACTAACTGCACCTTTAATTTGTTCGTCTCGGTCGATGTCATCCTGCTAGGTGGTTTATTTACATGTTCAGCTCCTGGTACAAGATCTATGCAAAACTCAACGGCTTGTTTCGGTGGTAATCCTATAATCGGCTCAAAAACATCTATAAATTCTCTTGCTACTCGAACTTGACTTAACTCTTCGTCTAATTCCATAACTCTCAACAAAGCACAAGAACTCATGCCAGAATCCTCCACTGAGAATATCATTTGGTCATGACTATCAAGGTGTCTCGGTGATATTTCCCTATCTTGGAAAAATATCTTAGCCTCATATTTACCCATCCAATCCATACCCAAAATGATCTCGAAATCTATAAAATCAAAAACATACAGAATGCATGCAAACTTATGACCTAACAAATCAAGTTCTAACCGATCAGATCTCATAACCGGAGTTGCATACCCTCCTATCGGATTCACAACCCTTAAGGAAGTAACAAGTATGCAGGTTCTAAACGTAACCTATCAACCAAACACTGTGATATAAACGATTGTGAGGCACCTGTATCAAATAGTACGCTAACTGGTATACTCTGAATCAAAAGCATACCTTCCATTACGATCTTTCCTTTCTCAGTAATAGTTGGCCTAACAGACAATGGCCTAATAGCAAAGACTCTACCCTGATTGGTTCTGGACACTGATTCTTGTACTGCCCTATCTGGTCGTAGTTCAAGCACTTCACGCCCTTCTTGTCTACGACATTCTTCCCCTTGCCTGCTCGACATTCATGAGCATAATCATCCTTATTATCACACTTGAAACAAACCAAATTAGCCTTTGCCTTCTTGGCAGCTTCTCCCTTCTGGGTTCTCTTCTTCGTAAAGAACTTCCTCTTCTTGACCTGAGAATACTGGGTGTCAACCTGCTTCTCCTTCTCATAGGTAGCAAGCATTTCCTCATGTCGGATTTCCATTTCCTCCACAACATTACAAGGATCACGAAGATGTGGCAAAGTCGCCCTAGTAATCTCAGGTCTCAATCCTCGAATAAACTTTGCATTTCTCTTAATGACGGTGTTAATGGTTGCATATCCGTATCTGGATAACTCATCAAACTTCACGGCATACTCAATCACCGACATTTCGCCTTGCACCAAATCCATGAACTTCCTCAACAATGCTGACTTAGCAACTTCAAACAAAAACCTATCTTCGAATCTCCTTCGAAATTCTACCCAAGTCCACTCTTCCTCGAGAACTTCGGCAGTAGCACTATTCCACCAATGAAGAGTTTCTCCCTACAACTACCTAGAGGCTAGTCTCCTCTTCTTCTCATCATTCAATCCCAAGTCAGTGAAGATTCTTTCACAATGTAAAAGCTAATCCTCAATTTCTATAGCATCCTCCGTTCCCAAAAACAGCTTTCCACCAAGACCAGTATAATCTCTACTCAACTTAGCTATTCCCAACTGGAACCATGGGATTAGCTCCTTCAATATTCTCAACTACTCCAGCAGTTTCTCCAACTTGCATCAGATTGACGAAGAACTGATACATCATCTCCATATCTACTAGAGGATTTCCAACACCTACATTAGCATCTGCATTTTGATTAGCATTTTCCTGTCGACCCTGGTTTCTCTTATTGGGTCGAGCATTTCCATTTGTTGTGGTGCTTTCTCCACCAAGATTTCCTCTTTCGTTTCCTATCTCCATGTCTTCCTTTCTTGTAAATCTGCATAGGAGCCTTAGTAAGATATAGAAGAATGGTCTAAGAGAGAGGGGAATACATACTTATATATACACACATCAAATACAAGTACATTACTATAGCGTTAACCCAAACCCCAATCTTATTTCCTGATTCATCGAACTATGTTTTGAAAAATCATTTTAAGTTTGAAATTTCTTTCCATTTTTCATAAACCTATGCTATGATACCAACTTATAACATCCTCCACTTGGAGGCCCAAAACTAATGACTACGGATGCTGTAGTCATCCATAGTTATTAATTATGGATGACCAAATGCGGTAATGTTAAACACATTGATATAACAAAAAAACATGGATATGGAAAAAATTTAAAACCATTAAGAAAATTTATCGTTCCATTTCAAATCAAATTTCAAATTCATTATATAATCCCAAATTCGAGAACCACGTTCAAAGAAAATATAATTATTACAAAATATGCCAAGCACGATATATGAAGATGCCCCCTTGGATGATCAGAGTCAAAACATAGTCAATTGAAAAACTTTGCCTTTTTACATCAAAACACAGCAGAATCAAATAGAAAAGAACTCCTATTAGCTTGCTTGCCTCCTGCATGTCTCTGGAAGCTTATTCTTCTAAAGGAGAACCTGAAAACCTCAACTCTCAAATTACTCAAAATTAATTGAGCACACGAGAGTTTAAGGGAAAAACATAAACTTTGAGTCATACATAATGCTTGGTATGAATAATAACATACCATCTTGAACCATTTAGATATCTAGTGAGATCATGCCGCTTAGAGAAACGGGTTTTCCTCTCACTAGTATCTTGCCCAAAAATTTATAATAACCATGTACTGTGTACCTGCATCTGCAATGGTTAAAGTATTGCAATTTAAAATATCATGATGATATGAAAACAAGAAAAATAATCTGGATTTCCCATCCCTATTCCTTTGACTATCTATCTCAGTTATAGTTTATAGGGTCACTATTAACCTACTAGTTTTCATGGGCTAACTAATAACCTGTTCAAAGCTCATGGACTATCTGTCCGATCTAATAGTTCTCATGGATTCACTAAGAACCTATTGGCCCCCGCCGATAACTTCATTATTTCATGGGTTCTCCCTGAATCTATTGGTATCTCCAATAACTTCTTTCATATCATAGTTTTCAAGGGTTGACTATAAACCTATTGACTTCTGTAGTAAGTTTATCCATACATAGATTTCATGGGATCAATACGAACCTATTGGCACCTTCAAATAACTCTTTCCAAACATAATTTTCATGGGTTCACTATGAACCTGTCTATCTGTCAACTCCTTTGATTAGTCTTTGTGCATCCTATGTTCTTGTCTACCTGACCTCCTGGATGCAGTTCTACTCATACAGGAGTTAACTCAATTTATATTCCCTACCTGGTCAACCTCGTTGGTTATTCTACCCTTTTTTCCCAAAATACAATTATAGGTCCATTATATAATGAACATGTTTATAGAAGAAGCAAATACAATAACATAACAATACCACACTTATGGTTTTAATATCCTTGAAATCATTTCCATATGAAATATGTTTAATCCCTTTAACCAATTATTTTTATCATGGAAAGCTTCTTCAAAAAATTCAAAATTAAAAGCCATTTAAAAACTCTTTTATATTGCCATAGGTTTTCCTTTAAAAACGAGATTGGGCTCTTTGTTTTGAAAACTAAGGCTTTCGAAACCTAAGGCCTTTACTTTCGAAACCATTAAAATATATCTTTCAAAAGCATTCAAACCTCCTTTTCAAAACACTTAAACATATGCCTTTCAAAACACATAAAATATCTCTTTGGAAAGCATCAAAACCTTTCCTTCAAAACCATCAAAACATTCCTTTTGAAGGTATTAAAGTATAACTTTCCGGTTTATAGAAGCATAGCTTCGGAACCATTTGAAAGTACCTCTTTCAAAACCATTGGGTTTAATTTTAAATATAACTCTCGGGTCAAAGTAAACATAACCGAAAATAACCGTTTCGAAACCATTAGCCTTCAGTAAAAAAGTTTTGTGAAAAAAGATGGCTTTGGAACCATTCTTTCGAAAGCTTTAATTTTTTAAGTAAAACAATTGGAAAGATAGCTTCAAAACACCTTTCGAAGCCATTGCCTTCAAAACCTTTAGTTTAAATAGCTACTAGAGCCCTTTCGAAAGCATTAGGAAGCGACATGTTATATTTATAAAATAAAAAATTGCCTTTTAAACTCATTGAAAACATTTAACCTATTCGAAATGTACGAAGACGGCAGCAATATTTCGACCTGGTTCTACCCTTTTGAAAGCTTCTTTTTAAAACATAATATACAACAACTCATTCGAAAGCTACCCTTTAAATAAAAAGAAGGCAACCCCTTCGAAAGCTATACAAAAGTAATTCACCTCTTTGAAAGCATCCATTAAAAGCAAGGCAAGCGGCATCTCTTTTGAAAGCAAAACAAAGACCTTCGAAAGCTATTTAAAATGGCCTCGACCCCTTCGAAAGCATGGTTTCGACTCTATACCTTCCGTCTTTCTCCAATCCACTATGTACCAAAGCATTGATACCATGTATACTGGTTTCGACTTAGTTGGGGGCGGAGGTATAGGGTCGAAAGTTAGCAAATGGAAGTGGCGAGATAGTAAATCTATGCAAAACTATTTTGAATTATGAATATATGGAATGAAATGGAAATAAGGATTTAGGGGTTATGGTGGACGACTAGTTCCCATAATACTCTTGCCTTATTCTCTTATTAGTTAACATATGAAACCATTTCCACAAACCCTTTCTTTTAAATTTTTATTTAGTTAAGCATGACTTCTATTAAATTTTCAAATCTCAATCTCCTTATCTCTCTAATTTTCACATTATTCTATTTAATTTATCTAATTAAATCTCATGAATAATGTTAATTAAAATTAGGTGTGCTACACTTGAATTTCTGCTTCTTGAGGTGGATCTTGCCTTTGAATTGGACCTATGCTTGTGCTTTCTGGCCATCTCTCCGATGGTGCTTGCTCATCAGTCTTGGACTATGGTCCAAGTGAAGCTAAGGAGCTTCCGTGTTTTAATGCCCTAACATTCCAAACCTCAGGTCAGTTTGGACATTTCAATGCCTTACTGGAAAGAGTAGTAGTTGTCGCATCTACTGCTTCTACTGTGATCGAAGCCTTGGTTTGCCTTTGGTGAGGTTGTCTGGAAGCTTTTCAAGGCCTCTCGTGAGATTCAATGTGGAACGCTTCTAAGATGGCGACCTTCGGTTTTATTCAATAAGTACATGATCGTTTGAAGAGCTAGGGTTGTCATTGGTGCAACCGAGCGCAGTCTAGGAGGTGATAAGAAAACATGTCAGCTGGCCTCTAAAGAGAACTATTTACATACTTCTTCTTCCCTTTCTTTTTTTTCTTTTCAACTAAATAGCAATTGAAAATCTTTATAAGCTTGGCAGGGCGAGTATTGTGCCCTTGCATTCCTTTGAAATGAATAAGAAAATATCTTTTTTTGAAAACTTATTGTCTATGAAATTAGTTGTTATTGGTTGTTTGCTTGGTAGAGTAACATATCTTGCATAGCAAGCAAAGTCCCTTGCACTGGGTTTACAAATCTGTTTTGACTGATAGACCGTGTCGGTTAATAGGCTTGAAAGCAAGCATTTATAGTAATTCAGTCATTAGTCAAGTGCCGATGTTGGAAAATGAAAGCTGAGCTTTACTATGCCGCTTCGTTAATATGAGGTCCCGACATGGATCTGACCGTTGAGTGTCTCGAGGTCTTCCTAAGGAATATGTAGTCAGAAGGAGTTCCTACGTTATTTTGAGAAGGAGTTCCCTGTTTGAGACATGCTAAGAAGTAAAGCTATCATGCGACGGGCCGAACTCGGGCATAAATATCAGCCAAGTGTCGACCAGGTACCAAGTCGTGGGTGCCATTGGCATAGAGTGAGAGCAACATGTTGACCCATAGGTTCTCCTGAGTAACAAGCGATTATGTGTAGGTTGTAGAAGGGCCTGACTTGAACAAGAGTGTGTCAGGGGTTCGAGGTTCTTCTGGGTGACACATCACCTGTTGTTAGGTGACCACAGGTCTCGACTCGAATTGGTGAATATGGCTAAAAGGGAGAAAACCGGAAATCGAACTTCATTACTATAGGGTTTTTCACATCTAGAAGTGATTAGTTGATTAATACCTGTCGAAACATATCTTTAGCTTTGGTTGTCGGATGTGCGTTTGTACTAGGAAGAGCACAAAACGTTGAATGCAATTTTATACACAAAGAAAAAAAAACTACAAGAGTAGTTAAAAGTTGCAAGCAATAAACATGAACATATCAAAATAAATGCAATAAAATACAAGAAATTTAACATGGCTTTGAGTAGATTCCCTACAGCCATCTAGAGAGATTCTTACTATACTCTCTTTGCACGCAAAATACAAAGCATAGTAATGACCACTATGACTAGCTTTTCCAAGCTTGCCAAGGTAAGAAAAATATGAAGAATAAATTTGGTTAGGTATAATTGTAAAAAAAGAGCTCTTTTGTAGTGGAGATGCCAATGTGTTAACGACAACTTTTCTTGCTTATATCTATGTTCTCCTCTCATCTTCCTTTCATCCTTCGTATCTACTTGTTACGACTTGGAAATTTTAATGGGTTTTAAAAACGTAATTAACCAAATTTTTCTTGAAAATAAAACAATTAAATTTGTCATTGAAAAATTTAATATTTGGTATGCGTCTATTTAAACATAGCAAATGACGAATTTTCATTTGTTAATATAAAAGTTAGTATGTTGTGAAATTTTCATTTTCAATTTAAACCAGTTAAATTGATGAAAACAAAATATTTTCGAAATCTAAATATTTTTTATATAATAAAATGTAAAACATTTTCTAAGTGAGACGTCATAATTCGTTTCATCAAATTTGGACTTCTATAGTCCCGTTTATCTTATTTTCGGTGAAATTGCAGCCGTTTGGCATTGAAATATCGACTTTTGATAGGATGGTCGTATCTTTTATATTGTGTACCATTTTTTTGTCTTTGAAGTATATTCATTTGTTAATTTCGACGTCCGGTACGCGGCGAAATCGGAAAAACGATTAACCGTATCGATTTCGTATTTAAACCTTTTGGGTTTCCCTATGTCTATTCAATTCAATTACCTACCGATTGAAACAAACAGCCATTAGCTTTTATTATTTTTGCAAATCAACTTTTGACTTTCATAATTCCATTGGCTTCAATTTATTGGCCGTTGTCCTTCATTTCATTCCCCCCTCTCCTTTTTGTCCAACCATTGCTTTTGAAAAAAAATTACAGAGAAAAGTTTCGTATATATTTGGTTTGCATTGAAATCCTATCATCTTCTTCTCACCATCCGCTCTCACTCCTCTCTGACTTCCGCCTTTTAACATCCATCAACCACCGATAACTGATCATAGCCCACTGCCTCCTCTTTTATAGAGATGTATAATATATAATTTGAAGTCATTTTTTTTTTCAAAAAGGCCAAAGGGCCGAGCCCAAAACAGATAAGTAAA
Organism: Allium cepa; assembly: GCA_030765085.1. Classification (NCBI taxonomy): domain Eukaryota; kingdom Viridiplantae; phylum Streptophyta; class Magnoliopsida; order Asparagales; family Amaryllidaceae; genus Allium; species Allium cepa. Next base: position 680,197,382 of record CM060938.1, read on the forward strand.
AACACGGGCGAAGGAAAACAACCCGCACCACACCAACACTTAAAACCCCAACATATTAGGGCAGCCGACATCAACAAACAATTACACAAAAATAAAATCATGGCGACGAGAGGAGGTGAATCAGAGATTTCCCTATCTCGTCTTCTTGATGCTCTCGCCTCTCTCCCAATAAGAGAGGCTTTGGTTGAATTTGCTACGCATGCTACTATCAGCAGTGTTGGATCCAATATGATGTCTCGAATCGAAGTAGTGATTAGTATGGCTATGGTCTGCAGATCTGATGTTAGCACAACTCAGATCTGTAGATCTGCTTCCTCCATCGTTATCAACAGAAAGACGATTGGTTGAAGGCCCAAAATTGTCATGATTCAGTCTCTGAATGCTGCTTGTATCAGTTTGATAAGCCTTCGGATTGAGTAAATATAGTTCAATATGCTTGCTGCCAGCCTCTTTGTTCCAATAATCCGCCAGAAAATCAAATTTGGTCTGATTTCTGATCTTATTTTTTGATTCCTGGAGAATAATATTGCTATCACTTTCAATAATAGTCCATCTCTGCTCTTTGGGAAGTTTTTTTATTGTTGTGAGTACGTTCATTTCTTTCTTTCCATAGATGATAGACAGTAGTTGTTAGAAGAATATGTGCATAATCTCTCTCTAGCGATTTTCCCTTGAAATGATTGTTGATGTCAGTGATAATTTGACCAAGATGCATGCTATTAGAATTTTCCATCCCCAGCTTAGATTTGATTTGATTCCATATGTGGTAGCTGTAACTGCATTCAAAAAATAAATGATACATAGTTTCATTCGATAAATTACATAGGGAACAGAGTGAGGAGGTATTTCTACCCCACTTATTGATAATTTCCAATGTTGGCAATCTGTTTTTAATAGCAAAGTATGTACAGATAGCCATTTTTGGATTATTTACCCTGTTCCATATGCAATTATGCCACTCAACAGTAGGTTGTTTATTTCTAATGTGTTCCTAGGTTTTTTTAAAAGAGAACTTACCATTACTGTTAGCTAGCCATTCCCAATAATCACTATCAGCATCATGATCTAGTTGAAAATTAATGATAGAATTTTTATGAGGATTAGTGATAGGATGAAGTTGAGGCTGCCATTGATTATTTTTAATAATGATGTTAACACTGGCATTAACTTCACCACAAATAACTAGAGTGTCCCACCCAACCTTATTAATAAAAGAATCATTTTGAAACCAGGGGTCAAACCAAAGACTAGTGTTATGTCCATCTTTGAACTTTCTTTGAATTAAAGATTTACCTAACTCCCTGCATTTCAAAATCTATTTCCAGGCATTTGAGTGGTTATTCTTATGTAAAGTAGTCCATAAGTTTTCATTTTTAAGATATTTACAAGTCATCCATTTTGTCCATAAAGAATCACCACTAATAAATCTCCAAAAAAGTTTTAATTGACAAGTTAAATTAAGATCATTAAGATTTCTGATACCAATCCCACTTTCTTTTTTGGGTTTGCAAACTTTATCCCAACTGATTTTATGGTATTTACCCCTCCAAAGAAAATCAGCACACCTGTTTTTAATTTTTTTTAATAGTAGCAATAGGGATGTGATGAGTTTGAAACCAGTATAGAATAATGGCATACACAACAGGTTTAATTAACTCAATTCTACCAGCAATTGATAACAGCTTGCATGACCAAGTTTCCATTCTGTTTTGAATGTTTTCAATGAGATATGTGCAGTCACTGTCTTTGATTTGATTAGCAGATAAAGGAAGACCTAAATATTTAATAGGGAGATTACCTTCACTTACATTGAGAACATCCAATACTTCCTTTTTGTACCTGCAGTATTTGCTAAAATATGCTTTTGTTTTAAATTCATTAATTTTAAGACCAGCATATTTGTACATAGTTCCAAAAATCTCACTAATAGCCTCTGCATTGTTTTTGTTAGCTTTAGAGAACACCATAAGATCATCAGCATAAATCAGGTGAGTAATGACAGGTTTTATTCTATTTATTGGAGAAATAGTATTTTTAATAGTTTCAATATCAATGAGAATAGAAAAATATTCCATAGCTAGGGTAAAAAGATAGGGAGAAAGAGGGTCTCCCTGTCTAATGCCCCTGTTACTTTTGATGAAACCCTCAGGCTTGCCTTGAAATAGAATAGAGAAGGTGGGTGTATTAATGCATTCAAAAATTAACTCACAGAATTTAGCAGGAAAATTCATGAATTTCATAATATGAATAATGAATTTTCTGTTAACTTTGTCATATGCCTTTTGGAGATCAACTTTCAGACACATATTTTCCCCTTTTTTATTATTAAAATTCCTAACCATTTCATGAGCTAGCAAAGAATTTTCATAAATAAGTCTGCCAGGAATATAAGCACATTGGTTTTCAGAGATTAAAAAGGGGAGAAATAATTTTATTCTATTACTTAAAATGGTAGAAATGATTTTGTAGATGAAATTGCAACAAGAAATAGGTCTGTAATCCTCAATACAAGATGGATTCTTGTTTTTAGGAATTAGGGTGATGAAAGTATGATTAAAACTTTTAAGTAGTTTACCTTCATTCATAAATTCATTAACAACTTTAGAAATATGATCTTTGATATTATCCCAATGGACTTTGAAAATTTTTGCATTGAAACCATCTGGACCAGGGCTTTTGTTATCACCAGCATTAAAAATAATAGCTTTAATATCAGCAATACTAACAGGGGCCATAAGAATTTCAGCAGCATTATCATTAAGCACATGCTTACACACAATATCAGGAAAATTTATATCATTAGAGTCAGTAAAGTATAACTGAGAATAGTAACTGATAGCCTCATTGACAATTTTATCAAATTCATTTATGCAGTCACCTTTACTGTCAATAATTTTTCCTATATTGTTAATATGCTTTCTGCAGCTCATTTTAGCATGAAAAAATTTGGTGCAATCATCACCCATAGTAAGCCAGTCAACTTTAGCTTTTTGTTTGTAATTAACAGTGTTTATATGGAGCTCTTGTGAAAGCTTAACTTGATTAGAAAAGAATTTATCAATAATACCAGTATTGCCAGGGTTATCATCAGCAAGCTTTTGTAAAAGTTTACCTTCTTCCCTTAATTTATTTAAACAATTATTCTTTTCAAAATTAGTCCTATTCCATTCTTTGATCTTATTTTTTGTATTTTTAAGAAAAACACTGAACTGGGCTTGATAAGAACCATTATTGGAGAATGTAAAACAATCTTTAATAATATCATTATAATCATTGTTTAAGACCCAGCCATTTTTAAATCTAAAAGGAGCAGCTTTAAGAGTATTATTAGTTTGATTTTGGAAAAAACTCATAAGAAAAGGGGTATGATCACAAGTATTTTGCTCAATAGTGGAATAGCTAGAATTTGGAAAAGTATTGCAAAACTTTTCATTAATTAAAACCCTATCAAGCTTGCAATGAATATTTTTCTCTTTACCAGATTTTCAAGTGTATTTATTACCATTCATCTTAGGTTCAATAAGCCCAGATTCAAGTAAAAATTTATTGATTCTTTCAAGCTTACTGTGAGGGATAGTATTTCCACCAAATTTTTCATTGACATGGAAAACAGTATTAAAATCACCTAAGATAATCCAAGGGAAATCATAACTTTGACTAAGAGCTTTTAATCTAGACCATAAACTATTTCTCTCTATCTCAAAGTTACTGCCATAAATATAGGTAATCTGAAGAAAGAAACCACCAGCATTATTGAAGTTACAGTCTATAAATTGAATATCTTTATTGCAATTACCCAAATTCCAAATATTAGAGTCCCAAATGACAACGATTCTACCTTTGCTGCCACAATCATTATTGTTAATGGATTTCCAGTTGTTTGACAGTTTAAAACAAAATTTCTCAGTATTAGAATCATCCATCTTGTTTTCTATGAGGGCAACTATAGTAGGTTTGTAAATGCTGATCATAGTTAATATGTCAGTTTGTTTAGCGGGGAATTCATACCCCTGACATTCCAGGCCATTATAGACATAATATATATATATATATATATATATATATATATATATTGATGAAGAAAAAATAAAAACAAGAGTGTCAGATAGAACCTGATACACTGCTTACCTTACCCTTCTTTTTCTTCTCAGAACTTTTAGCTTTGAGCCTTGTAGTCATCTCATTCCAATTTGAATTGATTGATACGTATTTTTGTCCAAAAGCTTTCTTCTCTTTATTAGGATTCTTGTATTTCCAATAGCTTTAGTCTTGGGGATATGCAATTCAGAGATATCAAATTGTTTTTCAGGTTCCTCCATAACCTTATCAGATGTTGATGCAACATGACTTTCTGGGATTTGAATTCGAGAGATGTCAAACTCCTCAGTATTGCGAGGCAAGGTTGAGTGGATGCCAACAATGTCCTCAACTTCTGCAGCAAATTCTGGTGGAGGTTCACTCTCCATATTACATTCTGGCTGATGGTTGGGATTCGAATGCAGGATATTATATGCTTCCGAATTGAGATTATTTGTAATTAAACATAACTCTGAAATGGGAGGGATTTCAAAGTTAAAGACCTCTTTGTTGCTTAATACCTCTTTTGAATTACCCTGCATACTATCTGTTGTGTTTTCTCTTTTGTCTTTAAAATGGTGAACTTCCGAAGCAAGGATCTGATCCTCTTGATCAGTGAGCAAATGAGATACAGTTTCTTGATTGGATATGATACCTTTCTGGTTAATTCGATCATTATTCTTTTGAATTCTTGATTCCTTTAGAGTCTCTTCAATGTGATGCATTTCTTGGATTGTATTATCTGAATCTTTTTCTTGATCAGTGGCCATTTCTTTATTCTGATTGTGATCTTTGGGTATCCATCTTTGAACTGAGACACATTGCTCTCTAGTGTGTCCAAAGCATTTGCAGATACTACATTTTCGTGGAACCCATTCATATTCAATTTTTTGAGTGATATTTTCCCCGTTGTATAAAGTAAGATTTAACTCTTGAGGAAGTTCATCATTTGCAGATACCTCCACTAGAATGCGAGCATAATTCAATCTCGTTTTCAGGGTGGTAGCTGCATCCATCTTTATGGGTTTTCCAATAATGCTAGCCATAACACTGAATGCTTCACGATCCCATAATATGATGTTAACATTGGGTAGTTTAACCCATATCGGCATTGTACTGAGGAGATCCCTATCCAATTTTAGGGATTCAGACCATCTTCTCAAAATGATGAGCTTTCCATTGTAGAAATAAGGGCCATTTTGAATGACTGAATTGCAATCTTGAACATCATTGAATTTCACAATAAAGAACCCATTTTCTCTGGTGAAAATTTCAAATTCACCGACTGGTTTCCATACACGTTGTATATAAGATTTGAAATACATATAATATGGTTTAGTACCAACAACATAAACCACCACCGAATTGCTCCAGCAATCAATAGCCCTTTTACAAACTGATTCTTTTATCAAACCATATTTCTTACTATTGATTGTGATTGGAGCGATGGTTTCAAGATTGCATTCATCATCATTTGGTTCTTTAGATTGCTCAGAAACGATTTCGGCCCAAGATTTTTGCCCCTGTGCTTTATTCAGAGAAAAACTGATGGGTTTCTTTGTATGATACGCTTGATTTCTCATGATCGGAGGGATGGTTGACTTCAGACCATCTGTCTTCTTCAATTGCACGTTGTTACCCTTCAGATTTTTCTGATAGCCGGGTTGATAGGGTTGTCGTTTCTTTTGTGATCTCGATTGAACTAATTGGAATCCATCTTCATCTATGATGATTCCATTGCTTGATTCTCTGATTTGAGATTCAGGTGGTCTGTTTAGATGTTGAGAGAGTGAGATATGAGAGAGATTTCTATGGGGAGAGAGATTTTCCCCCATGGCTGAGGAAAACCCTAAATCTTATGGTTAGATGTTGAGAGAGTGTGACGAGCGCAGAAGCACGGACCAACCGGCTCGGCACACCGGAACAACAGGTTCGGCACCTCAAACCGAATGAAGCTATACCAGGTGTCCAACTTAAAGCAAAGTGCGACACATGCAAGCACGTGCCCCACTTTGGGGGGCAAATGTTGAGCGTGTTTCCACCCATGAGTTTCCATCCTTCGTCGAACCAAGCCCATCGAGCAAAACAACACCTCCTTGCCGAACCAAAGGCCATCCGGTCAAGCTCCATCCGGTCGCAGGCCTCACCGGACCAACACATATACGCTCCCCCACCGAACCATGTGCCACCGGACCAAAACCAACCCACGCCACCGAATCAACCCAACACCGGACCAACGCTTCTTCCAACCCAACACCGGACCGACCCTTCTACCCATCAACACCGAACCAACCCATTTCCCTCGCTACCGAGCCAAGTCAAAGTGACACCACCGGACCAAGTTACGTCCCCACTGCCGAACCAAGGTGTTGCCGAACCAGGACGCCGCCAGGCCAGAATTGCTTCAGCCCAGGCCCACCAGCAGCTATATACATTCAAGACCCCTACCCCCAGCCTCACTCTATAAATAAAGGGGCAGGGGTACAACAATGGCAGACAAGTTTGAGAGCTCAAGCACGGAAGGAACTTTCAAACAACTTTCATATACTTGTATACAAAGTTTTGTACTTGTAATCTGAAAGAAAAGAGAGAATAACATATAAAGTGGACGTAGGCACGTTCTGGCCGAACCACTATAAATCTGCGTGTCTTTTACAGTTTAGCCCATGTTTTTTTTATATATTTGCATAAATCGCCCAAACCGCTAAGAACAACATAAAATCAACTAAATCATACGACTTTGAGGTGTTTGTCCATTTTTTGTGCAAACATTTGCTTTCACTGAGAACTTGGAACTCGAAGCTTCAGCTTCCCTCATTCAACCTTCTTTCCCAAATAGCACCCTTCATTGCCTAGGAAACATGACTTCCAGGCTGAGAAAAGACGCCAACAAAGGAAAGAACATCGCAACTAGCAGCATTCCGGATCCAGTAATCACATATCAAGAGAATCATCCCATTCCAACAGCAGTACCGAACGAGGATCAGACAAACCCGACAGCCCCTGCCACAGAACAACCGGCAGCACTTACTAGGGCAGATCTAGATAGAGTTGTGGCTGAAGTAACTAACCGCTTCACCTCCCAACAAGAAGCTTTGGTGGACCAACTCATGTCATGCTTAAGGGATGCCGAAGAATCCAACCGCAACACTGGATCATGGGGTGAGTCTCAATCTGGAGGATCTCGGAGACAACAAAGGTCTTCCCTCTTCGACAAAGCTATCAACAGGAACAACAATGATAGGGGCCGCGCCCGAACTTAGCCCGAACTCCGACTCGAGGAAGTGCTTGGAACCGAACCCAACTCGAGCCAGTCATGCCGCCTAATCATAGAAACCCCGCTGAACGGAGCCGAGCTAGAACCCAGCCCGAAGTTGACCCCATGGAAATGCTCGAAATAGAACCCCCCAGGGGAAGATCAAGGCAGGGGCCAACTGTAGCTGGTCCTAGCATGCATCCGAGCAGCCAAAGACAGCCATTGGATAACGTCAGAAGTTATAGACTATACCATCCCTATAGGTCATCTGGACGACATCGATCCCGCAGGGAAGAACCAAGCTCATTTTTGTCCGCTCCAAATTCTGATGAAAGAATGGCACGATTATTCAGGGAATGCGTCCGACGGGAGCAGAGGGATCGAGGGATAGGCGCTAGGGTAACCAGCCCTTTCACCCGTGACATCGAAACCGCCATCACCCCTCGAGAATGGAAAATGCCGACGATGGAACCGTACAAGGGAACTTCCGACCCCGTTGTATACTTGCAGAGATACACACAGCATATGCTCATGAGCGGAGCAACGGAAAGAGTGTTGTGTAAATGCTTTCCGCTATTCTTAGCAGACCTAGCTACCTCCTGGTTCTGCCATCTACCCCAAGGATCTATTAGCTCATGGGAGATGTTGAAAGAAAAGTTCATTAGCCAGTTCCGCATTCATGTGGAACAACCCAAGGATGCTTATTCTCTATCTACTGTCAAACAGAAATCCAGAGAGATACTACAACAATATCTAACCCGGTTCAACGCCGCAGCGGCCGCAGTCCAAGATGCCGATGAGAAACTCACCCTAATGGCCCTCTGTAGTGGTGTGCACCCAGATACCAAGTTTGCTAGAAGACTAACTAAAGAAAAACCAGCTACCTTGCCCGATTTCTTCCATGAAGCTGGGAAGTACATGAGACTCGAAGAGGCTGCCACTGAAAGGCAGACAGGACCACAGGCTAAGACGACTCATGGAAACGCCCCCGCCGCAGCGAAGGACATTCGGAGAAACAACTCCAGAGACAATGCAGGGGGCAAGAAGGGAGAAAAGCGCTTGTACCGACCAGGACCGAGATTTGACGCTTACACTCCCTTGAATGAGACTGTCGAGAACATCTTCCTGGCCACCCAGGACGAACTTACATACAAGCGCCCCCCGTACAAGAAAGAGTCAGATCGCGCAATCCAGTCCGGAAAATTCTGCCATTTCCACGAGCCTCATGGGCACGATACCAATGAATGCCTCCATCTCCGAGACCTAATTGAAGAACACGTCAGGAGAAAGAGGCCGGAACGCTATGTAAAGGGCCAGGACAGAACTTCATCTCCCATCAAGGAAAACCCAGGGCAGCTCCACCCAGAGACAGGCGGAGGAAATCGCAACACCAGCGGTTCCAGCCAAGAGAAGATAGTGGTCCGTACAATATCAGGAGGGCCACACATCGCCGATAAGAGCTGGGCAGAAATGGAAGGATATGGAAACTCACTCAGAAGCGAGGGAGACTGCGTCAATTCTGTTATGGAAGAACGCCACCCAAAGCGGAAGGAAAATAATGACATCACATTCAGTGGGCGCGACCTAGAAGGAAGGCAATACCCTCATATGGATCCTATGGTCATCTCTGCCTGGTTCGGCCCAGCTGAAGTTTTTTGAATCCTAGTAGACACTGGAAGCTCAGTGAATATTCTGTTCAAGCATGCTTTCGACAAAATGAAGCTGTCAATGAAGGACGTGTCTCCCTGCAACAAACCGCTACATGGTTTCACTGGAGAAGCAAAGATGCCCCTCGGACAATTGGATCTCTTTGTTGAATTGAGAAGTCATCCCCGCTCCGCCGTTCGGAAACAAACATTCGTGCTAATAGACAACCACTCGGCCTACAATGCCTTTTTGGGAAGACTAGCCTTGTCCGACTTCCAAATTGTCCTCGCCCCATGGTGCCTGAAGATGAAGTTCCCAACGGATAATGGAGTGGGAGAAGTAGAAGGGGATTAAGACGCAGCTCGGGACTGCTATGTAACCGAACTTCGCAATAATCACAGGAGAGATAAAGGGAAAAATGCAGAGATTATTCTCTGCATGAAAAGCTTGGAAGCATAGCAACTAAAGAAAGCCCCTCCTTTTCGGTATACCAGCGATCCTTTCAATGAATTAGACCCTAGGGACAAAGAGGAGGACGCCACCGCCGAGCCTGCAGAGGCTATGGAATTCGTATCTGTAGACAAACGCGACCCAAGTAAACTGCTGAGAGTCGCATCTCAGTGAAAAATAGAATTAAAGAATCAACTCATTGATTTTCTTCGCCACAACATGGATGTATTTGCATGGACGCACGCTGATATGACTGGAATCTCCCCGGACATAGCATGCCACGCACTAAACATCGATCCTACCAAGGTACCGGTAAAGCAAAAGAAGAGAAGTATGGGGGCAGAACGATCAGTAGCCCTCGTGGAAGAAGTGAAGAACTTACTTGCCAATGACTTCATACGTGAAGCCATCTACCCGGAATGGATCGCCAACCCGGTACTGGTAAAGAAAGCTAATGGGAAGTGGCGAACATGCATCGATTTCTCCAACTTAAATGACGCTTGCCCGAAAGACTGCTTCCCACTCCCCCGAATCGACCAACTCGTGGACAGCACTGCCGGGCACGAACTTTTATCCTTTATGGACGCATACTCAGGATATAACCAGATCCCTATGCACGCCCCCGACCAAGACCACACTAGCTTCATCACTGACCGAGGATTGTACTGCTACAAGGTAATGCCATTTGGACTTAAAAATGCCGGAGCTACTTATCAGCGCCTCGTCAACAAGATGTTTGCAGAACTGATAGGACGAACTATGGAAGTTTATGTGGATGACATGCTGGTAAAATCGAGGAAAGCCAACGACCATATAAACCACCTGGACGAGATGTTTCAAGTACTTCGCCAATATGGAATGAAGCTGAACCCTCTAAAGTGCTCCTTCGGAGTATCATCGGGAAAGTTCCTGGGATTCATCGTTCATGCCAGGGGGATTGAAGCAAACCCCGAACAAGTCCGAGCTTTACAAGATATCAAAACACCATCTACTCGAAGAGAGATGCAAAGCCTAAACGGGAAAGTGGCCGCCCTGAGTAGGTTCATCTCTAAAGCAACCGACAAATGCATCCCTTTCTTCGAAGCTCTAAAGAAAGACAAAGGAAAGTTCGAATGGACTGACGAATGCTCGACAGCCTTCCTTAACTTAATCGGACACCTCCAGAGACCACCGGTACTTTCAAATCCAAATGAAGGCGAGGAACTATACCTATACCTTGCTGTATCATCCCACGCTTTGAGCGCCGCTTTGGTGAGAGAAGACAACCGCACGCAGCGACCCGTATACTTTGTAAGCAAGAAAATCACAGGGGCAGAAGTCAGATACCCTAAGCTTGAAAAGCTAGGATACTGTTTGCTTATCACGTCGCGGAAACTGCGACACTATTTCCAGTCTCATTCCATCAGAGTTTTAACCGATCAACCGCTAAGGCAAGTGCTCCATCGCCCCGACACTTCTGGCCGATTACTTAAGTGGTGCATCGAACTAAGTCAAAATGATATCACTTACCATCCTCGCACCGCTATCAAGGGGCAAGCCATAGCTGATTTCATTGCCGAATTCACTACTAGCGAAGGTAAGTACCAATCTGAAATAGCAGAAGATATCAAGTGGAACCTCTTCATAGATGGAGCGTCGAACGAACAAGGCTCGGGGGCAGGTGTTGTGATAATCACCCCTAGGGGAAAGAAGCTGAACTACGCCCTAAGATTGGAATTCGCTGCCACCAACAATGATGCAGAATACGAAGCAGTGATAGCCGGATTAGAACTTGTACTGGAAATTGGAGTCAGTTCTTTATATCTCCATAGTGATTCTCAACTTATTGTAAATCAAATACTGGGAGAATTCCAGACTCGAGGAGAACGACTCACAACGTATCTAAAGAAGACCAGGTTACTGCTCAATCAATTAGATCACTATTTAATCAAACACATTCCCCGAGAAGAGAATCAAGAGGCCGACGAACTAGCAAAACAAGCTAGCATGAAGAACATCACTATTTTCGGAGCATTAACCATCTCAAAACAGCTGGCACCAAGTTTCGAGCAAGTAAATCTGATAGCTGCAACCGAAGAAGAAACATGGATGACCCCTCTTCGAGAATACTTACAAAACGGCACCCTACCCGACGGGCGAAACGAAATTAAGAAAATTCTAAGGAAATCTTCCCGCTACACAATGCAAGAAGGCATCCTCTATCGGCGCGGCTTCTCTAACCCCTTATTGAGGTGCGTTGCTGGAAGAGAAGCCAAGGAAATTCTACCCAATATCCACCAGGGAAGCTGCGGAGATCACACTGGAGGGCAGACTCTGGCAAAGAAGATACTCCGGTATGGATATTTCTGGCCCACCTTGAACAAAGACGCCTTAGACTTCGTCAGAAAATGTGACAGGTGTCAGAAATTTGCCGAAATTCCTCGACTACCGACAAATGAGATCACTCAAATGACTAGCCCTTGGCCCTTTGCAGTGTGGGGAATTGACTTGATTGGTGAACTGCCAATGGGCCGAGGCGGAGCTAAATATGCTATAGTAGCAGTCGACTATTTCACCAAATGGGTGGAAGCAGAGCCTCTGAATAAAATATCTTCAACTAAAGTTATCAACTTCTTAATCAAAAACGTTCTGTGCAGGTACGGGGTTCCACTCAGAATCATATCAGACAACGGGCTTCAATTTGACAGCGAGGAATTTGCCGACTGGTTCCAGGAGCACGGAATTCATAAGGGCTTCTCATCCGTAGCTTATCCCCAGGCGAATGGACAAGTCGAAGCTGTCAACAAGATTCTCAAGACTCTAATCAAGAAGAAGCTTAAAAAGTTAAAAGGCGCTTGGGTGGACGAACTTCCTACAGCACTATGGGCCTACCGCACTTCTTTCAGAACATCAACAGGGCATACTCCGTTCTCTTTGGCATACGGATCAGAGGCCATGCTCCCAGTTGAAACTATTGTACCTTCCCATCGTAGGATCCACTACAACCCCGAAGAAAACGAAGAACTCCTCCACATGTCTTTGGATCTAATTGAGGAGAGAAGAAATGATGCAGCACTCAAAGCAGCAGCTCACAGACAAAAAGTGGCAGCACTATACAACTCCAAAGTCAAACATCGCAGCTTACAAGAAGGAGATCTTGTCCTCAAGCGAGTCTTTCCGCGCCCAGGAGCGCTGGATCCAATCTGGGACGGACCATATGTAATTCATAAAGATCTCCACAACGGAGCTTATATTTTGTCAACAGTGGACGGAGAGGTGTTCCAGAGGGCATGGAACATCTGACACCTCCGTCGATACTTTTCTTAACTTGTACTGCCCATATGAAGTGAATTAACAAAGAGAATCAGTGGACGTAGGCATTTTCGTGCCGAACCACTTTAAAAAACTTGGCTCTTGTTAACTTGTTCCTTTATATCTTGGCTACTTGTTAAGCTTTATCCTTTGCTGTTGAACAAAATCCTTTGCAGATGACATTTCAATTCAGAACTTCACAACACAACTCCACCTGGACAAAATCTAATAAGTACGCTACGATCCTTTGCCCTCGCCAATGAGACACTTTGCTCCGGTATCCCTCTACCGCGAGTTAACTCATTGTTTGCCTCGGCCCTTAAAGCCGACTGTAATAAGCCGAGTATAAGCCACAGAGAAGGCCGATTATGCCATGGCAGCTCATTACAGCGATTCGGCTCGCCGGCAACTGTGAACCGATCATAAGCCCCAACATAAGTGAGGACAGCCAGGGGCAGTTCACAGTTGATGATCGGCCCCCACGCTAGCCGGCCACAGTAAATCGAATAATACCCGCAATTACGGGACATAATGGCCCGGGTAGTTACTGTGCGCGATCGGCTCTGATGTGTCTTAAGTGCGGCTGTGGTAAAAAAGAAAACTCCCCGTAGAGGCGTAAGATGGGTGACAAATGTCTCCAAGACCCACAGCTAGGGAAAGTGACTACAAAACCCGTTTGCCACGAACTTAAGCACATCGACGGTCTTCCGTGACTGAAAGTTTTACTTTTCCTGTATTTCCATTTCATTTAAAACTTTTCTCCTATTCTCCGTAACGGTGCTTGAAAGTACAGGACATGAAATAGGGAACGCTCGCTAATGGGAACAGAAACTTACAATCGGATGACGAGACACTCAACAACATTCCGTGCTTAGTCTTACAGGGCGCGCAAAGTTGACGTCCACAGCCGAAACATGAAGGGCGGTACCTTCTACTTTTATACATTAATGCATAGCTGCAGTTCATATTCACACATCACATTTACGTTGCAAAATGAGAAAATTATACTTTAAGCAAAAAACTTGGCATCAGGCACAGTCAAGTCACTAGTAACATGCATAGTTACATCACTTACACAGCACATCAAAATAGCGATAACATTCCAACATAAAGGAATCAGCTTATGTTATGAAATTACATAAAGTCATTCACCACAAACAATATTATTACAGTCACATCAATGTTTTGGACTAACATAAACAGCGATAAAAGGAAATCAAAAGGATGCCGAATCCGGACAAGGAACCAGCTGCGTCCGCACCTCACCCTCATCCTACCAACTCTCCAAGCCTACTTAGCCGCAGGGTCGGAGCTCCCAGCATGCTTATCAGAAGTCCCACCTGTCCAATTCAGAAGAGGAATCCATTAAATAAACAGTAAACGATCAGGTTATGAAAACCTAAAGAGAAAAGAGAAACAAAAGGGAAAACTCACCAACACCCGCTTCTTGGTCCTCATCCCCCTACTGCACATCGGCTTCCTCCGCAGCAAGTAGCCGCATCCCCTCCTTCACCGCTATCTTCTCCTCCTTTGAGAACTGGGCGGTAACCATATCCATCCTAAATGCCGCTCCACCTTCCTTATCTGCATCGGCCTTGGCCTCCTCCAAAGCCCGAAGATATATCCTAGCCATGATCCGAGGATAGTCATCCATCCAGGATAGATTACCCTGCTTCCAGGTACGGAAGTACATATCCTGCAACATCTCATCCATCATCCCCTCATTCTCCTCAAACTCCCTCACCCGGGCCTCGGAGGACAGCAACTTGGCGACGGCAACATCCCTCTCCGATCGATATCTCAAGCGGTCAGCCTGGAGAGACCTCCTCATTTCATCCATCTCTTCCTTTAGCCTGGCCTGAGCAAGCTCTGCGGCCTCAAGCCTCCCAGATAACTCCTCTACCTGCTCGAGATCCGCCCTCCGAACCTCTCCACCGTAGCAATAGCTATGTCAATCCGCTCCTTGCAGGCGGCCTCCATCTTTCGCAACTCAGCCTTGCTAGCCTCCTCCATGGTTTTCTTTAGTCGTCGGGAGGCCGCCTCGTGCTGGGATATCTGGATAGCCTGATCGGCAAGCTGTTTGGCCTGGTCAGAAACCTGTAACCGCAACCGGATGTTAGCACTTCTGATTTCCTCCCCAGCCCTGGCCAGTCGAGCGTGATGCTCCATTAGCCTCTTGGTTTCCTCACCTTGGCCTCATCCCCCATGGTCACAATCCGAGTAGTAAGCAAATCGAGGTCTAGCGACTTAGCCTCGTCAAGCACCCATACCATGGGGTTGCGGGGAAGAAGATGCTTCACCCGTGACCTCGTCAAAAGAGATATCCTGAAAACTCGGGTCCAGATCCGGGTGGCCGGCAAATGAGTTGCGATCCAAACCAGGACGGTCTATCAGAGTGACGGTTGGATTTTCGGATGGATGGGGGAAAGGCATAAACTCAGTATCCTCTTCAGTAATATCATGGATGGGCTGGACTGGAGGCTGAGGGCCAAGTGAAGGTTCAAACGAAGATCGGCCCCTCTTCCTCCTCTGCATATCTTCTTCAATAACTCCAAGAAGAGGGCGATATCTAACTTCATCCCCAGGACGGCTGGTTGGCGGTTTTGGTTTGGCAGAAGCTTTGAGTAGCTTATACTGTTCGAGACGGTGCCGGATATCTGATGACTTGGTCGTCTTACCTGCTCCTGGAATAAAAACCAAGTGTTACGAACATGCAATGATCCATAATTCAAGAAATATGTTAAGTTAAAAAGAATGAGAAGGCACGCCTGCTATACAAACCCTGCGGAGGAGTAGGATACTGCAATAAGTCCTGAATCTCAGTCCAGGACGGAAGCGAACCATAAAATATTCCTAAGTCCCTATCATAAATGGAGTCTGCAGAAGTCAAAAGTTCACCTTGAATCGCTGGAATCGCCTTAGCTGAAGAACTCTCAGAAAATGGATCGGCGCCAGCCCCAGTCTTGTCAACCCCCTTTGCCTTCTCAACTAAAGCTGATCCTTCCTCCGACTCCCCAAAAGCTTGACGGAAAACATCATCCGTCCACTCATGAATCTCTCCCGCTTGCCCGGAGGTTAAGGCACCAACGCCACTACCGCTCTGTCCATCTCCTCCTTCACCTTCACCTCTATCTTCCTCCACATCTTCCTCTCCCGGAGCAAGTGGGCAAGTACTAGGAGAGGGACCGTCGGACTTCTTGAGTTTCTTACCTCCAACAACGGGAGGCTTTGTAAAAGGTTCCCTCTTGCCATTCTTCACCGTGGCCCCTTCCTTGGCTTTGGCAGCCTTCTCCTCAGCTGTGTCTCTCTGCTTAACCATGGACTGGTGCGGCAGGATAAAGTTGTGCTCCAGGAGAGTAGCATTCCTGATCAGGAAAGAAGCCGACCTATCCCGTCCCGAAATGGCCTTTATTTTCGCAGCCATTTGGACCAGGGAATCACTCTCTACGACTGCAAAGCCACCTGTCGCTAGCAAGAAATAGAAGCATATTAGAAGGAGCACTGCATTCGGAACAAAGAAACTGTAAATAAAGTTCAACTTACAGCCAGAAGTGAAGAGGCGGAAGGAGACAGAATCGTCCCTGATAAAAAACCATTCTTTCTTAAACATGGTGAACTTTGAGTATAAGTCCAAGACCGGTTTGAAGGGCACGGCCGCTTATAAACTAACATACGGAGACCCCTTCTTGTAGCCTCTCAGATTATACAAGTATCGAATTTCCCGGTTAGAAGGAGGGCGCCCATACCTCCTCTGGAAGATAACGGATAAGCACACCAGAATAGCGTAGGAATTGGGCTGGAGCTGGAGAGGGGCCACCTTCAGATAGGTAAGGAAGCTGACTATCCATGCATTGATCGGAGGAATGGCCCCATACATACAGTGGTATCTGCTGTAAGCAAAATATCCTTCAGGAGGGTTATATGGCATAACCTCCTCTCCCGGTAGCAACAGCATGTGAGCCCTGTCAATCCCGAAGGAACGAGAGATGACATCAAGCTGCTCCTCCCTGAGAGAGCTTGGAAAACAATCGGGCGGGGAAATCAAGAGCTCCTGGGGGCCATACCCATCTACTAGTGATCTCGGAACAGGCCCAGGACGTTCGGCCCGAACTGGGGGCACTATGGAGGACTCTGCTCTGTCCTTGGACTTCCGTTTATCTGATTGGGTTTCCACTTTGTGAGACATTTATCTACAAACACAAAAGCAAAAGCACGTTATTAAAACAAGAAGTATGGAAATATAAGCAAGCAAGTGCATAAAGCGAGCAGATGAATATAGGTCTAGTGTTCCACTCAAGATTCAAATATGAAAGCTCATTCGGCGTAGCCTATTCGGCATAAAGTCCATCCGGTATTAAAGGTTTAAAATTTCATTCGGCATTCTCAGCCCAAAGTTCATTCGGCGCTAGAGACTTAAGCTCATTCGGCGGCAAAAAGTGTACCTGATTCGGCACAAGGTCGATTCGGCACTCAATCAATTCGGTTTCTCTCTGAGTCGGTAAGGAGTAACTACGGGGGTGTAGCCCCTATATATAGACGAGCGCAGAAGCACCGGACCAACCGATTCGGCACACCGGACCAACAGGTTCGGCACCTCAAACCGAATGAAGCTATACCAGGTATCCAACTTAAAGCAAAGTGCGACACATGCAAGCACGTGCCCCACTTTGGGGGGCAAATGTTGGGCGTGTTTCCACCCATGAGTTTCCATCCTTCGTCGAACCAAGCCCATCGAGCAAAACAACACCTCCTTGCCGAACCAAAGGCCATCCGGTCAAGCTCCATCCAGTCGCAGGCCTCACCGGACCAACACATATACACTCCCCCACCGAACCATGTGCCACCGGACCAAAACCAACCCACGCCACCAAAACCAACCCACGCCACCGAATCAACCCAACACCGGACCAACGCTTCTTCCAACCCAACACCGGACCGACCCTTCTACCCATCAACACCGAACCAACCCATTTCCCTCGCTACCGAGCCAAGTCAAAGTGACACCACCGGACCAAGTTACGTCCCCACTGCCGAACCAAGGTGTTGCCGAACCAGGACGCCGCCAGGCCAGAATTGCTTCAGCCCAGGCCCACCAGCAGCTATATAAATCCAAGCCCCCTACCCCCAGCCTCACTCTATAAATAGAGGGGCAGGGGTACAACAATGGCAGACAAGTTTGAGAGCTCAAGCACGGAAGGAACTTTCAAACAACTTTCATATACTTGTATACAAAGCTTTGTACTTGTAATCTGAAAGAAAAGAGAGAATAACATATAAAGTGGACGTAGGCACGTTCTGGCCGAACCACTATAAATCTGCGTGTCTTTTACAGTTTAGCCCCTGTTTTTTATATATTTGCATAAATCGCTCAAACCGCTAAGAACAACATAAAATCAACTAAATCATACGACTTTGAGGTGTTTGTCCATTTTTTGTGCAAACAGAACATATTCAAATTTAAATAAAAATTGAAATTGAATATTTAAATTTGATTTAGGTTTGAATTTAAGATTTTATTTAAATGTTCATAAAAAGTGATCAAGTGGATATTTCAAAATTAAATAAATTGAAGTTAGATATTTAATATTTTAATATTGATTTAAATTTATAATTTGGGATTTTATTTAAATGCTTATGAAAATGATAAAATGAATATTTTCAAATTTAAATGAAATTAAAGTTGAACTTTGAAATATAAATGAAATTTATCATAATGAGTTATTATAATTATTTGAATATTTAAACTTTGAATCCTATTGAAATTGAAATGGTTAGATTTGTGGTTCAAACCCGTATTTAAAATTGATATAAATTAAAAATGGTTTCATTAAGAATATGAATTGAATTGTAATTGTGGAACTGAGATTGAGTTAAATTGAATTTTTGAACCAAAGTTGATTTGAATCGATTTGTGGAATTGGATGAAACAATCCTAATTTGAAACTATTTTTGATACAAACTCTTTTAATATAAACTATGTTTAATATAAAATTATTTTATCTATAACCTATTTTAAATATAAACTATTTCAATATATGTATAAAAACTACTTTTAAATATTCAAATTGTTTGAGGGGGAAATATTATGATTTAGATTTAATGGATTTGAATGCAAATATTTAATAAGATGGTTTAAACTATTTTGTAGCTATGATTTCAAAAGTAAATGTGATTTCAAAAGTGATATAACTTTTGAAAAGAATATGATATTTTGATATGAAGTATGAATCGTATGAAATCAAATGACCACGGTGGGAAATAAGCGTTGGGTTGTTAAAGAGATTGGGACTGGATATTGTCATACTCTCAACCAATACCCAAAAACACTTTAACAACTGTGTATGTGGTGGAGATTCCAGAACGAAGTAGGATGGTTTGGCAAACGATTCTATTTAAGGTATTTACGCAGCCCTGACTCCTACGAGTCAACTTGATGGGGCTAAAACAAGAGCCGCGCCGGGCCAAGTGAAGTCGCACCTCCGATCGGGCACAATTCTTCGATACCATTCTATTACTTTGTGATTTGATTGGGTGCGCCTTTGATTTTGGGAGCGTGTATCGAGGTGGGCAATAGTAGCTGTTATGCGTTACCACCAGTCCGGATCTGCAAAATAGTAGAATGCTACTATGGGCATTGTCTCACGTGCCTTGTCACATGCCTTATCGCGCCTTCTACGAGTTTAGTTTGTGTCGTAACTACGGAATGCTCTTGATAGCCCACCGGTTGGTGGAGTTTACGGTACCGTATAAACTATGGTATTTATATAAAATGTGTTAGGGGAGATATGGGTAACGCCTTAACACTATTTTAATAGTTTATCTTACTGTAAACATTATATATGTAGCGTATTGTACTATGAATGTAGATAGTTTAACGGATCCTTAGAGGATTGGTATCCCAAACATCCTTTAAGTTATTCGTATTTCATATGACATTTTACTTGAGTTGAATTTAATGGTATAAGAATGTTAATCCTGACTCGAGTGTTCTGTGTTTTGCTTTATGCTTGGATCAGACTGAGTGTCACAACATTTGCGACTCACCTTTGGAGCTTGGGGCTTTGCTTGGAGATCCATCTCTATCTATTCAGTTTCTTTGTTGTTTCCAGCTGTTTTGTACAGACTTGTCATTTTCTTTGGTATTGACACTTCTATGTATTGGACATCTGTTATATTTTGTTTCATACTCTATTATTTATTATAGTAGCTTCATGAACAACTATTTATCTATTCCGCTGCTTATTGTTGTAAACTCCGTGTCTGTGATTCTGTAATTGATTTTATTTACTGTATATGCTAAGTTTTGCTAAATATACATTAACAATATGTTGTTTTGAGTAATTCAAGTATGACATATGTGGAAGCTTGTCGATTTGAATGGTTCAAAATACCAGGTCGTTACAGTTGGTATCAAAGCTGGTTTAGGCCAAACTTAGCATAAGGAGTAAAAATTAATTATAGAATCATCTTCGTTCGAGCTTGAAATTCTTCGTTGGGATCCTCTTGGATTAGGGTTTCTTTTAGATTTTGGAACTTTCCCCTTTTGTTCTGAAATTCATTTTTGAATTTTCTTGTTCATGCTCTTTTGATACTAGAGCATGCCATAGCTCTATTTTGTTGATCTCTGTAATGAATTTGAGCCCATCTTGCAACTTCTTTCTTTTGTGCGACTAATCCCACAGGTGGTCTCGCCAACCTCAGTATGATTTGTAAAGGGGTGAAACTCCTTTACAACAGGCATTGCTTCACCGTAGATTTCTACGTCCTCGGTTATGATGCTGTTATTTCATGAAAAGCCTGAATCGTTTCTCTAGAAGACGACCCAGGTAATTCTTTTGTGATCGAATATCGATTGCCTCAGGATTTGCAAGCAGTTTTATATTTTCGCTTGATTCTCCGCCTAGTGATTTTGACTCCACCCCTATGGTCTAAATTTTTTCGGATGTCTTTGGTGAAGTCATTTCTCTTCTCTTCCTCTCAAATGAGAAATCGAATTCCGCATCGATCTTATTCCTGGAGCTCGAACTATAGTTCCTCCTCTCAAACAACTGGTTTCTATGAATGGTTAGTCATGCATTTGGATTAACCAATGCTCCTGCCTTCTTTGTCTATGTCGTGAATCGCATTTTCAGTGATGTCTTAACCACTTTGTCCTGGATTTCGTTGATGATATTCTCGTCTCTTCTAAGTCTCGGTTGACCCAGTTAAGGTCACTCGTGATTAATATTAGCCTATCCATCTTTTCTCTTTTGTAATTTATTTACCTTATCTCACTTTCGAGTCTATCTATCTTAGTTAGAATTCTCTTTGATTAGGTCCATTTGAATTTGAATCTCTATCCTTGTCTTGAAATCCACTCTTGAATCATCCTACGAGGGAGTGTATTTGTAATTAATATAAAATGTTTTATATTGTGTTGTTTGAGTTGTTAAGTTTGATTTTGGGTTTCGATCGATTCGTCTGGCAAACGTTATCGATATGAATTCTAAAATACTTGAACAGACCAAATTGACACAATATTGTTTTCGAAATGGGTAAATAAAATAAATTTATGTATGATTTTGTTTTGTATATATAAGTATAATTTTCTGAAACTGGATAGTTAAATGAATTGGTTGTTAGAAATGATAATACTAGATTATCATTCATTATTTTGTCAACCATTAACTATTATTATATAATTTTATTAATTGGTTTATAAATCTGATTTACAAATGAAATGAATTTAAAACTTAATATTTGAGAATATAATTTCCCGTGTTTTTCAAAATTGGGTTTTCAAAGTTTTGAAAACATTATTATTTGAAAATATTTTCGAATAGAAATTATTTTCAAAGAATTTTAAGACAAGTAAGTTATACCCTCCTCTTTTATCACTGGAAAATAACTTTCGTGATGACTACAACATCATCGACATTTATTTTCGAATCTTAGAGTGGAGAGACTACTTAGTAGGTTTGCTACGCTTTTGTTTTAAAAATAGATCTGATTTGAATCTCTTGAGCATGATTTGATATATATATATATATATATATATATATATATATATATATATATATGCATATATCTATTTCAAATGGTTGAAGTGAAACCGAAAATTTAAACTCTTAAGTCTTATGTCAAGAGGTGGTTTTCAATTGTTGGAATGAAGCAGGTTGGATTTTCTAAAATGTGAAATGGAATTGAAACTAAGGAAAATTATTTTGTATAATACTCAATCTCATTTTAAAACATATATAACTTACCTGAAATATTCAAAAAAGTTAAAATTTTATGAAATAAGTAATTAAGGGTTATACAAGAGAAATTTAAAAAAAAAAATTCAAAGTAAATTTTGCTTAATTGAAATTGTTGTAAATAAAAGAAAATTTTGTATAGCATTTAGCTACATTCAAAACATTAATAAAACTTCCCTAGAAAGATTTGAATGTAATTAAATAATATACAATATAAATGTAAACAATAAGTTGTCCAAAAAAGAAATTCATATGGTTTTAAATTGATTGTTGTATTTGGTACTTTGTATTTCAAATATATCTTTCTTTTTAATTGTTTCTATTCTCCTATCTCGTAACTTTTCGTAAATGAAAAGTTTTGAGTAGAGAAGAGTGTAACGACCCAAAATTTTTAATGGGTTTTAATAACATAATTAATTAAATTTTTAATGAAAATAAAACAATTAAATTTTTCAATGAAAAATTTAAAATTTGGTATGCATCTATTTAAAATAGCAAATGGCGAATTTTCATTGGTAAATATGAAAGTTAGTCTGTTGTGAAAATTTCAATTTCAATTTAAATCAGTTATATTGATAGAAACAAAATATTTTTGAAATCTAAATATTTTTATATAAGAAAATATAAAACATTTTCTAAGTGAGACGTAATAATTCGTTATGTCAAATTTGGACTTCTAGAGCCCAGTTTATCTTATTTTGGGTGAAGTTGCAGTAGTTTGGCGGCGAAATATCGACTTTTGATATGATGGTCGTATCGCTTATATCTATGTACCATTCTATTCATCTCGTCGTGCCGATCTCCGTAGTATATTCATTTGTTAATTTCGAAAATCCGATACACGGTGAAATCAGCAAAACGATTAGCCGTATCGGTCCCGTATTTAAGCATTTTGGGTCTTCCTATGTGTATTCAATTATCTACCGACTGAAATACCGGCTGAAACAAACAACCTTATCTTTTATTATTTCTCGTAAATCAACTTTTGACTTTCAACATTCCATTGGTTTCAATTTATTGGCTGTTGTTCTTCATTTTATTTCCTCCTCTCCTTTTTGTTCGGCCATTGCTTTTGAA
Source organism: Allium cepa (assembly GCA_030765085.1). Taxonomy (NCBI): domain Eukaryota; kingdom Viridiplantae; phylum Streptophyta; class Magnoliopsida; order Asparagales; family Amaryllidaceae; genus Allium; species Allium cepa. The sequence goes on from CM060938.1 coordinate 680,220,416, forward strand.
AAAAAAATTACAGAGAAAAGTTTCATATATATTGAAATCCTATCATCTTCTTCTCACCGTCCACTCTCACTCCTCTCTGAATTCCGCCCTTTAACTTCCATCAGCCATAAATAAACGACCATAACCCACTGCCTCCTATTTTGTAAAGACATATAATATATAATATGAAGTTGTTTATACAATTGAGAAGTCTGCTTGTGTTAACTCTCGCTGAACTAAAGTTGCCACACAACCACCTCTGCCTACAGATCCACCACTACCCATCACTGTGCAAACCTGACCCATACACCATGCTCTCCACAACCCACACGAGCACCTTTCCTCCACCTGTTGACAAACTCCACGTGACGAGCACAACCACCATCCTCATGCCATGCACGTGCCCCTATCGCGCCCAGACCCGTCAACACATTTCGCCAGCCGTTCCTCCATCCAAGTCCACCTCCCTGACACAAGCGGTCCCATCCAATGACCGTTCCTTTTCCCCACTCCACGTCACCACATCCGGCCTCCACCCTCTCCAACTGGTGTTCATCACCTCGCCTTTCCCCCTTGCCTCCACGAACCCACTCAGTGAAGCAGCTGCCCTCTTCGAACAGCACACAGTCACTACAACATCCCTCTTCCTTGACGCCTTAGCCTGCATAGTCCACCTGAGAAGCTCTCCACGCAAACCCACCCCTCCTGTAGCCGCAACCACCCACTACTTCACTAACCGCTACACCCTGCAACCTCCTCTCTCCCAATAATGCTACTCCAGTTCGCCCGCATCGAACTCCAGCCTCCCTGACAACTTATTTATATTTTTTTGTTGCATTTATAGAGTCTACATACTTGATTTTTTAAGTAGCTTATATATATATATATATATATATATATATATATATATATATATATATATATATATATATATATATATATATATATATAAAGGATATTAATTTTTAAAATACTGATTTGTTTAATATCGATTTTTTTTATATATACATGTAGTATATACGGGTTTTAGTTTATTGTGTATTGAAAATTTAATGTTGATTTTTAAATATTTATATGTAGATATATTATTTTAGTATGTGTTGGTTTTAAAATATATATATAAGGATATTATTTTGATATGTTTTTTCAATTAAAATTGATTTTCAAATACAATATATATTGAGAGATATATATTTCATACAAATATGTATATATTTTGTTTCCCATCGAATTCAAGTGGTTCGTTTGCTTGCTTCGTCTATGTCTAGTTTGTTGTGTTGATCTTCGCTATTTGGAAATCTCAGCAACATTTGTTTGTTTTACTCATGTCCGTATTCGTGTGCGTGTCCATTGTCACCATCTTCGCCGACATTGTTCTCTAGTCTCGAAAGGTGAGCGATCACTCACGGTTAACAGTCTTATACATAATAAATTTAATTCACATGAAATGACGATTGAAATATGCTGTTAAATTTGATTGTTAGTTATTTAATTGTTAAATATGATATGCCATTATCTGCGATTGTTTATCTATAACATATGATATCATAATCTGTTGCATATATTATATTTAATATGTTATCGATGATATATGCATGTTGCTGATATGTTATATTGCTATTCTATTGTTATCACTCTACAAGTTCTCTATTAGTTTAGGAATCCCTATGGGTTGAAATGATACATACCCGAACGATCTTATAGATTAGTGAAAAACCATTATGAGTTGAAATGATAAACCCAAACGATTTTCATTGATTTGAATTTTGGGATTGCAGGTTGAAATGATATATACCCGTAAATATTAAATTATTGCGGATTGAAATGATAAATATCTGTATCACTTGACCATATGATAGAAAATTATATATGGACACCGTTGGTCTATTTTTGAAAATGATTTTCAAATATTTTAAAGGAAATATATGGGTTTAATAAATATTGATTTTAAAATATAATATATATATATATAGATTTTAGTTTTAATATATGTGTAAAAAATTTGGTTTTTAAAGATTATATATTTGGAAATTTTAAAATTATAAGTTCATTTTTTTTAAAAATATAAATTTTAAGATTTTACTTATAATATTTTTTTTAATATATAAAATAAGATTTAGTATAAAATAAATTTAATAATAAGATTTAATTCAATAAAATTTCATTTAATTAGTATATATATAATATGTTTAAGTATTTATATAAAAATTATGTTAATATTTTTAAAATAGATTTTGTAATAACTTTAATAAAGTATGGTTGGAAAGATAAATTGAAATTGACTTGAAATATTATTTGTTTAAGCACTGGATATAAATAAGAATTGATTTGAACTTATTGATTTTGAGATTTTGAGAATATGATTTTATAACTTTATTTTGAATAAGGTGATTAAATGAATATATTCAAATTTAAATAAAAATTGAAATTGAATATTTAGATTTGATTTCGGTTTGAATTTAAGATTTTATTTAAATGTTCATAAAAAGTGATTAAGTAAATGTTTATGAACTAAATAAATTGAAGTTAGATATTTAATATTTTAATTTTGATTTAAATTTGTAATCTGGGATTTTATTTAAATGTTTATGAAAATGATAAAATGAATATTTTCAAATTTAAATGAAATTAAAGTTGACTTTTGAAATATAAATGAAATTTATCATATTGAGTTGTTATGAATTGTTTGAATATTTAAACTTTGAAACATATTGAAATTGAAATGATTTAATATATGGTTAAAACCCATATTTAAAATTAATATAAACTAAAAACGGTTTCATTGAGAATTTGAATTGAATGTAATTGATGAACTGAGATTGATTTAAATTGAATTTTTAAACCAAAGTTGATTTGAATTGATTTATGGAATTAGATGGAACAATCCTAATTTGCAACTATTTTTTATATAAACTCATTTATTATAAACTATTTTTAATATAAAACTATTTTGTCTATAATATATTTTAAATACAAACTATTTTAATATATATAAAAACTACTTTTAAATATTCAAATTGCTTGAGTGGAAACTGTTATGATTTATATTTAATGGATTTGAATGCAAATATTTAGTAAGATGGTTTAAACTATTTTGTAGTTATGATTTTGAAAGTAAATACGATTTCAAAGGTGATATGATTTTTGAAACAATATGATATTTTGACATGAAATATGAACTGTATGAAATGAAATGACCACGGTGTGAAATAAGCGTTGGGTTGTTAAAGACACCAGGATCGGATATTGTTATACTGGCTGCCAATGTCGAAAACCACTTTAACAACTGCCTACGTGGTGGATATTCTAATTTACGCAGCCCTAACTCCCGCAAGTCAGCTTGATGTGGCTAAAACAGGAGCCATGTCGGGCCAAGTGAGGTCGCACCTTCCGATCGCGCACATTTCTTCGATACCATTCTATTACTTTGTAATTCGATTGGGTGCACCTTTGATTTTGGGAGTGTATTTCGAGGTGGGCGGTAGTAGCTGCTATGCGTTACCACCAGTCCAAATCCATAAGACAGTAGAATCTTACCGTGGGCATTGCCTCGCGTGCCTTGTCATATGCCTTATCGCGCCTTCTATGATTTCGGTTTGTATTGTACCTATAGAGTGCTCCCTGATAGCCCACCGATTTGGTGGAGTTTACAGTACTGTATAGACTACGACATTTATATAAAATGTGTTAAGGTGAGTATGGGCAATGCCTTAATGCTATTTTAATAGTTTATCTTACTGTAGACATTATATTTGTAGCGTATTGTACTATGCATATAGATAGTTTAACGGATACTTAGAGGATGGGTATCACAAACATCCTTTAAGTTATTTGTATTTCAGTTGAAATTTCACTTGAATTGAATTTACTGGTATAAGAATGTTAATCCCGACTCGAGTGTTTTGTGTTTTTCTTTATGCTCGACTTAGACTGAGTGTAACAGCATTTGCGACTCACCTTTGGAGTTTGGAGCTTTGCTTGGAGATCCATCTCTATCTATTTAGCTTCTCTGTTGTTTCCAGCTATTTTGTATAGACTTGTCATTTTTTTTGTATTGACACTTCTATGGATTGGATATCTCTTGTATTTTGTTTCATACTCTATTATTTATTGCAGTAGCTTCATGAACTACTATTTATCTATTCCGTTGCTTATTGTTGTAAACTGTGTGTCTGTGATTCTATGACTGATTTTATTTGCTCTATATGCTAAGTTTTGCCAAATATAAATTAACAATCTGTTGTTTTGAGCAATTCAAGTCAAACATGTGTGGATGATTGTCGATTTGAATAGTTCGAAATACCAGGTCGTTACACTACTCTTCTCTTCTCTTCTATTTCCTTCTCTTCTATTCCCTTCTCTTCTACTACCAATGTATGATTCGAAAGCAGATTCCGACTACGAAGATGTGCAATATTTAGTATTTGTATCAACCTATCTATGTAGACGAAGAAATGATATTAGTTGAGTTCACAGTCATAATATGCTGGTTTACAGTGGGTGGACAATATACTTAATGGGCATCAACAATGCCGTCAACATAATTTTCGAATGAAAATGCTATGTTCTCTGTCATTGTGTGATAGGCTATAAAATTATGGTCTCGTTTCAATAGAAAGTATTAGTATTAGAGAAGTGGTTGTCATATTCATATACACCATAGCTGCGGTGTTCTCAAATCGATAAATAAGCGAAATATTTCAAAGATTGGGTAGGAAAATTTCATTTCATTTTCATGTTGTTTTAGAAGATATTCTGCTACTTGCTAAAGATATTATTAAGCCATATGATCATCAATCTAATACTGTTCCCGAATATATTAGGGACTTCAAATTAGAGCTACATTTATTTTAGAAACCACATTGGTGTTATAGATGGTACACACATAATGACACACTTACTTATAGAACGGGTTATTCCATATATTGGACGAAAAGGTTTTACTACATATAATATCTTAACAGCATGCTCATTTGATTTACGATTCACTTATGTTATGGTTGGTTGGAAAGGTATTACGCATGATAGTAAATTTTTTAATGTAGTCTATAAATGATAGAAACTCTAACTTTCCTCGCCCTCCACTTGGACAATATTATTTAGTAGATCCAGGATATCCACTTCAACTGAATATTTACCACCTTATCAAAATAGTAGATATCATATTCCTCATTTTCTGTGAAACCGTAAATCTACCAAAATTGGTTAGTGAAAATTTTAATTTCTATTATTCAAATTTATGTATGACAATTGAGAGAACCTAATATGGAAGAAAATGTTTAACATTTTGAATAATTCGCCAACACACTCATTTGAAGCACAAGTAAAAGTTGTCGTTGCTACAAGGCTATACACAATTTTATACGAAAATACAATAACGATGATTCAAATTTTGTGGCTTTTGATGACAATCCCAATCTTGTTCCAAAAGAATACCATTAGGAATATTATAGTATGAGAGCTACTGCAAAACAGAGTGAAAGAACAGGTACAATGACATATAGACAATAAAATTGTAATAGTCTGTAATACCATAAGAGATGAAATTGTTAGAGTGGGGCTGCGCTAAAACATTGCATTATATCATTTGAATGTATTTTAATTAATTTGAATGTATTTCGATTTTCTACTTTTATTTCATTTTAGTTAAACGTGTTTCACATAATATGCACAAATAATTAATTATCTATAACTCAATTAAATTAAAAGTCATATTTCAAATGCGCTGTTCAAATGCTCCTTCTAAATACCACATTCACATGCTAAATGCATTTCCATTTCAATCACTTCCTCCCTCAAATACCCCATTCGAATGTCACATTCGCTTTGCAAAGAGTGGACCCTTACCATACTCTCTCTGCGTGCAAACTCCAAAGCATAATAACAACCATTATGGCTAACTTTTCCAAGCTTACCAAGGGAAGAAAATACGAAAAATACGAAGAATAAATTTGGTAAAGTATACTGTAAAAAAAGAGCTCTTTTGTAGTGGAGGTGTTGTAGTACTTGTAACTATCATTTTGTCATAGGAATTCACCACGTAGCAAACTGCGCTTCTTGTCGTGAGTTGGATGGTTACCAGATGACTTGACCTAACATTCCAAATTAAAAGCATAAGAAATAAGGTTTTGTTGCAATATATGATGGGCTTCAGATTGATGACATTGAGATATCACATGGGATATACACAATATATGCTTGCCATTTAGAATGATCTCTAGGTAGCGGTAATTGGTCATTGTAACATGCATATTGCTTTGTTGAGGACAATTGGTTGATGTATGATGCTCGATGAAGCATTGAATGATGATAAAGGAGTCTTTAAGAATTGGAATTTCGATGAGGGCGAGCACAGGCTCTGAATAAAGAGAGTATTGATGAAGGTTTTGAGGAGAGCAGATGTAATCAGAAGACATCTAAAGGTAAGCATAGACGACTGAGCTACCAAGTTCAAAAAAAAAGCTAATCGATTGAGTCGGTAGCTTATGAACGAGCATTGTAAAGACAAGCGAGAGAGCTTTAACATTGTATATCATGGATCAAAATGTTAAGGAAAATCTCATTGATGGAATTAAGAAGATCGGTTGTATGCTCGATGCAACACTTAGGGATTATTAGAAAGGTTTCAAGATGAGAATTAGTGAGATATCACAATATGTTGAGTTTGCGAACTCCAATGAGAAACAAATCCAATTGAAATAGGTTACCCATAGATTAGCATGGTTGATCAAGCTAAAAAGCACTAGCGTTGTGTTTATGGGAATGAGTCCAGAAAGAACTGTTCAAAAATGGCTTAAACAATTCAATTATGTTCTCGAGGAAGGTCTTCAGTTATTTTGAGATGTGTTAGACATCTACTTGGTATTTAAGGAGTTTTTTTAGCTCATGTGAGAATAGTATATGCTAGTTTAAGGAATCCAATGAAAAGCCCAATTCAACTAAGTTGAAGGATTCTCAAACAAGCATCCTAGATCAATTTGAGGAGATTCAACATTGTGTTAAGTGAGTCCAAGAAAGTGTTGGTCGATTGAGTGATCCACCTAAGTGTTTGAGGTTAAGCTACAAGGCTTTGGATAAAGTCCTATATATCGGATTTGCAAGCATGAAAGGCTTGGGGAGAAATCCTTACTTTGGGGTCTGTGGGTATGAGATCGAGGTGTGAGGATGTTTTTGTATTCTTACGAAGATGATAGTTTAAATAGTAGACGTTAGAGAACCACATGACAAAAGAAATAATGTTCCCATATCACAAAATATATAAACATGATCATGTATAAATACAAAGAGACTTCTATTCATATTGACCAATTGGTTTTGTGATAATATATGGTTCTCTAATGGTAGGTGATGCTAAATCAACTTTCACATAAGCTACTATCATTTGAACTTTCTCTATGATTGGATGATTTTGAAATAGTAGGCCCATTGGTTATTGGAATTCAAAAGTTGTTAGACAAATTGTCCAATAAGTGAGCAAGTATCTAGCTCCTCGTTTGGTGGAGAGGGTTCGATCATTTACAATGGCACTTTAATGGCTTGTTATTTGCGAAGACATGCAATAATCTCTTAAATGGGTAAAAAAACTCAGGGTCGAAAAGTGTAACTGTGGGTGCTTGGCTTAAAATGGGATGGGGCTGAGGTGGACCAACCTACATCCCTAGTTAGGTTTTTAGAGTATCTGATGCAGTGGTGCATGGATGATCCATTTTAGCATTTCGATAAATAGTATCTTCATTTGTATTCGTTCTGCAGTATAACAAGTTTATGGTCTGTTCCAAGTGATGGGGTTTAATTAAAGATGATTTCGTTGTTGATTCTTATGACTTGTCTCATACATCTAAGGATTGACTATATTCTTTTATTAAGCATCTTGTGATGCTCTCTTACACTACACCATAACAGCCATTTCGTAACACTTATTTTTTTTCAGTTGCCAACACTTATTTGAATCATAGATTAGTAACAACAATACGCATTGCTAGGCAAAAAACGTTTGACCGAAAATATAAAATTACAATTTTTTTATTGCTAAAATATATTTGCATTGGAAAATCTAGTTAAATTGAAATTAAATGAAATGTTGTTGGGCAAAAAAGTAAATGAGCTTCCTTTCTCATCCGTAGCCCTAATCCCAAACCTTCCCAATGCATATTCATTTGGCTGCCATTAAAAAAAAAAAAATTCGACTTCGGACGATTCGATTTCAGCCTCTCAACTTTAAGGGGTCGGCCTCGATTTCAAGCGAATTGGCCACGACTTCAAGCGATTCTATTTTGGCCTTGACTTTAGGTGATTCGATTTTGACTTCAAGCGATTCCGCTATTATAACAATCAATTGTCCAAACTTTCAATCAAAATCAATCTCCATTTCAGATGATTTCTACTTCCAGCGGGATTTGGAGTTAATACAGTAACAAATTACCTAATTTATGTGATTATTTTTAGTATTTTCTAATAGTTTCTTACAGATGACACTAGACGTAAAACTAGGTCTGTCAATGGATACTTTCGGATGCGGATAGTGTCATATCTGCATCTGCATCTGAAATCATTTTTGAATTTCGGATATCCGCATTCGCGGATATGAAGGGATATCGGATAATTATGTTATCCGCTAACGATCGATAAAACGAAAAATATAAATGGAAAATTTTAGTTTATCATGAATTTTTTCCAACCCCATTGATTATAAAAATTTTAAAAATAAACAAATATAATGATAATAAATAGTTTTGAGCAGTTAATATGCATTTGATGCGTATAATATAAACTTCTAACTTAATAAAAACATAAATAAATATCTTTCACTTTACTAAAATACCATAATTTAAACTATAACATTGAAAAATATCGGATGGATAATTTTCGAATGCGGATGTCTTCGTGTCCGCATCTGCATTCGTTTTTTTGGATATCAGATATTTATCCGCTTTTCGAATGTGGATGCGGACAGATTTTAGATTTTTCGGGTATTCATTGACAGACCTACGTACAAACACTAGGTGTATAATGTTACATGTGCAATTAATCCTCGAGTTTTTCTATTATCACCCTTGCAATTGCTTTTCGCCCCATTTATAATATTAGATTTTAATTCTAGTTTTATCCCTGAGCAATATAGCAAATATTTATAAATAGAAAATTATCAACCACGTTTGGGTGAAAGGCGCTTTATAATTTTGTGTTGCTCCCTCTACCGTTGACAGTGTATGAACAACAGACGGAAATCAAATTTATAAAGCCACAAAATTTTGATAGTAAGAGAATTAAATTGAAAACAAACAAACTATATAAAAATGCAACAACTTTGATGGAAAGATTAAAGCAGCAACGTAAAGGCATCAGAGAATATTTGAAGCATAACATTCATTTCTAAAAAGAAGAAGCAAGAAATTACAGAAAAGCGAAAATAAAGGATGAAGTTAACAAGGAGAGGACTAATTTTGGAATAAATGAGGTGGCTAAAGAAATCAGTGGGGTGAGAATTTCTTTTACAAACCGATGAGGGGCGAAAAGCAAATGGAGAGGTGTTAATAGACGGCTCTTAATCCTTATCGTATCTCGTTTTGTGCCCACTATGAGTTCACTTAACATATCCACTAATTCTTAATCTATGCCACAGTGGAGTGCCATAAAATTTTGTGAAATTAGGTATTTGGCTCAAAATGATTGTGAAATACAGCTTTTAAACAGTCAATTTTTCATCGTGTTTCGCATCATGACCATTTCTATGAAAGCAATTTTATTTCTTGATAGCACTGTAGTTCATTTAGAAGATGCAATCAATATATAAATACTTCATAGCCATTTAGCAAACTGAGTAGTAGTTGGAAATTATGTTTATATCATGCTGATAGCCATTGTGATAGCATAGCATGTCAATAAGGATTAAAAACTATGAGCAGCATTAATGCGTGTAAGTCACATAGAGTTACAAGTAGAAAAATAGAAGATTTTATGCCCAGGAGAGATCTAACAGCTTCAGTGTATGTGGAGTTCCTCTTGCCATTACTTGAACAATAACACTCAGCTTGAAAAGTAGAACGATACCAAGTTATTGACGCAGAAGATATAACAACCATCAATCCAAGAATTCATCCCAGTTGTGCCATTGCCCAAGCCAATGATAGGACACCCGAACTAATTACTACAATCAATATATGAGCGCTTGCATTGTTTATAATATTGCCCAAGCCAATGAAGTAGCGGTTGGAAGATATTGACATAAAATGCTAATTTACATTGTTTATATTATTGTAGTTTCATAAAAATTCATATTTATCTATAGTTTCAGTAATTATAACTATTTGTTATTCTCTACCATTAATATTACTGCTGCACATTATGTTTATGATCAATTTACTCACTTTGATGTTGTAAGCAGTATTGATGATATCTTTACATATTACTAATAATATTTTGCTTGAAACTTTGATTTCTACATGATCTATACATATTGGCAAGTGGTTTTTTCTGTACGATTGGTTTTACATTACTTTAAAATGAGTCAGACTCAAATTATCAAATATTTGATGTTGCATAGGACTTTCTAAGGTATTTTCTGTGTAATGAAATATAGGGGTTCTCTATGCTAAAATGATTTCCATCATTTAAAATTATTTAATGATAAAAAATAACGAATCAAGCATGTTGGTAAATTCTAAGGTCTCACTACAAGAGAAACTGGCAATTCCAACGGCTCCGAGCCGTTGGCGGCCGTTTAGCCGTTGGAATGGCATTCACGCTTTCCAACGGCTTCCAACGGAAGCAACGAGGCTATTCCAAAAGCTTCCAATGACATTTAGCCGATGAAGGCTGTTGGTTTATAATGACCAAAGAGCCGTTGGTAGCCGTTGCTAATCTGGGTGAATTTTTTTTTTATAACAGCAAGTCATTCACCTTTCATCCACACACAATCAATATATATCAATTTCCATTCCATTTCCACTCCATTTCCATTCCATGTCCACTCCATTTCACATATATATCACATATCCAACACATTATACCACAAACAATATAAACAACCAAAAATCAACATCAAACATTACATTTTCAATCCAAACTCCAAGTCAATATGTACATAAACAACAAAACCCTCACCAACACCAACTCCAACTCTATATTCAAGTCAATATATAGAATGCAAATACTTAAACCTCACCACCTCAAAGTCAATATATACACAATAACCATGAAACACAATCCTCACCACCTCAAAGTCAATATATACAATAACCAACCACAAAGACAATAATCATCATACCTCTCAAGCATCATCATCACCTCCGGAAGCACCAGACGACGAAGGGAAGGAACCATGCCTCTGCTCGTACTCCGTTAAACGTTGATTCAGCTGCTCCATTTGTATAGCGTGAAGACGGTCCTGCTCTTGCAGCTGCTCAACCATGGCTCTAAGCTTTTTTATTTCAGCTTTATCACATGCCTTTTGAGCTGCCTGAACCTGCAAATAGAATGTGAGATGTTCACATTTGTATTATAATCATTTTCTTGAGCAATTCATATTTTAAAATATAGAAACGTAAATGACGTGATCTTAAGCAATGCATATACCACAAGCAAATGCATATTTTATTAAATGATATTGGTGCGGGATGATAATGGTGCATTTTTTTTGGTTCATGTTTTTTGTTCCTAATATAAAATACCGAACCCTTTTCTTGGAAAATATACCAAAAGGAAATAGATTCTTTTTAATACAATATATAGGTGTTAAAAGTATTCTTATATTTTTTTTGGTTCATCCATTTTCATCACATATCTTTGTATATTTTTCCTTTTTTACTTATATAATATTTATAAATCACGTATATGTTAGATTTAACTCAGGTAGAAATCATCATATGTGTAGTGTATCTATAGGTTAATTTATTAAATACAATATTGCAATGTTTATAATATTACCAATTGGTTTCCATAGCCATAGCGCCTATTCCACTACGTCGGATCCATACTAACGTCGAAAATATTATCTTGCTCCTCTACCGTCAACTCATCGCGATCCGATTCTGAAAGCAGCTCTGCCCGTGCCTCCTCAAACTTTGCCTAAAATAAAAAACTATTATAGGTTAAAATTAGTAGAATAGGATTTAAACTTATCGATATTAGTAAAATAAGATTTAAAATACGCATACATATGCAGCCGCCGCCTTATCATCATCATCCCACTGATATGTAATATTGGCAGCATTGTCTACTTGTCTTGATGCGTGGGTGCGGATAAATACCTCCATCATAGACATGGGACGTCCAAGCGATCTCTCCTGCAATAATTTTTTTTATATATTTTAACTTTCATTGCTAATTACTAACTGATTAATATACAAAATGTAATAACGGTTTAGATTCGTAATTAATAAATTTACCAAGTCTTCACGGTGATGCTGAAAAGACTTGGATCCGCCACGATGCGTTACAGGATTCCTACTTCTATTGGCAGAGTTCCTCTTCGACTCCACCTGCAATTTAAATTGAATATTATGTTTACTGATTGCGAAATAATTAACTATATATTTGGTAGATTTACCTTGAACTCGTCGGTCTCCCACCAACTCATCCAAGAATCCCATACGGAAGCACCCATCCAGTTTGGTTTCTTTCCCGGTTTTTTAGGAGCTGACATTACCTTCCTGTAATTTTTGACGATCTTCGAATTCCAGTGGTGCAGAACCATGGCGACATTGGGCTCCACCAACTCCACTTGCCCCTATACAAAGAGAAAATATTATGAATTGTTCATTTATACTTATTCATATAGTAAAGTGTATAAACTTACCAGAAAATCCTGCCAGATGGCCTCCCTGACTTGGTCAGGGATCTTACTCAACTTAGGCCAGCAATCTGTCATCCTGCTCATATATGATTGCTTGAAAATGCCAAGCACAACTCCTGTGGGCTCCAAATCAAATCCCCTGTGTTAAATATAAAACAAAGCTTTAGACAAGTATATATATGTATGAACAAATTTATATTGTTATCATTTTAATCTTGATACTTATGCTCCATCAGCCTTCGGCTGCAAATATACAAGTGGTCGAGCCAGAGGCTCACCACTACTCTCGCCGGTCGAGCGAGAAGAGCTAGAACGTCTGGAACCTGACATAATACCTGTTGAAAGTTTCATTTTTAATTATAGACATAGATAAAATGATGATGATATGTGGTGCATGTAATAAAGTCATTTTTAATTGTTAGTGCATGTAATGATGATGATGATATGTGATGCGTGTACGTGAATAATTGTAAAAAATACCGGATATTACTCAGTCCTCATTGTTTTCTGATTCAGACTTGGTCTCGTGTTCTATATATTTTTCCTCTACACTCTCAAATGCTTTGACTAATACATTTGTCTCATCATTTAATTACCAAAATCAGTTTGATCGTCTGTAATTGTGATTTCAACATTTTCCTCGATATCTGCTTGATAGGCTTGTTCTTTTGGAATATTCTTTCCATCAAATGTAAATCTCGCGTTGGTTTTAAAAACTGCAGACCAATCCGCTTTAACTCTTTTTAGAGACAGATAAAGGGCGTAATAAACTTGTAGGGCATGTTTGGCTAGTATACAAGGATCGTACCGCTGATAACGGGAGGTATGTTTTATTTCTATAAGATTATAATTTGGATGCACGTTAATACCAAAACTTGGAACATAGCTGAACCAGTTGCATCTAAATAAAAAAACTTCTTCTGTGGATCTTATAAAATATGTTAATTGCAAAATCTGGGTTAACACGCCATAAAAATCATGTATATGATTATTAGGATCATCACTGCCTTTAACAAATACACCGGTATTGTTGTTAATTTTTCAGCACCGTATTCTTTGGTGTTGAATTTATATCCATTAACGAAAAATATTGAATACGTTTTAACTTTCCTTTTCGGTTCCAATGCCAAATGTTTTAATGCTTCATCGACCACATTATTTATAGGATCACAAACGTAGTTCGAAAACCAAGTAGAGAAATTTTTGCTTAAATCGCCATTTGGATTTTATGATTCATAAACACTGCACACAAAAACATAATATATTGCTTTATTATTAATTTACACATGCAGTATTAAACTAAATTTATCAAAACTTGTAATCTGATAATTACCTAATAAATGGTGCAACTTCTGGAAAATTAAGAAGAATATATGTGTGTGCTACATAGTAATCTCTATCATCTAACCATATTTCTACACATTTTTTAGCATGTCGACCATGTTTTTTAAATATAGATAACATTGCTTCAGAAGAAGAATCTTGTTCAACGGCCTTATCATTACGCGCAACACTTTGAAATGATAAATTCACATGATCATTGAAATAATGAGAGAAAAAGAACGATGCTTCTTCTTCGATATATGATTTGCAAATCGAACCTTCTACTTGAGCTTTTTGTCTCACTTTTTTCTTTAAATGATTTAAGTGCCTAATAAAAAGATTTCATATCAATATTTATTTTTATTTATAGTTAAATTAACATTTACATACTCAGTATTAATAACATACCTCTCGAATGGATACATCCATCCATATTATACAGGGCCTCGAAGACATGCTTCAAATGAAAGATGAACGGGTAAATGCTCCATTACATTGAAAAAAGCTGGAGGAAATATTTTCTCCAGTTTGCAGAGCAGTATAGTGATTTCTACCTCAAGTTTACAAAGATGGTCAACTTTTAACGTAGTTGAACAAAGCTCCTTAAAAAATAAACTAAGTTCTATTATAACCTTCCAAACTTTTACAGACAGCAATTCTTTGAAAGCGACCGGTAACAAATTTTGCATCATTGCATGACAATCATGGCTTTTCATCCCACTCAGTCTTCCGTTCTTATAGTCGACACATCTACGAAGATTAGATAAAATTCCATCAGGAAATTGTAATCCTTCCACCCATTTTAACAATACTTTAACTTGGTTGTTATCTAGTTCATAACATGCTTTGGCTTTATTAGTGTCACTTGGCTTCATATGAAGCTCAAGACGATTAAATATTTCTTCTATATCACGTCTTGATTTCAAATCGTCCTTAGTCTTGCCCTTAACATTCAAAAGTGTATTAAACACATTATCGAATACGTTTTTCTCGTTATGCATCACGTCAATGTTACGATGGATTAAGAGATTTTTCCAATAAGGCAACTCCCAGAATACACTCTGTTTGCACCAATTATGAAACGTCGATTTACCTTGGATTTCAGTTTGCTGCCCGGTTTCATGTATCTTTGGATAATCTTTTACAAGTTTATATATATCTTCACTTGACCAAATCGTTGGTGGTTGTAAAGTCTCATGTCAATTAGCTATGAAGTTTTTTTTGTCTCTTCTAAAAGTATGATTAATATGGAGAAAACATCGATGACAGTCAAACCATGAAATTTTCTTCCCATGCTGTAAAGAAAATGCTCGTGTTTCTTCTATACAGTAAGGACAAGCAAAAAGACCGGCCGTACTCCAACCCGAAAGCATTGCACATGCAGGAAAATCACTAATAGTCCATAACAAAGAAGCGAACATCCGAATTTTTTTCTGATACGTCGTATGTTTCAACTCCTTCATACCACAATGTTTTCAACTCTTCGATTAGCGGTTGTAAGTAAACATCGATACCCTGTGTCGGATCATCGGGGTCAGGGATGACAATTGTGAGAAACATATATGGAGTTTTCATACACATCCAAGGGGGTAGATTGTATGGTGAGGCCAAGATGAATATTTAAAATCAAACTAAGAAAACGGTGAAAATCCATCAGTACACAAACCAAGTCTAATGTTACGGCTCTCCGCCGCGAAATCAGGATATTTCTTATCAAAATACTTCCATGTTTCTCCATCAGATGGGTGTGTTGACGTACCTTCTTCAGGTGTTCTCACACTGTGCCATCTCATATGATGCGTTGTTACAGATGATGCATATAACCTTTGAAGTCTAGGAGTGATAGGTAAATAATGCATACGCTTGTATGGAACTTCTTTTTCCTTTTTTTCCTTGGTTTGTATCTTTCTTGATTACATATTTTACAATTTCGAAGACTGACATCGTCTTTCCAAACCAACATTCAACCATTTAGACATGTATCAATTTTTTGATATGGCAAACCGAAAGATGACATAAGTTTTTTCACTTCATAATAATTTTCGCACATTAAATTATCTGATGGCATATAGCGTTTATTAGCTTGTACAACAGCCGTAAATCCGGCTTCTGTGAGGTTGTACTTTGATTTCATTGCAATGTACTCTACGGTTGCCGATAATTGAATACCGCCAGTACATCCATTCCAAAGAGGTTTCTTAGCAGCATCCAATATATCATATATTTTTTTCGCTCCAACATTTGGTTCCTCTTTGACGTTAGCATCGTCGTTATTAATTTCAACAGTAGGGAACATTGATCGTGCTACATCTTCAACCATATGTTCTATGAGATTCATCGTACTAACTTCATCACTAATGACCTCTATTGACTGTTCTTCGCTACATGTTATAATTTTTCCACGATGATCCCACACCAAATAATTGGTTACGAAACCGTATTAGCGCAAATGAATCCTAACCATATTCTGTACTAAATGCTTCAACAATTTTCACCTACTACATGGACAACGAATTTCTGCGTCGTTTCCAATATTACTTAAAGCAAATTCGACAGATACATTTAACCCGTTAAGAAAATGTTTACTTATTGAGCCTCCCATTTCTCTTCTTTGATACTTCCAGCT
The DNA here is from genome assembly GCA_030765085.1 of Allium cepa. Lineage (NCBI taxonomy): Eukaryota > Viridiplantae > Streptophyta > Magnoliopsida > Asparagales > Amaryllidaceae > Allium > Allium cepa. The sequence continues at coordinate 680,237,137 of CM060938.1, forward strand.
TCAATCAATAAAACAATTGACCATTTTTCCTACTGTAAAACCTATGATCAATAGTAAAAAAATTATTAATCAAATTCGATAAACACATTTAGATTTTACTGTTTTTTATAATCCATTTTCGTTTATATACAAAATTATATTTCTTGCTATTTTGTTCACATTTTTGTACCTTTTGTGATGGTCGGTCATCCTACTTCCCATTACAAACACAATAGTAATTACATTTCTTAAATTATATCATTATAAACGATTTCCTAAAATTTCGGCAGCACTTCCCCCATTTTCCTTGTATCGTACACATATGCATGTATACAAGGAACGAAAAGGAAATGCCGTCGAAATTCTGTGAACCGTTTATAACGATATGATTTACGAAACATAATTACTTTATAGTGTTTGTAACTTGTCTAATACAGGGACAAATCCAACAAATATTGTATCAGATAAATATGAATATCCGTTTTGCAATAAAAACAAATTTCATACAACAATCATATACAACACTTGTCAGACGGGGCCAAAAATTCACTAAGGGATTTAAATTTTGTTTATATGTTACCATTTTATTAAATATATAAAATAAAACATATTATGCATTATTTTATTTATATTCTACTATTTTGTTAAATATGTAGTAAATTATATGATTTTTACTATTTCGCAAAATATATAATTCATGTGTATATATATTAAATTATATACTTATCTAATGCTAATATATTTTTGTAAAATATATAATTCATGTTCATAATATATTCGACTAGTTCATGTTCGCCTAATATTTTACAAAACATACAAAAAATAATTTAAATCAATCCTAATTAATCAACGCTAACTCAAATGCGCATTTACACTAAATTATCAACATATGTATAAATGTGCAATATATATATATATATATATATACATAAATAATTTGGACATTAGGATGGTAATAATTGTAATTAGCACTTAATTTGGTATAATAAACAATCAATATGCCATTAGATACGAATATAACAACAAATTATACACAAAGTTAGCAAAATTTAACATTTTAGGGTTTAGGCAAAACCTGATTTTGGAGTGTAATTAGATGGAGGGAGGCCGCTGGTGTTGATTGATGGCGTCGGAGTGGCTGCCGGTTGCGTGGGGAGGCTGGGAGCAAGAAAAGAGGAGGAGTGGAGGAAGATGGTGAAGGATTTGATTTTTTTATGGTAGGAGGAGAGAATGAGGTTTGCTCTCGGCTTGCTGTAGGTTTACACGAATAATTCCAACGGCTTCCAATGGCCGCAAACGGCAAATTTGTAACGGTTACCAACGGCTTGTTAAAAAATAATGAGTCGTTCGTAGCCGTTGAAAATTCCCGTTGGCAACCGTTGGAACCCTATCGTGGCTATATACTATAGTTCTAGTAGTGTCTACCACCTACAAATCTTAGGAGGTCCTTTCTAATTCATTTTGGACCTTCTATTTATGCTTTTGGATTTGACACCATATACATCAAAATTATTTTTTACTACCTGGCCAATATTCACTTTCATGTTTACTCTTTGATTATATTCTCGTTATATTTATGATTTATTTTAGTGACAACCTATAGTATCACTTCCATTATTATTACAATCTAAACTCAAAATATTTCTTCCTAAATTAGCCTACCAATGCAAGGATTTCTTCTCATATGACATGGTAGTGAAACTGAAACATACTATATAGTAGTAAACATCCACATATTTTTTGACTAAGTTTAATCATGTAAAATGCTTAATTTAAAAATGATCCTATTGCCATTGCCATATTATGATTATGAAGTGTATTTATGAATTGTGAAATGGTACATACATATATATACACAAAACCAAGATCATTGTACAAAATGCATGATATTATATATAGTGCATACTGTAGTGCGTAACGTAGTACGAACAATAGTTTAACTGCAGTAGCGAACTACAGTTTGAAATGTAGTGCAAAATCGTAGTTGCATGGTTTTGTAGAACTGCAGTTCAAACTGCAGTTGTATAGTTCACATTTCTTGAATGTCATGGATTATTCTATTTATATGTTCATTATATATACTGAATGTCAGAGTTTATGTTCTTATTTCTTGAATGTCATGGATTATTCTATTTATATATTCATTATATATTGAATGTCAATTTACATTTGTTTATGCTTAAATCATTTTAATTATGAACAATACTTTTCTTTAATAGGCCAAAGGGTAAAATTTTCACTTTATGTCTAATCTAAGATCAAGAGAGTGGATTAAAAGTCCACATAGAAATACTGAAGAATATAAGTAAGGCGTTCGAGACTTCATGAGTTCTATGAAGAATCACTCATCCCGAGATATTAAAATATGCACTTGCCTTTTGTACTAAATATAGAAACTCTAAAATGCTCTTACTGGAAAACGTTGAGAAACACTTAATTATTCATGATATGGTTAAAACGTATATTAGGTGATTTTTCCATAAAGAGATGAATAACAATAACATGGTGGTGAATCATACACAAAATATTATTCCAAAGCCTCATATCCAGATCAAATTCAAACCGACCATTATGTAAATCTCATAGATGTTGCTTTTAAAGTGCATAATATGCCACAAGGTAGCGGTAAAAAGAATGTTCAATAGATAAATATAGGTAATTCTCGTTCCTTCCATAAAGAAAATCACCAAGAATACATAAATAAAGAAAATGAGAAACTATATTCTTCTTGCGAAGACGAGCTTACAACATTAGGTGTAATTGTTGAGTTTTATAACCTTTATAAAGAGTTTAATTTGACAGAAAATAGTATGGCCAAGTTGTTGAAGCGATTAAATCGTTGGTTTCCAAAATAAAACAATTTACCTGACAAGTATCCCACGATGAAGAAAATGTTAAAGGATTTGGGAATGGAGGTAAAGTACATATATGCATGTGAAAGAGACTGCATATTATTTTGCAAAGACAATGTTGATGCAAAAGAATGTCATACAACAAGGTATAGAATTAAAAAATAGTGTTAGGAAAGGTCAAATTAACGAAGGAACCAAGAAATTCTTTAAGACACTTTCCTATAATTCCCAAATTAACTAGATTGTACACTATACCATGGATAATGCGCAAAATGCGATGGCACAATGAAGCTACACCCTTGTGGAATTCCATGCGACATCCTGTAGATTCAGTTGAATGGAGATTAGTGAAAATTCACTGGCAAAAATTTTCTAGTGAAGGATGCAATGTTTGGCTTGGTATTGCTATTGATGGGTTTAATCCAAATGGAATTCTCCCTAATAGTTATAGTTGTTAGCTAGTTTATATGATACCTTATAACTTGCCATCTTCATTATGTATGATGTATACTTAGAACCTCTTATATATGAATTGAAGCATTTTTAGGTTGAAGGAATGTTTGTTTTTGACATGGATCAACAAGAAATTTCCAATATGAAAGCAATATTTACTATGGGGAATCCATGATTTGCTAGCATTTGGTAACTTAACTGGTTATGTGATGCACAATTATGAAGTGTGTCCTACTATTGCAACCGAGACCAAATTAGAGTATATCGGCAACAACATCATCTACCCGAAGTATAGAAAGTTTTTAATGGATGGTCATCCATATAGAGCATTAAAACACATATGGTATGAGGATGTTAAATACAAAGAACCTCCGACTTTGTTAAGGAGCTCTGCTCTCTTATAAAAGCTTGAGCGTATTAAATATGTTCCCGGCAAACTACCATAAAGCAAGAAGAGGTAGATTTCTAAAACTTATGATGATGTAGATTGTTTTGTAAATGAGGATGAAAGACCGGTGTGGTATAAGAAGTCGATTTTATTTAACCTAAATTATTGAAGCAGTCATAAATTTATTCATATTATTAATGTGACGCACACTGAGAGAAATGTTGTTGAACACCTCATCAACTTTATGTTTGATGAAGGAAAATAATCTTCTAAATATGCATGAGATAAAATTGACAAGTTACAATGTTGTCAAGTTTCAAAGACGAAAAACTTCCATCAAGCCTTGCAACTATGTTACACAGCCTTATATATCTTCAACCACTCAGTTTGCATATTAAGAAGACGTATGATTATCATGTTATTATCTAGTATTATTTTCTTACCATGGTTTAGCATGCATATCTAAGGTGTCGTGAGTTAAGACAAGCTCTTCTACAAGTAAGCTTGTACTTCAACATAATGTGTTTAAAAGTTATAGCTCGAGAACACATGCAAGCTGCCAAAGATATGATTGTCGAAGCATTATGCGTGTTAGCACATTATCTTCAAATGCACTTTTTTGGTAAGCATCTTTTGATGGTGCATTTAGCTGATCAAGCTCTGCTTTGTAGACCATCGAACTACATATATATGTATCCATTTGAAAGGTAAAATATTGTTTTTGCATTCGAATTATTTTACCTAAGGGCTATAAGATAATTGATTCATTGTAAATATACATATTAATTTTTGTGTACTAGGGCTATGAAGGATTGCGAAAACATACCTAGTAATAAATGGTATATAGAAGGATCAACCGAAATATCCCTTATTTAGAATTAGTTCGATACACAATGGAAGATATGCCAAACCCATGTGATGGAAATCATAGCTCTAAACAAGCTTTTTAGATGAGAATGGTGATGATATATATGAGCATTCCATCAGTGAAGGTAAACCGTTAAAGTTATCTAGGGTGCAACGATCACAGATTCGTCGATGGATACTATTTAGAATTGATATATCAGCATGAGATGGATAATATTGGTATGATTTTTTTCTTCAAGTTTTTGAAATACTTGAAGCATATTTAGTTAAGCATATATATTTTACCATGATATCCAATTTGTAGTGCATATCGCTAACCTTTAGAAGATGTTCCTCGTGGTAAAAGGAAAACTATCACAAAGTAAAAGAAATAGTCCAATTTGAATTTGTTGATTAGCTACACAATAAGGTATGTTAAATCTACTCAAAAGTATTACGTTTCTTCTTCAACTAAGTTTATTCCGTTAATTTTGTTAATTTGCAATAGTTAGTCGAAGAAAAATGCACGAACACAATGTTGGGTTGTATGTCAATGGTCCAAAGTGGGAAGTCAAAACTTATCTTAAGTATAGAGTGAATGACTATTCATTCTCTCTTCAACACTATGACGATAGCATTTCAACACAAGATAGCGGTGTCTGTATGGATGTGATGATCACTACATTTATTGCAATTTCAAAAGACCTAAATCCCATGGATGATGATATTACTTAGTATGATGTTATTTAAGAGATCATGGAGGTTGATTATTATAATTTTCGGCACATAATACTCTATTGTGACTGGGTGAGTTGGTGATAAGACAAATGGTTGCATGGTTTGCCTGGACTCTAAGTTGTTGACAGTGAACTTGAAAAGGCTCAAAAATACCAATGGAGAATATGATGAACCTACTATTTTCGTGTTTGAAGCAAGTCAAGTATTTTACATCAAAAACACACAAAATCCTAATTGGTCTATTGTTTGACGCTCACCTAAATGCATGACGGACACCATAGACGATTATGAAATACCAACAACCTTTTAATCTATTTTGAAAGAACAACAAACTTAGAACCATTATTGGAATGTATTGAATCGGAATCAACTTGTTGATTGGAACTATTTTGCATGTATTTTTCTTGTTTTAATCATAATGCATTAACTCTTATTGATGTAACATATGATCGTGTTATAGATGAGATATTTGGTATCCTTTTATGAATGTCCTTCAATACTACGACTAGTTTGATAGTAAATATTTAGATAGCTTGGGTGTCATTCGCTTATGTTAAAACAAAATGCATGATATTCTTTTATTTGATGTCTTTCAAATGTTATATTAACATTATATCACTTTTTTCCTCTTTTATGTAGATTTTCTCTAAAATGACAAACAATTTTAGCACCAATTAAAATTTAAGTACAACGGAGACTATTGAACCTCACCCATCCAATGGTAAAAAGTACTTTATAGTGATTGATGTGAGCGTGCAAAAGGAAAAGATGTAGCTAATTGGAGTTCATGTTGTCATGATTTGATTTACTGTTATATACCGGTTGGCTACAAAGAATGGAGATGGTAGATGTCTTCTATAAACATAAACTATGGAAAGGAATTTTGGTATTTCACACACTCTTTTTTACATATTCAATTGATTTTTTTTCTCAGTTTCAAATTGGACATGCTACTTATTCATCTATTAAATACTTATATTTCATTATCGTCAAAGTCACCATCAAATTTTAATTACCGTGTATATAACCATTTCATGATTTCCTTTATTTTTCCTTACTAGTAGTAGGAAGAATTTGACATGGATGTAGATCCTACCATAGCTCAACCAATATTAGAGAAACAATTCCCCCATATTATAAAACAATGAAGTCATTATTATGAAAAAGTCTTCTTAGAGTTAATGGAACTGTGATTCTTAAATGTGTTGCTATTGATAGATGTCCAAAGGATATAGATAAGGTGTGGTGGGAAAATGTAACACCCCTAAATTTTGTTTAAAATTAACCAGAAGATTTAATTAGATTAATTAAATAGAATAATGTGTGGTGTGAAAAGAAGAAAAGATTCGATAATTAATTGGGTTAGGCCTTAACTAATCAGCAAATAAGATTGTTTTAACTTATAAATAAGTAGGAGGATTTACGAGAGGGGTTATAGGAATAGGCCTCATTTCCTAAACATAAACCCTTCCTCATATCCTCATTCATTTTTCATTCACACAAATATAAACATAATGGAAGTCATTGCTAGGGGATTTAAGAGTAGAAAAGCTAGAAAATCAAGTTAAAGCTAACGGGAATCAAATCAAAAACTCAAATCTCAACTCTCTTTATCAAATCAAGGTGAATAAAAGTATCCACCTCATCTTTATAAGTTGATTTTCAGATTTTTGATTGATTCTTAATTTGTTGATGATAATTTGTTATAATATGGTTGATTTTACCATTGTTTGATTGAATGATGATTTATTGAAATTTTTAGGGAATCATCATGTTAAGTTCTAAAGGAAATACCTTAGTAATTGATCCCTAAATAACTTGATTTCTAGATATGTTGTGTAAAACATAATTTGAAGATGGATTTTTAGTTTCATAATATTCCGAATTAATAGGAATGTTTTATGAATTTCCTAAGGAGAAAAGGACATTTATTTTGGATTTTAATTATTAAAAGTAGTTAAATAATGTTTTTACCCCGAAAGTTTTATATGTAAAAAATTAGCTTATTTCTGATTTTTAGTGAATTTTGAGGATTTTTCCCAAGCGTTTTTGATTTTTTATGAATTTATTAAGCTAGAAAAGCTTAATAACTATATTAAAACATTAATATAAATTTAATGGTTTTGCAAATTATTTTGGAATCATAAATTCTGATCGACAGTAGTTTTTCTGAAAAGAATTTGGCAAGGCAAATTACTACATAACAGAGATTTGACAAAGCATAAGAGTTTGTGAAAAGAAAATACTTTATATAGTAAAATAATAATTTTTATGTTAATTACGAGTCCACCACTTCGTCATATGTCGTCAAGACCATAACAGTTTTTATGTAAATTACGAGTCCACCACTTCGTCATATGTCGTCAAGATCATAACAGTTTTTATGTAGATTACGAGTCTTCCACTCCACTACTTCGTCATATGTCATCAAGACCACTTCGTCATATGTCGTCAAGGACACTTCGTCATATGTCGTCAAGACCTCTACGACACATGTCGTCAAGCCACCTCTGTGACTTATGTCATCAACGTTAACAACATATGTCGCCAATGTTAATTCCACCAATTTGGACACATGTCGTCAACGTTAATGCCACCTCTTCGGTCATATGTCGTCAACATCGATCCACCTTTTTGGACCTGCAAGATGCCACCTTTCTGGACCTGCGGCATTAATGGATGATGTTTCCCTTGTTTTAAAGAACGAATTTAAGTGGTTTACCAATTTAAAGATAATTAGTTCCAAGAAATAAACGGTGACTTAGCCAAATTTTGTGTGAAGTTTCCCAATGGAAAATCTTGTTTAATTTTAAGAAATTTTGTTGTGTATGTGACTATTGGTTGAACATATTTTATTGAATAATGATATATTTTCTTATTATTAATTGACTGGTTAAATTTACATATTTTATCATTGTTACGCTCACATTTCATGACCCAAAACTGCTTCTTGGGAATTTTGGGAGGCAGAATTACCATATGTTTTCTTAATAGTGAGTATGAAAAAATTAAACTCCATAGTGAGTAGAATTGCTTTCGGAAATCAGATAGGGCAATTGTGTTTGGAGGCCCTGAACGAGTCCAGAGATATGACTCATGAATTTAAAACCAGATAAGATTTTAGGTGGGATAGGTGTCGGGTCGCGCCCTATACTACAGCCGTTAGCCTCTGGTTGGTAAAGGTCTGTGATTCTAGTGCGTAGGGCTTGCCAACGGTGAGACAAAAAGGATGTTTACGCACAGAAAGAAACTTGTAGCTCTATATTCTTACCATATTATTTAAGTTGTTTTACTCTTAACTGTATTCAGGGATTTGTGGACATCTGGTTATGTTTTTGCGCGAGTCAACCCGATAGGTTATTGGTTGGCCTACAAAACCATTAAGTTCATTGTGACCCTAGGAAAACTATGATTTAAGACAAACAGTCTATTGTTGGGAAGGGTAAACATTGGGTGCATATAACATTGGGATGATAGTATAGTTAGACTTACCCAGGCTGCATGCAAGCATATGAACATGTTATGTTTTGTTGTAACCATTGTGGATGCATATGCATGGTTATGATTGACATATTTTAGTAAGATACCAATGGGGGAAAACCCCGTTCCGCTCAGTGGCATGGTCTCACTAGATATCCGTTTTGGTTCGAGATAGTAAATTATTATTCGCACCAGATATTTTGTCTTACCCGAAGTTTTTGTTATTCCTCCTAAACTCTCAGGTGCTCATTTGAGTAGGTCGAGAGTAAGGATTTTTAGATTAGACAAATATGCTTTCGGAGACATGCAGGAGGCAAATTAGTTAATATAGGAGTTTTATTTCCAATGTGTTCTTTAAAGTTTATGCTATGTATAAATGGATGTAATAACATAATTTATAACTGTCAAGTATTGGTAAATCAAGGAGGCATCTTAGTTGCTCTTGAAGTATTTTGTAATTATTATATTTTCTCTAAACGTGGGATTATGTAACGAATGTGAAAACCTTATTTCTGACATGTAATGAAACTTGAATAATGAAAAATGGTTGAATTTTTTTCATAATCATATGCTTCTAATGTTATTTAGCGCATTTTATCACTGAATAGTAATAATCAGTAGCCCTTATTTTCGGGCCTAAAAATGAGAGATGTTACAATGTGGTATCAAAGATAGATTTATGAAAATTTTAAAAGATTAAAATGTTTTTGAAAACATAATTCAAATAAATCATAGAATAAAATTGGGCATGGGATAACGCCATAGTGATGTATTTGTATTTGATATATATATAAGTATGTATCCTATCTTCATTCTTCTTTCTCTCTTAGACATTCTTCTATATCTTACAAAGATCCATATTCATATTCAAAGGAAGTAAGATATGAAAGAAAGAAATGGAGGAGTGAATCCAGATGGAGGAAGCACCACATAAATGGAAGTGCTTGGCCCAATACTAGAAGGAATCAGGATCGGCAAGCAAATGCTAATGTGGATGTTGGAACCCCGCCAATAGATATGGGGACTGTGTATTAGTTCTTTGTTAACATGATGCAAGATGGAGGAGTAGTTAGTTTGGCTATAGGAAATGTTGCTAATGCTGGAGGAGCTAATCCCATGGTGCCAGTTTGCAATAACTATGCCAAGTTGAACCCTGGTTATACTAGCCTTGGAGGAAAGCCATTTTTAGGAACGAAAGATGATGTTGAAGTGGAGAACTAGTTATTGGTTTGTGAGTGAATTTTCACCGATCTAGGATTGAATGATGAGATAAAGAGAAGATTGGCTTCGAGGTAGTTACAAGGAGCTACATTATATTAGTAGGATGGGGTAAATGTTGGTGTGCTAGAAGAAGAACTGACTTTGGTTGAGTTTAGAATAAGATTTAAGCAGAGGTTCTTAACTGAAGTAGTCAAGTCAACTTTACTTAGGAAGTTTATGGAATTGGAATAATGAGAAATGTCGGTGTTGGAATATACCACTAAGTTTGATGAGATGTTTTGTTATGGGTGTGCCACCATATGCACGGTGATTAAGAGGAATGAGAAGTTTATCCGGGGAATTAAGCCGGAGATTGCTAGAGAAACAACGACAACCTCCGAGATCTAAGTAATGAAGTGGTGCAGATGACGATATGGAACAAGGAGATGCTTTTGACTTTTGGGAAGGAGAAGTCAATGGAGACCCAAAGTTCTTAGGGTAAGAAGAGCAAGTTCTTCAAAAAGAAGGGAGCTCATAAGAGTGGAGAGGCCAAGAAAAAGAAGGCGGATGTTATTTTCTATAACTATAATAAGGAAGGGCACTTTGCAAATGACTGTCATTTTGGAAATGGAACCAAGGCTATAAGAAAGAAGAACGTGAAGTGCTATACTGCAATTAGATGAGGCATTATAAGAATGAATGTCCAGTACCAGCCAAGGCTAATAAAAAGAAAGTTTTTGATCTGGAACCATCAGCTTCTAATAACAATCTATTCCGGATTAGCTTTAATGCACCTTGCATTTACTATGAATATGAGGAATTTTCCTGACGAAACACCGAACAAGCAATTCATGGGGTTTAATTTCATCCCACACTTTCAAAGAATTTCAAACATCTTCAAGAGATTATCTAAATGGCTTCCAAATATTCATGATTTCAGAATCATGTCGTCCATATATATCTCCATCATCCGTCCGATCCGATTCTTGAACATTGCATTTACTAATCTTTGGTAAGTAGCACTAGCATTGTTTAAGCCAAATGGCATTACGTGATAAGAGTACAGTTCCAAGTCAATAATGTAGCTGATGTTATCCTAATCGGGTTCATGCACCATAATCTTATTGTATCATGGGTAGACGTCCACAAACGAGAATAGCTCATGTTCCATAATTCCATCAACTAGCTAGTTTATTCTAGGCAGGGGAAAGATGTCCTTCGGACAAGATTTGTTCAAGTCTAAGTAGTCGACACAAGTCCACCATTTCCCATTTGATTTCTTGACTAATACAATATTTGATACCCATTCAGGATATGTTGTGTCATGGATAAAACCGTTGGCCAACATCTTATCCATATTTTCTTTTAATGCAGTGGATCGCTTCGGATCCAGACTGCGTCTCCTCTATCTTACTAGTGTGAACTTGAGGTCGATATGAAGTGAGTGACATGCTACCTCCGACAATATGCCATACATATCGGAATACGTCCAAGCGAATACATCCAGATTGGCACAAAGAAATTTTATCGGTTTGTTTTGCATCTTGACTCCAAATTGTGAACCTATCTTCAATACTGGAGTTGGGTCATCTATGTTGACAGGGACAACAACCGTAAACTCCACTGATGTTTCCTATTCATCCCTTGCACTCTTCTTCCTTAGGTCTATAGCCTTGTCGAAGCAACTATAGTCCCTGAGCTGGGGGTCATTCTATAATTGCTATGCTTGCAGGTCATGAATGTGGAGAGTCTTCCCCACGTTCTTCCCCTTCTCACGTCATTTGGCTTTGCGCAATTCAATGATGTAAAATTCTCTTTTCACGCTTTGGTCTCCTCTTATCACTCCAATTCTAGTTTCCATTGTGAACGTCGTTGTAAGGAACTATAGAGCCAAAGCTATTCTGAAATCAACAGGGGCCCACTGTCCTAAGAAAGAGTTGTAAGCTGAGAATTCTTCAATGTTTGAATAAGAACTACTCTTCATTCTCCTTCTTTAAGTTCTACGGGTAATTTAATCGTCCTATCTGGCTGTTTTGGTTTGCCCATAAATCCCTTAATCTTGGCCCTATAAGCGGTCACATCCTTCATACTGATTTTCATTTGATCGGATGTTTGCCGAAAAAATGTTAACCAAGCTTCCACTATCAACCAACACTCTACGCACAAATGCCAACCCAATTTCAATTGTTACCACCATTAGGTTTAGAGTTGGCGCTTCGTACTTTTAGTATCCTAGTTTTGGAATATGATATCATCAACTATCAACTTCTGTTGTTTGGCTGAGGCTTCGTCTTTAATGGCATAACAGGTTTCCTTAGGAGCATGCTTCAAAGAACTAGTGTATCTCTCCATCTCACCCCCAACTCTTCTACGCTGGTTAAGATCCTCTTATGATGGTACTTATGATGAGTCACAGATCAGCCCAATGAGCCTCTTTCCCACTTGATCTGGCCTGATTTACTTGTTTGCTCGGAACTTGGGTCGGGTTGGTCAAAATTCTGCGGTTTCTTCACGTATTGTTGGAGCCCGTTGTTCCTTATTAGTTCCTGGGTTATGTCCTTCAAATGCCCACATTCATTTGTGTTAACCCATGAGTCTCACAAAAGCGACAAACTTCCCTGACTTCTTTCATTGTTCGATGCTTCCTGCTTCGGCAGTTTGTTGTATCGCTCAGTTCCCTAAGTGGCAAGGTAGATGTTCTCCAAGCTATCATTAACGACATATAATCCTCAAGTCCGAGATTCCTTAGACGTTTAACATTCCCATTGCACTTACTAGAGTTTTGATTCCTCTTCTTTTGATTCGAGTTCTTTCCTATTGTAGTTCCAGAACTGTTTCCATCTTGCTTAACCACAACATTTCTCTTAACCATTTCCTTTGGTTGCTCGCCAACTGATTTGCCTTTGACCATACTTGCCTCTTCCTGTCTTAGATTTTGGTTTGCCTTTTAGTGGAATTCGTCCATTGTAGTGGGTTGTTTTGTTTTAATCCATCTACCAAAATCGGTATTTAGGTGAATGGCTCGGACCAAAGCCATAAAAATATATCCTCTTTTGGATTACTCAGCTCGGCAATTGCGATGTTGAACCGGTTCATAAAAGATTTCAATGACTCATTAGGTCCTTAGAAAAATCTAGATAAGGATATCACATGTTTTGGTTGTGCAATATGGAGTCTAAATTATCCTAGAAACTTTTTTGCTAATTCTTCGAAAGTGGAAATAGATTTTGATGCAAGTCTAGTAAACCATGTTAAAGCAACTCCTTCCAAGAAGATAAGGAAACATCCACAATCGACGGCATCCGTCAACCTAGCTCCTTCCATATGCCACTCATATTTTTTACAAGTGTTGTTTAGGGTCCGTTGTTCTGTTATATGACAACATAGTTGGCATAGTGAACTTCTTAGGATATTCTTCCCCTAGACGCTTTCAGTAAATGGGCTTCGGCTTGGCACGGAACCCCACTCTTCATTCTTTTTGCCCCTACTGTCTTCCAGTTACCTTTGACCATGTCGGTAATGTATTCTTCGCTAACACGCTGGTCTATAGGTTAACTATCAGGGGCTACGCCAAGTGTTTGACTCCATAAACGGTCTCGATTTGTCAACCAAAGCCTTAGTTCCCCATTATATGGGAGTACCACTCCTGTAGGGTCCACTTGACGCATGGTTAATCTTACTGCGGCAGTTTAAACTTTGCTTCTAGCATTTTTCCTTTTTACATCAGCATTCAATTCAAATCTATCATCATCAAGTTGCATGTTGTCTTCAAAGTCAGAAACAAGCATTGCATTGTTCACTTGATGAGTGTTCACATGATTTGCAGCAGGTTGATTTCCAGTAGGAGGAGTATTTCCATTGCCTTCTATTACTATTCCTACAACTCCACCAATGACCCCCTTCTGCTTTTGTTTATAGTTTCACTTGTTCATGCCCGAAATAGAGGAATTCTCTTATTCCATAACGGCTACAGTTTCTTATATAGCTCTAGGAGCACTTGGTGGTGCCGTTAGCAAAGCAACGATTGTTTCCATGAGAGCCTTTTGGTTTTTGGGCATTTTCTGGTTAATTTCATTAACCATCAGGTTAACCTCTCATTAATTCACAACATTCTGTTAAGCGGAGGAACCCGATACTAGATTCTAGTATTAACCTCTGTTTGATGATTGTTAGCATTGTTTACTTCAATTTGTCGGGGGATTGTGTCATCTCCACCAACTGTTGCTCCTGTGGATCTCTTAGAAGTGGTCCTTTATTTTTAAGGTGTCATTGATCTGCGATAGCAAGCCTATGAATATTTGAAGCAAATTCCCTGGATCTAACTGCTGGATCTCTACTAACCTAAAATAGCAAACTAGATTTAAGCCTGGATTCATAATTTCTCAATGAAAGCACCAAAATATCAAGGCAAAAAATGGATCAACACCTAAGGATTGGTTATAGGGAACCTGTGAAACCAAGATCTAATAGTAATAATAAAAGAAAATAAACAACAATAAGAAAGGGAGACACGGGAATTTATAGTGGTTCGGCAATCTTTGGCCTATGTCCACTTTACAGCTTTGTTGTTTATGAATTTGATTGAGATTATAGAGGACTTAAGAGAGAATAAGTCACAAGTATATGGGTTGGACCGATTCTAAGTCCTAGAATTGCCTAAAATAGTCTCCTTGGTGGCTATTGTGTAGAGCAAAAAGATGAAGAAGAGACAGAGCTTCCATGTAGTGATAGCAGAAAATAGATCCTATTTTGGTTGCTATATGTTTAATAGTAGCAGTCATATTGGGCTAGAATGAGAGTTCAAGCAAAGTCCAGAAGTCGAACCAAGAGTGCGTGAGAAGTCGTGAGACTAACCAAGTTGATGTGACATATCGGTACCGACCTCTCGTGTCGGTACCGATATGTGTGCTTAACTCCAATTGGTCTAGTTTCATTTACATCCTTCATCCTACTCCATTTTGGAGTGTTCCATGTGTCTTGGTGGATGGAAGATTGATGTTGATGACAGTTCCTGCATTACTTGGCTTGTTCTGCTATTCGGACTTCTAACTCTTCAGTCTTGGTAAATGTTTATTCAGAATCCTTTGATATCTCTTGGGAACGCATAAAATAGGCAAAGAAGGACTTATGCAAAGTTTGAGTGAGAAACATGAAGGTGTGATAAGTCTCCACCGACTTCTAAATCTTAATAGCGACCACTGGTGTTGGCTCCATTTTGGTTGAAATTTCTTCGAAGTGCCTTTCTACTCTATCTACGTGTGCTTCCAAGATTTCAAGTCATTTCATCTTCATTTTGATGTTTCTAGATTCTATTGATTTTTACTTGGATAAAAGCCTATTTAATAAGAAACAACTAATGCTTACAACCCACCTAAAAGAAAAGTAACCGTTGGAAGGAAATACAACTAATACTAGCAACTAACTACTATAACCTGTTGACCTTTATAACGTGTCACTATTCTCCAACCCATATATCTTAACTTTCCCGTATGACTTCAGATGAATAGTCTCCATCTATTACTTCCATTAACATACCCAAATATGAAACAAATTGTGCATCCTTAGACTGTAGTGGGTGAAAAATACAAGCTATTGCATATTTAGAATAATCTCATTGGCAAATTGACTTGGATGAATAACTTTTCCACCCTCCGTCTTGTCTTCCTTTGTTTTGAGTTCACAATGACCTTTATGTGTGTTTGGCATCTTCTTTTAATCCAAATCATGGTATTTACTTTCTTTATCCTTTCATACGAGCATACCCTAGAATTCATAGAAGTGTACTTTAATACCATTTATCATTCTTTTGCGGCTCTTCTTATGGCTTGCATACATGTCAACAAAACATTCATAGGTTCTCACCAGTATTTTTTACACTCTACAGAGATTCCTTATTATAGCTTTATGAGTAGTCATTACTACCTTTTTCATAGCCTTACATTTTACCCCATCCTACATAGACATTTATTTCTATCTACTCTACAATTAAAATTTTGGTTTGGTTTTCGCTAAGTTTCTTCAAAATTAAAAACTTAAAATTTTGAAGTATTTAACTCTAAACTTTTATCTTTGAAAGTACAAATTAGAAAGAAAATTCAAAAATAACATAGTGTCTTAACTTTTTAAAAATTACAATTTAAAATTTAAAATTTCTTTTCGTTTTAAAGACTTTTTTCAACTAATACTTCTTAAAAATTAGGATTTTAAACTAAAATGCTTATTAAGTTTAAAAAAAATCAATTGTTACACCAAACCATTTCTTTTTAAAAATGCACTTTACAATGTTTCCAAACATCTTTTATAATTTAAACAATAAAAACTTAAGTGGATAATAACAATTCTTACTCTATCTTTTTGTCAAGGCCCGTTTTTCCATATCCTTTGAATCGACAATAAACCACACATGTCCAACTCAAATTGCACGAAAAGACAGAACAGGTTCTTACGTGAATGGAATAATATATAATATTGAACAATACTTTACAGTGAAAAACCATTAAAAATACATATATCATAGTCTAACCTAAATTCAGCTTGGACAGTTATAAACAACTGCCTTACAATTGCTGATAAACATCAAACAAAAACAAATAGACAGCAGCGAATAATAGAATATGTTCGTACGTAGATGAATATCTCCAACTCTCCTCTGGAAACTCCAACTGTCTTCGACTAAACCTAAAACTACTCGGATATGATCTGAGTATTGAAAATACCCAGATAAGGCTTAATAAACCAGCGTAGAAAAACTCAATAATAAATGACAGTATCATATATCAGCCTTCAAATAAAATCCTTTGAAAAGAAAGAGTATCTCATAAGACCACATCCACACATAAATAGGGACGGATTTTTACCTTATGATAACTAAAACACTTTTATATATCAAAACATTTAATATTATTTTTAATGACATTCTTTGAAAACATTTGCAAATAAACATATTAATCTTAGCCGAAATTGTTACCATTATTAAATTCCATCATACTAGGCTCTACAAACAAAACCATAGGTTCTTATTAGAGAATGGATTTTCATACAGATGACCAGGTGAAGGGACTACCTTCCGATGGGTACACCTCTAGATGGATGTTCCGAGGCACAGAACATCTACCCTCTACCAACACAAGACCGTCCTACCGCTTTAACTAGGTAGTACTGAATATGTCATCCCCAGTCGTTACCGACCTTTAACCGAGCGCGCTCTAGCATACAAACCACATTAATATACATCCCAAACGTCATAGGGGGAAGAAATATATCTAGAAGGAGATGATCATACCCAAATTGGGAATGACCTACTTAGCCTTGCCGCATCTAACCTTGTTTCGATCATTTTCGGTTGATGAGGCTCGAGGCAATGATTACCTTTTCACATAGCATATCTTCTTTCACTTTTAATGCCACATTTCCATTCCACATTCACACAAATGGTTTCTACAAACATATAACTTCCTAATCTTGCATGTCTTAGGAAAGGGTGTTAAGCTAAGAGAATGTGTTTTCTCCGCCACCGACTGATATGCTTTTATAGAGATCACTCATTAAGATTTGGAATGCAAGGTCAGACATTCATCCATACAAGTTCGTTCTGGGACAGAATGAAATAGAAGGTACTTTCCTCGGCCATTAGTAGGCAAGAAGTCCTTGTAGTTTTGAGGTTTTCATAACAAAGAGACCATTGCTACAATATAGTGAATCGGAAGTTTATCCCCAATTAATCAACAAGTAGTCACTCGTTATTATTCGTCTCAATATCTCTGTCTTCATATATCTTCATTCTTCGAACACGTAAACTGGTTCAAAGTGGTTTTCGGATAGGAATCACTCAAGTCCCACCCCGGTTCCTTCGAAATCCAATTATCAATAAAAAGGTAAATATGAGTGTACAAGATTTATTAAGTCTCTTTTTACTTTAACTCTTTTCGAATGGTTTCAAAACTCTTTCCTTTGTCTTAGAGTAATTCTATATAATTCATTCTTTTTCACTGGATAATATTTCAATTTTTCTCACTTAAATATCGATCCAAATTCCTTAACTTTTTGGCGGGTCAAAAAAATGTTATTTAAGACATCGTTTATTGTAAATCCTAAAATCAATCTTAGCAAACATTATTGAGTAAATATGATCATAGAAATCATTGTAATTTTACTCAATATCAATTTCTAGATTCAACAAGTGCTATGTGTAGAAAAACAGTAGGATCACCTTTTAAATGCCACAAATAGGCGAGCTCCCTCTTTGGATTTTAATACAAGTATAAGTGGATTATCTCTATGCAATCCAAGTTGTAGTTTATTCATTTTGGAGACCGCTTAAATTTTAGATAATACAAATCTTATTTTATCATGGAAAAACTTAATATAATCTTTTCAGAGCATTCGGGCTTTCCTTTCGATCTATTCCACCCCTCGTATAAGAAAAGAAAACATAGGCCGGGCAAGTTCAGGGCACTGGTTGCTTCATCCCTAACTTTAGTTAAACACCTTATTTTATCTTCCCAGATCTTACAGGCGGGACAAATGTACTAGTCGTTTCCGCATATTTAGTTATCAACTTTATTTTGGAATTAATTATAAAGATTTCAAATTATCTCTTATATGCTTAATTTTTATTTTAAAAACATCCATAATTGATTCCAGGAAAAATCATTACGTTTAAACTCATATTCAAAAGGTTATTGAACGCGTAGCATAAAAGTGCCACGGAAAGTGCTATATAAGCTTATTTGATTTAAACAACTTTTTAATATTCAAAAATTCATATTTTCCACTTCAAATCTCTTCTAAAATATTTAAATAGATTTATCAAATTTATTCCATATTTTTCCATAATTAAAAACGTTTATTTAAACAGATTTCCTGTTGCGGTCACTTAACTGCACTAGTGCGATTTTTCTAAAAAATTGATTTGGTTATATTTCAAAATTTACTCATTGAAATTTTGATTTTCTTTCTTCATTTAGAAGATATGGATATAATAGTCCGGAATTTTCTTATCTCAAAGAATTCCGAGCTATATTCCACTTTATACACTCGTTTGAAATTTCGGTGCGAAATCGTGAACTACCGTTGCACGATGCGTCTAGTTTTAACTTATTTTCAACACTTGGAATAATTTATACGAATTAAATTTATTTACTTATAAAACCATTAAAAATCATTTTAAATCAATATTCTTACTTTTTAAAGTATTTAAAATGTATTTTCACTATTTCCATATTACAATATTACTTTATTCTTATTATTTTAATATTAAATTTTAAATTTCAATTTCAATTCTAACCTCAAATTAAACTCAATTAAAATTTAGAGTTCAAATCTAATTCCAATTCTAATTTGAATTTCAACCTTAATCTCAAATTCAATTTTCAAAATCAATTTCAACTTCACTATTCATCTCAATTTCAATTTAACTTTCTATTTCAAATCCAGTTTCCCTTCAAATTTCAAATTCTCTTTTATTTCTACTTTAATTTCAATTCCACTTAAAAAGAGACTTGTTTTTCCAAAATATATTATATCACTAAAATTGGTCTTATCTAACAAAGGAAATACTTTTTCAAAATGAGCATAACCAAGTTTAAAATTTATCACTCACATAGTTATGGTCCATACACAAACTAATATAGTAAATAATCACAACCATAAACACTTGCAACTATTCAAACATAACAGAAACATATCTAAACTTCCATAACAACATTTTAAAGGGGTGTATACTTGCATATATAATAAGATGGTTATAACAAAATCAAAATACGATCTTTTTAAAAGCAGTGAGAATTTTCTCACCTTTATTTCCACTCTGTCAATCTTTTATGTAAGATACGCGTCTCTCGAGCGAACGTGCTATTTTTCGAACGTCTCGAATTTTTTCGTTTTCCTTTCCTTCTTTTTTTTACTTTTCTTTCTTTTTTCTTTTCTTTTTATTTTTATTTTTTTCGCTTTTTTTATTATGTTGTTGTGGGCTTTTAAATGGAGGGTACAACCTTTGTGGATGTAGGTAGGTGGAGGGTACGGCCTTAGAGTGGGGTGTGGAGGAGGGTGTGTGAGTTTGAAGCTTAGGTAGGTGGTGTGGGAGACTTGAAGGAGGTGGGCAGGTGGTGTAGGTGGGGTATTTGCCTCTGGTTTGGGGTGTTTAGTGGGGTAGGAGGCATGTAGGGTGGTTTGGCCGAGGGTAGAGAGGTGGGTAGGGGTGTGTGTGGCTCGAAGAAGTGGGGTTAGGTGTGTGGGAGCTTGGTTAAGGTGATGGATGTTATGGAAGTGGAAGAGAAGTTGCATGCCAAGGAAATGAAGGTGAAGAAGATGGAGAAAGTGAAGAAGGAAGGTAAAGAATGAAGTGCGCAAAAATGAAAGGCGTGATTCTTATTTATACTTGAGTTTAGAAAGGTAAATGACATATATACCCTTACCTTACTTTTTGACTTTTTCTTAAGCATGATGCGAAGTGCATTAATGGTGGAAAGAATGATAAGATGTGATTTGTACTTAAGAAATGATGTTTGCCTTATTTTCTTAAACTTTAAAATGTTAAAATAACTTTTACTCCTTTTCCATGCATATCCATTCCATCTCATTAATAAGATAAGAGATATAGTAACGATGTTGTTTATAAAAATTTAAAATAAAATTTAACTCGTCAAATCATGTCTTTTACTTTTTTTATATATTTATATTTAAATTTTCGAAATATCTTCTTTTTTCTTATATGCTAAATGTTTAAATGTTTAAAAGTTTGTAAAGTTGTATACATGTGTTAGAAAACATACAATGTTGTAACAACTTAACAACAACTTTTTTGGTTAAAACAGTGTATTTGTTAACATATTTTCTAGTCAAAATTTAACGTTTTTGTTAAACTATATATTAAAGTAAACCAAACTTAAAAATGAACTTTTTACTTCTTTTAAATAAATTTAAACATGTCTATTCATACTTTAAATTATATTTAAATAATATCAAAATCTCTATTTTTACAGTGTATGTGAAACTGACAAAATGCGACAAATTTTGGGTATTTTTGTAAAATGATTATTAATATACTTTTAAATCTTTTAATATTTTTTATCTTTATTAGGTGTTTACAATAAGATTTATACTTTCAAATAAGTATTTAAACCTATTTATTTAAGCATTTATTTATTTTCAACAAAACTTAACTTTTGTTGATTTGTTCTAAAATTCAAATTTATACTTTTTAATTATTAACTATAAGAATAAATAATTTCTCTATTACTGTTTATCATATATAACATGTTTATTTAAGTTTTAAACTCTTTTCAATTTAAAATCTCTCATTTTCGAAGTAGTGAAATTACGGGTCGTTACATTCTCCCCTACTTAAAAGCATTTCGTTCTCGAAATGAAAGTTAGATAAAGGAATCTATCTCATACTCGTATCCATAAATATTTTGACTTATTTATACTGATGATAGAAAAGATGCATATATAAAAAGAAGGCCAATACCATAACAACACTAAACAATTAATACCAGACATACATACATGGAACAGAGAGTCCCCATACCAACTTCAGCGCTTATCATGTACTTAAGGTTATATATATATACACATCAAGTTAGACTTCTATCCTATTCATCCTGTGTGTACTACACACTTAACATAATATATACAACAACCAAACATGACTATACATCTAAAAATAACCACACTGATACTATATCAACATAAATGAATACATCCATATAACTCATTCCCTAACCTGAGCATGTACTATACCTGAGGTCTATAAACATACATACCAAAACTTAGTCCAACCCCTATATCATAGTGTCTATTATTTAAGATAACTATCCAACTACTAAATAGACATATCCAAAACATCATACTATATTTGATTGGTTCTATTATTCAAATCCATAACTTTACTTCTAAACTAGTATCGATCCCCCATTTTCTAGTGCGGACTTTGATCAGACTTCCTGATTACAAACCCTTACTTTCCTTTCATAGCTCGCAACTATGATAGAAAACTTGAGTACATAATCAAAAATTCTCATTAATGTTCATCGTTAAGAATCGAGTGATAAATCCTTTCTCGGATTGGTGTAAACACCTCAAAGTTCTGTACTCAAATCTTAGATCAAAAATTTATGTGCTGAAATGATCTTTGTATAACTTATGTATTTATTCACATTCATTTTTACCTAATATATTTCTCAAAATTTCGATTAATGCAAGTTTATTTCACAACTATTCACTTTATTAAGTGGACATCTTTTTCTCACAAATCTTATGATTATCTACTTAACTTATTTACCCATCCATTTTCTAAATCAAATTTCTTAACCTTAAATCAAGCAAATATCTTATAGTCAAATTGTGAAACTTAATTCACATGGTATTTGTTTATTTAAACATTTTCATCCAACAATCAACCTGTAAACCATATTATTCAAATCTTCTTTCTAACCTTTTCTAACTTATCCACTTCTAATCTTACTTTATCATGAATTATAATTGTTATCCCAAATGTATTACTAATACAAAGTTTTATATTAGGATAATATTTCTTATAACTTCTATTCCTAAATTTCACTTTTATTTTAACCTAATCAAAGTCTCTAAATTTCAAATTATCCTAACTCCTTTATAAGTTATAAAACTTTCCCTTTTATAATATATTTACCCAAAGTCTCAATTTAGGCTTATCTTTTCCTATCTTGTTGATAAGAATTTTTCTAGGTGTGCATTTTCTTTTTTACTTTCTCTAATTACAACTTCTAGCTTCAATATTATCATCAAATATCTTATAGTCAAATCATGAATTTTACTTCATAAGATATTTGTACTTAGCCACCAATTTAAACGATTATTAAATCATTATTTCTTAATAAAAAAATTTCTAGGGGTATACGATTAAAGTTCTAAATTCTAGTTTTCAACTAATTGATTCTATATGGAATATCTCATGGTCAAGTTGTCGAATTCTGATTACAAGATACTCATTTTTAAGTTTAACTAAGCTAAATTACAAACAATCCTGAATTTCTGAACCTAAAATAATAATATCCCCTTTATATTTTAAAATATAAACCCAAGGTAAAATTACTTCATTTATCAACTTCTGTAAAACAAAACCATTTTTATAAAATTAACAAAATACGCGCTCAATATATATAACTCTCATAACTCATTCTAAGGTGTTACTAACCCTATCTCTAATGAGTTACTCATCCTAGGATATTACTAATCCTATCTTTGATGAGACATACCCCTATCATGCTTCGGTTTTCGCTCAACTAAAAGCTCTGATACCAAATGTTAAGGCCTGTTTTTTCATACCATTTGAATCGACAATAAACCACACATGTCCTACTAAAATTAAACGAAAATACGGAACATGAAGGGTAATAAAGAAAATAGACAGAATAGAATCTCACACGAATGGAATAATATATAATATTAAACAATATCTTTACAGCGGAAAACATTTGAAATACATATATCATAGTCTAACCTAAATTCAGCTTGGACAGTTATAAACATCTGCCCTTACAATTGCTGATAAACATCAAACAAAAGCAAATAGACAGCAGCAGATAATAGAATATGTCCGTATGTATATGAATATCTCCAGCTTTCCTCTGGAAACTCCAACCGTCTTCGACTAAACCTAAACTACTTGGATCAGACCCAAGTAATGAAAATACCCGGACAAGGCTTGATAAACCAGCGTGAGAAAAGCTCAATAATAAATGATAGTGTCATATATCAGCCTTTGAATAAAATCCTTTGAAAAGAAAGAGCATTTCATAAGACCACGTCCACACATAAACACGGACGGATTTTTACCTTATGGTAACAAAAATATTTTTATATAAACATTTGATGTTATTTTTAATGACACTCTTTGGAAACATTTGCAAGTAAACATATTAATCTTAGCAGAAATTGTTATCATTTTTAAATTCCAGCATACTGGGCTCTACAAACAAAACTGTAGGTTCTTATTGAAGAATGAATTTCCATATAAATGACCAGGTGAAGGGACTACCTTCTGATGGGTACACCTCTAGATGGATGTCCCAAGGCACAGAACATTTGCCCTCTACCAACACAAGACCGGCCTACCTATTTAACTAGGTAGTATCTAATATGTCATCCCCCGGTCATTACCGACCTTTAACCGAGTGCGCTCTAGCCTATAAACCACATTAATTTACATCCCAAAAATCATAGCAGGAAGAAATATATCAATAAGGGGATGATCATACCCTAATAGGAAATGACCCACTTAGCCTTGCCGCATCTAACCCTGTTTCGGCCATTTTCAGTTGATGAGGCTCGAGGCAACGATTACCTTTTCATATAGCACATCTTTTTTCACTTTGAATGCCACAGTGCCGTTCCACATTCACACGACTGGTTTCTATAATCATATAACTTCCTGAGCTCGTATGTCTTAGGAAAGGGTGTTAGCTAAGAGAAGGTGTCTTCTCCTCCACCGACTGATATACTTTTATAGAGATCACTCATTATGATTTGGAATGCAAGGTCAGACATTCATCCATACAAGTTCGTTCTGGGACTGAACGAAACCGAAGGTACTTTGCTCGGCCATTAGTAGACGAGAAGTCCTTGTGGTTTTGAGGTTTTTCATAACAAGGAGACCACTGCTACAATATAAAGAATCGGGAGTTTATCCCCAATTAATCAACAGGTAGTCCCTCGTTATTATTCGTCTCAATATCTCCGTCTTCAAATATCTTCATTCTTCGAACACGTAAACTGGTTCGAAGTGTTTTTCAGATAGGAATCACCCAAATCCGACCCCAGTTCCTTTGAAATCCAATTATCAATAAAAACTGAATATGAATGTACAGGTTTTAAGTCTTTTTTCACTTTAATTCTTTTCAGATGATTTCAAAATCTCTTTCTTTTGTCTTAGAGTAATTCATTCTTTTTCTTTGGATAATATTTCAATTTTCCTCACTTAATCCTCGATCCAAATTCCTTAACTTTTTGGCAGGTAAAAAACAATGTTATTTAAGACATCGTTTACTGTAAACCCTAAAATCAATCTTAGCAAACATTATTGAGTAAACAGGATCACAGAAATCATTTAATTTTACTCAATATCAATTTCCGAATTCAACAAGTGTTATGGGCGGAATAACAGTGGGATCACCTTTTAAATTCCACGAATAGGACGAGTTCTCTCTTTGGATTTTAATACTAAGTATAAGTAGATTATCTCTATGCAATCCAAGTTGTAGTTTATTCATTTTAGAGATTGCTTAAATTTTGGATAATACAAATCTTCTTTTATTATGGAAAAACTTAATATAATCTTTTTAGAAAAACTTAATACCAAGTAAAGGTAGATTATCTCTATGCAATCCAAGTTGCATTTTGTTCATTTTAGAGATTGCTTAAACATGTCTATTCATATTTTAAAATCATATTTAAATAATATCAAAAACTTTAATTTTACACTATATGTAAAACTGAAAAAATGCGACAAATTTTGGATATTTTTGTAAAACGATTATTAATATACTTTTAAATCTTTTAATATATTTTATTGGGTGTTTTTAATATGATATATTTTTTCAAATAAATATTTAAATTTAATTATTATTTTTAACAAAACTTAACTTTTGTTGATTTGTTCTAAAATTCAAATTTATACTTTTTAATTACTAACTATAAGAATAAGTAATTTCTGTATTATAATTTATTATATATAACATATTTATTTAAGTTTTAAACTCTTTTCAATTTAAAATCTCTCATTTTCGAAGTAGCGAAATTACGGGTCGTTACACATTTCCTTATCGCTCATACTATCTCCACTTCCAACCCTTGGTCGAGTCTTTAATATCATGTAAGGAAGACTTTTAAAAGACACTTGCAACAAATGTGCATAACAAATGGAAAATGTCCATTTTTCTTTGTTTTTCCTTTAATATCCTATGTTGCTTCTAGCATTATTTTTAATATAATCTCCTAATGTTATTTTTATTTACCAACACTATTTTATATAAATCCCTAACATTTTTTTTATTTATGTTCATAATGCTACTATTAATTATCTTTCTTATACCTAAACTGCTCTTATTTAATGGTTCCTCTAGACTAACATTTGTCTTAATTATAGTTTTCTTTATTGAACCATGATAGTGCGTTCACCTACTACTTTTATTTTCGAGTTCTATTCTTCTTTCCTTTTTTTACCCCATTTCAAAAGTTGACCACTTCTTATTACTACCCTTAAAAAAAATTCCAACTTAAAAAATTCATCTTAGAAAAATCAACGAGCTACATATGCTTTACTATTTTTTCAAAAGAATAATTCTTTTATTAAAACCCATTTAGTATTATTTTCAGTCTAAAAAATTTTAAATTTTCTACTAAAACATTTTATTTTAATATAACATAGTATTTTTATTTCAAAAATTTATTATTTACTTACTTTCCAAAAATAGGGTTTTTCTACCTTCAAATAATTCCTTTGAAAATCATTTCAAATATATTACATATATATATTCCCAAAATTTTATATTAAAATTGTTTCAACTTTTTAAAATTATTTTTCTATTTAGTCGGACTTAGAGTGTATTTCTATTTGTCCCTTCTTCCGGACTTCGTTCTCTTCAACTTCTTATTGACTTACCTTCTTTCGACTATAAAATCCGACCATCACTTGGAGTGACTGCCACACACCATTCTTCGGAAACTCAACTGCTTTCGGATATCTGCAATATATAGAATCTTACTTTCCTCTTATCTGGACCTTCTGTATATCATTAGTCGACATCATATGGGAATCTACAATCCTTGGGCTATTGAGAGCCCGGCTAGGGAGTCACGTACTATCCAGCTTTAAGAACCTTCTATATGCTGCACTCATGCTCTTTTTAAGTCAACGCCTTTCCATATGATCTATTTCCCATTGAAAATTAGTATAGGTGTATATCTTAAACTTTATCCATTATTCTGACTCATAGTCAACTTATCCATATCTCAGTGTATGGTTACAACTACTTTACAGTTGGAGTTTTTTGGATTTGACCTATAATATATTTATATTTAAAGGAAAAAATACAAATACATTCACTCAACGTTTTCTAATTTTTCAACATCGATTACTCTAAGCTTTGATACCAAATGTAACAACCTACACCCTAGTAAGTCCGAATTTTCGCCAAATCGAAAACCGAAGTCCACCAAGATATGGGTCATTAATTTCGTATCATGCAAATAAATAAATAAATAGTTGCACATCAAAGCACTATCGATATAACTCACCGCGGAATAGTAAAGTATAATAAACCATATAGTTATTGACCAAGATTGACATTTCCAAAATCTAGTCTCATTGTTAGTGTCGAGCATGCTTAAGGAAACCTATCCTTCTTCTGTTCCCGCCTTGCACCAGTACCTGCACCTCTAAAGCTATCATGCGGGTTGTAATGAGGAGGGGGTCAGCTGTTGACTGGTGAATTACACATTTTACACAGAACACTAGTTTATGCCTATTGTCTTCCATTACATGTTATGTTTCTTAATTTTTACTTAGTTATCTCAATTCCACATTCACGTACGATACGCCCTATCTACCCAAAGTAGACTATAATAACTTACGTGTCTATATATAAGTATATAAGTACCACAGTCCCCCTTTGGACTAAGATACTAACCCTGCTTGTAACGAGCTGGATTTTCAAACTAGTCAAAACGCTGAAAATTCCATTCGTTCTAAAACCAACAAATGAAAGCTAAAATTTTAACATATTATAATTTGATAAATATATCATATTATTCTAAATGAATAGGATACATGTGTCGCTAAATTTTCAGAGTTTAATTATTTATTCTATTGGGTGTACTTTAATACGTGAAAAATAACAAACAACAAATAGGAAAATATTATATTATTATTGGGGCTGCATTTGTACCACTTATGATGGTCTACGTACCCCTAAGTAATTGGGTACCCAATTAAATACAGGATTAAGCCAACGTAGTTTTCCTATTCATTGATAGGACTCAAGAAGCCTATGATGCAACAAACAAACATGCAATTCCCAAACTACCCACCTAGGCTAAATCTTCACGTTTAGATTTTCTGAAATCTAATTAACTTTATTAATTTCAAAATATAATACTTTTTGAAAATAATTTTCTTGGACCAAACTTTCGATTTTTATTTCAAAACCTTTGAAATAATATATACATCTTTTGCATTAAATTAAACTTTACTTCGAGATTTGAAAACAAATCACTTTTGAAAAGAAATCACTTTTGAAAACGGCATCAAATACTCTACAAAAAGCATATAAAAATATATGCAACCAGATTGGGAGGTTTCTAGCCATAGCAAGGCAACTGGGTCCCAGCCTTCCAAAAAAATAGATATGTATACCCCTCTGTTACTCGAGCGGACTATACCGAGGCTACACTGCACCTCCCTTGCCTACCATTATAGTTATGGGTTACCTGAATCATCGGTAACATAACAAATCATTTTACATCCCAAAGTGATAAATCATTTTCACTAATATTCACAATTACTTTCAAATATAGTATTTTCATTTCCCGAAACCTTTTGAAATCATTTTCAAACACTGGGTTTTTGGTCCTTGAAATTCTCTTAGTTTATAAAACCCTTTTATAAACCATTTTATGGAAATCACTTACATATATAAATTCTTCAAGAATATTTATTCTTAAAATATTTCTATTACTTTCCAAAAGAAATCATGTCAATTCAAAAGATAAAATCTTTTATTTCTAAAATTATAATAAACATCTTTTATTATAATATTTTTCATTTCCAAAATTATAATAAACATCTTTAATTATAATGTCTGCTTAACCAATATTTTCACTAAACACCTTCCAGTCAAATCGTAAAATAAATCACAAGGTGTTAGCAAGAAAATGTTTTTCACCCAAACCATATCAAATATAAAAAAGGGTTATTGCTCATAAACTGGCTGGGCTTAATTCAAATAATCAATGAATTTAAATATGACAATAAATGATAATCAATACTTCATTCATTCAAACGAGCACTTTCACTTTTTTCTTGGGTTAAATTTGTTTGGTAAATCAATTTAACTTTTCCCTTCATTAGACTAGGCCAAATAGCGAGGGGGAGCACGCAACTGTTTTCCCAAACATCAGCCTAGAGACTACCATTATGTCACCAGTAAGGCAGCCAAGTTATTTGATTGACTCAAATAATGTTGATATTTATTTTGGAGCATCAGGGGCTTTCCTTCGACATGTTCTATCCCTTGCCCAAGTCTACTTGGATCTCATAGATGAAACACGTGTACTAGTCATTTCCACATACTCCATTAAGTATTTAACTTTGTAATTAACTTTTAAAAACTTAATTAACTATCCAAACGTATTTAACATCACGATAACACATAAATAAATAAGTATAAAACCATACCTTAGCATTATGGAATATTAAATAAAAGAGTAAAACTTTTCTTATCTTTAAGCTATCCCTTTCAATCACTATAGCACTTCTTCCAATTTAAAGCTAAGGGGAGCTCGGCCTATGAATGAGAGGATGGAGGTGATGGAAGCTGTAACAATCCGGATTTTCCATCGTTTGATTTTGAATACTTAAATGGTTTTAAATATCGAATTTGGAATAGAAATTGATTTCTGAATATGAAGATTTTGGTTAAAATTATAAAATGGATTTAAATTCAAAATATAGCAAGATATCGTAATACAGAAATAGTAGATAATTTGAATTTGAGTGAATATAAATCGAAACGATTCCTAATGTTAATTTAAATTCTATTTGAACTAGAATTTAGATAATAAGTTTTTAAAACTGGGATTTCAATCAATTTCTAAATTTTTAAAAAACATCAATTTAATCGATGCATTAAAATATCGATCCGGAGCACAGTATCGAAATTCGACGAAATCAGTTCCATTGGATTTGAAAAACTATATTATTATCGAAATTCAAATTTCATAGTGTTTGGATTTACTGGTTGGTCACACGATCTGAAAACACATAGAAATAATTTAATCGAATTAAATTTAAATAGTCGATTTAAAAAGCTATCTTCTTTGTACGATCGAATTGGGACTCCAGACTTGTTCCATTGGGTTCGGAATAGAGATATAATATTAGGAATGCAAGGCAGCACACATAAATAAGGGTTCGTAAATGGGAGTTATGCGAAGCAGGAATATTTGGATAATTGTAATATCAAATCAATAGTCAAACCCTATTTTTCTTCCAACCGACCTACCCTACTGGTACGAGGGCCGACCTAATTTCATACATACGACACCCTTTCAATTTAAAACTCGCGTTTCCCCTTTTCTTCGTTAATTCAATCCCACGACTTCTCATCCAATTTAAAACTCATGTACTCTTTCTCCTTCTCATCAATTCAAACGCACATCGGATAAGAAAAAAGAGAAAGCAAATCACGTAATTGAAATCGAAAATGGCTTGGGCGTGGAGGGCGACGACATAAGGCAATTTGAAATCACGATGGAGGGGGGTGCGATCAAATTCGCGATGGTCACATTTGTTCTGGAAGAGCAAGGCGGGGGAAGTTCGCCTAGGGTTTGTGGGCTCGATTTAGAGGGAGATGAGCGTTTATACTCGCACGTGGGAATTAGGTAGGGCGAGATCGATGTTGCGGTTGCAGCAAGGCAGGTGAAGCATCTGTTGGGAAGCAGTGGTTAGGAAGCAATGCTATGGAGGCCGTGGTTGTGGAAGGGAAAGCGACGTCGAACTACGATGGCGAACTGGTCAGCATTCTAGGGTTGGGTGTCGTGGTTTCCGTGGGGCTGCAACAACGATGGAGGTTTGGGCTTCATGGCCAAGTTGGCTGGAGGCTGCATGTACAAGGCCAGGTGGGGCAGGCAATGGCAGTGGGCACGACGTGTGATTCTCGTTCGAAGTTGCTTAATTGGAAGAAGATGCGTCTTGGAGAAGATGAGGACAAAGGTAATGTGGTTATCTTTAATTAAATTTAATAAAGGTATAATTTTTAAATATAAAAATCATTAGCTTATGTCATCCGTAATTTATTCGTACGAGGTTCAAAAATCACGAAAATCGATCATGTTGGATTCGTAACCGCGAGACGGCGAAATAGAATTGGTTTGGGATTTTTTTAGAGTCAGTTGGATTTTTAGAAAAATTAAAATCTAGATGTTCGGACAAATAAAAATCAAGGTGAGTAAATCTCACTCATTTGGATTACTGCAATCAATTTTAAATGATTAAAATTAATTTTGGATGATTTTTTGAATTTATAGATTAATATCAGTCGGACGCTATATTATTGATATTGGTATATATGTTGGTAGTTGGATATATTTCCCACCGATTGGAGAGGATGAGACCCTATGCGCCCCGCATAATAGCGGATGATCCTATATACCGAGATATCCCCCTCGAAGTGGGATTGGCATTTTATGTTATCTAACATCCGTAGATGCAGGAAAACAGGTTATTTCAGGAAGTAAATTATTCAAATATTTAATATTTATTGAAATAGATTCACATATTTGTAATAAGCTTCGTAAATCAATTTGTTATTTGAAAATGAAATAGGGAATAAATTACCAATGTTTATTAAAGCATTTTAAAATTTTAAATAATTACTTAAACGTGTTTTTAAAAATAAACTATCATTCTTTAAAAATACTTATTATACGTATATAGAGTTTTGAAAATGATTTTAATTTATTTATAAACTCTCTCGAGATGTGAAAACGGATATGATTTTTAGAAGTTGTAAATGGATGGACGAGATTATTAGTGAGTATAGTCGACTTTGAAAATGTGAAAAGGAATTAATATAATTTCTAGAAATGTAGGAGATAAGATAAGAAAAATTCCTAAGCATTGATATTTGAAATGATTTCGGATAATAGACTAGAATATTTTCCTACGTGTTGAAATGGAAGGTTGTTGAAAATATTTAGAGACAAAGGCTTAGTATCTAGATATTTCTAAGTAATGGATTATAAATAAAAATTGGAGATATTTCACTAAGTGTTGAAGTGGGGTACGGGTGGAAATATCCTGTTATGGAAATAAGTATTCAGAAATGTTTTCAAATATTGAAAATTTTGAAAGAGATTTCAGCATATATCTTTGTAAAGTTATTTTTAAATGAATGTTTTAAAGAATTATAAATAATGGCCTACTAACTGCTCATGGATGTTATTTGATAGTTAAATAACCGACTATCAATTTTGGCCAAATTCGTTGATCATTTCAAAGAGATCGGGATCGTGTTTAATTATCTGGAAACTACTTCGATCTGGTTTGAACGTTACAAATGGTGATATCATGAAGATGGTAAAGACGACGAGTCAGTTTGTCCAGACCTAGGACAACTTGTATGCACGAATGCTATCATAACATCGTCATTGGAGGACCATGAGCATTATAAATAGAATTGTTCTTGAAAGGTAAACGTAGCCTCAACCCTCATTAACCAGGAATGACTAAAACAAGGGAGATGTAGCAAGGCTAAGTGGTTCACACCCAGTTAGGGTATGTTATCACCTTTCTAGATACCCTCGGATATATATACAAATTATGGATATGCTTGTGCATGGAAAAGTGAGCGCTCGATTTTAAGGGTGGGAACACCCTTGGGTGATAACATATTCGGTACTATCCAGGTTAGCGGTAGGCCGGTCTTGTGTGGCAGGGGATCCCTATGAGGTCCTTGGTATATTTTTCTAGAGGTGTACTGTGATGGGAGGTGCCCTAGTAGCCTAGTCATTGTGTGAAAACCATTCTCCAATAAGCGCCGTACGATTTTGATTATGCCCAACTATGCTAGAACGGGAGATGCAAGCATTTCAGCTGTTTTCTAATTTACTTTCTGTAGACACTATTATAATATCATATGATTTTATTGTAAAATGTTTTGGTTATCGTAAGGGAAATACCCGTATTTGTGACGCGGTCTTACAAGATACCTTTGTTTTCAAAGGATTTTGATAATGTTAATAATTCAAATCGAGCTTATTTTTCTCACGCTGGTTTTCTAGACTGACTCGAGTGTTATTTTATTACAATGCTCGGGTTAGATCGAGTATTACAGATTTAGATTGGGATGCTATGGAGCTCATGAGACAGGCTAGATGATAGAGACTTATTCTATGTACTTGATTATATCCCGCTGTGTGTATATGTTGTGAGGACAAGTTACTATAACCGTCCAGTTTAGTTGTTGATTGTTGTACTCTGATGATTGTATGTATATTAACTGATACAGTTTTCTTTGTATGAAGATCAGTTATTATATATTATATATTATTCCACTACGATTGTGAGATTCTGTATTATTGTTTAAATTTCCTCCTATCTTTTACTCTTCACCCCTACTGATCTGGTATTTTCAACGGTTGAATATTCGACATGTTATACAGTAAATGTGATGTCCATTTTCGAAGGTCGAAAATCCCGGTTCATTATAGAAGCCATTAAAGTAGAGGTGAAGAAGAAGAAGAAGGAACGAGATGTAATATGATAAGACATATTGCAAAAATATCTTAGGCATGGAATGATATGCATTAATGGTGGATTTGATGTTTGCTATTTGTGAAAAATATCTTAGATATTTTCTATAGATTTGATTTGACTAATTTCATATACATATATGTGTATGCGTATGTATGTTTTTGCATGTGTGTGCGTGTACAAACAATGTTGCAACCACTTAAAACAATTTCTATTCGTCAACGGTTTGACATTTCAGGATCCGAATTCCAGTCATACCTTTAATTTTTAGTTATACTATATATTTTGGTAAACTAGTCATGAAAATATATCTATTAACATCTTTAAATAATTAAATGGTCTCATTTGAATTATAAACCATATTTTATAATATTAAAAAAATGTTAAAAAAGTGCACCATTGAACTGCCAAAGTGCGGTGAAATTTGTTAAATTTATAAAACAAGTTAATATACTTATAAACTATTATAAATCAATTTTTATCATTGTATAACAATTAAAATGAATACTAATCATTTAAACATTTATTTTGAATTCTCAAATACCCAAAATACCAAAGCTTCCTTTTATGCTCATTTACGAAAATGATGACATCATAATTATCTTATTTCCAAAAGTGGTAAATTATTTTTGTTACTTATTTTGGTTCAAATAGTTAAATAAGTGTGTAAAAAAAATCGTTCACGACCTCTGATGGTTAAAAAGCTGCTTATCGATAAAAAGATTTTTCGGTCACTTTATCTATATTTTTCCAACAAATAGTTTTATAAACATTTTTCCAAAAAAAGATCACCGTTATTATTTATCACATAAAACATGATTACTTATGTTTAATAAAAGTTATTTGAATATTTAAAATTAAATAAATATTCTAGACTAAAGTGATAAAATTACGAGTCATTGCATACTTTCCTCCTTTTTCATCCTCGAAATTCCAAGGACGATAAAATATAACAAACTAAACAATTAACTACACCTAAAATTAAACATCACCCATAATCCCAATCGGAGGTACGGTGCCTTATCCTATCCAGTTTTCTTATCAAATTAAGGTGGATTCATTTTAAGATTCCTAGGTTGATTTACTAAACTAGACAAATTTACTTAGGCACCTAACCTGAGCTCTGATACCATCTGCAACGAACTGGATTTTTGGCCAGTCAAAATGCTAAAAAATCCATCCATTCTAAAACCAACAAATGAAAACTACCATTTTAACATATTATAATCTAATAAATATATAATATTGTCCTAAATGAATAGGATACATGCATCACTAACTTTTCAGGGTTTTAATTATTTATTCTATTGGGTGTACTTTAATACATGAAAAATAGCCAATAACAAATAGAAAATTATTATATTATTATTGGGGTTGCATCACAACCACTTATAACTACCTACGTGTCCCTATCTAATTGCGTACCCAATTAGATATAGGATCAAGCCTTGTAGTTCTTCTATTCATAACAGGACTCAAGAAGCCTACGATGCAACAAATAAATATGCAATTCCCAAACTACCCACTTTGGCTTAATCTTCACATTTCGATTTTCTGAAATCTAATTAACTTTATTATTTTCAAAATATAGTCATTTAAAAAAAAATATTTTGACCAAATACCCAATTTTATTTCAAAACCTTTGAAATAATATATACATCTTTCGTATCAAATTATACTTTACTTTGGGATTTTAAAACAAACCACTTTTGAAAACGACATCGAATACTCTATATAAAAGCATAAAAAAAATATGCAACCGGATCGGGAGGTTTATAGCCATAACAAAGAAATTGGATACCAGCATTCCAAAAATATAGATATGTATATCCCTCTGTTCGTCGAGCGGACTATACCGACGCTATAGAACATCTACACATCCCTTACCCACCTTTTTAATTATTAGTTACCCGAATCAATGGTCACATAACAAATCATTTTACATCCCAAAGTGATAAATCATTTTCACTAATATTCACAATTAATTTGAATCATAGTATTTTCAATTCTCAAAACCTTTTGAAATCATTTTCAAACGCTGTGTTTTTAGTCCTCAAAATTCTCTTCGTTTATAAAACACTTTTATAAACCATTTATGGAAATCGCTTTTATATATAATTCCTTCAAAAATATTTATTCTTAAAATATTTTTATTACTTTCCAAAAGAAATCATTTCAATTCAAAAGATAAAATATCTTTTATTTCCAAAATTATGATAAACATCTTTTATTATAATATCTGCTTAACCAATGTTTTTTCTAAACACTTTTCAATCAAATCGTGAAATAAATTACAAGGTGTTAGCCTGCAAATTTTTTCTACCCAACCCATGTCAAATATAAAAAGGGTTGTTGCTCATAAACAGGATGAGCTTAATTCAAAAAATCAATCAATGAATTTAAAAATAACAATAAATGGTAATCAATGCTTAATTTTATCAAACATTTATAACACTTTCCATTTGATCTTGGGTTAAAACGGTTTGAGTAAATCAATTTACCTTTTCCCTCCCTCGGTCCAAACCAAATAGCTAGGGGGAGCAGGCAACTAGTTTCCCAAGCACCAACTTGGAGACTATCATTCTGTCACCCATAAGATGGTCCGGTTATTTGATTGACTCAAATATTATTGATATTTATTTTGGAGCATCCGAGTTTTCCCTACGACATGTTCTGTTCCTCGCTCATGTCTCCTTGGATCTCATATATGTAACACATATACTAATCGTTTCCACATACCCCATTAAGTATTTAACTTCTTAATTAACTTTTAAAATACTAAATTAACCATCCAAATATATTTAACATCATGATAACACATAAATAAACAAGCATAAAAGCATATTAAAGCATCATGCAATATTAAATAAAAGAGCAAACTTTTCTTATCTTAAAGCTATCCCTTTCAACCACTATAGCCTTCTTCTTCCAATTTAAAGCGAAGGGGGGCTCGGCCTATGGATCAGAGGATGGAGGGGTGGAAGCCATTAAAGTAGTGGTGAAGAAGAAGAAAGAACGAGATGTAATGTGATAAGACATATTGCTTGCAAAAATATCTTAAGCATGGAATGACATGATGTATTTGATGTTTGCTATTTTGTGAAAAACATCTTAGATATTTTCTATAGCTTTAATTTGGATAATTGTGTATACATATATGTGTATGTATACTTTTTATGCATGTGTGTGCATGGACAAATAATGTTGCAACGGCTTAAACAAATTTCTATTCGTCAAACCGTTCAGATTCCGGGATCCAAAATCCAGTCATATTTTCACTTTTTTGTTAAACTATATATACTGGTAGACGAATCATGAAAATAAATTTATTATCATCTTTAAATAATTAAAACAATCTCATTTGAATTATAAAACATATTTTATAATATTAAAACAAATGTTGCAAAAGTGCACCGTTGAATTGCCAAAGCACGATGAAACTTGTTGTATTTATAAATCAAGTTAATATATTTATAAAACTATTATAATTAAATTATTATAGTTATATAACAACTAAAATGAAATGCTAATCATGTGAACCATTATTTTGAATATTTACATACCAAAACTTCCTCATATGCTCATTTATGAAAATGATGACATCATAATTATTTTATTTCCAAAAATGGAAAATTATTTACTTATTTTTATTTAAATAGTTAAATAAGTGTATGTAAAAAAATTGTAACAACCCTGTTATTAATGACCTGACAAATCATAATAAATTAGTGTTGATTAATTTAAATTTGGGATTCTAGAAGTATAATTTTTGAAATTTAATCTATTTTGAATAATTGATTTAAATTGGTGGATTTCGCTTTAGTCGGAATATTACTTAAATCAATTATTGGATTTTAAATTTTGAAATAGTATTGCATGTAACTATTCAAACAATAATATAGAAAGATAAGCAAACTTGATTTAATTAGTTAGGCTAATTAAATGTATTGTTTTGTTTAATGAAATGATTGATAACTTAATTAAATTGTTTGGGCCTTAAGTTTAAATCAAGCCCATTTGTACAATTAACCAAATTCTGTTACTTGAGTAAACAAATACGTTTACTTCCTCTGTTCTCTATTATTTTTTTCATGTAAACGAATATTGCTCGATTTACTTCACTCTTCATCTAAAAAATAAAATAAAATCAATCCCTAAATCCCTAGTTAATTCCTTTTCCAATTCGAGTCACGACCATAGATGGAGCTCGAGCAAGGCTTAGGATTGCGGAGGAGGTCGAGGCGCTGGTTCGAGCAAGGCAGAGGCTGACGAAGACCTAGGGCTTGATGGCGATTGCAATTTGTTAGCAATAGTATCGGTGAGTTAATCACTCACAAAAGCTATCTCTATATTTTGGAGTATGTGGATTTGCGATCTTTGTTTATCAATGTTTCATAAAATCTATTGCTTGTTCTTTCAATTTTCGTTATAACATTTTAGTAAGGATTCCGCTAGCATGGCTTATGTTGCATTATCTGATTCAATACTAGCAGTACAACCTTAATTTAGAGTGCAATCATTAAGCTTTGGGATTGACATTACTGAAGCAGTAGTGAGCATTTCGTGGTTGGAGCATCACACTCCAACACTTTTCATGGTGGTCCACTGGTGGACCAAAGTGTTGATTTCCTAGAGCAACTTCGGCTCCAGGCAGTCCTTCCTATTTTCGTTTGATTCGAGTTTTTGTTAGTTCTCCTACTACCTGTCAGGGCCGGCCCTAAGATTGGGTTGCCCTAGCCCAAAATCATTTTTGTTGCCCCTAAATGAATTTTTTTTTTTTTTTTTTTTGTATTTAAAATTAAGCATGTCGTCAAATAAAAATGATACAACATATAATGTAACAATTTTTCATACAAAAACCACTAAAATAAATGGAGTTATATAAAGTTAAATTAACTTTTTATACAAAAATCGCTACATAAAGCGGAGAAATACGAAGTTCCATACAAAATATAAAACTTGTTCAAAGAAATGTATTTCGTCTTGCATTTTTTGTAGCGAATTCTTCAATCAAACTGTCACAATCTAGTTTCTCTAAAAACTCACTTTCAGTTGAGATCATTGCTAATCCATTCATTTGATCATTGTTACATCCACATTAATGCCCTCATTTTCAATTTCATTAACATCAATGCCCTCATTTTTAATTTTATCCTCAACAACATTATCAATATTTTCATCAGTAGCTTCACTATCTTCTTCAACTTGACGAGAATTTAGTGATTATTTTGTTTTCGCGTTAAAGAGTTTAGATATTGAGCCCACTATTGATGAAGCCATTGCATCGTGGCGTTGTTTACCTTTCGGTTAAAAGCTCTGGAATTTTGATTTCTAAATCTCACTCGATTTTTATAGTCTTCATTTTTCGGCATATTATCTATTAATAAAACATTAAAATATGTATTAGTTTTGCCACATGAAATAATATTTCAAATTAAAATTAAAATTATTTAATATAGTATACAAGAGTTTGTCGGTTAACGAATTGAATAAAACATTAGCAATAAATACAGTTCTGTTTCAGCCATTAATTTAAAATTAATGAATACAGTAAATTGCTTCAGCAATATTGGGTTTCAGTAATATTGGGATTCACTAAATTGGATTTCAGCAATATTGGGTTTCACTGTTTCAGCAATATTGGGTTTCAGCAATATGAAAATAGTCGGTGTAATTGCAGTCTTGTGTCAAAGAAACCCATATATAGAGTACAATAGCTTCAGCAAATCAATATTGAGTTACACTGAATAAAGGAAAATCAAAATCACCTAACATGAAAAAAAGAGGGAAGAGCAATAGCTTCAGGCTTTCAACAATATTAGTTTTGGTCTCTGGACAACAATAGGCAGACGAGGCAGCAATAGGCAGGCAGCAGGTGGTAGTAGGCAGGCGAAGACGGGCAACAGTAGCAGGCTTGCGGCAATGGAGTGGACAGTGGACGAAAACCCTAGGTTTGATGAATTGTAAGATAGTGAATCGATTAACGTGGTATTAGATTTTTATTTTTTTAGTGGGCTTAGGCAGAAAAAAAATTTGTTGCCCACCCCTAGGTGGGTTGCCCCAGCCCAGGGGCTTAGTGGGCTTGCCCCTGGGCCGGCCATGCTACCTGTAATGTTGTATTTTGTTGGCTCCATTTTTCTCTTGTTGTGAGTGATGATGGTTATAGCATAGAGTCATGTTGTATTAGCAACCACTCATGGATTTTGTTAGCAACTTTGCAAACTCAGGTGGACCTCTTTTGCTCTGTTACATATTTTGTTGGTTGCATTTTCTTTGGTTTGTGAATGATTATTAAGCAGCCTTTTTGTAGTAAATACTTTGTATTCAAGAATTCTAGTAAAATAACATTCTAACTTATGAAATAAAAGGATGTGACAGCCATGTTATTACCTTAGTTTGGTATATAGTTCTATAGGTTAGCACATCATAGCTTGGCAATTTTTGTTTCTAGTCTTGCACTTAGTCTTGTAGATACTATTCTACGGATGTTGCTTTATAAGTTTTGTTAATAACCTTAAACAAGAACTTGTAAACTTTTGAAGAGAAGTTATCTTTTGATTTTAACTAGCAATATATGTTTTGCAAACCGTTTATTATTAATGGACTTCTATAGAGAATTATACTTTGTATACTCCGTATATATTAAGAACCGAAATTTCATTAAAGTTGTAGAGCAGTCCAAGCTTATAATTTTTTATACCCAATATTTATAACTTAAATGGTAAATGATAAGAATTTATTTGTCACTATATTCATGTACTTAGTGAATTCTCTTATTTGTTAACAGTTGCAAACATTTATACATGGATAACCTTTCACATTTTGTTCTTAAAATAATAACCTGGAAGTGCCTTAAATTACCAATAATAAAAATGCATGAATTGCTTTGAAACTTTAGAAATCCACTTATAACTTGTTTTAAAACTTCTATAGGTGATTTTGTTTAGCACTATATGCATTTTTGTATACATATATGTTACAGTCTCTTATTAGGATTCATGGATGCTTAAGGAACTCACTGATAAACTTTGTAAGCCAGGTTTTATGAAATTTATATGTATAAGAAGCATGTTTAGATAAACTTAATTTTTGTTCGAAATTTTGTAAGAAATGGAATACATATATTTTCGAAATTTTGTGTCTTAGTATAAGAACAGGTTTCGAAGTTTTGTAATATCTTGCATAGATAGTCTATGTATAGATTGTTTAGACTTAATGCATGCCCCCTTTTCTGCAATTCCAAAAAGATGTACTATCAGTATTGTATAGTTATAGCTTTTTTTAGGATTTATTTTCGATTTGGCCTCATTTTAAGAGTAATTATCGCAAATAGCCCAGTTTTAAAACTAATATCAAATATAGCCCTGTTTTGGCCAGCTCAGCGCCAAGCTGGCCAAAATGCACTGGCGACTTTTCAAAAGTCGCTAGTGTAATTCTTTTTTCAAAAAATACATTGGCGATTTTTGAAAAGGAGCCAGTGTAATTTTTTTTTTAAAAAAAACACTGGCGACTTTTCAAAAGTCGCCAGAAAAATGTATTACACTGACGACTTTTGAAAAGTTGCCAGTGCATTTTGACCAGTTACCGCTGAGGTGTCCAAAACAGGGCTATATTTGATATTAGTTTTAAAAATGGGCTATTTGCGATAATTACTTTTAAAACGAGGCCAAATCGAAAATAAATCCTTTTTTTTATGAATTAATATTGCCTGTACCATCTTGCTTTTTAGAAAGTACAACTTTACTTTGTATGTGTATAGCCTAACCTGTCTTGTAGGTAAGTTTATTTCATATAAGTATAGCTTGCTTTGTTTTTCCAACAAACTCAAACTAGAGGCATATAAATCTTTCAAAACCTGTATGTGTACTCTATTATAGTATTAGTCTGTAATTTGTGCAAAATTATCTTCCTATTGTACTCTTCTCCGTTTAATGGTTTTATGGAAATAAAAGGATACTTATAGAATTGTTATACTAGTCTATTGATATTTAAAAATTCGAATTAATAGGATATTTTAAATTGCGATAAATCAAGTAAATGTTTTGAGAATCTTAATTCTATAATTTGTGAAGTGCTAATAATCAACTTAGTGTCATCGATTGGTTTAAATGCTTTCGAATAACTCTTCATCGAATATGGCACAACCCATTAAATAGAATGTTTGAGTGGAATTTACTAGTCTATTAACGAATACTTGAATTTCACCGGGTAGTATGAGATGCCTTGGTTAAATTCTTGTAATCGTATTTGGGAAAGTACTTAACACTTTGAAGTTGTATTCTCTTCTGGCGTGCAACAAGTGGTTGCTAGATCCTTAAGAGAATATGGTTTACGTTTTCCAGTGGTATTCGTAATAAGTGATATTTACTAGCTTTTAGTAAATACTTGAATTTCACCATATGGCATGGGACATATTGGTTAAATTCTAGTGATTACTGAAGGTGATAGTATCTGGCACTTCTGAGTTTACTCTCTTTTGGGTGTGCGACTAGTGGCTGCTACATCCTTAAGAATTTTACTCCTGGATTTCTTTTCAAATATAATAATTTTATAATATTAAATAAATGTAGAATTATCGAGTCATGATTTCTACGATCATCTTGATCGGTATAGACTATCCTTGAGATCATTCTGTGATTCTTTGTTCCCGATCTGAGCACGATCCTTGGTATCGGATCGGTTCGAGTGATACCAATTTGTTTATTTGTTTGCCATGGGTTTTGGGTACAATCATTGCGATTGTTTTGGACGATCATTACGATCGGGTTGGATTAAGTTCTCTTGGATTCTAGATATTTGCGTGCTTGGAGATATTGTGTTTTGTTCTATGAATTCAATCCTGGACATCAGTATTTACTTATATGTTGTTTGTTATCATGTTATATCTTGTTCTCACCCTATTGGATATTTAGAGATAGTCCGACTCGAGTGTTATTTTGATCGGGTCAGCCCGGGACTTTTCAGGTTATAGGACTGGTTGACCTTTGAATGGTTGTAACATTTGGACTTCTAGTTTATCCCATTTAGGAATTTGGACCTTGTATGTATAAAATGTATAATTGAGATTAGAGAATTGTTAAATTTGTATAACATTCGAGTCGTGTATTTCATTTTGTAAACTAAATAATTTATATATGTATAAGTTGAGATTTATTCCATTGTGATCTGTGGTTGTTATTTATATGATATATTGTTCTGATTCTGAGAAATCAGTGTGTATATTACTTTGTATTAATATTGTACACGTCTAATTCAGTTCAGATATTAAGTGAAAAGGTATAATGACATGTCAGTATTAGTATAAGGATATATTCACATTCGATCGCGCTTAACAAGCCGTATTCTTCGGATTAGCAGACGACATTACTTGTAATGTTCTTTGCTAAACTATTCGTCGCGGTGGTAGTTTGGTATCGGAGCTGTATCAGAACATTATAACATATAATATTACAGATCTGAGACCTAGATGATTTAGAGTTCTGTCGTTTGGGGTGTGTGGTAGATAGTTATATTCACTGTCTAATTAGGAATAGGAATATAAAATGATTATTGGGATAATCATTCAGGACGTAAATCGATTTAAAAATTTAAATTGATAAATTGGAATTTGTGACATTAAAACTTTTGGAAATTAGAAGTTAATTATTTTAGAGTTTGAAAAAAATTTGGAATTGAACTGGAACGAATTAAATTAAAGTGAACTATTTTCTTTTAATAGAAAATATTGGAAGTTTGAGTAAATACGTTTAATATTTAAATTATCTAGAAATAATCAGAGTTGCGTAGCAGAATTTTAGACATTGGATTATCCTGTTGTAATTAATTATGTATGTTTTGGTTAATTGGCTGATTGGTTGCTAGGAACTGATTGCTTAATTGCATTTATTTAAAATTGGATGCATGGATGTTAGTGATAATAAAGTAAATACATCTAAATTTGTGATTTTCTATTATGTTGACTTATCCGGACGTTATTTAAGGATTCTGGTCGATATGTGAGATGTCATGTTATCGATAGGGGTTCCTAAACATCGAACGTGACATTTTGACATAAGTAATAATTAAAACTTGAAAATTTAACTACGGATCTTCTTCAATTATGGAAATTGCGGGGATGCAATTTCTTTAAGGGGGAAGTCTGTAACAACCCTGTTATTAATGACATGATAAATCATAATTAATTAGTGTTGATTAGTTTAAATTTAGGATTCTAGAAGTATAATTTTTGAAATTTAATCTAATTTGAATAATTGATTTAAATTAGTGGATTTCGCTTTAGTCGGAATATTACTTAAATCAATTATTTGATTTTAAATTTTGAAATAGTATTGCATGTAACTATTCAAACTATAATATAGCAAGATAAGCAAACTTGATTTAGTTAGTTAGGCTAATTAAATGTATTGTTTTGTTTAATGAAATGATTGATAACTTAATTAAATTGTTTGGGCCTTAAGTTTAAATCAAGCCCATTTGTACAATTAACCAAATTCTGTTACTTGAGTAAACAAATACGTTTACTTCCTCTATTCTCTATTGTTTTTTCCTGTAAACGAATATTGCTCGATTCACTTCGCTCTTCATCTAAAAATATATGAAAAAAAATCAATCACTAAATCCCCAATTAATACCTTTGCCAATTCGAGTCACGACGATAGACGGAGCTCGAGCAAGGCTTAGGACTGCGGAGGAGGTCGAAGCGCTGGTTCGAGCAAGGCGGAGGCTGACGAAGACCTAGGGCTTGGTGGCGATTGCAATTTGTTAGCAATAGTATCGGTGAGTTAATCATTCACAAAAGCTATCTCTATATTTTTGAGTATATGCCTTGGATTTTATAGTGAATGATTCGCGATCTTTGTTTATCAATGTTTCATAAAATCTATTTCTTGTTCTTTCAATTTACGTTTTAACATTCTAGTAAGGATTCCACTAGCATGACATATGTTGCATTATCTGATTCAATACTAGCAGCACAATCGTAATTTAGAGTGCAATCATTAAGCTTTGGGATTGACATTATTGAAGCAGTAGTGAACATTTCGTGGCTGGAGCATCACGCTCCAACACTTTTCATGGTGGTCCACTGGTGGATCAAAGTGTTGATTTCCTGGAGCAACTTCGGCTCTAGGCAGTCCTTCCTATTTTCGTTTGATTCAGTTTTTGTTAGTTTTCCTGCTACCTCTTGTGTTGTATTTTGTTGGCTCCGTTTTTCTCTTGTTGTGAGTGATGATGGTTATAGCATAGAGTCATGTTGTATTAGCAACCACTCATGGATTTTGTTAGCAACTTTGCAAACTCAGGTGGACCTCTTTTGCTCTGTTACATATTTTGCTGGTTGCATTTTCTTTGGTTTGTGAATTATTGTTAAGCAGCCTTTTTGTAGTGAA
Organism: Allium cepa; assembly: GCA_030765085.1. Classification (NCBI taxonomy): domain Eukaryota; kingdom Viridiplantae; phylum Streptophyta; class Magnoliopsida; order Asparagales; family Amaryllidaceae; genus Allium; species Allium cepa. The sequence goes on from CM060938.1 coordinate 680,281,972, forward strand.
TACTTTGTATGCAAGAATTCTAGTAAAATAGCATTCTAACTTATGAAATAAAAGGAAGTGGCAGCCATGTTATTGCCTTAGTTTGGTATATAGTTCTATAGGTTAGTACATCATAGCTTGGCAATTTTTTTTTAGTCTTGCACTTGATCTTGTAGATACTTTTCTATGGATGATGCTTTATAAGTTTTGTTAATAACTTTAAACAAGAACTTGTATAAAGAGAAATTATCTTTTGATTTTAACTAGAAATATATGTTCTGCAAACCGTTTATTATTAATGGACTTCTGTAGAGAATTATACTTTGTATACTCTTATATATATTGAGAACCGAAATTTCTTTAAATTTGTAGAGCAGTCCAAACTTATAATTTTTTATACCCAATATTTATAACTTAAATGGTAAATGATACGAATTTATTTGTCACTATATTCATGTACTTAGTGAATTCTCTTATTTGTTAACAGTTGCAAACATTTATACATGGATAACCTTTCACATTTTGTTCTTAAAATAATAACCTGGAAGTGCCTTAAATTACCAATAATAAAAATGCATGAATTGCTTTGAAACTTTAGAAATCCACTTATAACTTGTTTTAAAACTTTTATAGGTGATTTTGTTTAGCACTATATGCATTTTTGTATACATATATGTTACAGTCTCTTATTAAGATTCATGGATGCTTAAGGAACTCACTGATAAACTTTGTAAGCCAGGTTTTATGAAATTTATATGTATAAGAAGTATGTTTAGATAAACTTAGTTTTTGTTTGAAATTTTGTAAGAAATGGAATACATATATTTTCGAAATTTTGTGTCTTAGTATAAGAACAGGTTTCGAAGTATTGTAATATCTTGCATCGATAGTCTATGTATAGATTGTTTAGACTTAATGCATGCCCCACTTTTCTGCAATTCCAAAAAGATGTACTATCCATGTAGTATTGTATAGTTATAGCTTTTTTTTATGAATTAATATTGCATGTACCATCTTGCTTTTTAGAAAGTACAACTTTACTTTGTACGTGTATAGCCTAACCTGTCTTATAGGTAAGTTTATTTTATATAAGTATAACTTGCTTGTTTTTCCAACAAACTCAAACTAGAGGCATAAAAATCTTTCAAAACCTGTATGTGTACTCTTTTATAGTATTAGTCTATAATTTGTACAAATTTATCTTCTTATTGTACTCTTCTCCGTTTAGTAGTTTTATGGAAATAAAAGGATACTTATAGAATTGTTATATTAGTCTATTGATATTTAAAAATTCGAATTAATAGGACATTTTAAATTATGATAAATCAAGTAAATGTTTGAGAACCTTAATTCTATAATTTAGGAAGTGCTAATAATCGGCTTAGTGTCATCGATTGGTTTGAATGCTTTCGAATAACTCTTCGTCGAATATGGCACAACCCACTGAATAGAATGTTTAAGTGGAATTTACTAGCCTATTAACGAATGCTTGAATTTCACCTGGTAGTATGTGATGCCTTGGTTAAATTCTTGTGATCGCATTTGGGAAAGTACTTAACACTTTAGAGTTGTATTCTCTTCTGGTGTGTAACAAGTGGTTGCTAGACCCTTAAGAGAATATGGTTCAGGTTTTCCAGTGGTATCCGTAATAAGTGATATTTAATAGCTTTTAGCAAATACTTGAATTTCATCATACGGTATGAGACGTATTGGTTAAATTCTAGTGATTACTGAAGGTGATAGTATTTGACACTATAGTGTTTACTCTCTTTTGGTGTGCGACAAGTGGCTGCTAGATCCTTAAGTAGTTTACTCTTGGATTTCGGTTCAAAAATAATAATTTAATAATATTAAATTAATGTAGAATTATCGAGTCATGGTTTTTACAATCACCTTGATCGGTATAGACCATCCTTGAGATCATTCTGTGATTCTGTGTTCCCGTTCTGAGTACGATCCTTGGATCAGATCGGTTCGAGTGATACCAATTTGTTCGTTTGTTTGCCATGGGTTTTGAGCATAATCATTGCGATTGTTTTGGATGATCGTTACGATTGGGTTGGATTAAGATCTCTTGGATTCTGGGTATTTGCGTGCTTGGAGATACTGTGTTTTGTTTTATGATTTCAATCCTGGACATCTATATTTACTTATATGTTGTTTATTATCGTGTTATATCTTGTTCTCACCCTATTGGATATTTAGAGATAGTTTGACCCGAGTGTTATTTTGCTCGGGTCAGGCCGAGACTTCAGGTTACAGGACTGGTTGACATTTGAATGGTTGTGCTAACAAAACGATAAACATTTGGACCTTTAGTTTATCCCATTTAGGAATTTGGACCTTGTATATAAAATGTATAATTGAGATTAGAGAATTGTTAAATTTGTATAACATTCGAGTTTAGTATTTCATTTTGCAAGCTAAATAATTTGTATATGTATAAGTTGAGATTTATTCTACTGTGATCTGTGGCTGTTATTTATATGATATGTTGTTCTGGTTCTAAGAAATCGGTGTGTATATTACTTAGTATAAATATTGTACACGTCAAATTCAGTTCAGATATTAAGTGAAAATGTATAAATGCCGTGTCAGTATTAGTATAAGGATGCATTCACATTCGATCGTCCGTAACAAGCCGTATTCTCCGGATTAGCAGGCGATATTACTTGTATTGTTATTTCCTAAACTGGGCATCGCGGTGAAGTCGTTACAAAAATCATTCATTCATGATTTTTGAAGGTTAAAAAGCTAATTATCGATAAAATGATTTTTCGGCCACTTTATCGATATTTTTCCAACGAATATACTTTCGTAAACGTTTTTTTAAAACAAGATCACCATTATTATTTATCACATAAAACACGATTATTTATGTTTAATAAACCTTTTTTTGAATATTTAAAATTAATGAAATATTCTAGGTTAAAGTGACAAAATTATAGATCGTTACACTGCTAGCATCCGTAATTCTGCACCGCCGGGCATCATCATCGACGTCTAGACCAAATTGTCGTGTACAATGTAGAACCTCCCGTTAGTGCCAAATAACGGCATCACAAAAGTTTAGCCATATTCTATCATGCCTTGCGGATTTACTAACTTGTGTGGTTCCTATTATGGACTCGTCTCCATGGACTGCCCCATTCAATATCCCCATCCGTTTTTAAAAGAAATATTCTATGTGCTATCTAGCCTTGCCCTTAACAATTAAACTAGCAAACAACTATGGCGATGCATTACCTGACGTGACTTAGCGTAGTAGGAGGCTTTGCCCATTAGGCTTAATCTTGCCTTTCCTGGTTTGGCCGCTCTGGACCAATTATGCACTCAACCTATGTAGAGCCTATTCCTGATTTGGTGCCACACCTGTAGATATAGCGTCAAGCTGCTTACCATCCTATATAGATTGCCTAATGCAATCAAGGCAATAACATTCCTTTCCTATTTTTGAAGTAGATTCCACTTTCTATTGAAGTATTTCTTTATCTATACACAATTGTATACTTTCCATGGGTCCTACAGTTGGATATGTCCCACATCAGTATAAGGTATACACAACTTCTGGTATCCCCTAGCGATGAGTAGACTTCTATTGTATAACACTACTGAACTCGCATCTCAACTAATCTAATAATTGTGTCATTGTTATTTACTAAGTTATTTACATATATAACTCACACCTGTCATAACGTACATTTGAATATAAATTCATTTAACTATTACTTTTCTTAACTTTCAATCATTATAGTTTCATAAATCTTACATAACTTACTTTTGATTTATTCTTATCATTTACTATCATTTGTTTTCCATTTAAATTTATTGACTTAAGTGTCAATTATTATTTCCCTTCCGTTTAACAGTATTGGATGAAATCCTTTATTTCCATTTTAACTAATACCTCTCTTTAATTGCCTAATTAGACATATAACTTCCTTATTCGTTTAATTGTATCTTTTTTGTTTACCATTTGTTTTTTACACATCTTAAATTATATATTTCAGGGTTTCCGTTTGAATTATTGTAATTATTCCTACTTACGTTACTTTAGCTATACTTAAGGATTTTCATACCTTAATACACTGAAATTACTTCTTTTCCTAAAGGATTGTTAACACTAAAATTTTCTATAAATTACTTGAAGAGGACTTGCGTTATGCGTGAAACAACAAGGAATTACCTTTTATTTTTCTATTGGAATAGACAGTACAAAATACGATGATGCCCGTACTTTGCACATCTCTTTCTTTTTATTTATATTCCTTGTTATTTCATCAAATACGCTTTTATTGTATTTTTTTGACAATTTATAAAAATTCACATTGTTACACAATTCATTCCAATGTATTGAAATATTGTCTAATCGCAATTTAATTTATAACCAATTCTAGCTTATATTCAACAACCTATATAAATGAACCAAATCTGGAATGCCAATATGTTTTCATTAACAAACTATTTATAACTCTAGGGGTTATTTATACCCCTAACTTTCCAAATCCGAAATGAATACAATATCTATTAAATTTAGGGCTTTTGTAATATATAGGCATATTTTCCATAACCATTACACGTATACAACTAAACATCCAAATCATGATTTATAATCAATTCCTTACGCTTATAAAATTAAATATCCAAATCATGCTTTATATCTAGGCATAAATGAAATAGATTTACAATGATATAAATCCAATAATTTACAAAATATATAGTTTCCCACTCACCTTGCTTTAGCTTTCTAATTCTCTACATCTAGATTCATTCTCTTTTTATTTGACTCTCTCTTACTTTAAATCCAAAATATAAAAAGGGTATACACCTATTAGAATTATAGATCTGGGGAAAGGATTGAATTTAATTTAGATTTGAGTTTAAGATTCACATTTACCTTTGTTTTTGTGTTTTGAATCGATCTTATTCTTCTCTTCTCTTATTATTTTTATTTTCAGTATATATATCTCTCTCTATATATATAATTGTTTTACTACTTATAGAATTTGGAGGAGAATAGAAAATGGTAGAGTTTTAATATGTTGTAATAAGTTTTATAAATAAATTAAGGTTATTTTAGCTATTAGTTTGTAGGGATTAGGGATTGATTTGGAACGCTAGATTTAGCCTAGGAAATTTTGAGACCCATCTTGAATGCACATCACTAGCTTGACAGCAAAGAAAAATAATTGGATCAATCAACGCCGTTTAATCACACATGCTAGTCTACAAATTTTACACATCAACGGTCGATCGCTAATGACCTTGGGTCGACCGCTACTGGTCGACTGGGGTTCATTAGGGGTCGATCATTCCTTTGTTTAAACGATGATTAATTAGCATTGTTTTTTCTGTGTACTTAGTTCCTTGTTTACATAATCGATATAACTTTCTTCTCATTTTATATATTTTCTTTGATTTGATTTAACGTACCATTTCTTAACGTCTTAGTTTTCATTAACATTAGTGTTAACCCGCCTTTTTACAAGGCTACGGACAGACGAGTTTAACTTAATCGACTGCACGTTCGTCAAGGCTGGTGTACGATGGATTCAATCGACTGGATGGATGGATGACGCAACGCACTTGAAAGATGGAAATTGGATTGGACAGAGATGGATCGACTATAATTTGGGTCAAGAGAATGTGGTTCGGTCTGGAAGTTAGAAGCCGTTCGGTATTGGAGTGAGAAGAGGTTCACTCGACAGTGGACTAAGGTCGTTCGGCACAAACCTCGCTCGGCATTCTCCCTCCACTCGGCACAAGCCCCGCTCGGCATTTGGATCGTTCGACATGGTGGATCGTTCGGCATAATGGATCGTTCGGCATGCTGGATCGTTCGGCATGGTGGATCGTTCGGTTCGGCATGGTGGATCATTCGACATCAGGGAACGTTCGGCATTGGATGGATCGTTCGGCATTGGATGGATCGTTCGGCGTCATGGATCGTTCGGCGTCAGGGATCGTTCGGCATTGGACGGGTCGTTCGGCATCAAGGATCGTTCGGCATTGGACGGGTCGTTCGGCATATGAGTGCGTTCGGCATGGCTATCTCGTTCGGCATACGAGTGCGTTCGGCATGGCATTTTGGTTCGGCATGGGCCGTTCGGCCTTGATGGGATCTGGTTGTTCAAAGAGCCCAACAACTACTTGGACGTGTCTATAAATAGAGCATGTAGGGCTTCAGAAAAGGGATCTTCATCTTCTCTTCTGCTCTCTGACTTTCTACTTTCTAAGACTAGGGCTAGTCTACCACTTTGTAACTGTAATCAATTGTTACATCAATAAAAGAAAACTTCTGGAGTGGATGTAGGCCGGAGTTAGCCGAACCACTATAAAAACATGTTGTTCATTACTGCTTAATTTCTATTGAGATCGTTCTTCATATTATTACTCTCTACACACACTTTATCTATTATCAGTGACTGTTAGTTGGTGCTTTCATTTACATGTGGGTGTTAGTGACCAATTTTGATCCTAACACTTTGGTGCTTTCACTGAGAAGCAAGCACTAGAGAATTTTGGAGTTAGGAACTTGGATTCAAAGGAACAATGGCTAGGCCATCAATAAGGAAGCAATTGACAGAAAGAAGCGATCAAGAGGGAAGTCAAGAGGCTTCCTCTGGAAATATAGCAGGTCAAGCATCAGTCTACATCACCAGAGAGGAGATAGAAGTGACGATGAAACGACAAGAGGAGATGATGCAAGCTCTTCTTAGGCAATTTGGACAATCGGGAACTGCAGGTACTCAAGGTCTTGAGGCTGGACTAGAGGAACTTAACAGCAGGCTGATAGAGTGACTCAACGGGGAACAGCCCCCAATCGACAGACAGCTACCAATCTGGAAGGACCTAGGCACGGGGGCACACCACCAGGAAATGCTGGACCAATTTATGGAGGGTTCCAGTTTGCACTACACAACAAGATGATGACAGGAATGTAGGAGCGAGGGATGAAGAGTATGTACCAGAATCCCCTCGTGGACTCGGGGGGTAACCCTTGACGGACAATGCTGGATTAGCCGAGATTATCAGGCGAACTATGCGTGGAGGTTTGACCAATAGAGATCTGGAAGGAGTAAACAAGAGTCCGTTCACTCGTGAAATCAGGATAGCTCGGAATTCGCCAGATTTCAAGCCTAACGTGGAAATGTACAATGGCAAAGCCGATCCAACAGATCACTTGATGAGATATACAAGACACATGGAGGTGCTGGGGGCATCGGAAGAAGTTATGGCTCGATGTTTCCCTTTATTCTTAACAGACATAGCTGCTATGTGGTTCAAGCAGCTGGAAGAAGGATCTATCGGGACATGGACAGGATTGGTAGATAGGTTTCTGAAGCAGTTTCGGGTACATATTGAAAGGCCAAAGAATGTAACGACGCTGACTTCGGTAAACAAAGGACATATGAATCACTCAGGGCTTTCTTAACTCGGTTCAATGCAGAGGTTGCTTCGGTGGATCGGCCGGATTCATCGATGGTTTTGATGGCGGCAGTGTCAGGAGTTAGGGAGAATTCAGATTTCAAAGTGTCACTGATACGGGACCCTCCAATGGATCTCGGTGAATTCTTTCACGAAGATGAGAGGTTCCTTCGGCAGAAAGATGTGTGCTCAGATACGAAGTTAAAGGAGGTGAACACAGCTGAGGATGAAGGGCCATCGGAGGCTTGGAGAAAGATAAAGATAAAGGAAAAATGAAGCTGGATGACGAATTAGGAAAGGCTAGGAAGCGATGGAGAGAGCAAAAATTCTCCACATACACTGGATTGAACGAGACGCTGGAACGGATTTATTTGGAGACTCGGAATCACCTTTCCTACCGAAGGTCGGCTAGGAGAGAACCCTCCGAATGTGAGAGGGCATCAGGAAAACGCTGCCTCTTCCACGATTTGGACATGCATGATACCAACAGCTGCAGGCACTTAAAGGACATAATTGAGGAGCATGTAAGGAATGGACAGTTGCGACAATACGTCGAAGCTCGGAATGCAGCGGTGGGGCAGGAGCAACCACCGTCTACCTCACACAGTGATGGTGAGAGGCACAGGAATGATGGTCGATTGGTTATCAATTGACTGTGATATTATGAAATAAGTAGCAAACTACAGACAAACGACCAAGTCGCTTACTCATGTACGGAGACGGAGATAGCCCCTAGGCATGCTCTGAGATGATGATAAACTGTGACACTCTGGTTTGTGAAATCTGCTTTTTCTGTTTTGGCTTGGTCATTTTCTTTTTCCTGGTTTGGTTTGAACTTCTGGTTTTGTTTGTTTCTTGGTTTGGATTTTTATTTGGATGATTGCTTTCTGGTTTGGATATTGGTTTGGATTTTTGATATGGATTTTTTGCTTTCTGATTTGATCTGGATTTTGGATTGGCTTTTGATTAGATTTTTATCTGGTTTTTGATAAACGGTCGTCGGGTATGGATTGTGCCCGGTAAGGGGTAAGTATCTTCGCCCAAACAAGGTGAATTGGCTTATTCCGGTCGTCGAGAATGGACTATGCTCGGCAAGGGTCCGGAGAGACCAGGATTCGGCCTAGGACAGGCCCTGCGTTATTAATTATTTTTTCAGGTCGTCAGATATGGATTATACCTGGCAAGGGGTAGGTCGCTTTGTCCAAGCACGGTAAATCGACTTATTCAGGTCGTCGAGTATGGACTATGCTCGACAAGGGTCCGGAGAGATCAATATTCAGCCTAGGACTTAGGCCCTATACCATCGGTTACTATTTCAGGTTGTCGAGTATGGACAATGTTCGGCAAGGGTCCGGAGCGACCATGATTCGGCTTAGGACTTAAGCCATGCATTACTCAACGTTCAGGGACACTGGACTAGGTCATCAGGTGTGGATTGTGCTTGACAAGAACCCGAAGAGGTTACGGATATGAATATCGGCCATGAACGGCAGAGGATTTGGATATTGACCCGGAAAGGTCCTAGATTCGGTTATTGGTTATTGGATATGGATGAAACATGGACTTTGGATGTTGAAATTGAGGCTATTCAAAACACACCTTCCAACAGCAAGGCGTGCTTTGGGGGGCCAAGTGTTAACCCACATTTTTACAAGGCTACGGACATGCGGGTTTAACTTAATCGACTGCACGTTTGTCAAGGATGGTGTACAATTGATTCAGTCGAATGGATGGATGGATGACGCAACGCACTTGAAAGATGGAAATTGGATTGGACAGAGATGGATCGACTATAATTTGGGTCAAGAGAATGTGGTTCGATCTGGAAGTTAGAAGCCGTTCGGTATTGGAGTGAGAAGAGGTTCACTCGGCAGTGGACTAAGGTCGTTCGGCACAAACCTCGCTCGGCTTTCTCCCCCCACTCGGCACAAGCCCCGCTCGGGATTTGGATCGTTCGACATGGTGGATCGTTCGGCATGGTGGATCGTTCGGCATCAGGGAACGTTCGACATTGGATGGATCGTTCGACATTGGATGGATCGTTCGGTGTCAGGGATCCCCCACTCGGCACAAACCCCGCTCTGCGTTTGGATCGTTCGACATGGTGGATCGTTCGGCATAATGGATCGTTCGGCATGGTGGATCGTTCGGCATCAGGGAACGTTCGGCATTGGATGGATCGTTCGGCATTGGATGGATCGTTCGGCGTCAGGGATCGTTCGGCATTGAATGGATCGTTCGGCATCAAGGATCGTTCGGCATTGGACGGGTCGTTCGGCATACGAGTGCGTTCGGCATGGCTACCTCGTTCGGCATATGAGTGCGTTCGGCATGGCATTTTCGTTCGGCATGGGCCGTTCAGCCCTGATGGGCTCAGGTTGTTAAGAGAGCCCAACAACTACTTGGACGTGTCTATAAATAGAGCATGTAGGGCTTCAGAAAAGGGATCTTCATCTTCTCTTCTGCTCTATGACTTTCTACTTTCTAAGACGACGGATAGTCTACCACTTTGTAACTGTAATCAATTGTTACATCAATAAAAGAAAACTTTTGGAGTGGACGTAGGCCGGAGTTAGCCGAACCACTATAAAAACCCGTTGTTCTTTACTGTTTAATTTCTATTTAGACCGTTCTTCATATTATTACTCTCTACACACACTTTATCTATTATCAGTGACTGTTAGTTGGTGCTTTCATTTTCATTTGGGAGTTAGTGACCAATTTTGATCCTAACAATTAGTAATTGACATTAATTAACTTTTATTACCATAATTATGTATATAATTATTTCCGATTCAAACACTTTAGATGTTAATAATTTTTTCGTTTGAACTTCGATTAGTTTACATTATATATTAAAATTGATTAGAAAATCGTCACGAACCCAATGTTGCAAGTTTCATAGTCAAATTCTAAAGTTTATAATTTTTTTTTATATTTTGGCATTATTATTCATTATTTAATTTCTTTTCAATTAATTATTATAAAAATTATGGGTGTTACATGTGGAGCCAACCCTTCCCTTTTTGGACGTTTCATCACCGAAGTCCCCTCAAATTCCATGTCGGTACCGACCACCTGGGCTCCGTATCATAATGAATTTCTTCACCAGTACTTGGCCAAATTTTAGCTAAATAATTCTCCCCCGATCTCTTCTACTTTAGCCTACTTTGAGTCCCCTTCTTTCATGCCTTAAGCCTCCAAGCCTTCAACACCAATTAGCTGCCGAGGAAAGATCTCGATATCGATCAAAAGAGGTCGGTATCGATCACCATACATAGTCAAGTTTTCCATTTTGGCTCTTAAAACTCCCTCATCACACTAACTCGAAGCTTGCCTTGAATTCTTGAGGCTAAAGTCCCAAAGAATTACCCTCCATCGAACCAAATTGGAATCTTCCTCCGAATGGTAAAAATATCAAACATCGAGTTCTAGTTGACTATATAAATAAACCCCAAATTTGCGACGAATTGAATCATAGACTCAACTTATCCTCCTAAGCCTCTTCTCCAAGTTTCATTGTATTTCGATCGCTATTCCGATCGCTTTTGGCTTTTTTTTGTCCAAATCAATGATCTCTTTCCTAATTTCACAAAAACACCAGCAAACCATATCAAAACAATTTATCCAAACATACATATCATTCGTAAGCATTCATTAGACATATACAAGCAATCCAAACAAGATTTACATGCAAATTCTAGTTTAGATATAACTTTACACTAATAGAACAATATGATCAAAAAGGTTGTAAAACCATTTAGAATCAAATTCAATCTTTTTAAATTTCGGCCATAATCAGTTTTAAAGAAGTAATTAAAGTTAGAAAATATTTTACTATGAAAATCATGTTGAAAACACCTATTTTAACTATATGGACAAGCATAAAATAGTGAGAGATCAAGAATCACTCACCTAACACCTAAAAAACCAATCTATTCTTTGGATCTTAAATGAACAGCCCAGAATCATGAATTTCCAAGCATCAAAATTGTGAATCGATAATTCTCTTTGCTAGTTACCTTTTCAATAATGGATTTGGCTGAGATTAATAAGAAAAAGGTGAGCTTTTTTGATGAAATTTGGGTTTATAGAGGTTTGAAATTGTTTTCGAAAAGTGGAAAATGATCTAATTTTATCCCCTCTCCCCCAATTAGGCACAATTCCTAAAATTACTTAGTGGGACTAAGTATGGACTTAGTTTAATTACCCACTAATCTATTAGTAGAAAATAGAATATTAAATGGCCATATCTCCTAAATGACACGTCTGTTCTCTATTATAACCATTCTATGGAAAGAGAAACTACGAGCTTGGTCTAATGAAAGTGATTTTAGCCCGTTGTTCTACTCCCATCAAAAGTTATGGGCTTCACAAAAATTTATGGGTCTGAAATGTTTGATGAAAATTCTAACGGTGGAAAAGGTACCTAGTAGTAGTTTCCCAAAGTTTTAGAGTCATACGTTCTTATATGAATTAAATAATAATACTTTACAATCATCTGCTACATAAAATACAAATTATTTAGACAGAGGATGCACGGGAAATGCCTGAAGAGCCAACAATCAACAGCTCGATCCAAATAAGCGATCCTACTCGAGTCCGTAAGATTGGATCTCAGCTTAATGCCAAATTGTAAAAGGAGCTAGTTTGTTTTCTCTGAGCAAACCTGAATGTATTTGCGTGGATAAATTCAGATATGTGTGGAATATCGTCAGACATAGCGTGCCATGCATTGAATGTGAACTTGAAGTGCCCTCCTATGAAGTAGAAGCGACACATTATGAGTCCATGGTGATCTGTTGCGTTAAAAGAAGAAGCGGATAAGCTAAAGGAAAATGGCTTTATACGCAATTCTTTATACCCTTAAGCCGCATTGAATCTCAAGTTTGTCAAGAAGCCAAATGGAAAATTGTGGTCATGCATCGATTATTCGGACTTGAATAAAGCATGCTCGAAAGATAGCTTCCCATTGCCAAAGAAAGACCAGCTTATGGACTCAATGGCCAAACACAAACTGTTATCCTTTATGGATGCATATTCAGACTACAATCAAATAGTTTTAGGCATTTCAAATTAGGAGCATATGAGTTTCATCACTGCTTGGGCCTACACTGTTATTGAGTTATGCCATTTGGTTTGAAGAATGCTAAAGCTACCTACTAATGGTTAGTAATTAGATTGTTTGAAAATCAAATCGAGCAGACTATGGAAGTGTACTTGGAAAATATGATTATGAAGTTATAGCTGTCGATAAACCATATAGAAGATCTTTATGAGATGTTCGATGTTCTACAAAGTACGGAATGAAGTCGAATCGACTAAAATGTTCCATTAGTGTCGCATGAAGGAGATTCCTGGGTTTTATTGTGAATTGAGCAAGGATGGAAATGCAAAGCTTGAAAGAGAAAGTTGCTGCATTGAGCTGATATATCTTGAAAGCAACTGATAATGTATATTGTTCTTCGATTCCCTCAAAAAGGAGAAGAGAAAGCTTGACAGGAAAAATGAATGTTAGGATGCTTTCCAAGAATTGCTGAAGTGCATAGAGAGACCATCGGTCCTATCGAAGCCTTTAGAAGCTGAAGATTTGATTTTATACTCAGTAGTATCTACTCACGCACCGAGTGCAACCTTGGTAAGTGAAGAGACAAAGACCTAAAGATCCATATAGTATATCAATAAGAAATTTAGTGGAGCAGAAAGTAACTATCCAAAGTTGGAAAAGCCGGTATTTTTCCTAGTGATTTCTTTAACAAAAGTACGACCATATTTTTGAGCTTACCCAATAAAGTTGCTGATAGATCAGCCTGTAAAGCAAGTACTACATTGACTCAAGACTGCGGGATGACTATTGAAGTGCAATATCGAGCTGAGCCAATATGACATAACTTATCATTCTAGGATGGTAATAAGAGGATAGGTTTTGGCTAATTTCATCATCGAGTTTACCATCCAAGATGAAGAAAAAGAAGATGATATGATCCAACTTACGCGTTGAAATTATATTAAATAGAGCTCCTAACGAACGCCATTCTAGGGCAGGGTGGTTCTTGTAACCATAAAAGGACAAAACAATATGCTACACATCGAAGCTAGAGTTTCCACCAATGAACAATGAGGCTGAGTCTGAACCATTAATAGCTAGGCTTAAGGTAGCGAAGGAATTGGGAGTCAAGACGTTGCATATATACAACGACTCTCACTTAGTTATTTGCCAAGTAAAAGAGCAATTTCAGACTAAGAGAACGAGACTTTCCCCTTGCCTAATGAAGATGATGAAACTGCTTAATGACATCAGACACCACAAAATAACATATATTCCCAAAGAAAAAAAAACATAAAGATAGATTCACTAGCCAAGCTAGCTAGGTTTGGAGATGCATGGCTAATGGGGTTGGTCCCATTCAAAGTTTTATCAGCTTTGAGCATCTACCAAACAATTTTCGATTTGATCTTGGAGACTAAAGAGGAAAGGGAGTCATGGATAACTCTAATAAAAGACTCTTGACTAAAGGAAGTTCTCCCGAATAGATGGAATACACGACGAAAATTCCTTCGTAGACTACCATAATTTATAATGTAAGAAGGAGTGCTATACAAGAGATGTTTCTCTACCCCCTTACTATAGTGTGTCACTAGGGATGAGGTTAAGAAAATCCTCATGAAAGTATTTGAAGGAAGCTGCAGCAACCACACCAAGGGGTAGGTGTTAGCAGATAAAGTTCTTTGCTATGGATACTTTTTTATTGATAATTAACCGAGATGCTATTAACTACACAAGACGGCGTGACAAATGCCAGTGTGGAGAATTTGAGAACCCCATCTTCCGAGCTCTTGCAACGGTTAGCCGGTAGCCATTTTTGGTCTGAGGAACATATAATTGGTGTGCTGCCGATGTCAAAAGAAAAATTAAAGTATGCTATTATGGCTGGAGACTATTTCACAAAGTGAGCTAAAGTAAAACCACTAGCAATATCACTACAAAGAAAGTGATTAACTTTATGGTTGAAGAAAATCATATGCAGATTTGGAGTCCCACATAAAATTATAGTTGATAATGGAACTCAATTCGAGATTGTCGGTTTCAAGAACTTTTGTAGCCGATAACAAATTGAGAAGAGCTTCTAAGCAGTAGCATACCTACAAGCGAATGGATGGGTGGAAACAGTGAATAAAATCATCAAATCCATCCTGAAAAAATGGTTGACAAAAGTCAAGGGAAATTGGGTCAACGAATTACCCTGACATTAAGGCCTTAGTGAACGACCCATAAACGACTAGGATTACTCCATTCACTCTGGCCTATAGTGTTGAGGCCATAATTCCGATAAAACTGGTGATTATTCCCATCGAAGAAAACACCATAATCTCAAGACGAACATGAAATCTTGCTTGAGTCCCTCGACTTGGTCGATGAAAAACGAGAAGCGGCTGAATTGTGAGTTTCTACTAACCAAAAAATAGTAGTAAGGCAGTTTAATGCCAAGGCCAGATACCATACCTTTGAAGTTGGGTATCTTGTTTTGGAATGAATCCTTCCTTGTATGTGAGCACTTAATTCGAATTGGAAAGATCACTATGCGATTGAACATTAGCTTGGAGATGGAACTTTCAAGCTATAACTTATTGACGGGATCCCAATTTCACATTCATGGAATAACTAACACTTGCGATGCTATTTCACTTAGGTTTATTTATTTTATTTTTTGCAAATGAACTGGAGGCGATGTATTAAAATAGGACTGGCCATTTTCTTTGCTTATGAGTAAAGTTAGCTTTCGAATCTAAAGAATTGGAGCTGATGTAATAAGGCAGGACTTGCCATTTCTTTACTCATGAATAAAGTTATACTTTGAAACCAATGGAATCAAGTTCCTATTCTAGGCTACATGATTAGTAGTGCAATCAAGTAGTTAGAGATAGGTACGGATTAACTCGTTCTATCCACGATCTGATCAAGGGAGTGTTATAATGCTGGGATCGATCAGATGATTCGCCCTTATCCCTCCAATCTTGACTAATGCCCAAAAATAGACGAAGTCAATAAGGGATGCATAGAATCAGATAACCAAAACGATGGTTCTCAGAGATAAGTTCTGTGTGTAATTGAAGCTTTCACGACCACGCTTGCGGTCAAGTAGGAGAGGCTCACCTATGGATAAGCGATGAAGGTTAGTGAATATCCTTAGTAAACACCTGGATATAGGTGAGATCGACAGCAGGGTCCTATAGATTGCACTCGAAATGTCGATTCTCAAGATAGAAATCGATAAATAATTATATCTTTCATGACTATGTCTGGGGATCAACAAGATTAAGCCCAGCCAAGGATGAAACGGTCATGTTAGAGGAATTATTTTGATCAACACCCAAAGGAAGGAAAAGTAAAACATCAATGCTTAGAGATACGCATCTAAACTATTGGTCACCAGAGATAGAGATTGATGAGTGATTGATTATCTATCACAATACGACTTAATGAGACATGCTAGGTCAATGGTAAGTGACAAAGGTCAATGAACGAACTCGATCAATGCACGAAGATAAGCGAGATCAAAATATGATGTCTAAAGATAAAAACTAAGAATGTGATTTTCTCGAGATAGGAAACGGTAAGAATTTGAACACTTCTTTGATTATGACCTTGCTTACAACTGATGGAACTGCCGAGCCCAAATAAGGTCGGCCATGAAATTGGCCACATGAGCAATAAGTTCTATTTAGACAAAATAGAAATACTTTGATAACAATAAACATAATTTTGCAATGAGTATAACTGAGCAATCATAAAAATTTATGTTTGTGTATAGAACTATAGTAAGTAATAGAATTGTAAAGGTTCAAGCATGTATAATATAAACGATTAATCATCATAGGTAATTATGTTATATATGCAAGCAATAATATATGTATAATTAATTAAAAATACAAATATTTAAGACAAAGATTGTACAAAATATAGTCATTTTTATATTCACTCTTTATATACAAGAATTAAGGGGGCTGCCTCGGTACAATGTTGGGCTATATGAAAAGGAAACCAAAATACATCAAAAGGAGATGAAGCCACTTTTGCAAAATTTCAAGTAGGATTCTTGTTTCTTCTTCCCCCACTTGTTACTACCCTTAAGATCATCCTTCACTGGGTGCTTCTTCGAATCCCTTCTATCCTTGGACTTTCCTTTTTCCAACTTTCCCCTTTTTGGAGTACTCCTCTAGGAAAGTGTGGTTTCTCTTTTAGCTGCCAATTTGGTGTGGGTCATTAGGCTTGCCAATGATAGGGTCAAAAGAAAGTGAAGTACAACCAATATCGCGGCCTTTCGAAGGCTTGATTTTCAATGGGGGAAGCTTAGGAATAAGGCTTGGCTTGTCGGTGCCGGTGCCAATTTTCTCAATCCATAGCTCAAGTTGAATTTTGATATTATCATAGTCAACCTTCAGCCAATCCGCCTTTATGATGTGGTCATATAAATCTTTTATGCTAGTAATTTAATGTATTCCTCTAGAGATTGGGTGATCTCCTGCAACCCTTCCAACACCCATATTTTCTGTGAATCAAGACCGTCACTAGATTTGGAAGGAGGAGTTGGGAGATTGGATCTGTGGTCGTAGAGGTTGATGTGGTTGAGTTAGAGTTGGACCCAAACCTTGAGTTGGTAATAGCAGATGAGGAAGCAACGTATGACTTATAAGTTTGCAAACGGTTAGGTAAAGGTTAGTAATAACCTTTGGCAAGAACTAAAGCTTCTTGAATATCGAGGAAACAAGGGAAATACCTTCGATGGGTGAATCTCCTTCGATTGGAGACTGGCTGATCTCACGCACTTCAATGGACGGCTGAATAGGTTGAGTGACAAACTGAGGAATATAAGGCTCGAAAATAGTTGTTGCCGTAGTGAGTGGGGCTTAACTATGAGCAGCCTCAGAAGTGGCTACCTCAGAGGGTGCAACGTCCATTATAGGCTCTATATATTTTAGAGTGGATGATTCGACTCAATCTAATATGTTAGGATCTGTAGGTGCATCAATGGCAGTCTTTCCCGCAGTCTTTCCCACAGTCGTGCTCTCCTCGGACAGAATGGTCTTTCCTTTCTAAAGAGCTAGTATGTCATCCTTATCTAGGAACTTTTCTTTTAGCTCATATTCAAGCCTCCTTTTGGCCACAGTTGATGGTTAGAGAATCTCCTCCCAGGCATCAACAAGTGTAACAGAGTAGTTACCCCCTAACTATTTCAAGTTTTGTCGTCAATGACATTTGCAAAGCATTCTAGTAAGGTTGGCCTTCATCTCCTCGTTGCTCATTTTGGCATACTCTTTAAGCTCTTTGATTTTGACTTCGGCCATAGCAAGATCAATCTAAGCTTGGGTTTGGAGTATGTTTTAGCTTTTAGATCGGCCTTTCTACCTGAAGTATTTTAAGCTCTTTATCCTTGGCTTAAAGTGATTCTTCCTTGGCCTTAACTTGAGTGGCAAGGATGTCGCTCTCTTGATGAGCTTTCTTGAGTTGGTCTTAATGACATTAAGAGCTTGAGTATGTGTGGCTACGAGCTCTACATTTAGTCTTTGGCGTGATGCACCAATTTGGAGAGCTTTATCCCTTTATTTTGTGATTAATTCTAGCTTAGACTTGTAACCCGCACAATATTATCATGGAACCTCCTCATTCTCAAATAACTGGATTTTTGCTTCATTAATTCTATCGACATCAGAGAAGGCTTTGACGAGCTTCTTCCAACTGAAATATTAATCAAGGATTTCATTCATTCATTCCTTCGACCCTTCGATTAACATCCTCACAGGAGATATCTTTGAAATTATAATTAAACGTCACCCCCGTTAAGCAATAGCTAAGTAAAGAAGCCTGCATTCTAGCATAGATAGTAGTGGATTGACCTAAAGGGGGTGGCGGTAGAGTAATTTTAACTGAGACTTATTTGGCTTTGCGGGGAGTTTATATGGTGGTAATTGGAGGCAAATACATTGGAAGTTGGTGCAAGAAATCTTAGGGTCGAGTGCATAGTTGAGATAAGCAGGAAACAGGCCCCAGGCAGTCGTGAGATTCACGTGGTTTCTTCCTAAGATCATGATGCTATCTCTCCTCCATTCGGCATCTCCTCCTCTCCTCATCCTCTCGATATTCTTCCTCCTTCCTTATTCTTCTCTCCTCCTCAATCTCTTAGTACATGCTCGGGCATTCTAAATGAGAACCCGAGGTTGATAAGCTGTACTGACTAATGCCTAAGTGGGGATAGTCTGTACAATCTCTTACCGTCGTACCTAAAAAAAGAAGAGAAAGATATGTCAAAACAAACACAATGAATTGAAGATGAGTGCAACATGATAGTGTTCATGATCCTAGAGGTGTATGAAGTGCTAATTTTGCCCTGAGTACTCTATGGACTGTGCTCGGGATTTGTATAGATGGGGTTTCATCTCCCTCAACTAAGAGATCCTCAGATGGAAAGCTGAATTCTACGAGACTCTTATTGAAGACGATCTTGATTGGCATATCTAGATTGCCATGGGAGCCAAAATTATTCTTCAATGAGCCTATAGAGGGAGTTGTTTCTACGATTGGCCAAAACTAGGACCATGCGCTTACTATGAAGATTTGATTACTAGCCGCTTCGAGTGACATGGCATTAGAGCTGTATCAACTTTTAGAGATGTTTCCCTATACGATTCATTGTCCCCTATATTTAAAATGTCATGTTCATCATCCTCCTCCTCCTTACTTGCCTTGCCTTCTCCTTCTTCTTCCTCTTCCTTCTCTCCTTCTCCTTCTCTTCCATCATCCCTTTCTCCTATTTCCTCTCCTCTTCCCACTTCCATTGCATTGACCATATTTTCTTCCACCACTCTTTCCTTTACTTCAACAATGTCCACCTTACCACTTGGTCTTTATCACATCTTTAAGTATCGTCGTCAGAGTCATGAGTGGAAGCAGTGGACTTGATAATAGCTTGAAACTTCTTAGAATGAAATAGAAGGGGAATCGTGTATCTATCAAGATGGAGAATGCCATATTGGCAAAGCCTTTCATTTATAAGTAGGTAGGTTGTGGTGCGATGTTGGGCATTAGTGCTTTCCAAAGTTTCTGAGGCATTGGAGCGCGTGTCACTCACATCTCATTCGGGAAGATCTATAAAGAGAACGAAATGAAACTAGATACTTAGATGAAGAGAATCCAAGTGCTAAATGGTGGTTGAGGAAGAAGGCTTACATCTAAAAAACTAGAGCTGGTTGAAGCCAAATGGGCATCGGATGAAAACATACTCGTTCTTGAAGTATGAACTCTTGTTGTGAAGTGCAAAAGGTTGCAGCAACACCAAGCTTCAATGATTAATAAAGATGGTAAATCAGCTTTCTTATTGAAACTTAAAAGATGCATCAGTTCCACAAAGGTTCGTCGTTGCTACAATTACATCATGAACAAAACATATGAAGTGTCAAGAAGGGCGTATCCATTAGGATGCACTTGACTTGGAGCTAGCCCGATCTCTTATAGAAAGAATTAAAGGAACCATTGAAAGGGAGGACGGCTCTACCTAGGCGCATGTACTTGTTTTGGGCGATGTATCCTTGAGGAGGATAGTGCCCCCGTTGATTGATTCTTGGCATTAAAATACCACCCTCTGAGATTCCATGACGAAGTCAACTTGTCCGAAGTGACTCAACATTTAATATTGATGGTGTTTCATCTAGAGGATCATTCATAACCATTAATCCAAGTTGTTTGTTCAACAGAGGAGGCTGGTTTTGGAGGGGTGCCGTTGGAACTAGCTATCCCAGAGCTATGATTGACCTTCTTGTACTATTCAGAGTACACGTAGAGGCCAATGTGGTAGAAGGGTCGTCTTTAGAAGGAGTTGAGGATTTAGAGCCAACTTTAAAACATAGTGATTGACGAGTCATTCTAAATTGGAAACTTGATAGCAAATGTCGTCATGTATAATTTACTTTTAAAAGTTTGTTTTGATTCAAATCCATGTGACCGACGTGCAGAATCTAATGGATGTCAACATGTATTTCCCGGTCATACTTTAAACGTCAATTGAGGCAATGTGAAGTGTCGTTCTATGCTGTGTGCATCCTATGTTCATAGCACGATGTATCGAACATTATTTGTAGATAGCCCACTCGTGTTGGCAAACTAGCTCTATTGCACGTTAGAACTGTGTGTCGGATATTACCCATAATCGTAGAATGAATGATAATGTAACCATTGTTCAAAGCTACATGGACTTTATTTGTAGGGACACGGGATCATGTTGTGTAACTAGAAGCATTAACTTGTGCATCTAACTTGGCTATCAGAGTGCATTTAATGCGACCGTTCTTCAGAATCTTCTCACTAAAATGGAACGGTCATATCATCTTCGACCAAAGTTTGGTAAAGCTTACTGCATGGCAACTACTAGTGTGAGATTGTCACATGTTCGAGATTATAAGCTGGCTATAGAGGAAACATAGAATGGAAGGTGCAAAAACTCAAAGTCGACACAAAATGGAAGCAAGGAAAAGCCCCGGGTGGATTTGAGGGCTACTTGGTGTCAACTCCACATTTAACTCAACCTCTCCCGATACCTTACTTAGGACTAGATGTTGCAATTAGGTTCCATAGCACCCCCACAAAATCATAACCTGATGTCAAAATCGAAATTGGAATTTGGGATCTAGAACTATAAAGAGATCTTTGGAAGGAAGAACTTGATGGAGAATTAGGTGCCTGCTCTCGAGATTGGTAGTGTCGATATCAAGACTAAAGCTGGTGGTGGTTAATATAGGTGGTGGAACAAATATGAAAAGGTTGATGAGGTTGGCAATTAGAGTGAGAGAATGCAAAAAGAAGGACGATGATGAGAAAAATAAGAGTGCGGAAAATTCTAAGTCCTAACCCATTTTATGTAAGTTAGTTCACAAAAGAAATTATATCAATACCGACATGATTTGGTCATTAACGACATGATCTAACGATTATGTAAAATAAAAGGAAATAGAAAGACAATAGAACCTCCCACCTGACAAGAAGATGTGGATATGGACCTTGGTGCAGAGACCGTATGTCCACTGTTTGAAGTGGTCGAACGAATGCTCTTGGAATATGTATCTCTTATCTTGATCCAAAGCATGCTTTATGGGACAACCCGCACCTTTAGACACATGGACTCAAAGCCTAGAGTGACTTTCAAACTCGCTCGTGCCAAGGATTATGGGCTATCGGTTTTTAAAACATTACAGAATATGGCTATAAGGATAAAGTTTAAGACATTCCACACTTTTAGATTTTACAGCGGAAGGAAGTAAAATATAAATACAGAACATGGTCATTTAAAAAAACATCGATCAACACAATCTCACAACATACGTGGTCATAAATCTATAGTTTCAAAAATGATAGTATAAAGTCTGATAGATACTGAACACAATGATAGTTATATGGAGAATAATGAAGAATAATATGCACCGCCAACACTAAGCTCACTTTTCCATATACTAGATGTGGGCCAATCACCTACTGCTCTGTCCTCCTATGGTGAAGGGACAAGGGAAGGAGTGGGTCAGACAAAAGTATGGTTAATGAATTGTATTACTAATACATGGTGTTCATATGCAATTGACTTCATTTATAATCTATGTGACCTAGGTTGTCCTACTTGTTTTGTTAATTACTTACTAGGGTTTGTCAAATTAACTATGGAATATGGTTCCAAATACACTTAGATCCAAACATCTTACTGAGATTTATACTTAGGGATCGAACAACAAACTAAACCAATTATCGACAACGGATCAGACGATTGATCAATACCGAATTAAGCTAATAATCTCAGGGACTGCACCTAACATAAGATTGCATAAAATATCAACCTTAGGATTGCATTACCCAAATAATGACTACATGTATCATACTTACACATTAAGAGGATCTCGCAGTGCCAACTTGTGTCAAAGATGACTTAGGGTCTACTAAAGCATCCATGTCTAATAACTCAATAGTAACGCCACTTATTGCACCGCACTGGGCATCCACCAACAGTGTCACGTCCTAATCTTCGTATACATTGAGGAACCTCATATTAGTGCAAGACCATGCATCGCACCAGGCATCCACCTACAGTGTCACATACACCAAGGAACCTCCTGCTAGTGCGATGCGCTTAGCACATCCTCGCGATCAAACCGCCTTATATTAAATTCACAGAATAAATGATGTCTAGGTCCAATTGTCTACATAAATGTCTACTTCATCCCGTAGTATTCAAAAGTCAAGGATTATGGAGCTAACTTCCTATACTTATTATATATATATATGTATATATATATGTGTATATATATATGTGTGTGTGTGTATATATATAAACCTAGGCCATGGGCTAAGGTTCGACCTATGCATAGGCTAAGGTTCAACCTATGCCTGAAATGTGTTAACTGGTTGACCGCTTGCTACTGTAGCGGTCGACTAGCTACGGTAAGTCGTTGACCGGTCGTGTTATTTTATTATTATTATTGTTAATTAAAGATAACATTAATTTATTTCCACCCAGTTGATTACCATCCATTTTTTCATACTATGATTCGAACAATTTTCACGTACAGCTTGTAATTTCATTTACAAGATTTCAACTTATTAATCTCATAATTATCTATGTATATTTACATCTCAGAATCAGTTCAAAGTGAAATCAAAAATACGTATACATATTGAATCTCATATTCAATTCAAAGTGAATAAAAAGGTATATCTATGTTAAAATCAAGTTAGACTAATTCAAGTCAACTTCTTCATTTAAATCAAGTTAAATCAAATAGAGGTTATATCCATACGATTTGACTTTCAACCATACGTCTATAAAATTGTAATCGACTGAATAAATAATCTTCAAATTAAAATCTTCTATCTCAAATTTAGATTGGATAATTTCCAAATCAAATAGATATTTAATTAAATCCAAACATATTTTAATAATCAACCAACTCACCTGTTCCCTTTCTTCCTACCTTGCCCTTGATATCCTCTTCTTCTTTATTCGTTGATTTTATCTTCAATTTAATCTTTATTTTGTTTTTGTTTTAGAGAAGAAATTGTTGAAGAGATTGAGAAATTTGGAAGAGACCTAAACTAGACGTACTAACGGCTGGTAGGGTTTCAGGAAAATAAAATTACAAAGTGAAGACTACATCTCCTATTATAATTGTAGGAAATAATGTCAGCCATTTGATTTAATATTGTAATTTGAGCCATTTGGCCTAGGATAACCCTAGCTGACTTTTGCCTACCGATGGAAGGTTATTGGGGGTGGTCGACCGCTATGGGTCAATCGGTTCGAGTAAGGCTGTCGACCGGTTGGTTTATATAAGCTATATTTTTAACGTTCAGATTTTCTTAATTTGTTTTCTTTAATATATTTTTCATTGTTTTTTATTTCAAATTTTTAAACATTAATACATTTTCCATATGAACTCTGATTACGGAACTCTGTATATGAAAGTTGTCCAGAAAATCACCATAAACATAATGGTGTAACTTTTGTGGCCAAAATAGATTGTTTGCCCAAATTCCATTTCTTACTTTATTTTAAATTGGTTAATTTTTATAAATAAATTCTAGGAAAATTTCATAGGGTGTTACACTTTTTTTCAATAGAAGCATCCTTTGGGAGGCCAAGTGTTATCCTAATTGAATCGAGTTGGTTTCAAGTAAGTCTGAACGTCAAGACGAAGACAAAATGGTTCAAGAACTTGAGGGCACGCTTGAAGTGGTTATTTGGAGAACCTCTAAGAATTTGAGGTCTACATACATACAACAAAAAAGGTCAATATCGACATGAATTCATGTCAGTGCTGAGTTGTTATGACTT
Source organism: Allium cepa (assembly GCA_030765085.1). NCBI lineage: Eukaryota > Viridiplantae > Streptophyta > Magnoliopsida > Asparagales > Amaryllidaceae > Allium > Allium cepa. Next base: position 680,306,244 of record CM060938.1, read on the forward strand.
TGGATTTTGGGCATTTGTGATAGGATTAAGGAATAGAGTGTTGTGGTGATCATCTCAAGGTCTATCTCTGAAGGAGAAGGTGAAAACCTCCAAAGATGTGCAGAAAAGGACAAGTGCTAAGTGAGCTAAATCATCTAGGTACGGAAATGAATTGAGGACTTGAAGATGCTAGCTAAAATGGAGGAAGGGCCACAGATTGCACAAGGCAATCTTATCTGTACTAATATGACTCTTGTCGATACTGAGATACTGTTTGACCTCGTCTTCCTCCCTATTCTCATGGATTTAGATGTTTACATGGTCTTCATGAACAAACGACTCTGATGGGAAATTATCCTACAAATAGCAAGCCTATAGCAATAGTGAAGGGACTTTTGGCCTTTATTTTCTTCATCTTCTACCCTCCATACACCATTGTCAATTTAGAGCTTACCTTTCCTATTCTAGACCAAAATCAAATTCCAAAGCTCTTATACTAGTGAAAACCAATCTCTAATAAGATTAAAATGGATGTAGGCTATAGACTTTGCCAAACCACTACAAGTCCCTTGTGTTTTTACTATTTTCTACTATTTCAGTTAGTTCTATCTCATCTCTGGTAGACTTGGGATGTTGTGCCAATTTTGCTTCAACGGTTGGCTTTTATGTTTTGTTTAGCTTTTTATTTGATTGCTTTTGTTTAGATTTTTTGTAATATTTTAGATTTGGTATTTATCTAAAATAAAGCAAGGCTTCCTCATGCTCAAAATGTAGCCTATGACTAAAATGTCATCTGAATTGATGCTGATTTCTGAAGGTGAAGTAGATGCCTCTAGTAAACAAAAAGGGACAGCAATCGATAGTCACCCTATTGAATATCTTACTAGTAGTTCCCCTCAACCAAAAGAGCTTGCCCTTTCAGATTTTCCAATTTTTTACACCAAAATACCACTAGATAGTTAAAGTGGCTAAGCAAGATTTTGAAGACTGTATTTCTGAAGTTGTTGCTAAAGCCAAGGTGGAGATTCCCGAGGCTACATACAACTTTAAGTTTTTGGAATACAACCGTTAAAAAAGCATTAAGATGTAGAAATTTTATTTTATTGATCTTATGTTCCAATTTGGTTGAAAACTAATTGGCATGCTGGCTTTATAAACTGTGGTTTAGCTTTTGATCCCAGTCATAAATATGAGAAATTTAACCTAACCGTTCAAGAGGCCAAAGCTACTATGGAAGAGGTGACCACCCATTAAAAATAATGCAAAGCCTTAAAGTAGAAGGTGCAGAAGGTAACTATGGATGCTGAGGATAAGGAGACCTTGGTCAAGAATGAAATGAAAAATCTTGAGATTGATTTGAAAAATAAGCCAAGTGAGATGAAAGTTGGGTTGGTTGAATCCAAGAAAGAGACTGAAGGTCTTATGACTTTGGAAAAAGCTAAAGAAGTGGCCGACTTAAAGGCTTTCGAAGTTCTGTTTGATGCTTATATCGAAAGTTGAATAAGGGTTATCCTTTTTGCTCTTTATTTTTGGATGAAAATGCTTCAGTGATTGAGGTGAACATTAGTCAGCAATACGATGAGGCCAAATCCAAGAAAATGAAGCAATCCCTGCTGATGTTTCATCTCAAATATGTTTCATCTCTTGATAATGCCAATTAAATTAATTATAAAAAACCTTAATTTTTAGACTAGAATTATACTTTTTTGTACCGCAACACATTATTCTTTTGTTGTGTGGATGGTCAGAACATTTTTACTTTATTGGTATTAATTTTTTCATTCTACTATCTAAAATGTTTTGTTTCTACTTATACTAAGTCGAAGAAGAAGAGTACGGCTTCTATTTCATACAACAAGATTTTGTGGAATCGTAGCAGGATTGTATCAATTACTAAAACTATCAATACACTTAAGAATTGCTTTCACGCGAGTAGGTTTTGAAATATTGATTTTGCTAATCGCTTTGAAGATGTAAAAGACTCACATGACATATCCTACGCAAAACTTATCAAGTCCCTTAGGCATAAGGGCTTTAGGTTAACTTGTCATATCTTAAATTTGATTGACCTAATTTAGGCTCACCATCCAAGACTAGGAAGAGGTTTTTCAAGTATTCTCAAAATTAAGGAAGCTGCACTCAAGAGAAAACAAAAAGAATTGAATTTCTTTTTAAATTTTATGGTTCCGAACTAAATGTAACTATTAAAGCTATCCCTAGGTTTAAAAGCTTAACTCCATCTCCTTTTGCTATAACCGAATGGAAGTTAGCTGATAGTGATTTTGTTTTTCTAAATATGTTTCTCGGCATGTTCCGAGTATTACACCTAGGTTGGAGCTTGGCTATTTTTCCCCTTTGGAGATTTTAGTATCGAAGGCGGGTTAAGTAAAAACATTTCCTTTTGTAATTTGGCTAGACCATCAAAGACTCTTGCCAAAACTAAATCTAGAGCTTGTAGTATTACTTTAAGTTCGAAAGAGAAGTTTGGTCTTTAGGAAGTTCTGAATTATTTTTCTATTAGTTTATAATCTTTTTTGTGATGAAATAGAATTTTACATCCTTTACTTCTCATTTGACTTTAAGTTTTTTTTTAATTCTTTCAGAGTTGGTCATGCTTACATTACCTAAGCAACGTACAAGATTTTGGCTCTATTCAAAAGACTTATGATTTTAAGGTTGCCGAGATGTGACTTCTCAAAGTGGAGCTTGAATCTTTAAATCATAGGGTTACTTTCTTTCAATCTAAACTTGGTTTGGATGATGTCACCTTAAAATTATTAAGGAGAACGAAGCTTTAAGATTAAAATTAGAGAATATAGAAAGATGGTTAAAAGCTATACTGAATGTAGTTCTACTCTTAGATCAAGCATCAGATAGACTTGTTTTGGAATTATTTGATTTAATATTTAATCTTAGGCAATATTGGGATAAGGCTAATTAAAATTGTTTGTGGTTAAGCTTAAATAGATTGAGACTGAAAAAATATCTCAAGCTGTTACAGTAACCGCTCCCTCTTTTTTAGGGAAGGGACGAGAAAGGAATTCGTTCAATCTTCCTTGTTCACATAAAGCTAAAGTTGTGGCACAATGCAGTAGTCTTGTTTGGGAGTTAAAGCAAACCGAAGGGAATTCATCTTTGGCACCATTCAAGAAACTAAGGCCAATTATGATTGAACTTAAAGACATGAGAGTTATGTCTTTTAAAGATTAAGGGCCCAAATGGTTTGACATGCAAGCAATCGTATAAAAGAGCATTGTGAAAGGATTTTAAATGAGGCCATTGCACAAGCCGAAAATCAAAAGAACCAAATGCTCGATTGTTATCGTAACACGAGAGTTATTATGAATATATGATTGAGTCATTGGTAACTTATGGTGTCCCTTTGGAACTTTATTTTTTTTCGGGTGAGGGGGGCTTGATCATTTCAAGAGAATAATATATGACACAAGTTAGCATGTTGCTTCAGTCATGCTTCTCTCCATTATGCCATGTCCCCAAAAGGTAAGCCGGATAAAAATTATACAAAACCTCGGGGAAGTTCAGAGTCCGAGATGCTCTACTCCAATTACAGAAAAGGAAGTATAAGGCCATGGAAATGCCACAATAGAAGAATTAGTTTTCGTTTGCTTTCAATTATAAGTATGTGGCTTATGATAACTTTAGCCTATGATTTTGTATCATTTGTAAGTGTCTTTTGTTACCCGCCTTTTTGTAACAACCCGCTTATTTATCGATTTTTATATTTAAATATTTTATCGATACTCGGAATTTAGTCCGAAAAGCTACTTTTTGCATACGGTCGAATTAGGACTCGGGACCACTTCCATTGAGTTTAAAATGCCGTTTGTGACCTTTTTGAGTATAAGTTTCGATATGTTTGGAGTTAGTCAAGTTTTGCTACTTTTTCACTTTGGGTTTGGGTTTGGTTCAGCCCCGTGTCTAACTTATACTCAAATCTGAACCACTCCCCCCATTCACTCTCACTTCCTCCTCTTTTCAGTCCTAAAGCATCAATGGTGGGAGAGATGGGAAATTAAAACTCCAAAACCCTAGTTTTCTTTTGCAAATCAAACTCTAGCTCCAAACTAATAGAAGAACCCATTGGTAAGCTTCTCTTCTTCTTCTCCAACTCATTCTCTTATCAATTTCAGAAATTTCTAAACCTAACTTTGGGAATGTTCTTCTTTTAAAGCTTAGAATCAAGCTTCTTGAGTTGGGTTTGAAGAGTGGTTGATTCTCCTTTGCTTTCAAGCTTCTTCTTCAATCGTTTGGGTTCAAAGGTGAGATTTTTATCTCACATATTTTTCTATAATTATCCTCGATTGTTAGGTATGAATCCTAACACTTATTCTTGTGCAATTGATTTTGGTTTGGACTGATTTGGTGTATATTCCAATTTTTGGTGTTTTGAAATCAAAATCTATGAAAAATCATATTATGGATATTTGAACATTGATATTTGAGGCATATCGAAGAGCCGTTAAGGGTGGGTTGTCACACGGCGTAAATCCTTAGTCGTCATTTGCTCGTTCGATCGTTTTCGATATTCGTTTGGCTATTTTTGGTCGAGGTTCAGGAAATCCTCAAAATTCCAGTTTCAGACGTCTGATTATGGGGTTTCAGACGTCTGAATTGGCCCATTTTCAAACAGAAAGAAATTAGGCTAAAAACGCCTATTTCAGACGTCTGAAACATTTGGTTCAGACGTCTGAATCACGTTCTGGAAATTTTTATTTTTCCAGATTCAGACGTCTGAACCACTTGTTTCAGACGACTGAAACCGTAGTGTTTTGCCTATTTGCCTATTTGTTTAAGAATTCCAATTTAAATCGATTCGTGATGATCCTATTTGTTGTTATCATTTATTATGACTTTGATGACTCCTTTTTAGGAATTTTTGAATATCCATTTCGATGGATTCTTTACCGGTTTCTTTGGATTTTATTCATGTCTTCGAATGTGAGTTTTAGTGATTGATTGTTCCTACAATCTTCTTTGTGATTTGTCACTTTGAAAATATAAAGGTTTCAATACTAGTAGTAAATATCAAAATTCTTCCATCAAAACGATTTCAACACTATTTTATTACAAAGCTCGTTTCTTAAATCGCTTTCCAATCTATTAGTATATACAAGCCTTTTCCTCACTCGTATGAGAAATCTAATTAAACAACCTAGTAAAACGAGTTGTATGAAACGCTTGCGTTTACTTCGTCCGTTAATTCTTGGACTTGTTCGATTGAATCTCTTGTGAGAATTTTCTAGTGGAGATCTACAGTTTGTTCGTAAATATTTAAGTTAAGCAAGTGGTTATGGGACATGAAGCTAAACTCATATATTTACTAGCTTAGTGTAATTGTCACTTCTCGTTGATCATGACGATCATCTTTGTGATTTAGACTAGCAATGTGCGATGTCTCTTTGTCTGCGAGGGAGACTAAACCCCGTTTTGTGGAGTTTCGACTCAAATTGGTGGGATAGCAACCCATGGTTTTCGGGCCGTTTGTGGAGCTTCGGCTCAATTTGTGATGGTTAGCAACCATGGAATTAGCGTTCCGTTTGTGATACACGTGTTGGTGAGCTTTATGCTCCCGTTTGTGATAGGCCTTCCCCCTTTTTGTGATTTTTGGATTTCTTGAGATGATTTCTAGAATTTGTGTTTCACCAATTTTCGTGATTTTCATTGATAAGTTTTATCAATATTTGTGCATTGGTGAATTTGTGTGTCATTGACTTTTGTGATTGAATTTGATATAATCGTCAATATTTATGGTTTGGTGAACGAAATAAAGAGTATGACATTTCTTTGATCTTTGAGTAGATTTTTGGGATATTGATTAATCTCTTGTTGATTTTCAATTATTTATATATATCACAGCTTGGCATTGTGATTATTATGTGTTTAGTCGTACCTCTTATTCTATATCGCTTCATCTGATATTTATAGCTAGACTAATCCGTTTATTATTTTCTTATTAAATAATACTCGAGTCAGACCGAGATGTTACAGGTGCTTCAGCTTGACTTCTCACTTGAGAGTGATTTCTCTGACTTTTGGCTAATTACTTAGATTAATAGTTTATTTTGTTGTATACACTTGAGATATGGACTCATAGTTGTATTCTTTTGTATAGCACGTGTTGCTATTCTTTTGTATTATTGTGGATCATTTGACCACTACTCTGATATTCACTTCCATGTGTTTGTTATATATTCATATCTTCTTCTGCCTTTATGGTATGAATTATCTGTGACTGATTTGTGTTATGCTTATTTCTATATTTATTTCCGAAGATTATTACAGCCACTGTGTAGTAGCTTTGAGTTTGTATCGGTGTGTCGGATTTCCTCTCGAAAGCATGTTATACTATCCGACATAGCGGTGGTCGCACAAAGCAATTGCACGGATGGTCGCTCCTCAACAGCCTTATTCTCCGTGCTAGTTGACGACATTATCCCGTAGTGTCCTTGGCTAGCGTGGGTATAGAGGTGGGGTGTCACACTTTTGGACAAAGCAGGGATATCAACAAATTGGCTAAAAGAAGGATGGATATAAGGAGTGAAGATCGATTGAAAACAAGGATATGATCGATACCACAAAAATTGGACCAAGCTCCAATCAAGGTAGGATCGATTGGGAATGATGAACAAGGCTTGGAGAAGCTACGTTTCAAATTTCAGATCAATCGGAGTTTGTATGCTCAAGTTATGGATAGATCAATATTCATGGGAAATTCGTTCGTATCGATATTGTTCGTATCGCTCAACACGGGCTTGGCTATCTACTTTGGATCGATACTTTCGTATCGATCAAGGATGTACTTCATATCAATGCTTTCGCATCGATCAGCGTAGATATGGATTTTTATCGAGATGGATACGGGTTTGGACTAACGCATGCGCTTGGCATTTGGTTTGGATCGGTCAATCTTCGTCTCGATGCATTTCATATCGATCGAAGAATGGGATTGATACGAAGAACATGGTACTGGATTGATATGAAGGCTGCGGCGCTAGATGGATACGAAGAACATGACACTGGACTGATACGAAAGAAGCGAGACTTAGATGGATGCAGACTTGATGGATATGGGTTCCTACCGATACTTACGTATCGATCGATGAATGCGGCAGAACTTGTTGGCACATTTCGTATCGATCAACGCTAGATCGATACGAAGGAAGGGGCAATCGATGGATAAGAAGGCTTACATTTCCAAAGCGCTTGTATCAACACGAAGCATTGATGTATACGAAGGCTCTGTACTTCGAATCGATGGATACTAAGGAAGCGGTCGAGATGGAGCAAAGGATATGGATCGGAGTGCGTGAAGTTCGGATCGATGCAAAGGCTACAGCTATGGATGTGGGGACCGATGGATACTTAGATGATGGATATGAAGGTGATCGAGATGGTCGATACGAAGAGGTATCGATACGTACACTTCATCCACTCGTAAAACCAAACTTTAATTGATCATAACTTAAAATCCACAAGTCCAAATGCTACCAAATTTTCACATAAGCTTTCTTATCATCTGAAGAACCACCATGGTCGATCGTACCTTTATTGGAGCATCTTTTGATCGATACGAATTGTACATGGATCGATCAGGATCGATTCAAACAACTCCAGATCGATCATGCGGGACCATCCGCGTGTGAGAAGAGGTCTTCCAAGATTTGAGGCAAATATTTTCTGGTATACATCTATAAATAGCAGTTCCATGGCAACTAAAATGGGATCTTCTTCTTCTTGGCTAGGTGAAACTCTGTCATTTTGTTTATTGATTTCAAAGGCTTGTAACTGTAATCTCAATACAAAAGGAAATAAAAAGGATCAATTCAAAGTGGACGTAGGCTGGAGATAGCCAAACCACTATAAACCTTATGTTTTTTTCTTTCTTTCTCATTTTAGTTTTTCTATTTCTTCATTTTTATTCTCTACTTTATCTGAATCTGAGATCTGTTCTTGGATATTGTGGATCTATGTATAAACACTGGTGCTTTTACTACTGTTGGGGTCTGTGACCAGTTTTGGCGCATATACTTGGGTGCTTTCACTGAGAAGGACTAACACCTGCTACGTCGGATTTGGAGTTTAGATTTGGAAAGATAAAGGATTGGATCTGAAGCTATGGCTAAGCAATCAAAAGGAGACAGAGGACAGAAAGGAGTCAACATGAAGGAAGTTAGGAGGCATCTTCAAAGATAATCAGAACTTAGTTTTCATCACCAGAGATGAGATGGAGATGATGATGGATGCTATGCAGGAAGGGATGTTGAAATGGTAGGAGGAGATTATGCAAAACCTCCTTCGATAAGTTGGACAAGCTAGAATGAAGAATCAAGAGAACGCAACTGTAGGAAATGCTGGGAATAAGGATCGTGAAGCTGGAGTAGCAGAAGTGGTGACAGTTTGAAATCAGAATCAGGAACATGGAGCAAACGAGATGCAGGACAGAGTAGGACCATCAGGAGCAGCTCCTACCCCTAGGGGCATACCTACAGATAATGTCGGCTCAATTCCAGGAAGGATACCAGACGGCGCTGCATAATTTGGTGTTGATCGGAATATGGATGCTCATCCAAAAGGACAGGATCCAGGATTCCCTCGCGGACTCGGGAGGTAGGTTGGAGATCACAGATAGAGGCTACCATATGATGACAATGACATGTTAGCGGACATGATCAGGCAGGGTACGAGGAAAGGATTAGTGAATAGATATTTAGAGGACGTGAACAAGAGTCTCTTCACTCCTGTGATCAGGCAGGCTAGGAATCCATCAGATTTCAAACTACCAAAGCTGGAGATGTACGATGGGTGAACGGATCCTGTTGTTCATTTGACAAGGCACATGGGACACATGGAAGTGCCGGGGGCAACGGAGGAAGTCATGGCGTGGTGCTTCTCTTTGTATTTGAAGGATATAGCAACATTATGTTTCAGACAACTGGAAAGTGGCTCTATTGGCGCATGGACGGAGCTGATTGGGAAGTTTATGAGGCAATTTCGGGTCCACGTAGTCAGACCCAAGAACGAGATGACTTTGACATCGATGAAACAATGGAAGGGAGAGTCTCTTAGGGATTTCTTGACCAGATTCAATGTGGCAGTAGCTTCGGTGGATCGACCCGATCCGTCGATGGTTTTGATAGCAGCAGTCTCAGGAATTGCAGATGATTCAGATTTCAAAATATCACTGGAGCGAGATCCATCGATTGACCTCAGAGAGTTTTACCACGAAGCAGAAAAGTTTCTACGACAGAAAGATGCAAAGGTTGAGAGAGAGGGGGGAGAGTTAAAGTTTACGTGATAAAAGGTGGAGGTCCACCAAGGGAGGATTCAAACAAAGACGATAGAGATAAAAGGAAGGTGAATGACAATGGTGATGCATCGAAAAGCGGCGGAGGGAATCCAAATTCTTCTCTTACATGGATTAAATCGAAACTCTGGTGAGGATTTACTTGGATACTCGAAGGCGCCTTCAGCATCGACGGCGGCAAAAAGGGAACCCTTTGAATATGAGCGGGCTTTAGAAAAGTATTGCTTATTCCAAGAGGTGAATGGACACAACATGAGCAAGTGCAGGCATCTGAAGGATATAATTGAGGAACATGTGAGGAATGGTGATCTACAACAGTACATAAGGAATCGAGCTGTGGTAGTAGAACAGTAGCAGCCACCGCCCAATTCAAGCGAAGATGGAACTGGATCTAGGAAACGTCAATAGCTTGTTATCAACTGAATTGATTTATGGATTTGAATAAGTAATAAACACCGAAAGGATGCGGCTAAGTCACTTACGTATGTATGGGATCGAGGACAGTCCCTAGGCATGCTTTGGGATGATGATAAACCATGATGCTCGGATTTATGAAATATTGTTTTCTTTCTGTTCACTATGGACTCTGGTTTCTTTGTTGGTACCATGGACATTTGATTTTCTTGGATGTATAGGATTTTATTTTGTCAAATGGACTTTGTTTTGATTGGATTTGGATTAATGTATTAAATAATACAGGTCACTTGATTACGGTCCCGACCAGAGAGACGGGACGGTAATTGCAAGTTACGAGTCCCTTTGCCAAAGAGCGATGGAATGGACTCGAACACAATATAAAAGTCCTCGACCGAGAGTCGAGGTCGGAGAGTATAAAAGTCCTCGACCGAAGATCCAAGGCCGAAGGATATAAAAGTCCTCGACCAGAGAGTCGATGTCAGAGGATAGAAAATTCCTCAACCGGAGAGTCGAGGCCGGAGTATACAAAAGTCCTCGAACGGAGAGTCAAGGTCGAAGAATACAAAAGTCCTCGATCGGAGAGTCGAGACCGGAGAATATAAAAGTCCTCGACGAGAGAGTCGAGGACAGAGAATATAAAAGTCCTCGATCAGAGTGTCGAGGCCGAGGAATATAAAATGACCCGAAGAGGTTCTGGCTTTGGATTTGGACCCGGCGAGGTCCCAGACTTGGATAAGATGACCCGGCGAGGTCTATGGACTTGAATTTAGACCCGGAGAGGTCATGGATTCAGATTTTGGCTTTGAATGGCTATGGATTGGCTGTGGACCCGAAGTGGTCTCGTATTTAGATAAGGGACCGAGGTGGTCCTGGATTTGGATATCGACCTGAAGAGATCATGGATTTGGTTATTGGATTCTGGATATGGATAGATTGAAACGTGGTTGGTAGGTTCGGATGGCTATGGAATTGGCTAAGGATTTGGTTACCAGATTTGGGATTGGATATTGACTCGGAGCAGTCGTGGATTTGAAAAAGGATATGGCTATGGCACTTGGATACGATGGCTTGGTGATGGATTAGAATATGAACCGGATGATATGGCTTTGGATGGAATATGGACTCTAGCCAACGGATTTAAAACTATTCAAAACACGCCTTCCTATCGCAAGGCATGTTTTGGGGAGCAAATGTTACCCCGCCTTTCTAGACGTATTCTATTATTCGCTGCACTTATTGCATTTATTTTTATTTTTTAGCATTTGTAAGGAAAGATGGTTTATAACTGCCCATGCTGAATCCAGGTTAGACTATGATATTGTGTTCAAAATTTTCTGCTGTAAAGATTATTATTGAAATAATATATGTTATTCTATTCATGTGAGATTTTGTTCTATCTTTATTTTCTTTTTCCCCTAACAATCAGGCTTTCCGGCACTTGGATGTGGCATGAGGATGTATGGCATCATTTTTCGATGGTCGAAAAGCCTTGTCGTTACACAAGCATACGCAACCAAAAGTACATAAATTATCATATTGTAAAATACTATGCATCCAATCATTTCAAAAGATAAATTTTAGAACAAAATGTCTGGGTTTTATATTCAAAATATTTTCAAATCCATCCAAAAAGAAATGTATCGAAACTAAAATCTATTATGACAAGGAAAGTGCTCTCCCTGCCAAAGCATGGTATAACTATAGGATCGAAACAATATGGACATCTATTGGTATTCCAATGAGTCTCCCGAATCATAAAACCCCAAATTTCCCAAATTTAGTCATGACAAAAACATTTGAAAAATCACTTCAAAAAATTCTTTTGAAACATTTGAAACGATAACACTTCATCAATATTTTCAAAACAATATTTTCATTATTTCTTTTCATAAGTTCTTCAGAAATCACTTTTTCAAAAGCACTGGGATTTAAGTCCTAATAAATACCAATTTAACAATCTCTATTTATAAATTCAAACTTTATAAACAATGTTATATAAAATCATATGATCAATCAAATCAAATCAAATGCCATATAGGAATAAACTAAAACTTAACATTATTTAAAATGTTAAATGACTAACAATCAAATACTAGCTTAGGTTTAAAACTTTGTTGATTGTCCAAATATATAGATAATTATCTAAGCATACCGCTTTGTTCATCAGCCTTTGGTTATTGCCTAGAAGATTATCCAAGCTCCCTCGAACAAAATTGAAAGTCGCTCTCTAAGTTTATTAGTTTCTTAACTACACTAATTTTCTAAATCACCTATATTTTTCATTTAGTATTTTATTCAACATTAAAATTACTTATAAATTATTTCGCAAAATTTTCACTTCAATTTACAAATATTTTATAAAGATATTTCTCTATAAAATAGGAATTGAAAATTTACTCCACTTTATCTAATTGTATAATACTCTTCTATATCCTAAGAGTACATAAAAAACACTAATTTGATTTTACTTCCAAAATTTTAGATGGTGACCTAATCAAAATGTGGGTCTTTTAAAACGGAGTCAACCTTTTAGCCTCTTTAACTTAGAGTGTTATAATGAAAGATGTTTATGGGTTGGCTCAATTACACCAAATAGTTCACACCACTTAAATGTTAACCAAAAGCTATGGTTTTAATAAAACAATGTCTATTAAAACTTCCCTATCTAATTTAACCCATTTTAAAATTTGTGTTAAATTATCCCTTTTTCTATTCAAGGGTAAAATTTCATTTATCAAATCATCCTTTTATCAAAAATACCTTTTATTTTGAAATTAATTCCCTTTAAGGGAACTTAAAAACTAATTACTCGGCTTATTATTTCAAAATCCTTTTTTGAAAAAAAATACTACATATATTTCTTTTACGAAATAATTTTAACAATTTATTTGTTAAAACTCACTTAGAGTTCATTCAGATTTAAACTCATTTCGACCACACAATGATAAAGAGAATAATTTACAAAGTACTCCACAACATTTGCCTAAGCAGCATCCGACCATCACTTAGAAAATTATTCATATTAACACAAAACTATTCGAAATGTTTTTCCCTGGATTATCCGAATGAAAATGCATTCCACTTAATATTTCTCTTACAAAATATTTATAATTAGAAATACTTCTACTATACACACATATATACATACATATACATATATATATGTATATATTCACAAACCATTCAAAATTATTTCAAACAAATCTAGGATTTAAATTTTATAAATCAAATCTATATAAAGTTACCTTTATATAAAATCATTTCATATTACAATAATCCTCCTTCATTATAATAAAATTTTCCTATATATTTATTTTCTAAGTGTCTTATCTTACCATTTAGATTATATCAAACAACTTTTATTAAAAGTTTACCTTTAAGCCAACATTATAATTGAACACCTATAGTCAAATTGTGAAACTTAATTCACAAGGGGTTCGTTTATAACCAAAATAATAAATGCTTATAAATAAGCCAAACAGAGTAATCAGCAATTAACAAATGATAATCATTGCTGCTAATTTAATCAAGCATGACTGGTCAAGCAATAGTGATAATAAATAAATATTATCACTTTCAAACAAATAAATACACACTATAACTATATAAATTTTGAAAATTATTCCTTTGTATATATAAAATATAGGTAAAATATTTCATTTACCCATTTTCAAAAATCACTATCATGTCCATTTGCCTTGTACAAGTGTTTTAAAATCCCTATCGACATCGTGGCGTCGCACGTCTCAACCATAATTCATAAACAACTCAACAAACCAATTAACATAATACATTTTTATAATAATAACAAATACGCTCTCGTGTGTGTGTGTATATATATATATATATAATACTCTCATTCTAGGGTATCACTTACCCTATCTCTAATGAGCTATTCGCTCTAGGGTATTACTAACCCTATCTCTAGTGAGTTATACCCTACGAAAGCCAAGGTTCTCGCTTAACCTTTAGCTTTAATACCAAATTGTAATGACTCTCCTTTTCAACCATCGAAAGTTACATCAAATACATTCATAATATTCAAAAGTCGGACATCCAATCCTAGAAATGCAGATTGTTAGGGAAAAATAAAAAGAATAGAAAAGAAAAGAACAAAGATCAAGGGAAATAGAATCTCATATAGAAATGACAACATATAATATATCAAAGACAATATAAATTGTCACTTCGAGATACGAAGTGAATCGAGTTAAAAATGAACCTTACCAGTTGGAAAAGAATTCCTGAGCTTAAAATTGCTAATAGGTAAACAATATAATACAGTGGAAAATAAAACACTATGGTAGGTGAACATCCGGCTCTTCTCTAAGAACTTCACATCACCAAAGCCAACCCGATTGGTCTGACCTGAGTATTATAACAAAATTATACCCGAGCAAGTCTGGAACACCAGTGTGAGAAAATCCAAGTAATGGGATAAGCATAAAATAATTGGTGGGCCACACTGCAAACACAGAATAGGGTTTCACCCTACAGAACAACATCTAGACATGAAAGAATAGTAATAAATAATAGAAACAAATCCAAATATAAAGGACTGGTACATGCAATAATAAATCTCATACTTAATGGATGGGCATAAATAATATCAAAATCCAGACTTAAATGAAATTAAATAATCTGAACAAAATCCAAACTAGAAAGAATGGACAAATAAGCTAAAAGTTTAAAACCTAAAAATAGACGTAAATAATTAAACATTAAGAGGAGCGCGAGGCAGTTCTCAATGCAATTAAGGAAACAATTCAAAGCTTTGAATTACCAACAAGGAAAAAGTGATGTTTTTCCAACAATGACTAGGAGGATGCGCCTCCTTACCGAAAGTTTAACACTAGAAATATATTTGAGAACTCCAATGGCTCTCGGACCCGTCCAAGTTGGACCCCGCTAACGGTTATCGAGTATCCAAGTATTTCACATCTCAATGCACAAAACGGAATCCAATCTAAAGGGGATGAGAAAATACCCTAATGGGAGCAAACCCTCATAGTTTGGCTTCCACTCGCTCTTTAGATTTAGTCATTTCCGACAAAGGATAACAAAGCTAAAAAGAGCAACAAATCATCCTGAATAGACAAAACACAAAGAAGAGAGCAGAATCAAAGTCGATAGTCGATAAATCAACTATCGGGAATGATAAAATGATTGTTCACACTTGTGCTTGATTTTCACATCATAATGCTTTTAAAGACTCTTTAAAAACACTCTTTAAAATATTTAAAGAGGAAATTATATTTTCTAAGTATATTAAAACCAAGATCAAATCAAATATCGAAACATTATTTATTGTAAACCCAAAACTATTTACCCTTAGCTTTATTTTGAAACAATTCCTTTTAAAATGATCTTTTCATATATAAACTATTATATATAAATTTCTTCAACATTCATTATCACAGAGGATAATCAATCAATTAAATTACTTTTACGAATTAAAACTAATGCTAATATCCTGAAGGATAATTTATAAAATCCTTTTATAACTATAAAACCACGTTAATTTTCCCAAAAGAAATTAAATAAAATTTTAAAATCTTTTTACAAATTTTTAAAACAAATTGATTATCCCGAAAGATAATTAATCACATTTATAATCTTTTTTAATAAACCGATCAATAATCTTTTGAACACCTTTGTTAAATTGGTTCATCAACTTAAAAACATTAAATCAATTAATAATTTTTAAACACTTTTGTTAAATTAATTAATTACTTTAAACTCTTTTATTAAATCAGTTAATTCACCTTTAAAACACCATTAATTAAAATTATTAATTAAATCCAAATATAATAAACTAAAATGATTAATTACTTTTAAACATCATTAATTAAAATGGTTAATTTAACTCAAACATCATTAATTAAAATGATTAATTAAATCAAATATAATTAATTAAACTGATTAATTAATTTTAAACGTCATTAATTAAAATGGTTAATTAAACTCATATATCATTAATTAAAATGATTAATTAAAATCAGATATCATTATTAAAAATGATTAATCAAATATCATTAATTGAAATGATTTATTAAACTCAAATATCATTAGTTAAAATGATTAATTAAATATCACTAATTAAAATAATTAATTAAATATCATTAACTAAAATGATTAATTACTTTTAAACATCATTAATTAAAATTGATTATAACTATTATGAAAATACAAGCTCAAGTCAACACCCAAAAAAGTTTAGGGGATGATATTTGAGAACTGATAGTATAACGAAAATCGCTATGGCGGCACTTATATAATTTAAATAAAATATCTTGATTATTGTCAACTAAGCACCAGTACAAGCTACATAAGGAAATGAATAATAATTATTGGCGAGAGACATCTTAGGATCCCTCCACAAATGTTCCCTGTAAAGCAATAGTTACAAACAATATATATAATCAACGGGTTTCTTGAAAATTAGATAATATATCATCCGTTTTCCAAAATGGTAATCCAGTCCAAATAATCAATTGACAACAATTTAAACTATAGTTAAACATTCAACAATATTTATAGCATCACAGATATATATATATATATATATATATATATATATATATATTATTTAGAGGTGAGTAAACTCACCAAAATTCCAGTTATTGCCGTAGCGTTTCAGTTTGAAGTAAAATTGACTGGGCATTCGATTTTAGCACAAAATTCCATTAGCTCTAATCTCAACCAATCCAATTCCAAACCGAAGATATCATAGATACGAGTCCAACGCGACTGGCCACGTTTGATTTGGACCTTATATGAATAAGATACAAGTTAATGAAGATTACAGAATTAAGTAATATAATTATTCTCTAATTACATAACTAATTCATTAATCACCTATATGTAACTCTAATCACCCACATTTACATCTCCAGGCCACATGTCTTCGAACCTCGATACCTTCGAATATCCGTTCGTCACTGTCACCACAATTCACCGGACCCCGCCACACTTCGGCCCTAGGTTGCCCCGACCATGAGCTTCTCAATGACACTGGCCATGACCCCTAACGCCGCTGCAAATCCCTCTGCCGGACCCAAAACATCGCCGCCTTTAAAACCTGATCCCAACGGCCCCAACTACCATCGCTTAATTCCATCATCATCCACTTTGTCTCCTCCAACCAAGCAACTTCCATGTTAAGGCCATCCCTTGAAAATGCCTTGAGCGGCGTTGATGAGCTTCATCTGTTGGATGAAAGGTATAATATTTTGGCAGCTTGGGTTTGGAGACGTGTTTTGGGGAAAATAATGAGGGCAGGGGTCCTTGTATAGATAACTACCCAACACTATTCACCCTGATATTTTTCGAACTCCAATCAAGACGTGCTTACTGATGTTCTTAGCCAAATACCCTTATTTTGGACTCAATGGAACTATCTCAGGACCTAGTTCTAGTGTACATAACTAAATTTAAGTCGCTCACTTTTACAAACCAAACTCGACCTTCTAACTTTAAATCAAACAGTCGGAATATATCGACGCTTATACTCATCCTGGCTTGCTCAGACCATCCGTACCCATAATAATCCCAAGTCCATCTGTGGAAATTGAATTTTCAGCTCATCGATAAAATAAATCAATTAAAAAAATTAAAAACATGTATTAAAAATCAAGTTATTTTATTAATAAATAAACCTTTTCATTATTAATTATTAATAAAACGGAATCATACGATGTTATTAAATTCATTTAATTATTATTAAATTTGCGATTCAAATATTATAAACGAAATCCATATATTTGAATATCAGTCATTAACCCCTAAAAACTAATTATTAAATATTTAAAATTAATTAAATATTTAAAATTAAAACGATAAAATTTTAGGATGTTAAAATAAGTAAAAGTTAATTAATTAAATTAAAAAATATATAATGATACATGTACATTTATCTTAAAATGTTTAGGATAAATAAATATAAAATTTTGAATTTAATTAAAGTTTATTTTAATCCGTTAAATTAATTAAAAGTTAATTAATGTAACGACCCGCAAATTTATCACTTGGGTAAATAATATTTATTCTAAAATATTTAGATATGGGTCTAAAAATAAGAAATAATCATGTTTTAAGTGATAAATAATTATAGTTATTTTGGTTGGAAAAAATATTGTTAACAAATTACCGAGATAAAATATTGTTAATTTGTAAATATCGTCCTAGGTAAAATATCGACAAATCAACCGAAAATCGTTTTGTCGATAAAACTGATTTTAAACAATAAGGATCGTGCATTGCTTTGGACACATACACTAATATATGTATTCAAACAAGATTATGAAATAAAATAATTTATTCTATTTTTGGAAAATAAAATGTATTTATGACATCGATAGTTGATATCCCCGGTTTTATATATTTCTTAGAAAATTCAAGTTAAGCTTAAATATTAAATAAATGGGTTTTTATTTACAAATAAACCTATTTTAATTATTTAATAATGGCGGTAAAATAGTTTTTAAAAATTGTTTACCAAAATAGATAGTTCGTAGAAAAATAGAAAATGTGACCGAAGAACGTTTTTCGGAATTTCAAATTTTCGTCACTATAAAGTTGTTGGGAACGAGCCTTTATGCACTATATATACACATATATAGTATATAGTTAACCATATAATAATATACTTAATTATGTATTAATTTATGTTAATTATGTTTAGCAAGTGATGTGACAAGACATGGTTTTAAAATAATAACTTATGTATATATACACTAAATCATATCACTCTCTCTTGTTATTTCCTTAAGTACCACCATTATTACCCATCATAGCTTAGGGGATGCGAATAGAGAGGAGGGAGATGTGACATATAGGGGGAGTAAGGTGGTGATGTGACATGTCAAAATGATGATATGCTATGATATTTTAAACTAAGGATAAAATTGCAATTTCCTCACTTTTCTTCATCTATAAATACACATCCATACACGCACATTTTTATTTACATTCTCTCCTTCATTTCCTAAAACTTCCTCTCTAAAATTTCCATGTCTTCCAAAACCTTTCTAAGTATCTAAAAATCCTAATTTTTCACCTTAATTCTCTTCTAAATCTAGTTTAAACTTTCCTATATTCATTTCTTCACTTTATTCTTCAAGAAACCAAGCTCAGACCCATCCCACACCACTATGCCAATCCCTCACATATTAGGCCGAGTCCATTTGAAGCTCAAAACCCTAGAAAATCTTCACTCTTCAAAGCTCGTGTGTTCTTTCCAAAGTCTAGTCGAAGTTCGCTTTCTGTTTGCAGAGTTTCGATAAGTAAAACTACTTTGCTTTGGAATTTTTTTTTACTTTAATATGATATGTTATTGTGGTGATAATATGATGAGAAAATTGAATGGTTATTATGTTGGTTGATGGTGATCGATGGATGTTTGCGTTTGGTGTTGAATTTGAGATTTGAATGTGATGTTGTCGAGTTAGTAAGCATATAACCTAATGTTTATATATGTGTTTCATTGTGATGTTAAAAGTATGGTAGTATGGATGTATGGTTGTGATCTAAGAACCAAAGTATGTTAAGTTGAAATAAAGTCAATAATTTTGTGTGTTGCGACGAACGTGAGATGCTATTCAAAATCAAAAACTATATTTTCTTGTTTTAAAGTTTGGAAATTGTTTTGAAGTTTCTATCTTTGTTTATAAGTTTCAAAATTTTTAAAAGTTATGCTTATAAACATAAATAGGAAATAATAAGCAAATGTTTTCGTTAAAGTATGATTAAGCGAACTACGCTCATAGTGATAGTCGCTATGGACGTAGTTCGACAAAGTTTTCCATTTTCATTTTAAAACATTTTCATTTAAAATGGTTTTGCAGAAGTTTTTCAAACTTTAGTAATATAAAAAGAGACTATGTTTAGTTAAATTATTATTTATTATTTAATAAAGTAATTAAAGGTAATCATCACTTAATTAGTAATAAAGTAGGTGATTAAAGGTTAAGTAACACTTAAGGAAGCTTAATGACTATTGATTAATAAGGTTTTAGCTAGTGATTCATGAAGATAAGAAGTAATTTAATGATTAATTACTATTTAATTAAGTTATTTAGTCAATTAATTATTATTTAATTAAGTGATTATTTAATTAATTTTTAATTAATTAGGGTTTAGCTAACAATGAATTGATTTAAACTTAACTAAGATACATTAGGAAGTTAATTAGGACTTATCCAAGTCCATTAAGTAATTAGAATTTAATTATGAATTAACCTTGATTTAATTATGATATATTAGGGTTTAAGCTAATTAAAAATATTTTAATCATTTCAAAGCTATTATAAAACTTAGTCGGTTATATTTTAAATCAATCTTCTTTTCAGCTAATTGATTTTTAATCAAATGATCTCTCGTTTGGACCAATAAGTTACAAATGAATTAAAGTAGCTATTACAAAACATTAACACGTTTTATGGGAAGTAAGTGACTTGTGTTTATAATAAATGTTGAATGTCGATAATGTGATACGCACAAGGAAGTTAATTTCAATAAGCAGGTCATGATAACTTAACAATATAAATATACTTATATATGTTCATTTTCACCCGATTATGGATGTATCTATATTTATAACTTGGCATCATCAATGATTGATTGTATGTTATGTGTGGATCCCTTACATATCTGATGTTTGACAGTGTCTATGATATAACTTAGGTAAGTTAAAACCAAATTTAACGATCCATCGTATTCTTTGAGCGTCCATTTGGTTTTGTAAAGTAAATATTTCATTTTCTTTTGAAATGGTCTACAAAGCTATTCTATTTTGAATAAAATATTTGAAGAATGATTTGACAATTGGTTTGAGAAGTTTTATTAATTATTTTGGGGTATTCATAAAACGAGCTTTATAAATAGTTTTGAATGTTTATAAAAATATTTTATAAATGGATTTGGATGTCTATAAAGGAAAATTTATAAAAGGATTATTCAAGATAATTACAGCAGGAATTCGAGGTTTAGGTTACTTGAGCTTGACCTTTCAAAAAAATAGTTGTATGGAACATCCGTTCCACACTTAACATGGAAGGAATAATGCTTAGAGCTATCTATTTCTCCAATTTAAATAATGTAGTTAAATTCGTTTAAGAGATTTGGAAATGTAAAATCTTATAAATGTTTTGTGAATATACTTATGTAAAGAGATAAGTATATCAATGTTGATAAATGTTTGGAATAGGAGATTTATAAATGAAAATGGTTTTGAGGCTCAGTGATTGCTTTGATAATTAAATCTCTAGATTTTGTCGTTTTTATTTGATGGTTAAATAATCGACTATCAAATTTGGCCCAATTTGACTTAGGAAGTATGAACGTAAAAGTCGAGTTTCCGACAAGGACTCCAATACTTACTTTCAAAAGAACCGGGAATGAGTTACCGGAAATTATCGTCTGTTGGTGCGGAGAGACCAGGATCGGGTTCATATATCTAAAAACCACTCTGAACCAATATGTACGTTCGGGTGGAAGACATCTTGATGATGATTGAAGATGGTTCTTTTTGAAGTGCAAGGGCTACTAATCTTAAGGGTGATTCCAAAATGGTTGTATTAGAGTTAGTGCCTTCAGTTTTGTTCAAACCTAGAATGAACTTGTATGGATGAATGTTGGCATACATTGACGCTTGGAGGGCAGTGTTAGCACTCCAAGATGGATTGCTATTTAGAAAGGTAAAACGTAGCCTCAAGCCTCACAGCTGAGAGGAATGGCGAAAACAGGGCATACAGCAGAGCTATGTGGTCAGCTACCATTAGGAGCGGTCACCCCATTCTAGATGTCCCTTTCAGAGTTCGTTTGCACGCAAACGCCATGGTAGTATAAGGCCTCGGTGTCAAGAGGTTTGCCATTATAAAGGGTAAGCCAGCTCTGTATTAACAATAGTGCATTTTCTAGAGGTGTATCATCGGAAGGTAGTCCCTTACCTCGCCATCATTGGGATCCAATCTCTATTACGTGCCTTACGGTTTTGATTGTAGAGCCTAGTGTTGAAATGCAAGATGCAAGCATGTCAGCTATTTCCTCTATTTAATTTAAACCTAGACACTATGATAATACCAGTGGATCTTGATATGAAATGTTTTGGTTATCGTAAGGTAAAAACCCATCCATTTTTATGTGTGGTGTAGTCTTACGAGATACCCTTTGTTTGAAAAGTTTTCAAATATAGACATCTGTTTGGTTGTTACTTGTTATCGAGTTTTACTCAAGCTGGTTTATCAGACTGACCCGAGCATTATTCCATGTAATGCCCGGGTCAGACAGAGCTTGTTTTACTAGGTTTAGCAGGAAACATCGGAGCTGGAGAAGAGCTGAATAACCAAGATGTATTCTTGTATTTTGCATCCGCTGTACTATAGAGTATATATGATTGGTCAATGTAAGGACAAGCTTCTATAATTGTCCAAATTTAAGGTAAGTCTAGATTGCTCCAATCTTGTGTATATAAATAAAGATGTTTTCTTTTTGTAAAGATCATTGTTGTATTACCTATTATTCGCTGCGTTGTGAGATTCTGTGTTGTCTAGTTTTCTAATTTCTTCTACCTTCTTCTTTCACCCTAACAAATCGTTATTTTCGACACTTGAATGTTCGGCATGTGATACAATAGACGTATTAGTATTTATTTTCAAGGGTCGAAAATCTAGTTCGTTACATTGGGTATCAGAGCTTAGGTTGAGCGAACACCTAGGCCTAATGGGGTAAGCTCATTAGGGATAGAACTAGTGATCCTAGATTGAGTGGAGTGTATTAAATATAAGAGCACGTATTTGTTAGTGTATAAAAATGTTTTGTATCGTGTTTATTTATCGATTAAGTGGCTTAAGAACTCTGGTTGAGACTTGGGATGCCATGGTATCGATAGAGGATTCCTAAACACCCGAACAAGGCAAACTGATACAATATCATTTAAAAATGATAAATGAAATAATTTTACCTAAGTTTATATTCAATATAAAGGAAAGTTTTCAAAATTAGTAGGCTATTGGTTGTAATTAATGTTAAGGAGCAATAATGGAAGTGTATTCTAAGGATATTTTACCATGATTAGTTAATAAGAAATGGGTATGTAAGAAAGACATAGATGGAGAAAGAGTTCGAAGAAGTGAACCACAAATTATTGAAAGGCTGATGGACAGGCCACCAAAGTAGTAATAGTTATAAGTGAGGAAGTATTAGGAGTTCAGATGAAGCCGACAACCTCACCCAAGAGTAATAGTGTCAATAATCGTTGAAAGATGAAATTCCTACAGCATTGGGAGAGTCACTGGGAAGACAAATCAGAAGAGGGTAGTAAAAAAAGGAAATTCTTCAAAAAGGGAAAAGAAATTAGTAGCTACCGCTGTCACAACATGGGACATACCATGGACTATTGTACCAAAGGAAAGGAAGGGCCACCAGTTCCAAAAGTTTGGGAGAAACATTGCTTCTTTTTCCAACAACTTGGAAACATCAAGAAAGATTGCCCTATGATTCAAAGAGCACTGCAAGTCGGAGGAATTATTAAGAAGAGACCAGCCACCTCGAGAGAGATAATTAAGAGAGTATATTCATGGAAACCAAAGGATAATAGTAGATAGGGATAAGTATCTTTAGTATGAACTCTTAATATGTAAGGTGTTTGGGAAGTTATGTATAATATGTATACCCTTAGAAATGTTTTGATTGATATGCAGTTATCTTTAGTTGCTTTTAAAACCTTTCTTTAAACTTATTAAATAGTTAGTAAGTTTTTGAAATTAGATGTTTGATATAAATTCAGGTAATCCAGTAATCATGAATATTAGATTTTTCGAAACTAAGGGATATATGGTTGAGGAAGATCAATCCCCAATGGACTTTGCTTCGCTCTGCCATGATTTAGAGATTCTAAGACAAAAGAAATTTGTGGGATCGGAATCGATCATAGAGGTTAATACTTGGTTAGGATGGTGTGATAAGCTAAGTAATGACATGATGAATTATATCCATGAATCATTCGAAAAGATGGTAAGTAATGCTCTACGGTTTGAAGATTTTTCTCCATAGCCATCTATTGCTGCACCAACTGAAGATAAGAAGAGCAAGTTCAAAGAAAAAGCTCCTAAATATGGTTGTTTTGGATATGGGGAAAAGGACCACTTTGTTAAAGAATGTAAGGTTGGTAAGAAAAAGAAATGGGAAAAGATGAAGGACTTCAAGAAGCAAAAGCTTGGAAAATAGATCGCACAAAGGAAATGTTATTATTGCCACTTAAAAGGCCACGCCATCAAGGATTGTCCAATGCTCAAGAAAGCGAAGCGACCTACACCATTTGTTATCCTCGCAGAACCATCTGCTTCAGTAGCGGAAAAAGTAGAAGGAGTTATGGAAGGATACGTTTATCCCCACGAAGATAAGGACTAGTATCCTAAGTTGTTCCATGTTTAGTATCTTCTGCCGTATATTATCTTTCGAAGTGCACTTCCCGTCTATAATGGATTCACTTTATGTGTGTCTAGGATAGTGTGTTGTTTGAATGATATTCAATCTATGTATCGTCTCTTCTATTGTTCTTAGTTGATATTAAATTTCATCCTAGTTTAACCTCTCTTGACCTTATAGATTGACAAAGACCGAAACTAATAAGGTTCATGGCTTTAGGTTATGTCAAACTCAATAGGTTAAGGGTTGACCCATCATAGGGTATTTTGACAAGAAGGCAGATTAATAAATGAAAATTGAATTCGAATTGATTTAATAAGAGGTTTTAAAAACTTGGTTTTATTAAACAGTATTTTGGATTTAAACATCTAAATAATTAGAATGAAATTAGATTTTAAAAGCAGATGTTATATATACTCTTAGGATGTAGAAGAGTATTCCATAAGAAAATTTTGGAATAATTTTGTAAATATAACTTAAATGGTTAAGCCTAAGTAGAGATTTTGTGAAATATTTGATATGTTGGGAGGATAGAAAATTATTTGTTAAAAAAATTCAAATGAATAATGTTGGGTGTTTTGGGATAGGACTTCGCCAAATTTCGAGAACGAAACTCTTTTGGTGGGGGAAGAATGTAACAACCTGCAAATTTATCAATTTGATAAATTATATTTATTTTTAAAATATTTAGATATGGGTTTAGAAGTAAGAAATAATAATGTCTTAAGTGATAAATAATAATAGTTATTTTGGTTGGGAAAAATATTGTGAACAAATTACCGACGTAAAATATTGATAATTTGTAAATATCATCCTAAGTAAAATATCGATAAAACAACTGGAAATCGTTTTATCGATAAAATTGCTTCTAAACAATAAGGATCGTGCATGACTCTAGACACATAC
This sequence comes from Allium cepa, assembly GCA_030765085.1. NCBI lineage: Eukaryota > Viridiplantae > Streptophyta > Magnoliopsida > Asparagales > Amaryllidaceae > Allium > Allium cepa. Next base: position 680,331,298 of record CM060938.1, read on the forward strand.
ACAAATATATGTACTCAAACAAGATTATGAAATAAAATAATTTATCATATTTTTGAAAAATAAAATGTATTTATGACATCGACAGTTGATATCATCGGTTTTATAATTTTCTTCGAACAATCAAGTTAAGTTTAAATATTAAATAAATGGGTTTTTATTTACAAATAAACCTATTTTAATTATTTAATAATGATGGTAAAATAATTTACCAAAATAGATAGTTCGTAGAAAATAGAAGATGTGACCGAAGAACGTTTTTCAAAATTTTGACTTTTGGACACCGGAAAGTTGTTGGGAATGTTGTTCGCCTTTGTGCACTATATACACACATATATAGTAGATAATTAACCATATGATAATATACTTAATTATGTATTATATTATGTTAATTATGCTTGGCAAGTGATGCGACAAGACATGGTTTTAAAATAATAACTTATATATATACACACACTAATTCATATCATTATCTCTTGTCATTTCCTTAAGTACCATCATCATTACCTATCATGGCATAGGAGATGTGACTAGGGAGGAAGAAACGCGACATATGAGAGGGAGGAAGGTGATAATGTGGCATGTCAAAATGATGACATGTTACAATATTTTAAACTAAGGATAAAATGATAATTTCCCCACTTTTCTTCATCTATAAATACATACCCACCCATACACACACATTTTTATCTACCTTCTTTCCATTTTCTAAAACTTCCTATCTAAAATTTCCATGGTTTCCAAAACCTTTCTAAGCATTTAAAAATCCTAAATTTTCACTTTAAATCTCTTCCGAATCTAGTTTAAACATTTCTATATTCATTTCTTCACTTTATTCTTCAAGAAACCAAACTCACACCCAACCGACACCACTACGCTGAGCCCCCACAAATCAGGTCAAGCCTATTTGAAGCTTAAAACCCCAGAAAATCTTCACTCTTCGAAGCTCATGTGTTGTTTCCAAAGTCTAGTCGAAGTTCGCTTTATGTTTGCAAAATTTCGGTGAGTAAAACTACTTTGTTTTGGAATTTTTTTTTACTTCACTATGGCATGTTATTGTGGTGATAATATGATGAGATAATTGAATGTTTATTATGTTGGTTGATGGCGATTGATGGATGTTTGTGTTGGTGCTGAATTTGAGATTTGAATGTGATGTTGTCGAGTTAGTAAGCATATAACCTTATGTTTATATTTGTGTTTCATTGTGATGTTAAAAATATGGTAGTATGGATGTATGATTATGATCTAAGAACCAAAGTACGTTAAGTTGAAACAAAGTTAGCAACTTTGTGTATTGCGACGGACGTGAGATCCGATTCAAAATCAAGAACCATGTTTTCTTGTTTTAAAGTTTGAAATTGTTTCAAAGTTTCTGTCTTTGTTTCTAGGTCTCAAAAACTATAAAAGTTATGTTCCTAAACTTGAAATAGGAAATGATAAGCAATTGTTTTTGCTTAAGTATGTTTAAGCGAACTGCGCTCATAGCGATAGTCACAATGGACGCAGTTCGACAAAATTTTCGATTTTCATTTTAAAACGTTTTCTTTTGAAATGGTTTTGCAAAAGTTTTTCAAAATAATTATTAATATAAAAAGAGATTAATTTTAGTTAAGTTAATATTTTATTATTTAATAAATTAATTAAGGTAATTCGAACTTAATTAATAATTAAGAAAGTGATTAGAGGTTAAGTAACACTTAAGGAAGTTTAATGACTAAGTATTGATTAATAAGGTTTTAACTAGTGGTTTATGAATACAAAAAGTAATTTAATGATTAATTACTATTTAATTAAGTTAGACAATTAATTATTATTTAATTTATTCGTTATTTGATTAGTTTTTAATTAATTAGGGTTTAGCCAATAATGAATTGATTTAACCTTAACTAAGATACATTAGGAAGTTAATTAGGACTTAGCCAAGTCCATTAAGCTAATTAAAGTTTAAATATGAATTAATCTTATTTAATTAAGATTAAATTAGTGTTTAGTCTAATTAAAAATATTTTAATCTTTTCGAAGATATTTTTAAAATTAATCGTTTGTATTTTAAATCAATCTTCTTTTCAGGCTAATTGATTTTAAATCAAAGGATTTCTCATCTGGACCATTAAGTTGCAAATGATTAAAGTAGCGATTATAATACATTGACACGTTTTATGGGAAGTAAATGACTTGTGTTTAGCACAAATGCTAAATATCGCTAATGTGATAAACACAAGGAAGTTAATTTCAATAAGCACGTAATGATAACTTAACCATATTGATACACTTATATATGTTCATTTTTCACCCGATTATGGGTTTACCTATATTTATAGCTTGTACATCTACCTATGATTAATTGTATGTTATGTGTGAATCCCTTGCATATCTGATGTTTGGCAGTATCTATGATATAACTTAGATAAGTTAAACCCAAATTTAATAATCCATTGTAGTCATTGAGCCTCTATTTGGTTTTGTAAAGTAAATATTTCATTTTCTTTTGAAATGGTCTATAAGGCTGGTCTATTTTGAACAAGATATGTGAAGAATAATTTGACAATTGGTTTGAGAAGTTTTATAAACTATTTTGGGGTATTTATAAAAGGAGTTTTAGAAATAGTTTTGAATGTTTATAAAAAGATTTTATAAATGGGTTTGGATGTCTATAAAGGGAAATTTATACAAGGATTATTGAAGATAATTACAGCATGAATTCGAGGTTTGGATTTCTTGAGGTTGACCTCTTAAAAAAAATGGTATTATGGAACATCCATTCCACACTTAACACCAAAGGAATAGTGCTTAGAGTTATATTTTTCTCCAATTTAAATAATGTAATTAAATTCTTTTAAGAGATTTGGAAATGGGAAATCTTATAAATGTTTTGTGAATATAATTATGTAAAGGTGATAAGTATATGAACGTTGATAAATGTTTGGGACAGGAGATTTATAAATGAAAATGTTTTCGAGGATTAGTGATTGCTTTGGGTAACTAAATCTCTAAATTTTGTTGTTGTTATTTGATTGTTAAATAACCGACTATCAAATTTGGACTAATTTGACTTAGGAAGTATGAACATAAAATTCGATTTTTAGACAAGAACTCGAATACTTACTTCTAAAAGACCTAGAAATGAGTCAATCAGAAACTACCATTTATTAGTACAGAGAGACCAGGATCGGATTTACATATTCAAAAGCCACTTTGAATCAACATGTACCTTCGAGTGGAAGACATCTTGATGATGATTGAAGATGGTGCTCTTTGGAGTACAAAGGTTAATGCTACTAATCCTTTAGGTGATTCCAAAATGGATGTAGTAGAGTTAGTGCCTTCGGTTTCATTCAAACCTAGAACGGACTTGTATGGATGAATGCTGGCATTGCATTGATGCCTGGAGGGCGATGTTAGCACTCTAAGATAGATTGCTATTCAGAATGATGAAATCTAGCCTCAAGCCTCACACACGGGAGGAATGGCAAAAACAGAGTATGCAACAAAGCTATGTGTTTAGCTACCATTAGGAGCGGCCACCCCCTTCTAGATGTCCCTTTCTGAGTTGGTTTGCGTGCAAACACTATGGTCATATAAGGCGTCGGCGTCAAGGGGGTTAGGTGATCCGGTCTGCCATGGTAAAGGAGGTAGCCGGCTCTGTGTTAGCATCAGTGCATTTTCTAAAGGTGTATCATCAGAAGGTAGTCCCTTACCTTGCCATCGTTGGAATCCAATCTCCAGTACATGCCTTACGGTTTTGATTGTAGAGCACAGCTTTGAAATACGAGATGCAAGCATTTCAGCTATTTCTTCTATTTACTTTAAACCTAGACACTATGATAGTATCACTAGATCTTAATATGAAACTTTTTGGTTATCGTAAGGTAAAAACCCATCCATTTTTATATACAGTGTGGTCTTATGACATACCCTTTGTTTGAAAAGTTTTTAAATGTAGAAATTAGTTTGGTTGTTACTTGTTATTGAGTTTACTCACACTGGTTTACCAGACTGACCTATGGTTGTATTACATATTACTCGCTGCGTTGTAAGATTCAAAGTGGTTTAGTTTTCTTCTATCTTCTACCTTCTTCTTTCTAACAAATCAGTATTTCCGGCATTTGAATGTTCAACATGTGATATAGTGGGCGTATTAGTGTTGATTTTCAAGGGACGAAAATCCGGTTTGATATATTTGGTATCAGAGCATAGGTTGAGCGAACACCTAGGCCTTTATGGGTAAGCTCATTAGGGATAGAATTAGTAATGTCCTAGATTGAGTGGAGTGTATTATATATAAGAGCATGTATTTGTTAGTTTATAAAAATGTTTTGCATTGTCTTGATTTATCGGTTAGGTGGCTTAAGAACTCTGGTTGAGACGTGGGAGCCACGGTATCGATAGGGGTTTTCTAAACACTCGAACAAGGCAAACCGACACAATATCATTTAAAAATGATAAATGAAATAATTTTACCTAAGGTTATATTTTATGTAAAGGAAAGTTTTCAAAATTAATAAGCTATTGGTTGTAATTAATGTTAAGGAGCAATAATGGAAGTGTATTCAAAGGATATTTTACCATGATTAGGTAATAAGAAATGGGTATGCAAGAAAGACATGGAGGGAGAAAGAGATCGAAGAATTGAACCACAAATTATGGAAAAGCTAATGGATAGGCCACCTGTAACGACCCGTAATTTTTCGATAATTAAAATAGCTAATTTAATAAGATTTCGTGTTTTAGTGTTAGAAAAAAATTGTAAGTCATTTGGAATAATAATAAATGTTGAATTCATTGGGTATAATAGAGTAATTGATTGATAAGTAAAATCTATTTAAAATCAAATATTGAATATTGATCAGGTAAATTGTTTAAATTAAAATTTTAAACTTATTGAATAATTGAATAACTGTAAAATGAAAATAATGTTCTAGATTGTGAATTGGTTTTAAAAGTTGAATCTTATAAGTTGAATTTCAATATTTCAAAAGATAATGAATTATTGGATACTCAAAATTGTTTAAAATTTAATACTTGAAATTTATTGAATAATTTAATAATGGGAATTGAATAACCGTATAATGGGAATGGTTGTTCTATAATTTTAATTCGTTTCAAAAGTTAAATTTTTTAAGTTTGTTTTGAATATCTCAAAAGATAGTGATTTAAGAATAATAAAAATTATTTAAATTTAATATTACAAATGTTTGAATAATTAAATTACGAATTTGATATGATTAATTTGATATTGAAATTTAATATATGAAAATAGGGTGAGTAATTGAAATTTGATTTTATATGATTCAAATTGATTTCCAAAGTGAATGTAAGTTATATTGGGATTATAATAGAGTTAATAAGATTTTAAAAATTGGAATTTGTTGGATAATTGAATAACGGGTTTAATATGATTAGAAATGATTTGTAAAATTTTATTTTATCATATTAAAGTTAGAATGATGTTATAGAACTTTTAAAATCGAATTGAAAGATTAGTTGTGAAAATTGAATATTTTAATATTTAATCGACTAGTGAAATAGCCATTTTTCAAACTGTCTCGGATTTCGACGATACCAGTTTCATCGGATCCGTAACGTGATACTATTGTAAGGTTTCAAATTTCAAGTCAATCAGATTAACCGTTTGTCCGGGACGAGCCAAAACGCATAAAAATTCGGTTAATCGGTTTAATTTTAAATTGAACATTTATTGCCATAACTCACACAGATGACCGAATTAGCTCCCAAAACATGTTCCATTGTGTTCGGAATGCGGGGTAAACCTTAGGAACGCCAACTGGCATGCTTCGTTTGGAGTTCGGGAAATTTTCGATGAATAGTGTACGTCGTTTTTCCTATAAAAGGCCCCATCTTTCACGATTTTTCACTCAAGCCCAGAACCCTAACCCTAGCCGCCATTATTTGTTCGATGGCCAGAAATGCATCGTCTTCTTCCCTTAATCTCTCAGAATCCATCATGAAATAGAGAAAGTTGTCAACTGCAACATTGAAGAGGACGATGAGATCTCGAGATCCATACGGAGATGATGATAAACGAAGCACTGTAGGGGTTCCAAGTCGGCCGCGTATGGCTACGGGTCGCACACGCTTCTCGAGCTTGGGGAGGCAAACTTGGCCAAACTACAGCCGAAGGTGGAGTGGAGGATGCTCGTTCGAATGGCACTTGTTGATCGACCTGAAGTTGATCGTGGAGGCCGCGATTTCTAACCATAGATGTCGTGCAAATGGGTTTAGCTTGCGTGTGTTTTCTGGAAGATGATACGCGCGTGGAAGAACATGACGCATGGCTTGGATCTGATGGTGATGGATTGAAGGGCTGTGATGCATTGTGGGTTAAAATTTATAAGAAATATGTTGTAAATTTTATGTTAAAAATTCGTGTAACTTCTAAAATTCGTATCCTTTTCATACGAGGTCGAAAACGCACGAAATGAATTGCGTTGCAATCGTTTTGTCGAGCACTACACTATGGAACCGGATTGGAGTCGTTTGGAGCTAGAGAAAATTTCAGATAAAATTAAACGTCCGTTTAATTTTATTCAGAATAAAACGCTGGAACTGCATTGAAATCAAGGTGAGTGTTTTATAACGCTCACAATGTACTGAATATCTTTATGCTAGTTAAATTTGACATTTTGTAGTGTTATGAATTTTGTTTGTCGTTGTTTGATAAATTTAATTACCATATAGATTGTCATTTGAATTAGCCGTTGAAAATTAAATTGACCATTAAAATTGAAATTGAAATTGAATTGCGATAAAATTACCTGACATTGATAACTATGAAATTGCTATGGATTGTATTGTCTATTGGATGATGTATTTCGATGGATACTATTGGTTGATATTTAAATGTTTAAATGTTTATTGCTTATATATAACCTGTTATGCATACATATGACAATATGATTGATTTAAGTGATATATATTCATCCCTGACATTTAATTGAAATAAATAATCACTTGGCCATAGGATAGAAAATTATATACGGACACCGGCTTGGCTAAATTAATAATTTTTGAAATCGTCGATTTAAAATAAATTTGAATGTTTTGATTTAAAGGTTATAAATAGAAATCGATTTATCGAATTTATCGAAAATTGAGTTTGAAATGTTGAAATAAATTTTGGTTAAAAGAAATTGTTAAATAATTAAAGTGAAGAATTTGAAACTTAAAATCGAGATATGATTGAATTTCGAAAAATTGATTTGTTTAAAGATTTAACCTTAATTCGAGATTTGAATATTACCAAGTAAAAGTGATATAAAAATGATATTTTGAAGTCGAGCTTGGAATTCAATCATATTTGAAATTTGGATTTAAACTGGGAAATTGATGGATAATTTGTTAAGTGTTATAAATTGATATTTTGGAAAAATCAAGCTCCGAATCGATATAAATTGAAATTGAATTAATTGAAAGTGAATATAAAATTTAATAAATTTGAAGTCAAAGCTGACGTTGATTGAATCGAAATCGAAATTGAATCGGTAGAAGGGAAACTGAAATTGTTTTGAATTGGGAAGTTAAAATTGAAACGGTTTGGTTTTGAAGCTGTTTTATTTTGTTTTCCAAATTACTCAGTTATATAAACCATTTCAAATACTTAAACTATTTCAATCTATTTTTTAATCTACTTAACCCAATTTAAATTATTTTAAACTAAGTTATCTATTTTAAATCCATTTTAAAGATCTAAGTATTTTTAGCTATTTTAATTATTTAAACTATTTTTAAAACTGCTTAAGACTATTTTCTAAAATTTCAAATAGGTAAATAAGGTGAAATGTTTATGTTTAAATCTTGAATGTAAATACGAATTGGTTTAAATGAAGTTGCAACCTAAATTGAAATTCGAAATGATTTTGAAATCGAAATGAGATATTGATGCGAAAAATGATTTTTGAAACGAAATCTTACATTTGAATAGATACGATGATATTTGAAATGGATTTGATTTTTAAAGCGAATATGATATTTTGATATCAATTTGAATCGATTTGAAATGTAAAAGAGCCAACGGTGTAATAATACGTAGTTATTAAAGAGACCGGGATCAGATATGGACATACTCTCTGTCGATACCGAAAACCACTTTAATAGCTATTATACGCAGAGTGTTAATCCAGAATGATGTGGATGGTTTGGTGAATGCGTTAACTGAAGAAAGAGAACGATTATTGGATGACCTCTAACATGACTAAAACAGGAGCCGCGCCGGGCCATTGAGGTTCGCCACCTCTAGCGGACACGCTTCTTCGATACCATTTCTATTACATTTGTGATTCGATTTGGGTGCACCCCTTGATTTGGGAGTGTTGTTTCGCGGTGTTGGGGTAGCTGCTGGCTATGCTCAACATCAGTCCGGATCACGCAACTACTAGTATCCTAGTTGGTATCGCCTCATGTACCTTGTCATACTGATTATCCTATTCACGACCACTACGTTTGGTTTTGTGTTATACCTATGGGGTACCCTCTGATAACTACCAGTTTACGGTGGGGCTTACGGTGCTGTATAGACTATGACATTATAAAAATGTGTTAAGGGGGATTATGGTAACGCCTTAACGCTATTTTGATACTTTATATTACTGATAGGCATTATCTACTTAGCGTACATTACTACATAGTAGATAGTTTAACGAATCCTTAAGAGATGGAAAATCCCGTAACATCTCTTAAGTTATTGCACGCACATTGACACTGGATAGGAGATGTCAAACCCCGTAAACATCCCTGACGCCATTACACTCATATTTATTTACGATTGATTTAACTTTCATAAGGATATTTAGTCCTGACTCGAGTGTTTTGTCTTTTCATTACGCTCGGGTCAGTCCTGAGTTTTTTTCCAGATTTTTGAAGATCTATTCTGGAGGATGAAGACGAAGATTTGGTATACTATTACTATTATTACCCTTGCATCATGCTATCTGCTGCATTATTTTAATTATTCTGTTGTATATGTATAAATCTGATAAATGTTGTATAAATAATTGTCAAAGTATAGTAAACAGTTTCATGAACTGTTTATTTGACTATTATATTTCATCGTTCCACTGCGAGATTCTGTGATGTTTCATTTCCTTTATTTCTCTTTCTTTTATTTTCTTATTTACCCCCAATAACCATCTGCCCTTTTGAATGGTTTGGAATCGACATGTGTATTTGATCATCGGTTTAAACTGTTCTAAAAGGCGGGTCGTTACAGTTGGTATCAGAGCTTTAGTTTAGCGATAACCTTAGCTTTGTGGGGTCTAACTCTTTATAAATAGGGTAGTAATACCCTATGATGAGTCGCTGAGTGTATATATATGAGAGAGCGTATTTGTTAGTGATATAAAATGTTTTATATTGTATCGGTTGATTTGTTTAGTGGCTTATGGATTCTGGTCCATACGAGTAATTAACATCATTGATAGGGATCTCTAAACACTTAAACAGAACAATTCGACATAGTATTGTTTTGAAATTGGGTAAATGAAATAATTTTGCTCTAATTATATTTTGTATATAAAGAATTTTTTTTAGAAATTATTGTGACTTATCTAGCTTACCTGGTTGTTAGGAATGAAAATATTGGTTATTATCATTAATTGGATATTGTAATTTAATAAATAAGGTGAATTACAAAATGAACAATGATGAAACAACTTGTGGATTGTTTTAAGAAAATGCATATAAGAATATTTTATAAAGGTGACTTATGAATTAAAACAGATTTAAATTGGAAAATGTTGAATTTAAGACCCGGAGATTTTGAAAAATGGTTCTCAAAGTTTTGAAGAAATATATAGTAATATTAGTTGGAAATTGTTTATGGAAATATTTTGAAAGGATTTTTAAAGGAAGGAATGAATTCAGTACTCCTCTCTTGTGTCGCTGGAAAATAATTTCGGTAACGACTGCGCAACATCATCGACTTTCATTTTCGAGTCTCAAAGTGGGGAAGACTTCTAAGAAGTTTTGCTTTTCTTCAAAATTATTTTGGGTAAATGGGTTTTGGTTTAAACTCCAAAGGTATGATTTGATATATTAAATATATAAGTATATATGTTTATTTCAAACGATTTGAAAAGAACCGGGCATTTAAAATTCTAAGTTATGTTAATTAGAAATTTTCAAATTATTGAATGAAATGTGAATAACCAGAATTTATAAAATAAGAGGGTTAAGATATCCAAGCTATTGTTTGGGAAAACTTTAAAGTTGAAAGGTAAAGAGGATTTAAATAAATTAAACTTGTGAACATTCTAATTAATTAAAATGAAATTCTATAAATTTGTATAATACCAAATTTGCATTCTGATAACATATAACAAGACTTACCAAATGTTAAAAGTTAAAATGATGTTTTGGATATGTAATGAGATATTGTACAAATAAACAGAACCTAAAAATAATTGAAGTATACAAGTAAGGAAAACTCAAAAGGAATTAAAATGTATATAAATGAAAATTTTGGTTGTGATAAAAATGTTATATACTTAGCATGAAATGATTAATGGATAAATGGAACAAGTAAGTGAACTTAAGAAAGAAGACAAATGAATTGTATAATATCTTTTGTAAATTGGTTATAGAAAATAAATATAAATTGCATTGAATTTTTTTTTTGAATTTGTAACCTTTAAGATAACTGTAAACAAAGAAAAGTCATTTATGAGAGGTTAGACTTTTATAGGATGATTAATAGACTAAAGTGTCGGTTAATAAAATGTTCCACAAATGAATTCGTTATTAAATGAAATTATGAAAATAAAAAAATGAAAACAAAGGAATTTCTTATAGCTTAGAATCAAGTGGAAAATGAATATGAATTTAATTAAATTATATAGAATGTTTAAAATGAACTTGAGTAAGCAAATTCTTTGATATGATGTTTGAGAAAAGATAATGTTAAAGAATATGATGTGTAAAGAATTGAATATACTAACTGAATAATAGATTGTGAGTAATTAAGTGAAAAAAATATATATAAGTCAATAAAATAATTTAGTATAGATCAATTGGATAGAAATCCATTGGAAGGTAATACGTGATTTTGTGCGCGTATTATTTTATTCGCATAACGATTTGATCCAAATTCGAGCACAAAATTTCGGGATGATCTATATCGATCCAAGTTAGGATTTTCCACTCGATTCTCGACGGCGAACCCTTGATATGGATTTTTGGTTTGATCCTGGAATTCTCTATCATAGTATATGGCTATGCAAGGAGAGTAACAGTTTTCAACCAAGGAACCAAATCTGAGTCCGCAATAGAGAGTTGTGTGAACGATACTAGTTTGGAAGTGAAATTGCGTGATCAAATAAGTGATTAGATTTGATATTGCTCACGGATGATATATGTACGACTTACAGACTTAATTAAAGTCAATATTGGAAATTTAAGATGCCAAATATAAAATGATTCTTTTGAATTTATATAACAGGATATATATGTAAAAGAGATAAACCAAATTGAATGAAAAATTAATAATTGGTTATGTTGGGTATGATTTGGTTATATGATTGTTAGTTGATTTTATATAATTCATTAACTGTAAATTGAAAGCCATAAGTCATTGAAATCAAATTGGAAGTTAAATGAATTTAAATAGAATTTAATTTGATTCAAATTGGAAGTGAACTAATGTAAATATAAATTAGTTAATGGTAACTAATTGAATTGAGAATGAATGTTAGTAAAATCCAACGTTAATGAATCAACTGTGGTTAAAATTGAAACCCAAGTCAATAAATATTAATGAGAAGTGAATTTATATTGATCTGTTATGGATTTGTTGGATGGTAGTTGGATGATAATTGATTGATGGTTGCATTTGTTGCTTTTGTTGCATTTGCTATGTTGGCATATGTAGTTGTTATGTTGTCATATGATGTATATTGATATTATTTTCATATATGCATGTTTCTCATAGTTTGTTGAGTGCTTAGTAGGTGCGGATTGTGCTTGCTTCGCATTTGGAGCTCGCTTTCGCGCTATATTAGTCGTATATGCCCGCTAATAAAATATAAGGTACATGTTTATTTTTGTCATTGGATTTGGTGATTTTTGATGAGCCACTTGGCTTTTGATTTTCTTTTGTTGGTTTGGGGCTCGTAGAGGCGTTTTGTAGCTGTACCGATCGAGCCGCGCAAAGGAGAATCTGCCGAAATTTTCCATAAATCCGGGTGTTAGAAAAATTTTCAAGTTTTAATTTTTTTTATAACTTGTTTTGATAACTAACTTTTAAAGTTAGAAAGCCGTTCGGAGTAACTTAGTCGAAGCGTAGTTATGACTTTATAAGTGGAATTTCATTGTTTTATAAGTTGGTAACTTTGAATAAGATATATCTAGTGTTGAATTCTGTACTTAGTTCCTTTTCCCTTCTTTTTCCTTTTCGGGGACGAAAAGTTTTGAGTGGGGGAGAGTGTAACGACCCGTAAATTTTCGATAATTAAAATAGCTAATTTAATAAGATTTCGTGTTTTAGTGTTAGAAAAAAATTGTAAGTCATTTGGGATAATAATAAATGTTGAATTCATTGGGTATAATAGAGTAATTGATTGATAAGTAAAATCTATTTAAAATCAAATATTGAATATTGATCAGGTAAATTGTTTAAATTAAATAATTAAACTTATTGAATAATTGAATAACTGTAAAATGAAAATAGTGTTCTAGATTGTGAATTGGTTTTAAAAGTTGAATCTTATAAGTTCAATTTCAATATTTCAAAAGATAATGAATTATTGGATAATCGAAATTGTTTAAAATTTAATACTTGGAATTTATTGAATAATTTAATAATGGGAATTGAATAACCTTATAATGGGAATGGTTGTTCTATAATTTTAATTCGTTTCAAAAGTTAAAATTTTAAGTTCGTTTTGAATATCTCAAAAGATAGTGATTTAAGAATAATAAAAATTATTTAAATTTAATATTACAAATGTTTGAATAATTAAATTCCGAATTTGATATGATTAATTTGATATTGAAATTTAATATATGAAAATAGGGTGAGTAATTGAAATTTGATTTTATATGATTCAAATTGATTTCCAAAGTGAATGTAAGTTATATTGGGATTATAATAGAGTTAATAAGATTTTAAAAATTGAAATTTATTGGATAATTGAATAACGGGTTTAATATGATTAAAAATGATTTGTAAAATTATATTTTATCATATTAAAGTTAGAATGATGTTATAGAACTTTTAAAATCGAATTAAAAGTTTATTTGTGAAAATTGAATATTTTAATATTTAATCGACTAGTGAAATAGCCATTTTTCAAACAGTCTCGGATTTCGATGAAACCAGTTTCATCGGATCCGTAATGTGATACTATTGTAAGGTTTCAAATTTCAAGTCAATCGGATTAACCGTTTTTCCGGGGCGAGCCAAAACGCATAAAAATTCGGTTAATCGGTTTAATTTTAAATTGAACATTTATTGCCATAACTCGCACAGATGACCGAATTATCTCCCCAAACACATTCCATTGTGTTCGGAACGCGGGGTAAACCTTAGGAACGCCAACCGGCACGCTTCGTTTGGAGTTCGGGAAATTTTCGATGAATAGTGTACGTCGTTTTTCCTATAAAAGGCCCCATCTTTCACGATTTTGCACTCAAGCCCAGAACCCTAACCCTAGCCGCCATTATCTGTTCGATGGCCAGAAATGCATCGTCTTCTCCCCTCAATCTCTCAGAAACCATCATGAAATAGAGAAAGTTGTCAACTGCAACATTGAAGAGGACGATGAGATCTCGAGATCCATACGGAGATGATGATAAACGAAGCACTGTAGGGGTTCCAAGTCGGCCGCGTATGGCAATGGGTCGCACACGCTTCTCGAGCTTGGGGGGGGGGGAGAACTTGGCCAAACTACAGCCGAAGGTGGAGTGGAGGATGCTCGTTCGAATGGCACTTGTTGATCGACCTGAAGTTGATCGTGGAGGCCGCGATTTCTAACCCTTGATGTCGTGCAAATGGGTTTAGCTTGCGTGTGTTTTATGGAAGATGATACGCGCGTGGAAGAACATGACGCACGGCTTGGATCTGATGGTGATGGATTGAAGGGCTGTGATGCATTGTGGGTTAAAATTTATAAGAAATACGTTGTAAATTTTATATTAAAAATTCGTGTAACTTCTAAAATTCGTATCTTTTTCATACGAGGTCGAAAACGCACGAAACGAATTGCGTTGCAATCGTTTTGTCGAGCACTACGCTATGAAAATGGATTGGAGTCGTTTGGAGCTAGAGAAAATTTCAGGTAAAATTAAACGTCCGTTTAATTTTATTCGGAATAAAACGCTGGAACTGCATTGAAATCAAGGTGAGTGTTTTATAACGCTCACAACGTATCTTTATGCTAGTTAAATTTGACATTTTATAGTGTTATGAATTTTATTTGTCGTTGTTTGATAAATTTAATTGCCATATAGATTGTCATTTGAATTAGCCGTTGAAAATTAAATTGACCGTTAAAATTGAAATTGAAATTGAATTGCGATAAAATTACCTGACATTGATAACTATGAAATTGCTATGGATTGTATTGTCTATTGGATAATGTATTTCGATGGATGCTATTGGTTGATATTTAAATGTTTGGATGTTTATTGCTTATATAACCTGTTATGCATACATATGACAATATGATTGATTTAAGTGATATATATTCATCCCTGACATTTAATTGAAATAAATAATCACTTGGCCATAGGATAGAAAATTATATACGGACACCGGCTTGGCTAAATTAATAATTTTTGAAATCGTCGGTTTAAAATAAATTTGAATGTTTTGATTTAAAGGTTATAAATAGAAATCGATTTATAGAAATCGAATTTATCGAAAATTGAGTTTGAAATGTTGAAATAAATTTTGGTTAAAAGAAATTTTTAAATAATTAAAGTGAAGACTTTGAAATTTAAAATCGGGATACGATTGAATTTCGAAAAATTGATTTGTATAAAGATTTAAGCTTAATTCGAGCTTTGAATATTACCAAGTAAAAGTGATATAAAAATGATATTTTGAAGTCGAGCTTGGAATTGAATCATATTTGAAATTTGGATTTAAACTCGAAAATTGATGGATAATTTTGTTAAGTGTTATAAATTGATATTTTGGAAAAATCAAGCTCCGAATCGATATAAATTGAAATTGAATTAATTGAAAGTGAATATAAAATTTAATAAATTTGAAGTCAAAGCTGACGTTGATTGAATCGAAATCGAAATCAAATCGGTAGAAGGAAAACTGAAATTGCTTTGAATTGGGAAGTTATAATTGAAACGGTTTGGCTTTGAAGCTGTTTTATTTTGTTTTCCAAATTACTCAGTTATATAAACCATTTTGAATACTTAAACTATTTTAATCTATTTTTTAATCTACTTAACCCAATTTAAATTATTTTAAACTAATTTATCTATTTTAAATCCATTTTTAAAGATTTAAGTATTTTTAACTATTTTAATTATTTAAACTATTTTTAAAACTACTTAAGACTATTTTCTAAAATTTCAAATAGGTAAATAAGGTGAAATGTTTATGTTTAAATCTTGAATGTAAATACGAATTGGTTTAAATGAAGTTGCAACCTAAATTGAAATTCGAAATGATTTTGAAATCGAAATGAGATATTGATGCGAAAAATGATTTTTGAAACAAAATCTTACATTTGAATAGATACGATGATATTTGAAATGGATTTGATTTTTAAAGAGAATATGATATTTTGATATCAATTTTGAATCGATTTGAAATGTAAAAGAGCCAACGGTGTAATAATACGTAGTTATTAAAGTGACCGGGATCAGATATGGACATACTCTCTGTCGATACCGAAAACCACTTTAATAACTATTATACGCGGAGTGTTGATCCAAAATGAAGTGGATGGTTTGGTGAACGCGTTGACTGAAGAAAGAGAACGATTATTGGATGACCCCTGACATGACTAAAACAGGAGCCGCGCCGTGCCATTGAGGTTCGCCACCTCTAGCGGACACGCTTCTTCGATGCCATTTCTATTACATTTGTGATTCGATTTGGGTGCACCCTTTGATTTGGGAGTGTTGTTTCGCGGTGTTGGGGTAGCTGCTGGCTATGCTCAACATCAGTCCGGATCACGCAACTACTAGTATCCTAGTTGGTATCGCCTCATGTACCTTGTCATACTGATTATCCTATTCGCGACCACTACGTTTGGTTTTGTGTTATACCTATGGGGTACCCTCTGATAACCACCAGTTTACGGTGGGGCTTACGGTGCTGTATAGACTATGGCATTATAAAAATGTGTTAAGGGGGATTATGGTAACGCCTTAACGCTATTTTGATACTTTATATTACTGATAGGCATTATCTACTTAGCATACATTACTACATAGTAGATAGTTTAACGGATCCTTAAGAGATGGAAAATCCCGTAACATCTTTTAAGTTATTGCACGCACGTTGACACTGGATAGGAGATGTCAAACCCCATAAACATCCCTGACGCCGTTACACTCATATTTATTTACGATTGATTTAACTTTCATAAGGATATTTAGTCCTGACTCGAGTGTTTTGTCTTTTCATTACGCTCGGGTCAGTCCTGAGTTTTTTTCAGATTTTTGAAGATCTATTCTGGAGGATGAAGACAAAGATTTGGTATACTATTACTATTATTACCCTTGCATCATGCTATCTGCTGCATTATTTTAATTGTTCTGTTGTATATGTATAACTCTGATAAATGTTGTATAAACAATTGTCAAAGTATAGTAAACAGCTTCATGAACTGTTTATTTGACTATTATATTTCATCGTTCCGCTGCGAGATTCTGTGATGTTTCATTTCCTTTATTTCTCTTTCTTTTCTTTTCTTATTTACCCCAATAACCATCTGCCCTTTTGAATGGTTTGGAATCGACATGTGTATTTGATCGTCGGTTTAAACTGTTCTAAAAGGCGGGTCGTTACACCACCAAAGTAGTAACCGTTCCAAGTGAAGAGATGTTGGGAGTTCAGAAGAAGCTGACAACCTCACCCAAGAGTAATAATGTCAATAATAGCCAAAGGAGAAAATTCCTACCATGTTGGAAGAGACCTTGGGAAGACAAATCAGAAGAGGGTAGTCAACAAAGGAAATTCTTCAAAAAAGGAAATGAAATTTGTTGCCACCACTGTCACAAGACGGGACATACCATGGACTATTGTACCGAAAGAAATGAAAGGCCAGTATTTCTTAAAATTTAGGAGAAATATTGCTTCTTTTTCCAATAACTTGGACACATCAAGAAAGATTGCCTCATGATTCAAAGATCACTTCAAGTCGGAGAAATTATTAAGAAGAGACCAACCACCTTGAGAGTGATAATTAAGGTAATATATTCCTGGAAATCAGAGGATAATAGTAGATGGGGATAAGTATCTTTAGTATGAACTCTTAATATGTAAGGTGTTTGGGAAGTTATGTATAATATGTATACCCTTGGAATTGTTTTGAATGATATGTAGTTATCTTTAGTTGCTTTTAATACCCTTTCTTAAACTTATTAAATAGTTAGTAAGAGTTTGAAATCAGATGTTTGATATGAATTCAGGTAATCTAAGAATCATGAATGCTAGATTTTTCGAAAGTAAGGGATATATGGTTAGGGAAGATCAAAATCAAATGGGCTTTGCTTCATTGTGCTATGATTTTGAGATTTGAAGTTAAAGGAATTTCTTGGGTTCATAATCGATCATGGAGGTTAAGAATTGGTTGGGATGGTGTGAGAAGCTACGTAATGACATGATGAATTATATCCATGGATCATTAGAAAAGATGATAAGTAATGCTCTAAAGTTGTAAGATTTTGCTCAACAGCCATCTACTGCCGCACAACTAAAGATAAGAAGAGCAATTTCAAAGAAAAAGCTCCCAAATATTGTTGTTTCGGATATGAGGAAAAAGATCGCTTTGTTAAAGAATATTAGGTTGGTAAGATGAAGAAATGGGAAAAGATGAAGGCTTTTGAGAAGCATAAGCTTGGAAAATAGATCATATAAAGGAAATGTTATTTTGCCACTTAAAGAGCCACACCGTCAAGGATTGTCCAATGCTCAAGGTAGGGGTGCATCCTAGACTATTTGTTATTCTCATAGAACCATCTGCTTCGGTAGCAGAAAAAGGAAAGGGAGTTATGGAAGGATCAGTTCAGTTCAAGAAGATAAGGACTAGTATTAAGATAGTATCCTATATTGTTCCATGTTTAGTATCTTCTGTTGTATATTATCTTTTGAAGTGCACTTCCTTTCTACGATGGAGTCACTTGGTGTGTATATAGAATTATGTGTTGTTTGAATGATATTCTATCTATGTATCGTTTCTTCTATTGTTCTTAGTTGATATTAATTTTCATCCCATTTTTACCTCTCTTGACCTTGTAGATAGACAAAGACTAAGACCAATAAGTTCTTGCTTTAGGTTATGTCAAACTCAGTAGGTTAAGGGTTGACCCATCATCGGGTATTTTGACTAGAAGGTAGATTAATAAATGAAAATTGAATTCGAATTAATTTGATAAGAGGATTTAATAAACTTGGTTTTTATTAAACAGTATTTTGGATTATAACATCTAAATGGTTAGAAGCAAATTAGATCTTAAAATCAGATGTTACTCTTATGATGCAGAAGAGTATTCCACAAGAAAATTTTAAAATAATTTTGTAAATATAACTTAAATGGTTGAACCTAAGTAGAGATTTTGTGAAATATTTTTACATGTTAGGAGAGTAGAAAATCATTTGTTAAAAATATAATTTTCAAATGAATAATTTTACATATTTTGGGATAGGACTTTGGCAAATTTTGAGGACGAAATTTTTTAAGGGAGGAAGAATGTAACGACTTGCAAATTTATCACTTAGATAAGTTATATTTATTTTTAAACTATTTAGATACGGGTTTAAAAGTAAGAAATAATCATGTTTTAAGTGATAAATAATAAGAGTTATTTTGGGAAAAATATTGTGAATAAATTATCGAGGTAAAATATTGATAATTTGTAAATATCGTCCTAGGTAAAATATTGGTAAAACAACCGGAAATCATTTTATCGATAAAACTACTGTTGATCAATAAGGATCGTGCATGACTCTGGGAACATACATGAATATATGTATTCAAACAAGATTATAAAATAAAATATTTTATTTTATTTTTGGAAAATTATATGTATTTATGACATCGATAGTTGATATCATCGGCTTTATATATTTCTTCAAAAATTCAAGTTAGGTTTAAATATTAAATAAATGGGTTTTTATTTACGAAGAAACTTATTTTAATTATTTTATAATGATGGTAAAATATATTTTAGAAATAGTTTACCAAAATAGAGAGTTCGTAGAAAAATAGAAAATGTGGTCGAAGAACGCTTTTCGGAATTTCGACTTTTCGACACCGGAAAGTTGTTAGGAACGTTGTTCCCTTTATGCACTATATACACATATATATTAGATAATTAACCACATAATAATATACTTAATTATGTACTATCCTATATTTATTATGTTTAGCAAGTGATGTGACAAGACATGGTTTTAAAATAATAACTTATATATACTAAATCATATCATTATCTCTTTTCATTTCCTTAAGTACCATCATCATTACCCATCATGGCTTCGAGGATGTGACTAGAGAGGGGAGAGATATAACATATAAGGGGAAGGAAAGTGGTGATGTGACATGTCAAAATGGAAACATTTTATGATATTTTAAACTAAGGGTAAAATGGTAATTTCCCCACTTTTCTTCTTCTATGAATACGCACTCATACACACACATTTTTGTTTACATTTTCTCCTTTATTTTCTAAAGCTTCCTCTCGAAAATTTCCATGGCTTCCAAAACCTTTCTAAGTATATAAAAATCATAACTTTTCACTTTAAATCACTTTTGAATCTAGTTTAAACTTTTCTATATTCATTTCTTCACTTTATTCTTCAAGAAAACAAGCTCACACCCACCCCACCCCACCCCACTTGGCCGAGCCTCCATACATCAGGCCGAGCCCATTTGAAGCTCAAAATATATCAAATCTTCACTCTTCGAAGTTCGTGTGTTGTTTCCATAGTCTAGTCGAAGTCCGCTTTGTGTTTGCGGAGTTTCGGTGAGTAAAACTACTTTTTTTGGAAAAGTTTTTAACTTTACTATGATGTGTTATTGTGGTGATAGTATGATGGTAAAATTGAATGGTTATTATGTTGGTCGATGGTGATTGATGGATGTTTGCGTTTGGTGTTGAATTCGTAATTTGAATGTAATGTTGTCGAGTTAGCAAGCATATAACCTTATATTTGTATTTGTGTTTCATTGTGATGTTAAAAGTATGGTAGTATGGATGTATGGTTCTAATCTAAGATCCAAAGTATGTTGATTTGAACTAAAGTTAACAACTTTGTGCGATGCGATGGAGGTGAGATCTGATTCAAAATCGAAAACTATATTTTCTTGTTTTAAAGTTTGAAAATTGTTTCAAAGTTTCTATCTTTGTTTTTAAGTCTCAAAATTTTAAAAGTTATGCTTATAAACATGAAATAGGAAATAATAAGCAAGTGTTTTCGTTAAAATATGTTTAAGCGAACTGCGCTCATAGCGATACTCGCTATAGATGCAGTTCGCGCTCATACCGTTAGTCGCTATGGGCGCAGTTCGACAAAATTTCCCATTTTCGTTTTAAAACATTTTCTTTTAAAATGGTTTTGCAAAAAATTTTAAAACTAAATTAGTAATATAAAAGTGATTAAGTTTAGTTAATTTAATATTTTATTACTTGATAAATTAATTAAATGTAATTATCACTTAATTAGTAATATAAAAAGTGATTAAGTTTAGTTAAGTTAATATTTTATTACTTAATAAATTAATTAAAGATAATTAGCACTTAATTAGTAATTAAGTAAGTGATTAGAGGTTAGTTAACACTTAAGGAAGTTTAGGGGCTAATTATTGATTAATATGGTTTAACTTGTGATTTATGAAGATAAAAAGTAAGTTAAACCCAAATTTAATGATCCATCGTAGTTTTTGAGCCTCCGTTTGGTTTTGTAAAGTAAATATTTCATTTTCTTTTGAAATGGTCTTTGAATCTATTCTATTTTGAACAAGATATTTGAAATGATTTGATAACTGGTTTGAGAATTTTTATAAATAATTTTGAGGTATTCATAAAAGGAGTTTTAGAAATAGTTTTGAATGTTTATAAAAAGATTTTATAAATGGATTTGGATGTCTGTAAATGGAAATTTATAAAAGGATTATTGAACATAATTACAATAGAAATTTGAGGTTTGGGTTTCATAAGGCTGTCCTTTAAAAAAAGGGTGGTATGGAACATCCGTTCCACACTTAACACCGAAGGAATAGTGCTTAGAGTTATCATTTTCTCTAATTTAAATAATGTGGTTAAATTCGTTTAAGAGATTTGGAAATGAGATCTTATAAATGTTTTTTGAATATACTTATGCAAAGGAAAGAAGTGTATGAATGTTGATAATTGTTTGGGATAGGAGATTTATAAATGAAAATGGTTTTGAGACTTAGTGATTGCTTCGGGTAATTAAATCTCTAGACTTTTTTTTATTTGATGGTTAAAACCGACTATCAAATTTGGCCTAATTTGACTTAGGAAGTATGAATGAAAAATTCGAGTTTTCGATAAGGACTCGAATACTTACTTCCAAAAGACCCAGAAATGAGTCAACCGGAAATTATCTTTTATTGGCACGGAGAGACCGAGATCGGATTTATATCCGAAACCACTTTGAACCAACATGTACTTCGAGTGGAAGACATCTTGATGATGATTGAAGATGGTGCTCTTTGGAGTGCAAGAGCTACTACTAATAATCCTTTAGGTGATTCTAAAATGGATGCAGTAGAGTTAGTGCCTTCGGTTTCATTCAAACCTAGAACCAACTTGTATGGATGAATGTTGCATTGCATTGATGCCTGAAAGGCGGTGTTAGCACTTCAATATAGATTGCTATTCAGAAAGGTGAAACATAGCCTCAAGCTTCACATTCGAGGGGAATGGATAAAATAGGGTATGCAACAGAATTATGTGGTTAGCTATCACTAGGAGTGGTCGCCCCATTCTAGATGTCCCTTTCTGAGTTGGTTTGCACGCAAACACCATGGTCGTATAAGGCCTCGGTGTCAACGGGGTGAGGTGATCTGGTCTGCCATGTTAAAGGGGCAACCGACTCTATGTTAGATTCCGTACATTTTCTAGAGGTGCATCATCGGAAGGTAGTCTCTTACCTTACCGTCGTTGGGATCCAATCTCCAGTACGTGCCTTACGATTTTGATTGTAGAACATAGTTTTGATTGTAGAACTTAGTTTTGAAATACGAGATGCAGGCATTTCGGTTATTTCCTCTATTTACTTTAAACCTAGACACTATGATTATATCACTAGATCTTTGTGACAACCCTGGTTTTGATGATTACCTGTAATATTAAATTATAACAGTGGCTATAATTTAATATTGAGAAAAAAAATTGAAGATATAAAATTGTTTATTTGGAACAAATAATGGATTTTAAATATAAAATGTGAAAATAAAGTTTTATAAACTTTATTTTGGTTTTGTGACAAAAAATGAGTGAAATATGATTTCTAATTTGAGAAATACACCAATTCTAGTAATTATTTCCAAGTGTTTCTTTTATTAATTTTAAATGAAGAATTTGATTTTATATGTGTATATTATAAATAAAAAGAAGGAATTTTGTTTAAAAATAAGTTTGGATGTAAAATTGAGGTTAAAATGGTATGTTGTATTTTATTACAAAAGAAAATAATTTTTGTGTAATTTTTTGTGTTAAAGAAATAGAGTTTTATGTAAACATTTTTATAAATTGTGTATTTATTTTAAAATAATTTTTTTTGATAATATAAATATTTTTAACTAAATTATTCTTTTTATTAGTTGTAAAATGTTTTGTTAAACATTAAAATATGGTTGTATAATTTTATTGTGTTAAAATTGTGTAAAAATATGATTTTACACAAGTGTGTATCAGTGTATATGTGATTTAGAGATAATTGACTTTCTTAGGCTAATTAATTTGGTTTTGGGTCTAAACCCATTAACTTATGCAAGCCTTATGCAGAAAACATCTTTCTTTCCTCTTTACTTTGTACGTACAGTGAAAGCTTTCTCAAACAAAACAGAAGAAAAACTTTACTCTCTTAAAACTTAGGCCTTCAATCTTCAATTAAATTAATCCTTTGTTGTAAATTATTAAAATTAAAGCTCTTTTTCATAGGTAATCAGTTCCAAAACATAGGTTATTTCATCAAATTTTGATTTTTATGATTTTTGATTGTCTGTAGTTTCTTTGTTTGTGTTGCATGTCTATATATTTCTATTTTACAGGCTGCTAAAACTATCTCAAAAGGAAAGCCTTCATCTTTCTTCATCTTTCACAAAGTTTGCTTAATTTGCTCTTCAATTTGCAAAGGCGAGTGCTACACTCACATCATCTAGCTGAAGCAATGAGATGCAGGCTGAAAAACGCTAAGAAATTGCTTGCTTTTTAGTTTCCAGTAAAATAGTTATGAGTTGCTTCTTTGTATGTCCATATCTTCTTATTCCTATGTCGAAATTCATTGATTCTTTTTTTATTTGAAAGTTGAAGTTTTCTACTATGAGAATATCAATTTTATGTTAATCTCAGTTCGTTTGTTCTTTTATTCCATGCTTGTAAGTTGAACCCAAGATGGTTTTCAGGCCTGTACACATTTTCGTTTTCTGAGCTGCTGCAAACATGACTTGAGTTCATATTTGAGATAGTGTATCTCTTTCATTTCCTGTCAGAATTCATCGACTCTTTTTTATTTGAAAGTTAAAATTTTATACCATGTGCAAACCGATTTTTAGTTCAATTTGAGGACATTTGGTCATCTGTTTCATTCCTGTATGTTAAACCCAAGATGGCTTTCAGGCCTGGGCACATTTTTGTTTTCTGAGCTGCAACAAATGTGGCTTGAGTCCATGTTTGAAACAGCGTGTCTCTTTCATTTCCTATCGGAATTCATCTATTATTATTTTATTTCAAGTTAAAATTTTCTACTATACGCATAACAATTTTCAGTTCAATCTGAGGATGTTAGGTCATCTGTTTCATGCATGTAAGTTGAACCCGAGATGGTTTTCAGGCGTGGGCACATTTCCGTTTTCTTTGCTGCAAACATGGCCTCGGCCATATTTAAGACAGCATATCTTTTTCATTTCATATTGGAATTCGTTGATTCTTTTTTTATTTTAAAATTAAAGTTTTCTACTATGGGCATACCAGTTTTCAGTTTAATCTGAAGTAATTTGGTCACCTGTTCCATGCCTGTAAGTTGAACCTGAGAGGGTTTTCAGACCTGGGTAAAATTCAACATGGCCTGAGTCATGTTTTAAATTTCATATCTTTATCAGTCCATGTTGGAATTCGGTGATTCTATTTCCAATTCAAAGATAAATTTTTCTACTTTGTGCGTATCGAATTTCAGACCATTCTGAGGTAATTAAGCCATTCAATTATGTCTAAAAATTTAATCCGAGAAGGTTTTTAGACCTGGGTATTTGTGATAACCCGGATTTCTGGGCATCTGGAATTAATAATATAATTAGGTTAATTAATAGAAATACTGAATTTATAGATTAAACAAATCTGATCAAATAAATACCTATATTGGTAATTAGCAGAATTTAATTTATTAAAACAATAATTTGCAAATTAAAACAAATAAATTAGGCTAATTAAAGGTGTCTGAATATATATGTAAGTGGATTGGAAACTATAATAATAGTTGAACAAATAATTGATTGTTTATATGTATTTAGATATGAATAAATAGAATCATTACTACAAATTAGATTTTAAGATCTAAATTTAAAACTTTGATCTAATTGGAACTTAAAAGATTGGTATCTTAGAATAAATTGGATTTGAAAATAGAATATGTATTATTTTATTTATTTATAATTTAGTTTAAAACATATTCTTTGAAAATTTTATAAATATAAGAGAATATATTTAATAAGGATAATATGTGTAAGCATTTGAAAACATGCATACACTTGGCTAAATATGATTTTCTTCTAAAAAATATATATAATTTGTTTAAGAATATAAACATAAATTAATATATTAGTAAAGCATTTGTAATTAAGGCAAAATTTTATATTTAATAAAGGTTAAGACACTTGTAAGTATAAGAAAATTTATATAAAAAATGTATTAGGACATTTGTAAGCATATAAAACAAGATTGGACATTTGTAAAATGATTTAAGCATGTAAGTACATTTGTAATTCAATATATATATATATATATATATATATATAAAATAATACAAGTGGCCAATTCCTTTTGAAGATAAGATAACAAATATAATGTTGTAAAAGAAAATCCAAACCACAACTTCAATTCAAAAACTGAAAAGAAAAAAAAAGAACAAAATAAGAACAGGATTCAAGAGAAAGCTAGCAGAAGAAAAAAAATTAAACTTAACCCGGAATTAAACTTCAAGATCAAAGTGAAACAACTGTAAAATATTTTACAGACCACATGAAGATCTAAGCAAAATCTTGTAAGATTTTACAACCCAAAGCATCAAACAAATCCTCCCAGATTTAAGGGCAATCAAAGCATCATCACTTTCAGATTGAAGCAATTGTGAGTAAGTGAATGAAAATCAAAGTGAATGTGAATAGAAATGGAATTAATCTGGCTAATAACCAATAAAGATAACTATGTAGGGTGTACGTATGTTATTCTATTCGCATAGTGATTTGATCCAGATTCGAGCACAAAATTTCGAGATAGTTATATCGATCCGAGTGGGATTTTACACTCGATTTTCGACGGCGAACCTGGATATGGATTGTTGATTGGTTCTGGATGTTCTCTATCATAGTTATGACTATGCAGGGAGAATGACGGTTTCTGATCAAGAAACCAGATCTGTGTCCGCACTAGAAAGTCGGGTGGAGGATACTAGTTCGGAAGTGAAATTGTGTGATCGAGTGAGCGATCAGATTGGTATAGCGTACGGATGATATGTGTACATCGTACGGATTTGAATGAAAATGATATTGAAAAGAGTAATCAAATTTGAATATCTGATTTTGAGTAAACAAAGTTAAATATCTTTGTTTTATAAAATGAAACTTCCCTTGTTGAATCTTTTGCTAGAAGAAAAGGATTTTTGAAAATGTTTGAAGTATAAAATGAGTTTTATACAAGTTTGAAATGATCCTTAGTTTTAAAAATTATATATATCTGTATATATATAAAGGATCTTATGAGGATTTTGGAAAAAAGTTTTGGGAATCTATGGATTTGGAAAGGCTTTTGATTTTTGGGTAAAATCAATATTGAATTTGGAAAGCCTAGTTTGAGAATTATCGATTTTTGGATAATCGATTTTGTGTAAAGGAGCTTTGTATGAGATCATACTAGGTGTATGATTTAAAGATACTATATACGTATAGTATAAAATGTTTTGACGATGGCTCTGGGGAAAAGGGCGCTCCCATGAAATGAACTTCTCAGGAGTACCACCGGGTGGTGCTGCCTTGAGCCCCAAGGGGGGGTTCTAAAGTTGATCCTGTAAGGAATCCGGACAAAACTAGTTCCTGGGGATTATGAGTAGAGTATACCATAGCGAAAGTCGTGTGTGCCGATGAGAGCCAACAGTTACATGGACTTTTGCTGCGATGGCAACGTAACCCAGGATGTAACTGCGATCTATGGTATAACATAGCGAAAGTCGTGTGTGCCGCTGAGAGCAAACAGCCTGCATTTGAATTTATATCGGTAGACTGCGACCTATGTAGGAGTGGAGAAGTTTCATTTCGACAGCGAAAATCAGAGGCCGCTGAGAGCCTGCAGTTACATGGACTTTTGCTGTGATGACAACGTAACCATGGGTGTAACTGTGATCTGTTGTGTGGGATCCATGGCATAATCGAGAGGCCGCGGAGAGCCTGCAGTTACATGAACTTTTGCTGCGACGACAACGTAACCCAGGATGTAACTGTGACCGTGGATGGGTGTGATGATTTCCAGAGCATTCTCATCAAAGATATATCCTATATTTTCAAAAACTGTTTTCTAAATTTTCAATAAAATTATTTTCAAAGTATTTTCACTGGGTGTTGAAAACGGGTCTGCTAAGTACTTATAGATTTTCAGTCGTACGTCTGATCAACGTATGACCGATTTTCTGTGAGAACAAGGATGGACTGGTTGAAACATCGGGTTAAAAAGTATTTTTATACAACTATTTTGGAAATATTATACAGATTTAAAAAGTTTTTAAAAATAATCAAAGAAAAAAAAAGAAACAAGCATTCAGAGCTTGTTCTCAAACCAGTTTCATGTAATTAAAATTACATAGTCAAATATTGTTGGAATTAAATTGCTGATGGAAAATAATAATAATATATCAAGTTGTTTGATTTAAATTAATCCTTGAATTGAAAAAAAAGGGTTAAGCTTATAATTAATCAAAGAAGTGATTTCCTACAACTTAATTCATTAAATAATTTTACATGACAATTAAGTAAATAATTAAGATTATGGGTTAATCTTAGATTAATTAAGAACTTAAGTAGTTTGGGATTTTTTTTATTTTATTTAATATGCAATTAAAGTATAATTTATCAGGGATGATTAATGAAAATGGAAAATTAGTGGATCATTAATTAATTGGGTTATCATTAATTATTAGTAAGCAGGACTTAGAAGTAAATAAAGAATTAATTTAATTTATTAGGGGTAAATTAAATTAATTACAGAAGATATGGTTGATAAATCTTGCTTATGAATGATTGAATAATATAGATACTTAGATTAGTTGATATCTCTGCTAGGTTATATGAGATGCTATGTGATATGATATGTTTTGCTTAAACTGCATGAATATGGATATCTATCAATTGAAATTACTGTGTAAAGATGACACTGTATTTAAAGTTTGAATTATATCTCATCTGAATAACTTGGGTTAATATGATGGTATTGAATTCGAAGAGACCGGAGTCGGGTATTAGTGGATACCCGAAACCAGTTCGATTCCTTATAGATTGATATGTGGAACTATAGGTTGATATGGAATGATTTAAGTAAAATGGACCATTTAATCTAAGTTTGGCACTTAGATATTGACGTGCGAAATAAGTAATGTCTATAATAACTTGTGAAGTTAAATTGATATAAGTTACCTCGGGTTTATTTAAGTTGTATGTTTTGTATTCCATGTTAGATGGGTTTACTCACGCTGGTTTCCAGCCTGACCCGGGTGTTACTTTGATGTAATGCTCGGGTCAGACCGAGTATTACAATCTTGCAGGTAAGGACGTTCTGGAGCTCAGGAGGAGAGCTGAAGGTCAGGAACGTATAGAGTGTTTCTCCGCTGTGGTATATATTGTTATTTATATGGGACAAGTTATTTTAAACTGTCCAGTGTTGTGAAATTGTTGTAACTGTGATGTAAAATGTAGATATACTGATACAGTTCTACTTTGTAAACTGATATTTATTTGCTATTGTAATTTATCCGCTGCGAATGTGAGATTGTTTGTTTCTTTTCTGTTCTTCTTTTTCTTTCTCTTTCTTCTTTTCACTAACTATCTGGAAATTTCGGGATCGAAATTCCCGGGTCGTTACATTTAGTATCAGAGCTGAAGGATAAGCGAGAACCTTGGCTCTGGTGGGATTACTCATTAAGGATAGGGTAAGTGGTACCCTAGAATGAGTTGAGTATATATATATATATGAGAGAGCGTACTTGTTATTTCCTTATATAAAGGTTTTTAAATGATTTCAAAAGTAAATGAATCTTATATAAGAAATAGATTATCTATTATGTTAAGGAAATTGGTTGTAGTATTAATTAAATTAAAAGTAATAGTAAGAATCAAATGGTAATAGAATTACAACCAAATTGAAACTAAATTAAAGACAAGTTTGAAATGGATTCAAACTGAAATTAAATCTTGAATTGGGAAAGGTTTCAGGATAAGGATAATCAATTAATTTATGTAATTAATTAAACTTTATTTAATGAGATTAATTAAGGGATAATAATTGGAAATGATAAATAAAGAGGGAGTTACTTAATGAAGTAACTAGAGGTAAGTAATTTAAAGGACAATTACTAAATGAAGGTAATTAAGAAATAAGTTAATTACCAAATGTGATTAATTAGAATTAATTAATGACGCAACTAATTTAAAGAAATAATAAATAATATTATTTAATGCATTTGAATGAAATGATCCTATTTCAAACAAGAGTTTTTTGAAATTTTAAAGGAATTTGTTTAAATTAAAAACCAAAGGTGGTTTAAAATTTTAAAGTGTAACTTGGTATGTAGGAGAAATTAATATGTATATATGCGGATATACATAATATCAAAGTTGGTTTGAAATAAACTCTAAATATTGAGTTTTGAATTTGGAATAAGATGTGATACCCAAAATGATAAGTTTTTGAACTTAATTAGTGGGAAGATTATTTATGGGAAGTTCAAATTTGAAATGGAAGTTCAAATTGGGTAAGGTTGACTGGATTAAGTGAATTAAGTTTAACTTGGGAAAAGTTAAATATGTTGGGATGTTCAACCTGATTTGTAAACTTTAAGATGAAATTAAGATTTAACTTGGGAAGTTAAATGGATAATTTGAATTGGAGTTTGTGTGATCTCAAAATGGGTTTGAGATCTGGAATTGGAAATGGATGGATGTTTTGAAATAATTTGAATAATACCATTCCATTGTTATTGGAAATATTTAAATTGTGAAATTGGATTTGTTAAAATGAATGAGAAGTGTGGTAATATATCCGATATAGAGATAATTTAAAATGGAATTTTGATAATTTAACTCCAATTTATATAATTCGAGAGGGTTTAAATTTGGAATTTGAATTGAAATTAGTTCAAATTGAATTTGATTTGAAGTAATTGAAAGTGTGATTGAAGATGTATGAGTATAAGATTCAAATAGAAAATTTAATTTGAAACGATTTGAAATTGAAGTGGGTTCAGTAGAATGGATATTTGTCCAAAGTGATTAGAATAATTTGGGATTGTAATTAAAGTTGAATATGTTTAAATCAAATGGAATTTGATTTAAATCTGAAAAGGAATTGAGAATTAATTCAACTTGAATTGGGAATAAATCAAGTCCAATGGAAATTGAAGTTATTTAAATTGGAATTGGATCAATTTAAAGGATAGAGAAAATTTAAATTGATTTGATTTGGAATGAAGATTGGGAAGTGAGCAGTTTTGACTCTGGACTATTTTTAGTATAAATTGTTTTAATATAAAACTATTTTTTTTCCAAACTATTCACTACATATACAACCTTTCTTTTAAAAGGCAAATTATCTTATACTTGTTTTACAATTATTTTTGAAACTGTTTAACAATTTTTCAACTGTTTTATAAAATTACTATCTTACTATTATTTTACAATTATTTAAAATTCCTATAACTATTTAACTATTTTTCAATTTTTTACAATTACTAAACTATTTTACACCTATTTTACAAACTAGTAATTATTTTCCAACTACTTATCTATTTTTTTAAAAATTTTCAAACTATTTTCTAAATAAACTGGGCCGAGTTCAAACTGTTATTGGTTAAATACCCAATCGGGATGAGAATAGAGGTGATAATCCAAATAGATTGAAGCAATTGTGAGTAAGTGAATGAAAATCAAAGTGAATGTGAATAGAAATGGAATTAATCTGGATAATAACCAATAAAGATACTACGTAGGGTGTACGTATATTATTCTATTCGCATAGTGATTTGATCCAGATTCGAGCACAAAATTTCGAGATAGTTATATCGATCCGAGTGGGATTTTTCACTCGATTTTCGACGGCGAACCTAGATATGGATTGTTGATTGGTTCTGGATGTTCTCTATCATAGTTATGACTATGCAAGGAGAATGACGGTTTCTGATCAAGAAACCAGATCTGTGTCCGCACTAGAAAGTCGGGTGGACGATACTAGTTCGGAAGTGAAATTGTGTGATCGAGTGAGCGATCAGATTGGTATAGCGTACGGATGATATGTGTACATAGTACGGATTTGAATGAAAATGATATTGAAAAGAGTAATCAAATTTGAATATCTGATTTTGAGTAAACAAAGTTAAATATCTTTGTTTTATAAAATGAAACTTCCCTTGTTGAATCTTTTGCCAGAAGAAAAGGATTTTTGAAAATGTTTGAAGTATAAAAGGAGTTTTATACAAGTTTGAAATGATCCTTAGTTTTAAAAATTATATATATCTGTATATATATAAAGGATCTAATGAGGATTTTGGAAAAAAGTTTTGGGAATCTATGGATTTGGAAAGGCTTTTGATTTTTGGGTAAAATCAATATTGAATTTGGAAAGCCTAGTTTGAGAATTATCGATTTTTGGATAATCGATTTTGTTTAAAGGAGCTTTGTATGAGATCATACTAGGTGTATGATTTAAAGATACTATATATGTATAGTATAAAATGTTTTGACGATGGCTCTGGGGAAAAGGGCGCTCCCTTGAAATGAACTTCTCAGAAGTACCACCGGGTGGTGCTGCCTTGAGCCCCGGGGGGGGGGGGGGGGGGGGGAGGGTTCTAACCTGTGAGGAGTCCGGACAAAACTAGTTCCTGGGGATTATGAGTAGAGTATACCATAGCGAAAGTCGTGTGTGCCGATGAGAGCCAACAGTTACATGGACTTTTGCTGCGATGGCAACGTAACCCAGGATGTAACTGCGATCTATGGTATAACAGAGCGAAAGTCGTGTGTGCCGCTGAGAACCAACAGTCTGCGTTTGATTTTATATCGGTAGACTGCGACCTATGTAGGAGTGGAGAAGTTTCATTTCGACAGCGAAATTCAGAGGCCGTTGAGAGCCTGCAGTTACATGGACTTTTATTGTGACGGCAACGTAACCATGGGTGTAACTGTGATATGTTGTGTGGGATCCATGGCGTAATCGAGAGGCCGCGGAGAGCCTGCAGTTACATGGACTTTTGCTACGACGACAACGTAACCCTGGATGTAACTGTGACCGTGGATGGGTGTGATGATTTCCAGAGCATTCTCATCAAAGATATATCCTATATTTTCAAAAATCAATAAAATTATTTTCAAAGTATTTTCACTGGGTGTTGAAAACGGGTCTGCTAAGTACTTATAGATTTTCAGTCGTACGTTTGATCAATGTATGACCGAATTTTTGTGAGAACATGGATGGACTGGTTGAAACATCGGGTTAAAAAGTATTTTTATACAACTATTTTGGAAATATTATACAGATTTAAAAAGTGTTTTAAAAATAATCAAAGAAAATATATATGATTTTAAGCATTTTAATAAAATATGGCTTCGTTTCTTTTCGAGGACGAAAAGATTCTAAGGGGGGAGGAATGTGATAATCCGGATTTCTGGGCATCTGGAATTAATAATATAATTAGGTTAATTAATAGAAATACTGAATTTATAGATTAAACAAATCTGATCAAATAAATACTTATATTGGTAATTAGTAGAATTTGATTTATTAAAATAATAATTTGCAAATTAAAACAAATAAATTAGGCTAATTAAAGGTGTCTGAATATACATGTAAGTGGATTGGAAACTATAATAATAGTTGAACAAATAATTGATTGTTTATATGTATTTAGATATGAATAAATAGAATCATTATTACAAGTTAGATTTTAAGATCTAAATTTAAAACTTTGATCTAATTGGAAACTTAAAAGATTGGTATCTTAGAATAAATTGGATTTGAAAATAGAATATGTATGATTTTATTTATTTATAATTTAGTTTAAAATATATTCTTTGAAAATTTTATAAATATAAGAGAATATATTTAATAAGGACAATATGTGTAAGCATTTGAAAACATGCAAATTTACACTTGGCTAAATATGATTATCTTCTAAAAAATATATATAATTTGTTTAAGAATATAAACATAAATTAATATATTAATAAAGCATTTGTAATTAAGGCAAAATTTTATATTTAATAAAGGTTAAGACACTTGTAAGCATAAGAAAATTTATATAAAAAATGTATTAGAACATTTGTAAGCATATAAAACAAGATTGGACATTTGTAAAATGATTTAAGCATGCAAGTACATTTGTAATTCAATAATATATATATATATATATATATATATATAATAATAATACAAGTGGCCAATTCCTTTTGAAGATAAGATAACAAATATAATGTTGTAAAAGAAAATTCAAACCACAACTTCAATTCAAAAACTGAAAAGAAAAAAAAAGAACAAAATAAGAACAGGATTCAAGAGAAACCTAGCAGAAGAAAAAAATTAAACTTAACCTCGAATTAAACTTCAAGATCAAAGTGAAAAAACTATAAAATATTTTACAGACCACATGAAGATCTAAGCAAAAGCTTGTAAGATTTTACAACCCAAAGCATCAAACAAATCCTCTCAGATTTAAGGGCAATCAAAGCATCATCACTTTCAGATTTCGAAAGCAGGACAAGGATCTCTGTCTGCATGTATTGAGGTGAGTAAACTTTAATTCCTTTAAGGAAAATCATTTGTAAAATGGGTGCATGCCTCAGTGAATGATGATAACCACTAAATTTGATGTGCATGAACGGGATAATGATTGTAAGGAATATAGATAGCAGCTCTGAATTGTATAACCGAGCTCTTAGGTGTATTTCTGTTTATCATGACTAATCTAAATATGTTCAAAATAATTTGGATGTTCCTTGATTTCTTTTAGTCTATTATGATTAAATAAATGTAGATGAAATGGTTTAATTCAAATTAAAGATATTTAGGAAAAAATATATAATACAGTTCCTAGTACTTAAAATAAAACAGGCTTCCCTGTTTCTATCTGTGAGTAAATTTTGGACTTAAACAGTTTTAAATTTAAGAATGTGGGAATGTTGAATGTAAGTTTGTGATGCATGTTTAAATTTAAGTATGTATGCATGTTTAAAATGTGAATATTTGTATTGGTGAACTGTATATGATGGTATGTTGGCTGTGATCCTCTGTTATGTTTCACAGTTAAAAAGTTAAATAAGGAAATTCCAATCTCCCTCATTTAATCTCTGTTGGGCTTATAGATTCAAACAAATTTTGTTTGTTTAATTTTAATAAAGGTTTTAAAATCTTACTTATATGAGTTTGGTTTGGAAATTCTCTGAAAAGAAATAAAACATCTGAGAAACTCTAAAATGAGTTTGTATTTCACCTGGAAAACAAAAACAACAATGCAACTTTAAAACAAGTCAAGATTTGATTATTATGATTGATGAATTTAGGGTTATAAATTGAATACCTAAACTAAGACATGTTTTTTAAAACCAAAATCATAATTTTTAATTTAAGAATGTAAGAGCAGTTTGGGTATGTCTAAATTTTGTAGTTTGGGTCTTTTCTGGTGATCTCTGTGGTTAGGGAGGTCGCGGTCACCTTTGAAGGTAGAGGAAGGAACGGAGGGTCTGCTAAAAATATTGGATAGATAATCAGTGTACGGTGGCGACTGCGATTAATAGATGAAGTGGGTAACCCTAGTTTTAGGTGTGGCCAAGTTTACGGGTCGCGTGGCTCCTCTGATACACCGAGTTCATCGAAACTTCGGCAATCTAAAGCCAGGACGTCGGCGAAACGGTGGCTGGAGCTCCTGATTTTATGGTGGCCGGAGGAGTGAGTATGAGGCAATTTTCAGGTGATGTGGGGGAACCGTGTTCTGGTTTCAGATGGGTTGTACAGCTCGATTTTGTTCTCGAACCTAAATCGATGGGATTGGAGTTTTTATGGTCAAAGGTTGTGGTGGTCGACCTGTAGGAATCATCAACGTTGATCGGAGTTGGTGGCATCAACGGTGCATGTGCACCAGTGTAGTATTGTGTCAGTAATTTGTTGGGAAGATAGGTACTCGAGTTTCTCGAGTAGGTTGTATGAGTTGCTCGAAGTCCAGAGAGGAACGACTCGAAGTGATGAAGGAAGATGTATGTTACTCGGGGAAGACGTGGGTTATTTTGTGTTTGTCTCGAGTTTACACAAGTATTGAGTTTTGTTGTTGTAACCTGTTCTCAGGTTTTGTTTTTAGCAAAGTAAGTCACAAGCCAGAGTTAAACAATTTATGATAAAAAGAAGAAGAGGGAAAAATGGGCCGGGTTTGGGCCTGAATGAAATTTTATAAGATATGAAAAAGAAATTAAGGTGAAAAAAAAAGAAAAAGGGGACAGAAAAAAAAAGAAACAAGCATTCAGAGCTTGTTCTCAAACCAGTTTCATGTAATTAAAATTACAAGGTCAAATATTGTTGGAATTAAATTGCTGATGGAAAATAATAATAATATATCAAGTTGTTTGATTTAAATTAATCCTTGAATTGAAAAAAAAGGGTTAAGCTTATAATTAATCAAAGAAGTGATTTCCTACAACTTAATTTCAAACATTTAAATAATTTTACATGACAATTAAGTAAATAATTAAGACTATGGGTTAATCTTAGATTAATTAAGAACTTAAGTAGTTCGGGATTTTTTTATTTTTTTATTTAATATGTAATTAAAGTATAATTTATCAGGGATGATTAATGAAAATGGAAAATTAGTGGATCATTAATTAATTGGGTTATCATTAATTATTAGTAAGCAGGACTTAGAAGTAAATAAAGAATTAATTTAATTTATTAGGGGTAAATTAAATTAATTACAGAAGATATGGTTGATAAATCTTGCTTATGAATGATTGAATAATATATATACTTAGATTAGTTGATATCTCTGCTAGGTTTTATGAGATGCTATGTGATATGATATGTTTTGCTTAAACTGCATGAATATGGATATTTATCAATGGAAATTACTGTGTAAAGATGACACTGTATTTAAAGTTTGAATTATATCTCATCTGAATAGCTTGGGTTAATATGATGGTATTGAATTCGAAGAGACCGGAGTCGGGTATTAGTGGATATCCGAGGCCACTTCAATTTCTTATAGATTGATATGTGGAACTATAGGTTGATATGGAATGATTTAAGTAAAATGGACCATTTAATCTAAGTTTGGCACCTAGATATTGACGTGCGAAATAAGTAATGTCTATAATAACTTGTGAAGTTAAATTGATATAAGTTACCCCGGGTTTATTTAAGTTGTATGTTTTGTATTCTATGTTAGATGGGTTTACTCACGCTGGTTTCCAGCCTGACCCGGGTGTTACTTTGATGTAATGCTCGGGTCAGACCGAGTATTACAATCTTGCAGGTAAGGACGTTCTAGAGCTCAGGAGGAGAGCTGAAGGTCAGGAACTTATAGAGTGTTTATCCGCTGTGGCATATATTGTTATTTATATGGGACAAGTTATTTTTAAACTGTCCAGTGTTGTGAAATTGTTGTAACTCTGATGTAAAATGTAGATATACTGATATAGTTCTGCTTTG
Organism: Allium cepa; assembly: GCA_030765085.1. NCBI lineage: Eukaryota > Viridiplantae > Streptophyta > Magnoliopsida > Asparagales > Amaryllidaceae > Allium > Allium cepa. Next base: position 680,367,850 of record CM060938.1, read on the forward strand.
TAAACTGATATTTATTTGCTATTATAATTTATCCGCTGCGAATATGAGATTGTGTGTTTCTTTTCTGTTCTTCTTCTTCTTTCTCTTTCTTCTTTTCACTAACTATTTGGAAATTTCGGGATCGAAATTCCCGGGTCGTTACAGTATTGTTTTTTGGCCTATGCATTTTTATGTTCTACCCTGTTTTCTAATCTATTTTCTGACTTTTGCATCTTATTTTTGTGATATTTCTGAACTGTTTTGAAGGCGATGATGCCTATCAATAGGCGAGCTAGAATTTTGTTAAATTTGTGATTCAAAATGAATCGATTTTGAGATGTTTTCGAATATTGGTTTTGGTGTTTTTTTCGATGATTTTTCTTTGATTTCGTGCACGAGTTTTTCTAAATAATTTTTAAATGATTTTTAAAATAAATTGGCTTTTGAAATAATTACTATGTAATATTTGTAAATTATTTTCAAGCTATAAAAACTATATAATCTCTATAATAAGGGAATTTCAAAGATTGTTTTCAAAAAACGATTTCGAAAATTGTTTTAAAAGCTTGTTTTTGCAAACAAGTTATTTTCAATATAAAATACATGTTTTGGCACTATTTGAGCGTATGAGAAAGAGAATCAAACGGTTTAGTGAAACATGTGGTATGTGACACATGTGTTTGCTTTATCGTTAATTCCTGACTGTCTATTTGAACGTTTTGAACTTCGGGTCATATTTGCCGATGAGAAGAGGCAAATATTTTTACTGATTTTCTATTGTGGCATTAGTTAGCATGTAGTAAACCGATAAGTGAGAACGTGTGGTATGCAATGCACTGTTACCACTTTTCGGGTTTCTATCTTAGAGTTTGTGGCACATTCTAGAGTATTGCCAGTACAGGACCTTTGGGTCATTTGTCCTTCGTGATGTTATCGTTCGGGATGTTTGTCCATTGTGACGTATTTGTCCTTCGGAATGTTGTCCTTCAAGATGTTTGTCTTCAAGACGTATTTGTCCTTGGAAAGTTGTCTTTCGGGACGTTTGTCCATTTGAGACGTTGCGCCTTATTTTGAGAGAACAATACTTGGCAGGCTTCGGCCATTTTATAAGCACGTGCTATCTTTTGAGATAATTTTATTGATTTATTTGTGATTTTCCAAGTGTATCACCTTTTACATTATTAGCCATTTGAGCCATTCGAGACATTATATATGGTGATTATATCTTTGGAAAATTGAACTCCTTATCGAGTTCTATACTTTGAGATTTGGGTTTGCCTAGACCTGGCATTTATTTTGAGATTTCTAATCTCCTTTTTGGAGATATATGTGTTTTCCATTTTTTGCATATCTTGAGTTTAAGGACTTCTCTATTTTGAGAATATATTTGTGATTGCCATCTACGGCGAATTATGAGTTTTGAGATTTCTCCTATTTAGGAGTACGGTTTAGAAAAACCATTATAGTTGCTTTTGGGATTATGCTAATGATATGAGGCATGCTTTATGCTTAGTTGCTTTTATTGTTAAGTTTACCTCTTTCAAGGATATATATACTTAGTGATACTACCTCACTTGAACTAATGATATGTTCCTTGCATTCTTCTTCTCATTCGAGAAGAGATACCACCCCTTTACCTTATACTTTATATAACTATTACTAATCTGATGTTTTAGATAGACTGACCCATGTACTTTTCTATACTCGGGTCAAACCGAGTTATTTTAGGTTAGATACCTGCTTTGGACCTCGCTTTGATTGCTTCTACCTTGGATATCTACTTGTCTCTTTTTGAGTAGTTTTGTAGTCTTTTTGATTGACTCTGATATGTATATATTTTTTGACTCGTTGTATATAGTGTGGTCCTAGTACCACTTATGATGTATCATTTTGTATTGTACTAGGATGTATTAGTGTATATACATATACATATGTATGTTTGCTGTTCTATGATGTGTTGTACATTTCATTGTTTTATTTTGTTCTGATAGATCTGTTAGGCATTATAGTTTTGTATTAAGAATTTATTGAATATGTCGATCTACTTGAGAAAGAATAAAATTAGAGCATTAAATCGACGTATTTAATAGATGCTTAAGACAAAGCTATAGATGGTCACTCCTAACTAGCCATATTCTCCACATTAGCAGATAGTATTACCCGGTTATACTTTCTATTAATGTGGATCTTGGGGTAGGGCATCACAATCTTGATATGAAACGTTTGGTTATCGTAAGGTAAAACCTATCTATTTTTATGCACAGTGTGGTCTAACGATATACACTTTGTTTAAAAAGTTTTCAAATGTAGAAATTAGTTTGGTTGTTACTTGTTATCGAGTTTTATTTATGCTGGTTTACCAGACCGACCCGAGAGTTATTCCATGTAATGCTTGGGTCAGATCGAGCTGTTTTACCAGGTTTAGCAGGACATTTCGGAGCTGGAGAAGAGCTGAATAGCAAAGACGTATTCATGTATTTTACTTCTGATGTACTACAGAGTATATATGATTGGTCAAAGTAAGGGCATGCTTCCATAACTGTCCAAATTTAGGATAAATCTAGAATACTCCAATGTTATATATATGAATAAAGATGTTTCCTCTTTGTAAAGATCATTATTGTATTACATATTATTTGCTATGTTGTGAGATTCTGTGTTGTTTATTTTTCTTTTGTCTTCTACCTTCTTCTTTTACCCTAACAAATTGGTATTTTTGGAACTTGAATGTTTGGCATGTGATACAATGGACCTATTAGTGTTGATTTTCGAGGGTCGAAAATCCGGTTCATTACAATTAATAAATCATGTGCTTGTATAATGATATTTGTATATTATTACCATAAATGTTATAGTTCATATTTATCTTTAAATTGTTAAGGATGAACGAAGAAAAATTTAATAGTTGAAATTTAATTCAGTTGAGTAAAATGTTAGTTAAATAATTAATTAAATATGATTTAACTAATAAAATTAAATTAAATTAAATATGAGATAATTAAATAGACTGGAACTATAAGAAATCTAAATCTGGTTTAAGGATAAATACATATATAAAGTATGTGTGCCGCGATTACGTACGTATTTGACAATTGAATCATGAGGGTATCTCAAAAGAATACATTATTTCCTAAATCGATATCACTCAACTAAATATATTAAAGGTTATGAATTTATAATATAAAAGTTGTCTTCTACAATTTATATGTTAAAAGATTACTTGCATACCTTTTAGTTGTTGAGCAAACTCGAGCAAGAGATGTTATATGTATTATTAGTAATATATTGATAGACATGATAAGATACATGTACATATTTGTTGAGAAAACTCAAGGTACATACATCTATACATAGGCCATCATGAAATGGTCGGTATAAGTTAATAATCACTTTCAACTTGTTGAGCCAACTCGAGGTCGAGATTAGGACAAAGGCCATTAGTTAGGAGTTGTATGCGATATAATCGATAAAGTAGAATCAATCGTTTGCGGGCCTGTGGTTTGTTGAGAAAAATCATGGTCGGAATCCCAAGGCAAGAAAGTCCTAAAGCCCATTAGAGAAATTAATTTTTTTTATGTTTTCTTAGGGTTTTGAGAAATATAAATATCTAATGGAAACCTTATGAGAAAATAAAATGGTAACATTTGACCTTTCTAATATTGTAATAATATACGCTATACAATTTAAATAATCTACTTAGATAAATTACCAATATAATTGATATAATGTTTATTTGTTAAATATTATAGTGACCCGTAGTTTCGAACCCTTCATCTTTGAACTCTAAACTTTTGAAATCTGATTAAGTGTGACAAGAGTGATTTTATAACCTTGTTAAACTCCTTTAATTTAATAACTAATGATAGAAAACTTGTTTTTGAAATTTTTTTAACAAAAATAAACACTTCAAATTAATATCAATAATGTGACCGAAAATCCTTTTACTGATAAACGGATTTTTTATTCAATATAAGTTGTTCAAACTTTGTGCATATGTCTAAATAACATATGAAGTCATTAATATCTAATAAATATAATTTGAGTTAATACGGTTAACTAAATTTATTCTTAATGGCTTCTAGATGGTTAAAGGAAATGGATATTTAGTCAAAATATTTTCATAGGCTTGTGAGGTGGAAAGTAAGTTACATAGAGGAGGAGGAAGTGGGGGGTTATGGAAACTTCTCATGCTTCGACATAAGTGACCCTATAGTTGTAGAAACCCTTTTATATTTTTATGCAATAAAAGAAAGCTCTTCGCTCTCTTATCTATTCTAAATAACTTTCTGTAACACAACTCAAATCACCCTAAACTCACACCAAGCATGTTATAAGCCTCAAACAACATAGCAGAATCTATCATCAACTTGAGCTAGAAGAATTGGAGCAGATAAGCCCTAAGGATCAAGGCCGTGAGCAATTTACCGCAAATCTTGCTTAGGCCCAGAGCTTTAGTGAAGGGTATGAGGAATTTTGGAGTTTGCAAGGTTGAGGTAGGAAAGCAACACCGAGGCTTGAGCTTGGTTTTATACTTATTGAAGGGTGAGCAAACTCACCATTTGAATGTATATGAAGTGTATAATATGCTTATTTAAATTATAGTATAAAGCTTGACAATATATTGCTATAACTTTTTTGGTGCTTTGGAAAGCAAATAACATATGTAAATTTGTGTATTTGGACTATTGTGGCTTTCTATCACTTGTTGCTTAGCCTTGACATGACACATATAGCTTTGGTTAGACTATGATTGAATGGGACTTTAATATGGAATGGTTTTAAAGTGAATAGTCGCTATAGAATCATTTAGAAATGCCTAATGTTCTGTCAATTCTGTAATATTTTATAAAGAGATCCTTATGGGTTTCTTGTCACGATTGTGATGTATATTGAGTGTATTGTTTACTGCAAAAAGATTGGATCTTAAAAGGATTGTTATCATATCTAAAAAAGGTAAAACTTTCTAGTATATAAAACACCCAGTTCATAGTTTGTTACAACACTTAGCGATATGCTTTTCTGACCGCTATAATCGCTCTAAACGTTTTTTCTAAAAATGCTATCATTTCTATTTTAAAGGTTTATTTTTTTAAATGACATTATATTTAATTATGTTTCTATAGTCTTTTTAATAGTATCTAATAACTTATATTAGAGTATTTTAAAATTGGTTTGGAATTTAAATATATTTTTAATAATTAATTACGAATTATTAAATTAGAAGGTTTATTTTAAATAAAAAAAACATGTTATTTTGAAGTTTTTTAATAAATTATAAAATAGTTAGTTTTAAGTAATATTGTAAAAAATGTTTAAACCATAATTATAGGTATTTTAAAGTATTTTATTTATATATAGTTTTCTGGAAAACTAGTTAAATATTTTATTATAGTATTAAAAAGCTTACGTAATATAATATATTTTGAATTGAGCTTAGAATTTTGTTGAATACATTAGTTTATAAATAAATTAATGTATATATATATATCATTTTGAAAAGGATTTTAAATTATAAACAAATGTTTTAAAAAGGATATAAGGAGTTGCTTAGTTAATCGTGCCTTATTTCTTTACTTCTTTATATAAAGTCATTAATATTATACCTCGCACTAAAAGCTAATGAACTAGGCTTGTCTATTTGTGAAAGTTAACAATGATGTTCAAGGAGGTTTTAGTTAGCAATAGTGCCCTAACCTATCGACTTCACTCTTGACCGAGGGATAAAGTAAGTTAAGAAGGTCAGAACATGATAATCATACGAAACTTGATTTCCATAAGCGATCATTTTTAAAACAAGATAATCAATTGGCCGACTATTGAGCTTGACCAATTAACATAGGAAGTATATGAAACTTCATGACTTCATACGGGTTGAGATCCCCTAAGAAGGACTCATTGATATGAAACGTCACTACATACGCATACGCAAACGCATACGCATACGCATACGCATATGCATACGCATACGCATACGCATACGCATACGCATACGCATACACATACACATACACATACATATATATGAGATCCCCCAGGGTGGACTCCTTTATATATAGTTCGCTTACTTCTAAAAGAACCGAAATTGAGTAACTGGAAATTTATCGTTTATTTTGGAAGATTCTAGGAGTGGATAAGTACACTAATGTATTACTTACTAAATAACACTTTAATGCCAGTATACCAATCTACCTTTTGGAGGCAGTTGTGAAGTGGAATGTTATAAAATTGAACTATTTATCCTAAGGTTTAGTCAAAGGGAGAGGTCAATGTTAACATTTTCGACTAATGATATAGAGTTAAACTATCTATCCTAAGGTTAAGTCCAGTGGAGAGGTCAGCATTAGCACTTATCAAACAACTTGTGTTGGAATTTATGGAGAGATTCTATAATGACCCGCCATTTTGACCATCGAAAGTCGGCACTGAACACTGCCACTGTGTTCAAATTTCATGCATCCAATCGACAAAAGGCAGATTGTTATGGTAAATAAAAAAAGAACAGTGAACGAAGGAAAAACATAATCATACAGCGGAATCGATAACATATAATATAACAAGGAAAACATAAACTATCACTCCAAAAATACAGAGTATACTAGAGTTAAAAACAAACCCTATCAGCTGGACGATTATAAAAACTTGACCTTACGAATGCTGATATGGAAACTATATAATACAGTGGAAAATAAAACACTATGATAGGTGAATCTCCAGCTCCCCTCCTAGATCTCCATAACACCAAAGACAACATAGGAAAATACTTGGTCTGGCCCGAGCATTAAGATCAGTCTAGAAATACCAGCGTGAGATAACTCAAGTAATGGGGAACATATAAAGTCCCGTGAGACCAAGCCGCTAACGCGGAACGGGTTTGAACCTCACAAGAATAACATCCATGTAGGTGAGAGCAGAAATAATCATCAAGAAAACAAATCCAAATAGGAGGGAGCGGAAATAATACTAAAATCGGACTTGAAAGAATGAAAATAACCCGAGTAAAATCCGAACTGGCCAGGATGGATAAAACAAGGAAACAGTCAAAATCTGATTGAATGGACAAAATAAGGTGACGACCCAACATGATAGAAATGGACTAAATAAGGTAACAGTCCAAACTTAATAGAATGGACAAAACAAGGCAATAGTACAACTTGATAGAATGGACTAAATCAATGCTTAAACACCGCGAAGAGTGATTGACTCTTCTCGTTGCAATTTAAAGATAAACAAATTCAAGGATTCAAATCAAATAAGGAAAGGAAATTTCCAACAAATTACTAGGAAGGTGCACCCTCCTTGGAGTATACCTCTAGTAATACACTCATGAGAAGCTCATATACTCTACGACTCTTCTCTAAAATGTACCGGTTGGACTCCGTCAAACCTTACCGAGAATTCGAATATTTCCACATCTAAGTGCACAACGGAATCCAAATTAGATGAGATGTGAAAATACCCTAATGGGAGCAACCTGAAATAGTTGGACGTCCACTTGCACTTTTGGTTTAGTCATTTTCGAAAAAGGATAACAAATCTCAAAGAGCAGCAAATCCTTTTTAACGTGAAGATAAACCATGGAGAAAGCTGAATCCAATAATTAATAAATCAACTATGAGGGGTAATTAAAATGATCGTATATGGAAATTAAATTTCATATATTTACCACTACTCGTTGATTCCAAACAAGTCCTATGTCTCGGTTGAAAACGAAGCCATACAAGTGGAGGTAGTGTTACCTCTTTCCATCGCCTTGATGACATTTTTAATCTTTGAGATAGAAATTCGTCCAAGCCTTAACGTTAGCGTTAAAAAATGACTAGTTCCTTTCCATATAAGCGATATTAGTAACAGAACTATTTTTTCATAACCGAAATAGAACATTAACTTTTAAAAACTGAACTTGTGCTTGATTTCCATATTTCAGTATTGGTAAAACTCATTTAGAAATACTCTACCAAAATGTTCTTTTACGAGACTAAATTTATAATCCTTAATGTACTAAAACATGGGTAAAAACAACCGTCGTTAAAACATTGTTTATCGTATACCCAAAAACAATTTACACTTAGATTTATTTATAATAACCCCTTTTAAAGGATTTTCTCATTTATAAATCATTATCTATAAATTTAGAACAATATTTATTATCCCAAAAGATTATAAAACTATTTAAATACCTTTATAAATTTAAAACAGTATTAATTATCCCGAAAGATAAATAATCACATTTATAATCTCTTTCAAGTAAACAGATTCATTAGCTTTAATAAAATAGATAATTATTTTCCCAACACTACTATATTTTCATTAAATTAACTTTTATACCTTTATTAATTTAAAACACTTTTATTATATTACTTAATTTGCTTAATTCACTTTTTATTAAATTAATTAATTAACTTTAAATATCATTGATTAAAAAGAGTTATCCAATTCAAATAATCGTTAGTTAAAAAGAATAATTCTCCTCAAACAACATTAATTAAAATGAAAAGTAAATTTTAAATACCATTAAAAACAATTAATTAAGTTCAAATAATCATAGATTAATTGGATTAATTAAATTCAAACCTTATTAGTTGGGATGATTAATTAAAACATCATTTATTAAAATGATTTACTAAACTATATAATATCATTAATTAAAATGATTTAACTCCAAATATCATCAGTTAAAACAATTAGTTAAATAAAAATAATCATTAATTAAATGATTAATTAAATTCAAACATTATTATTTGAAAGGATTGATTACTTTTAAATATAATTAATTAAAATGAGTATTAATTTCAATTATCATTAATTAAAATAATTAATTAAACTCAAGAAATCATTAGTTAAAATGATAAATTAAATCTGATCTCATTTAAATAAAAGATAAACCAATTTTAAACATCATTTATTAAATTGGTTAATTAGTCTCAAAATCATTAGTTAAAATGATTAATTATTTTAAATCATCACTAATCAAAATGATTGATGAATTTTAATTTTCTATTTAGTAGAAACGTTAAAGGATGAAAGTTAATAAATAACGATATAGCGAAATCGCTATAACGACACTTGACTAGCTAAATGGAATACCTAGATTTTATTTTCAATTATCCATCAGTATAACAACATACGGATGTAAATAAATAATAATAGGCAAGAAACCCCTTTGGGTCTCTCTATAGATTTTCCCTACAAAACAATGGTTGTGGATTATATATATATATATATATATATATATGTGTGTGTGTATATATATATATATATGTATGTATGTATTTAATCATATGGGTTTATAACGATCAAATTAATATGTCATCCATTTTCCAAATGGAAATTCAACCAAACTAGCAATCAAATAATTTAACGAACAATCAAGCAATCAATAAACATTTATAACACCATTGATATGATATAATAAAATTTAGTATGTGTTAACTCGCAATTATTTTCATTTTCTGCCGAAAGTTCCAATTTTGAACTAAAACCGAGCAACCGTTCGATTTTAGCCTAAATTTTCACTTGCACCAAATCCAATCAAACTATTTCCATCATCAAGATCTCGACGATACAAGTCTAACACAAAAAACAGCATTCGAATCCGATCTCGTATGAGTGAGATACATATTGTATAAGTTATCGATTAATTTTAAATTAACAAACAACTAATCCAATACATTTACCATATTACCCTTATTACTCCTTCTTCCCCTAAACTTTAAAATGTTCATGGTGACATCACTAAACCTATGACCGAATGTGCACAAACATCCACTGACACGGAGCAAAGCACGACGAAACTTGATTCCGTCTTCACCGATGCGCTGCTCTCGACGAACCCGACTCTCCCTTATCAGAAATCATGCCCCAAAGGCTCCCCAAAATTCGTGACATGCGCCATGCTTTTCCACTACTACAGCAAGTCACAATTTCCAATCGTAATCTGCACCTCCTCAAACTCATGGCTTCGAAGCCCATCGATACGAGCAACCCAAAGCAAAGCTCCAATCGGCGACCCTATGCTCTAAATCTCCAACCCTAGCACCATCCAAGCACTCGGCCTCCTCCCCAAACCACGATCGAACATCACCAAAGCATACCCAAAATGAAGCTAAACACCATACGAATTCAACGAATTGAGAATTAAGATTTTTCATTGAGGAAATATTTAAATTTAGATATTTGAAGGTTTTATTTTAAAGAGGGAAACCATTTCGTTGGCTACTGGTAAGAGTTTAAATAAGTAGAAAGGGGTATACGCTTGAATAATGGAGTTATGAGGATGTACAGTAAGGATATGGGCATAGTTGTTCTGGGTATGGCCTAGATTAAGGTGAATATGTATATGTTATTTTTATTTTAATTAATAAAATATTCAACATAACATACTCAAAAATTTCGAACTCAAAACGAGGCGTGTTGCCTGGCGTTCTATATGTTATACCCCTATCCGATCAAAATGGAACTAGTCTCGAGGTCTAATTCAATCTTATGCAAAAGATAGCTTTTCAAATCCAATTATTATATAAATTTATGAAATTGATTTCTATGTGTTTCAATCTCGCGCGACCAAACGATACGTCCGATTGTTATGAAACTTGGCGGCATACAATATTTCATTATTACGAATCCATTGAAACCGGTTTCATCAATCCGAGACTGTGCCTCGAATGGCTAATTTTACAAATTTGAATATCATTTTATATTTAATTATCGATATTTATTCGATCTGTCTATATTTGTAAATAAATTTAGAAATTGAATTCACCAATATTATTTATTAACTAAAAGGAGTTGAATAAAATTATTAAATCCATTTAATTAACATTCCAATCTCAATTCAAATATTAAACATTCCCTATATTTGAATTAAATTTCTAAAATCCAATTATTTAAATATTTAAAATTAATTAAACATTTAAAGTCAAATAACCAGAATTTTGGGTTGTTGCATTCTCCCCCCTTAAATGAATTTCATCTCCGAAATTCCTAAGGAAGAAAATAATTCCAAACCCTCAAGTTTAAAACTATTAATTAAAATGAGTTGTTAAACTTATTAACTTCTTAAAATCAATCAATTGGAATAGATTCTAAAATTTCCAAATCTTTTAAATTCACCCTCCTATACCAACTAATTCCTTTCCATTCATTCATTCCAAGATATATTTCAAAAATCAAATTTTAGTTGTCAATTTTTTTTCGAAATTATCAAAAAAATTCTAACTCTTAAATTTTTTGAAAAATTTCTCCAGCGTCCCTTTTGTGCGGATCGATCAGGACAATTACAAGGCTCTGAAACAATCAAAGAAAAATAAAAGCCAAGTGGCCTCCCATATTTCGGGCATAAAATCATCAACCAATTTAGATTTTCTAAATTTATTACATACCTTTGGCGTTTGGCTTATATTTTGGCAAGGAATTTATTATCTTCTATGCAAATGCGGATACACAAGAATCAAAAAGCAATCTCTTGCATACCTGTACTTACGAAATGTAAAAGAAAATCAAGCTGACAAAAGCAATGTGATGAAACTCTACATGCAAAAACTAGCATGATATAAATATACATACAACTCTAGTATGAAATAATGCTATATGCAACCAAAAAACGACATATCAACCATATGTAATAAAATATAGGGAGTTTGCTATAACAATACTATGCATCCAATATTTTCAACCCATAAATTTAGATCTAAATAGCTAGGTTTTTCAATCCAAAATTTTATTTTCAAATTTCTCAAACGAGAAATTTCAAAGATCAAAAATCAAAATGACAAGCGGGGTTCCTCCTAATAAAGTATCGTGAAATTCTAGAATCAAAACAACATGGAGTGTCCAGTGGTATTTTGGTTCCTCCAAAAACATCAACTGGAGTGAGTAAGTATCATTTCTTTTCCCGAATCTTCAAAAAAATTCTTTTTCAAAATCACCGGGATTTAGGTCCAAATAACAGAAATTCAAAATCCATTGTCTATAAACTTAAACTTTATTGACCCTGATAAATGAAATCACACAACCAATCAATTCAATCAAATCAACTCAATCAAATTCCATAAGGAGTAAACTAACACTAATAGTCAATCAAATTCTAAAAGGAAAACTTACCACTTAATATTGTTTCAAAATGTCAAATGGCTGACAAACAGTTCTTGACTTAGGTTCAAAACTTTCTTAATTGTTCAAAAATATAGATAGTTATCTAAGAATGCCATTTTGCCCATTAGCTTTTGGTTACTACTTAGAAGATTATCCAAACTCACTTGGACAAAATCGAAAGCTATACTCTATTTTTTTTATTAGTTTCTTAATTACATTACAAAAATTCCTAAATCACTTATATTTTCACTTAATATTTTATTCAATGCTAAAATTATTTATGGATTATGTCATAAATTCTCACCCGTTTTTAAAATATTTTATAAAGTCATTTCTTTATAAACCATCAAATAATAACTTATTCCACTTTATTTACTTGTATAATATTCTTCTATATCCTAAGGGTACATACAATTTTTTTTACTTTTCAAAGATCTAGATGGGATCAAATCAAATTATGGTTTATTAAAACCGAGTCAACATATTACCTCTTTAAATTAGAGTGTTAAAATAAGTAATATTTATGGGTTAACCCAATCAATAAATAGTTTACACTAAAATACTTTAAAAATTTTTATGGTTTTAAAAAAAACAATGTTCAGCATAACCTTCTTATTCAACTTCACCCATCTTAAACCTGTGATAATTCTCTTCTACCTTATCTAAGCGTAAAGTCTCATTTATCCAAACAATCTCTTATTAGAAATACTTTTTATTTTGAAAAACAATTCCTTTTTTACAAGAACTTAAAATTAAATACCCGGTTTTAAATTTCCAAACTCATCTTCGAAAGCGTACTACATATACTTTTAGATATAATAACCTCAAATAATTTATTGTTAAAACTCACTTTGAGTTTATTCGAATTTGAACTCATCTCGTTCACACGATGAAAATTTACTAAGTACCCCACAACATTCGCCTAAGAAAACATCAGATCGTTACTTAGAAGATTATTCAGATTACCACAAAGCTAATCGAAATGATTTCATCCTAATTATCCCAAACAAAATGCATTCCATTTAAAATTACTTCCAAAAATATTACGATTTATTTTCTCAAAAACCTTTTGAAATTATTTTCAAAATTTCAAGGATTTAGATTCAAAAATCCTTTTTAAACATATTTTACAAACTTAAATTTATATATATAATTTCCTTTATATATTTAATAAACTGAATTCCAATGGTCTGGATTTTTTGCAAAAATGCAAAAACTCACCCAAATAATAACACTTTCTAAGCAAGTGTCATAAAGCTGAGGTCTCCGCCGTCTACCTAACATGTAGGATGTTATGAGGAGGGGATTAGATAAAAGTTTTGGTGAATGAATATATTATATACTTCTAGGCATAATTCTATATATATCATTTTATTTCCATTTACTCTTATAATAGGTTGATTCGGTTACAACACTCTCGCCTCTGTTCGTGAACCATGCCCATCTACTCCATAGTAGATTAAAACCTGATAAATAATATACATATATGTAGCTATATGCCCAATGACCGTATTGGTCCTAGGTACTACCCATAGTACCTCCTATATTCTTCTGGCAAAGTATTCCATCGTCTTGATCCTATAGTGTTCTATGACTATATCTGTAATGGACAACATCATGAGGCCTACAATACAGATGTTCCATCGTCTACTATGAAAACGTAAAACTATGCCCGCACTAGTCTATACCAATGCTCGAACATCCGCAACGTACCATCCAGTGCATACATTGAGGATTATATGTAACTGTTCTGTCTACTCTCTGAATCCGGCCAACGAGGTCTACCTTGTACGGAACTCAATCGGGGATTTTCTAAATCTGTAAAGGACGACTTCGTTAGGGTTACAATACAGATATTCTAATTGGTCTGTCTCTTTTTCATCGTGGCTATGGCCCCACGCATCCACCTCTAAACTAATTGAAAGACTTCTAAAGAGTTAAGTGGCTATGCCCTACTGCAAACAATCTAATATCCAATTGGTGGTGCCTATCCATCCAATATCTCGATAGTGAAAGAACCATTAGCCTATTTGTTTAACTCTAGTCTTTCCTAAAATCACTCTTGGTCTCTGGCCGATATGCACATGCAACTATCCTTCACCTTACTTACAAGTACTGGACATACGAATACCCTACTCTGAACACTAAGCCCTTCTGACTATCAAGAAAGTTTACCTTCGTTAGGACTACAATGCAAATGTAGTCAAGGCATACTCTCTTGATGGAACACCTACTGACCTGCCTCTGGGGATGCAGCTTCGTTAGGCCTGCCCAAAGGGCCATCCTAGAGTATCCTCACGTCCTGTTGAAGTCTCGTATTTCCTTCTAGCCCAAAAATTCTATATTGGACGTGCTTATCCATTGCCGAAATCTATAATGAATTGCTTCGTTAGGCCATCATCTTTTGGGCCGCTCCAAACGCAATTAGATTCTTTTACTAGGCCCTAGGTCTAATCTTTTAATTTGCATTTAGGTTGATTTCTTACTCTGTTGTCTACTTATTTAACTTAATTGGTATATTCTTACCCTCGTCTCACTTCTAATTATTGTGAGATTACCAAAGATCTAATAGAGAATACTGTTAGTATGAGTCACATTCATTATCTTGCTTATTTAACTTAATATATAAATCCTTCAGTTCAAAGAAATAAGCCTCTTTTACCATTTCTATTTTATTTGCTTATTGACTTAATATAAGTTGTTTAAATAAGCTTTTACCATTGTTCTCTACTACCATTGCTTACCAATCTATTATAAGTCTCACGATAAGCTTTTCTGTTCTTATTTCCTAATCATAACCTATGTTATAATTCTACTTGCAATTGCTACTTTTTCTTCTTTTACAGTTCGTTATATAATTACAAGCGTTTCTTGTCTGTTCTAGTCTTCCTTCTTTAATTATGATATATAATTTTCTTTAATTCTCTAATATTACATAATTCACTTATCATAATAGTTGCCTATTTAAATAGCCTACGTAGAAAAAGCAGACTTAGGCTCATTAATTTTTATAGCTTCAAATTCTTGATTAATAATTTTCTTGTTAGAATTCATACTTTGCTTTGTTGTATTCTATTTCAGAAAGTAACAAGAATGAGGCCCATGCTTTGCACACGAAAACTGTTGGGTTTCTGATTTACATCATGGTTCAGGGATCGCAGAGGTAATTGTGGTCGGTTTATTGATGGAAGAAGCTGGAGATGTTATAAATGTTAGCACATGAGATATAAACTATAATGTAGTTAGTATGAGTCGTATTTTGTATATTCAATAGAACTTATAGTAGGTTGCAGTTATTTATATATATGTATATATATGTATATATGTATATATATGTATATATATATATGAATCTCGGTCTATTTATTGGAGAAAGGGTAAAACCAATCTTGAAACTTAGCAAGTGGTAAAAAGCTTGAGTAAAGAAGTACACGGTTGTGTTTGTAGTCCAAAAGCACCACACATAAGTGTAGTTTGACATTTAACACTGGAAATTGTGGTTACATGTAAATAGGAAATATGAACCCTAATTAAAAAGTTAAAAATGCTTTGAATACTAAAGCGCTTTAGTTCAGAGGGAAATAGGTGCTCTAAACAATCGTTGATACTAAAACATCACATCAGCATTTATGCAGTAGTTTCGATTGAGTAAAAGTGTAGTGAAACACTATCTTGGTTAACCATCAGTAAATTAATATGTATACAAAGCGCAAGTTTATTATGTAATCCTAGCATACCGACTGTGTCGAGATGATGTGATTCTGGGCAAGTAAAGCAAGTTATGATTTAATTTTTCATAGATCATAATAAGTTCAACTAACCTAAGAAATTTTAAACCATGTGTATAAATTTGGTGTTTGGTAATAGACGACATAAAATTAGAAAACTCATCATTTGGTAAAGGGCACGTAAAAATGATAGCAAAATAGAGTGCAGATATATGTATTTGAAGTCTACGTCATCAACATATTAAACAACATTGGTTTGTGTTTATGTTGCTTCTCTTCATTGCACGACATATGCAGGTTGAGTTGCTAGTCTCTTACATTTCCTAAAATTATAAATATGCCATACAAACATGTAATTTGGTGATTCTAATTCCCACATGTAGAAAATATTCAAAGCACGTAAGTTTTAAGATACGTACATATAAATATACAATTATGGCAGATGCTTGTACGGCAAGTGTAGTTTGTGTATACAAATAGAAATTTTTAAGCTAAAACTACAATTAATAACATGAAAGTTGTAAAAGAAAATGTTAGCAGACATAAAATTGTTTGATTTCGAATGAAACACATTAAATTTCAACATCATATTAAGTCCAAAATTCAAGTTTTATTGAGATGGTGATATTTAGGAGACAAAAACATAAAGGTTCTTAAAGCAACTTTTTTTTGAAGACCTAGAGAACCAAGCTTTGCTCGTAAATACTAAAGAAGTATGCATCGAACCGAATCTTAAAGCAACTTTGGTTGTATTAAATTCGCTAACCCAGGTAACACCATGAATTTGGTAGCAAAACTGCAAACTTAACCTAAAAGTATAACTACCAAATTATGAGAACTCCCTATCAGAAGATGTAAGCAAAGAATATAACCACACGAGGGATTATCAACCTAACTAAAATGAGAAAATATGTCAGGTGAATATGAATCTATTGTTAAACAAAAATGTTATCGACAGTTAAATCATCATGGCATATACATAAACATGTTGGAAATACTTTAGTCTATTAATATGATTGAAGCGAGATTTTTTGTTCAAGTTTGGATGGAGAAGCAACATGGGCGAACTTTTATCATTTGATAGCTAAATCGGCAAACTAGTTAGTCATTGGCAGATTAGTCAAAGGATCACACATAGGACCAAAGGATCATGCATAGTACTATGCATTGAAAATGCTATAAATCAAGTGTTTACTTAATGGTAGTTTGAAGAAAAAAGAGAAAAGTATTTCAAATGCTGATCGTGTATTGTAAACAAATCCACATAACCAACATATGATCTGAATTAAAACCATGCAAATTTGAAAAAAATGGAAAAAGGAATGTAATAACATATGCATATGGTGACATATAGGATGTACAGGAAAAATTAATAGATATAAAGTTGGAAGTTCAAAGTAAGGCACAAACAATATGGGATATGTAGACTTAGACGAAGTATATTAGCAAACTGTATGAATTATAATGTAGATAGATGATCTGAGTAGTCTATTAGAACTGGGTCGATGATAGTGAGTCAAGGGGTGTCAAGCCTATTTCTTGCGACGCTTCTCCTGAACTTTGTTCATAAACATCTTAAAATCAATGTGTACTTCTTTTGCATCCTAAGTGTTGTATTATGAAAAATATAACCAGCGACATTTTTGTCAAATGCAATGCAAAATGAGGCTAATTTTGTTTAAAACATGTTTTAAAAATTAATTGACCAATGTATAATACCTCAACTAATCGATCAAAATTAAACACTATTCAATATTACGGTGATAGAGAAACTTACGTTAATAATGACTCCTTTTTGTCTACTAGTTCGGGCAGTTGGTAGCATGGTTTGATATTTAATTTAGTCAGCACTCACACTGTTACCATCATCTTATGTAATACAAATATTTTTGTAGGACAATAATGTCTTTAAATACAATTACTATGAAAATATATTAAAACATGTTACTTGATATTATACACAACCGATTTTCTCTTTAAGTCCACAGTAGTCGTTGTTTGCTGACTAATGTTAACACGCACACTCTCAATACTTACACTATATTCAGTAGGTGGAGAAATATGCATGTGAATTTTTTTGTTGTTATCATAAGTGATCGTTATTTATTTTCAAGTGAAAAAAATTGCTAAGAACACATAGTAATTAGATTGGTAATGAATATGAAGGAACAATAACTAAATACGAACCACTTCTTTTCTTGCTTATTCTTCTTGCGCTAAGGAACATGTAAGTGTTGTTCATCTCATAATTACTTGGACGGAACTAAAAAATTAAATCAGTGCCAACTAATTTTCGAAAAATGTTTTCGACCTTCGTTGATCCATTCTCCTATTGAATAAGTTTGTTATTTTTTTCCCAAAATCAAAGTGAAGATGGTGGTCATGTTGAAATAAGCTATATTTTTGCACGTCCTATGCAATGAAAGTGTTAAGTGCAAAATTAGGAAACAGTTGTATGGAGAAAACATTTTTTGAGATACGAAGCATATCATTAACATTCAGGCCTATAAGCCCTGCTTCCTTGTCAAAAGCGGTGAAGGGGTAGACATAGTTCTATCAAAAATCTCAATGTTCAAACAATATATGATGCACTGAGATGGAACGATTGAAATAGATTAAAAGTATTACCGATTCATTGGGCTATGTACCATCGATTGACATTTAGTACAAAAATAATTTGCACATTATAGATGGATCGACTCCTTGCAAATAACACAAGACAAATAGCTCCTTGGTTTTGCAGTCCTTACCTTTGAAATTATTGCAGGCACCAAATATTTTATCCCCCAAGGAATATTATGTTTATAGAAGTTATTGTATTGAAAAAAAGTCAATACATGCTTGAAAGTACTTTAAAAATCAAGGAACAGAGCAGTGGACAAAATGTTTGTGGAAAAATGAAAATGGGTATTGTAAAAAAGCATGCATGCAGCAGCTACTTTAAGCATGTTGACGTTTTTTTTCCACCAAATTTTTGTGTAAACTGCTAAGAAAATTTTATTACTATTGCATGTTAAATAAAAATTTCATAGAAACGAATTTCATTTTTGAATAAAAGACTGGAGTGCTTTATCCCCACTTTAGATTATTTACAAGTGAAGTACCTAGTTAATGGTTATATTACTCAAATACAGTCAACTGGGACCTATGAGCTTGGAATGATGATCACCTGAAACTTCTATTATGAAGTAACCAATCCTAACAATGTTAATCTCTGTTGGAATAGCAAATGTTTGAACTC
Organism: Allium cepa; assembly: GCA_030765085.1. Classification (NCBI taxonomy): domain Eukaryota; kingdom Viridiplantae; phylum Streptophyta; class Magnoliopsida; order Asparagales; family Amaryllidaceae; genus Allium; species Allium cepa. Next base: position 680,386,888 of record CM060938.1, read on the forward strand.
AAGTATTTTGTGGATATTATGGTAATTGATTTGAAAGGTAATAGATTAGTTAAAACAAATTTCATATTAAAATAAATATGGTACAATAATTATTATATCGTGTTTTAAAGGGTGGTACGCTCATATCTACATCAATACTTTGAGTCCCTTCCATATATAATTTTCTATTACGCCTCCTTTTAAAATCTTAGTTTATTAATAATATATGCATGATATGTTCTAATCTTCTGTAACACTTTTTTGACCCATCTACATGCTCTGTGCGAATAAATTTGTTAGTTGCTTTCAAGTAGTTTTCAAAGCCAAAACATAGTAAAGTAGAAAATCAAAAGGAAAGGTGTACTTCATTTTAACCCGGTACTTTCGAAATAATATTTCTAAGTTTTTGTTAGATATTACGTCGTTAAATGACACTGGGTAGAATAGGGGAGAAAAATTATAACAGCCATAGCACATGTCATAACAATTGGAACAAAGAACTAATTTGGAATCCTCCTAATACATTAGCATATGTCATCATATCAGCTTATTAAAAGCCATAGATTATCAGGAAGTTATGTTCTTACCGACAATGGCATTTCCACTCATGAACTGAATACACTTGCCTTCTTGTCATTTGAATACGCAGTGATTTGAGCACCAAGAAATTTGTATTACAACTAACTGTTGCGTAAGGTAATCTGCGGACAAATGAGCAGTTATACAAAAAAGAATCGAGCTATGTAGTCGTAACATTCCGTATAACATATATTTATTAAAACTTGTGTAAATGTTTAAGAAAAAAAGGAAAATTAACATGCAAGTTGATACCAGGAATTAGAGTTTGATATTGCAATATTATAACTATAAAGGAAAACATAACAATGGGTCAAATATTGAGTTCGGTAATATGTAACAGTTATGCAGAACATAAATTATGAATATCACGCAGAATATTTAGTTGAACTGGAAAACAATATATGCAAATCAGTACATCCTTTTCTCTGGATAATCTTTTTTGATTAGAGATAAAAACAAACAAATGAATTAAAATTGCTAGAGCATTTACATTTAGCCATTACATACTCGGGAAGGTAAGAAGTTATGAAGATGTAGGTGCACCAAAATAATGCGATAAATAATGCAATAGAGGTAGCTTTGCGTTAATAGCACCCCAAACAATATCTTGGTATGTCATGCACTGTAAACATCAGTTGCAAACATACCCAGCTATTACTTTTGATTCTAACACACTTCTTCATTTTTTCCGTTCCTACATTTCCATTGTGTTTATCGCACATGATTATTTAGTACAAAAAATATATATCATTATTTAATCATTCCTTAAACTATAATGCGAATGAGTAACCATTACCAATACCACATAGAAGTTTGTTATATTTTGGAGTATATTGAATAGTATAACTCATCGATTATGTTGAATAGACAAATCGAACCGAAAAGTGAACTAATGAGACTAAGCATGTAAATCATTCAGATTAAAAAATAGAAGAGTGAAAAATGGACAACCTTTGGTTTCGATCAAGAGATAAATAGAATGATAAAAGAAATTACTAGATAAAATAGGCAAAACAAGAGCCGTGTAGGCAAAACAAGAATTGTGTAAGAAGAAAAAGTTTCGGATGCATACCTAGGTTTCTAAATCGCAGACTATCAAGTGAACTTTATTGCTCCAATAGTAGTAATATGTGATGAAATTAAGTAGTCACCATGCAATCAAGGTTGCTGGATCAACAATCAATTTTTCTTTTGAGGAGAAGCAGATAAATAGAAATGGCATCGGAATAAAATCGGGAAAATTAAAGTGAAATCAAAAGAAGTTGAGAACGGTGTGGTAGTGAACGTGGGAGTGAAAATAGGATTTGATTACTGGTGGATTGTTACAAAAAATTGAGTACATAGGGTGGAGTATTCTCAAATGAGAGAATGTAGAGTGTACACGTAAGCGCCGTTGAGTTTCTCTTTTCCTGTTTAAGTAATAGATTCTATTTTATTCGGTTGGTTATGAAAACTATATAATCCATTTCCATATCTTAATATTAGGCAATACCATAAACAATAATCTGCAACTGCAAGATATTTCTTTTACTATTTTGGAGTCTGTAAAATACATTGGTTTCTCTATTTTACACAAGCTCCCTTTTTTATTTCTTTTAGTCTTGCAGTTACATTTCTTGCTATCTTTTATATGTTAAGTTATGGAAATGTACCATGTTCTCTAAACCGACCAATTAATCTAATAATCATTCCCAAATTAACTTTTCTCGTTTTAATGCAATTTATTACAATAATTCTATTCCTCAAGCTTTTATTATTTTACATCTTCATTTCAGTATTTTTAATCCATATTTGCATTTAATCTATCTTAATCGATATGCGAAGAAAAAGAAGATGATAGAAGAAAACTGACGCTTGCATAAAATCTAAAGCATGGAATAAGATATAAATATGGCATAGAAAACAGTATATAAATACTAATACTGTAAATAAGCTACAAGTTTCCTTATAGTTCAGCATAATTTAATTAATATGATTAATTACTGAATAAAAAATTTCATACAGGAATCTAACGATAATATATCTTAAACCTAAAAGATATATAAATAAATTCACTCACCCGTCGTCCTTTTGCTTCGCTTGTGCTCTGCTTGGCTCCACAGTCCTTCTGGATTCCTTCTTCCCAGGTGTATAGTATTTTAATTTAGAAGATCTTCTCCTTAGAAATTATTTTCTTTTAATGGTTCAGCATTAGGCAATGAACCCATGAAAGAAAATCTAATTGTAAGAAGACAGCTAGGCCTAGGGTCCTATTTATATTGGAGCTTGGGGACCTCAAATCGTTGGATTCTTGGATTGAACCTAGAGCCACCACGTTATAAGGCAATTTGAAGCCATCGGATCGAAGAATGTATGGCTCAGATCGCGCAAAAACAAGAAAATGCATCACTGCACGTACTTAGATGAATTTCATCCAGGCTGTGCATGGGTCGACCGGGCAGTCGAATCCTTAGCAAGCGGTCGACCGTTGCGCTTATTGGGTTGACCTTCTAGTCAGCCCATATCCGCATTATACTATATTTTTTCATTCAGTTTCTTATTCTGTTTCGCTCTTAACTTCTTCGTATTGGTTCGTATTTTGACCGGTTATATATAGAAACTGATCAGAAAATCGCCTCGGACAATGGTACAAGTCCCAAAGCCATATTATAAAAATTCCATATTTATTTATTTACATAAATTATCGTTATACGTTAGATTTTAACTGTATAATAGATTTTAACTGTATAAAAATGCGGGGTGTTACATCCTCCCACCCTTGAGAAATTTCATCCCCAAAATTTGACGAGGGAAAGATTTATGTAATCCCTGACATTAATTATAATCGTTTTGTGTACATCCAATTTGACAACCATCCATGCTTTTGAGCAAAAGTGTTTTTCAAGAAAAGATATATGCATGTGCATGAATTTCTGAGTGGTACCACCTATATGAATGCTTTTTATTTAAAAATTTACTTTTAAAACATGATGCACACAACCTAAATATACTTGCAATTTCTATATGAATGTAATTTTTTTCGAAAACTTAAAACATTTTTCACCCAATTTTTCCCACACTCCTATTGAATAAGGGTGTAGTTCAACCAATTTTTCATCCAAATCCTAACACATAACTTTTAATAATCAAATCTCCGAAAAATCTATCTTTCTGAACTCGATTTCTTATGTCAGAAAGAAGGTAGAAAATGGAAAGACTTCACATTTATCTGTTTAACTTTTGCGTGCCTCTCTCTCCGTGCTTGGAAGTTATGCCGCTATCCTATAAAATCTCTATTTTCTTTCCCAAGCATAGTTTACACAAGAAATTATCTCTTTTTAAAAAAATTCTGTTGACGTTTCTGTCGCTTTATTTAAATTTATTATTTTCCTTTTAGTTATCTTATTCTGCTTTTACATTTTATAATAACATCTTATGTCCTTATTCTCTATTTGTGAACACCAAAAATAAAGAGAAAAAGTATCCACACTGATCTACTATTACAACAGAGTTTTCAAATGTTTACATTACAGTACAATTTTGTATCTAAAGAGAAAACATACCCTACTACATTACGGTGCTAGATAGGTGACACAAGTAGGATAACATAGCTATCATCTTGGACTAGGAGGCCTAGGACCCTTTTTGCCCTGACACAAGAAGGCCCTAATAAAATAATCTAAAAAACTAAGGAACTCCTCCTATCGCCTAGTGCTCGTCACAATCTCCTGCTGCATCCTAGCTAACTCCTGCTGTGTCCTAACCAACTCCTGATGTCCTCGCACGAGCTCCGCGTGCTCCCTGGCGAGCTGCTCATGCCCTTGGCAATGCTCCTAAACTGGTTATCATAGCTCGACGGTGGAGATGGCTGAGAGGGTCTTGCTCTCTCCCCCCAAGATCCATATCCCCACGCACTCTACGTCGCGGGATTTGATGGCCAAGTAGGCCATGGTGACTCATGCCCAACGCCGCTTCCAAATGGTGGCAAGGAAAGTGCTCCGGCTCGTGAAAGTACTATGGTGCCTAGATATGTGGCTTGTGCTCTTACTCCTCCGGTGGAGCCTGTATTTGATCTAAACCTATATTCATCCTCCTCAGAGTGGATGAATCAATCATGGGGGGGGCATGCTCAATGTAAGTCTCTCTCTCCATCTCAACTCTGGCCCACCTAAAGACCCGTATCCAAAGGTGATAATATATCATAGCAGAGAGACGAAGTCCCGCTATGGTTATATACAGGGTCATAATCGTCCTAGCCCAGTTCACCTACAAGCCTCCGAATATGGATTAGGTAGCCTACTTCACTATGAGGTGGATCTGGTCATAACTCACTATCTTGGGGAAAAGGTTATGTTGCAAAATGCGTATAACCAATCTAGCTAATGGGTGTAATTGTCCAACATGCCAGTCGGGGTGCTATTGATCTACTAAAATCTGGTGTAAGACGACCATGTCCGTCATCTCAATATGTCATATCTCTAACCCATGTCCTCTAACATCAAAACCACTCGCCAACTGGGTCTTGGAAAATACTATCCTCACTCCCTTGACCTCCGAATGGAAGGCCAAATCCTCGTCCCCGTCACTAGTACGTAAGTTAGCATCGAAAAGACAAACTAACCTGGGATATGCTCACCGTCCGAATGTCTCATGGCTCAAAATCTGTCGCAGCCCTATTTCCAAAAAGAGCTGCTTTAAAGGGGTGCTCAAAAAATAAGAAAATTTCACCGCCCTTCCTTGCAAAATCTGGTAAGTGGCTGTATCAGAGTAAGACTGCACAATCCTCCTATCACTCTGGTACCACGCTATCTCCTGTGGTGTAAATTGGGGAAAAAGTGGACTAAAGAGGGTCTTAGAGGCATGACGAAAAACTCTTAGGTTTGTGAAAAAGATGTATGGATCTGAGTAAATCTCACGACACGCTTCAATTTTGCACTAACCGTGAGCGAAACGGTATAGTTTTTGAGGCGTTTGGGTGGTTGAAAGGGGTGGTTTTTGGTTGCGGCTGCTGTCTTAAGGAGGAGGAAATAAGAATGAGGAAGGAGAGAAGGGGGCATGCGTTTATATGCATTCGAATGAACTAAGGCGGTCGACCCGCCTTAGTGACTGGTCGACCTCACGGTCGACAGGCCAATCGACCGGCCCGACCGAGTCGTCCCTTTTCTTTTCTTTTTCCATGTTGTCGCGTCGCGTTCTTCCCCCTTAAATAATTAAAGCCTAACCTATTTGCTTCTAGGTTGTCTGATTCGCGGTTACGGCTTAGGTTAAATATCCCTTTCTATTCTTTACCCTCCAAGTGGAGTCCTGACGTGTTCCATCCTTCAACAGAACCTTAATATCTATAAGCTTGCTCCAACCACTTAAATGATCTAATCTATAAAAATTCTCTTTCAAAACAGCTTTAATTTCTTTATAGCCAGAAAAATATTTTTACGTACTTATATAAGGATTTCAAAATACATTTATACTTGGCTAAGATAGATGTCGCATAAAACATCGTCATTATAGCCTAAAACACTAGTTTTCAATCAAATTATATATTTTTCTAAACTGTATATTTCTCTATTTTCAAATTCAAAAATGCTTTAAAGTTGTTTCTCTCCAGCTTTCCATATTAATATGGCTGTAAACTTCTTAAGTTAAAACTTTAAAATCTTCCAAAAATTTATATTCAAATTCTTAAGAGTTTAATTGCTGTGCTAGATTACAAAGTGGATTTTTAATTTACTTTCGCCTTTCTAAATATCCCTTAATGAATCCAAAAATCTTCGCCATAAGAGCTCTTTTAGCTTTTGGAATTTCCTCGTTCCAAGTTTAGATATACAGTGTTGTTCTCCAAACTTTCTCCAAATATTGGCTTACTCAAAAGAATGGTCTTCTCTTTGGGGTTTTATGTATACATACATAAATGCATGCATGCATGCATACATACATAGATAGATATATATATATATATATACACAAATACGTTCACCCACTATCAACCTAGGAATCTAAATCTAGGCTTTGATACCAAATGTAACAACCCGAATTCCAATGGTCCAGTTTTTTCGCAAAAATGTTAAATACCCCGCCCACTGAAGCCCGAGTTGGATACCCGGTATCCTGGAAATAGGCAAAGAGAAATATATCAAAGCTCGGTTAAGTATCTCACAACGAAATTGACTAAAATATAATAGTGAGTAAAAACTCACCCAAATAATGACACTTTCTAAGCAAGTGTCGTAAAGCTGAAAAATCTCCGCCATCTACCTAACCTATAGGATGTTATGTGGAGGGGGTCAGAAAGTTTTGGTTAATGAGTAAATTATGTACATCGAGGCTTAATTACATATATCGTTTTATTTCCATTTATTCTTCTATTAGGTTCATTCGGTTACAATACTTTCGCCTCTGTTGGTGAATCGTGCCCATCTACTCCATGGTAGATTAAAACCTAATAACTAATATATCCATATATGTAGCTATATGCCCAATGACCGTATTGGTCCTAGGTACTACCCATAGTACCTCCTACATCCTTCTTGTAAAGGATTCCATCATCTTGCTCCTATAGCATTCTTTGACTATATATGTAAAGGACAACTTCGTGAGGCCTACAATACAGATACTCCATCGTCTACTATGAAAAGGTAAAAGTCCGCCCGCACTAGTCTATACTAGTGCTCGGACATCCGCAACGTACCACCCAGTGCATACATTGAGGATTATACGTAACCGTTCTGAGTACTCTCTAATCCCGCCAACAAGGTCTACTTGTACGAAAGTCGGCCGGGGATTTTCTATATATGTAAAGGACAAGTTCGTTAGGCCTACAATACAGATATTCTAGTTAGTCTGCCTTTTTTCATCATGGCTATAGCCCCACGCAGCCACCTCTCAACTAATCGAAAGACTTCTAAAGAGTTAAGTGGCCGTGCCCTACTACAAACAATCTAACATCCAATTGGCGGTGCCCCTCCATCCCATGTTTCGATAGTGAAAGAACCATTAGCCTGTTTGTTTAATTCCTGTCCTTCCTGAAATCACTCTAGTCTTGATGTTGCCGATGTCCACATGCGACTATCCTTCACCTTACTTGCAAGCATTGGACATACGAATACCCAACTTCAAACACCATGCCCTTCTGACTGCCTACAAAGGTCAGTTTCGTTAGGCCTACAATGCAAATGCAGTCAAGGCATACTCTCTTGACGGAACACATACATACCTACCTTCGGAGAAGCAGCTTCGTAAGGCCTACCCAAAGGGTCATCCAAGAGTATCATCGCGTACCGTTGAAGTCTCGTAATTCCCTAATGAACCCATGGGAGGAAATTTAATTGTGAGAAGATAGCTAGACCTAGTGTCTTATTTATATTGGAGCTTGGGGACCTCAGACCATTGGATTCTTAGATTAAACCTAGAGCCACCACGTCATAGGGAAATTTGGAGCCATCAGATTGAAGAACGTATGGCTCAGATCGCACAAAAACAAGTAAACGCGTCACTGCATGTACCTGGATGAATTTTCGTCGAGGTCGTGCGTGGGTCGACCGAGTGGTCGACCGTTGCGCCTATCGGGTCGACCTTCTGGTCCACCCATATATGCACTATACTATATATATATATATTTCATTCGGTTTCTTATTCTGTTTCATTCTTAAATTCTTCATACTGGTTCGGATTTTAACGAGTTATATATGGAAACTGATCTGAAAATCGCCCTGCACGCAATGGTACAAGTCTCGAAGTCATATTCTGGAAATTCCATAATACTTTATTTTCATTACTTATCGTTATGGGTTAAATTTTAATTGTATAAAAATGCGGGGTGTTACAATATAAAAATCATTTCATATTATAATAATCCTACTTTATTATAATAGAATTATCTCGAATATCTATACTCTAAAGGTGTTATCCTTACATTTAGATTATATTAACAACTTTTTTATTGAGTTTAATCCTTAACCCACTATTATTTAGGTGAACTTTTAACTTAACATATTCTGCGAACACCTTATAAGCAAATTACGAAAATTAATTCACAAAGGGTTCATTTTAAATCAAAGAAATAAATGCTCCAAGATAAACCGAGCAACATTTAGCCACTAACAAACAATAGCCAATGCTTATTTAAATTAAGCATAACCGAACAAACAATAGTGACAATATTTAAATATTATCACATTTAAAAAACACACTATATAAAGCTTTGAAAATTATTCCTTTATATATATAAAATATAATCCTAGGCAAAATAATTAATTTGCGAAATTTTTTGAAAAAAGTCAATACCATGTCCATTGGCCTTTGTCGAGTGTTTAGAAATCCCTATCGATACCGTGGCATCCCACGTCTCAGCCAGAATTCATATAAACTCAATAAACCAATTAACATAATACATTTTGATAACATAAACGAATACGCTCTCATATATATAATACTCCCAAACTCATTCTAGGGTGTCGCTTACCTTATCTCTAATAAGACAATCCCTACCAAAGCCAAGGTTCTCGCTTAACCTTACGCTTTAATACCATGCTATAAAGATCTAGGCTTTCAACCATCAACAGTGGGTACACCCCCACCAAAGCTTACAATGGTATCTCTCATTTGCTTTTATAGCCAGCCTCTCGACTGTAAGCCCATCTGGCCAACAAACCCAAAGGACATGTATGGGTAAGAGTCATCCGTTTGCTACCTACCAAGAAGCGAGAACCACCTATCATGCTGCACCTCTATGCCTAAGTATGTGAGATAACTCAAGTAATGGGGACATACAAAATTTTATGAGACCATGCGGCTAACGCGGAATGAGTTTTTACCTCATAAGAATAACATCCATGTAGGAAAGAGTAGAAATAATCATCAGGAAAAAATCCAAATATGAATGAGCGGAAATTATATTAAAATCAGACTTGAGAGAATGAAAATAACCCGATCAAAATCCAAACTAGGAAGGATGGATAAAATAAGGAAACAACCCAATTTGATTGAATGGACAAAATAAAGTGATAGCCCAACATGATAGAAATTGACTAAATAAGGTAACAGTCCAAACTTGATAGAATGGACAAAATTAGGTAACAGACCAACTTGATAGAATGGACTAAATCAATGCTTAAACACAGCGAAGGGTGGTTGATACTTCTCGTGGCAATTTAAAGATAAACAGATTCAAGGGTTCAAATTAAATAAGGAAAGGAAATTTCCAACAAATGACTAAGAAGGTGCACCCCTCTTGGAGTATACCTCTAGTAATATACTCCTGAGAAGCTTATATACTCCATGACACTTCTCGAAAATGTACTAGCCGAACACCATCAAACCTTACCGAGAATCCGAATTTTTCCACATCTAAGTGCATAGCTGAATCCAAACTAGATGAGATGTGAAAATACCCTTATGGGAGTAACCCCACATGGCTTGACGTCCATTCGCGCTTTTGGTTTAGTCATTTTCGACAAAGCATAATAAAGCTTAAAGAGTAGCAAATCATTGTTAAGGCAACAATACACCATGAAGAAAGCTGAATCCAATAATTAATAAATCAACTATTGGGGATAATTAAAATAATCGTATATGGAAATTAAATTTCATATATTTACCACTACTCGTTGATTCTAGACAAGTCCTATCTCTCGGTTGTAAACGAAGCCAGACAAGTTGAGGTAGTGTTACCTCTAGGCATCGCCTTAACGACATTTTTAACCTTCGAGATAGAAACATGTCCAAACTACAACATTTAGCATTAAAAGAATGATTAGATCCTTTTCATATAAGCGATATTGGTAACGAAATGATTTTTTTCATAACCGGAATCGAACTTTAACTTCTAAAAACTGAACTTGTACTTGATTTCCATATTTCAATATTGGTAAAACACTTTTAGAAATACTCTTCCAAAATGTTCTTTTACAAGACTAAATTTATAATACTAAGTGTATTAAAACAAGGGTCAAAAACAATTATCGTTAATATAAATCATTATTTATAAATTTAGAACAATAGTTATTATCCTAAAAGAAAATAAAGCAATTTAAATAACTTTATAAATTCAAAACAATATTAATTATCCCGAAAGGTAACTAATCACATTTATAATCTCTTTTAGTAAACAAATTCATTATCTTTAATACAACAAATAATTATTTCCCAACACTTTTATATTATCATTAAATTAACTTTTAAAACTTTATTACTTTTAAAACACTTTTATTATATTAGTTAATTGAATTAATTCACTTTTTGTTAAATTAATTAATTAACATTAAATATCATTGATTAAAAGATTTATTCAATTCAAATAATCCTTAGTTAAAAAGAATAATTCACCTCAAACATCATTGATTAAAATGATAAGTAAATTTTAAATACCATTAATTAAAACATTTAATTAAGTTTAAATAATCACAAATTAATTGGATTAATTAAATTCAAACCTCATTAGTTGGGACTATTAATTAAAAAAACATTTGTTAAAATTATTTATTTAACTATATAACATCATTAATTAAAATGATTTAACTAAATTCCAAAAATCATTAGTTAAAACAATTAGTTAAATTTAAAACAATCATCAATTAATTGACTAATTAAATTCAGACATCATTATTTAAAATGATTAATTACTTTTAAATATCATTAATAAATATGATTATCAATTTCAATTATCATTATTTAAAATAATTAACTAAACTTAAGAAAGCATTAGTTAAAATGATAAATTAAATCTTATCTCATTTAAATCAAAGGTAAACCAATTTTAAACATCATTTATAAAATTAGTTAATTAATCTCAAAATCATTATTAAAATGATTAATTATTTTAAATTACCATTAATCAAAATGATTATTGAATTTTAATATTCTGCTTAGCGAAAACACAAGCTCAAGTTCATACGACAGCTTTTTGAGGATGAAAGTTAATAAACGGCGATATAACGAAATCACTATAATGAAACTTAACAAGTTAAATGGAATATCTGGATTTTATTTCAATTAACCATCAGTCTAACAGCAAACAGGTGTTAATAAATAATAATGGGTGAGAAACCCTTTTGGGTCTCTCTACATATTTTCCCTGCAAAACAATGGTTATGGATAACATATATATATATATATATATATATATATATAATCATATGGGTTTATAATGGTCATATTAATATGTCATCCATTTTCTAAACGGAAGTTCAATCAAACTAGGTATCAAACAATTTAACTAGCATCCAAACAATCAATAAACATTTATAACATCATTGTTACGATATAATAAAATTTAACGAGAGTCGAACTCACATTGATTTTCGTTTTCGTCGAAACGTTCCTGTGACGACCCGGAATTTCTAGCAATTTAAATTTGAATAGTTAATTGATTTTTAAAATATTTAAAGGTTAATTTTGACTTGAATTCGAAATATCAATATTTACTTGATAATTAAATCATTGAATTATGTAGTTTAAATATTGAATTTAATAAATAAAATTGGGTAAATTGTTGAATCTGATATTTCTAAGCCTGTTTAAAATAATTTGAAGGCTTATAAAATTTATAATGATGATACTAAGAATAATAGAATGGTTGAAATTTAATTTAAAGATAATTTGTTCAATTTTAATAATATATCGTTTAAATCGATATTTAAAAATAGCCTTCCGAGGCACAGTCTCAGAATTCGACGAAACCAGTTCCATTGGATCCGTAATAGTTAGTTATTATCGGATTTCATTTTTCGTAGCAATCGGAGTTGTCATTTGACCAAGGCAGCTCAATACGCTTCTACCTATTTTAATCAATTTAATTTTAAATTGATTGTTTTCTTTTGTAACTCGTGCATATGATTGAATTAGCTTCCGCAACATGTTCCATCGTGTTCGAAACGCGGGTAAAACCCTGAAATCGCCTAGCGGCATTCCTTAAGTGGAGTTTGGAATTTTAATTGGCAATTAACGAGACGGTTTGAGAGTTTTATAAAATAATAAAATTTGAAGTACATTATTAGTCAGAGATATTTTTCCAACAATCGTACTCAGGAAGTCTCTAGCTTTCGTTATTTTAATCGAAACCTGCTTCCTTCTTTTACAATGCATTCTGAAATTTTCATCTCAAAAACAAAATTATGGCCGAAGCACTTGCTATTGAAAATCGAATTCATCAAAACAAAAATATAAGTAAATGGCGACGTCAGGTTTCAACTCGATCTGTGTCGAGCCTCTGAATCGATTTCATTCCTCCTCCGATTGGATTCGAGTATCCTTCCTCCACGCGGATTCACGAAATATCATACTCATGTTCGAATCGCAACCTCGTTTGTCCCCTTCTGTTCGACCGAGCCTTCTTGTATCTCAGATCGAAATCGAATCGATCATTTGATCGAAGAGAAGGCCTTAGCGAAGGGGGCGACGCAGTGGTGTTGGGTATCTTGCTTGGGCTCGAGGCGGTGTGGCATGTCGAGTGGAATAGTTGGAAGTTTAGGCACGGTTTGCGATGCTTTGTCGCACTCGAGTAATGAAGGAGGGGTCGCAAATGACTCAGGTGGTTCTGGTCGATTTGATGACTGTTTGTCAGGGGTGGGTAGCAGTAGGTAGTTCAACTGTGTCGTTGGCAGAGGAGATGTCATGTGAGGCAGAGCGTGGAAGTTGATGAAGTGGTGGTAGCTGTATGTTGAATTGCAGAGGAACATGGATGTATGTTGGGGTGAAGGCGGTGATTCGCGAGGTGGCTCTGCGTTCCACGGCGAGGAAGCACGACTTTATGATTTGGGTAAGGTATTTGCTGTTACTTTTATTTATTTATTTTATATATAACTAGAAACAGGAAATAATTTATTGATAAGATTTAGAGAATGAGAATTTTTAAAGGCAATATAAATTGATTTACAGGAAAATATTTATATATAGATTATGGAATTTATATGAACTATTTTTATCAGGATATGTGTTTAGTACAAATTATGTATTTATTGAAGTTATGTGATTTATCTCAGTTAAAAAAAATTTATTAAAAGGAAATTTGTGCAAAAATAAATCATTGGCTTGAACTCAACTTATTAGCTTAAAACAATTTACTGGTTAACTAAAATTATAAAATGGATAATAAACTGTGCAATTAGTCAAATATTAATAAAACCATAATATGTTTATTCAAGGTCAAAAGTCGAGAAACCAAGGAAATATTGGGGTGGATTGCAAATAAAGGCAAAGGTGAGTGAGATTGTTGGATTTTCTTTTTAGATTTAAATGGATAAATTTAAATAATTGGTTGATTGATTGAGTTGATTGAATGGGTGCTGAAGATCTGTGACTTTGGTTTGGTTGGTTCTCGAGTTAATTGTTGTTTGACTCGAAGTATTTGGGTTTTAAATGGTTTTAAACTTAAATCGAAAATAAGAAAATGGTTCAGTTTAAAATTCAATAAAGGTTTAACGATTGGTGATTCATTAAATAGGGAGGATAATTTAAATGAATAATTAATTAATTAAATTAATTAATGATTTGGGTTAATTAATTTAGTTTAAATTAATTAGAATGATTATTGGGTGGTTTAAATAATTACTTAATGCAATTAATAAAATATAATTACTTTGTGTAATTAATCAAGAGATAAATTAAGATAATTAATTAAGGAAAATTAATCTATTTAATGAAGTAAATAAAAAGGTAGATAATTTTAGGAGGAGATAAATCAAGTATGATTAATATTATGGTTTAATTAATATAATTAATTTAGATTAAGGTAAATTGAAGTATAATTGGAAATCAATAATTTATGTAATTAATGATGTAATTAAAGACTTGATTAATTAAGATTAATTAATCCATAATATGTGACTTATGAGAAATTAAATAATATAAGAAATTAAGAATTAACGTAATTAAAATAGATAATTAATTCATGAAGTAATTAAGATTTCTTATTGATTCCGGGTTAAGAATAATTGATATTGTGATAATTAATTAAGGATAATTTCTTGAATGTAATCGAAAGATATTTAATCCATTGTGATTAATTAAGATGAATAATGAAGGATTGATTAATTAATCGATTTGAAATAAATTAATACTGAATGAAGGAATCTAGGTGGATGAGGTTAGTAATTCAATCAGGATAAATGTTAATTAATTTGGAAGTGATTAAGCTTTTCTTATGGATGATTGAATGGTATTGAATGCTTTGAATGAGTTAATTCTTTGATATGAAATGTTGTATTTTTCATGTAAAAACTGGGGTTAGGATGACAGATGAAAGTCGAAGCGACCGGGGTCAGGTATTGGGAAATACCCACAAACCACTTTGAATTTTTAATAAATTGATTTGTGAAATCAATAGGATGGAATGAAATGATTTGAGTGAATTGAATTATTATATCTAAGTCTGGTACTTAGAAAATTGATGTGTGAAATAAGTGTTGTTTATAGCAAATTGCGAATTTGTTAAATTGATATATGTCACCCCGGGTTTATATAAGTTGATTGCTTGGTATTCCATATTAGTTGGTTTACTCACGCTGGTTTCCAGCCTGACCCGGGTGTTACTTTGGTGTAATGCTCGGGTCAGACCGACTATTACAAATTTCCAGGTTAGGACGTTCTGGAGCTCAGGAGGCGTGCTGGAGGGCATTATCGTATAAAGTATTTCCACTGTATTTATATTATTGTCAATCTGAGACATGATAATTGTAAATATTCAGTGACTGTATATAATGTGAAACTCTGATGTATATTAAATGTAATCGACAGATATAGTATTCTTTTGTAAACTGATATTATTTATTATTTATTTTATCCGCTGTGAATGTGAGATGTTGTGTCTGTTCTTCTTCTTCTATCTCTTTCTTCTTTTTCATAACTATCTCGAATTTTCGGGACTGGAAATTTCGGGTCGTTACAGTTCCGATTTTTGACTAAAACTATAATGAATCGGCTTTTCGACCCTAAATAATTAACACTAATACGTCCACTATATTATATGTCTAAATTAAGTGCTAGAAATATCGATTTTTAGGGTGGATGAAGAAGGTAGAAGATAAAAGAAAACTAAACAACACATAATCTCACAATGTAGCGAATAACATATAACAAATATTGATCTTTACAAAAAGGAAACATCATTATTCATATATACAATATCAGAGTACACTAGGCATATCCTAAATTTGGACAGTTATAGAAACCTATCCTTACATTGATAAACATATAGAATCTATAATACAGCGAAAGAAAAATATACGTGAATACATCCTGACTATACAACTCCTCTCCAACTCTAAAGTGTCCAGCTAACCTGGGAAAAACTTGCTCGGTCAGACCCCAAGCATTACATGGAATAATGCCCAGGTCAGTCTGGCAAACCAGCGTGAGTAAAACTCGATAACAAGTAGTAACCAAACTATGACGACCCACCCCGAGACCCACATTAATAAAGAGTATTACTGAGTAATACTATCTGCTAATACGGAGAATAAGTCCAGTTAGGAGCGACCATCCTTAGCTTTATCTTAAACATGTATCGAATACGTCGATTGGGTGCTCTATTTTTTTTTTATCTTTATCAAGTGGATCGACATACTTACTATATTCTTAATACAAAACTACGATTTCTAACAGATCTATCAAAACAAAACACAACAACAAATACAATAGATCACATAACAGTAGTCTCATATATATTACATATAAACAGATACATCATAGTACACTACATAGTGATACAACAAAAGTGGTACATAAACCACACTAAAATACATCGATTCCAAACGAATAAGCACAAATCAAAGTTTACAGAATAACCATAAGACTATACAGAAGATCACCAACAGATAACCCAATATGGAAGCAACTAAGCAGTAATCAACACCAGATGACAAACCCCAAATAACTCGGTCTGACCAGAGTATATAAAATACAAGGGTCAGTCTAGCTTAATAAACTGATTAGTAGATGATAAATGAGATACAATTTCTCATAAGTGAACATTCTTTAATAAAAAAGGAATGATATAATCTCAGATTTACTCAGTTTCAAAGTGATGGAAACACTGAATTATCTCAAGGATTAACTCATGAATGACACCTACTCAACAATGATGTTTCCTTCTTAGAAAATTACTCGTGATATAAATTTGGATAAAATCACATGAAATTTCAAAATAAAACCACAGAAATCTCGAAAATCTCATACTCGTGGAACTCAACTAATAGTTCAAAGCATATAAATCTCATAATCATGGAACTCAGTTAAGGGTTCAAAACTCAGAAATCTCATAACTCATGGAACACAATTAATAGTTCAAAACTTAGAAATCTCATAACTCATGGTACTCAGTTAAGAGTTTAAAACTCAGAAATGAAATCACCATATAAGTATAAATTCTCATATAGCTCTAAGCTATAAAATATATAAAACAGTCGTCTAGAAATGGTGAAATAATAAATAAAACTCATAACTCAGAAAATTTCCTGGATTGGATCCAAATCCCTAATTGTAAGCCGAAGCTATGCCACACGCTCAAATCTTGTGTCTAGTACTAAAATATGTATAAGTTACCTATCTCATGGACCCGAAGGTCATAAATGTCTCGTGGTGATTGAGGTCACATATGTCTTGTGGTGATCGAAGTCACATATGTCTTGTGATGACACGAAGGTCTAGTACTGGCAATAACTCGTGAATGTGTCACAAACTCTAAGATAGGAACCAGAAAAGTGGTAACCGTGTGTCCCATACCGCACATTCTCACTTAACGGTTCATTAATTGTAAGTCAATGCCACACAAGAAAACAAAATCATTTAAAATCACAAATATTCGCCTCATATCATCGGCAAGTACAAAAGCCAATATAATGGTTTCTATAAACCATAACTCGTAAATAGGAGATCTCAAATCTCAAAATCCGCCAGAGAATGGCAATCTCAAATAATTCCTAAAAATAGGAAATCACGATCTCAAAACACACCAAAAGATGGTAACCACAAATCAAAACACACCAAAGAATGGCAGTCACAAATAACAACTCGAAGGTCCATAGCTTCAAACGAACAAGTCTAGAATTAACCGATAAAGTAACGAATGTGTCACATACCACATGTTTTACTAAGTCATTTAATTCTCTTCCTCATACATTCGAAGAGTGCAAAATTATGTATTTTATATAGAAAATAACGTGTTTCGAGAAGACTGCTTTTAAAACAATTTTTGAAAACGGTTTGCAAATTTTTGGCTTTAAAATTCTTTTTATTATAGAGATAATAAATTTCAAATAGCTTTAAAAACAATTATACATATTGTAAAAATATTTATTTCAAAAGCTATTTTATTATAAAAATCATTTTAAAATTGTTTCAGAAAACCCGTGCTCGAAAACAATAGAAACCATCGAAAACGCCATAAAATTGGCATAAGAAATCATCTCAAAAACTCATCAATTCGAAATACAAATCAACTATAATATTGTCTTACCTATTGATAGGTTAAATCTTCTCAAAAATGCTCTAAAACATCACATGATTTGTTTACAAAAGTCGGTAGAACAAGAGAACTAGCAAAACAGCACAAAAGAAATCAAGACAGTAAAATACACTAGCACAAGACGACCTTCATACTTCATAGGTCCACCCTAAGGTCGGCTTATCTCTTGCCTAGTTCGACCCCAATGGTTTCTTGGTTGACCTGTCAAACGCGATTTCTACTGGCAGTTTTTGTCTTGTTCAATTCAGTTTTCAAGAAAATATTTCAAGCACTTCTAGGTTGATTCAGAAGATGAAATATGACATGCACCAACAATAACACATGGACAACAATCCAGAAAAATTCTGGCATGTATTCATGAAGAAAACAAGGACATATAAATACAAAAAGAAGCAACCCAGAATAGTTTTCACTGTAAATATTCAAGCAATAAACTTTCGTTTACAGTAAGCAGATTAAAACCATTTTCAGCATATAAACTCACTTAAGCTAGAAATTGTGAGCTGTACACTCACCTTAGCATAATGTTAAGCGAATTATGAGATGTAAGATGTTTGTACTAAAATTGGGCACAATAATCTTCGGAAGTATTTGAAGAGATAAAAATGAAGAATAGAAATGTAAAACGAGGATTATCTAACAAACACTTCAAAAACAAATATGAAAACACGCAGAAACACAGTAATTTAGAGTAGTTCGGCGTATGGCCTATGTCCACTATGAAGTATATGACTTTATTGATATTCACTTGCCGATTACAACTGATTACAAAGGATTACGACAAATTACAATTCTGAAATTCAAGTACAACAGTAGCTATGGAGTGCAAAGTTGAATTCGACAGAGTCTGGATGTCCAAAAGCAAAAAGATACTTCTACTATAGGCTCTGGGGCTCTATTCATAGGCGTAGGAGGCTGATATTTTTCTCAGATCTCGAGAGACTTCTTCTTGCATGTGGGTGGACCCATGCGATCGATTCCAGGCAATTTTGGCTCGATCCGTGATCGATACGAATGAATTTGTATCGATCAACAATTGATCCAATCAAGTAAAAATTTGACAGAAACATTCTTTAGGTTGTACGTAAGCTCCTGTGAAAATTCATAGCATTTGGAACTATAGATTGTGAGATTGATCGATGCAAGTTCGTGTTTTCAGTAGGCTGTTTGGTTCGTATCGATCACCTTCGCATCGTTCGGTTCGAATCGATCAGTGCACGTGCTCGTAAGCTGACATGGCGCTAAATCTTTGGACCGATCCACTTTTAACGTCAAGTTGACTGTTTCCATCCTCATATCCATCGAGTGATATGTCTTTGTGATCGATGCTTGGTGCTTCTTTTCATATCGATCATCTGTGCTCTCCTTCGTATAGGTCGCGCTTTATTTCGTATCGATGTCGGTGCTCCATTTCATATCGATGGGTAGGTTTCTACTTCGTATCGATCGATACGAAGTATGCATGATGTTTGATCGACTCGATGGATATGAAATGAGCAACAGACATGAAGAAGGCCATCCTTGATGGATATGAAGATGGCAACAGCCGATCGATACGAAGTAGAGTTGTTTGATGATGGAGTCGACGGTACAAACACAGCGTATTCCCTTGTAATATCCCAGAATTTCAGGGAATTTAAAATGAGATAATCTGTTAATTAAATTATTAAAATGGCTAAAATTGTTATCTTCAAATATAAATAACCAAAATAAAATTTATGTGATGATTTTAAATTTAGGGATAAATTGATTTTAAATGGAATAATTATTTAATTTGTGTTATTTTATAAATTTGATTTTAAATAGGCTTAACATTTCAATTTAATAAATGTTGTTTAAATATATATATTTATTTAAAAGTTGACTTTAAAATTTGAATTTAATAATTCTAAATTTAACAGTGTGTTTGTTTAATCTAATATAGATATATTTGATTTGATTTTAAATGGGAGCTTAGATTGAATTTGGATTTAAAATTTGAAATTTTGAATTGAAATTTGTAATTTAAAAAGAATATATATCTTGAAATAATTTTGGATATAAAAGGATTTATTAATATAAGTTTTTATTATAAAAAATAAAATTTGTTTTATATTAATTTAAAACAAAAGAATTTTATTTATATAAATTTGGAAATTTTTTGTTTAATAGTAAATAAATGGAAAAAGCATTTAAATTAGCATGTAAAAATGGATTAAATAATTTTATATTATTTTATTTGGAATCTAATTAGCTTATATATTATTTTCTTTTGAAAGTTTTATTTTTATAAAATACGAAAAAGCATTTATAAATTTATAAAAGCATTTACATATTAAGAAAATAAATAATAAAGGCTTTTAAAATCGTTTAAAAATAATAATAAAATAAGTCATGACATGTGTTAAATTTTAGAGCTTATTGATTAACATGTGTAAATTGATTAGAATTAGTAATGACAAATGTAAACAAGATTTAACAAGTGTCCCTCTTTGTTATTTTTTTTATTTTGATAAACAGTAAATTACATCATATAACTTCCATTCTTTCTTTCTTCATATTTCTTTTCCTTCAAACTGAAAATCCTTGGCCACTCTTCGTATTCCATTTCCCAAATCAACCTGAAAATCATTTCTCCAAAATCTGTAAATTTCCTCAAAACAAAATTTGTTTAAATCAGAAATATTTTCAAAAACCTGAAATTACATTCTCAAAAGTCAAAACCTGTAGTAAATCTTCAACCCAAATCCTCAAGTTCAAAAATCTGTAGCATTTCTTTTTCCCTTTTCAAACTTCAAGCCTCTAATTTCTTCTCAAACCAGAATTTATATTTCCTCTGAAACATTTCCAAACCCTGTAATGTTTTTTTATCAAGCCCCGACATGTGTATCTTCAACCTGGAATTCTTCCTCAACCAAAAATAATCAACTCTGTAATCCTCTATTATCAAAGCATTTTCAAAGGTCTGGAAAATCTTCTTTCATCAAAAATCTGAAACCAGAATTCATTTTCAAAGCCTGTAGAAGCATTAGAAAAAAAGAAAACTTGAAAACTTTCTGTTATCAAAAATCTGGAAACAACAATGTTTCAAAGTCTTGGGCCAACATCATCTTGTTCCAGTATAGTCAGGCATTTCAGCTTCAAAGGTTCAAGCTTCAAAGAATTTCATTCTTAAATCAAAGTTTTTTGAAGTCAAAAGCAACATAAGTTTGCAAATTTTCAAAAAGGGGGCTTCAATTTCTCATTCCTGTTTCAAGCTCTACCTATTAAACAGTGAGTAAACATCTAGTTTTAAATCTTAAGTGGATTAATATTGTTGCTATGATAATTATTCCTGCATGTGTAGATAGTTGTATATAAATCTGTATGTATGGTTGTATTTTGAATCAGCATGCCTAAAACTATGCTTCTCTGTTCATACCTGATTACAGAGTTTTAAATTTAAACAAAAATTCAAACTCCCCATATAAACACTTTGCAGCTTTAAGTTCTCAAACAAATTTGTCGTGTTTAATCTCCATCTTGATTATGAAAACAAGTTTAAATAATATAAGTTTAGATACCTGTAAACAAGGATAATGAAGTGGAAACTTATATAATGTAATAAATAAAATGTTAAGTTATATTGATTCATGTATATATATTGAATCATCATTTAAAACTATGATTTTGAAAACAATAATCTAAATTTTTAATGTTGGAATGAAGGTGAATTTTGGGTTTTTCTGGAAATTGGGTTTTGGGTGATTTCTGGAAGCTGGAGAATTTGGGGTGGTCGAAATTGCTACTGGAGGTGGAGGAGGTAATGGGGGTTCAGGAAAAAATGGTGGTTGAGGCCATAGGGGACTGTGGCGTCGACAATGATCAGAATTTGTTTATAACCCTAGTTTTTGGATAGTTTGGGTCTTGGGTTTCTTCGTGGGCTCTGTTGGATCGAGTGCTATGAAATTCTGGCAGATGGTAGCGTGTAGGCTCGGCAGTAGATGGTCAGCATGCATCGATCTCTGGTGGCCGGAGTTTGGTGGTCGAAGGGAGTTTATGGGAGGCTGTTTTGGGTTCAGGCAAACTGGGTAATCAAATTTTGATTGAAGTCTCGTTCGTGTGGTTGTGAGGTCGGGTTGTGTTACCGTGGTAATGAGTGACATGCCGGAGGCATTGACGATGATCGGAGACTAAAAACGGCGGCGTGCATGTGCACAGAGTCGGTTTGGGTGTCAGAGAGTTTTGGCTCGTGGAAAGTCTCGAAGTTGTGTTCGAGAGATGGGGAGGGAAGCTCGAGTTCATTCTCGAGTATAATGGATAAGGTTTTCCTGTAGTTTTTGTTAAACTTAAATTTAATCAAAGGTAAAGAAAAAGAAAATGGGAAGAAGGGGAAATCGGGTTTTGACTTGAGTAAGCTACGGGTTTGACCCGAAACAGCAAAAGTAAAACAATTTAAAGATTTTAAAAGTTTTAAAAACTTCTTATTTTGAAATTTTGAAATTTAAATTGTTTTAGAACTTTTATATAAATTACTTGATGTTTTAATAAATGTTTTCTTAGACATTGTGATTGAAGTTTTGAAGTTTGTTAAATTTAAACTTTGTTTAGAAATTTTAAAGTGATTTAAAATCGAGTTTTGAAAGTAATTTTAAAGTTTATATAAAAGACAACTTTTTAAATTCAAGTTGAAAATAGTTTTTAGAACTATTAATCGATGAATGTTTAAGCTATTTAAAATTATGTTTTGATAAATTTAAATTTTAAAGATAAATGATTATTTATATTTAAGCGTAATTAATGATTTAATTAAGATAATTTTAAAGATAAATGGGTAATTATGTTAATGGTAATATGGATATTAACAAGATAAATGTTTTATCTTAATTAGGGTTTTAATATCTTAATTTTGATTAAGTTAATTTTAAGAAATTAAGTTTAACTAATTAGTTTAAGTACAAAGGATTGATTAAGGAATTAATTAGGGAAAATAATTTACTTGATTAATAAATGGTTAAAGACTAAAGGTAAATTAATTTAAGATTTATTAAATTGTAATTAAAATATCATTAACTAGATTATTAATTAATGATAAGAGCTTAATAAATCAAGTAATTAAGTGTAATTAAACTTAATTAATCAAGTGATTAAAATTAATTAATTAATGATTTGTTAATTAAGTAATTAAAGTTTACTTAATTAGTAATCAAGAAGTGCTTAACTTGTAATTAAGTTTTATTAATTAATAATTAAGGTTTTGTTAATTAATAATTAAAGAATGATTTATCCGTAATTAAGGGTTAATTAAGAAGTTTTTAAATGGTAATTACTTGATTAATCAAATGTGATTAAGGATTAATCAAATGGTAAATAAGGATTGATTATCTGTTAATTAAGGATAGGTTAACAGTTAATTAAGGATTAATCAAATGGTTAATTATCTGGTGATTAAAGAATAATTGATCTGTAATTAAGTTGTTAATTAATAATTGATAATTAGGTTTATTAGTTATTAATTAAGAGAAAATTAAATAGTTAATTAATGGTTAATTAATGAATTATAAAAGTAATTATGGATTAATTAATTTGTATTAAGAGATATTGATTAATAATTAAGGTTATTAATCGATTGTTGATGAATAATTAATCAGTTAATTAAAGGTTAATTAATTTATTATGAAAGTAATTAAGAATTAATTACTTTGTAATGAATGAGATTAATTAATAATTGAGGATTATTAATTGATAAATAAAGGATAATTAATCTGGGATTATGGATTGATTAATTGATTAATTGAGTTAATCAAGGAGTGATTAATTAATTAAGGTTAGTAATTAATTAATGATTGTATAAGCAGGATTAAGTGATTAATTCTTAAGGGATTAATTTAATTTAAGTAATTAAATTAATTTTGATATGAATTGATAATGCTTGCTTATGGATGATTGTTTGTTGAATGTCTGAATTGGATGATATCTATTGGATTGATATCTATTGATGATATGTTGTGACATTCTGTGATATGATATTGGTTATATCAATGATACATGTGTGATATTTATCTGTGTTAATGCTGTGTGAATTCAAAGCATTGAATTGAATTGAATTGAATTAAATTGTTTAAACCTTTAACCAACTTGGCCTTTAAGACACGTTTGGCTCGATGAGACCGGGATCGGGTATCAAATATGATTATCCGAAAACCACATCGATCCAAGTTGAACGTTAGGTCGTGAATTCAAGTGAAGATCGAGTTGAAGACTCGAAGTGTAAGAACTATCTGTCGTTAAAAACTCCGAGGGTGATTCCAATACGAGTATAACGAAGACAGTACTTTCAGGTTCGAGATGGAGTTTCAGAATGCAAGGGTTATTGTCGTTAACTCTGAGGGTGATTCCAAAATGAGTGTAACGAGATAATGCCTTCGGTTTCGTTCGAACCCGGAACGAACTTATATGGATTGAATGCTTTCAGAACATCGTCAGGTGGACGATGAGCATTCTAAGATAGATGTGTTCTATAAAGGTAATCGCAGCCTCAAGCCTTATCAACCGGGAATGGCTAAAACAGGGGAGGTGCAGCAAAGCTAGGTGGGTGATTCCCAAGTAGGACGAGATTTACCCCTGTCTAGATGTCCCTTTTTATTCGACTGTGTAGGCGATTGCTAGCTAGAATCGCCGGGATGGTCTTGTTCGGAACTGTTCAGTAAGGAATGGTTCCGGCTTTGTGTTGCAGGGGATTAGGAGTGATCCTCGGTACGGTGATCTAGGCCACGTACTGTGACGGGCGTTACCCCAGTAGCCCTGCCATTGATGGAAACCATTCTTCCTACGTGCCCTTACGGTTTTGATTGTATTGCCCACTTTTGTGGCTATTAACTGGAATTTAATGAATGTAACAATTTCAGCTATTTTCTATTTATTGAAAACCCTAGACACTATTATAATATCACTGGATTTCCTATCAAATGTTTTGGTTAGCGTAAGGTAAAAACTTACCCATGTTTATGCGTGGGGAGTCTTACGTGAAACCTTTTGTTTTCAAAGGTTTTTAAAAGTTAAGCAACTTTAACCCGTTTACTCACACCAGACCCATGTCTGACCCGGAGTTTATTCTGTTTTTCTTAAACTCTTGGGTACTCAAATTTTTACTTGTAGCCAAGGGATTCAGGTCTGCTTTGACGAATACTGGAGGAGATATGGAGCAGGAGGCTTCAGCGTTTGTAGTTATATGGTGTTTTCCATTGTGATGTATCTCTGTGATGTATGTGTTATATTTGAGTTGTATAATAGACAGACTTTTATAACTGTCTATTTTGTGTTGTTGTATCTGTATAACTCTAATATGTAATAGACTATGTAATAGTTATGTTATATATTATATTTTGTTTCATTCCGCTGTGATATTCTGTTATTGTTGAGTTCTTTTCTTTTATCTATTCTATTTCTACCTCTTTGTTTCTTAAAGATGATGCGTCTTTCTGTGGAGAGAAAGGCGGGTCGTCGCACTTGGTATCAGAGCATAGGTTAAGATAATACCTAGGCTCTGGAGTGGTGTCTATCTTGAGAGCGCGTATTTGTAATTTTTATATAACTATATACTTATATAAATTTGTTGGGTATCTATTCGGATTTCCAACATGAGTTCTAAAGAAGTTTCGTCTCTCTTTGTTTGCTTAGCCCTTCTACCTTTGTATCAAGCCCTATAGGCGGATAACCAAGATAGATCAGATCTGCAGATGTTTAAGATTTTCTTATCTCCCCCATAGTTTTTCAAGAGACCTTTTATTTGATTTAAAGGGTTTTTGATCTTGTTTGGGATTAGGATTGGTTGGATGGTATTGGGTTGTTGATGTAAGAGCAAGGATTGTGTCTTTGGAAGCTGAGTTGGGAAGAATCGCAAAAGTGACTTGCGATGATACCAGAGTTCTTTTGAGTCATCTTCTGCATGGAGTGAGGTATCTCCAGGAGGTGTGAGTCCATCGAGGTGGTAAGAAATTTTTCGGATATTCCGGGGGAGCAAAGGTTTTCTTCATCGGGAGGTAGAGATTTGGATCTTCTTTAGTTTCAGAAGCAGTGCTTGTTGTTCAGCCTAGTTTTTTTCCCAATTGGAGTTCAGCTGTTGTCTTTGTGGCCTAGATGGATAAGTCTTTTGAGATTCTGTGTGGATTTGATGAATCAAGTTTTTGGGATGTATGGTATAAGTTGTTCTCGTGTTCATCGACGTTTTTCTTGTCTACTCCAAGTCCGAGGAGGAAAGCTAGTGACATTTGGAATTGGGATTAGAAGCTTTGAGGAAGCATTTTGTTTTGGTGATGGTATTTCTATAGATCCGGCCTAGATAGCTACTATTCAGGAGTAGAAGCAATCGAAGTTTTCTGGTTTGGCAGAGTTCTACAAGAAGTATTAGCGGATCCGAGTGTGAAGAGATTTTCTTGGATTGAAGGCAAGGCTGACTAGTGTGCCTGTTCTAGCTATCTCTGTTGGCAAGAATAAGTTTGAGATCTGCTCGGACGTTTGTGTGTGTCTGAGATGGATGAAGTGATCCAATGATGGCCAGTGTTCCAGTTTTGAGATGTATGGTCAAGGGAACATTGAGGATCATTGGAAGGATTTGTGTTCCGAATTCTTGGATTTTGAAGCAAGAAGTTTTGGCAAGGAGTCATCGCTCCAGGTTGTGTCCATGCCAGGGTGTTCAGAGATATATGGATATAAAGAGAGTCTTCTGGTGATCAAGTACGAAGTAGGATGTAGCTGCTTTCATCTTTGGATGTGCAATCTGTCAGCAAGTGTGGGTGATTAGCAGAAGACCGTCGGTTTGTTGTAGTCTTTGGAGGTTCCGAAGTGGAATTTCCAGTGGGAAGTGATTTCTTTGGATTTCTTCGACGGTTTGCCAAGGACCAAAGAGGGAATTAAAGGAATATGGGTGATTGTGAAATTGGTTAACCAAGAACGCCTATTTATTCTGGTTAAGGCAATCCGTTCTGTAGCATCTTTGGCTGAGTTTTTCTTGAGAGTTTGTCTGATTGCTTGGTGTTTCAGTCAGCATGGTTAGCAATTGTGATCTTATCTTCTCCAGCTAGATTGGAAGGCTTTGTGATCAGTTTTGGGTTCAAGATTGAATTTGGTAGCCTATCACTCCCAGACCAACGGAAAGGCTGAATCAAATTCTAGGGATTTGAGAGAGCTTGTGTTTTGGATTTTTTTTATGTAGGAGGATCATCTGCATTTATTGGAATTCTCCTTAGTTATCAGGCAAGTATCTGGATGGCATCCTGTGGAGCTTTGTTTATAAGACCTTGTAGATTTCCATTCTGTTGAGTAGAGTCAGGAGATCATCTGGTTCTTAGTCCTGTTTTGGTTTGTGAGGTATCTGCGATGGTGGAGCTTATCAGGAGAAGATTAGTGTTGTAGTCTTCAGGACTGAATTGCCAGTTTGGATGGCTGGAATTCACATTGTTTTTCACCTATCTCATCTGAGGAAATACGTGAACGATCTATCTTTTGTTGTGGAGTTAGGATTTCAGAGTTTGTCTTGGGAAACTCTGAATAGTTTTAGAAAGACTTATCTGGATCTATGTCCGAATAGCTAGGATTGTTTGATTAAATGAATTGTTTGTTTGAATAAACTATTTGTTTGGATGGATTGTTGTTGGTTGATAATGTTTGGTTGATAGGAATGTTTGAATGGTTTAAATGAAATAAAAGATTTTGGATTATCTTTATTTTAAATATCGAGGACGAAATTCTTTTAAGGGGGGAGGAATGTAGTATCCTGGAATTTCGGGGAATTTAAAATGAGATAATCTCTTAATTAAATTATTTAAAATGGATAAAATTATTATCTTCAAATATAAATAACCAAAATAAATTTTATGTGATGATTTTAAATTTAGACATAAATTGATTCTAAATGGAATAATTATTTAATTTGTGTTATTTTATAAATTTGATTTTAAATAGGCTTAACATTTCAATTTAATAAACGTTGTTTAAATATATATTTATTTAAAAGTTGACTTTAAAATTTGAATTTAATAATTCTAAATTTAATAGTGTGTTTGTTTAATCTAATATACATATATTTGATTTGATTTTAAATTGGAGCTTAAATTAAATTTGGATTTAAAATTTGAAATTTTGAATTGAAATTTGTAATTTAAAAAGAATATATATCTTGAAATAATTTTGGATATAAAAGGATTTATTAATAAAAGTTTTTATTTTAAAAAATAATTTTTTTATATTAATTTAAAATAAAAGAATTTTATGTATATAAATTTGGAAATTTTTTGTTTAATAGTAAATAATTGGAAAAAGCATTTAAATTAGCATGTAAAAATGGATTAAATAATTTTATATTATTTTATTTGGAATCTAATTAGTTTATATATTATTTTCTTTTGAAAGTTTTACTTTTATAAAATAAGAAAAAGCATTTATAAATTTATAAAAGCATTTACATATTAAGAAAATAAATAATAAAGGCTTTTAAAATCGTTTAAAAATAACAATAAAATAAGTCATGACATGTGTTAAATTTTAGAGCTTATTGATTAACATGTGTAAATTGATTAGAATTAGTAATGACAAATGTAAACAAGATTTAACAAGTGTCCCTCTTTGTTATTTTTTTATTTTGATAAACAATATATTACATCATATAACTTCCATTCTTTCTTTCTTCATATTTTTTTCCTTCAAACTGAAAATCCTTGGCCACTCTTCGTATTCCATTTCCCAAATCAACCTGAAAATCATTTCTCCAAAATCTGTAAATATCCTCAAAACAAAATTTGTTTAAATCAGAAATATTTTCAAAAACTTGCAATCACATTCTCAAAAGTCAAAACCTGTAGTAAATCTTCAACCCAAATCCTCAAGTTCAAAAAACTATAGCATTTCTTTTTCCCTTTTCAAACTGCAAGCCTCTAATTTCTTCTCAAATCAGAATTTATATCTCCTCTGAAACATTTCCAAACCCTGTAATGTTTTTTTATCAAGCCCCGACATGTGTATCTTCAACCTGGAATTCTTCCTCAACCAAAAATAATCAACTCTGTAATCCTCTATTATCAAAGCATTTTCAAAGGCCTGGAAAATCTTCTTTCATCAAAAATCTGAAAGCAGAATTCATTTTCAAAGCTTGTAGAAGAATTAGAAAAAAAAAAGAAAGCTTGAAAACTTTATGTTATCAAAAATCTAGAAACAACAATGTTTCAAAGTCTTGGGCCAACATCATCTTGTTCCAGTACAGTCAGGCATTTCAGCTTCAAAGGTTCAAGCTTCAATGAATTTAATTCTTAAATCAAAGTTTTCTGAAGTCAAAAGCAACATCAGTTTGCAAATTTTCAAAAAGGGGGCTTCAATTTCTCATTCCTGTTTCAAGCTCTACCTATTAAACAGTGAGTAAACATCTAGTTTTAAATCTTAAGTGGATTAATATTGTTTCTGTGATAATTATTCCTGCATGTGTAGTTAGTTGTATATAAATCTGTATGTATGGTTGTATTTTGAATCTGCATGCCTGAAACTATGCTTCTCTGTTCATACCTGATTACAGAGTTTTAAATTTAAACAAAAATTCAAACTCCCCATATAAACACTTTGCAGCTTTGAGTTTTCAAACAAATTTGTCGTGTTTAATCTCCATCTTGATTATGAAAACAAGTTTAAATAATATAAGTTTAGAATTACCTGTAAAAAAGGATAATGAAGTGGAAACTTATATAATGTAATAAATAAAATGTTAAGTTATATAATGTAATCAAATTTTGATTGAAGTCTCGTTTGTGTGGTTGTGAGGTCGGGTTGTGTTACTGTGGTGATGAGTGACATGTTGGAGGCATTGACGATGGTCGGACACTAAAAACGGCAGCGTGCATGTGGACGATGAGCATTCTAAGATAGATGTGTTCTATAAAGGTAATCGCAGCCTCAAGCCTCATCAACCGGGAATGGCTAAAACAAGGGAGGTGCAGCAAGGCTAAGTGGGTCATGCCCAAGTAGGACGAGTTTTACCCCTATCTAGATGTCCCTTTTTATTCGGCTGTGTGGGCGATTGCTAGCTAGAATCGCTGGGGTGGTCTTGTTCGGAACTGTTCAGTAAGGAATGGTTCCGGCTTTATGTTGCAGGGGATTGGGAGTGATCCTTATTACGGTGATCTAGACCACGTACTGTGACGGGCGGTACCCTAGTAGCCCTGCCATTGATGGAAACCCATTTTTCCTACGTGCCCTTACGGTTTTGATTGTATTACCCACTTTTGTGGCTAGTAGCTGGAATTTAATGAATGTAACAATTTCAGCTATTTTCTATTTATTTGAAAACCCTAGACACTATTTTAATATCACTGGATTTCCTATCAAACGTTTTGGTTAGCGTAAGGTAAAAACTTACCCATGTTTATGTGTGGGAAGTCTTACGTGATACCTTTTGTTTTCAAAGGTTTTTAAAAGTTAAGCAACTTTAACCCGTTTACTCACACCAGACCCATGTCTGACCCAGAGTTCGTTCTATTTTTCTTAGACTCTTGGGTACTCAAATTTTTACGAGTAGCCAAGGGATTCAGGTCTGCTTTGAGGAATACTAGAGGAGATATGGAGCAGGAGGCTTCAGCGTTTGTAGTTATATGGTGTTTTCCGTTGTGATGTATCTCTGTGATGTATGTGTTATATTTGAGTTGTATAATAGATAGACTTTTATAACTGTCTATTTTGTGTTGTTGTATCTGTATAACTCTGATATGTAATAGACTATGTAATAGTTATGTTACATATTATATTTTGTTTCGTTCTGCTGTGAGATTCTGATATTGTTGAGTTCTTTTCTTCTATCTATTCTATTTCTACCTCTTTCTTTCTTAAAGATGATGCGTCTTTCTGTGGAGAGAAAGGTGGGTCGTCACACCCCCTGATGGATATGAATCAATGGAGACGGCCTAACCGATACGAAATGATGGATGCGAACAGGGTGTTTGCAAGGTGACGGATATGAACGAGGCCTCAGGGATGGATTCGAACGGGATGATTTCTTTGGCTTGTATCGATCATAACATGAGCATACTAACTCGGATTGACTTGAAATTTGGAAGTTGTCTTTTATGGCTTTTCTCATCATGTCATATCAATTGTAGCTCGATCCGGACTCGGAAAAAGTTCATCGACATCCATAGTGTACCTGTGCTTACTCAACATTCGGGATGAGCGATCCTTGGTCTTCAGTCAATTACTTGATATCTCGGTCTTGCCAAAAGGCGGGATAACATTTGCCCCCCAAAGTATGTCTTTTGATAACATGACGTGCTTTGAATAGTCGCATCTTTCATCCTGAATAGTTCTGTCCGACTTGCAGAATGATCGTCGTCTTTCCATTGAAAATTGTAACTCTTGACTGATTTTTCAGTAATACGAGCTATTGATTGCCAACTGTTGTACCCTGTACCATTGTAACAGATTGCTGCATGGCGATTGGCTGTTTTTTGTTGTAATCTTCATCAGGTGGGTATTTGACTTGTGAGTTTTGAAAATTGAAAATTAGTCTGACATACGTGCGTATATGTTAACCTGACTCTTATTAATGTTCACATGTTTACAAGTCATTATCAGTTTTCTCGTATTGAATTCCGTATCGATTCTCTCCTGAATCAATGTGAAATTCAAGTTGCAACACCGCTTGATGGTTGTTTTGGAATGTCCCTTCGTATCGATCCTCTCCCGGATCGATGTAATAGGTTGAAACATCGTTCTCCGCACCGATGTTATCTGCACTGATGGACACGAATTTGGCATTTCGTATCGATGGACGCGTAAGGATGCGAATGGAGCAACTATTCATGTCGACGCATCTTGAATGGAGTCGAAAACAGTGGATACGAATAATTGTTTGCGTCGATAGAATCCGATGCTTCAGAGGAGTCTTCGTTCACATTTCATATCGATAAGGCTTGAGTCGATGGATACGAATAAACAGTTCGTATCGATCTAATAAGAAGCCTATTGAAACTGATTAAAGTAACCGGGAGACGAATCGTTTTACTTTGACTACCCATTCATATAAATACGTTTATACTTAGCCATTTTTTCTCATTTGCTCATTCTCCACTTTGTCTTCGTATCGCTTCGAGTGGAAGGAAATTAAAAATGCCTTCGTCTCCAAATCTCTTAACCCATTAATTCCTCCATCTAATCGCTTAAGCTAGGTAATTAAAACATGAATTCACATCGAAAACGATGAAGCTTGAAATCTTTTCAGTTTAATTCGTGTGTATGGTCGATTCTGGTGATGCCAAGGCCGGAGTTAAGCCGGGGCTTGATTGAGGAAGGAGGTGATAAAGCTTGGGACGTTCTGGAGAAGGAAGAGTCTAGGAGCCATCGTATCGATTGTGGGTAAGGGGCAAGTTTGTATTGAATCCAACGAAGCACGGCTGAATTTTGTATTGGATAAAGAAGCGGCTTTGTATCGATAGGAGGTGATAGGAGTACACGTCGATCTGAAAGATTGGGTAAGTTGATCGATGCGAAGACGTCGCCTATTTTCGATATGAAAGAAGAGCCTTAAGATCGATACGAAGTCACTCCGTAGCGATCGATGCGAAATAGCCTTTAGCATGATCGCTACAAACAGTGCCTTTACCATGATTGATACGAATAGAGCCTTTACCGCGATCGATATGAACAGAGTCTTTACCACGATCGATACGAACAGAGCTTTTGGTGACTGACCCAAGTCCCGACCTTGAAAATTTTCACACTTGAACATTCGATTCCGACGAGCTTTCGCCTTGCATAACTAGACTTAACTTTTTCACTGCACACTGGACTGTCTTTCGAAGCTCGTCGATGGACTATTATTTAACTGAACTTTTTAACGAACTTTAACTTGGATCAATCGCTATCGTATGGATGGCATGGTTGTGATGGTCAGCGATGACGGTCACTCCAGTTGAATTTCGAAGTCTCATCGTTTGCATGTTTTTTTATACTCTGTTGAATTTTTCAAGTAATATACAGCATTGCATGGCACAACACATTCACACACTTCATACTGGGGGATGCATGGGCTTATTATCGTCTAATGATGATTTCACATAAGTTAGTTAGTTATGGATCCTTCAAGCTCACAACAGAAGAAAGTTCTGAATTCACTCCTCCCAACAATCGAGATACCGACCATCGCAGCCGAAGTCATAGATCCAGCTCCAGATGAGCTACCTGGCGCCTCGTTTATTGATAATCCGCCAGACACTGTACCATCCAACGTTTCTAAAGGCATGTTGGGACGAATATGTTTAAGGCACGACCTGTCATTAGACGATGTACTATTACCGGGACCAACTAATAGGCCGCATTACCCACTGGAGGGTTTTACTGCCTTCAACCGCCATGCGTGCGCAACTGGAACACTTCCGACATTCAACCAATACATTAGGGAAGTGTTATCTTTTCTTGGAATCGCTCCATCTCAACTACACCCCAACGGATATGCTCTGCTGAATAGCTTGTTCATTGTATTTATGGAGCATCTCTTCTGTCCACTTACCCCGCTCGAAATCGGATACTTATTCAATGTCAAGAGCCGGGGAGATAGCCCTTCTTTTACATTTATGGAAGCGGTTAGGAATTGCCAAGTGGTTACGGGATCATGGACCAGGTTGAGCTATTTTAAAATGAAATGGTCTTATGTTCACTTCCCCTCGGGGTTCGCCAGCCGATGGCTATTCAGACGTAAGTGTCGTATTATTCTTAAGTAATTAACAAGATAACCATAGCTGGAGCCAAAACTTATATCTCTTTTTTCTTTACAGCTTTAATTCCATGACCCGAAGGTGAGCATTTTAAAGAGATAGTTCGGGTTCTTCAAGAAGTTCCGAGTGAAGAGAGGGACATTGACTCGGTTTTGACAGTTAGAAACTTGAGAATCGTTGGATTGATCGAGCATAA
Organism: Allium cepa; assembly: GCA_030765085.1. NCBI lineage: Eukaryota > Viridiplantae > Streptophyta > Magnoliopsida > Asparagales > Amaryllidaceae > Allium > Allium cepa. The sequence continues at coordinate 680,420,780 of CM060938.1, forward strand.
CCAAAGTATAAGGCTTGAGGGAACACTAAGGGCTGTCTCGAAGAAATGAATGAAGCATAACATGCCAGGAGTTGTTATAACCGAGGAGGTTGATCCATAAAGAATGCCCACTGAAGATGAACTTATTGCCGGGCCTTTTGATGCCTTTCAGGGTTCCGAAGAAAAGAGAAAAGGCAAGGCAGCTGCTTTCAAACGCTTTAAATATGGGAGACGGAAATATATGGTCTTGTCTTTGCCTATTCCCGGGATTAAAATTTCAGAGGCTCCTCCTTCGCGGGTGGAAAACCTCTTCGAAGGGCTCACCGATATCCCAATCCCGGATTATGTGTCACTCCTGAATGACGCCGGGTTGGATGAGCTTCAGTGTGCTTTAGATTTAAGCGAATCTCTGCACATAAGCATGGCCGACTTTTCCGGTTGGAGGGGGGTTGCACATACATATACACTTCACGGTACTACACAATTCCTGACCATAATTTGCTTCCTGGAAGATTATTAACTCTGTTCTTCTTTTATTTCGCAGATACGATAACTAAGCGGGGTTCTATGCTTGGAAGCCTCCGTTCAGCGCGTCAGTCATCAAGTTCATATTATGAGTCCCATACAAGGGAGGATGACAGAAACCACGACCATGGTTATTTTAGTCAGGAACGATAGGATAGAAATAGGAGCAGGGACTATAGACATCGATCCCGATCCCATTCTCCACTTCCTTGAATCTCTATGCACCCTTTAAACTATGGAAAACAAGTGGTAGCGCCTCCCCGTCAGACATCATCTTATCAAGTCTCTAGGCTTGAATCTCACCACCACAGGACTGAAACAATGGCTCCCATAATTGCAGAGCAGGTCCCTACCGAGCCTACAGGTGAAGGAGCGATTAGACTCGCCCAATTGAAGAAGGATTTTCCAGATATCTGTTTCAATGGTTATATTTTCCCTCGCACTTAAAGAGAATTCCAGCGGAAGCTGAGAAAACAATGCACGATTACATCCATGACATTTACACTCAATACAAGGAGTAGGGGAAAGCCGCGAAAAAAGCATCGAAGCTAGCCTTTGAGCGCACGACCACCATTGAAAAGTTAGAGAATGAGCTCGCTCAGAAGGACCGTATTATCTAGGTGCTTAATACCAAAGCTGAATCCTCCTAAAAGTCAGAGATGGAGGCCATTCAAAAAGGCAACTATGCCTTGGTGGAAGAGATGGCCATCGGAACACCACCGTTACTGTCGAACGGGATGCAGCCCTCAAGGAACTCAATAAGCTTAAGGCCAAATTCTCCAAAATTACCATGGATAGGGATGATGCTTACAACGTAGCCCAAGAGGCATGTGAGCAGGCCATAGTGCTCCAAGCTGAACGGGATGCGGTGGTGGAGAAATTCCGTGTGGTGGAGTCTGAGGTTGAGGAGAAGGTTCGGATGGAGGAGTCTAGGCTGGAGGATGATATAGAAGATCTTCTCGTTACCTACAATGCTAATGTGTTGAAACATAGAAATTTGGCCTGGCTTGAAAACTATTCGACACATCTTTATAGCACCTGGGGCCGATTGGTCGAGGAGGAAAAGGCGGTGCATCTGGGTGAATAAATCGACGAGTTTGAACTCGAGAATCCCGTACTGACTGAAGATGAAAGGAAAATTCTCCATGAGTCGATTATCTCGCACTAAAAGGAGAAGCTTGGTTCCCAACGTTCGAAAGTTGGGGAAGGTTCAGGCGTTGAGCATCACAATAAAAGTCTCGAGATTCCTGTGCCAACCCAATCTGGACCTACACCAGCGGTTGAACCCCAATTTGTTCCTGCTTATAATTCGTAACAGCCGCATTTATCTCCTGTTAATGAGCATACTTGTGAAGTTGCTCAGCCGTCCGCTAGTCTAATTGAGGAAGATACTTTGAACATTCTTCATACGTGTCCAAAGTAAAAGGCTTGATTTGAAGCGTTTACTAACGATCTGTCTTTTTCACTGTCCAATGACTGCAGTTACACTGATAGTGCCTCCTGCAACCCAAGAATCGCATCAAACGCAGGAGGTCATTATTACTGAGGCGATCACCACAACAACAACTGCATCGATCGATGGAACGTGGGGGTGCACTTTCTTTTGACGAGCAGATGATGGATGAACTCCTCAGTCGTGACAGTGACCCCTTTTTGGACCTAGCGTTTGTCATAAGTGGAATTGCGTCTGCTACCAGCTCATCAGTGCAGACCACCAATGCCCCCAACGAGGCTCAATCGATGAGAATGATATCTCCCGGCGGTACAGTTACTGACACCAGCATGTCTATTCCACCTCCTATAGCGGATCCGACCCCTTCGACTCTGCCTGCGGAAAGTATCCCCACACACTTGGGTTCGGAGGAGGATGTTGAGATCATTCCCCTGCCTGGAGATTGGCCGTCGAAGGGTAAAGGCTCAAAGAGGAAAGTTACCGGCGGTTTCAGCAGGTCCACGCCGAAGAAGAAGCCGAAAAAGAAGAGAGTAGATGTTCTTCCTTGGTTTATTTTAGGTAGATAGATAGAAGTCTATTTTTTGTTTCCTTTGGTAGGCCATGTATAGATGCGGGTTTGGCCCCTGCTAGTAGGAATTTTGAAAAAACTTGTACACGATCTTCTTCACAGTTAGTTGAAATGAAATTTTGTTTTTGGCTTTAACTCTATTACTGTCTTTTATGCTTAAGTGTTCCAGTATTGAATTTCAGCCCAGTGCACTTGCGGAGTTTCAACCTTTGAGTTGAGTTTGTTTTTATTTGCCAAGTCCAGGGATCACAGACATGAATCATAGCTGGAGATTAAGTTGAACTTCGGCGTTGCACTGCTTCAGTAATGGTTGACACTTAAGTTCTACCCCCAGTTTCGAGAATGAGCTGTAAAGATCAGGTAGAGACTTCATTTCTCCTTCATTTCTTCGAGCTTAACATTGTCGAATCGATGCTAAAACTAGTGAGAGTCGAGTGGTGAATCACACTCGCTCACTCAACAACGATCACATCCAGTCTCCAGGGATTTGTATTCATATGTCAGCGGTCGATCACGCCTTTTTAATTTTTAAGTATATGTCCACACTTTAGGGACTTAAGTTGTTTCATGAGCGGTCAATCATACCCGAGTTATGCTTTGACCACACTCTGGGGACTCAGGATGATCGATTCGTATCCGGCTTGTGCCCATCCTCATGTCTGCTCTCTAGGGACCTAAAGTTAGTTGATGCTTATACTCCAGTTCATACTATGGGGACTTAGAGTTAGTGATGTTTTATACTTTATTCACGCTCTGGGGACTTTGATGTTTACACTCCAATTCGCACTCTGGGAATTCGTAGTTGATGTTTAGACTCCAATTTGCACTTTGGGAATTTGGAGTCGATGTTTATACTCCAATTCGCACTCTGGGAATTTGAAGTTGACGTTTATACTAAAATTCGCACTCTGGGAATTTTGAGGCGATGTTTATACTCCAATTCACACTCTAGGAATTTGGAGTTGATGTTTATACTCCAATTCTCACTTTGGGAATTTGGAGTCAAGGTTTATACTCCAATTCGCACTTTGGGAATTTGGAGTCACACGGTCAGTCACGTCTATTTAGGTGTTTTAATTTCGTTCGCACTCCGAGAATGATGGATTTATTAAGATCGTGGATGGTCGATTCACATCCACCCTGAGTAAAAAAGTGAGATCGTTAGATGGACGGATCATTCCTCCTCGAACTTGGTTAGGATACGGTCGAAGTCATTAGGTGGACGGGTCCACCCTCTTCGAAACCGTATTTATAAGTTTATACTCCAGCTCGCACTTTGGGAGACTGGAGTTTGTCAAAGGATTGTCATGTATCAATCCTTTTTGGCTTTAGTGTAGTGACTTGCTCCCGAGCTTAAGGTTTCACTTAGTGAGTGGCCAACCGTATCATAGTCACTCCCTATTTGAATAAATTCCACAGTATGATGGAACTTAGTTAGCTCTTTGTGCGTCTGATGGTTGTATATCGCATTCGATGAATCATAGCTCCGGCTTGAAGAGATGGCATTTTATTGCTGAAATGAGAAAATATGGCAAAGTCAGTTGCCTTATTATAAATTCAACTTTCGAAATGCAGAAACAAATTGCAAAGGATTAATAGACTAAATAAATAAAGCCTGTCATGTGCAGCAGTGATGAAGATCTTCGCCGTTCCAAGCTCTTGACAAAGTAGGATCACCACTAACAACATTTATCACTAGCCTCCCGCCGGTAAGAGCGGGTTCCTACTGTCTTGCCTATAGGCATATCATTCTGATTCAATGGGCACGCACCTCCAGACTGTGGCGCCCGTACGAACTATTCCAAATTCCTTTCTCTAATCAACTTCTCAACAAGATCTTGCAAATGATGACATTCATTTATATTTTGGCCATAGCTTTCGTGAAACCAACAAAATTTTCCCGTCTGGATTTGCCTTTCTGATGATGGTTTTGGAGCAGACTTCTTATATTGAATGGTATTACAAGTTTGTAAATACACATTCTCTGGCGACGTATTCAAAGGAGTGTAATTGTCAAACATAGGAGTTATGCGTTGTAGGCCACAATTTTGATCTCGTTTTCTATTTTGATTCACATTCTCCCGCTGCCGATTTTGTTTATTTTGGATATTCAACTAAAATTTCCCGGAGCTCTCGCCGGACTGTTTAACTATAACACTACTTTGGATCCCTTCCATGCTCGTCCCTGCGTCATCTTGCTTCCTAGACTGTTTCACATCCTCCCTTCTTAAGAATTGTGTTGCCTTGGAATAGAAACAGTCCAATGACGCAGGTGGTTTTCCGGCCAACCAGTTGCCGAATTCAGAATCGGGGTCAATCCCCATAGTCGACGCCATGAGAATAGAGTTATCATTTGGGTTGCTGATCTCAGCACAAGCAGCATGGAATCTTTCTAAATAATGTCGAAGTGTCTCTGTAGGAGCTTGAGTGACACTAGAAAGAGTGTTAACTTCCTTCGGCATTGCGACGTGCATGCGGAATTATTCAACAAATTTAGTGGCCAATTGGTCCAAACAAGAAATGGATCGAGGTGGCAATCGAGTGAACTATATAGTAGTAATGCCCCCTATGGAGATCCAGAAACTTCGGCATTTAACTACATCATCAGCTCTCGCAGCACTCATCGACCATTCATAATTCAGGATATGTTGATTGGGATCAGAATTTCCTTCATAAACTGGTAAAGTTGGCATCCTGAATCGCTGAGGAGGTTCAGCATATAGTATTTCATCCATAAAGGGAGTATGACTCCTGGAGATTCCCAAGTCGTCATTTGTGAGGCCTTAACTCTCTCGAATCATTTGACAGATCATTGTGGGAATGTCCGGCATCTATACATTTTATGCTTGCTGGGCTAAGGTGTGTTAGGTTCCATAATACGAGGTTAGACCGGTCGCTGTCGACGGTCTGTATCTTGCCTCCTTGGCTCGATGTCTTCTGAAATATAGGGTTCGAGAGTATGTCCATGTTGATGATGATTTAGATCTGGCTGATTCCGAGCATCCGGCCCTGGTTCAACAGCGGCGGTGGTAGCGTGGTTGTCTATGGTATAGTGAGGAATAGTACCTCCCCGGGGGGAGGGTCCAGCCTGGAAACTGGTCGATAGGCCAACTCTCAGTTGTCCAATGTTCAGAGCAGGTTGATGTACAGTGGCTTGGGTGTAGCTTAAGTCCAGTCGTGGGCATGTAGATCAGTGATGGTAGTCAGATAAGGCTGAACTTTCGGTGGATGAGTAAGAGGCGTGATCACTCCTAGATCTCTTACGCCTTTAGCTATTCTGCTCGTTGGTCAACTCTGCATTGGCATGCAACTGTTCAGTCAATTGTTGCAGACTTTGGGTCAACTCTTGAAGTAGCATTTGAAATTCTTGTCTGGTAACTGGGCCTGACTGATCTGAAGGTTTGATAGCATTCTGGTTGGATGGAGGCAATTGCACGGGTTATGTCTATCGCGTCCTTCTTGATCTGTATCTGTAGAGGCGGTCCTTGTGCTAACCATGGTGGATAAGAAAGTCCTTTCCTAGATTTTATGCAAATCTGAATAGGTTGGAAGGATTCTAAACTTGAGATCTGGATCTTCCTCTCGGACTTGTGCAATCCGGTATCGATAGTAGATTCAAAGAGCAGGAGAAAAACTGTGTTTTCTCGGTGAAAGCACCAAAGTGTTTATACCAAAATTGGGCACAACACTCTTCGAAAGTATTTGAAGAGATAAAAATGAAGAATAGAAATGTAAAATGATGATTATCTAACAAACACTTCGAAAACAAATACGAAAACACGCAGAAACATAGCAATTTAGAGTGGTTCGGCGTATGGCCTACGTCCACTATGAAGTAGATGACTTTATTGATATTCACTTGTCGATTACAACCGATTACAAAGGATTATAGAAAATTACAATTCTCAAATTCGAGTATAACAGCAGCTGGAGTGCAAAGTTAAATTCGACAGAGTCTGGACGTCCAAAAGCAAAAAGATCCTTCTTCTGTAGGCCCTGGGGCTCTATTTATAGGCGTAGGAGGCTGATATCTCGCTCAGATCTTGGGAGACTTCTTCTGGCACGTTAGTGGGTCCACACGATCGATCCTAGGCGATTTCGGCTCTATTCGTGATCGATACGAACGAATTTCGTATCGATCAATAATTGATCCAATCGAGTCGAAATTTGGCAAGAACATTCTTTAGGTTGTACGCAAGCTTCTGTGAAAATTTCATAGCATTTGGACTCATAAAATGTGAGTTATGATCGATGCAAGTTCGTGTTTTTGGTAGGTTGTTTGGTTCGTATCGATCACCTTCGCATTATTCAATGTGAATCGATCAATGCACGTGCTCGTAAGCTGACGTGGTGCTAAATCTTTGGACAGATCCACTTTTAGTGCCGAGTTGACTGCTTCCATCCTCATATCTATCAAGTGATATGTCTTTGTGATCGACGCTTGGTTCTTCTTTTCGTATCGATCATCTATGCTCTCCTTCTTATCGATCGCGCTTTATTTCGTACCGATGTCCGGTGCTCTATTTCGTATCGATGGGTGGGTTTCTACTTCGTATCGATGGGTAGATTTCTACTTCGTATCGATCTGTGGTCGATTGATACTAAGTATGCATGATGCTTGATCGTCTCGATGGATACAAAATGGGCAACAGCCGACCGATTCGTAGTGGACCTGCCTTTGGATGCACATGAAGAAAATCCTCAATGGATACGAAGATGGCAACTGCCGATCGATACGAAGTAGAGTTGTTTCATGATGGAGTCGAATAGATCGGTACAACACAGCGTATTCCCTTGATGGATACGAATAAATGGAGACGGCCTAACCGATACGAAACGATGGATGCGAACATGGTGGTTGCAAGGTGATGGATACGAACGAGGCCTCGGGGATGGATTCGAATGGGATGATTTCTTTGGCTTATATCGATCATAACATGAGCATACGAACTCGGATTGAATCGAAATTTGAAAGTTGACATTTATGGCTTTGCTCGTCATTTTATATCAATTATAGCTCGATCCGGACTTGGAAAAATTCATCGACATCCATAGTGAACCTGTGCTTACTCGACATTCGGGATGAGCGATCTTTGGTCTTCAGTCAATTCCTTGATATCTCGGCCTTGCCAAAAGGCGGGATAACACAAGATGATGTTTTTCAGGTCCAAAGAAGCTTCGTTGGCCTATTGAAACTAGAAAAATAACCTACAGACCAGAAAAAGAAAGTTATAGACAGCCTCTTTCCCAAATAGAAAATTAATGAAATGATTTTATGATTTTAGTTTTTGATTACCTATTATTCACTTTGATTTGCCATTATTTCTCTTTGATTTCTCCAAATTTTTCTTAGATTTGAAGTTGGATTTGAAAATTAAGAGAGAGCAACCATGGTTTTCTTTTTCAGGAAGGAGATAAGAAAATGAGTACTGTATGTACTCTTTTCTCACAACCAGAAAGAAGAATTTTGTTATTAGGTTTGGGTTTGGTTTTGGGCTCAAAACCACCAAATAAACCAATATGACAATACTTAGTCTAATATAAACTAAGTTATTCATATTTCCATTTATTTTACACATATTTAAACCAAATGAATTTTATTCAACAAATGTTTACATTTACAAAAAGGTTTTGTCAACACCAAAATTAATTTAGCCATTTAAAATTATTTTTCATCATTAAAGTTCTTATTTTTAGTTAAATGCTTCAATCACATTTTTAATTACATAAAACATTATTTTTAACACTAAAATTTATACAAAAATCATTTCCTTGTACAATTAAGTGTAATAAACCTTATTAACATCATTTTTACATCCAAATATTTTTTTTAAACAAAATCCCACTTTTTTATTTTTAATATTTATCATATTAATTTTAATACTTCATTAAAATTAACAAAACTCAACATTTGGCAATAATTTGCAAAATTATTGCATTTTACCACTTTAAAACCATGAAATGCAAAATTTTTTCACAAGCTTGCATAATAAAATTTCTAAAACTTTATTTTTAACATTTTATATTTATTTCCAACATTAATTATTTATCTATAACAAATGATATTGAATTAAAAAAATTTATCTCACTTATTTAATTCAATTAATTACCAGTTTAACTAATTAACATTATTCACAATTTAATTTCCAACCAAACTATCCTAATTCTCTTTTATTTACCAAAACTCATTTTTTATTTAAAATAAACAATTTCAACAAATTTTCTATCCCGATTTATTTAATTTCTCTATTATTAAATTTTAACTACCGTTATAATTTTAATTTCACAAGTAATCACCAAAACCAGGGTTGTTATAGACTCCCCCCTATAAAAATTGCATCCTCACAATTTCTATAGAAGAGCTGTATTAAACACGATTTATTTTATCTAGCAAAGGAAGATAGATAAGCTTGAGTTTAATTTCTCATCATCAACACAAGAAGATAGAAAACCAGAATAAGATCGCTCGATAAATTCTACGATTTTCCAAGTGTAGTCAATGGGATTAGTGGACCATTGAATCATTATGAGAGGTACATTCCTATTTCGAAGGCGTTTCACCTTTGAAGCAAGGACACTACACAATAGATAAATCGTGTGAGATCGATTCTTCAGAAGCTTCTCGAATAGAGTCGTGACTTAGATAATTTTATCCCGAACTCCCCCCAACAAGATGGTAATCAACATGTTCTTCCTTTCAAAGCTATGAAAGGAACCATACCGATATTAGATTGACAACAATTGAGTTAAGAAAACTCAAGAAGAGGTAGGTGGTCTCTCTACATACCACCTAGATCATACGACTACATAAGTGCAAGTCACTAAATAATCGCACAAAGGCAAGTGAAACACAAGGAATGGTTTCATACTTTCTTTTACTAATCAAATGTTCTTAGAGTTTTCAAAACCTATTATCTTCATAATCAATATTTCAATTTAAAGCACTTGAAAATTTTCAAAGCTTCTTATTTAAATTTTGATTTAAGCTCGCTACTCTTTAATTAGAGTAAAATAAAATTTGAGTTATTTCATCTTCTTATTCTACCACAAATATATATTAGTTTGAAACATATTTTTCCCATACTAATAATAAATTCAGTTACATTCACAAAATAGGGTATAATTACATTTGACCATTAAGGGAAACAAATCATTTTCGATTTCAAACTTGCTGTAAAGAACTCAAGTTTTGACACTGAAAAAAACAAAATCTGTGAACACTTATAAATTGATAGTTGTTCTACTATGTCTATGGTTTCCAGAAACATAAAGATCATCAAAATCAGACTCACGGTTTGAAAGCTATGCTAAATTTACTTTCAGCTTAAATCTTAGAAATTTTATAATAGGACAGAGTTGTCCATCCACTTTCAAACCCATTTTAGACTGAAATAATAAGTGCAAATTCTTTCCAAGTGGTAAAAAGAAGATTTATAGCTTACTGAAAGCACTTTCATTTACCAAAAGATTGAGCTTATTTGGAGTTACAAATATCATGTTATCGCTGTTTTAATACATCATTTTTCCAAATGAAATTGCAGCTTTTAAAATCAATTTGAAATTGGAAATTCCTAAACCATTTTAGTTTCAAACTGTATTTTCTAAACAAACTTTTAATTCTAAAATATTTATTACATGATCCTCTTCTCCGAAAAGCTAAGACATTCTAAATTATAATTTACCTCATGTAATTATCTTTGAAAGAAACAATTCGTTAATTAGAAATATTTTCATCACTTACACAATCAAGTTTTCAAACAATTAATTTTGAAGACTCATTTTGAAAGAGATTACTAATCTCTTTCATTATCAAGTGATAATTATCTATCCAAAATAAATTTTTTATTTACATATTAATTTTTGAAATTGTTCTCACAATTTCAAAATGATTGTATTTCATGTCTTATTTATTTATTATACCTTGCTTTTCTTAATATAGCATTTTATAATAAATGAACAATTCAAATTTATATTTCCTCTTGTTACAAAAATAATTTCCCGCTTATTATCAACATGAAATTAACTAAGGTTGATAACTAATAAACTTGTTTTCAAAAGAATTTTACAAATTTGTGCCAATAAGTTTTAATACTATCAAAGTTTAAAACAAAAGCTTGCTCACAAATTTATACTAAATGTCTAAAATTAGCATTTCTTTATTTTCCCTTAAGATAGAGTTGTATATCTTATCCTCAATTATTACTCAAATAACCAAGTGTCAAAACAATTTTTTTTTCAATCACCATTTATAACTTTGAACTTAAACATTCAATCGATACTTTAGTTTTCTAACTAATGTATTTTCTTATCTTGAATACATCATTTTATTAATCAATGCATCACAAATTATTTTTTCCAATTAAGATATCTTCTTAATTAGAATTATTTACTCTTCTTACTCAAATTTCCATACGATATCATAATTTAGATGCCTATAGGTTGTACTTACATAACTAATTAAAACATAATCATATATAATTTCACAAATTTTAATGGCATTGCCTTGCCATTGATTTTCAATGAATGACCCTATTAATTAGCTGTAGAGTTGACCAAATGATCAAAACTGCTTCGCCACTTATCCAACAATCACTATGGTTCAATGGTTGCACTGGTCATCTGGAATAAAATTTAATTCTCAATCCCATATTAGTTTATATTCGAACTTTTACTTATTACATCTCAATTTACCTTGTCTGACTGTCACATCATAGTGTTTAGGAAATTCCTATCGATAATGTTGATAAGGCACATCGACCAGATTTATTAAAATACTCAATGGATAATACAACACAAAAATCATTTTCTATATGATAAACATGCCTCTTATAAAATTTTACAAAATATTCTTTGCTTGTCTTAATAAATTGATTCCAATTATATTTATAGGTATATCTTCTATTAGAAAGAATTGCAATTTAATTTGTTGCTTACACTCCTGATCAATGAATACAAGGACGAACTCATCGAGATATTACCCGAATACTTGATTCATAATATCAATGAAATAAGCTGGAACGTTCGTCCAACGGAATGGCATAACGAATGCAGAATGCTGTAAGAGGAACACCATCCTTCACAACTCGTAGCTAATGAAAACCAGTGCAAGGTCAAGCTGAGGAAAAACACAAGCACCACTCAATTGATCAAGCATATCATCGATCTTAGGCAATGGAAATTCATTCTAAATGGTTAACTCTTTAAGCTTGTGAAAATCGATGCATAGCCTAAGGGTACCATCAGATTTCTTAACGAAGATGAACGCAGAACCACACGGTGAAGAACTCGACTGAATGAATTGCTTGGCTTCAAACTCCAGCAATAGATTCTTGAGTATCTCATTTTCCTTAGTGGACATCCTCATGGGAGGTCGACTAACAGGCTGAGCACAAGAATGAGGTCAATACGGAACTCAATTGCCTGCTTGGGTGGCGAACTGGAAACGGAATCAAACACTTCAGAAAAATCACAAACAATTGGAAATTGAGATACATCGTCATCATCTCGAGACTCAAAAGCAAAGAAAGATACTTTGGAATCACCATCAAAATTCCAAAGAACAAGAGCTGACAGATCAGCCAAATCAGGATACCTAAGATATAGGATTCTTTTAGAACATAGGATTTGGGCTTAATAACAAGCAAGCCAATCCATTCCCTTAATCATATTAAATCCAAGATAGCGAATAACGTGCAGATTCACATGGAAAGAAAAGCTACAAAGAGTAATCTCAACAATCTCTCACAACATGATAAGGGTTGCTGATCCCTCGATAGGATTCGCAATCCTCAATGAAGTAACGAGGCAAAAAACATCCAATGATATAACTTCAACAAGCTCGTTCAATATGAATGAGTGTCAAGCACCCGTATCGAAGAGAACTAAAATAGAATGACCACGATAAGGATTATTCATAGGGTAAGATATCATTAATTCAATTATTGGAATACTACGGAATTAAAATGCAATCTTAGATATATTCTCGACTTATATCTAACCCAAAGGACACAGAAAGGTCAAGGACATGATGATTAGGGAATATGTAACACTTATACTGTACTCTGATGTACCGTAATATATGTTATGTTATTGTTTATCATATTTTGTTCTAAACTCAGCTCTGATACCAAGCTATGACGCCCCACCCCGAGGCCTACATTAACAAAGAGTATTACTGAGTAATATTATCTGCTAATGCTGAGGATATGGCTGGTTAGGAGCGACCATCCATAGCTTTGTCTTAAATTTGTATTGAATATGTCAATTGGATGCTTTAATTTTTTTATCTTTATCAAGTGGATCGACATACTCAATCTATTCTTAATACAAAACTACGATGGCTAACGGATCTATCGAAACAAAATATGATAACAAATACAATAGATCATAGAACGGTAGTCTCATATACACACACACACATACACACACATATAAATAGATACATCATAGTACACTACATAGTGATACAACAGAAGCGGTACATAAACCACAGTAAAATACATCAATTCAAAATGGATAAGTATAAATCAGAGTTTACAAAATGACCACAAGGCTATACAGACGACCACTAGCAGATAACCCAATACGGAAGTAGCTAAGTAGTAATTAACAGCAGATGACTAACCTGAAATAACTCGGTCTGACCCAAGTACATAAAATACACGGGTCACTTTGGCTTAAATAAAATGATTAGTAGATGATAAATGAGATATAATTTGTCATAAGTGAACATTCCTTTAATAAAAAAGGAATGATATAAACTCAGATTTACTCAGATTCTAAGTGATGGAAACACTGAATTATCTCAAGGATTAACTCATGAATGACACCTACTCAATAATGATGTTTCCTTCTTTGAAGGTTACTCATGATATAAATTCTGCTAAAATCATATGAAATCTCAAAAGAAAACAACGAAAATCTCGAAAATCCCGTAACTCATGGAACTCAGTTAAGAGTTCAAAACACAGAAATCTCATAACTCATGGAACTCATTTAAGGGTTCAAAACTTAGAAATCTCATAACTCATGGACCTCAGTTAAGAATTCAAAACTCAAAAAACTCATAACTCATGGAACTCAGTTAAGATTTCAAAACTCAGAAATGAAATCACCATATAAGTATAAATTCTCATACAGCTCTAAGCTATAAAATATTCATCTAGATATGGTGAAATCATAAATAAAACTCATAACACGGAAAATTTCCCAGATTGGATCCAAATCCCCGATTGCAACCCGAAATTATGCCATATATGCAAATGTCCAATACTAGTATATGTATATGGTACCTAGCTCGTGTACCCTAAGGTCATAAATGTCTCGTGGTGACCAAAGTCACATATGGCTTGTGGTGACCGAAGTCACATATGTCTCGTGATAACCTGAAGGTCTAGTACTGGCAATGACTCGTGAACGTGTCACAACTCTCAGATAAGAATCCGAAAAGTGGTAGTTGTGCGTCCCATATCGCACGTTCTCACTTAACGGTTTACTAACTATAAATTATTGCACACTAGATAAAAAAATCATTTAAAATCACAAATATTCACCTCATGTCATCGGTAAGTACAAAAGCCAATATAATGGTTTTCATAAACCATAACTCCTAAATATGAGATCTCAAATCTAAAAATTCGCCAAAGAATTGCAATCTCAAACAATTCTTAAAAAAAGAAAATCACAATCTCAAAACACACCGAAGGATGGTAACCACAAATCAAAACATGCCAAAGAATGGCTGTCACAAGTAACAACCCGAAGGTACATAGCTTCAAACGAACAAGTCCGAAATTAACCGATAAAGTAACGCATGTGTCCCATACCACATGTTCTACTAAATCATTTAATTCTCTTTCTCATACATTCGAAGAGTGTAAAAATGTATATTTCATATAGAAAATAACGTGTTTCGAGAAAACTAGTTTTAAAACAATTTTTGAAAACATTGTGCAAATTTTTGGCTTTAAAATTCTCTTTATTATTGAGAAAATATATTTTAACAGATTTTAAAATAATTATACATATTGTAAAAATATTTATTTCGAAAGCTATTTTATTTAAAAATCATTTCAAAATCGTTTTAGAAAACTCGTGCTCGAAAACAACAAAAATCATAGAAAATGCCACAAAATTGGCATAAGAAATCATCTCAAAAACTCGTCAATTGGAGATACGAATCAACTATAATGTTGGCTTACCTATTGATAGGTTAAAGCCCTTCAAAAAGGCTATAAAACATCACAAGATTTGGTTACAAAAGTCAGTAGAACAAGAGAACTAGCAAAACAGTGCAAAAGAAATTAAGGCAGGAAAATACACTAGCACAGGTCGACCCTCATACTACATAGGTCGAACCTAAGGTCAACCTATCTCTTGCCTGGTTCGACCCTAAGGTCAACCCCCATGGTTTCTTGGTCGACCTACCACACGTGATTTGTACAGGTAGTTTTTTCCTTGTTCGATTTAGTTTTCAAGCAAATATTTCAAGCACTTCTATGTTGATTCAGAAGATGAAATTTGACATGCACCAACAATAACACATGGCCAACAATCCGGAAAACTCTGGCATGGATCCATGAAGAAAACAAGAAGATATAAATACAAAAAGTAACAATCCAGAAGAGTTTCACTATAAATATTCAAGCAATAAAATTTTGTTTACAGTAAGCAGATGCAGACCACTTTCAGCATATAAACTTACTTAAGCTAGAAATTGTGAGCTGTACACTCACCTTAGCACAATATTAAGCGAATTTTGAGATGCAAGATGATGTCTTTCATGTCCAAAGAAGCATTACTGACTTGTAGAAGCTAACATGCAGACAAGAAAAAAAGTTACATACAACCTCTTTCGCAAATAGAAAACTAATGAAATGATTTTATGATTTTGGTTTTTGATTACCTGTTATTCACTTTGATTTGCCAATATTTCTCTTTGATTTCTCTAAATTTTGCTTAGATTTGAAGTTGGGTTTCAAAATTAAGAGAGAGCAGCCATGGTTTTCATTTTCAGGAAGGATATAAGAGAATGAGTACTGTAAGTACTCTTTTCTCACAACCAGAAAGAAGAATTTTGTTATTAGGTTTGGGTTTGGGCTCAGAACCACCCAATAAACTAATATGAAAATAGTTAGTCTAATATAAACTAAGTTAATTCATATTTCCACTTAATTTACACATATTTAAACCAAATGATTTTATTCAACAAATGTTTATGTTTACAAAAATGTTTTGTCAACACAAAAATTATTTTAGCCATTTATTCATCATTAAAATTCTTATTTTTAGTTAAATTCTTCAATCACATTTTTAATTACATTAAACACTATTTTTAACACTAAAATTTATACAAAAATCATTTCCTTATACAATTAAGTGTAACAAACCTTATTAACAACATGTTTACATCCAAATATTATTTTTAAATAGAATCCCACCTTTTTATTTTTAATATTTATCATCTTAATTTTAATACTTCATTAAAATTAACAAAACTCAACATTTGGAAATAATTTGCAAAATTATTGCATTTTACCAAATTAAAGCCATGTAATGCACGTTTTTATCCCAAGCTAACATAATAAAGTTTCTAAAACTTTATTTTCAACATTTTATATTTATTTCCAACATTATTTATTTATATACAACGAATGATATTGAATTAAATTCTTTTATTTCACTTATTTAATTTAGTTAATCACCAATTTAACAAATTACCATTATTCACAATTTAATTTCCAACCAAACTATCCTAATTCTCTTTTATTCACCAAAACTCATTGTTTATTTAAAATAAACAATTTTTAAAAAAATTCCATCCCAATTTATTTAATTTCTCTTTTATTAAATTATAACTACTGTTATAATTTTAATTTCACAGGTAATCACCAAAACCAGGGTTGTTACACAAACTAATTTCTATATAAGAAAACTTTTCGCAAAGGGTATCTCGGAAGACCACATCGCATATAAAAATGGGTAAGTATTTACTTTACGATAACCAAAACATTTTATATCAAAATCCAATGATATTATCATAATGTCTAGGTTTAAAGTAAATATATACAATAATTGAAATGCTTGCATCCACATTCCAACATATTAGGCTCCACAATCAAAAACGTAAGGCATGTATTGGAGATAGCATTCCAACAATGGCAAGGTAAGGGACTACCTTCCAATGACACAATTCTAGAGAATGCACTGATGCTAACACAGAGCCGGCTTCCCCTTTAACATGGAAGACCAGATTACCTCGCCCCCTTGAAACCGAGGCCTAATACTAGCACAGTGTTCGCGCACAAACCAACTCTGAAAGTGACATCTTGAATGGGGTGATCACTCCTAATGGTAGAAAACCACATAGCTCTGCTGCATGCCTTGCTTTTGCCATTCCTCCTGATTATGAGGCTTGAGGCTACGCTTTACCTATCTGAATAGCAATCCATCTTAGAATGCTAACACTGCCTCCAAGCATCAGTGCAAGGCCAACAGTCATCTTATCTAAGATAAGGATAAACCGAAGGCACTAATTGTACTACATCCATTCTGGAATTACCCTCAGGATAAGTAGCAAGCAGCCATTTCACTTCAATGGCTTCGTCTTCGATCCCATGCTTCAAGATTTCTTCATTTTGAAATTCTTGACTTGGATTGAAATGGTTTTCGGATAACATATCCGATCCCGGTCACTTCGAAACAACTTTCGATAGTTTTCGGCAAACTCAACCCTAGTTCTTTAGGAAATAAACAGACAAAGATAAGAGCAGAGTTCACCTCCTAACCATTTGTGGACGGATTTCCTTATCATTCATCCTAGAAGAACAAACAAGTTTATACGTACAGTATAACACCTTCGAAGATAACTATACCATATGATTATCATGTTTCTCCTAGATATTTCCAAAGTAACGTTTTGTCCAGATTTAATAGTTGGTTATTTAACTACCAAATAAACAAACATCCAATCATGGTTTAATTTCCATATGGGCTCCATTAAGCCTTTATTAATTCTCTTTAATTAATAAAACCACTTTATAAAACATTATCACAATATCTTTTTAAAACACTATTCCCAAACCTCTTAATTTCCTTTATACTTGGAAATATTTACTTATCTCGATGGTATAAGTATATTACCAGAAATTTTACTTTTCATGCCTTGAAACGAAATCATATTCTTATCTTATCGGTATAAGTATATTTACAAACTTTTCGAAGTTTTCTTCTTACCAATTCCCATGTTAAATAACCAAATATTTCTTCCAAATAAAACATTCTGCTTATCCTTTATAAAAAATTCCTTTTTCAAAAGCTCATCCCGTATTTTAATTAACTTATAACTTTCAAAATAAAGTTATAACCCACTTTTATAAACCTTTAAGTTAATTTATAAAGCTCTTTCCAAATCTTTGAAATGATTTATAAACCTTTTTCCTATTTTTAAATCTTTTTAGATAAACCTTTCTATACTCCTTTATAATTATCATTTGTAAGACACTTAAAGTAACCCTTTAGTAAAAACCCCTTTTATAAATAAGTTATCACTTATAAATAAATTTTGTAACATAATAGCATAACTTGGAAATCATTTATAACTTTAAACTCTAAATTGATTAAAGAATTTAAGTTAATTCAAAACACACTTTACAAATTCAAAAAGAGGCTTAGCAATCGCAAAGGTACTAGTTTAAGTTGCCATTCAATTTCAATTGGATTCCCAAGTCACTTAACAGTTATTTACATAAGCTACCATATATGTAAATACATTTCATATCCAATCAGGGAATAACATGTTAATATAACCAGCTGGCATATACAAGACCAAATAACATAACAACTGGATAGTGATTCATCCTACTAAATAGATGTCCAAACAATTTAATCAATTTATAGCAGAACCGGGATTTATTCTTCTTAACACATGTCTACAATCTAATCACTTACACTATAGCAGAATGGTATTTTGTTTTGCTAACGGGTGTCATTTAATTCTCCTAATCATATGGATTACTTTTAGGGTCTGGACGAGAGATCATTTGATATGGAATCGATTTACTTTGAAAAGGAAAATTGGTTAAAACACATTCTGTTTAGTTTAAAATCACCTTTGGAAAGTAAAAAATATATTTAATTAGCTTAAACCCTAACTAAATCTTAAATAATCCAATTTAAATCAAGATTAAATCATAATGAAACTCTAATTAGGCTAAATGAACTTGATTAAGTACTAATTAGCTTCTTAATGCAACTTGGTGAAGGTTAAACCAAATTGTTTAAGAGTTAAACCCTAATTAATTAAATAGTAATTAAATAACCTATTAATTAAATCGATAATTTATTAACCATTAATATTAACTAAATAATTATTAATCTATTAATTACTTCTTAACCCCATTAATCACCGATCAAAACTTTATAAATCAATTAATAGTCATTAACTTAACTTAATTGATGATTAACCTCTAATCACCTTCTTAATTACCAATTAGGTTCTAATTACCTTTTAATTAACTTTTTAATTGATTATTTAAATAATTATATTACAACTTAATTAATTTTTAATATTACTAATTAAGTTTAAAAAACGTAGTAAACTAATTTCAAAACAAAACAAATTTGAAATAGAAATTCAAACCTTTGCCGAACTGCATCCATTGCGACTATCGCTACGGGCGCAGTTCGCTCTAACATATTCTTAGCGAATCACTTCACAAGCTCTTGGTTTTTCATGATTTGAAACGTACTTTAGAAATTTTAAAAAAATTTAAAACTGAACTTACAAACTTTAATCAATTTCAAAACTTTAATCTTCAAAAACAAACTTCGATTCCAATCGGATCTCATGACCGTCGCAATTACACAAAATAGTTAACTTTGTTTACCAACCACATGTCTTAGCTCATGTTTTACAATCAATGTATTACTAACACTAACCATCTTCATCATAGATTGTAAGTATACATCCATATATGCATGCTTGCTATCTTTATAATACAACATCGATTTCCATAACCAAACAAACTAGAACCCACCATCCAGATCATAATTAAACCACATGATTATCATTCAATTTATACACATACAATCACCATATATAGTGACATAAATAAAGTTACCATTTTCATAAATAGAAAATGAGTAGTTTACTCACCAAACTTCGGCAAAAGCTACCCGAACTTAAGCTAAACTTGCCAACGACTTCCTAGCTTTGAAGGATAAAGGCTTTAGGTGCTAGCAAACCTCAAAATGGGCTTGGCAAAGGTGTATGTAGGCTTGGTCAGAGGTGTGGAGATTATCCTGAAGGTAGAGGAGCTTCGGGTTATCGTCGATTTGTCGAAAATGGACCCAAAATTAGGTCATTTTCCCACTAGTATTTAGGCCACCAACACACGGAATTTGGAATAGTAGTCAAAAGGAAAGTTGTGGAAATTTCTTTCCTTTATTGTTTCAAATAATGAATCACTAATTTTCAGTTTGTTTTGAAGAGTTTATGATCAAAAGAAGAAGGATAATTTTCGGACTTGAAATTCTGGATGAAAAATTGCTTTGCAAGGATTGGATATTTTGACATAGCAATGGTCCAAATTAGAAAAAGTGGTCAACAAGAATGTTGTAGCCAATGGAATTTCATATGATTTAAATAAAATAAGATCACCATTTGATGTTGGAAAGAAGCAGTTATGGTAGGAGAAAGAGTGGTAAAATGAGAGGAGGTTGGAGCTATTTATAAGCAAATTTTTCTATGACATCACTATGTGAAATCAAATCAACATCTTTTCTCCCCTCTCATGCATCACATCTCTACTCTTTAGTCACCTCATCCATGTAATAATGGCTAATGATGATTCATTAGAAATATTCAAGATGTCACAATACTTATATATATATATATATTATTTAAAAACTATGAATTGTCACATCGCTCTCTATATGTGTGTGTATATATATGTTTAATCATTAATTAGAGCTAAGATGTGATAAGATATGATGATGGTTAATGATTGCAAAATCTAAAATATGACAATACTTAACATATAAATTTATATAAAATATTTATTATTTTTAAAATATGTCTTGTCACATCACTTACTAATCCAAATTAACATAAGAAAATTTATTTCTAAGTATATTATTATCTAGTTAATTAACTCTTATATATATATGTACATATAGTGCATAAAGACGAACAATGTTCTGGACAACTTTCTGATATTGAATGGTCGAAATTTTGGAAAATGTTCTTCGGTCACATTTTCTTTTTTTCTACGACCTATTTAATTTGATAAACAAATTTTAAAAACAATTTTACCATCATTATTAATTAATTAAAATGAGTTTATTTTCATTATAAAACCTATATATTGAATATTTAAAATTAATTAAATATTCACTAATCAAAGCAGTGAAATTCCGGGTCGTTACATTCTTCCCTCCTTAAAAGAATTTGGTCCCCGAAATTACACCTCCACCTATCCTAGAAAACACTTAACACTATGCATCAGCTCGTATGATGTACATAGACCATTCTATGCAAAAACGGATTGATCTCAACTCAAATACATAACTTTCATTCCGAACTAGTATCGCTCACTAGATTCTCTAGCATGGACTCCGATCAGGTTCCTTCATTTAGAACCTTTATTCTCCTTACATAATTGTAACTACTAGAAAACTTTGGTCCTACACCAAGAACCCTCATCAATTGCTTGCCGTCAAAGATCGAGTAATAGATCCTTATTCAGAATGGTGCAACACCTCAAAGCCATGTACTCGAATCTTGGATCGCTCTATATGGAAATAGAAATGATCTACGTCCAACTTACATACTTACTTTGTTGGTTCTCCTTAATACCAATTCTATTCCACCAAATTATTTATGAAAACATTTCATAAACTATTTTTAGGCTAAACTTGTATGCTACTCTACTACATCCTAAGATCATATATCCCTATCTGATTACATTTTTCCATTTCGCTTTTATTTTCCTGAGAAAATTCAAGATCTAAATACCCAGCTTTTATTTCCAAAAACTTTTTGAAATTGAACTCTATAATTTAAATCATACAAATATATAGACATAGTCCGAGTAACTACAAAATGATACTAAGGAACTAAGCATCACCAAACAGTATCATACATTCTTACTAAGAGGGGTAATATTCAAGAGAAGTGTTTATCAGCTGAACATATCCCTTCCCCAATATTAAGTTATTTTCGAGCCAGTCAAACTAGTTGACTTAAAAATATTTATTTATTTCAAAATCTCATTTTTGGAATAATACTTTACATTTTTCAACAACATATATCACGAACTCACTTTGGGTTTGTTCGGGCTGAACTTGTTTCAATCGTATAATGATAAAGAGAATAATTAATTACTAAGTACCCCACAGCGTTCACCAAGGCAAACATTTGATCGTCATTTAGAAGATTATTCTGATCATCACAAAACAATCAAGACTTTTTCCCCATACCAATCCAAAGATAACACTTCTTACTTACACTTTTATTCCCAAAAATTTATAGTTTATCCAAATTGGTTTCAAATATTATTATTACTATTTCCCAAAACCTTGAAAACCATTTTTCAAAGCACCGGTTCTCAAGTTTTCATCCTAAATTTCTTCCAACTTAAATGATACATTGTTATAACTCCATTTTTTAAATCACTTCAATTAAACCATTTTTAAATATTATCGTAAAATATTCTAACTTTGAAATCAAACTCTACCTCAACATTAACATCGAACGCCTTTTAGTCAAACTGTGAAACTTAATTTACAAGGTGTTCGGTGCCATATTTTTCCCAATCCTTATCTACCCAACCCATATCTTAAAAAGAGAACATACTAACAATAGTCAACGCTCAACTAGACGAGCATGATTAAACAAACCCTAAATGATAATAATAACATATTATCTCCTAACTCCTCAACCCACTATATTACACTATTTGTGAAAATCATTCTTTTATATATAAAATATACCCTTGGTAAAATTATTTCATTTACCCAATTCCAAAACAATACTGTGTCGGTTTGCATAGTTTAAGTGTTTAGAAACCCCTATCGGTATAGTTGTACACCCTGTATCGACCAGAGTTCATAAGCCACTAAACCGATAAATCAACACAACCTAAAACATTTAATAATCGCTAACAAATACGCGCTCGTATATACACACACTTAAACTTATTCTAGGGTGTCACTTACCCTATCTCTAATGAGTTAACCCTACCAAAGCCAAGGTTCTCGCTTAACCTTCAGCACTAATACCAAATGTAACATACCAGCTTTTTGTCCCTCAAAAATTGACACTAATACATCCACTGTATTATAAGTTGAACATTCAATTACTGGAAATACCAATTTGTTAGGATGGAAGAAGAAGATAGAAGAAAGCTAAACAACATAGAATCTCACAACGCACCGAATAATATATAATATAACAATGATCTTTACAAAAAGTAAACATCTTTATTCAGATATACAACATCAGAGTACATTAGGCTTATCCTGAACTTGGACAGTTATAAAAACCTGTCCTTACATTGACAAACATACAGACTCTATAATACAGTGGAAGAAAAATATACGTGAATACGTCTTGACCATACAACTCCTTTCCAACTCCAAAGTATCCAGCTAAACTGGAAAAAAACAAGCTCGGTCTGACCTGAGCATTACATGGAATAACACCCGGATCAGTCTAGTAAACCAGCGTGGGTAAAACTCGATAACAAGTAACAACCAAACCGATTTCTATATTTGAAAATTTCCGCAAAGGGTATCTTCTAAGACCACACCACAGATAAAAACAGATGGGTTTTTATCTTACGATAATCGAAACATTTTATTTCAAAATCCAGTAGTATTATCATAGTGTCTAGGTTTAATATAAATATATAAAATAACTGAAATGCTTGCATCTCACATTCCAAAATACTAGGCTCCACAATAAATAACGTAAGGCGTGTATTGGAGATTGGATTCCAATAATGGCAAGGTAAGGGACTACCTTTCGATAATACACCTCTAGAAAATGCACTGATGCTAATGCAGAGGCAACTGTCCCTTTAACATGGCAAACCGAATTACCTCACCCCCTTGACATCAAGGCCTTATACTACCATGGTGATTGCGCGCAAACCAAATTTCAAAGTGACATCTAGAATAGGGTGACCGCTCCTAATGGTAGCTAACCACATGGCTCTATTGCATGCCCTGCTTTTGCCATTCCTCTCGGTTGCGAGGCTTGAAGCTACATTTTATCTTTCTGATAGCAATCCATCTTAAAATGCAAACACTATCCTCCAAGCATCAATGCAATGCTAGCATTCATCTATACAAGTTGTCTAAGATAAGGAAAAACCTAAGGCACTACTTCTACTACATCCATTTTGGAATCACCCTCGGGATTAGCAACAAGCAGCCCTTGCACTTCAATGGCCCATGTTCGATCCTATGCTTCAAGATGTATTCATTTTGAAATGCTCGAGTTGGATCAAAGTGGTTTTTGGATAACATATCTGATCCCGGTCTCTTCGAAATAACTTTCGACAGTTTTCGGTAAACTCAACCTCGGTTCTTTAGGAAATAAACAGACAAAGATAAGAGTGGAGTTCACTTACTAATCATTTATGGATGGATTTCCTTATCATTCATCATAGAAGAACAAACGAGTTTATACGTATAGTATAGAACCTTCGACAGTAACTGTACCATATAATTCTCATGTTTCTCCTTTATATTTCCAAAGTTACGTTTTGTCTAGATTTGATGGTTGGTTATTTAACTATCATATAAATAAACATCCAATCATGGTTTAATTTCCATATGGAATCCACCAAGCCTTTATTAATTCTCTTTAATAATAAAACCACATTATAAAACCAAATCACAAGATCTTTTCAAAACACTATTCTCAAACCCCTTAATTTCCTCTATACTTGGAAACATTTATATACTTATCTCAATGGTACATGTATATTACTAAAATATTTTACTTTTCATGCCTTGAAACAAAATCATATACTTATCTTATCAGTATTAGTATATTTACAAAGTTTTTAAAGTTTTCTTCTTTCCAAATCCCATATTAAATAACCAAACATTTCTTCCAAATAAAACATTATGCTTATCCTTTATCAAAAGTTCCCTTTTTAAAAGCTCATCTTATATTTCAATTAACTTATAACTTTCAAATAAAGTTACTCTTTCCAAATCTCTGAAATGATTTATAAACCTTTTTCCTATTTTATAACTCTTTATATAAACCTTTCTATACTCCTTTATAAATATCATTTGTAAAACACTTAAAGTAACCCTTTAGTAAAAAACCCTTTTATAAACAAGGTATTACTTATAAATAACTTTACAACATAATAGCATAAATTTGAAATCATTTATAAACTTTAAACTCTAAATTGATTAAAGAATTTAAGTTAATTCAAAACACACTTTACAACGTCAAAAGGAGGCTTAGCAATCCCAATGGTACTAGTTTAAGTTACCATTCAATTTCAATTCGATTCCTAAGTCACTTAACAATTATTTATATAAGCTACCATATATGTAAATACAGTTCATATCCACTCAGGAAATAAAATGCCAATATAACCAATTGGCGTATACAAGTCCAAATAACATAACAACGGGATGGTGATTTATCCTACTAAAAAGATGTCCAAACAATTCAATCAATTTATAGCAGAACGTGGATTTATTCTGCTTAACACATGTCCAAACAATCAAATCACTTTCACTATAGCAGAATGGTGTTTTGTTCTGCTGACGGATGTCATTTAATTCTCCTAATCATATGGGTTACTTAAGGTTCTGGACAAGAGATCATTTGATATGGAATCGATTTACTTCGAAAAAGAAAATTAATTAAAACACATTATGTTTAGTTTAAAATCACCTTTTAAAGTTAAAAGTATATTTAATTAGCTTAAACCCTAACTAAATCTTAATTAATCAAATTTAAAACAAGATTAGATTAAACTCTAGTAGGCTTAATGAACTTGATTAAGTACTAATTAACTTCCTAATGCAACTTTGTTAAGGCTAAACCAAATTGTTTAAGAGTTGAACCCTAACTAATTAAATATAATCAAATAACCCGTTAAATAAATGAACAAAATAATAACCATCAATCTTAATTAAATAATTATCAATCACTTAATTATGTCTTAAACCCACTAATCACTAATTAAAACTTTATAAATCAACTACTAGTCATTAACTTAAGTTATGATTAACCTTTAATCACCTTCCTAATTACCAATAGGTGCTAATTAACTTTCAATTAACTAATTAATTAATTATATTACAACTTAATAAATTTTTAATATTACTAATTAATTTTAAAAAATTAGTAAACTAATTTCAAAATAAAATAAATTTGAAATAGAAATTCAAACCTTTATCGAACTACATCCATAGCGATTATCGCTATGGGTACAATTCGCTCTAACATATTCTTAGTGAACCACTTCACAAGCCCTTACTTTTTCATGATTTGAAACATAGTTTAGAAATGTAACGACCCGCCTTTTTGACCGCCTCCAGTCGGTAATTAAACCAACTAGAAACTTTCAAAATGATGGATTGTTATTTAGTTTATAGAGTTTAAACAGAATCAGCCACAGAATCACAGAATAATAATAACATTTCACATAAATGAATTTTTCTTTCATATACAAATATCATAGTTTATACAATGCATTACATTTTAATACAGCGGAACAACTTATTTATTATTTAGTACAAGAAAAAATTTCCTGAAAAACTTTAGTGATGCGGTAATCCCCCTCTCTCTAACTTCGCTGCCAAAAATCTTCAAGCTGTAAAAATACTCGGTCTGACCCGAGTATTACATTCAAAGAAAATAATACACGGGTTAGTCTAATTCAAACTCAGTTATTAGTGCATAGCAGCAATAATAATTAAATAGCAATTAGACGACAGTCAAAGATAAATTTACCTATCCGACCCTTTAACAAGAAATTGGATAACGGTAAATATAACACTTATCAGTGTTAAAAACAATAAATCAGCAGATTTAAATTTTCAACGAAGATAGATGAAAGGATTCTTCTTTTTTTTTTTTTTAAAGATAATTTAGAAAAGCATCAAAATTTGTCTAAACGGCAGTTTACAACAATTTTTTCAGTTTAAAATCAAATCAATTAAATTAATTGAAAAGTTACTTAAAGAAAAATCAAAACTGATTGGCTGCCGTACACGCACGCGTGCACGGCCTCGCCAATACTGTATATGAAATACGCAAAGAAATCAATGAATCAAAAGCCAGTGAAGGATCTAATTTCAATGCCACTGCTCCAACAATCAAGACATCATATATGCAATTGTTAGAGTATAAGTTCAACAGCCAATGCTTCGACCGGAGAGCATATGCAAAGGCCAAGCTAGAGATATGTGCAAACAAACAAATGGATGCAACAGATGTAGAGTGATGCACATGAACCAAAGTCTAAAACCAGTGATCATGAACATGGCAACTAATTCATATATGTGACAAGGACATGCCAAAATATTATGAAACTGAAAATGAACAAAGAAACAGAATTCATGGAAATGGATCTGGAAATGCAACAAGAGGAATGATTTCAACATGTATGCAACAGTGACACAAACCATATGCAGCAAAGAGGCAATGCTCGAGTCATACCACATTCATGTATATAATTGAGGACACAAATAAGTGTACATATGTAATGTTAGCAGTGCCAACAAATGTGACAGCAGTTGCAAAAGTATTTAACAACACACTGGATTGGTTCCAAGTTCAGGTGAACTAAATAAAGTAGTGTACACAAAATAAACTACTGCAATGACTCGACCAGTTCAAAAGGAAACAACATGAGTACTTCCAAGAAAAACAAAACATATGGAGGCATCAGATCACCACAAAAGGTAATTGATATGAACAGGAGTGCCAAAGGGTCAGGGACAGTGGTTAGAGAATATGAAATGCAGAAAACACCAAGTTCGAGCCAGCAAGGACTCAGCAATGTCAAAGAGAACAAGAACTACAAATTAGGTTCAAGTGATAAAAGACATGAAATCACAATGCAACTGTCAACTTCAGTTTGAAAATGAAACAGGTTAAGGAATGAAGTATAACAAGTGCAACAGGCTATACTGCAGAGTGAAGACTGCAATACCAAAAAGGTAAGTGAACAACAAAAGGACACAAGTATCAGACTATCAAATGTACAAGAACATCTGGAGTGAATACAAACAAGCACAGAGCTACCAAATGCAGCATGGAACAATAGAAATGCGACCAAACCAGCCCAACTCAAGTACAATGCAGACAATTCAACTCAAGTACAACAACTACAAGAGATGCCAACATATACAACATTAGTAAATAACAATTCACAGTGCAACAGCCCCAAACCAGGAATGCAACTACTAGGTATGCAAAAACATAAATGGGCAGTGACAGTAAACATGGAATAAGATGCAATTACTAGTGCAACAGAGAAGAAATAAACAAACTATAGTTGAAATCATTAAAGCAGTGCAGACTAAAATGATCAAAAGTGCAATTAGACAATTGAACAGCGGTGTAGACTACAACCCATGAAAGTACACATGAATGAACATGAATACAAGTGCAGACAAGTAGAAATTCTAACATGAAATGGAGAACATCATTGCAAATGCAACAGGTAGAAGAAGATGCAGTGAAGCATGTACAAAAAAAAAACAAATGCAATTCGAACCAACATGACAGCAATGCATCAATGCAAAATGGAGTGAATGCAACATGGTAAACAACCAAAATGCAACAAGTATTGCAGTAATAAACAATATCAGAAAGTCAAGTTCAAGACTCAACAGTGAAGAACCTGGATGTCAAAGGCAATACACAAGTGACTCATGCATCATGACAAGTGATCAAGACCAAATGCAAACTCAAATAATATACAACAACAAGTGCATGCAACAGTGAATTAAAGTGGACAGGGGAGGCAACTGCAAATTCCAATAAAAATGCAAATTCGAACAAGGTCGAAAGTGTTACAAAACTCAAATAACCAGAGGCAAACAAGTATGCACTTGACAAAGTTCAGACTCACCAACTACAACCATTTGTAAACTGAACCAGTAAATACTTCTAGCAACAGTCAGTAGCCAAGAGGAGACCAGAGAGGTGGCTACTTGAGCTACAGACCCCTAATACAACTTAAATGGTCAAGACAACTAAAGAACCAAGTCATAGAGATACCTATGTGACCATGAAATCAACAGCTCTGTACCAGATTCAAACTAAAATTTGCATACTCAGATGAACACATGGCCAAGAACAAAATCAAAAGCATTGTGTGGAAGCGCAGGAACAACTACAACTGGCAAAATACTATAGCCGAGATAGAGTACCAAAAACGAAAACAAAGTCGAACAATTCAATCCATAATCAAAATCAACAGCCCCAAAATCAACTCAAGGCAGAAGAGTATCAACACGAACAAAATCAAATCGAAGCCGAAAAACAAAATCAAAATAAGCAGATGAAGTCAAACTATTTCGAATTAGATGTGAGTAATATAAATTACCCACCTTCGATTTTGAGGAGCACGCGCAAAGAATCGATCGAAGAACCCTGGCCGAATCGAAGCAAAGGCGAACGACTGACGACACGAAGGATGAGATTCATCTTCTCGATCGAGCCACAAAGATGGCGTCTTCAAATCTGTACCACACCCTAATTTTTGAACGAATGAACGAGGAAACTCGTGGCAGCTATTTTTTTCATTTTTTCCTTTCGTTTGTTTAAGATTTAGGGTTACGAATGAAAATAGAGAGGGGATCGAGTATAGCCTTAGATAATATTACAGCACTAAGCAAAACCATGGGCTAAGAAAATTGTAAAGCCTACCTAATTCCTTAATCAAATTATTAAAGAATTATAACTCAATTTTAGAGGAATTCAACCGTTTAAAATTCCAACAGCAATTAGGCACAATTTATAATTGTCATTCCTTCATTAACTAAATATTAACTCAAAACAATTTATAAAAGAGACTATCTCTTCATAAATAAACAACATAATTTATTTGAATTTGGAAAAACTCAAATCGATTAACCAAGGAATCTCACAATTTTGAATCAAGAATTAAATCAGTTATCAAATTAAAATAAATTAAAATTCGGAATCGTTACAGTCGAAAATATTTTTTTTTCTTTAGTAAGCTTCTTAGATATATATTTGTTTGAAGTTCAACTATCAAACATAAATTTATATTAATATGCTTTACAATTAGATTTTTTTTATACTTGTATTTTGTATTGATAAAATTTATTCCATTATATTTAAGTTAAAGAAAAATGCCATTTAAAATTATCCATCAATTTATTAATTTACATAAATAATTCTTAAATCCAAATTATTTTTTCTAAGTCATTAGTTCGAATTTTTAAATACAAATTTAATATTCAATTTTCAAACTCCAAAGTCAAATTCAAATTTTATTCAACTTCCGATAGATTAAATTCTAGAATTTAATCGCCAAATTCATAATTATATTGGGAATCCAAACCAAACCATCATTCAAATATTTAAAATTAATTAAATATTTACAAATTAAATTGTTCAAAATTCAGGATCGTTACAAGAAATCTTGAAAAAACTTTAAAACTAAAGTTACAAACTTTAATCCATTTCAATACTTTAAACTTCGAAAACAAACTTTGATTCCAACCAAATCTCATAACCGTCGCAATTACAGAAAGTAGTTAACTTTGTTTCCAACCTCATGTCGTAGCTCATGTTTTACGATCAACATATTACTAACACCAACCGTCTGCATCATAGATTGCAAGTATACATCCATATATACATGCTTACTAACTATATAATACAACATCAATTTCCATAACCAATCAAACTAAAATTGACCATCCAAATCATAATCAAACCACATGATTATCATTCAACCTTTGCACTATATAATCACCATAAATAGTGACATAAATATAGTTGCCCTTTTCATTAAAAAACGAGTAGTTCACTCACCAAACTTCCGCAAAAGCTACCCGAACTTAAGCTATACTTGCCAATGACTCCCTAGCTTTAAAGGATGAAGGTTTTAGGTGCTAGTAACCATCAAAATTGGCTTAGCCCAGATGTATGTAAAAGATAGCATACAACCACATGATTTTCATTGAAACCACATGATTTTCAAACCACATGATTTTCATTAAAACTCCAAACGAGGCAAGCAGCCCGGCATTCTATGTGTTATACCCCTATTTCGAACATAAAGGAACTAGTCTCAAGGTCTAATTCGATAGTACGCAGAAGATAGCTTTTCAAACCCAATTATTACATAAATTTCTAAAATTGATTTCTACGCATTTTGATCTCACACGAGCAAATGATACGTCCAATCGTTAGAAATTTAACAGTGTGCAATAATTCATTATTACGGATCCAATGAAACTGTGAAATCCGAGACTGTGCCCCAAAAGGCTAATTTTAAAAATTTAAATATCATTTTATATTTAATTATCAATATTTATTCGATCCGTTTACATTTTTAAATTAATTCATAAATTGAATTCACTAATACTATTTATTAATTAAAAGGAGTTGAATAAAATTATTAAATCCATCTAATTAACATTCAATTCTCCATTCAAATATTAACATTCCATATATTTGAATTAAATTCTAAAATCCAATTATCTAAATATTTAATTTAAAATCAAATGACCATATTTTTTGGTTTTTGCAGATTCGTGAGCTATTCGATTGATGAAGACTTCTGTGAGAGATGACGAACATAACTTCACCATCGAAAATGGCTAAAGATAGAGTAGGATGCATAGCCTGGCTGTTTAGCTAAACCAAGCGGTGTATCAAATCCATACGTAGATATGCTTATTGATGTTGCTAGTAGTGGTTGTTGATACTTGGCATTACGTGTTCGAGCATAGGCCAATTGTGTTTACCTTATGGTGTATTTTATCTAGAGATATACGATGCTCGAATGGAAGTTTCTGATCTTTGTCGTGGGGGTCGGCTTCAGTCTACTGAGGGACCTCTATGGAAAATCCATATGCGAACGTACCTTAGTAGTTTTAGATGTACTTCTAATATTGTTGTATCGTGAGATGCAAGTAGCATAGATAATTTCTAATTTATATTCTATATCCCAAACATTATTTATTATTTCACATTATGTACATATTAGACGATTTTGGTTCTTTTGAAGGAAAACCATTCCGGTGATTCGGTTGGTATCAAAAGTATTGTTTTATGGTTCATGCGATTCTAAATTTCTCATACCAGACTTATGTATGATACATGGTTTTATTTTCCCTAAATTCTCCATGTACTCTTTCGAGTAGGCTGAGTAAATCCGGTTTGACTTTGGATGCGTCAGAGCTTCAGGAGACAAGCTACAGGCTTCTTTTCATCTAACTATTTCTATTTTTGTTTCACAATTATTATGCATATGTCAGCATTTTGAGAACATGCAGTCCAAGTTGATGATAGTACTTAGGTTTTGTAACTGAAATTATCTGTATCTTGGAGTAACCCTTTAGATTGTCTTTTTAGATATTCTATATTATCGTTCCGCTGTGATATTCTGATATTGTGTTCTTTCTTTCTTGTTCTACTTTTATTTTACCCTAACAATTTGTCTTTTTAGCTCCTAGGTGCTCAGAACAAGAATACCGTGAATGCATTAGTATTGACGTTCGAGGGTTGAAAAGTTGGTCGTTACAAATATACAAATGAACTAAATAAAGGTTGGCATAGAAATATAAAATGTACCTTCTAATAAAATGTTTTGGCATGTTGTCAGTTCAAGCCTAAGCAAGTGCCAATTTATACGACCACAAAACATTTGTGCCTTGGTTGCTTAACTGTTTATTTGTATAAGACTATGTATTGCCTTTTATGAGTGTCGAAATCTAATAGCAATAAATGAATATGGATATTTGATTCATATTTAATCATATACAAACGTTATATGGTGATCACGATCCATAATTTACGAAACTTCAATGAAATTAGTTCATTAGAAATAAGCATGTTTGCGAAAAAATTGGTAACAAACACCCAATTACCGATGAAAGCACTCGTTCACAATCACAGATCATAGATAGTAAGTATTTAGAGAATATAAATATGAAAAACTTTCAAAATTTAAAAGAAAAGCGGTAGAAATATAAAATTTATAGTGGATCGATGTTGTAGCCTATGTCCTCTTTGAAGAGTCGTTGTTTTGTTGATTATAACTCACTGGTTATAGAGGTTTACAATAGTACAACCGAGTTGCAGCAATGATTTCGGCAAAGTATCGGTGTAGAAGAGCCAAATAATCCATTTTTTGTAAGTCTAGGGTCACTATTTATAGGCCCAAGCAGTAAATATCTCGCCCAGATCTCGGAGGACTTCTTCTCTCACGTGAGGTGGGCCTACGAGATCGAGTTCAGGTTATTTTGACTCGATATTAGAGCGATATGAATGGAATCCATATCGATCAAGAATTGGTCCATTTTGGCTGAAATTGATTGGGCACATTCTTGAGGTCGTAGGCAAGATCCTATGAAAATTTGGTGGCATTTGGGCTTGTAGATTTTGAGATATGACGATATAAGTTTGGATTGGTGCTAGGCTGGACTTTTCATATCTATGGTTGTCGCCTTGGTTTATATCGGTACCTCCTTTGTATCGATCATTTCTTTGTTCCGTTTGGTTTATGTCGATGACGTGGTTCGAGAAATCAGGGGATATCCACTTTTCATGCTCGTTGACCACTTCTTTTGGTTGACTCTGCCTTGCTCGTACCATGAGTTGCCATGTACTTCATATCGAACCCTGAAGCCACTTCGTATCAATGGATGGCTATCGCCTTCATATCGACCATGTGATTTTTCTTTTGTATCGACCAAATGGTCATTGGATCGTATTGATCGTTTGACCGATCGATATGAGACATACATAAAAGGGGTCGATACGAAAGCGGCAATCCCCTTGCATTTTGCATCTATACTTGATTCATGTCTTCATATCGATCAGCGATGCTTTGCTTCGTATCGATCAATTGACTGATCGATACAAAATGTGCAGGAGTTTGATCAACATGAAGCTGGTAAGTGTAGGTAAGTTCGACATATACGAAATGTATTTAGGGGATGGGTTTGGTTCTCATGGATCCAAATTAGATGGTCACGATGCTGATGGATACGAAATGGGTAATCAGGGATCGATTGTGGCCTTGACCCGATGTTACCATCCTTTTAGCCCAAAGAAAACCTTCCAGTGAGTCGAAGTGGACTCGAAGCAGCTTGTAAACATGCTAATCCATCCAAAACTAGAAGCATACCCTTCTCTGATGCGAAGAAAACTGCTTGAAAACCCGAAGCAAACAGGGAGGTGACTCAGAGCAGATTCCAAGCAACTTGAAATGACTCGATCTTTGTCGAAACCATGTTTAAAACATCTTGCAATGTTTGTTTGTCAATTATGCAACATTTTATCCTTGTGATTATGCTTACTATTTGTGAAATTTTAGCTTTGATCATCGTGCAGTCGGTTGGGTTAAATTCGCTTGCATTCTGCCTTACCAAAAGACGGGTTACACCATGCCCTCTAAAACATGTCTTGCGATAGGAATGTGTGTTTTGTAGTGCTATAAGCTAGATGTTCATATCCTATCAATGACCTACAAAGAGATTGATAATCCTACCTGACTGTGAATAGTGATCATTCGCAATCGTATGCCATACGGGGCGGTAAGTGACCGTTCGAGGTCGAATGCCGTTCAGCTCGAGTTATGATCGTTCAAGGTCGGAGGCCGTTCGAGGCGAATTTTGACCACTTTAGTTCATGTGTCGTTCGTGGCAAGTTGTGGCCGTTCAAGGTCGGATGTTGTTCAAGGTGAATTTTGACCGTTCGAGGTCATGCGCCATTCGTAGCGAATTGTGATCGTTCGAGGTCGGGTGCCATTCAAGGCGAATCATGATCGTTCATGATCGGGTGCCGTTCGAGGCAGATTATGACTGTTCGTGGTTGGGTGCCGTTCGAGGCGGGTTGTGTGTGCCCCGGGAGGGGGGGACTTAGTATCAATAATGTCAGATTTCACGTTCTAGTGAGTTTCTGAATTGTTTGTTATGGTGATTTATCGCCATCTCAGAGCATGCCTAAGGATCGTTCACAATCTCATGCATGTGTAAGTTATGGAATTACGAATACCAGATTTACATTCAAAATGAGTCTTACAACCAAAATGTCCAACCAAATCAAGTCCAGATGCAAAAAATAGAAAACAAAAGCAAAACAATGACGTCAAAGTGCAAACACCTACACTGATGCGGTTGATAGTCGTCTCAGAGCACGGGTGGGGACCGTTTGTGATCCTATACATTTGTAAGCGACTTAACCGCAGTAGTGTGGAGTTTGTAACTTATTCGTCATTATTTCAATCAGTTGATGATAAGCTGATGTCTTGATCCTTAGTCGTCCCCATTTGATGCAGATGGTGGTCGTTCTTGCTTCACCGTTACTGCTCGCCTTCTCACGTACTGTAATGCCATGTCGTTTCAGATATGCCCTTCCATCTTTCCCTCAAGTGTCTACAATCATTCGTATTATGGTCACTTAAATCGTGGAATAAATAGTACTTGTCTGATT
Source organism: Allium cepa (assembly GCA_030765085.1). NCBI lineage: Eukaryota > Viridiplantae > Streptophyta > Magnoliopsida > Asparagales > Amaryllidaceae > Allium > Allium cepa. Next base: position 680,455,994 of record CM060938.1, read on the forward strand.
TCCTTTCATTGTTGGTCGAATCCCTCCTCATTGGCCTCTGGTAGGGATCCTGCCCCCTGGTGTCTTGGTAGATTCGTTTCAAAGTCTCACCCAGCTCTGAATAAGAGGTGAATCTCGACTCCTTTCACGGCCACTTTGACTCATCACAACTCTCTTCTGCTTTTCGTTTCCCTTTATCCTTGCCTAGATTCTTTCCGAGTGGTTCTCCACTTTTGACTGCATACACATCAACACCCTCTCCTTCCTCTCTCTCAGCATTTACATCCTCTTGTCGCAGAAACCTTTCTTCCTCATGATAAAACTCTCCAAAATCCATAGGTGGGTTCCTCGTCAATGAATTCTTGAATTTTGTTCCATCAGTTATGCCAGATACAGTTGCCATCAAGATAATGGATGAATTTGGGTGATCCACCGATGCTACTGCCACATTAAACCTCATTAAAATGTTCCTCAAAGTCTCTCTAGTTCTCCGCTTCAGTGCTTTCAAACTTCAGTGCTTTCCAATTGTTTGAACCACAGCGCTGCTATATCTATCAAATACAGTGGGAAATATCGAGCCATGAATTCCTCCAATTCCCACGGTACTTCAATGTGCCTCATATGCGTTGTCAGGTGGACCGCAGGATCCGTCCTCCCATCATATGTCTCTAGTGTTGGTAGCTTCAATTTAGGTGGGTTCCTAGCCTACCTAATTACGGAAGCAAAGGGGCTTCTGTTCACATCCTCTAGATCTCTATTCACTAACCCGCCTCTCATGGCTCATTTAACCATCTCTGCCAATCTATCACCGTCGTCAAGTTGTAGTCCTTATCTATTGCCTTCGATCTGCCCCCCGAGTTCACGAGGGAATCCTGGAATTTGCTCTCTTAGACGGGCATCCATTCCTCTATCAACGCCATGCTGCACAGTCCCAGCTGGTATCCTGCCTTAGATTGGATCAACATGCTCCTATGGAGTGCCCCCAAGCTCAAGGGCTGCTCTTGATGGTCCTGCTCTATCCGATTGCCTGTTGAGTCTTTTTGGTCCAGCTCCAGGAATCTGGACTCCAGCTGCTCCTATGTTCTAGCCTATCTAAACTGTTTGAGAATATTCTGCATCATCTCCTCCTCCCTTTTAAACAGTTCTTCATGAATAGCCCTCATCATCATCTCCATCTCATCTCTAGTGATGAGGCCGAAGTCTAATTAGCTATGAGGATGCTTCCTTCATGCTGACTTCTCCCCGCTCTTTGTCTCCTTGTTGATTACAACATCATATCTTTCTACATCTAAGACTTTAAGCTTTCAGATCCAAAGTCCAAGTATAGAATCCCTGAATGCTGGCCTTCTCAGTGGAAGCACTAAAATGTTTGCGCCAAAATTGGTCACAATCACCCAATTGCCGTTGAAAGCACCCGTTCACAATCACAGATCACAGATAGCAAGCATGTATAGAATATAAATATGAAGAACACTCAAAAATTAAAAGGAAAGCAGTAGAAATACAAGATTTATAATGGTTTGGCATTGTAGCCTACGTCCACTTTGAAGAGTCGCTGTTATATTGATTATAAGTCATTAATTACAGAGGTTTACAATAATACAACTGAGTTACAACAATGATTCCGGCAGAGTATCGGCGTAGAAGAGCCAAAAGATCCATTTTCTATAGGTTTAGGGTCTCTATTTATAGGCACAGGCAGCAAATATCTCATCCAGATCTTGGAAGACTTCTTCTCTCACGTGGGTGGGCCCAAGGGATCGAATTTAGGTTATTTTGACTCAATATCAGAGCGATACGAATGGAATTCATATCGATCAAGAACTAATCCTTTTTGGCTGAAATTGATCAGGTACACTTTTGAGGTTATAGGCAAGCTCTTGTTAAAATTTGGTGGTATTTGGGCTTGTATATTTTGAGATATGATCGATACAAATTTGGATTAGTGGTAGGCTGAACTGTTCGTATCCATGGTTGTCGCCCTGGTTCATATTGATACCTCCTTCTTATCGATCATTTCTTCATACCGTTTGGTCGTGTGTTGATGACGTGGCTCGAGAAATTAGAGGAGATCAACTTTTCATGCTCATTGACCGCTTCTTTTGGTTGACTCTGCCTTGCTCATATCCATGAGTCATCGTGTACTTCGTATCGATCTTTGAAGCCATTTCATATCGATGGATGGCTATCGTCTTCATATCAATCATATGATTTTGCTTTCGTATCGACCAAACAATTGTTGGATTGTATCGATCATTTGACCAATCGATACAAGACATACATAAAAGGGATCGATACAAAAGCAATGATCCCCTTGCATTTTGCATCGATACTTAATTCATGGCTTCATATCAATCAACGGTGCACTGCTTCGTATTTATTAATTGACTGATCGATACAAAACATGCATTAGTTTGATCAACACGAAGCTGGTGAGTGTAGGTAAGTTCGATAGATACGAAGTGTATTTAGGGGATGGGTCTGATGCTCATGGATATGAATTAGATGGTCACGATGCTGATGGATATGAAATGGGTAATCAGGGATTGTGACCTTGACCCGATGTAACCATCCTTTAGCCGAAGAAAACCTTCCAGTGACTCAAAGCTGACTTGAAGCGGCTTTTAAACATGTTAATCCATCCAAGACAATCAGACCCTTCTCTGACTCGAAACAAACTGCCTGGAAACCCGAAGCAAACAGGAAGGTGACTCGGAGCAGATTCCAACCAACTTGAAATGACTTGACCTTTTTCGAAACCATGTTTTAAACATCTTGCGGTGTTTATTTGTTGATTATGCTATATTTTAGCTTGTGATCATGCTTACTATCTGTGAAAGTTTAGCTGTGATCATCGAGCAGTCGGTTGGTTTAAATCCACTTACATTCTGGGCGGGTTAACAAAGCAAATAAACCATAACGCAAAATCATGTATTCAATTAGATTGATTACAACAAGAGTCTCCTTGAATGGTTCGACCATTTTGAAAAGGAAAGCAAATGTACGAAAGTGAATGTAAATAGGCACAGTTAGGATGATGAGAGAAAATGGTTACCTCTGCTTCATAAAGGGACATCGAAAATAAGAATTGTATAAAATACTAAAAGATAATTAATAAGAAATGTGATTTCTATTCCAATTGTATTATAATATAGAAAATTGTTTTCAAAGAAGGTTATTTCTGTGAGTTTAAGATATTTTGTCAAAAACTCTTTAAACCAGTTTATAGTAAAAGAAATAAATAGCCCACAATAATAGTTGAATGAAGCTTCTTATTTCATACATTATTATAGTAATGGCGGAAATAGTGGGAGCATGCTATATAATACTTACTATTGGATGCATTAAGATACAAAAAAAATTCATAAATATGTTAAATATTATTTATGAGATACTAAATGATTTCAGTATTGACTAAAAATAATTATAGTTTTATTTTATTATGAATATTTTGAATATTCATTATGAGGAAAATCTATTGAAATCTTGGTATTTGTTGCATAAGCTACATATCATAGAAGTATCTAACATCTTAAGAATTAATTTGTCATGGTTTTGAGGAATAATTCATTAAATCATTTGGTTATGACTCATATGGTACAGACGAATTAAATCTCAAAAGATTAAGGGTGAAGCACGCATGCGATGAGAGCAATAAATGAGTTAGTGGACTCTTCAAATAGATAAGTACATATATTGTAACGAAACGAATTTTGCCCGCTCGAAAATCGACATACATACTTCAAATCGTATTCGAATGCCGTAGATTCAACCGTTCAAATCCGATTCGCCGGAGCTTATAACAACATTAAGTAAATTACACAGCGGAAAAAAAAAGAATAATACATTGATATACAACACTGATACAACAGAGTGATACAATGAATATCAATATACATCAGAGATATGAGAAGATAGTAGCGGAAAAGAAAATGATAACACCAACAGCTGAACAATATAACTCTAAGATAGTCTTCAAGGAAGAACTCCAAAAACCGCAACTCCATTTCCAAGAACCAATCCAGCAATAGCTCGAACTCCCCATAACAATGCACCAAGCTAGGCAAGACTGGTGCGAACCAAAGACTGAACTAGCTCCAGATAATCTACTGAACCTAACTATCTGAAAAACCCAACTCTAGACCGCTCGTGTGGAAAATAGTGAGCACCCAGAGTTTAGGAAAGAAACAATAAACTCCGGATCAGTCATGGGACTGGTGTGAGCAACAAAAACAGTTTATCTTTGAAAACAATTAACAAAATAATTTTAAAGCAAATTCGCAATGCTTTTTGAAAATGAAACTACCATAAGACCTCCCACCACACACACAATGCAAACGCAGACTTGGAGGAGATTTCTTCTTATGATAGTCAAACATGCTTAATACGTAGAAAATTTCTTTGATATTATTATTATAAGTGCATGGTGCAGAAAAGCATTTCGAAAGTAGAATATAAATCTTAGCCAGCATAGACATTCCGAACTATGCCTACTATAGCTACCATCCAAACAGTGGGGCGCCACCATAAGTGAATGGCAGGTTCTACAACTAAAACCGTTCAAGGCTCGTATTGTTTCTTTGGATTTCCAACAAATGGTCAGGCCAAGGAACTTCCCATTGCCACATGGAAACGCCTCTGGATGGACGTCCCCGAGAACCTAACCGGATCTCTGCCAACATAAGGCCGGGTTACACCTAACTTGGTAACTACTGACACGAGTATGCCATCCCCCGGTCGTAACCAACCTTTATCCGGGATCCCGATAACCAACAACCACAAAGTAATAAATTTGCAGTAACCACATAGGTTAAGTATCTGGGCTCCATACCATGATACCACCTCTATCCAGAAGGAAATGAACATACCCTAAAGGGGCGCTACCCCCTAATAACCTTGCTGCATCTTTCCTGTTTTGACCATTCCGGGGTGTGAGGCTCGATGAGGTCTCGTCCACAAAGTTACGCTTTGGTACAAAGCCATACTTTGGGTCAACGAATGATCAAAGTAATGGTCACAAAGATAAATGATCAAACAAATGATCATATCACAAATCATCAAACAATGATCATTTCACAGCAACGCTTAGCATGTCACATTACCAAATTGGGAATATATCGCTGATAACCTTCAACTACATAACCTCTGAGCTCGTACGTCTCAGAGAAGGGTGTTAAGCTAAAAGAATAAATTGTCCGCCACCAACAGAAATGTATTTGAAAGAAATCTGCTTTATATCTCAAAGTGTAATGTCAGACACACAATCCATACAAGTCTGTTCCGGGTTCGAACAGAACCGAAGGCACTTCTTACGAAGCCCTTGAAATCCGGGTATTCACAATCCCGATCGGACTTCCCATCACTTAGGAAATCTCTATACCGGCGCGACTCAGTGCAGAGACAATCGACGAGTTATCCTTTCGTTATTTGTGAATATCCGGTCTTCATCACCGGTCTTCAAATGCTATCCATAACGACGTACCAATATTCGGAATGGGATATATGACATAAAGGTCCTCTCCCGGCTAAATCGAATAGTGAGCGAAATAGTTCAAACATATGGATATTGGATCTCAATTAAGTCACACTTAATAATTCAAAAATTTCTTTCAAATGGTTTAAACCAATTACCATTTCAAATCTTTTAAACAAAAGATTTATTTCATAAAGTTCACCTACTTTCACAAATATTCATTCCCGAATTTCAAAACAATTCCGTTTCAAAAAGCTTAATTCGTTTAAATCTTTAAATCAAAGATTTGTCTCATAGTTTTCAAATCGTTCCCAAATATTCATTTTTCAAAATTCGTTTTCGAATATCCATCTATAACTTGGAAAACTATCTTAGTTTAAACTTGAAATCCCTTTCAATAATATTTGATACCGCAGCTTTTTATCATTTAGAAACAACAGTTTTATTTTTGGAAAAACTCGATTTCACTTATATAAGTTACAATCTTTGGTTTTAAATTTTAATTCCCAAAACAATACTTAAAAGTGGTTTATCCCATATATAACCAATATAACATCTTTAATTCCTAATTTCAAATCATAGAATTCAGTTCCTAATTTTGAATTCAAATTTAAATCAAATTATTTAAATTTCAAAACTTAATCAAGTAAATTAAAAATAAATTTTAACTTGAAATTCCATTCCAAAAGCTTTTCACTTTTATTCCGATTCCATTTCCAAAACATTTGAATTTAAATATTCAAGTTTTAAACTTTTTCAAAATCTGTGACTTAACCGATTTCTCGTCAAATCCATATTTGTGTGTGTAAGTGTGGTCCAGGGGTTTAACACAATAGTGCAACATCATTCAATCATCATAGATTAAAACACAGAATATATAGTTGATAAGCGATATAAACTATAACGCTTATCTTTCATACACAGATTCGCAGATATATATATCATAGATACTAACTATATCACAGATCATAAATCACAACACAAATCAGGATAATCATAGAGCATCATATGCCAGGGGTATCAAACAATTCAATCATTCAATAAAATCCAAACATCCATAAGTAGGATCAATTTAATTATCTGATTTATTTAAATCAGATTAATTTCTATAGATAAATTTGCTAGTCATGGTAAATAATAATCAATTATTTACAAAACATTTAATAAATTATCCTTTAATTAATCGTTAATTAACCCGTAATTAATAATTAATCCTTGATTATTACAATGACTAATTAATTACCCCTTAATTAATTATTTCTAAATCACTTTCATTTATTAATTAACCTTTAATAGATAAATTATTCTCAAATTAATTACCAAATTAAAATATTATATTATCCCTGATTATTGATAAATTACTTTATTAATAAACGTTCATTATTAATCAATATCTAATGAATAACCTTTAATTTACCAATTAATTATTCCTTACTAACCTAATCTTTAAACCTTAATTAATTTATTTAATTAATTCAAATCATCAATTAATTTATAACTAGATTATCTATTTTCATTAACTTCATAATCAATGAATTATAATTATTAAGTTTTCATTAACTTGAGATAAAACTTACTTTTATTATTGATTTTATTATCACTTAACAAATATGTTTGAAACATTTATTTTAACTCACTTTTGAATATCAAGATTTAAAATGAATACCAATTGATTTTAAATAAAGTTTAAAACCAACCTTGTAAACCTTTAAATTCTCATGTTAAAGTAGTACTTTTATTAAAAAAAAAAAATTAATGAGTAACAATCAACTTTTCCTTAAATTCACATATTTAAGGATAATTTAACATTTAACTTATTTAACATTTCATTTATAAACTAAAGTTTTATTTCAAAATCTGGAATTCAAATGAAATTCAGGTTACAAAATTTTGATTTAGACTTTGTTTAACTTGCTTACTTTACCATTCCAACTTCAAAATTCAATTCAAATCCTTTAACCCTTTAATCACTTTAAAGTATTTAAACAAGTTTAAATTTAAAAACTTATTTATTCACGAACTAAGTTTCAAACTATACTCAAAGTTATATTTAAACGTGATTTAAAAATTCAGTTTAACCTTGGTTTAAAAATTTAAATTAAACTTTAAAATTTCAAAACAGAACAGGTTCTGTTTTGAAACCTGTTCAACACTCCTACCCGAGCCACGCCAGAATTTACTTCGAGTCGCACAGGCATTCACGCGAGACCAAACCCGATGGAACATGATCCTTCCCTGGACACAAAACTACCCAGTCACAACAATGGCACGGTACACGTGTACACCGTTGATGATCTACTCCGGTCATCATCGTGTCGCTGAGCAAGTCGAAGTCCTTCCCTGTACCCAACTCCGATCGTCAAAGCTCCGTTACCCACGCCAGATCGAATTCGAATAAAAATTTAAAACCCGGAAAACTCAAAAGCACCCTACCTTGAAACCTGTCAACGCCACGTTCATGATGCTCCGACCATCTGAGTGCCTCCGCCTTCGGCCCTATATTCGTCTTCCTCTCCTCTACCATTTCCCAAACCCTCACCACACTCGGTCGCCTGTCGACGATGGACGAAGCAAAATTCTAAGCTTCAACGCAAATTAGGTTTAAAAACTCAAATCACCTCACCGCAGTTGCCACGGCGATCGTTCAGCACTTCCACCATTTTTCACATACTTACTGATACCACCTCCACCTTCGCCCAAAATCTCGACCACCAAGGACCTCGTGATCATCAGATATTGCCCAAAATTCCATTCCCGGTAAATTCCCAAATCCTCATTCATATCAATACTAAAATTTGAGATTTGTGGTTTAAAAATCCTAACTTTTGAAGGTGATTCAAGATATAGAATTGAATTAACAGTTTGTTACATTCGAATTTTTAACATAAATCCAAGTTTTGCTCTGTAGAACCAAATTCACAGTTGTAATATTTAACTAACATGCTTAATACAAATTTTAGATAATGATTTAATTTTTAAACCAACTTATTTTGTTTTTAAACTGCACACCTATAAATGTTTGAAATGAAGGTGTTTTTAAAGTTTTGATTTACCATCAACTCTATAATTAAACAAAGAGAAGAACAGTAAATAAAATTTTCAAAAAACAATTCATCTATATATACAAAAACATACATATAAAAAAAACTCACTTATTTCAGATTTAAACCATAAAATCCAGATTCATATACTTAGGTTTTAAATGATTTACTCACAGTGGATTCAAGAAAATGAACAGAGAACAATGGTTGATGGAAACTGCAGTTTGAATCTCCTGTAACTTCTCCCTGACTTTGATCTCTGGTTTGCTATTTGTTTTCCAGATCTCTGAAATTGCTTGTTTACAGAGTTGCTTCTTTGTTTAAATTGTTAGATGATATTTACTTTTAATTTTCTCAGCTTTTGAATGCACGAAATGAAATGGGAGATTGATGTATACAAATGAGTTACATGTGATATATGGTTTGAACAATGCAAAGCATGGCTAAAGATGCTTGTACAGGTGATATAAAATTAGTTCAACAGGTTACTATATTATTAGTACAATATGGACAGAGATTTTTTTTGCTTCGAATTGTTGGCTGAAGTGATTTTTTTACAATTCGAATTTTGACTTTGTTTGTGCCAAAATGGAGAGCATTAAATTGCTAGTAATCTATGTTTCATGTTTATAGTTTATTTGTTTTAAATATTTTTCTTGCCTACTTTTCATTAGCTCGGCCGAGAATCTCCTTTTGCATGCTAGGGGATATGGCATTTAATGCATATGTACTTTGGGTTTCTACTTAAATGTATTTGTTGTCCTTGCATTCAAAAGTTTCTACTTAATTGTCTTCAACTTAGCCTACATGCTAGTTTACTCGGCTGCATTCCTGTTTTAATGTGTTGTTAACTTTTTATTTTTTTATTTTTTTAGCTAATGTATTTACTTTACATTGTTTTCGTTTACTTCTTGCCTGCACACCATACAACTTACACATACCTTACTTTACTTGCCTGATGTACATGAAAGTGTACTTCATTGTTTTACTTTGCATAATTTACTTGCTTGCATTTCGGCTGATGGGTATCTATATTGTATGATAAGATGTACAGGGTGATGGTATTATATTGTGTTTGTACAATAGTTTATATTTTTATATAAAAATGTGGACATGCATACTTTAATTTGGGGGCTGATGGATATTTGCATTAATTGCCTTGTACCATGCTTATATTTTCCTTTCCTCTTTAGTTCGGCTGTTCAAAGATTTGAGACAGTGGTGGCTGAGATGGTATTATAGATATGGTGCAAGTACTGTTTATTTTTATAAAGCATGTCTGTAGCTCACTATTCTTGAATATATTTGCTTTGTTATTGTTTATGCATATCATTTCTTTACTTTGTACAACCTGACTTGGTTTGCTTCAGCCAACATATATAGTTTTGTTTCTAGTTTAGTTTGTTTGTACATATATTTTGTATTCTATAAACTTATGCCTAACTTTTTTATTTATTTATTTATACTTTATTTTGTACCTCTAGTATGCAGTTTATTTTAAATCCAATATATACATATATATTCACATATATACAAATTTTCAAATTCATATGACTTAATATATTTTCTATTTGGATCGGGGAAACTTGCTTCTATTTATAATCAATTTTAATTCAAAAAAATTCATTTAAATTATCAATTTAAATTCATAAAAATCCAGGGTCGTTACAAACTTCCCCCCTTAAAAGAATTTCGTCCTCGAAATTCGCAAGCATGAAAACAACACAGAGATAGATAGATTCGATCTCCTATAATTCCTCAAACACAAGGTATGGATTCTAAATTCAAGTCAGAATATCTCAAAATATATACCAATTTGTCCCTCTTCGGACTTCGATCAACCTAAGAAATTACGATAGAATTTCAATTTTGGTTTTAACCAAAATCGTTTTATTGATACAATTCAATTTAGCCTTCATATTCTATTAATCAATTTAACTCAAATTAAAATTTCAAATTTCAAATTCATATTCATTAAGGCTTAAAATCAAAAACTGATAGGAAACCGATGAAGATACGAAGTAAGAATTCTTTACAACGATTCGTAGGGCCATCATCACACCGAACGCCTTCTTGTAGCTGATACGAAGAAATCAAAAGAATTTGGAAACGAATCAAAGGAAATTGATAAGAAAGTTTGTTTCCACTATTACAGGGTATTGACCATTTATAGTGATATTTCCCTGTCCCCTATCTCGTTCTCTTCTTGCACTCATACTTACTATCAGTGGATAGCAAGAGAATTTACTGAGGCATTCGAACAGATACCTTAGGGATATACTCATCCTAGGGATACTTCACCCTATATCTAATGAGCTACTTAATGTGTTACACTCCTGAGCTAAAGTTTAACCTTAGCTCTGATACCACTTGTAACGAAACGAATTTTGCCCGCTCGAAAATCGACATACATACTTCAAATCGTATTCGAATGCCGTAGATTCAACCGTTCAAATCCGATTCGCCGGAGCTTATAACAACATTAAGTAAATTACACAGCGGAAAAAATAATAAGAATAATACATTGATATACAACACTGATACAACAGAGTGATACAATGAATATCAATATACATCAGAGATATGAGAAGATAGCAGCGGAAAAGAAAATGATAACACCAGCAGCTGAATAATATAACTCTAATCCCCCATCACATTTCACTAAGACAAGCAAGTCACATCCACAAAGTTACGCTTTGGTACAAAGCCATACTTTGGGTCAACGAATGATCAAAGTAATGATCACAAAGATAAATGATCAAACAAATGATCATATCACAAATCATCAAACAATGATCATTTCACAGCAACGCTTAGCATGTCACATTACCAAATTGGGAATATATCGCTGATAACCTTCAACTACATAACCTCTGAGCTCGTACGTCTCAGAGAAGGGTGTTAAGCTAAAAGAATAAATTGTCCGCCACCAACAGAAATGTATTTGAAAGAAATCTGCTTTATATCTCAAAGTGTAATGTCAGACACACAATCCATACAAGTCTGTTCCGGGTTCGAACAGAACCGAAGGCACTTCTTACGAAGCCCTAGAAATCCGGGTATTCACAATCCCGATCGGACTTCCCATCACTTAGGAAATCTCTATACCGGCGCGACTCAGTGCAGAGACAATCGACGAGTTATCCTTTCGTTATTTGTGAATATCTGGTCTTCATCGCCGGTCTTCAAATGCTATCCATAACGACGTATCAATATTCGGAATGGGATATATGACACAAAGGTCCTCTCCCGGCTAAACCGAATAGTGAGCGAAATAGTTCAAACATATGGATATTGGATCTCAATTAAGTCACACTTAATAATTCAAAACTTTCTTTCAAATGGTTTAAACCAATTACCATTTCAAATCTTTTAAACAAAAGATTTATTTCATAAAGTTCACCTACTTTCACAAATATTCATTCCCGAATTTCAAAACAATTCCGTTTCAAAAAGCTTAATTCGTTTAAATCTTTAAATCAAAGATTTGTCTCGTAGTTTTCAAATCGTTCCCAAATATTCATTTTTCAAAATTCGTTTTCGAATATCCATCTATAACTTGGAAAACTATCTTAGTTTAAACTTGAAATCCCTTTCAATAATATTTGAAACCGCAGCTTTTTATCATTTAGAAACAACAGTTTTATTTTTGGAAAAACTCGATTTCACTTATATAAGTTACAATCTTTGGTTTTAAATTTTAATTCCCAAAACAATACTTAAAAGTGGTTTATCCCATATATAACCAATATAACATCTTTAATTCCTAATTTCAAATCATAGAATTCAGTTCCTAATTTTGAATTCAAATTTAAATCAAATTATTTAAATTTCAAAACTTAATCAAGTAAATTAAAAATAAATTTTAACTTGAAATTCCATTCCAAAAGCTTTTCACTTTTATTCCGATTCCATTTCCAAAACATTTGAATTTAAATATTCAAGTTTTAAACTTTTTCAAAATCTGTGACTTAACCGATTTCTCGTCAAATCCATATTTGTGTGTGTAAGTGTGGTCCAGGGGTTTAACACAATAGTGCAACATCATTCAATCATCATAGATTAAAACACAGAATATATAGTTGATAAGCGATATAAACTATAACGCTTATCTTTCATACACAGATTCACAGATATATATATCACAGATACTAACTATATCACAGATCATAAATCACAACACAAATCAGGATAATCATAGAGCATCATATGCCAGGGGTATCAAACAATTCAATCATTCAATAAAATCCAAACATCCATAAGTAGGATCAATTTAATTATCTGATTTATTTAAATCAGATTAATTTCTATAGATAAATTTGCTAGTCATGGTAAATAATAATCAATTATTTACAAAACATTTAATAAATTATCCTTTAATTAATCGTTAATTAACCCGTAATTAATAATTAATCCTTGATTATTACAATGACTAATTAATTACCCCTTAATTAATTATTTCTTAATCACTTTCATTTATTAATTAACCTTTAATAGATAAATTATTCTCAAATTAATTACCAAATTAAAATATTATATTATCCCTGATTATTGATAAATTACTTTATTAATAAACGTTCATTATTAATCAATATCTAATGAATAACCTTTAATTTACCAATTAATTATTCCTTACTAACCTAATCTTTAAACCTTAATTAATTTATTTAATTAATTCAAATCATCAATTAATTTATAACTAGATTATCTATTTTCATTAACTTCATAATCAATGAATTATAATTATTAAGTTTTCATTAACTTGAGATAAAACTTACTTTTATTATTGATTTTATTATCACTTAACAAATATGTTTGAAACATTTATTTTAACTCACTTTTGAATATCAAGATTTAAAATGAATACCAATTGATTTTAAATAAAGTTTAAAACCAACCTTGTAAACCTTTAAATTCTCATGTTAAAGTAGTACTTTTATTAAAAAAAAAAATTAATGAGTAACAATCAACTTTTCCTTAAATTCACATATTTAAGGATAATTTAACATTTAACTTATTTAACATTTCATTTATAAACTAAAGTTTTATTTCAAAATCTGGAATTCAAATGAAATTCAGGTTACAAAATTTTGATTTAGACTTTGTTTAACTTGCTTACTTTACCATTCCAACTTCAAAATTCAATTCAAATCCTTTAACCCTTTAATCACTTTAAAGTATTTAAACAAGTTTAAATTTAAAAACTTATTTATTCACGAACTAAGTTTCAAACTATACTCAAAGTTATATTTAAACGTGATTTAAAAATTCAGTTTAACCTTGGTTTAAAAATTTAAATTAAACTTTAAAATTTCAAAACAGAACAGGTTCTGTTTTGAAACCTGTTCAACACTCCTACCCGAGCCACGCCAGAATTTACTTCGAGTCGCACAGGCATTCACGCGAGACCAAACCCGATGGAACATGATCCTTCCCTGGACACAAAACTACCCAGTCACAACAATGGCACGGTACACGTGTACACCGTTGATGATCAACTCCGGTCATCATCGTGTCGCCGAGCAAGTCGAAGTCCTTCCCTGTACCCAACTCCGATCGTCAAAGCTCTGTTACCCACGCCAGATCGAATTCGAATAAAAATTTGAAACCTGGAAAACTCAAAAGCACCCTACCTTGAAACCTGTCAACGCCACGTTCATGATGCTCCGACCATCTGAGTGCCTCCGCCTTCGGCCCTATATTCGTCTTCCTCTCCTCTACCATTTCCCAAACCCTCACCACACTCGGTCGCCTGTCGACGATGGACGAAGCAAAATTCTAAGCTTCAACGCAAATTAGGTTTAAAAACTCAAATCACCTCACCGCAGTTGCCACGGCGATCGTTCAGCACTTCCACCATTTTTCCCATACTTACTGATACCACCTCCACCTTCGCCCAAAATCTCGACCACCAAGGACCTCGTGATCATCAGATATTGCCCAAAATTCCATTCCCAGTAAATTCCCAAATCCTCATTCATATCAATACTAAAATTTGAGATTTGTGGTTTAAAAATCCTAACTTTTGAAGGTGATTCAAGATATAGAATTGAATTAACAGTTTGTTACATTCGAATTTTTAACATAAATCCAAGTTTTGCTCTGTAGAACCAAATTCACAGTTGTAATATTTAACTAACATGCTTAATACAAATTTTAGATTATGATTTAATTTTTAAACCAACTTATTTTGTTTTTAAACTGCACACCTATAAATGTTTGAAACGAAGGTGTTTTTAAATTTTTTATTTACCATCAACTCTGTAATTAAATAAAGAGAAGAACAGTAAATAAAATTTTCAACAAACAATTCATCTATATATACAGAAACATACATATAAACAAAACTCACTTATTTCAGATTTAAACCATAAAATCCAGATTCATATACTTAGGTTTTAAATGATGTTACTCATAGTGGATTCAAGAAAATGAACAGAGAGCAATGGTTGATGGAAACTGCAGTTTGAATCTCCTGTAACTTCTCCCTGACTTTGATCTCTGGTTTGCTATTTGTTTTCCAGATCTCTGAAATTGCTTGTTTACTGAGTTGCTTCTTTGTTTAAATTGTTAGATGATATTTACTTTTAATTTTCTCAGCTTTTGAATGCACGAAATGAAATGGCTGATTGATGTATACAAATGAGTTACATGTGATATATGGTTTGAACAATGCAAAGCATGGCTAAAGATGCTTGTACAGGTGATATAAAATTAGTTCAACAGATTACTATATTATTAGTACAATATGGACAGAGATTTTTTTTTTACTTCGAATTGTTGGCTGAAGTGATTTTTTTACAATTCGAATTTTGACTTTGTTTGTGCCAAAATGGAGAGCATTAAATTGCTAGTACTCTATGTTTCATGTTTATAGTTTATTTGTTTTAAATATTTTTCTTGCCTACTTTTCATTAGCTCGGCCAAGAATCTCCTTTTGCATGCTAGGGGATATGGCATTTAATGCATATGTACTTTGGGTTTCTACATAAATGTATTTGCTGTCCTTGCATTCAAAAGTTTCTACTTAATTGTCTTCAACTTAGCCTACATGCTAGTTTACTCGGCTGCATTCCTATTTTAATGTGTTGTTAACTTTTTATTTTTTTATTTTTTTAGCTAATGTATTTACTTTACATTGTTTTCGTTTACTTCTTGCCTGCACACCATACAACCTACACATACCTTACTTTACTTGCCTGATGTACATGAAAGTGTACTTCATTGTTTTACTTTGCATAATTTACTTGCTTGCATTTCGGCTGATGGGTATCTATATTGTATGCTAAGATGTACAGGGTGATGGTATTATATTGTGTTTGTACAATAGTTTATATTTTTATATAAAAATGTGGACATGCATACTTTAATTTGGGGGCTGATGGATATTTGCATTAATTGCCTTGTACCATGCTTATATTTTCCTTTCCTCTTTAGTTCGGATGTTCAAAGATTTGAGACAGTGGTGGCTGAGATGGTATTATAGATATGGTGCAAGTACTGTTTATTTTTATAAAGCATGTTTGTACCTCACTATTCTTGAATATATTTGCTTTGTTATTGTTTATGCATATCATTTCTTTACTTTATACAACCTGACTTGGTTTGCTTCAGCCAACATATATAGTTTTGTTTCTAGTTTAGTTTGTTTGTACATATATTTTGTATTCTATAAACTTATGCCTAACTTTTTTATTTATTTATTTATACTTTATTTTGTACCTCTAGTATGCAGTTTATTTTAAATCTAATATATACATATATATTCGCATATATACAAATTTTCAAATTCATATGACTTAATATATTTTCTATTTGGATCGGGGAAAATTGCTGCTATTTATAATCAATTTTACAATTTTAATTCAAAAAAATTCATTTAAATTATCAATTTAAATTCATAAAAATCCGGGGTCGTTACATATATATATGCAAACAAAAGTTTAATAATATCAAAATGGTTCTACATACGTCATTAAATCCACCGATGAATTATTAGAGAAATGAACTTTTGTATTTGATGCGCAAGTAATATGTCAACAATAAGTTAATAGAATTTAAAACGAAAGTAGAAAGCATAACATGCAAAGGTATTTGATTTGATTGAATAGGTAAGTGTTGTTGGAAAGGATTCCAAAAGTACATAAAAACGAATAGAATTCAATCTCAAAGTCAGTCCTCCCAACGACACATAATGATGTATCGATAAGGAATAACTGGACTTCGTGAGATAAAGTACAATTAATGATAAGTGAAGTTGAGTTAACTTCTTTTTGTAAGCTCGTGTACCTATGATTAAGTACATAAGGTTAAATTTATTTTCATCCATGAGAAAGTTTATGAAATCAAACATGTTAAAAGTTTAGAAGAAACCATTGCATATCCTAGCTCAAGAAGTTGACAGGAGATTGTACGTAACATTATTCATGATAGATCTAGTGTGGGCCGCCCTAAAGGAGTTTGGGACTTATCAATATGGATTAACTAATTTATGTTGTGAACATAAGTTCCATAAAATAAAAACCAAACCAATTTTTACTTGTGTGTGTGTGTGTGTGTATATATATATATATATATATATATATCACTTCATAAACAATTAATATTTTCAGGAAATGCTAACTTATAACGAAGGAATTTCTAAAAGACATTACTGGTAGTAAAATGGATTTGGATACAATCCAAAGATAAAAGTGATAATAGAGGATGAAATGAAATTAAATGAACCATATAGACATGACACACTAGAATGTCTGTTAACTAATTTCGCATATTATAGAGAAATTATGAATATTATTAATGTCGAGAAAAGAATTCCCTCAGTTTTAAAAAACCTTTAATAGTACAGACTCTACCATGTAGTATGATGTGAATCTTGTAACACCATGCAATTTTAACGATCGGATATTTAAATGATTAATTTAAATATTTAATCTTTAAATAACAGAATACCTCTTATACTCGATTTTTAAAAAATGAGTGAATTAGGAATCGATACACCTGTGGTTGAGTTCGCTTTTTCGACACGAGTACAATGAATATAAACTTGATTATGTTTGCAGACAATGATAATTTCAAGTGAATAATGACATTGAGCGGATGAGATGAATTTAAGGCTTACCCCCTTTTCCTAGCTTATATGAGGCTAACCTCCTCGTAATTTTCATTCTCATTTTTTCATTTCACATTCCTCTTCATCTTATTTCATCTAATCTTTCTTTAATCACTCCAAATCCCTCCTTAATCCCTAAGCCCTAAACTCATTAAATAAAATCCTAAACTCATATAAAAATCACCATAAATCATCTCTTCCAATTCTCTACAAAACTTGCAAAGGGATTGGCATGAAACAGAGCTTTGGTGTGGATTTTGAAAATTAAAGAGGGCAAAATTGTGTTTTTGGTGACGAGAATATGATTTGGGGAAAAGCAAGGTGAGTGAGATGATTCTCCTTATTAATTTAAGTGTTAATCTTCATATTTTCATTTATAGATAATTATAAAATCTTATACATTGATTTAGAGATTGTTATGCTATGATTTAGATTTGTATACTTGTTATAAACATGTTTTCTTTAGCTAATTAATTGTTTGAACCCTTAATCGATATGTTTTGAAAAGTCAGTAAGCCCTAATTTTGATTATGGGTTAAATAATTGGTTTTGGTTGATGCTATGATAGATTAGAGGCTAATTGCATGTGATAATTGAGTGTATGCTATTAGCGAGTAATAATTACGCTAACTTAAATGATTTTGAAAATAGTTAGTAAGCTAATTTAGTTATTTTTGAACTCTACACTTATTACTAAAGTAATTAGAGGGTTAATAACGCAAAATTTGTGTTTATAAACATTGGTTAATTGAAGAATGATTTTATAAGCAAAGAAGTATTTTATAAAATAAAATATGAAGCACTATTAGTATATATAAAATCGTTTGAATATTTTATAGGTGTAGAATGTATTTTATAAACTAGACATGAGGTTTTATAAAAGAGTAAAATGATGAATACTTGAATTTCAATGAAGCAAATTAAGCGTCTTAAATGGCTAAATTGATTTATAAGCTAGCATTGTATTTTATAAAATGGTTTTACAATTTTATAAAATAGTATGAACATATATCTTTACTTTTATTGAAAAAATTAGTATGTAAAATTAATAATTGATTAAGTAATAAATGAGTTACTCATTAAGTATACATGTATGTATATTCGTATGGGTAAGTATATGTATACATGTGTTTGAAAATATATAACAATCGAAACGATGTGTATATTATAGTTAGAATTTTGTATGATTGGTTGTTTAGATAGATATGCAATGATTTTATTATATAGAAATATAATTTATTACAAGTCTGCTGGGAGCATTTCATGTAGCCATAGCGACTATCGTGTGTGGTATGTTCCATGAGAATATACGGAGCCGACTAATCACTATGATGAAGTTCAAAACACGATTTGTGTAGTGGTTGTGTATTTGTATGAACATGTGTGTATAGCCATGCACGAATGAGTGTATCGACACACATATAAGCTACGCACAAGGCACGAAGGTCGGGTATGTCATTTTGGTGTGTTAGAGGAAGCCAGGTTGCTATAATCACTAGTTGAACTCTACTCGTGCAAAGAGTGGGATTTGGTATCGGAATGAATTTTTGAATACTTATTTAATCCACTCCCATAACATCAATAATGAACCCCAATAAATGTTCGATGGGATAGAAGCAGGCTTAGGAAGCAAATCAGCCCGTCAGGCAAACCATCGAAGGGAATGGAACGCGAATCAACGACCATTTGGCAGGGTATGTCCCTACCCAGGTGCATTGTAAATAAACTAGAAATTTCAGTCGACTGGCTAGGAAGTTGGATTCCTAAGTTCCAGTATCATTCGATTGAGTGGACATTCAGTTGACTAAATAATGGGATAGTGAATACCTTCAGGGAATTTCTTTCCCCCTAAGACGCGGTTCTTCGTGGTGTCTTGGCTCGACTTTAAGGAACTTTTTGCTACTTGGAAAGGCAGGGCGTAACACGAAGCTTGTGATTTGGATACAAGTGTTAAGTGATTCCTTTGGAATCAATGATGATGGGCATGAGGTCAATATGTTGATTGGTCGCATGATCTCGTCCGATGATTGTGTACGATTGAATGGATTGAATTCATATCTTCAAGGGTTGACTTTGGGTATATGTAGTTAGATAAAATGTATCGGTCATATATTAGTGATCATGCAAAATATTGATCTTATATTAGTGATCATACATTGTATTAGCCTTAAACTAGTAGCCATGCCCATTATTAGATCGTGATAAATGTTTGGGTGCGTTAGTGTGCTAGCTGTATTTATTATAAGATCTTATAAAGGTATGGGTAAGTTAGTGTGCTAGCTCTACCTATTATAAGTTCGACATAGATGTCTAGGAATGTTCGTTTACTGACTCTATCTGTTGATAGATCACGATAAATGATGTCTGGTAACATTAGTGTACCGACACTGTTCGTTATGAAGTTTGGGTACATTTGTGTACTGACTACATATATCGATAGATAGCGATAGTTGATGTCTGGATATGATAGTGTATTGACTCTATTTGTTAATAGGTTATGATAGGTGATGCATGAGTATGTCAAGGTACTGACTATAATTATTATTGGATCGAGATAGATGTCTGTGTATGTTAGTGTGCCAACTTTAAGTATGATTGGATCACGATAGACGTCTGGATACAATAATGTACTGAATTTATTTATTATTGGACCATGACAGATGTCCGCAATTGACTCCATCTGATATTAATGATGGATATTGATTTGAATCCCTTAGTTATCTTCCATTATAATGTTGTGTATGTTATTAGTTGACTGCTATTATTATTGTATTTACATTATTTTGTACTTTGTGATAGACTTATATTATTATCACACCTTTTGGATATTGGGTTACCTATATCATAGTATGATTATTACATTTCATTCATATTATATTAGTTGTGCTGACTTGTTAATTACAGGAGAAGAGCAGGTTATGGTATGATTCCTTATCCTGAGATGGATTTGACTTCTTTATAAGCAGTTCGGATTACCCATGAGCCACGTTTGTTGAGAGGGCCATCTATGATTTAGTAGTTCTTGTTTATTTATATACAATTTTAATATACAGTATTTTGAGATACTTTCCCTCACACCAGGCTTTATGTCTGATACACGTTTTGTCCTTGTCTACTTATGCCATGACATATCTTAGGTACTCGATTGAGTAGTTTGGAAGTCAAGTGATTTTGGGGAGACATTGTCAGGATAGGCAGTTGGAGTGCTTTGAAGGTGTGGCACCAATATTTTGAGATATATATTTGGTATTTTAGTAGTACATGATAGACCTTTTTTTGGAAATGAGACTATTGTATCAGATATTTATTCAGATTCTATTCTATTGGAAGTTGATGTATTCTGATTCTCTATATTGATATTCGATTATCAGTTGCTTTCGGTAATGCGGTCTCTTATATATTATTGTTCTATTCTATTCATGTATATTCAGCATATTATATGATGTCATATCATTGTTACTAGATCTTATCAATGCCTTAGTTTAGTGTTTGTTCTAATTTTACCTAAACGATCCGTCTTTTTAGGTATTCAGAAAGGGTGGGTTGTAACAGTTGGTATCAGAGCTTAGGCCCAACATTCGAACCAAGTAGACCAGTTTGAGCTAATCAATCTAGTAACACAAGGTGCGTATAGAGAGCGTACTTTTATTTTTCTTTTATATTTTACTGTATACACCGCTTATCTTCTGGACTTGAATTATTTCTACAAATAGTAGCTAAGGTATCTTCGTTAGGCTATCTGTATAAGAAGACAGAGTGCATAAGCGACTTCGAATAGGCAGTTTGTAATGCCTGGTTAGTTCATAGACTATTATGCTACCAAAAAGATGTTCTAGCCCATGAACATTTCTAGTAGATTGCGGTTAGCGCCAGAAGGGGTGTGGCTTTATGGGCATAAGTATTTCTAGTTTCACCAGCTTTGGACTCTTCGAAGTAGTGTCGGCATTTCTTTAGCCTTAGAGGGAAGGAATGTCTAGGTCCTAATACTACTATAGAGGCATGAATATGGACACATGCATGAGAAGACTTCCTTTGATATAAGGCTAAGGTAATGTTCTCTTAGGGAATATTATTATTGGCATTTGGGAGAAGGAGGCTTTGTCTAGGTAAGATGCAGTGTATGTGTGGCTGATGAGATGACCCATGATTTGGAATTTATTCAGGCATCGCTTTGTTTCTCAGTTCATTTTTGAGATCGAGAAGAGCACGTAGCTTAAACATTCCATCCATGTTGAGAAGGAAAGTTTGTCAGTGAAAGAGTGTTGACCAACTCAACCTTTTGTTTTTGGAGATTAAGGTGGTCAGTACTCCTTTGTTGTGGGCAAAATGGTTTGCCTTGGGTCTCAAGCATTTGTTGGGAATTCATTGTTTTAGCCTTATCCCTGTAGGGGTCCAGTTTTGAATACCTCATTGGGATGGTTCTCCTTAGCGAGAGTGCTCATGAGATACCATTGATGTAATAAAAGTGGAAAGAAACCGAAGCTCCAATCAAGGCATAAAGACCATGATACAAGGAAGATCGAGCTTATGCGAAGAAGAAGCTGGCCTGGTATGTCACTCCCATGGCATATAGGGACATTTCACTATGAGATGTCGTCCAGCTAAACCAATATGTAATTGCTTCTATTACGATTGGCTTAATCACATAAAGAAGGTTTGTCCTACATCTTTGAAGGGTGTGTAAGTGATGGTGACTTGTGCCTTTCGAGTCCTAGCAGGTTAATGGCTTGGGAGAATTGGAAGAAACTTATGTAGTGGGGTATGCTCTATTTTTGGAAACTAACATTTGTTCCTTCCGACACTTAAGCGGTGTATTTTATTTATTCTTAGTTATTTGGTAGATAGGGTACAACTACCCATATTTTTAATGGTAGGATATTTAAATAATTGATTTAAATATTTAATCGTTAATTAAGTGAAGGCCCAAACATATGATTTTTCACATGTGGTCGAATTAGGACTCAGGACCACTTCTGTTGAGTTTGGATTGACATTGGAAGTTAAAAATGAGTATAAGCTTCGCTATATTTGGATATTGTGCGATCCGATGCCCGAAACAATATCGAAATGCACGAAGTTAGCATGTTGGGGAACAGTCTCAAATAGTAATGAGATTTATACCATTGGATCCGAAAAATGAGGTGATGTACACAAAAGATTTTATAGCGATTGGATGTATCATGTGACCATATAGGCTCGAAACATATGACCATTTATTTGAGAAAATAAATAGATGGAATAAAATATTAATATCAATACCATTCAAATCCTTCTTCTTTTTTCTCTGATCCATTTCACTGTTCTGCTTCGAAGAACAAAATCATAGCTTCCTTTTCCTCCTTCATTCAAAAATAAAATCGAGAGATCCTCTCACTAAAAATCAGGAAACCAGATCCATTATGATCGTATAGTGAGAGATTCATGATGACCATAGTTGAATTTGATCGATTGTGATTGGTGACATCGACCTTTTCTGAGTGGATCCAAAGTTTGGATTTGACAAAGTTTGGGGCAATGATAAGTGAAACGGTGATCGCCATCGACTTTCTCTTGCTGAATATCTCCGCCATGATTTGTAGATGACCTGATCATCTATTGGCAATCGTGACCTAGAGCTCGGTCAATGGTGATGTTGGCGAAGCGATCTATACAGAGACACTAAGCTAGGTGATTTTGGCATGTACGAAGGAGCATTCGATGAGAAGGAGGAGGTCGCATACAACACTCAATTTCATTAAGCGTGGCTCTGTATCACTCCATGATCATGCACCGTGAATGGGTTGAGGATGATGAGTGTGTATAAGCAATAAGAAGAGAAAGATGGATTAGAGTTAAGTAAGGTAATTAATTATTTAATTAATGAATTTCTTATTTAATTAATCTCGAATCGTATTTGATCCATATCTTTTGCATACGAGGTTCGTTTTGGATGCGGTTTCTTGTGTTAAGCTTGTGATGGAGAGATCTATGTTTTGGCAGTGGTTTGGACAACATTTTTTTAGGCGAGTGATATTGTCTCTCACCATACTATGGTTGGTTGTATAGTATTAGATCAACGTTTTGGAATGATTTTTGATTTTAAAATGTGATTTTATTAAACTTAAACACCTGTTAGATTTTTACAAAAGAAAATAAAATTTTTTTGAAATGATTTTATATCAGATATCACATTTTTCCTATCGACGTGCCACTATTGGGGAATTTTAGATTTTAGCTATTTTTGATATGATTTCTCTCATTGGTTGATATAGATGTATTATAAATGTTGTATGTATGCTATTTTGGATGTATGTATGGATGTTGATTGCATGGTTGCTTGTTTGGTTATTTGGTTGTTTAGTTGTTTTTGGTTGAAAACGCCGATTTATTGGCAGTTGAATGTTAAGGAATATATTGCATGTTGGGGTTTCATACATGCGAAAATCCAACGAATAAGATAAAATGTAGAGGAGAGTTAGGATACATGCGACTGACCTGAATGTGGAAGATGAGGCTTTAGACTTTAAGATCAATGCCGGAAGTTTCGATTTGGTTTATACTTATCTATCTTGGTTAAGTAAACGACAAATGCGGTATCGACCACCATAGAGTGGTTAATGTCCATTACTATTGTTGATTGGCGATTTGGCCGATCTTTGGCTTAGACGTTGAGGAGACTTTATGGTGCGTGATGTGATGGTTTGTTTGTGCAACCGACTTAGAGTCTTGATGTTGTTGCTCTATGGTGAACAATTTGGATTGTGAGGCGAGGATGTGACGCTTCGACATGGGAGTTTGTACGTCTAATTATGACTCGACGGTGCATGAAGTGAGTTCCAAGGTTAATACATTAACGATTCTATGGATCCTGTTGGAGGTGTTGGCCTGTTCGCATTAGGGATGATGACAATGTAATAGCATGATGAAAAATTTTGTATCTTTGGGTTGAGACTCATGGTGAGAGTAGGTACTGAAGATTAGAGAATTTGTATCTTTGGTTTGTGACTCATGTAGGGAGTATGTACAAAGAGGCGCATGGTGGGAGTTGTGTAGTGGAGGAGCATGGTGTGTTCCAGGATAATGAAAATTTGATTGAGCGAGTTGGACTTGGATTCGAATTGAGCGGTAGGGCTCAGATCGATGTGTATGTGCCAAGGGATCGTGGATAACTCGAAGTGTTTTTTGTTGTACTCAAATAGGGGTATTGTATACTGGGATGCCCATGGATTGGTAGCGAGGACCGTATACCGAGACATGTAGCTTTAGGTCTAGTGTCTAATTTTGGGCTATAAGACATATATCGAGCTTTGGGCTACATGGTACGAGAGTACAACGAAAATCATCCCTGGTATTATGAAGGCCATACGAGTTATCATATATCTAGAGCACACTAGGTGCCGGTTTGTGTTAACTGATGAATGATATATTTGTTATGGTTGCTTCACTAGTCTCTTGTCACCTTAGGGATGTCACACGAGGTAGGTGTTGTGCATAGAGATACATAGAAACCCCGAATTTATTTAGTATGGAGTAGGTGTTGTGGATGGAGATACTAGGCACCCCGATAATGTAATAAGTATAGAGTACCCTTATGAAGTTATAGAGTAGCATATTATCAATGTAATGTGTTAACACTTTGGTTGTAGGGACATGGTAAGTATGATTCATATACCCTCTGTTCCATATACTATATTGACTTTTATAGTATTTTGAGGGTTTTTTATCGCTCACATCGGACTATTGTCTGACTCGAGGTTTTATGATTTTCTTCTTATTGTCTCGGATACTCTTAAATGAGTACGCTAAAGAGCAGGTATGGACGACACATGGAGTTCTGCGTATGGATTAGCAAGAGGTGACATTTACTCATACTTATCTTTGAGTTTGTTATTGCATATTCCCTTATGTGACACTGTGGAGACTTGAAAGCGTTGAGTTACTCTTATTAGAGAGAGCTAATCGGTTGAGTTTATTTATCAGTTACATAAACTCTGTTACTTTGTTGTATAACTTTGTTGATCTTATACTCTGATGATTAATTCAGATTGTTATTACTATCTTAACTGTTTTATATTTGTGTTGATTATTATATTTTATCTGATGTGATCTTTTATTTCTCTTCCTTAATTCTTTTTTTTTCCTTTAACGATTGTTCTACGCCATAGGTGTAGGGCAGTCATTACATTTGGTAGCAAAGCTTACTTTACAAGATAAACTGAGTTGATACCACGATCCAGTAGAGATAGGGTAGGATTTATTGCTTTAGACTAGATCTAGAGCATAATATATACAAGAGAGTTCCTATTTGTTATATATTTTGGTTTTCAAAACCATATAGTTTTATATATAGCATATAAGTTGTATTGCTCACACAAGCACTATTGATGCAATTTTCTTTGTAAGAAGTGGATTATCCTTATTATAGAGTGGGAATGATCTGGCACATGAGAAATACTGCTACTAATTCCAACTTCAAAATTGAGGATTGGGTAGGATCGGGATCACTAACCCTGATTGATAGGATATGTTCATAGAGATGGTCTGATTTATTTCTTGTAATACCCAATTCATTTTTGATGATTATGGTGCTCAAGTGCAAATGGTTAAAGTCGACTTTTTCAAGCTGTATAAAAATGGTAGGAGTTTAGGAGGCATACCGTTCCTTGGAACGGATTCGGCTATTGAAATGCAAGATTGGATGCTTACTTGCAAGAGGATCTTTGATGACTTGCAGTGAGATGACACGGTGAGGCAGAAGTTAACCTCTAGATAACTACAAGGATGAAAAATGAACTAGTAGAGTGCTTCTACTGCTTCGATTCTCGAGGATCGATTTACTTGGGATTAGTTCATAGTTCGCTGCAAAGAATGAAGAATTTATTATTAGGTTGAGTGATTATCTTGGGAAGCGATTGATTGGTCATATTGATGAAAGCTTCGAGTAGATGATCGAGACGGCTTTATGATAATAAAGCATGTACTCGGTGTAGAAGGATTGTCCCAGATCAGCTACGTATGGATAAACCATGGAAGCATATGCATTGATTGTCGTTCCAATTTTGTCGAGTGATCCATCGATGAGAGAGAAGGGAAATGGCATTATTATAACGACCGCCCTGCACCTATGGTGCAAAACGGTAGTTAAAGGAAAGAAAAGAAATAAGATGAAGAAATATAAGAGAAAAGAATGGAAAAGAGAAAAAGGAAGCATTATATAACCAAATTACTTGTCGCATATCTCACATCGCATCAGAGTAAATATAAGAATCAAACAGGTATAAAACAAGAGAGACAATAATAACAATATGAATTAATCATTTGATTAAAGATCCATAAAGTTATACAACACCATAATAGAGTTTATACAACGAGAAAGTAAACTCAACTGGGACACTGTCTCATAATAGTAAGTCAACACTATCAAGGCTCCATAGTGTCACACGGTGGAAATATAATAATAAATGCATATATAAATATAAATAACTGTCACCTCATGTCGGTCCACCGATAAAAATCCACAATCATCCACCTACTCTCAATCTACTCATTTAAGAGTGCCCGATATAATAGGAAGCAAAGCATAAAACATTGGATCAGACAATGGTCTAGTGTGAGAAAAATCAAATCTCAAAATACTACAAAAGTCGATAATAAACGGAACAGAGGGTATATAACCCATACCTGACATGTTTCTGCAACCACAGAGTTAGCACATAAACATAAGTAATATGCTACTCTATAACATCATAATAAGGGTATACCATACTCAGATCTGTTAGGGTACCTGGGTGTCTCCACCTACAACCCCTACTCCATACTAAGTAAACTTCAGGTATCTAGGTATCTACATCCATACCTACTCCACACTAATTTAAGTCAGGGTGCTTAGGTATCCCTACCACAATAACTACCTAATAAGACTAATATGACATCCCTAGGGTGATAGGTGACTAGTGAGCGACCATAACGATTATAGTAACCATCAAACAATACTAACTGTCACCCAATGTGCCAGATACATGGTGACCCATACGACCAACTGCCAAGGACTAGTGGAAATTTCGGTTCTTAATTGTGTTCCACCGTACTTTTAGGTCCAAAACCCCGCACTGTTGTCTACTGTGATACCTCTGTACCACCGGACCTAGACCCACTCGGGCAGTCCAGGGTACACGACCATCGCTACCAGCCCTCGGGTATCACCCGCATATAGTACCCCTGCTCTGAGCACAACAGAAAACACTCTGAGTCATCAATGATCCCTAGGCACAAACTCATCCATCGAACCCTACTCACTTGTTATGGATTTGAACCCTACCAACTCGCTATAGTTTCTGGGCATGAGCCCTAACACTCAACCTAGTCCACTATCTGTAGCCTCACTCCAATCCAAGCTGCCATCCATGATCCTACTCTCTGCCTGAGCTCCCGATCGAAGAACCAAACTATCATGCCATCCAAAGCCCGAGATCTATCATGATCCATACAGTCCTGGTACTATCATCTTGGAGCCTACTCCATATATCATCAGGTCACTATCCACAGTATCAGACCACTAGGTCGAAGCATCACATCCCTGCCTCACCATCAAAATCACTAGGTCGAAGTTCTACATCCTTGCCTTGCCATTAATATCACTAAGTCGAAGCATCACATCCTTGCCTCACCATCAATATCACTCATCGTAGAGTAATAACATCATATCTCTAAACTGGTCGCGCGAACAAACCATCACATCACAGACCATAGTATATCATCTACGTCAAAGTCACATATTCACCAAATTACCAATCGACAACAGTGCTGGATATTGACCACTCTACTATGGTCAATACCATCCAGCTTGGTCTTGTACTTAACCAAATGGTTAAGTACAGACCAAACGGAAACGTCCAACATTATTCACTCGGAAATCCAGATCCATCGACACGTATCCCAAACCCTCTTCTATAGCTCATCTCGTTCATTAAATTCCCACATGTGTGGAACTTCAACGTACAAGATGCTACCTAAAATCAATTCACAGCCAATCGACGTTTTCAACAAAAACAGCAACATAGTAAACAATCTAAACAATCAAACATACATCCAAACATCCAACATCCAAACAACCATACATTCATCTAAAACATCATACGTATGACATAAATAATCCATCCATAACAACCAATGCAGGAACTAACATCAATAATACATCTAATCTAATAATTCCCTAACTATGGCATGACGATCAAAAATAAGTGATATCCTTTATAAACTTTCGAAAATAATATATATTCTTTTATAAAAATATAGTTGTTGTATATATATATAATAATATCATGTTTTAAAACCAAAAATCATTCCCAAGCATCAGTATAATAGTAAACAACCAATCATAGTAAAACGAGAGATAATATCACTCACCTCAGCCAAATTTGTCCAAACCAGAGCCAAAGTGATCTCGCATATACGATAATAACACAAGAAACTGCATACAAAACGGAGATCATATGCAAAAGATATGGCAAATATAAAAAATTTCATGAGTGAACTAATCAAATAATTAACTAATTACCATATTAACGCCTAATTCCATCTTTACCAATCTAACAGCTATGTGCAAGAGTGATATGGCTGTGCATATCTGATCTCTAAATGTATCAATTTGTCCTTCGTTTATGGATGAAACTTCAATCTGTCTTCACCGATATACTCCACTTCCAAATCCCTCGAGTCTGCACCTTTTCAGTCCATCCTCGAACAATCGCATCAATTTGCGACATCCAAAACGAAAGCTCGACCTACTCATCATGGTGATTGATGCATTTTTCTCTAGTTGGCTGGACGGCCCAAACTCTGGTGAGAGGTGCATCTTGATGCAAGAAGCACAAATAGAATCTCTGATTAGAAGATCGATGCTCCAATCTCCATTGAACCCAAGCCCTAGATCCATAGCTATGGGGTCGACCTCGACAATGCATCGCAAAACTCAAGATCTATGGTATGGAATCGAAGCTCTCTTCGATATGAATCCGATGCAAATCGTTTCATGATTTTTAGTGAATTATCTTGGCCGATATTGATCTTTGAAGATCAAGAGAGAGCAACCATGGACATTAATGCTACAGTAATGAAATAAATGAATTTTGTAGGGAGAAATGGATTTAAAGGATATTTATATTAAAATATTTTCCCATTACTAATTTCTCGAATTATATTGTTATGTGTTTCGAGGACATACAATCACACGACACGTCTGATCGCCATAAAACTAGTCTATGCACATCACCTCATTTTTTTAGATCCTACGGCACTAACCGCGTCTCCATCTGAGACTGTGCCTCGGAAGGCTAATTTCCCGTATTTCGAGGCCATTTTGGCCATCGGATCGTCCGATCTTGAAACATGGCATTTTTATACTCATTTTAATTTGCAACGTCAATCCGAACTCAACGGAAGTGGTCTCGAGTCCTGATTCAGATGTATGCGAAAAATCACATTTTTGGGCCTTCATTTAATTAACAATTAAATATTTAAATATTTGATTGTTGAAAATACAGATAGTTACAATTACTGTTAGAGATATGCTTTTGACTTATGGCATTTCCATACGTGGTTTATTGACGTTGAGGTTTCCTTCATATCGAGTGATTTGATAGATAAATTGGGATTAAGGCTCGAGATAGTTAACCGACCTTTAAATTATGACAGACCTATTTAAGGGCTCAACCAGCCTATACGTGGTTTGTTGAGATTTTGTCTTATGCAGTCATGAATGTTTGTTTGTTACTTCTTTGTTTAAGGGTTTGATTGGGCTTAATATTATAGTTTGGGAATGGACTTATTGAAGGGGTATGGAATAGCGGTGGACTGTGAGAGGCTATTGGTGGCGAATGATTTTGTGGAGGACCAAACAGTAGTAATTAGCTGCTCGTAGAGGATGAATTTATGGTTAGCTTTCTATATTTTCTTGATATTCCATATGATGAGTCATCATCTGTGCTTGTAGCTAGAGAGTATCCGGACGTATTCGATGAGGTGATCGAATTACCATCATATATGGATAGAATTCCATATCGATCTGGTTAGAAGTGCCAGACCAGTAGTTATGCCTTTATGGCATATGATGCCTAAAGAGCACAGGAAGTTAAAGGTGTGAGCGGATGGCCTATTGAGCCGATGATTCATTTGTAGGAGCATATTTAGGTAGGATGCATCTGTAGTGTTCGCCATTAGGGAAGTTGGCTCTTTTAGGTTGTTTATTGGTTGTTGTGAGCTGAATGAGATAACAATACTCCCGTTTGTTGGTAGCTTGTTTGATCAAATCTGTAGCACAAGGATGTTGTCATGGTTTAACCAATTGTGACAATTTAGAGAGAGTGTGTTGATTATAGTGTTATGTATGCTACCTTGTTTTTTGATTGGTTGGTTATGCCATGTGAACTAAAAAATGTGTCGCTATGCGTTATTGATCTCATAGAATGTGTTTCGAAGGGTCACTTAAGTGAGTTATGCTTGTGTCTATTAATGATATTTTTGTCTAAAGATGGACGAAAAAGAGCACAAGGCACAATTGATGATTATTTTGCAGGTGTTGTGAAGACATCAGTCGATGGTGAGATTTTAGGGTATCATTTCTGAAGGAGGAATGTGAGATACTTGGGTCATGGTGTTTTAGAGTAAGACATCTCTATAGATCCTACAGAGGTTACGACAATCCAGAATTTGAATAGACCTAAGGTAATAGCATTGTTAACCTATTTGATGTAAGAGGATCAGATTTTTAGTTGAGATGTGAGGTGCAGACATGCTTAGTTATACTTACCTGAAGGTTGACGAGTGCACTGATGTTACTCATTCTAAGCGGGAATGAGAAGACGATAGTACACACATGCCCATGGTACTTAACTAAGTGCGGTATTGATATAGAAAGGTAAGGCTACCACACGTCAGTCGGCAACTGAAACCACATGAAAGGAGGTATTCGACTTTTCATTCAAACTTCATGGCGATAGAGTTCATTTTGGAGAGTTGGAGGCATTGTCTAGTAGGAAAGGAGTTCGATCTGTTCAATGATTCTGTATTATTGAAGTATCTCTTCTCTGAAAAGGAAGTTGACTTTTGCAAACAGGTATGGTTGCGTTCTTAGCCTCCTATGGATTTGACTATCTTATATGTTCATAAGGGAAATGTAGTTATTGATGCTTTGAGTGGAAGACATACCAGTTTGGGAGCATTATTCCTAGAATGGGTATTGCTCGAGCTTATCACTAGTTATGACTTTAAAACTCGATGAGCCATGGCCAAAGGTGATGGTTAGTATGACCATCAGACCTACTTTTATTTATTGGATCGGCGCTAGTTAGAGGCAAGAAGTTAGACTAGCAGAGACCATGCTAAGTTTAAAAACGAGTAGTATTTATAGAGGTGATGCAATGCAGACTCGACCGAGACTGTTAATTCTGTAAGGATGAGAGATTTATTCTTAAGTAGCGATTATATCAATGGGCTGCCAATGGCTTAAGATGGTGTGATAGCATTTGAGTCACAATCGATTGATTGATAAAGAATGCTAGATTTATATTCCTTAAGTCTGGTAGAATGGCACTCAAATTTATCGGGTTATATGTAGGTTGAAAGGGTAATTCCATTGTGTGCCAAGAGCATTGTAAGTGGCTAAAATATCAAGACTGAATCAGGGACTTTGAGACCTCATAGGCCTATTTGTATCGATAGACGTGATACAAAGCAAATTAGGAGGAGGGCAGTGGAGTAGTCAAGGTTCAGTGGAATGAAAGTGAAGGCGATTGCATATGGCAGATCGAGAAGAGCAGGAGGACCACTTGTCCGGAGCTCTTCAAATGGTGAGATTTCATTTTTATCATCGACTTTCATATTGGATACACATTCAATGTTTTATACTAGATAGTTTAGTATCATGCGTGCTAGGATATGCATGGATATTACTTTTTGATGTTTGATCTTATGTGTGCATGTTTGATGTTGGATTGTTAGCATTTGATATGATAGCCTATGCTTGTATGGTTGTTGGGCATACGGGATAGTTATGATTTGATATAGCATATTTATTTAAGATGATTGCTATATATAACCTAATATGCTTAAATATATGACATGCATATATATATACACACACACACACACACAGACTAGTGCGAACCCGTGCTACGCATACGGGATTGGAATAATTTGTTAACAAAACATTTTTAGAGCTTTTAAGTTACATGAAGGTGAATACTCTTTTGGATTGTAATTTTTCCAGAATGGCTTTTACCAATACTGCTATCAAATCTTAAATGATAAATATCTTTCAATAATTTAAAATTGCACAAAATATAACTAATATTTTGAAGACAATGGCGTTATAAAACAAAAACTAACATCGACTATATGGTGTTCTTAATGTGGAAGCATAACTTACAAAGAATATCAATTTCCTAAATGGGATTGTTGGTAATTAATTCATTTTTGTCAATTTCACGATAATATCATTTGGCATAATTTACTTAAATTTGAAAATAAAATAGATATAATAAATACTAATTAAGTTGAATTAATTTTGCTTAATTTTAAATAAAATTTAAAATGTTGTTTAGCATGATTTAAAATGTGAAATATGACAATAAATACACTTCATTTTATGGCTTATTAATGCTTATCAAATAAAACATAGTGTCGGAATGATTATACATATATGTACATATATATACATATGTACACACACATATAATTGTGTACGCAATGGGGTTAATTATGAATAACAGATGTGGTTGTAGTTGTGTTATTATTTTATGCACTGATAATGGTTCTTGATTAGTTTATTTGCATACACCTCCAAATTGCAAAAGAAATCGATAGATGCAAAATCCATACTAAGCGCTTAATATGTTATGATTTATTCATATTAAATAAAAATTAGACATACTTGTTGCAAATTTATGGCTTTTAACTATGCATATATTATTTTCCAAGGTATTTTCATTAAGTGACAAATGAAATAAACACGTAAAACCATACAATAAGCTAGCTTTGTGAGTTTTTTAATTTTCAGTTTAACCTTCGATTTTTGATAGATGGGTAGATCTGGAATAAATCACCTTACATTCTCATGAAATTGGGCATAATGCTCAAGGAGCATTGTTCATCATAGAAAAACATTTTTATTGCCACGCTGCTTGATTATATTGATAACCACGTCCACACGGGTTACCCTAGTATATGCGTCCTTAATGAGCATGAAAAACCTAGAAATCATGCTCGAAGCGTGTGGTTTTCGAAATTATTACGTGTTTGGGACATGGTTCTTAAATTTGTATGATTTGATTTTATGAGTGGATGGGTATTTAAGAGTCATATCGGTATGATAAACACTGATAATGGGTGAAAGGAAAATTAGTTGATATAAAACATTATATCATAGGCATCTAAATAGAGAGAGTTGAATATGCAGACATTCGGTTTGTGATACAATAATTGTACATGTGGGACACCTATATCATGTAGTAGCTTTCATCTACTTCGTTTATTTATCCTCGTTCTATGGCCAAATAACAACTTCAACGTAAAATTCAACTGTTCGACCACTATTCAAATTGAATCCTTAGAGTTCCAACAAACAAAAACAAAAGAAGAAGAAATAAAAAATGCAGGTAGCAAAAGAGATAGTGAAGGCATAGGTAGCGCTGTAAAGGAAAAAGAAAGCAAAGGCAAGGCAAAGACATCAGAGAAAGTGGAAGCACCAGCACACAACAAAAAGAAGAGAGAAGAAGCAAAGGAAATAGCAAAGGCAAAGGAGGTGGAAGTAAAGGCAAAGCGTCATGAAGAGAAGGCAGAGCATAATGCTGAAGCAGCCGCACATGGTGGAGTTTCTCATGTTCCACTGAGGAAAAGTGGTCGTCATTGTCCTGTAGGAACGAAACCTGCTGGGCAGAATTATATCTTGATCATTTTATGCTACTTAGTTTTGTATATATGTATGCTTATTTTGACATTGGAATAATATATGTATGCTTCTGTTCTTGAAAAAGTAATGATAAGCAACATACATTTGGATTTCAAAACAATCATGATACCTTTGCCAGCTTAGAGTCATGTTGCTTTCTTTCTAGCTTTGATCATGTCGAATTGATTGTCAATGGTTAATCGGTTCCTATAAATGTTTTCGGATGCAATGTCTATAGCATGATGGATACACCATCTAAATCTGGATGTATTGTAACTGTATGAAATATGTGCTATTAACAAAGAAAACTCACCGTATAATGCTCCGGAAGAGTGAAGTCTTTATAGAGATCCCAACCCAGACCATCGCCAAACAACAAAATCCAATGGAAAAGCCTTTTTTGTTTTATTGAAATGATAAATAAAACAGTAAAATTTTGTTGTAAATTGGATTAAAATCGCTGAGTTTTTTCCTTCTTAAACTATTTATGGAAAATTATTTGTCATTTTATTCATCGTTCTTTTATTCAGTTCACTTGAATTGATCACAAAATTGAATTTAGTCGGACACAGAGTCCGAATCCAATTGAATTATTTAAATTATTTTTTTAATTTTTTGCATGATATTTCTGAAAACTAGTCATGTTGAAATAAAATAGACACGCTTAAAGTAATTTACATGTTTCTAGTTATGTACTTAAAGATTCTTCAATATATTTAGCATGTGCCTAATCCGTACTGCACACACTTATCATAATATTTGAATCTTGCAAACTAATTGTGTAAAATAAATTCAAACAAAAATATTCAATAACGAAATAGATGGTATAGTATCTAATGTGATTATATCTAAATAATAGAGAATCTCATACATTATATCCAACACAGTATACCCAATGAAAACTAGACCTAAACATAATGTATCTCTTACGATTTATTCCAATGCTGAACAAAATATATCATAGAATTTACTACAGTGTTAATGGGACCAAAATAATTTCGATAATATAACGAGATTGAGGATTCTTCATAAGAAATCATCGAAAGCTCAAGCCTATACCAGTGAAACATTGCCAAATACCAAACAGTGCCACAGTAGCTTCATCTTCACAAAAACTTATCATCTAAAAAATAGCTTATAATGAAGAATAGGAAAAGTAACCGTACATTTAATTGTGCCATTTTCAATCAATACTTGTACGTTTTTATTCCCTAGGAGACCATTTTGTCTTCCACTTGGTTATACCATTTCATACACTATAGCTTCAGGAAGTTTTCAAACCCAAGACTTAAAACCCACATGAATCTAAGAGTGCCTCATTCATAATGTTTACATTTAGATAGTTTCATGACTTCTATTATCCCTGCATATATTTTCAAATTATAACACTCTCTTAGTACGCATGTTACGTTTCTATCATGGACACAAACATAGTTAATCATGTGCTTAGAACCTCTTCTTTTCGTTAATCAAGTAATATTGTACTAAACAGGCAATAATTGAATTTATTACCTATGGAGAGCTATAGTAAATTTACTGACACACATTTTTTATCTTAAAAACCAGTAGTTGCAGTACATGAATTTCCCTCAAGATCAATGGCCGAGAATAGAGTTTCTTTGTAAAATGAAACTTGTTTTCTACACTCCATAAATTTTTAAGAACAATATCCCCATTGCCATAAAGTTTAATCCCTGTAAAGCTCTAACAAAAACCAAAACAAATTTAAATTATCTCGAAGGCTTGTAACAATACTAAAAGCATTTATACTTTAGATGAAGTTATTTCAATCTAGTTTAATATTATTAAAGGTTTGGATATACTTGCATTTAAGTCCTCATCTAAAGACGAAGTGTAGGATTTCTTCGGAATACCTGAATGATTTCTCAACGTAATTTCTCTTTAAGTTAGTATTTGAGTCGAGAAACCTGTTGCAAATTTTTTTTAAAATTATAAACAATAAACCACCTATCGAGATATTTAGAAAGCTATATTTACAAAAATGCAAAATGGAATGATGTAATTTTCCTTTTATATGCACACATAAAGGGAAAAGAATATATAATAAATAATAAGATTTTAATACTGTTATGGTGGCACTAAGTGTGGCTAATAAAATAATTAATTTCCCTTTTTCTAGAAAATAATTAAACAAAAATACTTATAAATGATTTGTAGCAACTTCATAAAGCATACCTTTATCGTCCTGCAAAAGTAGTGGGTGGTTCCTTATAAAATTCAAGCACCTTCTTGTTGTGAATTTCCACTGCCACTACCAAAACATTGTGGTGCTTATGACATATAATTAATAGTTTGAGTGGAAATAGATGAAAATGAACAGATTAATGATTCTATCTCGGTCAACTATCTTACTCGAGAATGTATAAAAGCATCAATTTTTATTTTTATTCAATTGGCATCAACTCTAGTATAGAGATTATATGCTTATATGACATTGGTAACAATAGTAAAATTAATCATCTTAGTACTATAATATCTGCACACTTAAATTGAATTTAGAACAGTTTGTAGCCACCTGTTTCGTGCCAGTCTACTCCTGAGATGTTTATATTAGGATTAAATTGGAATAAATAAAGAACCAATAAAAGAAAATATATATTAATTATCACTTGAAATCAGACAAAAAGATGCAATTTTAATTCAAACTGATCTCGTAGATACCTTAGACAAAACACTAATAAGTATTATTCGATTTTGTAAAGTCCAATCAATAAGGCAGAATGTTCAGAAATATATCTCTTTCGGGTTTAATTTGTGTGTACGCATTTCCATCCAAAGTCAATCACAGATTGTAAAATCTATCAAACTTCATATAGTTTTTCTATAGTTATAGATATCAAACTTCATATAGTTTTTATATATAACAAAAGATTGTGTTGCGATAGGAAATTAGACCTATGTGATAAATTTCTTAGTGTAATTTCTCTCTAGGTTAGTATTTGAGTGAGGAAACCTTTTACAACTTTTTCCACAATTATAAATGATAAACCACCCATTGAGATATTTAGGAAGCTATAAATATGAAAATGCAAAATGGAATAGCGCAATATTATTTTATATACCCAAAAATATAGAAAATAATATATAAAAAATAATAAGATTTTGTTTACTGTTTTTTTGGCACTAATTGTGGTTAATAAAATAATTATTTTTCTCTTATTCTAAAAAAGAATTAAATAAAAATATGTGCAAATGATTTGTAGCAACTTCATAAAACAACCTCTATCGTCCTACAATAGTAGTGGGTGGCTCCCTTACAAAATTTGAGCACCTTCTTGTTGTGAATTTTTGCTGGCACCCACAAAAACATTATGGTGCTTACGACATATAATCAATACTTTGTATGGAAATAAACAAAAAAAAGGACAGATTTATAATACGCTCAAAGTCAACTGCCTTACCTAAGAATGAATAAATTTATCATTTTTATTACTAAGCTGACGTCAACTCTAGTATGGAGTTCATATGCTCGCATGATTTGGCAATTGTAGAAACACTAATTATATTATTAATATAATATCTGAGCACTAAAACTCGATTTTAAGCAGTCTGCAGCATTTTATTTTATAGCTATCTACTCCTGAAAAGTTTATATCAGGATTACATTGAAATATGTCATGAACCAATAAAAGGAAAAATATTAATTATTGCTTGAAATCGGATAAAAAGACGCAATTTCAATTCATATTGATCTCGTAGATGCCTTAGGTAAAACACAAATAGGTATCATTCAATTTTATAATGTCACATTAATAAGGCATAATTTTTAAAAAATACATCCTTTTCAATTTTAATTGGTGTGTACGCGGTTCCATCCACAGTCAATCAAAAATGGTAAGAATACAAATTATTATTGTCCTTGTTTTTGTCATAAAAACCCACATTTGAAATAATAAAATTCAACGACATGATAATAACCAACTATTATAGTTATTCAATGAACCAATTTAGAGATTTCTGAATTTTTAACTTACGTTTCACTATTTTTATATTCGCATGGTACTATCTTACACATACTGTTCATGTTTTAGGGATTATGCACATAATGCAGAATTAAGCTAGCAATTATGTTCATAGGCTAGTGAGAAAAATAATGCTAGCTGATTAATAGTGAATCTTTAATTTTATTTTCTGAAATAGCTATATCGTTCAATTCCAACTATGGAAAAAATTTCCCCATGATTAACTTATGTTTATGTAGAAGAAATTAACATTCATCGTTTGAGTTAAATAAATGCTTATACTCGTATACTTTCTAGTGTAAGTAGTAAATGTGACACAAACTGAAATAAAATCAAATTTTTTAATAAATTTTGGTTGTAGAAAATAAATCAACCAGAGTTACAAAATCGAATCATTATCATATTTCAAAAATTATTTGCATTAGAAAATCACAATGAAAATTGTTTCTATTAAGATGTTTACTTACATCAGACCGTAATAACAATATTATGTTAAATTATTGGTTCATTATTTGAAACCTCAAAATTAATCGATAGTAACATTTCTGGAAAATTAAAATTAATCATTATAGAAATGGTCATAATGTGGATCCTTCGCATATAATTTAAAATTACATTTTTTTCAATTAACCAAAATATTAAGTAATTGATGTTCTAACCATGGCTAATAAATTAATAAATAATAAATTAAAAATATATATATATATATATATATATATTAAATGTGGATTCAACAATACTAAGCAAAGGAGCATTGGAAACAATGAAGACTAAAGCAAACCGATTTCATATTTTTAAAAATTCAACCCATTTAAATTACAAACCAAATTCATATATGAGAGTGAAAAATTTTAAAAGTGGAAAAACATATGATGAAAGTGTCCTATTAGTCTTTATTTTTCAACCATGAGACTTCTTTTTAAAACTAAAGGTTAAAAATCAATAAAATAACCTAAGATAGTTCAATCATATATGAAAACAGTGCTTTAATTATGTGTTTTAATCATGTGTGAATTCAATATAACATAAGCACGTACTGTTTTAGTAATAATAAAACAGCAAGATATAGCAGTGCAATATAACTTGTTTCAAATAGTATTGAGGTTATGAAACATAATAATAAAAGCTTGTCATTGTACTTCTTCTTTGCAACCTACTATAGTAGAATTGTAACGACCCAGAATTTTTAACAATTTAATTTGAAAATATTTAATTAATTTTAAATATTTGAATGATGATTTGATTTGAATTGCAAATTATCAGAATGAATTAGCAATTAAATTATTAAATTTAATCTATTGAAATTGAATAAAAATTTGAATCTTCAATTTTAAGCCGATTAAAAATATTTCAAAGGCTTGTAAAAATTTATATTGATAATATTGAAGATAATAGAAGCTTCAGAATTGAATTTGAAACTGCTTTGTGCAGTTTTGAAAATATATCGTTTGAATCGATATTCAAAAATAACCGTCCGAAGCACAGTCTCGGAATTCGACGAAACCAGTTCCATTGGGTCCGTAATATTGAATTATTCTCGGATTTCAAATTTCGTAATTTTCAGAGTTTATATGTGAGCACACGACGTGTAAACGCATTGAGATTTAATCGAATTCAATTTGAATTTTAATTTTTAAAATGAGTCAAACATCAGCTACTTTCTTCCTTTAATCACGCACTTGAACCACGCCTAAAATCACGCGATTTCCTCTGCAAGAACACGATCCAATTCCCTACCCAGCACGCAATCCTTTCCTTTAATAATAGAACCGAACACCCCTTCTTCTAAAAAAAAAAATTTAAACAGCAATTTCAAAACAATGGCCGACACTCCCTCTTCTAAATTCCCAGACAAGAATGAAATCAAAAATTCGAAAAGGGAAATCGAACAAAGTTCGTTCGACCGAGAGGGTGAAGCGCGAGTCACGATGGGGAAGTACTCGATTTCGAGCAGTGCGATGTCGCGCATGGGCATTCGCGACGAAGTCGCGGCGACTCGAGGCGCTGTTCGTTTCGATTAGGGGCGGCGGCGCGCAAATGGGCTAGGGTGGACGCTCGCGAACACGGTAATTGATGGCGCAGCTTTTGGTTCGTCTTCTCGAGGCAGTGGCGATTCGAATCAGAAGGGAGTC
Organism: Allium cepa; assembly: GCA_030765085.1. Lineage (NCBI taxonomy): Eukaryota > Viridiplantae > Streptophyta > Magnoliopsida > Asparagales > Amaryllidaceae > Allium > Allium cepa. Next base: position 680,496,638 of record CM060938.1, read on the forward strand.
GCGTGGGGGGGGCATCGCGATGTCAGGGCGCTCGCGAGTAGCAGTGGAGGCGATGGCTTCTAGTGGCAACTCGCGATTTCGAGGCAGAAGGGTTCTCTGGCCTGGGTTCGATTTCTTTTTTAAAGGTATAAAATTTTGATTTTTATTTATGTTGTGATATGTGAAGAGATAATGAAAGTGTTAGTTGAAATAAAATGTTAGCTGTATAGAAATTTTTGAAGTATTTAAAGTAAATAAAATAAGGTCAGTTAGGTATAAAAAAAATGCAAAGTTAAATGTTTGAGTTTATATGAAAATTTGATTTTTACCTATATGCAGTTGAAAATAAGAAGAAAAATAAATAATATGATTTGCTTTACTAGGTTGATAAAATAATTTAGTTAGGGTGTTTAATTCATTTAATTAACTTATTTAAATTTTTAGAAATTGTTAAGGAAGATTTATTAAAATTAAAAATAATTAGTTAATTTAATCTATTAAACGATAATGGGTGATTTGAATTTTTCGAATGTTAATAAAATCATTGGCTAATTTAATTTACCTAATAGGAATTTAATTTATTGAATGAAATGAATTATTTAAAAGGAATTAAGATTAAAATTTAGTTTTTAACAAATTTATTAAAAGAAATTGATTTAAAGAATTATTTTAAAAGTAAAATAATTAGTTGAAATAAATTTTTATTAAATAAAAATTAGTTTGAAACGAAAGCATTAGTTAATTAAGTTATTAAATGGTAAGTGATTTTTCACTTAGTTCAAATATTCTATTTAAAAGGAAATTTATTTATAACAAATTTAATAGTTAAAACCAAAAATCTGTTAGTTGATTAATTTATTAAAAAGGAAGTTTAGTTTTAATTCAATATTTAGTTGAACAAATTTATTAAAAGAAGTTGATTTAAAGATATTAATTTAAAGTGAAATGATTATTTAAGTTGTTATAAAATAAATAGTTTACGATAATAAATTTGTTTTATCTATTATAGTTGCTAAAAAAGAAAATTTTTAGTTAAAAAAAATAATTGAATTTATAATTGATTAAGTTATTAAAAGAGAGTTTGGTTAATTAAATTTAATTTTTAGTTAAAATAAATTTATTAAAGGAGAAATTGGTTTAAACAAAACTATCAGTTAATTTAACTATTAAAATGAAATCACCAATAAATCAAAATTATCAAATGAAAGTTTAATTTATTCGATTGATTCGAATATTAATAAATTGTGTAAATATTTATACAAGGTATAAATAAAGAAAATCGAGTCAAGATGGGAAATGGATTGCTAATAAAAGCAAAGGTGAGAACTTCTCACTCAAAAGGATTTATTTAAATTTTAAATAGTTAGATTTAAAATCGTTAGTTGTGTTGATTGAATGCTTGAATGATGATTGTTATATATATATATATATATATATATATATATATATTGAATGTGAATAGACCCTATACGCCGTTAGTAAGCGGAGGTTATTTATTACACACATATACCGCGATATTCCACCTTGAAGTGGAATTGGTATTATATTATATATATAAAAATATATATATATATATATTGGCATATGTATATATTGCAGTTGATTGATTTCCCGCCTTGTATAGCGGATGAGACCCTATTGCGCCGTTAGTAAGCGGATAATATTTTTATAAAATCCCATATACCGCGATATTCCACCTCGAAGTGGAATGGTATTGTGCTAATGTCTGTGGATGTAGGAAAACAGGTTGGAGGGATCCAACTGGATTCCTCACAATATTTATTTGATTTTAGATATTGTGATGTTTGATTGATTATCATATTGATATATGATGTTTGAAAGTCGTGATTGACTATTTGATGTGTTGCATCATCGGATCCAATTTTTGAAGTTTAAAAACAACGATTTTGATTTCTAAAGTGATTTTTGGAAATATACGTTTATAAAATATTTTTGAAATTGATTCATCTTAAATAAATAAACGTTATAATTTTAATGTTATAAAAATTATGATTTTTGAGAAATTCAGTTAAAAGTTGATTTTTGAAAATATGAGATTAATGATTTTATAAAATAGTTTAAACTGGGATTTCTAAATTTATTAAAAAAGGTTTAAATATAGGATTGATGAAATTTAATTATTTTATAAATCAAAATGATGAATTATAAAGGAGTTTAAAGTTATTTAAAAGAATAATATAAATTGATCCATATAAAAGATTTATAAATTGATTTTTATAAATTTAGAATATCTTGAATTATAAAACGAGCTTTTATAAGTGATAGAATGATTTGTAAATGAATTTCATAAAGGAATGAAATCTATAGGATTATAACGGTAAAGTTATAAATGGAAATTTGATTATTTTATAAATCAAATGATGAAATTATAAAAGAGTTTAAAGACGTTTTAAAATAGTAATATAAATTGTTTTATATTAAAAGATTTATCAATTGATATTTATAAATTAAAAATATTAGAAGTGTAAAACGAGCTTTTATAAGTGTTAGAATGGATTGTGAATGAATTTCATAAATGAATGAAATTTATAAGATTATAACGGTGAAGTTATAAATGGAATTTTATAAACAGTAGGTTTATAAAATTTGTAAAGTTATTTAAAAAATAGATTTGAATAAATAAATGAATCTTATAAGTTATAAGATTTATAATTATGAAGTTTAAAGGAACGATTTTGTAAACAAATAAATTATAAGCATTTAACTTATAATATGGACTTTCGGTATATAATTGAATTATAAATCGAATAGGTTAATAAAGGAGATTTATAAAAGGAAGTGTTATAAAATAAATAGAAATGGAATTTATAAACGTTGTTTTATAAATCCGCAACGACTTATTTTGATAAGTAAATTTTTGTAACTTGTTAATGGAGTTATATTCACGTTTTAGGAAGTGGATTATCTTTTAAAATAAAAGGAATAGAAATAATGAAATTTGTTAACAAGTATATTCAAGTTTTTGAATAATGAACAATATGTTAAAGAAATGTTTTGAATGTGATGTTTTAAATAGAATTAAAACGATCTAAAGATGTTTTAAAATGTATTGAGATTCGAAACCATAGATTTCAACATTCATTGTTGAAATAGACGTTTTCGAGAAATAGAAGGAAATGGTAGATTATAACACTGTTGTTATAATAGATGATTTCCGAAAGGAAATGTTTTGTATAGTATTGGGATTTATATATCTATTTTAATTTCGAATCCCTATACTAGTGATTTTGGGACGTTGTAACGATGTTTTACGCAACATTCGTTTTTGGCCCAAATAAATATGTTAAAGAGAATGATTTCCTTAAAGAATGAAATATATACTTAATTTCGATTAAAGTATATAGAATATTTTCTAAGCATAGAAAATAAAAAGGCTTGTGAATTACTTATAAATAAATAAGTATGGAAATGTTTTTCCAATATTAAGTGAATATTTTGAATTTATCTTTTTGAAGATAAACTGAAAATGAATATTTGAAAACGAATGGGAATCGCATATTCATGAATATTTTTGGAAATATAAATTCAATATGGAATTTATAAATGAAATTGGAAATTGGGTTTAAAAATAAATATTGATTTATTTTTAAAGAATGGAGAATATATATCTTCTAAAGATATTTTTGGGAAATAAATAATTTGAAAAATTATTTGGAATCTGGTGATGTTGGCATATCTATTGATAGTTCAATAACCGACTATCAATATTTACCTTTAAATAGGTATTTGTTGTGATTTGTTTGAAATTGGATGCCACACTTATTTTTTTTAGAATAAGCGCTCACTATTCGGGTTAACCGGGAAAGGACCTTGGGGTCGTATAACCCATTCCGAATATGTGATACGTCGTTATGAATTGCATTTGAAGATCGGTGTTGAAGACCGGATATTTTCAAAAGCAAAAGAGTTTCTTGTTGATTGTCTCTGCACTGGCTGATCCCCGGTATAGAGATCTCCATATGTGATGGGAAATCCGAACGTGATTAGAGATTATTCGGATTGCAAGGACTTCTTTGTAAGTGCCTTCGGTTTTGTTCGAGCCCGGAACAGAATTGTATGGATTGTATGTCTGACATTACAAATTGAGATATAAAGCCGATTTCTTTCAAATATATTTCTGTTGGTGGCGGAGAATTTATTCTCTTAGCTTAACATCCTTCTCTGAGACGTACGAGCTCAGAGGTTATATAGTTGAAGTTATCAGCAATATATTCCCAATTTGGTAATGTGACATACTGAGTGTTGCTGTGAAATGATCATTGTGTTGATTATTTGTGATAGGATCATTTGTTTGATCGTCTATCTTGGTGATCATTTCTATGATCATTTGTTGACCCAAAGCATGGCTTTTGTATAAAGTATGTTTTTGTGGACGAGACTTCGTCGAGCCTCACACCCCGGAATGGTCAAAACAGGAAAGATGCAGCAAGGTTATGAGGGGTAGCGCCCTTTAGGATATGTGCATTTCCTTCTGGAAAAGGGTGGTATCATGGTATGGAGCCCAGATACTTACTCATGTTGAAAACACTTTATGATTGTGTGAATTGATTACGAGCGCTCGGGTGAAAGGTCCCAAAGGACCGGGGGATGGCATATTTGGTCAGTTGTTACTCAGTTAGGGGTAACCCGGCCTTGTGTTGGTAGAGATCCGGTTTGGTTCTCGGGGATGTCCATCCAGAGGCATTCTCATGTGGCAATGGAAAGTTCCTTGGCCTGACCATTCGTTGGAAATCCAAAGAAACAATACGGGACTTGTACGGTTTTAGTTGTAGAACCTGCCATTTAATATGGTAGCTATAGTAAGCATACTATAATGGTACCTATGCTGGCTAAGATTTATATTCTACTTTCGAAATATTTTCTACACTATGCACTAGTAATAATATCAAAATTGATTTGATTTTAATGCGTATCAAGCATCTTTGACTAACATAAGAAGAAATCTCCTCCAAGTCTGCGTTTGCATTGTGTGTGTGGCGGGAGGTCTTATGGTAGTCTCATTTTTAAAAGCATTGCGAATTGAATTTAAAAATATTCCTCTATTTTGATTTTAAAGAAAAATAAACTGTTTTGAGTTCTCACACCAGTCACATGACTCGGAGTTTATTGTTTTCCTTCCTAAACTCTGGGTGCCCACCAATTTTCACACGGGCAGTCAAGAGTTAAGGTTTATCAGGATATTCTGGATATTCTAGAGTTGCTGGAGGCAAGATGGATGGCATGGCGTATTATTAGTATATAGTAGTTCCTTTTCCGCTGCATTGTTTGATGTTGTACACTCTGATGATACGATGTAGTGAAATGTAATGTAATAACTGATATAGTTCTTTGTTTAAAGATTATTCATTTATCTATTATATGTTGTTCCGATGCGATTGTGAGATTCTGTTATTGTTCTGTTGTTTTCAGTTCCGTTCTATTTTCTGTTTTCTTTTTTCTCTATTTTCTACTATCTTCTTTCTCCTACTTTTTTTCTTTTTTTTTCTTAAAACCCATAACATTTCGGTTTTTCGGCAACGAAAAATCGCAAACGTTACAAGAATCCATAGTATAATCAATTACTCAAGGGAATTACCCAATGAGTCTATCTTTTGAAATTTAATTGTAACTTCAATTAGAAAAGGTAAAATGGAAAAATTCATAGTCCATGCCCTGATAAACTGGTGCACCAAAAAAATTTCAATAGATTAATACTTCCCTATTGATGTGCACGTAAATGTGCATATTTTTATCATCATATTTATTATTTTTAAATTAAATAAATGATCATATTGGGTATTTTAACTTGTTTAAACCAAAATTCATATTATTTGAAATTGTCACATATTCATCTTCATCCAAGGGCAAAATGGTCATTTTTGTGCGTATATTAATTTGAGAAAAATTAATTGAAAATTTATATATATTTTTGTAGGAATTTGATCTCAAATAGTAGTGGTTTCATGAAGATATGCATGCACAAAATTAATACAAAGGAATGAAGATGGAAATAATTCAAAGTGAAGAACATGGAGGACCCCACCTACCCACCTACCTTAATGTACAAATTAAAGGCTAATGCACATGCTTTTGGAGTTAATGACTTCATGTACACTTAATGGGGATTAAGACATGTTAATGATTACTTGGCCTCTACACTTCCTAAGGGACATTTTGGGCATTCCCCAAAAATATGAATTAGGGTTTCATACATGTATAAATACCCATATGTTTCATGTAATCCCTCTCTCTTCTCTTATCTCTTATCTCTTCTTTAGTTTCTTTTAGGCCTCCTTCTCTTTAGTTTAGATCATAAATAAAATGAAAGCTCCTCTTTCTCTTTTCATGGCTACTTAGCCATTTTTATTTTATGTAATCTTTTTTATTTTATGCAACTTAATACATGCTCTTTCCTTTTCATGTTCATTTACTTTTATGTTGTAGTGTAGATCTCTTCTCTTTTATGCAAGTTAATTAGTTTATCTTTTCATTTTGCTCTCTTTTTCCTCTTTGTTTTGCTTTCATGTTATTAGCTACATTTGTTAATAAAATGACAAATATGAGAAGCTAAACCCCTTCAATTTAGGGGTAATGAAGCTCTCTAATTAATGTAGCTTTAACATTTTGTCAATTCATGCTCTTTTTTGTGCTTAATGATGATGATGGAAATGGTTTACTAGTTGTTTGTGCTTTGAATTTTGATAGCCTATATTGTTGACACCAAATAGGCTATGCTTAAACAATCACTAACACTAATTGCCTCTTCATCAAAATATGATTATGGCAAAAGAAAGTGATTTGAAATTAAAATTTGATGGTCTATGTTTCTAATCAATAGTTAATAGGCCATACTTAAAATAGATTTCATTTTCATTTTCTTTGTCAAGTTTCATGAAAGTTAGTAAGTGTTTTAAGGGGTGTGTTATAGTTTGATGGCTTATGTTAGCTAATAAATAGCTCAAATATGTCATACTTATGATAAACACATCAATTAAAACACTAATGACCATAAAAGAGAGATCATGATTTCATGTGTTGAACTACACGATCTAGAGAGTGGATTTATTCTCTAAATTGTCATTTAACTCTCATATTTGCATTTCTTTTCTTTTTGTTAGTTCATTTTCTCATTTTCTAGCTTAAACACACTCTCGACTTTGGTATAATTTGTTTGAGTAGGAAATTTAAATCAACAATTCCCTGTGGATCGACCCGTATTCGCCACGCGCTACATTCGTACACCGTGCGCTTGCGGTTATTTTTAATTTAAATTCGTTCGACGGTTTTCTAAACCGATAGAATTTCTATCGATGAACAATTTTTTGGCGCCGTTGCCGGGGAGTTGTTTCGATTTTGATTTTCTATTTTTCGAATTATTTGTTGTTTGATTTTTATGGTGTGTGTGTTGTGCGTTGCATTTTAGTTATAAAAAAATTTGTGTGATTGTTTCTTGCATTTGTTTGTGTGTGTGTGTGTTACATTTGTGGCTTTTCATTTTGCAATTTTCATTTCAAAAAAAAAAAAAAAAAGAAGAAATATTTCATCTCATTTCCATTTCACACATTTACATTTACATTGTCTTTTCTATGTTTGTTTGCAATTTTTCTTATTAAAAAAAATATTGTTGTAGTTCATTCTCACTGTCTTCAAATTTCTATGCACTGCCTTCAAATTCTCACTGTCCACCCTCAATTACAATTCTGTGCAACATCTCTGTTGTATCACCAAACTCAGTGCACACCCCATCACACTTCAACCACCACCACTCCCAACCCCTTTAATAACTGACAGCAATTCAATACAGAGAACAACCACCTGACATTCACTGCAACACAAACATACCACATCAAACTGTCTCTGCCTGAAACCCAAACTCCAAACTGTTAACTGTTTCTGCTCTGCATAATCAAATCCATCCCTACTTGCTTGCCCAACTCACTGCTTTCACATTCACTTGCTGCCACAAACCTATTCTATCCCTTGCTATCACCAACTGTTATTAATCAAACTGCTCCACTCAATTCATCAACGTCCACTCCCTCCGATCATCTCCAAATTCCCCATATCACAGCAGCTCATCCGCCTCACCAGAACTTCACCACGACAAACTGCTGCTGCCACCACTATAAATTCCATTTCAAACAGCAAACTTAACTGCTGTCCTCATCGCGACAGCCTTCAACAACTTCACACATCAAATCTGCATCAACCCATCACTGCATAGCCCCTGCATGTGCATCACCGAAGTGCACACAAACCGGTGCACTTCATCTCCAATTCACTTACAACAACTTCACTTGCCCTTCCCACTGCAAACCAAACAGTCAACTTACTACAACAGGCACTCGACAGCAGCAGGGCACCATTTCCACTCTCGAATTCCAAGCAACCAAACTACTTCTCATTCCCGAAAACTCCACTGTAGTGAACATTCTACAACAAACATATCCACCGTCACTCCACAACTATATCAGCCTACATCATCACCAATACCCTGTACATTTACAAACCATCATCCCTCATTATCATACATAACAATGGCAACCAGTGCCTTCAACCACATCACCATAACATCACCTGACCACCCAGACTTCATACAACATTCACTGCCATTCCTAAAACACTACTGCTGCTACCTCTAGTATCCCCACGCTAACCACCGCAAATTCCCACCTGAAACGACAGTAGCAACTCGCAAGACAGCACCAACAACAAACCCAACCTTGAACCGCCTTCCTCTATAAATTGAATCGCTCGAACTCAACCCGCAACCCAATCCAATCGCCACCACAAATCGCCTGAAACCCAACTGCGATCCCTTGCTGAACCTACGCCATCACAAGACATTCTACGTTCGAACTTGAGATTCGAATTTCTTTTGGAAATTTTTAAACTCTGGGATTTGGGAAGGGAATTCGATTTATTTATGATTTTAAGATACTGAATTTTTTATTTTTTTTGAAATCGATTGTGAATTTGGTCTTAATTCGTCTCTAGTCATTACTGTAGTTTGTTTGCTAAAGTTTGTAAGTGGGCCGGGTATAAAACTTTTGTTAGTGAGTCAGAGTAAACTTCCTTTTTTTTTCTTTTGTTTGTTTGGTTTTGATTTTATTTTATCAAATTGTTTTTAGTCCATTAAAAAAAAGTTTGGTTTCTTTAGTTTAGTTTTGATTTATTCAACAAAAAAAGAATTTTTGTTAGTGTCTTTCCAAATTAAAAAAAAAAGAAAAAGAAAAAACAAAAGGAAAAAGGATTTTCTCTTTCGACTTTGGGTAACAAATAAGAATTTCTAAGTTTTGTTTCTTTCGATTTCGTTTGTTTTAATTTTTCCTTTGTTTTAGTTAGTTCTTTCATTTTTTTTAATTTTTTTTAGGTAAAACCCTACTTTTAAGTTTCCTTTCAAAAAAAAAAGTTGTATATATCTTGCTTTATTTCAGGTTGCCAAAGCAGAATTACAGAAAGAGCAGAAGTGCTTGTTAAATAAATTGCTTGATTTGAAGTACTTGCCGAAAAAAAACTGCTTGCTTGCTTATAAAATTTTATGTTTTAGTTGTCTTGCATTGTTGTTTGCTTGCATTTTAAGAAAAAAAAATTTTAAAAAAATTCAAAATCAAAAGCAAAAAACAAAAACAAAATTTCATTCTAGTTGCATTGTTAATACACGTTTTATTTCAGCTTTGCATTTCATCTTAGAATTTGATTAAATAATAACTCACTTAATTGTATATTGACAGTTGTCTTCTTTGAACAATTTAATTTCTTGGTGTCTAGGCTACGGCAGAGTAATAACCATTTATAAATATTACGGTGATTCGTAAATATTATAGTGGTTGTTCCTCTGATGGTACTTAAACCTTCGGCTGCATTGCTACAGTGATTCGTGGTGCACCGATAAATCCTGTCCGTTACCTGGCTGAGAACTATCTTGTTTATCTAAGACAACGTGTGAATTTACAATTTTGTGTTAACTTAGGATAAATCATTTGTAATTAACCACTGCATTCATTTAGTAGCATTAGTTCATGCATATTTAAAAAAAATTCAAAAATCTGAAACTAAAAAAAAAGTGTAAATATTCCTTTTCCTTTGAAATTTTTAAATCCTTTTTCCTTGAAATTTCAAAAATTAGAAAAACAAAAATCCAAAAAAAAATTATAAAACTTTTTCAAAAACAAAAAAAAAATTAAAAACCAAAAAAGAAAATTAAAAACCAAAAAAAAAAACAATTTCCCTTTTGAAAAAATAAATTCTATTTGTAAATATTTTTCCTTTATAAAGAAAAAAACCAAAAAAAAGAAATTTCTTGAAAATGTCCGAATTTCCATATTCACATAAATTTTACGATAGTTGTGAAAATCAATATAATCCATATAATTTCACTTCAAATTCTTATGGATATTACAACAACAACTATTGTTTAAACAATTTGAGTCTTGAACCACAAAATTTTCAAAACAATGAACCCTCAACTCTTGAAAAATAGCATTTCGTCGTTACTTGAAATCGCTACACAACAAAATCAAGAGATAAATGAGTGGTGCAATTCATATTTGTGCTATAGCTCGAATCAAGGTTTTCAAAATAATCAAAATTTGAATTCACTTCAAAATTCAAATGATTTCGAGTGTAACCCATGCCAATTCAATTTCGAGTTTCAAGATGAATTTCAAAATAAAGACGAAAATGTAAACAAATTTTCAAATAATTTTGGCAATGGGAATAGTTTCAATAATGATACGATCGAAAACTTTGGTTATCAACAAATTCAAAATGAAAGTTTTCAAATTAATAATCATGAATTTGATTTCGTTGACCAAATGGAAAAAGATAACGGGGATTTATTACTTGAGAAATACAAAACTTTTCGTGAAAATCATAATCAAATCCCAACTTTCGAAGAATCAAATCCACCATTTATTGAAATTGGCGATTCTTGTCCTCAGCAAGTACAAATCAAAAGTTTTCAACTTAATAATCACAAATTTGACTTTGTTGAACAAATGAATGAAATGTACAATGATCACATGGATTTGGTGTTCGAAACATATTTGAATCAACGTGATAAACATACTCAAATCCCAACGTGTGACAAGTCAAGCGATAATCCATCTTTTACCCAAATCGACGATTTTCAAATAACAAATTTTGAAATGGAAAATGATGATCTTAACGAAGTTGTTGAAAATTTGGTAATTGAGTTGGATTTCAATTCTATTGAGGGTGAGAAAATCGATTTAAATTTCGATCTTCCTTTTTCTGAAAATTTGAATACAACAACTTTGAATTCTGAACTTGATTTATGTAATAAAGTTGTTGATAATCCAACAAAGGAAGACGAATTTAATGAACACGAATTTTTTGGACTTTTGGACGAAGAGTTGTTAAATTCCGACGGGGAAGATGAAAATCACCATTTTGATTTCGAAATCAATAACTCTGAAAATGTTTTCAATAATAAGCTTGAATTTCAAATTGGTAAAAATAAACTAAACTTCAATCAATTGTTTTATCGACCCCAAAAATCATCAAAAACAAAACAACTCGTATAATTTTTAATAAAAAACATTTGTTTTTCCAAATCAATGTTCAACTTCGAAATCTTATACGGTTTGGTTTTCTGCGCTTGAACTGTGTCTTACATACTTGGTGAGACAAATGAATCGGTTCTTGGAAGACCGGTTCATTTACTCTTTAACGGCATACTTTCTGATGACTTGTAAATAATCATATTTTCATATTTTATTTAAATAAAGGTTAGGTTTTTATATTTTCTCCTTCCACCTGGGTTGACTGTGGGGACACAGTCAAAATCAAGTGGGGGGGGAGACTCATCTTCCTTTTTTTTCATGGTTTATTTTTGCTTTAAAATCAAAAAAAATATTAAAAAAAATCCCAGAAACAAATTTTCTTCTGATTTATTTTTCAAAGAAACACTATAAGGTAAATATAAGGCTTTGGTTTTTAAATTGAATTTTTTGAAAATTTATTGGTCTTAACAAAAATAAAAATGAAGTTTGATTACAAATAATAATGGCTTAACTAGTATATAGGAAGACTCATATGTGTTAATTATGAAGTACATCATAATTGAAAATCTTTGTTTTAAAAAGTAGTTGATTTAAAGTAAAGGATATAACATTTTTTTGCCTTCTAAATTAAATGGTGCTAAGATGATTTTGCAAAACTTTATCTCTCTAAAAAAAATATAAAATAATAATAACATCCAAGTATTCACTCTCATTTAAAAGTCCTCACGGTTATGCATGGGTGAATTACTTGGAATCTTTGATTATGTGCTTTCATACTCATTTAAAAGTCTTCGCGGTTATGCATGTATGGAACACATGTAAAAAAAAGACTTAATAAAAACCACCTACGGTCGATAGGTGTATGCACGAAAGTGTGTACACTCGCCATGCTTTGTACCCCCCTCACATAAGCCCGAAAGGCAGTGCATGGGTGGTATATCTAGCCTCAGTTTACCTAAGCTAGGTGTGTAATTTTTCTTGCAAATAATGAGAGAGCAAGCAATTGAAATCCTAGCACTATTTTTACTTATTTGATTTGATTTATTATTGAAAAGAAATGAAAATACCACTTTGATAAACTTTGATAATCAACTAAGGATCCATTTTATAATTACACTTTGTTATCAACCGAAACAACAAGTTAAACTATTGTCTATTTGTTATGATAACTTGATTTTTGTTGGAAATTTTGACGAGTAAATGACATAAATTTTCTAGATAATAACCAAAACCTATATTTAACTTATTCGTGTCAATTTAAAAATAAATCCTTCAATTGTAAATATTTTCAAAAATTTGCATTCATCTCTTTGTAAATAAATCTTGCATTTTGTAAATATTTTCATCATGCATTTGGATTTTGTGGGTAGTATCCGCTGAAAACCCTCACGAGACAACACTCGTCCTACTGGGGACACCCAGAGGTTTAATGGCTTGTTGCATACGCTCAATGCAATCGTGCTTCCTATGAAAACGGATTTATCTTAGTTTCCCTTTATTCGAGGAAGAATAAAAAGATAAGTATGGGGGTATTTGATGTGCACGTAAATGTGCATATTTTTATCATCATATTTATTATTTTTAAATTAAATAAATGATCTATTGGGTATTTTAACTTGTTTAAACCAAAATTCATATTATTTGAAATTGTCACATATTCATCTTCATCCAAGGGCAAAATGGTCATTTTTGTGCGTATATTAATTTGAGAAAAATTAATTGAAAAAATATATATATTTTTGTAGGAATTTGATCTCAAATAGAAGTGGTTTCATGAAGATATGCATGCACAAAATTAATACAAAGGAATGAAGATGGAAATAATTTAAAGTGAAGAACATGGAGGACCCCACCTACCCACCTACCTTAATGTACAATTTAAAGGCTAATGCACATGCTTTTGGAGTTAATGACTTCATGTACACTTAATGGGGGATTAAGACATGTTAATGATTACTTGGCCTCCACACTTTCTAAGGGGCATTTTGGGCATTCCCCAAAAATATGAATTAGGGTTTCATACATGTATAAATACCCATATGTTTCATGTAATCCCTCTCTCTTCTCTTATCTCTTATCTCTTCTTTAGTTTCTTTTAGGCCTCCTTCTCTTTAGTTTAGATCAAAAATAAAATGAAAGCTCCTCTTTCTCTTTTCATGGCTACTTAGCCATTTTTATTTTATGTAATCTTTTTTATTTTATGCAACTTAATACATGCTCTTTCCTTTTCATGTTCATTTACTTTTATGTTGTAGTGTAGATCTCTTCTCTTTTATGCAAGTTAATTAGTTTATCTTTTCATTTTGCTCTCTTTTTCCTCTTTGTTTTGCTTTCATGTTATTAGCTACATTTGTTAATAAAATGACAAATATGAGAAGCTAAACTCCTTCAATTTAGGGGTAATGAAGCTCTCTAATTAATGTAGCTTTAACATTTTGTCAATTCATGCTCTCTTTTTGTGCTTAATGATGATGATGGAAATGGTTTACTAGTTGTTTGTGCTTTGAATTTTGATAGCCTATATTGTTGACACCAAATAGGCTATGCTTAAACAATCACTAACACTAATTGCCTCTTCATCAAAATATGATTATGGCAAAAGAAAGTGATTTGAAATTAAAATTTGATGGTCTATGTTTCTAATCAATAGTTAATAGGCCATACTTAAAATAGATTTCATTTTCATTTTCTTTGTCAAGTTTCATGAAAAGTAGTAAGTGTTTTAAGGGGTGTGTTATAGTTTGATGGCTTATGTTGGCTAATAAATAGCTCAAATATGTCATACTTATGATAAACACATCAATTAAAACACTAATGACCATAAAAGAGAGATCATGATTTCATGTGTTGAACTACACGATCTAGAGAGTGGATTTATTCTCTAAATTGTCATTTAACTCTCATATTTGCGTTTCTTTTCTTTTTGTTAGTTCATTTTCTCATTTTCTAGCTTAAACACACTCTCGACTTTGGTATAATTTGTTTGAGTAGGAAATTTAAATCAACAATTCCCTGTGGATCGACCCGTATTCGCCACGTGCTACATTCGTACACCGTGCGCTTGCAGTTATTTTTAATTTAAATTCGTTCGACGGTTTTCTAAACCGATAGAATTTCCGTCGACGAACACCTATATCTATCCACAAATAAAATACTCTTTGTGACGAATAAATGCATATGCTCCAAAATATAGCCAAATCTGCACATTGTATATTTGAGTTAATATTATAAAATCTACGCATTACAACATTAGTAAAAAAGATCTTGCATATTCTTGCTTTTAATGTACGCGGTGCACATACATTTTTCCTTCCTTGCACCTCTGAGTAATACAACTATAAATTGCGTATGAATAAGCAGAAGAAATTAAATGGAAATAAAAGAAAGGAAGACTAAAGAAAATGCAGAAAAAAGTAAATTTGTAATTGTAGACGAACCATTGAAGCGAATGCGGTATAAGCTATCCCATCTGGTATGAGCAATTGAACGGAGAGTAGTGGAAGTAAGCGCCTAAATAAAGTATATAAAAATCAATTAGAATGAGGCAGAGGCGAGGAATTGGGAAGATTCTTTAACCTAAAAGAAATGAATTACCACAAATTAACCGTATTTCTTTAGAATTTCGGTTTGAAGCCCTTTATGCTTTAGATCTACTTCCAGAGCGATTGTGAATACCTGATTTGCAGGGTAACGGTGGTACCAGTTTGTGGTCGATGATTGAAGTGTAAGATAGAATTATTTGATATCTAATTTAGGTTAGGGTTTTCATGAGGATCATATTATTTCAGTTGGAAGAAAAGGGAGGAAGAGGAGTTTAGCAACAGTGAGAAAGAAAATTTCATCTGCATAAAAAGATGGAGAGCTCGGTATGAATAAAAAGAATTAAAAACGCGACTTTTAGATTTCACAAATTAGTCAAGAGGCTTGTGCGCTCTTGAAACCAAACTTAGTAATAATATAATAGTATAGATGTAGGCACACACACATGCACGCATGCACACACGTACAAACACACACACACACACACACACACACACACACACACACACACACACATATATCTTTATTGTATTGGGATTTTTCTTAGACCTAGCCGCGCAAAGCAGGTTTTGCCGATTTTTCCAGAATCTGAAGGGCTTTTGAAATCCTATCGGTGACAAGACATTCTCCTTACTTTGTGGTTTTGGGGACGAAATCCTATAAAGAGGTAAGAATGTAACAACTTGTATTTTTAACGATGGGACATTGAAATAATCGATTTAAATATTTAATCGTTAACTAAATGAAGGCTAAAAAATATGATTTTTACGGTCGAATCAGGAATTGATACCACTTTCATTAAGTTCGGATTGATGTTGTAAATTAAAAGGAGTATAAGCTTCGCAATATTTGGAGATCAGGTGATTCGATAGCCGAAATAATCTCGAAATGCGCAAAATTAGCATCCCGGGGCGCAGTCACAGATAGCGATGAGATTTATATTGTTGAATGTGGAAAAATAAGGTGATATATACAGACGAGTTTTTTGACGATTGGACGCACCTATGATCGTGCATGCTAGAAATGTTCGACCATTATTTGAGAAAATAAACAAATGAAATAAAATATTATTGTATATACCATTCAAATCCTTCCCTCTTTTCTTTAATCCATTTCACTATTCTATTCTTGAGAATAAAATCATGGCTTCCTCTTCCTCTTTCATTCATAAAATAAAATCAAGAGATTTGCTCCATAAAAAATCATGAAACTGGATCTTTTGAGATTGCTAGATGAGAGCAACGCGATGACCATTGTGGAATTTTGATCGATTGTGATTGGCGGCATCGACCTCTTCTTGGTGGATCTAAGATTTGGATTTGATGGAGTTTGGGACGCCGATAGGCGAAGCGGAGATCGCCATCGACTTTCTCTTGCCGATATCTACCTTCGCCATGATTTGTAGATGGTTTGATCGTCTATTAGCGATCGTGAGTTAGAGTTCGGTCGATGGAGATGCTGGACAACATGATATGTACCAAAGACACTGAGCTAGGTGATTTTGGCGTGGAGGTGACGAGCATTCGATAAGAAGGACTATGGCACAAATGGCACTCTATTTCATGGAGCATAGCTACATATCACTCTATGATCATGCACATGCGAATGGGTTGAGGATGGTTTGTGTGTATAACCAATAAGAAGAGGAGGATGGATAGAGTAAAGTAAGGTAATTAATTATTTAATTAGTGAATTTCTTATTTAACTGATCTCGAATCCTATTTGATCCATATCTTTTGCATATGAGGTTCATTTTGGATGTGATTTCTTGCATTGCGCTCATAATGGAAAGATCTACATTTTGGTAGTGATTTGAACATCATTTGTTGAAGTGAGTGATATTGTCTCTCACCATACTATGATTGGTTGTATAGTACTAGATCGACGTTCTGGAATGGTTTTTGATTTTGAGGTGTGATTTTATTAAACTTAAACACCTATTAGATTTTTATAAAAGAAAATTAAAATGTTTTAAAATGATTTTATAACGGATATCACATTTTTCCTTTCGACATGTCATTGTTAGTGAATTGTTAAGTTTGAGCTAATTTGATATGATTTCCCCCATTGGTTGATATGGGTGTATTATACATATTGTATGTATGTTGTTTTGGTTGTATGTACGGATGTTGGTTGCATGGTTTCTTGTTTGGTTGCTTGAATGTTTTTGGTTGAAAATTCCGATTAAAGGCGATTGAGTGTTAGGGAATATCTTGAGTGTTGAATTTTCATACATGCAAAAATCCAACAAAAAAGATGAGTTGTAGAGAAGTGTTATGATATGTGCTGACTGATCTAAAGGTGAAAGACAAGGTTTGGATTTCAAGATGGGTGCGGGATGTTTCCATTCGGTTTGTAATTATCTGTTTTGGTTAATTATACTACCAAAGTGGTTGGTATTGACCACCGTAGAGTGTTCAATGTCCATCACTATTGTTGATTGGCAATTTGGCTGATCTTTTGCTTAGACGTTGAGGGAATTTTGTGGTGCATGATGTGATGGTTTGTTCCTGCGACCGACTTAGAGTCTTGATGTTGTTTCTTTATGGTGAGCAATTTAGATGGTGAGGCGATGATGTGATGCTTCAACATGGGAGCTGGTACGGTGGATTATGACTCGATGGTGTATGGAGTAGGTTCTGAGATTTATATTTTCATGACCCTATAGATCGTGCCGGAGGTGTTGGCTCATTTGCATTAAGGATGGATGGCGATGTAACAACATGATGAAAAGCCTTGTATCTTCGGTTTAAGAGTCATGGTGGGAGTGGGTATCAATGATTAGAGACTCTATTGTGACTCAAGTATGGAGTAGGTACCAAAGAGGCTCGTGGTGGGAGACATGGAATGGAGGAACATAGCGAGTTCCTGGATAGTGGAAATTAGATTGAGCGAGTAGGGCTCAGATCCGGATTGAGTGAGTAGGTCTTGGATCAATGTGAATATGCTAAGTGATCGTTGATAACTCGAAGTGTTTTCAGTTGTACTTGAAGAAGGTGTACAATATAGTGGGGCGTCCATGGATTAGTAGCTAGGATTCGTATACCCTGGACTTGTGGCTTTAGGTCTAGTGTCTAGCTTTGGGCTATGAGACACGTATCGAGCTTTAAGCTGCATGATACGAGTATACAGCAAAAACCAAGGTTTTTCGCTAGTCCATGGTCGTATGGAGGCCATACGAGTTATCATATATCTAGAGCACAATGGTTGATAGTTAGTATTGTTTGATGGATGCTATGTTTGTTATGGTTGCTTCACTAGCCACTTGTCACCCTAGGGATGTCACACGAGGTATGTTTGTGCGTAGGGATACCTAGACACCACGACTTTATTTAGTATGGAGTAAGTATTGTAGACGGAGATACCTAGGCACCTTGACAATTTACTGAGTATGGAATACCCCTTTTATGATGTTGTAGAGTATCTTCTTTCGATGTTATGTGTTGGCTCTTTTGTTTCAGGGGACAAGTCCGGTATGATTCATATACCCTCTGTTTCGTATACTATATCACTTTTATAGTATCTTGAGATTTTTTATCACTCAGACCAGGCTATTGTTTGACCTGAGGTTTTATGCTTTGCTTCTTATTATCTCGGGTACTCTTAAATGAGTATGTTTTAGAGTAGGTGTGGATGATATATGGAATTCTGCAAATGGATTAGAGGAGGTGACATTTACTAATACTTATCTTTGAGTTTGTTATTGTATATTCTGCTGTGTGACACTGTGGAGCCTTGGCAGTGTTGACTTACTATTATTAGAGACAGTTGCTCAGTTGAGTTTATTTATCAGTTGTATAAACTATGTTACTTTGTTGTATAACTTTATGGATTTACACTCTCATGATTTATTCATATTGTTATTGCTGTCTCCACTATTTTATAACTGTGTTGATTATTATATTTTATCTAAAGCTATATGAGATATACAATCAATCATGTAATTATTTGATGTTTCTTTTTCTTCCTTTCCGTTCTCTTCTCTTCTATTTCTCTTCCTTACTTTTTTCTCTTTCCTTTCACAACCATTCTACATCATAGTTGTAGGGCAGTCGTTACATAGGCTAAACTCGACACCTCTTGTAGCAGGTAAATTCTTCTACCAGAGAAAACCTTGTATGAGTCACTTTAGTCGTGAAGCTAAGGTAAAGAGATCGAGAATATTACCATTCTAACTTGATGTACAAGCTTTCAAGTTGAGTGGGTTCGGTCGATGAAGTGTGACTTGGATTTATATCCAGGTAGGGTTTGGTGGATGCTCAATAATGAGCAAAGACTGGGAAGATGACTTATAGGCGTTTGTCTAGTGTCGTTAATGTTCATTGTTTTCTTTTATGTCAGTAAACCTCAGGTGATGAGAAAAATTCCATGTGCCGAAAGGGACATTTTCTAAAGATTAGCCCATTCACGTGCCAACTCTTAACCTATAGTTTGAGCGTAGAGTTTTTGGTGATTCGCACCAGTTAGGAAAGGTTTTTTCACTTGATTCTGACAGATAAGCACTTGAGTCAGATTCTTAGGATGACCGAGATATTTTCAAAACACGGCCTTACTCATACGAGGAGATTTCAGTAGTTGGATCAAGGAACTGGATTAGAGTTCGCACGATGGAGTCAGATGACCAACCCTAATTTAACATAAAAATCTTATGAGCAAATGAAGACACGGGATGGGCATCGTGTCATTTGGAATGATCTTTAGTTCTTATAAAATTTTAGTTTAGTATAATTATCACTGCATGAGATATTTTGGGGAAGGATTTCTTGACTAGTTTTGTGGTGATTTTGGATAATTTTCTAAATGATGGGATGATACTTTCCTAGACGAGCGCGGTAATGCACTTAGTATGTTATCCTTATTAGCATTGTGCGGTCGAGGTGGGTTTGAACCTGAGTAAACCCAGGCAATTGTAAATATTCATGTAATGATGATTTAATTAGTATAATTTTTCTTATAGAGAATGAATTCTTTTTGTAAGAAAAGGGAAGTTGAGTCATTGGTTGCTGGATTTATTCAAGAGTTTTGAGACTTGAT
Organism: Allium cepa; assembly: GCA_030765085.1. Classification (NCBI taxonomy): domain Eukaryota; kingdom Viridiplantae; phylum Streptophyta; class Magnoliopsida; order Asparagales; family Amaryllidaceae; genus Allium; species Allium cepa. Next base: position 680,516,719 of record CM060938.1, read on the forward strand.
GATCCTGGATATCGTATGGATTTTCCCTTCTCGTAGTGTGAGGTGTAATAGTCATTTGTGTATTATATTCATGAAAGTAATTACACCACTAGGTGTTTATTCCTTTTAAATGATGGACAGTCTCATTGGATTTTATGGTTTGATATGCACGTCTGACTCTTGATTGGTTACCTTGCATGTTGGTACAGACTCTTTTTTAATATTTTATTTTTATTGTTTATTGCTTGTTATTATTTGTTGCTTTTTATTGTTTGTTGTTTTTTATTATTTTTTGCTTATTGTTATATGTTGGCATAGGCTCTTTTTTAATATTTTATTTTTGTTGTTCGTTGCTTGTTATTATTTGTTGCTTTTTATTGTTTGTTGTTTTTTATTATTTTTTGCTTGTTACTGTTTGTTGCTTGTTATTATTTATTGCGTGCTATTGCTTGTTGTTTTTTGCTTGTTATTATTTGTTGTTTATTATTGTTTGTTGTCTGCTGTTGTTTGTTGCTTGTTATTGTTTGTTGCTTGTTATTGTTAGTTGCTTGTTGTTGTTGATTTTTGTTGATTGCTTACTTTCATGTTTACTAATTTGGATAATAGTTTTTACTGCTTACCTCAAGTGTTTGATTACTTGTATGTAGTTATAATTTCATAATTAAGGTTCGGAGAGCGATAACTATCTAGGGTAGATTGCATATCTGTAGGATCTAGATTTACCCTAGAGGGGGGGGGGGTGAATAGGGTTATAGCAAATTTTCTCGATTTAAAACATAGAAACAAACTGCAAAAATAAATATGCTGAAAAGTAAATCACACACAAAATTTACCCAGCTTCGGCAACCCCTGCCTACTGCTGCATTCCCGGATTTCTATTAGAATTAAACAGTATCACGCTTACAAACACTCTACTAGACTAGCAAACATTTGCTCCCGCTCACAAACACTCTACTAGACTCGCAAACATTTGCTCCCGCTCACAAACACTCTACTAGACTCGCAAACATTTGCTCCCGCTCACAAACACTCTACTAGACTCGCACACCCTGCTCCCGCCTATAGAGTTTCGTTTACTCGCAAACTCTGCTCCCGCATATAGAACTTTGATTACTAGCAAACTCTGCTCCCGCCTATAGAGCTTTGCTTACTCGCAAACTCTGCTCCCGCCTATAGAGCTCTGCAAACTCGCACACCCTGCTCACTGAACTAATTCTAACTAGACAATCTGACACGACCTAATCCCTAGGTGGTGATTTACAAATTCTTTGATTCGAAAAATAAAAACAACAATTAAAAGACAATAAAACCCTATATTAAAAATAAAGGCCTAAACAAAATTAATCCCCTTTTTCCTTTTAGAAAGGCCGCCCCCTTTTATATCTTCGTTCACTCTTGCCCGTTCCTTTTTGCCTCGTTCCTTTGTGAAAATGGTGGCTCTGCAAATTAGGGCTTCGTTCCTCTTTGAGATAGTGGCGGATCTGTTCGATCTTAGGGCTTTGTTTCTTTGCGAAATTTAGGGCTTATGCAAATTGAAGTTCGCCGCTTGATATAGTTTGATAGTAGACTTCGATGCTCTTTGATTTGCTCTCGGCTCTTCAATTTGGATCGAGTTCGGTCTGCGTTTTCGGTATGTACTTTACTCCTTTTGCTTTTCTGGTTTTGCCTTGCTCAAACTCGATGATGATGCCGATGATGTGAATTTGATTATATAGGGTTTGTAACCCTAGATTTGCGTCGTATATTCTCTGTTTGAATTTGTCAACTGATATTGCTTTGATCGTTGGTTTTCGTATGGATGTTTATGATTTCACTGACTTATTCATATGCGCATATTTTTGTTGCTTGAATCCCACGGCATTGATTTCAACTCCTTGGTCATCACGTTGTTGACTACGGCTTTGACTTGATCGGCTTCTTGATTGCTACTGCTTCGGCCTTGACTTGTTCATCTTGAAATTGTTTTGATTTCTAGATAAAGTCACGGCTTTGACTTTCTCAAAGATGCGTACTTGAACTTTTATCACTTGACTTCTGTATATTTTCACGATTTCGACACTTCTTGGTTTTGATTCATTTCGTGACGATGTTGATTTCATGGTTCACCTAGCTTTGTTCACTGTGTACTGCTTGTTTATGTATGTTTGCATCGACTTTGTTGTTGTTTGGATCATTATGCTTCGAATTTTGTAGTTGGTTCATTATGCAGTCTGCATTGAACTTTGAGTTGTAGTCTCGAGCTCTGTCCTCATGTAGCTTGCTATGTGCATTCATGTGCTTGCTGCTATGTTGGTGGCAATCTTGTGTAAGTGCTTGCGTCATCACTTGTTTGCGGTGACATTGTAGTTTGCATTGAGCATTTTGTATGCTTTTAACTTTGGTTTTACAATGCTTCATCATATTGCATACACTCCATAATATTGTTGATACTTGGTTCAATCTAGTCTGGTTGAAGTTATTTTGAGCGTTGGTCAATACTTGAATTTGTAGTATGTTGTCACTGAGTTTGACTGCATGTTCATTGGTACTGCTTCATCAGTTCATATTGAGCTGTTTCCTGTCATGTTCACTTGCATACTCGAGTTTGTAATCTCTGATTCATAGTGTATATGTTGGCTGCAGTGTTGTGTTTGTTCCCTGCATGTAGTCAGTCGTAACTGTGTTGGACTTTATTCTGGTTAGCACTTGCATCACCACTGTAACACATGTTCATCAATGCATGCTGTGTACTTCATTCAGTGTTCATGCATGTTCTCTGTTCATTGCTTTTGATGTCCATGTTACAACTGGTTTGGTCGAGACTTGTTGTTTGTTTGCACTGGACCTGATCTGCATACATGATTGTTGCAGTCAATTTTGCTGTTGGCCTTCGTTGCATTCATGTCATGTTGCCTTGTGTTGAATCCAGTACCAAAACTCGGGTTTGATCTTGTGCTCGTGTCGTAATTTTGAATATACTGCACGTGAGTTGAACCCGGCTTTTCATTTGGGTTTGACATGTGCTCACCTATCCCTGTAAATTAATCAAGTGTATATATCGACGTGCACGGCCTTGTGGCATGTACAGTGATACACTGTGCAAGTCACACGTTCGTGTGTGATGAATTCAAATTTAAACGATGACTAACAACCCAAATAACTGAGGCAAATTGTATTTTCAAAAGTCATGTTTCATTTTATATTGCAAAAATATTTCTTTTTCAATTTTACTGCGTTAATTTATATTTTTGCAGATCTCTCAGATGCTGGATTCAAACTGGAATGCAGTTGAAGATAGAATACGAGTGTGAGTGATATGTAGTGAGGTTCTGAATGTAAATTGAATTTGTATAGTTATAGTGAGAGCTTGAAATTGTACTGTTCAAAATTGTAATAAATATTTGTTTGAATAAAATATTCGTTTGAATTCAAAATCTGTTAAATATTTATTTAAACTGTGAAAAATAAAATAGTATATTAACAAATACATTTAAATGAATGTATATATGTTTATTATCATCAAACAAAAATCATATAAGCGCAAAGCGCATATTCAACAATCTCCCCCTTTTGATGATAACAAACATATATTTAAGATTTTGAATGTATTAAATGTATTTGATCGATGATATGCTCTAATCGCTCCCCATATTTAAATGCTTCCTCTCTACATGATGCTCCCCCTACATATATGCATACAAATGGAAATATATAAACGAGCTTAGATGCAAATGGAAAATTATTTGACCTTTGCTTGATTCTTTTTGACAAAATCTTAACTTTTCTCTCCCCCTTTTGTTATCAGCAAAAGAATAACAGTGTTATAAAAATAGGGACGAAGTGACAGACATGAATCAAACATTTAACTCAATTGAATATAAATAACAAATTTCAATAAAACTCAAACAAAAATCATAATTGCCCTTGTCAGACGCATATTCCACTTTCAGAAGTGATGGGGATAAAATCATCAAAAAACCATACAGTTCTGTCTATTTGTGGTATATTTATTTCAGGAAATTTGAATATCAACTAACCATGCATAACTGTTAGGACTTTTAAACGAGATTAGTAGTATTCCAATTTAATTTTAAAAAAAAATTAAAGTATTACCGTGAGGACTTTTAAATGGGATTAGAATCAACTTGTCTATTAAATCAATTAATTTTGATATGCGTTCCATACTTGCATAACCGTGAGGACTTTTAAATGAGCATGGAAGCACATAATCAAAAATCCAAATAATTCACCCATGCATAACCGTGAGGACTTTAAATGAGAGTGACTACTTTGGATATTTATTTTTATTGCTAAATATAATAAATTGAAGCACAAATAATTTCCTTCACAAATTTAAAGATATTGAAGAACGAATGATTTCCTTTGTGTACTACCACAAATTTACATACTATATGTAATTTTGATGAGTGATGGTCGATAGAAAGATGATAGAAATAGAAATGGTCATGGAATTTTTACCCAACAAAAAGTTTTTATAACTCTTGTTATGAAATTCTAAAGAAATTTTCTAATTATACTTTCTCGAGTTATAATATATGATAAATATCAACACTCATCACTTTTTCAGTCACTATTCATCTTTTCGATAATCAAAGGGAGTTAGATTAGTCAAAATAGTCATTTAAAATCAAATTCAAAAATTATAAAATCAATTTTTCAAAAATGACTAATCTGTAAATATGGTCAAACATGATTTTCTCGAGGGGGTTTTATAAGAAAATTTTCTGCTATTTGAAAATTATTTCAAGTGAAAAAATATGCAGATATTTTCTTTGAAAAACGATGCAGCAAATGAATGTTTCAAAAAATTAATCACGTTCCACTAGTAATTTTTCTACCAACTATATTACCAGTGTAATCTGCATCTGAATTTAAATTTCACTCAATATTCACTCGTTGGATGTCAAAGACCAGATTGTCAAATTTCAACAAATTATCTCAAGATTGTTTTCAACAATTTTTAAATGAAATTTTCTTGGATTTGAATTGAGACCGTGTTAACAATCAAACAAATATCATAGTGTCAGTTTCAAAAATAGTTATTTTCATTAGTAATCAACAGTCAATCAAAAACAATTTCTTGAAGTTTCAACAATTTCTTAAAATCCTTTTTAACAGCTATCACATGAAAATTGAAATCGTGCAAATTTACAAGCAGTGACCAAAATGTCAAAACAAATATATCTACGTGTAGCATGAGTAACCATCATTTGACCGAACAAATTTATATGGATTAGTTCAAGGTTGAAAATCTGATTGGTCATCATTTAAGCACAAAACAAGGTCATAAATAAGAACAAATCATGTAGGATCATATCAAGTAAGTCCGAATCAGTCAACCATCATAATTACTCCAAGTAATTCTATTTAAGATGATTGGTCAATATTTTGAAAAAGTCATAGAATCAAAATCATCATCTTTTGTTCATCTCAATATTGGCTGATTTAATTCAGATTATGGTGCAGATTATTACATTTAATATATCGTTCAAAACATATTTACCTGTTTTACCTTTACGATAATTTTTCGTCGTTGTCCATTGTGATTCTGTCACCTTTATACTAGGTTAAGGAACTTTGCTTTGTCGCCCGTTGTGTTTCTGGAACAGCCAAAATCCAGAGAACACTGTTGTTGTTCCTTAGCCTGCCACCACACTTACACGATGAAAGATTTTTGTGACCTATTTGTTTTTATAGGTCCATGGTTGTTAGTGGCAAAAATTTTCGAAAAATAATTTTGTGGAGACCCAAAACTATTTATAATTGTTCCCTTTGGCACCCAAATTTGTTTAACTTTCAAAGATTTTATATTTGTGCCTTTTGGAACCCAATTTGGTATAGTTTTCACGTGTTTGGGTCTATACCAACAATTATTTTGATTATGTCCAAATTTTCCCCCAAATTGTGCCTATTAAGTTGACTTGATTAAATTTTGTGTTCTTGTTCCTATGACTATAATTTTCAACATGATGTCCAGTTATTTCAGATCGAGCAAAGACACTTTTACCTTTCGCATTATCATCATCTTGTGATTTCCCAAAACCTAGTACTTTTCTGTTGTTAGCAAAAATTTGATTTCCCAATAACATTTTGAAAGATTTTTCTCCTTTTGAAAAGTTATTCAGAGATTTCTCAAGATTTTGGACTTTGGTTTTTAATGTTGTGTTTTCAGTTACAAGTGAGGTGCATCTATTTATAAAATCCTTTTTCCTAGTGTCAATGTTTTCCTTAAGACTCAAGTTTTCTTTTTCGAGATTCTTAGAGTTATTCTTAAGTCTTGTCAATTCTGAATCTAAAATTTTACATTGGTTACACTCTAGGTTTTGAATATTTTCAAGTTCAGTTTCTAACCTAGAATTTTCATGGGCGAGTTTCCTCCTTTCAGATTTCAGTTTTTCAATTTTTTATTCAAGACTATCAATTGTTTTAGTAAGATCTAAGCACATAAAAACAAGATCTCTATAGGAATACTCACCTGCCTCACTAGATTCCTCGGAGGTTGCTTCTGATTCTGATTTTGCCATACAACACAATTTAGCCTCCTCTGAGCTGCTATCCGAAACTTCCTCTCCTTCTTCATCATCCCAAGTTGCTGCAAAAGCCTTCTTTTTCTTTTTCTTTCCTTTGTTGTATTTGAGAAGTAGGCATTCTGGTTTGATGTGGCCAGGCTTGTTGCAGTTATAACACGTCAGTTCATTATCGGAATTTCAGAATCTTTAGACCTATTGCCCTTTGTTTTCTTCTTGTGTGGCTTGAATCTTGATGAGTTTCTAAGTTTATTGACAGCCATTGCAAGCTCTTCAATTGGATCTATTTCATCTTCATCGCTCTCTTGTTTACTCTTTAAGGCAATCGTCTTCTTCCTCGGTTCGGAGTTGTTGCGTTCCTCCTTTCCTTTTAGCTTAAGCTCATATGTCATCAAGTTACCAATCAACTCCTCCATGCTTAGCTTACTCAGATCTTTCGATTCTTGTATTGCCGTGACTTTTGCCTCAAAGTTCATCGGTAGGACTCGTAGTATCTTCCTCACAAGCTCTACCTCAGTGAATACTTTCCCAAGCGCTCTAGCGTTATATACCAAGGTTGAAAAGCGTCCAAACATATCCTTTATGCTCTCGCCTTTGTCCATCACAAAGTTTTCGTATTCATTGCTGAATAGGGTTAGACGAGACTCCTTGACTTGGGAAGTTCCTTCGTGTGTCACCTCCAAAGTGTGCCAAATTTCCTGTGCTGTTGTACAATGAGAAATTCTATTAAATTCATTTTTATCAAGAGCACATATCAAAGCATTCATGGCTTTAGCATTTGTCGTTTTCAATCTCTTATCGTTAGCATCCCACCTATCCTTAGGTTTAGGAATCTCAGTATCACCAACGATTATAGTGGGAGGTTTATAGCCAGTTTCAATAATATCCCAAACATCATAATCAACAAAACTAAGATAGATGCCCATCCTAACTTTCCAATAAGCATAATCGTTCTCGTTGAACATGGGTGGCCTAGCAATAGATTGCCCCTCAGAAGAAGCATTATTCGGTGAATTCATGACTCTAGAGTTAAAAACAAAATACCGGGCTCTGATACCACTTGTAGGATCTAGATTAACCCTAGAGGGGGGGTGAATAGGGTTATAAAAAATTTTCTCGATTTAAAACACAGAAACAAACTGCAGAAATAAATATAATGAAAAGTAAATCACACACAAAATTTACCCAGCTTCGGCAACCCCTGCCTACTGCCGCATTCCCAGATTTCTATTAGAATTAAACAGTATCACGCTTACAAACACTCTGCTAGACTCGCAAACATTTGCTCCCGCTCACAAATACTCTACTAGACTCGCAAACATTTTCTCCCGCTCACAAACATTCTACTAGACTCGCAAACATTTGCTCCCGCTCATAAACACTCTACTAGACTCGCACACCTTGCTCCCGTCTATAGAGTTTCGTTTACTCGCAAACTCTGCTCCCGCCTATAGAACTTTGATTACTCGCAAACTCTGCTCCCGCCTATAGAGCTTTGCTTACTCGCAAACTCTGCTCCCGCCTATAGAGCTCTGCAAACTCGCACACCCTGCTCACTGAACTAATTCTAACTAGACAATCTGACACGACCTAATCCCTAGGTGGTGATTTACAAATTCTTTGATTCGAAAAATAAAAACAACAATTAAAAGACAATAAAACCCTATATTAAAAATAAAGGCCTAAACAAAATTAATCCCCTTTTTCCTTTTAGAAAGGCTGCCCCCTTTTATATCTTCGTTCACTCTTGCCCGTTCCTTTTTGCCTCGTTCCTTTGTGAAAATGGTGGCTCTGCAAATTAGGGCTTCGTTCCTCTTTGAGATAGTGGCGGATCTGTTCGATCTTAGGGCTTTGTTTCTTTGCGAAATTTAGGGCTTATGCAAATTGAAGTTCGCCGCTTGATATAGTTTGATAGTAGACTTCGATGCTCTTTGATTTGCTCTCGGCTCTTCAATTTGGATCGAGTTCGTTCTGCATTTTCGGTATGTACTTTACTCCTTTTGCTTTTCTGGTTTTGCCTTGCTCGAACTCGAAGATGATGCCGATGATGTGAATTTGATTGTATAGGGTTTGTAACCCTAGATTTGCGTCGTATATTCTCTGTTTGAATTTGTCAACTGATATTGCTTTGATCGTTGATTTTCGTATGTATGTTTATGATTTCACTGACTTATTCATATGCGTATATTTTTTGTTGCTTGAATCCCACGGCATTGATTTCAACTCCTTGGTCATCACGTTGTTGACTACGGCTTTGACTTGGTCGGCTTCTTGATTGCTACTGCTTCGGCCTTGACTTGTTCATCTTGAAATTGTTTTGATTTCTGGATAAAGTCATGGCTTTGACTTTCTCAAAGATGCGTACTTGAACTTTTATCACTTGACTTCTGTATATTTTCACGATTTCGACACTTCTTGGTTTTGATTCATTTTTTGATGATGTTGATTTCATGGTTCACCTAGCTTTGTTCACTGTGTACTGCCTGTTTATGTATGTTTGCAACGACTTTGTTGTTGTTTGGATCATTATGCTTCGAATTTTGTAGTTAGTTCATTATGCAGTCTGCATTGAACTTTGAGTTGTAGTCTCGAGCTCTGTCTTCGTGTAGCATGCTATGTGCATTCATGTGCTTGCTGCTATGTTGGTGGCAATCTTGTGTAAGTGCTTGTGTCATCACTTGTTTGCGGTGACATTGTAGTTTGCATTGAGCATTTTGTATGCTTGTAACTTTGGTTTTACACTGCTTCATCATGTTGCATACACTCCATAATATTGTTGATACTTGGTTCAATCTAGTCTGGTTGAAGTTATTTTGAGCGTTGGTCATTAGTTGAAGTTGTAGTATGTTGTCACTGAGTTTGACTGCATGTTCATTGTTACTGCTTCATCAGTTCATATTGAGTTGTTTCCTGTCATGTTCACTTGCACACTCGAGTTTGTAATCTCTGATTCATAGTGTATATGTTGGCTGCAGTGTTGTGTTTGTTCTCCTGCATGTAGTCAGTTGTAACTGTGTTGGACTTTATTCTGGTTAGCACTTGCATCACCACTGTAACACATGTTCATCAATGCATGCTGTGTACTTCATTCAGTGTTCATGCATGTTCTCTATTCATTGCTTTTGATGTCCATGTTACAACTGGTTTGGTCGAGACTTGTTGTTTGTTTGCACTGGACCTTATCTGCATACATGATTGTTGCAGTCCATTTTGCTGTTGGCCTTCGTTGCATTCATGTCATGTTGCCTTGTGTTAAATCCAGTACCAAAACTCGGGTTTGATCTTGTGCTCGTGTCGTAATTTTGAATATACTGCACGTGAGTTGATCCCGGCTTTTCATTTGGGTTTGACCTGTGCTCACCTGTCCCTGTAAATTAATTAAGTGTATATATCGACGTGCACGGCCTTGTGGCATGTACAGTGATACACTGTGCATGTCACACGTTCGTGTGTGATGAATTCAAATTTAAACGATGACGAACAACCCAAATAACTGAGGCAAATTGTATTTTCAAAAGTCATGTTTCATTTTATATTGCAAAAATATTTCTTTTTCAATTTTACTGCGTTAATTTATATTTTTGCAAATCTCTCAGATGCTGGATTCAAACTGGAATGCAGTTGAAGATAGAATACGAGTGTGAGTGATATGTAGTGAGGTTCTGAATGTAAATTGAATTTGTATAGTTATAGTGAGAGCTTGAAATTGTACTGTTCAAAATTGTAATAAATATTTGTTTGAATAAAATATTCGTTTGAATTCAAAATCTGTGTTATTTATTTTATTCAGCAAATATTTATTTAAACTGTGAAAAATAAAATAGTATATTAACAAATACATTTAAATGAATGTATATATGTTTTTTATCATCAAACAAAAATCATATAAGCGCAAAGCGCATATTCAACAATCTCCCCCTTTTGATGATAACAAACATATATTTAAGATTTTGAATGTATTAAATGTATTTGATCGACGATATGCTCTAATCGCTCCCCATATTTAAATGCTTCCTCTCTACATGATGCTCCCCCTACATATATGCATACAAATAGAAATATATAAACGAGCTTAGATGCAAATGGAAAATTATTTGACCTTTGCTTGATTCTGTTTGACAAAATCTTAACTTTTCTCTCCCCCGTTTGTTATCAGCAAAAGAATAACAGTGTTATAAAAATAGGGACGAAGTGACAGACATGAATCAAACATTTAACTCAATTGAATATAAATAACAAATTTCAATAAAACTCAAACAAAAATCATAATTGCCCTTGTCAGACGCATATTCCACTTTCAGAAGTGATGGGGATAAAATCATCAAAAAACCATACAGTTCTGTCTATTTGTGGTATATTTATTTCAGGAAATTTGAATATCTACTAACCATGCATAACCGTTAGGACTTTTAAATGAGATTAGTAGTATTCCAATTTAATTTTTTTTTAAATTCAAGTATCTTCTAACCACGCATAACCGTGAGGACTTTTAAATGGGATTAGAATCAACTTGTCTATTAAATCAATTAATTTTGATATGTGTTCCATACAGGCATAACCGTGAGGACTTTTAAATGAGCATGGAAGCACATAATCAAAAATCCAAGTATTTCACCCATGCATAACCGTGAGGACTTTTAAATGAGAGTGAATACTTTGGATATTTATTTCTATTGCTAAATATAATAAATTGAAGCACAAATAATTTCCTTCACAAATTTAAAGATATTGAAAAACGAATGATTTCCTTTGTGAACTACCACAAATTTACATACTATATGTAATTTTGATGAGCGATGGTCGATAGAAAGATGATAGAAATAGAAATGGTCATGGAATTTTTACCCAACAAAAAGTTTTTATAACTCTTATTATGAAATTCTAAAGAAATTTTCTAATTATACTTTCTCGAGTTATAATATATGATAAATATCAACACTCGTCACTTTTTCAATCACTATTCATCTTTTCGATAATCAAAGGGAGTTAGATTAGTCAAAATAGTCATTTAAAATCAAATTCAAAATTATAAAATCAATTGTTCAAAAATGACTAATCTGTAAATATGGTCAAACATGATTTTCTCGAGGGGGTTTTATAAGAAAATTTTCTGCTATTTGAAAATTATTTCAAGTGAAAAATTTTGCAGATATTTTCTTTGAAAAACGATGCAGCAAATGAATGTTTCAAAAAATTAATCACGTTCCACTAGTAATTTTTCTACCAACTATATTACCAGTGTAATCTGCATCTGAATTTAAATTTCACTCTATATTCACTCGTTGGATGTCAAAGACCAGATTGTGAAATTTCAACAAATTATCTCAAGATTGTTTTCAACAATTTTTAAATGAAATTTTCTTGGATTTGAATTGAGACCGTGTTAACAATCAAACAAATATCATAGTGTCAGTTTCAAAAACAGTTATTTTCATGAGTAATCAACAGTCAATCAAAAACAATTTCTTGAAGTTTCAATAATTTCTTAAAATCCTTTTTAACAGCTTTCACATGAAAATTGAAATCGTGCAAATTTACAAGCAGTGACCAAAATGTCAAAACAAATATATCTACGTGTAGCATGAGTAACCATCATTTGACCGAACAAATTTATATGGATTAGTTCAAGGTTGAAAATCTGATTGGTCATCATTTAAGCACAAAACAAGGTCATAAATAAGAAAAAGTCATGTAGGATCATATCAAGTAAGTCCGAATCAGTCAACCATCATAATTACTCCAAGTAATTCTATTTAAAGATGATTGGTCAATATTTTGAAAAAGTCATAGAATCAAAATCATCATCTTTTGTTCATCTCAATATTGACTGATTTAATTCAGATTATGGTGCAGATTATCACATTTAATATATCGTTCAAAACATATTTACCTGTTTTACCTTTACAATAATTTTTCGTCGTTGTCCATTGTGATTCTGTCACCTTTATACTAGGCTAAGGAACTTTGCTTTGTCGCCCGTTGTGTTTCTGGAACAGCCAAAATCCAGAGAACACTGTTATTGTTCCTTAGCCTGCCACCACACCTACACGATGAAAGATTTTTGTGATCTATTTGTTTTTATAGGTCCATGGTTGTTAGTGGCAAAAATTTTTGAAAAATAATTTTTTGGAGACCCAAAACTATTTATAATTGTTCCCTTTGACACCCAAATTTGTTTAACTTTCAAAGATTTTATATTTGTGCCTTTTGGAACCCAATTTGGTATAGTTTTCACGTGTTTGGGTCTATACCAACAATTATTTTGATTATGTCCAAATTTTCCACAAATTGTGCATATTAAGTTGACTTGATTAAATTTTGTGTTCTTGTTCCTATGACTATAATTTTCAACATGATGTCCAGTTATTTTAGATCGAGCAAAGACACTCTTACCTTTCGCATTATCATCATCTTGTGATTTCCAAAAACCCAGTCCTTTTCTGTTGTTAGCAAAAATTTGATTTCCCAATAACATTTTGAACGATTTTTCTCCTTTTGAAAAGTTATTCAGAGATTTCTCAAGATTTTGGACTTTGGTTTTTAATGTTGTGTTTTCAGTTACAAGTGAGGTGCATCTATTTATAAAATCCTTTTTCCTAGTGTCAATTTTTTCCTTAAGACTCAAGTTTTCTTTTTCGAGATTCTCAGAGTTATTCTTAAGTCTTGTCAATTCTGAATCTAAAATTTTACATTGGTTACACTCTAGGTTTTGAATATTTTCAAGTTCAGTTTCTAACCTAGAATTTTCATGGGCGAGTTTCCTCCTTTCAGATTTCAGTTTTTCAATTTTTTATTCAAGACTATCAATTGTTTTAGTAAGATCTAAGCACATAAAAACAAGATCTCTATAGGAATACTCACCTGCCTCACTAGATTCCTCGGAGGTTGCTTCTAATTCTGATTTTGCCATACAACACAATTTAGCCTCCTCTAAGCTGCTATCCGAAACTTCCTCTCCTTCTTCATCATCCCAAGTTGCTGCAAAAACCTTCTTTTTCTTTTTCTTTTTCTTTCCTTTGTTGTATTTGAGAAGTAGGCATTCTGGTTTGATGTCCAGGCTTGTTGCAGTTATAACACGTCAGTTCATTATCGGAATTTTCAGAATCTTTAGACCTATTGCCCTTTGTTTTCTTCTTGTGTGGCTTGAATCTTGATGAGTTTCTAAGTTTATTGACAGCCATTGCAAGCTCTTCAATTGGATCTATTTCATCTTCATCGCTCTCTTGTTTGCTCTTTAAGGCAATCGTCTTCTTCCTCGGTTCGGAGTTGTTGCGTTCCTCCTTTGCTTTTAGCTCAAGCTCATATGTCATCAAGTTACCAATCAACTCCTCCATGCTTAGCTCACTCAGATCTTTCGATTCTTGTATTGCCGTGACTTTTGCCTCAAAGTTCATCGGTAGGACTCGTAGTATCTTCCTCACAAGATCTACCTCAGTGAATACTTTCCCAAGCGCTCTAGCGTTATATACCAAGGTTGAAAAGCGTCCAAACATATCCTTTATGCTCTCGCCTTTGTCCATCACAAAGTTTTCGTATTCATTGCTGAATAGGGCTAGACGAGACTCCTTGACTTGGGAAGTTCCTTCGTGTGTCACCTCCAAAGTGTGCCAAATTTCCTGTGCTGTTGTACAATGAGAAATTCTATTAAATTCATTTTTATCAAGAGCACATATCAAAGCATTCATGGCTTTAGCATTTGTCGTTTTCAATCTCTTATCGTTAGCATCCCACCTATCCTTAGGTTTAGGAATCTCAGTATCACCAACGATTATAGTGGGAGGTTTATAGCCAGTTTCAATAATATCCCAAACATCATAATCAACAAAACTAAGATAGATGCCCATCCTAACTTTCCAATAAGCATAATCGTTCTCGTTGAACATGGGTGGCCTAGCAATAGATTGCCCCTCAGAAGAAGCATTATTCGGTGAATTCATGACTCTAGAGTTAAAAACAAAATACCGGGCTCTGATACCACTTGTAGGATCTAGATTAACCCTAGAGGGGGGGTGAATAGGGTTATAAAAAATTTTCTCGATTTAAAACACAGAAACAAACTGCAGAAATAAATATGATGAAAAGTAAATCACACACAAAATTTACCCAGCTTCGGCAACCCCTGCCTACTGCCGCATTCCCAGATTTCTATTAGAATTAAACAGTATCACGCTTACAAACACTCTGCTAGACTCGCAAACATTTGCTCCCGCTCACAAACACTCTACTAGACTCGCAAACATTTTCTCCCGCTCACAAACATTCTACTAGACTCGCAAACATTTGCTCCCGCTCATAAACACTCTACTAGACTCGCACACCTTGCTCCCGTCTATAGAGTTTCGTTTACTCGCAAACTCTGCTCCCGCCTATAGAACTTTGATTACTCGCAAACTCTGCTCCCGCCTATAGAGCTTTGCTTACTCGCAAACTCTGCTCCCGCCTATAGAGCTCTGCAAACTCGCACACCCTGCTCACTGAACTAATTCTAACTAGACAATCTGACACGACCTAATCCCTAGGTGGTGATTTACAAATTCTTTGATTCGAAAAATAAAAACAACAATTAAAAGACAATAAAACCCTATATTAAAAATAAAGGCCTAAACAAAATTAATCCCCTTTTTCCTTTTAGAAAGGCTGCCCCCTTTTATATCTTCGTTCACTCTTGCCCGTTCCTTTTTGCCTCGTTCCTTTGTGAAAATGGTGGCTCTGCAAATTAGGGCTTCGTTCCTCTTTGAGATAGTGGCGGATCTGTTCGATCTTAGGGCTTTGTTTCTTTGCGAAATTTAGGGCTTATGCAAATTGAAGTTCGCCGCTTGATATAGTTTGATAGTAGACTTCGATGCTCTTTGATTTGCTCTCGGCTCTTCAATTTGGATCGAGTTCGTTCTGCATTTTCGGTATGTACTTTACTCCTTTTGCTTTTCTGGTTTTGCCTTGCTCGAACTCGAAGATGATGCCGATGATGTGAATTTGATTGTATAGGGTTTGTAACCCTAGATTTGCGTCGTATATTCTCTGTTTGAATTTGTCAACTGATATTGCTTTGATCGTTGATTTTCGTATGTATGTTTATGATTTCACTGACTTATTCATATGCGTATATTTTTTGTTGCTTGAATCCCACGGCATTGATTTCAACTCCTTGGTCATCACGTTGTTGACTACGGCTTTGACTTGGTCGGCTTCTTGATTGCTACTGCTTCGGCCTTGACTTGTTCATCTTGAAATTGTTTTGATTTCTGGATAAAGTCATGGCTTTGACTTTCTCAAAGATGCGTACTTGAACTTTTATCACTTGACTTCTGTATATTTTCACGATTTCGACACTTCTTGGTTTTGATTCATTTTTTGATGATGTTGATTTCATGGTTCACCTAGCTTTGTTCACTGTGTACTGCCTGTTTATGTATGTTTGCAACGACTTTGTTGTTGTTTGGATCATTATGCTTCGAATTTTGTAGTTAGTTCATTATGCAGTCTGCATTGAACTTTGAGTTGTAGTCTCGAGCTCTGTCTTCGTGTAGCATGCTATGTGCATTCATGTGCTTGCTGCTATGTTGGTGGCAATCTTGTGTAAGTGCTTGTGTCATCACTTGTTTGCGGTGACATTGTAGTTTGCATTGAGCATTTTGTATGCTTGTAACTTTGGTTTTACACTGCTTCATCATGTTGCATACACTCCATAATATTGTTGATACTTGGTTCAATCTAGTCTGGTTGAAGTTATTTTGAGCGTTGGTCATTAGTTGAAGTTGTAGTATGTTGTCACTGAGTTTGACTGCATGTTCATTGTTACTGCTTCATCAGTTCATATTGAGTTGTTTCCTGTCATGTTCACTTGCACACTCGAGTTTGTAATCTCTGATTCATAGTGTATATGTTGGCTGCAGTGTTGTGTTTGTTCTCCTGCATGTAGTCAGTTGTAACTGTGTTGGACTTTATTCTGGTTAGCACTTGCATCACCACTGTAACACATGTTCATCAATGCATGCTGTGTACTTCATTCAGTGTTCATGCATGTTCTCTATTCATTGCTTTTGATGTCCATGTTACAACTGGTTTGGTCGAGACTTGTTGTTTGTTTGCACTGGACCTTATCTGCATACATGATTGTTGCAGTCCATTTTGCTGTTGGCCTTCGTTGCATTCATGTCATGTTGCCTTGTGTTAAATCCAGTACCAAAACTCGGGTTTGATCTTGTGCTCGTGTCGTAATTTTGAATATACTGCACGTGAGTTGATCCCGGCTTTTCATTTGGGTTTGACCTGTGCTCACCTGTCCCTGTAAATTAATTAAGTGTATATATCGACGTGCACGGCCTTGTGGCATGTACAGTGATACACTGTGCATGTCACACGTTCGTGTGTGATGAATTCAAATTTAAACGATGACGAACAACCCAAATAACTGAGGCAAATTGTATTTTCAAAAGTCATGTTTCATTTTATATTGCAAAAATATTTCTTTTTCAATTTTACTGCGTTAATTTATATTTTTGCAAATCTCTCAGATGCTGGATTCAAACTGGAATGCAGTTGAAGATAGAATACGAGTGTGAGTGATATGTAGTGAGGTTCTGAATGTAAATTGAATTTGTATAGTTATAGTGAGAGCTTGAAATTGTACTGTTCAAAATTGTAATAAATATTTGTTTGAATAAAATATTCGTTTGAATTCAAAATCTGTGTTATTTATTTTATTCAGCAAATATTTATTTAAACTGTGAAAAATAAAATAGTATATTAACAAATACATTTAAATGAATGTATATATGTTTTTTATCATCAAACAAAAATCATATAAGCGCAAAGCGCATATTCAACAATCTCCCCCTTTTGATGATAACAAACATATATTTAAGATTTTGAATGTATTAAATGTATTTGATCGACGATATGCTCTAATCGCTCCCCATATTTAAATGCTTCCTCTCTACATGATGCTCCCCCTACATATATGCATACAAATAGAAATATATAAACGAGCTTAGATGCAAATGGAAAATTATTTGACCTTTGCTTGATTCTGTTTGACAAAATCTTAACTTTTCTCTCCCCCGTTTGTTATCAGCAAAAGAATAACAGTGTTATAAAAATAGGGACGAAGTGACAGACATGAATCAAACATTTAACTCAATTGAATATAAATAACAAATTTCAATAAAACTCAAACAAAAATCATAATTGCCCTTGTCAGACGCATATTCCACTTTCAGAAGTGATGGGGATAAAATCATCAAAAAACCATACAGTTCTGTCTATTTGTGGTATATTTATTTCAGGAAATTTGAATATCTACTAACCATGCATAACCGTTAGGACTTTTAAATGAGATTAGTAGTATTCCAATTTAATTTTTTTTTAAATTCAAGTATCTTCTAACCACGCATAACCGTGAGGACTTTTAAATGGGATTAGAATCAACTTGTCTATTAAATCAATTAATTTTGATATGTGTTCCATACAGGCATAACCGTGAGGACTTTTAAATGAGCATGGAAGCACATAATCAAAAATCCAAGTATTTCACCCATGCATAACCGTGAGGACTTTTAAATGAGAGTGAATACTTTGGATATTTATTTCTATTGCTAAATATAATAAATTGAAGCACAAATAATTTCCTTCACAAATTTAAAGATATTGAAAAACGAATGATTTCCTTTGTGAACTACCACAAATTTACATACTATATGTAATTTTGATGAGCGATGGTCGATAGAAAGATGATAGAAATAGAAATGGTCATGGAATTTTTACCCAACAAAAAGTTTTTATAACTCTTATTATGAAATTCTAAAGAAATTTTCTAATTATACTTTCTCGAGTTATAATATATGATAAATATCAACACTCGTCACTTTTTCAATCACTATTCATCTTTTCGATAATCAAAGGGAGTTAGATTAGTCAAAATAGTCATTTAAAATCAAATTCAAAATTATAAAATCAATTGTTCAAAAATGACTAATCTGTAAATATGGTCAAACATGATTTTCTCGAGGGGGTTTTATAAGAAAATTTTCTGCTATTTGAAAATTATTTCAAGTGAAAAATTTTGCAGATATTTTCTTTGAAAAACGATGCAGCAAATGAATGTTTCAAAAAATTAATCACGTTCCACTAGTAATTTTTCTACCAACTATATTACCAGTGTAATCTGCATCTGAATTTAAATTTCACTCTATATTCACTCGTTGGATGTCAAAGACCAGATTGTGAAATTTCAACAAATTATCTCAAGATTGTTTTCAACAATTTTTAAATGAAATTTTCTTGGATTTGAATTGAGACCGTGTTAACAATCAAACAAATATCATAGTGTCAGTTTCAAAAACAGTTATTTTCATGAGTAATCAACAGTCAATCAAAAACAATTTCTTGAAGTTTCAATAATTTCTTAAAATCCTTTTTAACAGCTTTCACATGAAAATTGAAATCGTGCAAATTTACAAGCAGTGACCAAAATGTCAAAACAAATATATCTACGTGTAGCATGAGTAACCATCATTTGACCGAACAAATTTATATGGATTAGTTCAAGGTTGAAAATCTGATTGGTCATCATTTAAGCACAAAACAAGGTCATAAATAAGAAAAAGTCATGTAGGATCATATCAAGTAAGTCCGAATCAGTCAACCATCATAATTACTCCA
Source organism: Allium cepa (assembly GCA_030765085.1). Classification (NCBI taxonomy): domain Eukaryota; kingdom Viridiplantae; phylum Streptophyta; class Magnoliopsida; order Asparagales; family Amaryllidaceae; genus Allium; species Allium cepa. The sequence continues at coordinate 680,535,885 of CM060938.1, forward strand.
AGTAATTCTATTTAAAGATGATTGGTCAATATTTTGAAAAAGTCATAGAATCAAAATCATCATCTTTTGTTCATCTCAATATTGACTGATTTAATTCAGATTATGGTGCAGATTATCACATTTAATATATCGTTCAAAACATATTTACCTGTTTTACCTTTACAATAATTTTTCGTCGTTGTCCATTGTGATTCTGTCACCTTTATACTAGGCTAAGGAACTTTGCTTTGTCGCCCGTTGTGTTTCTGGAACAGCCAAAATCCAGAGAACACTGTTATTGTTCCTTAGCCTGCCACCACACCTACACGATGAAAGATTTTTGTGATCTATTTGTTTTTATAGGTCCATGGTTGTTAGTGGCAAAAATTTTTGAAAAATAATTTTTTGGAGACCCAAAACTATTTATAATTGTTCCCTTTGGCACCCAAATTTGTTTAACTTTCAAAGATTTTATATTTGTGCCTTTTGGAACCCAATTTGGTATAGTTTTCACGTGTTTGGGTCTATACCAACAATTATTTTGATTATGTCCAAATTTTCCACAAATTGTGCATATTAAGTTGACTTGATTAAATTTTGTGTTCTTGTTCCTATGACTATAATTTTCAACATGATGTCCAGTTATTTTAGATCGAGCAAAGACACTCTTACCTTTCGCATTATCATCATCTTGTGATTTCCAAAAACCCAGTCCTTTTCTGTTGTTAGCAAAAATTTGATTTCCCAATAACATTTTGAACGATTTTTCTCCTTTTGAAAAGTTATTCAGAGATTTCTCAAGATTTTGGACTTTGGTTTTTAATGTTGTGTTTTCAGTTACAAGTGAGGTGCATCTATTTATAAAATCCTTTTTCCTAGTGTCAATTTTTTCCTTAAGACTCAAGTTTTCTTTTTCGAGATTCTCAGAGTTATTCTTAAGTCTTGTCAATTCTGAATCTAAAATTTTACATTGGTTACACTCTAGGTTTTGAATATTTTCAAGTTCAGTTTCTAACCTAGAATTTTCATGGGCGAGTTTCCTCCTTTCAGATTTCAGTTTTTCAATTTTTTATTCAAGACTATCAATTGTTTTAGTAAGATCTAAGCACATAAAAACAAGATCTCTATAGGAATACTCACCTGCCTCACTAGATTCCTCGGAGGTTGCTTCTAATTCTGATTTTGCCATACAACACAATTTAGCCTCCTCTGAGCTGCTATCCGAAACTTCCTCTCCTTCTTCATCATCCCAAGTTGCTGCAAAAACCTTCTTTTTCTTTTTCTTTTTCTTTCCTTTGTTGTATTTGAGAAGTAGGCATTCTGGTTTGATGTCCAGGCTTGTTGCAGTTATAACACGTCAGTTCATTATCGGAATTTTCAGAATCTTTAGACCTATTGCCCTTTGTTTTCTTCTTGTGTGGCTTGAATCTTGATGAGTTTCTAAGTTTATTGACAGCCATTGCAAGCTCTTCAATTGGATCTATTTCATCTTCATCGCTCTCTTGTTTGCTCTTTAAGGCAATCGTCTTCTTCCTCGGTTCGGAGTTGTTGCGTTCCTCCTTTGCTTTTAGCTCAAGCTCATATGTCATCAAGTTACCAATCAACTCCTCCATGCTTAGCTCACTCAGATCTTTCGATTCTTGTATTGCCGTGACTTTTGCCTCAAAGTTCATCGGTAGGACTCGTAGTATCTTCCTCACAAGATCTACCTCAGTGAATACTTTCCCAAGCGCTCTAGCGTTATATACCAAGGTTGAAAAGCGTCCAAACATATCCTTTATGCTCTCGCCTTTGTCCATCACAAAGTTTTCGTATTCATTGCTGAATAGGGCTAGACGAGACTCCTTGACTTGGGAAGTTCCTTCGTGTGTCACCTCCAAAGTGTGCCAAATTTCCTGTGCTGTTGTACAATGAGAAATTCTATTAAATTCATTTTTATCAAGAGCACATATCAAAGCATTCATGGCTTTAGCATTTGTCGTTTTCAATCTCTTATCGTTAGCATCCCACCTATCCTTAGGTTTAGGAATCTCAGTATCACCAACGATTATAGTGGGAGGTTTATAGCCAGTTTCAATAATATCCCAAACATCATAATCAACAGAACTAAGATAGATGCCCATCCTAACTTTCCAATAAGCATAATCGTTCTCGTTAAACATGGGTGGCCTAGCAATAGATTGCCCCTCTGAAAAAGCATTATTCGGTGAATTCGTGACTCTAGAGTTAAAAACAAAATACCGGGCTCTGATACCAGTTGTAGGATCTATATTAACCCTAGAGGGGGGGTGAATAGGGTTATAGCAAATTTTCTCGATTTAAAACACAGAAACAAACTGCAGAAATAAATATGCTGAAAAGTAAATCACACACAAAATTTACCCAGCTTCGGCAACCCCTGCCTACTGTTGCAGTCCCAGATTTCTATTAGAATTAAACAGTATCATGCTTACAAACACTCTGCTAGACTCGCAAACATTTGCTCCCGCTCACAAACACTCTACTAGACTCGCAAATATTTGCTCCCGCTCACAAACATTCTACTAGACTCGCAAATATTTGCTCCCGCTCACAAACACTCTACTAGACTCGCACACCCTGCTCCCGCCTATAGAGTTTCGTTTACTCGCAAACTCTGCTCCCGCCTATAGAACTTTGATTACTCGCAAACTCTGCTCCCGCCTATAGAGCTTTGCTTACTCGCAAACTCTGCTCCCGCCTATAGAGCTCTGCAAACTCGCACATCCTGCTCACTGAACTAATTCTAACTAGGCAATCTGACACGACCTAATCCCTAGGTGGTGATTTACAAATTCTTTGATTCGAAAAATAAAAACAACAATCAAAAGACAATAAAACCCTATATTAAAAATAAAGGCCTAAACAAAATTAATCCCTTTTTTCCTTTTAACAATGACGGCCCTTTTTATATCTTCGTTCACTCTTGCCCGTTCCTTTTTGCCTCGTTCCTTTGTGAAAATGGTGGCTCTGCAAATTAGGGCTTCGTTCCTCTTTGAGATAGTGGCGGCTCTGTTCGATCTTAGGGCTTTGTTTCTTTTGCAAAATTTAGGGCTTATGCAAATTGAAGTTCGCCGCTTGATATAGTTTGATAGTAGACTTCGATGCTCTTTGATTTGCTCTCGGCTCTTCAATTTGGATCGAGTTCGTTCTGCATTTTCGGTATGTACTTTACTCCTTTTTCTTTTCTGGTTTTGCCTTGCTCGAACTCGATGATGATGCCGATGATGTGAATTTGATTATATAGGGTTTGTAACCGTAGATTTGCGTCGTATATTCTCTGTTTGAATTTGTCAACTGATATTGCTTTGATCGTTGATTTTCGTATGGATGTTTATGATTTCACTGACTTATTCATATGCGTATATTTTTTGTTGCTTGAATCCCACGGCATTGATTTCAACTCCTTGGTCATCACGTTGTTGACTACGGCTTTGACTTGATCGGCTTCTTGATTGCTACTGCTTCGGCCTCGACTTGTTCATCTTGAAATTGTTTTGATTTCTGGATAAAGTCACGGCTTTGACTTTCTCAAAGATGCGTACTTGAACTTTTATCACTTGACTTCTGTATATTTTCACGATTTCGACACTTCTTGGTTTTGATTCATTTTTTGATGATGTTGATTTCATGGTTCACCTAGCTTTGTTCACTGTGTACTGCCTGTTTATGTATGTTTGCAACGACTTTGTTGTTGTTTGGATCATTATGCTTCAAATTTTGTAGTTGGTTCATTATGCAGTCTGCATTGAACTTTGAGTTGTAGTCTCAAGCTCTGTCTTCATGTAGCTTGCTATGTGCATTCATGTGCTTGCTGCTATGTTGGTGGCAATCTTGTGTAAGTGCTTGTGTCATCACTTGTTTGCGGTGACATTGTAGTTTGCATTGAGCATTTTGTATGCTTGTAACTTTGATTTTACACTGCTTCATCATGTTGCATACACTTTGTTGATACTTGGTTCAATCTAGTCTGGTTGAAGTTATTTTGAGCGTTGGTCATTACTTGAAGTTGTAGTATGTTGTCACTGAGTTTGACTGCATGTTCATTGGTACTGCTTCATCAGTTCATATTGAGCTATTTCCTATCATGTTCACTTGCACACTCGAGTTTGTAATCTCTGATTCATAGTGTATATGTTGGCTGCAGTGTTGTGTTTGTTCTCCTGCATGTAGTCAGTCATAACTGTGTTGGACTTTATTCTGGTTAGCACTTGCATCACCACTGTAACACATGTTCATCAATGCATGTTGTGTACTTCGTTCAGTGTTCATGCATGTTCTCTGTTCATTGCTTTTGATATCCATGTTACAAATGGTTTGGTCGAGACTTGTTGTTTGTTTGCAATGGACCTGATCTGCATACATGATTGTTGCAGTCCATTTTGCTGTTGGCCTTCGTTGCATTCATGTCATGTTGCCTTGTGTTAAATCCAGTACCAAAACTCGGGTTTGATCTTGTGCTCGTGTCGTAATTTTGAATATACTGCACGTGAGTTGAACCTGGCTTTTCATTTAGGTTTGACCTGTGCTCACCTGTCCCTGTAAATTAATCAAGTGTATATATCGGCGTGCACGGCCTTGTGGCATGTACAGTGATACACTGTGCATGTCACACGTTCGTGTGTGATGAATTCAAATTTAAACGATGATGAACAACCCAAATAACTAAGGCAAATTGTATTTTCAAAAGTCATGTTTCATTTTATATTGCAAAATTATTTCTTTTTCAATTTTACTGCGTTAATTTATATTTTTGCAGATCTCTCAGATGCTGGATTCAAACTGGAATGCAGTTGAAGATAGAATACGAGTGTGAGTGATATGTAGTGAGGTTCTGAATGTAAATTGAATTTGTATAGTTATAGTGAGAGCTTGAAATTGTACTGTTCAAAATTGTAATAAATATTTTTTTGAATAAAATATTCGTTTGAATTCAAAATCTGTGTTATTTATTTTATTCAGCAAATATTTATTTAAACTGTGAAAAATAAAATAGTATATTAACAAATATATTTAAATGAATGTATATATGTTTATTATCATCAAACAAAAATCATATAAGCGCAAAGCGCATATTCAACAATATCATCTAATGTCCACTTTAGGATCGAGATGGGATCTATACAAGTCCACTGCCTTTTGATGTGACTCGGAGTCCATGGTATATTTTAATGCTGACTCACCTAAGCTTACCCTCCATTTGATTGTTATGTATGACTATAGTAGTATTGGTTACTACTCTGAGATTATACGTGTTTGAATTCTGTGTTATTGCACAATCCTCTCTGTATAGTACAATTAGGCACTTGAGCGCAGATATAGAGCTATTTAAATGTTTTTTTTTCTTTGATTAGCATTTAAATAATGAGAAGCTTTCTTGAGAAAGGTATGTATTCTTCGGGAATGTGGATGACGTAGGTTATCACGTATTTCCTAGTGTGTCAAGCATTTTAATTTAGCAGTTCCATAGTGCAAATAGCACAAGGGAAGGTACTGTTGGAATTTTCCAAAACCAAGATTCGGGAAGTTTGGTTAGTCCAATTACTTTCTTGTACTCACAGAAATTTCGAGAATGAAATTCTTTTAAGGAAGGGAGAATGTAACGCCCCGCAATTTACGATCGAATATTTAAAAGATTAATTCAAATATTCAATCATTAAGTAGCCGAATGCCACTTATACTCGATTTTAACAAACGAGCGAATTAGGACTCGATACACTCATGGTTGATTTTTCTTATTTGATGTGAGTAAAATGAGTATAAACATGATTATATTTGCAGAAGGTAAGAATTTGGAGTGAATAGTGACATTGAGTGAATGAGATGAATTTAGGGCTTAGCCTCTTTACCTAGCCTATATAAGCCTAACCTCCTCATAATTTTCATTCTCATTTTTTCATTTCACGTTCCTCTTCTTTTAGTTAGTCTTTCTCTAATCACTTCAAATCAGTCCACAATTTCTAACCCCTAAACCCATTAAATAAAATTTCTAAATTCATATAAAAATAACCATAAATCATCTCTTCTTATTCTCTACAAAACCCACGAAGGGATTGGCATGAATCGTAGCTTAAGTGTGGATTTCCAAAACTAAAGAGGGCAAAATTGGGTTTTGGTGATTCGAACATGATTTGGGGAAAAGCAAGATGAGTAGGATGATTCTCCTTATTAATTTAAGTGTTAATCTTCATATTTTCATTTATAGATAATTATAAAGTCCTATACATTGATTTGGAGATTGGCATGCTATGGTTTAGGTTTGTATATATGTTATAAACATGTTTCCTTTAGCTAATTAATTTTGTAAACCCTTAATAGGCATGTTTTGAAAAGTTAGTAAACCCTTATTTAGATTATGGGTTAAATAATTGGTTTTGGGGTGATATTGTGATAGATTAGAGGCTAATTTCATATGATGATTGAGTTTATACAATTACTTAGTAATAAATAAGCTAATTGAAATGGTTTTGAAAATAGTTAGTAAGCTACTTAGTTAGTTTTGAACTCTATACTTATTATTAAACTGATTAGAGGGGCAATGAAGCTAAATTAGTATTTTTATAAACATTAGTTAAATAAAAAAATGCTTTTTAAGAAAAGAAGTATTGTATAAAATAATATGATATTTTCTAAAATAGAAAATAAAGCTTAAGTAGTATTTCTAAAATGGTTTGAACATTTTATAATTGTAGAATTTATTTTGTAAAATAAATATGAGATTTTTTAAAATAGTAAAATGATGAATACTTGATTTTCAATGAAGCAAATTAAGTGTTTTAATTGGCTAAATTGATTTATAAGCTAGTATTGTATTTTATAAAATAGTATGACAAATTATAAAATATTATAAAGACATATCTTTACTTTTATTGAAAAGATTAGTAAGCAAAGGTAATAATTGATTAAGTAGTAAATGAATTACTTATTTAAATAGATGTGAAAGTATATTTGTATGGGAAAGTATATGTATGCATGTATTTGAAGATATATAACAATCAAAACGAAGTGTGTACTGTAGTTAGAATTGTGTGTGATTGGTTGTTCAGATAGATATGCAATAATTTGATTATATAGAATATAATTGATTACAAGTCCGTTGTGGGCATTTCACGTAGCCATAGCGAATATCGCATGCGCTAAGTTGCATGAAAATATACCGGGTCGAGCAATTGCCCAGGTGAAGTCAAAAAGGCGATTTGTATAGTGGTTGTATGTTTGCGTGAACTTGTGTGTATAGGCATGGACGAATGAGTGTATCGACACACGTACAAACTACGCACAAGGCAAGAAGGCTGGGTACGTCTTTTTGGCATTTAGAGGATGTCGGGTCGCTATAAACACCCATTAAACTGTACTCATGCAAAGAGTGAGAATTGGTATCGAAATCAATTTTCAAATATGTAATCCACTCCTAAAATATAATAAACCACCTTTTTGGACGGTTTAAAGCGACAATAAACCACACATGTCTAATTCAAACCATTCAAAAGGGAGGATTGTTAGTGGGGTAAACAAGAAAATAAACGAAAAGAAGGAAAAATAAAACACAGAATCTCGTAGCGAAATGACAAAATATAATAATCAAATAAACAGTTCATGAAGTTATTTTACAAATAACATGTGATTACACTTTTACAATTCAAATAAGAATTATATATACAGCAGGAATAAACAAATACTATAGCGGAATACATGATTTAGTGGAATAATTATAATAAATAGTAATAATATACCGAATCTTCGTCTTCGTCCTCCAGAAAATAATCTTCAGTACACTGAAAAGATCAAACTGACCCGAGCATAATTAAAACAAAACACTCGAATCAGAACTAAAAGATCTTATATAAGTCAAATTAATCTAAAATAAAATGTGAGTGCATTGACTTCAGAGATGTTACGAGATTTTCCATCGCCTATCAAGTGTACAACGTGAATATAATTATTAAAAGGTTTCAAATAATTCCAGGTATCAATTTTAACCACTTTAATTAAAAAAAAATCAAAGTTTAACTTAAACCTTTCAAATAATTCAATTTTAATACATAATCCAAATTCAAGAAATTATATGGATATATATATATTATTTGAAATGCTTGGTAGCTTAAAAATTGATTGTAGAGACGAGAAATTATTATTGGTAAGAAATGTATAATTCTTATTTGTATCCAATAGTGTATAAATATGTTTAAATTACTATTAGATGGGAAATAATTGTTCTATTTCTCATTACATTTATTTTGTCCATTTTGAAATTCACATTTGTAAATAATTAAAATTAATGTAATTGAATAGTTTCAATTAATGATAGAGAGGATACCAAATTGTAAATTAATAGGTGTAATCAAACGTAGCTTATGTTTTGTGAAAATATAAGGAAAGTTGGTTTAGTGAAAAGAACATTTATATCAATGTTTCATTTGTGGATGTAGGTTTAATTTCATTAAAATAAAGAATAGAATGATTGATTGATTGATTTAAAGGAAAAAATATATGTATATTTAAACTGTGTTTTAGCATATAGATGGATTACAAGAGTGGAAAAATAATTAATTTAAGTTATTTATTACTCTGTTGTATAAACAAAAAATTAATAAAGGTGTCTAAATGACTAAAGGAAACAACTGTTCTATTTTTCATCCATTTTAGTTGTCTGTTTTGAAATTTAACTTTGTAAGTAACTGTAATTAATGTTATTGAAATATTGCAATTAGAAGGGTAGAAAACGTTGATTGCAATTAATAGATTTAATAAAAGAAACACACCTTTTATTTCTACTTTCTCATATTTTCTCTCCTCTTTTGTCTCTTTATTTCTAAAAGAAGATATACTCAAAATATTCTCAAATTCAATCAGAATCAAATTCAAACTCTATTGATTTAGTTCACTATCAATTACTCTCTGATCTCTCTCATCTCTATCACTCAAAACAAGGCTAAAGTGCTATTCAAGAGGCAATAAGATGATATGTACTGAAGATCAAGAAACCAAGTTTGTAGATTCTATCAAATCATACTCTTATATTCTTGGGTGTGCTTAGTATCCCTAAAACCCAAGTAGGTGTGCTTGTGACCTATCTGAATCAAGTGGGTGTGCTTAGTGTCCTATTTGAATCCAAGTAGGTGTGTTGGGGTCCTGTTCGAATCCAGTAAATGTACCCAGAGCTTGGAAAATCTGGAGGGTGTGTCTCGTAGCGTTGAAATAGAGATCGTATTAGTTTTGATATTTGAAAAGGAATCTCCACAAGAATTTTTATGGGATTGGTTGTAAGGTAACTTCGAACCAGTATAAAAATTTCAATCGTGATCTCTCCAACTCTTTACTTTTTTACTTTTACTACATTTATACTTGCCAGTGTTTGCATCTGCTATTGTTGATTCTGCATTGTTTAATTATAACTTTAAGAATTTAAAAAGATTCTCAAAGATAAGTTAACACTATTCACCCTCCATCAAGTATTAAATTAATCTTAAGATCCATCTTGTCTAAACTAACATTTGGTATCAAAGAAATGGTTTTCAAAGTACTCATAATTTTAATTTTTGAAAAGTTCTAATGGCTAACCACACTACTAGCAATACCGTTAGTAGCACTATTCATTCACTTGTTAGTAACTCCTTTATTGAAGGACAATTTACTGCTAGACCCCCACTTTTTAATGGCAGTAACTGCACAAATTAGTTATGTAAAATGAAAATATACTTATAGCCAATTTGTTTATATATTTGGACTATCACATAAAATGAGTACACTGAGCCCCAGATTGACTTTTCACAATGGACTGCTGACTAAAAGGTATTTGCACAAAGTAATTCTAAAGCCATTAGTATTTTGTTTTGTTCATTGGATAAAATGAATTTAATAGAATATCTATATGTAAGTCTACATTTGAAATATGGAGAACACTACAAGTTACACATGAGGGCACCAGTAAAGTCAAACAAACCAAAACTTCTATGTTAATTAATCAGTCAATTATTTAGAACGAGTTCAAATGTGTAACAACCCTAATTTTGATTAACATTATTTAGGACATTTAATTAGTTAAATTAAAGAAATAATGTAAATGGCTAGGGGATTGAGATTTTTATAATGAAGGGGAGTCATGCCTAGTTGAACTAATGTACTAAATGGAATTTAAAATGAAATAGGTTAGGGAAGTAGATAAGGGAAAAATAAGAAATAGTCTTATCCTTATACCCTAAACCCTTACACCACTTCATTTTACAAGTCCATAATAAAAAAAACAAAGAGAGGCCGGCCACAATTATGGGAAAACAAGAAGAAGATAAGCAAGAATCTAAGGAAGAAGCTTAATCAACTTAACCTAGGATCAAATCTAGACTCCTTAACAACAAAGCTAAGGTGAATAATAGATTACATCACGTATTTTTGATGTTTTTGGTCTCTAGAATTAGATCCGAATGTTTTTGCAAATATATTACCATGTTTTGAATGTTATATATATGAATGTATGTATGTGTGTGTGTGTGTGTATGTATATGCTTGTTGATGAATTATGCTTACTCATGTTGATTTTATGACAAGTTTTGATTTGGAAAACCTACCAAATCTCATCCAAATTCCTTGCGATTTTGATATATAGTCAGGAATGATATAGAGAGGGTTTCAAGTTGCATAATTTTCTGAATTAATGTGGATTTATTATTAATTTTCTAGTGAAAAAAATGGTTAATTGGGTTTAAAATTAATTACGAATATTTTTTATTAACTTTGGGTCAAAAATTTATATATGTTGGAAAACATATTAAAAGTGATTTATACGAATTTTTAGAGAATTTTCCTAAGTGTTTATATATAAAAATTATTTAAGGTATGTGACTTCAATGTTTTATATATTTCTAAAAGAAGAAAGGGCAAGTTGCAAATGTTTTAATTATTAATGTCTAAAATTCGGCAGCACCTTTAGAAAAGAACGGCAACTAATTGTATAATGATAAATAAGCAGGTTGGTTGAAAAGAATTACGTTTTAAAGTCAAAAATCAGATTTTACATGGTTTTTGCTATTTCGCTACTTTCGGCACCTACCTTTCGACCAGGTACTTCCGACCCCATCTCCATCGAAATCAATACACATTGCATCAAAAGCCTTGGTACTTAGTGGATTGGACATAGGTGAAAAGTATAAAGTCAAAATAGGGGTTTCGAAGGGGTCGAAGCATAGTTTTGCTTTCTAAAGGTAATGTACCTGCTTTGCTTTCGAAAAGATTGCTTTCGAACTATATAGCTTTCGACTAAGTCATTGGTTTTAAAGGAAGAAAGGTTCCGAAAGAGGTTGCACCTTTATTTTAAGAAATTGCTTTCAAAGGGGTCGAACCCCTACCTGCCGCCTTTTACCTTTTGAAGCAGTGCCTTTTAAAGGGTTCCTTTGTTTTAAAATTAGGGCCGCTCTGCTGATGCTTTTGAAGAGATTGGATTCGACACCATCCTCTTCTTTTACTTAGGAAATTGCTTTCGAAAGAATTGCTTTCGACTTAGTTGTTTTAAGACCCTTTTGATGTTTTGAAAGTTAAACCCAAAGGTTTTGAAAGGAATCGTTTCAGATGGTTTTGAAAGGTTGTTTTCACATATTTTAACTTGAACCCATTGCTTTCGAAAGGTTTATTTTAAGTAGTGTACTTTAATGCTTTCGAAAGGTAACTGATAAATGTTTTGAAGGGGAGGTTCCCTAGTATGTTTGAAAAGTATATGATAAAGATTTCGGAAGGGTGTTCCTCAATGTTTTCGAAAGGTTTACCTTAGTGTTTAAATAGAAGGTTTTTAATGGTTTCGAAAGGCATATTTAAAATGTTTTTAAAGAGGATATCTAAGGTTTATAAAGCTTTCAAAGAAGATGTTTTCAATGTTTTCAAAAGGACTATTATCAGTGGTTTCGAAAGGTATGTTTTGGCCTTTAGGTGTAAGGTTATAAAGTAAAGTAGTTACTTGTATCAAAATATGTACTTTCAATGGTTTTGAAAGGAGTACTTTTAATTGTTTTGAAAGGGTTGCCTTCTATAGTTTCGAAAGAGATTTTTTGAAGGTTTTTAAACAAAGGTTTCGAACGTTTTGATCAACAATGCTTTGGTTAAAGCATATATCATGGCAAAAATATTCGAGTAAAGAAAATAGTATGTTTTCCTTGTTTAAGTATGATTTAAAGGCATTAAATTATTTTGAAAAGGTTTTCAAGGAAAATTTAAAGGGTAGTTAGTCCTATGTAAAATGACTCAGATATATGTATACCGGATGAGACTGGTAGGGTAACGCCATATAAATTAGCTATAGCCCCTAGCTAACTTAGTCTAAAATTACAGTGTGTAGGGCTTAGTCACAAGTAAGACTTAAATGATGGTTACACATAGAAAGGAATATATGTACAGAGAAGAAGGATAGGTTATTGGTGAGCCCAAAAAGCCATTAGGATTAGGTGACCCTTGAAGAAGTAAGTAAAGGACAGATCGTCCAGAAGTTTGTCTAACATGTGTTTGTTTATTTGTCTGGTAGGCCCGAGTCAGCCAATGGTTAGTAGTTAGCCAAACAAAACTGTATTTTTCGGACAAATGGTCCATTTATTATATGTTTTAAGAATATATGAAATTGTTATTATTGATATAATCAGTTTGATTAACTAGTTTGGTTGCATGATTTTGATTTGCAAAAGATATGTTCTAAAGGGATATTAGTGAGGGGAAACCTGTTCCACTAAGCGGTCCAGTCTCGCTTGATATCAGTAAACTAAGATGTAATAGTATTATTCACATCAGGATTTATGTCTGACTCGAAGTTTATGTTTTTCCCCTTAAACTCTTAGATGCTCAAAATTAATTTGAGTAGATTGAGAGTCAGGGTTTCACAGGTTTAGCAGGTGGACGAATAAAGCTTCCGACGACATGCAGGAGGCAAAGTTAGCTACTTAAAAGTTGTTAGGTTTATTTCTGCTATGGTGTATTAAGACTTATATGTCTATTTAGTACTCTGATCATCCAGGTGGGCATCTTCATATGTCGCTCTTGGCGTATTTTGTAATAATTATGTTTGACCAAAACCTAGGAAATGTTTGGGAGTATGTAATGGAATATAAAACATATTTTATGTAATGTAATCAAAAAAATTATTTCTGAAATCGATGATTTTGTTTCATATTCATATGCATCTAATATTATGAATACCATTAACATTATCATATTTTGTCGTCGGAAATTAATACTATAGATGACTGCAGCATTTGTAGCGCTTTAGCTTTAGGCCTAAAGATAGGGGATGTTACAACTTGGTATCAAAGCATAAGGTTATGAAAAACTTTAAACTTAAAATTATTTTTGAAAACATAATCCTAAAGAAATAGAGAAAAGATCGGGGTATGGGATAATGCTACAGTAACGTACTATACGCATTATCTCTATCTCCCATCTCTCTTAGGTTAATCTTCAATATCTTATGAAGGCTCGAATGCAGATATGGATACCGAAGTGGAAGAGTTAAACTTAGTCGAGGAAGCACCATAACTAATGAAAATGCCCGACCAAATACCAGGAGGAATCAAGGTCAGGCACAAGCTGCAAATGTGGGTGCTGGAGTCCCACACATAGACATGGGAGCAATGAATCAGTTCTTTGTCAACATGATGTAGGCGGGAATTGATGCTGAAGTAGTTGGAGGAAATGCTGGTGGAGGGAACCAAGAATCTCTAGTGGTGAATAACTATGCTATTATGAGTAGAGATAATGCTCGGTTGGGAGGAAAGTTGTTTATTGGTACTGAAGACGCAATTGAAGTAGAGAATTAACTACTTCATTGCGAGAGGATTTTCATTGACTTAGAGCTCAATGATGAGCAGAAAAGGAGAATCGCCTCTAGACAGCTACAAGTGGTAGCACTGTATTGGTGGAACAGTGTGATAGTTGGAGTCAACGAGGAGAATATGACTTGGGCTGAGTTTAGCAGGAGGTTCGAGGAAAGGTTTATGTCATAGATTGCTAAGTCCACTCTTCTCAGGAAGTTTGCTGAGTTGGAGCAGGGGGATATGACCATACTTGAGTATGCGATAAGGTTTAAGTAGCTAGCAAGATATGGCTATGCTATTGTTGATACTGTGATTAAAGGGAATGAGAAGTTCATCACGAGGTTGAAGCCTGAGCTTGCTAAGGCATGTTACCGCATATTAGGGATCCATGTGATGTTGTAGTTGAGATGGCCTTGAGGAATGAAGAGATGTAAGCTTTTCTTGAAAGAAATAAGGCCAAGGAAGCTCAAGGAGGTCATAGTCAGAAGAGGAAGTTTTTCTATAAGAAAGGAGCTCAGAAGGGTGAAGATACTAAGAAGGGAAAGGCAGAAGTGGTCTGTTACAAGTGTGACACTATGCCCATGAGTGCCGAATGGGCAAGGGAAAGAAAGCTGTTGAGAAGAAAGGAATAAAGTGTTTCAACTGCGATCAGATTGGGCATTATAAGAACTAATGCAGGGAGCCAGTCAAGGATGGAAAAGGCAAAGTGTTTGCATTAGAACCAACTACCTCGAGACTGAAAGCACAGGAGAAAGGAACAGATGTGTTGGGAGGTACGTTTTTGATCCATGGTATGTATGTTAGAATACTATTTGATACCGGTGCATCGCATTCTTTTATATCTCATTGTTTGGTAGATAAGCTCAACCTAGAACCCTCATATCTAGTTACTTCCTTAAGGGTTGCAAATCTGATCGAAGATTATGCGACTCTTGGTATGAGATGTGACCACCTAGAGTTCGAATTGTTAGGTCATACCTTTATTTTGGGTATGAATTGGCTAAATAAATACGATGCTAGGATATTTTGTAACGATAAGAAAATATCACTTAGACACCTTGATTGTAGTGATTGGATTATATACTCCGTAGAAAACCCTAGTTTTGAGGTTAATGCTTTGTTGGGTGTTGTGGAGGTTGAAGAAAAGTTGAAACGAGTTTTCAATGTTAGAGAATTCGCAGATGTTTTTGAACTTGTAGTGGGATTGCCGTCGAAACGAGCAATTGAGTTTCGAATAGATTTGGTACCAGGAGAAGAACTGGTGAGTAGACTGTCAAGTAGAATGACACCTATCGAGAGGAGGGAGCAGAAGGTGTAGTTGGTGGATTTAGAAGGAAAGAGTTTTATCAGACCAAGCAGTTCACCTTGGGGAGCAGCCGTGGTGTTTGCTAAGAAGTCGGATGGATCGTTAAGATGGTATATCGATTATCGTAAGTTAAATGAGAAGATGATAAAGAATTGATGATTTGTTCGACCAGTCGAGTGGAGGCATAGTGTTTTCTTAGTTGCATTTAGCAACAAGGTTCCATTAGCTTAGTATGGCGGAGGATAGTATTCCTTTAATGGCGTTTAGAACCAGACAAGGATCATACGAATGGTTAGTAATGTCGTTCGGACTAACTAATGCGCCAACATTCTTTATGGACTTGATGAACTAAATTTTTCGAGAGAACTTGGATAGATTTGTGTTGGTTTTCATAGATGGTGTTTTGATATACTCTAAGGATGAAAGAGAGCATGAAGTTCATCTTAGAGTATTGCTTAAGACGTTGAGGCAGCATCGGCTGAAGGTAAAATTTTTGAAGTGTCATTTCTAGAAGAAGGAAGTGAAATTTCTTGCTCATGTAGTTTAGAGAAAGGGTTGTCTATAGATTTGGCTAAGATCAAAGCGGTGAATAATCAAAAGAGACCCGAGACAATAACTGAGATAAAGAGTTTTCTTGGATTAGCAAGGTATTGTCGGAGGTTCATAAAGGATTTTTCACAGATAGTGGCATCGATGACCAAGCTAACGCAGAAGATGTAAAGTTCGTCTGGACTGATAAGTTTGAGGAGGCATTCTAGAAGCTAAAACACTTGTTAATAATGCACCCGTATTAGTTTTTCTAGAAGGGAATCAGGATTTAATAGTTTATACAGTTTCATGTGGAACAGGGTTAGGAGATGTGTTGATGCAGAGAGGTAAATTGATTGCCTATGCATCTCGACAGTTTAGACCGCATGAGGTTAGATATTCTAACGCATGATTTGGAATTACCCACGGTGATATTTGCATTGAAGGTGTGGAGACATTACCTTTTGGGAGAGATATTTAAACTGTATACAGATCTTAAGTCGCTAAAATATTTACTCTCCTAGAAGAAGTTGAATATGTGACAGTAGAAGTGGTTAGAGTTTATAGCCGCTTATAATTTTGGTACCGAGTACACACTAGGGAAAGGCAACAAGGTTGAGGATGCACTTAGCAGAAAACATCAGAATGCATTGTTGGCGATGATTGCTGAGTGAAAAGATTTAGAAGCGTTGATAACATGTACAGTACAATGGAGATCGGTAGCTAGAAGTTAAAATGATGATGATCGAAAAGATTGCTTCTAAGCAGAATGAGGATCCATTATTATTTGAACGGATCAGAAAGTTAAGGGATTGAACAGAGAGTGGTGACTTGAAGGATTTCGGTCTTGACCAGAAAGGGTGATTAAGGTAAAAAGGAAGGTTATGTGTTCTGAATGTGGGGCACATTAGGAAGGAAGTTTTAAAAGAATGTCATCGTTCGAAGTTCACTATTCATCCGGGAGGAATTAAGATGTATTAGGATATGAAGAGGAGTTTCTTTTGGGAAGGTATGAAGGGAGATGTAGGCTTATGGATGATGCAGTGTTTGAAATGTCAACAGGTAAAAGACGAACATTAGAAACCAATTGTTTTTCTTCAGCCTTTAGATTTCCCAATTTGGAAGTAGGATTCTATTTCTATGGATTTTATAGACAGGTTGCCTAGGTCAAAAAGAGGAAATGAAAGTATATGGCTCATAGTGTACAGGTTGACCAAGAGCACCCATTTCATTCCAGTTAAGTCAACCAGGATGTCACATGTTTTAACTAAGTTGTTCATGAAGAATATAGTTAGATTGCATGGAATTCCTAGTAGTATAATAAGTGATAGAGATTCTTTATTCACTAGCGAGTTCTGGAAGAGTCTACAGGAGATTTTGGGTACTAAGCTCAAGATAAGTACCGCTTACCATCCACAGACCGATGGACAAACGGAAAGAGTTAACAAAATCTTAGAAGATTTTTTACGAGCTTGGGTGATAGATTTTGGAGGATCATGGGAAGACCATCCACACTTAATCGAGTTTTCGTATAACAACAATTATCAGACTAGTATTGGGATGGCACCGTTTGAAGCTTTGTATGGAAGGCCATGCAAATCTCCAGTTTATTGGTTAGAGACTGACGAATGTTGGTTCTAGGTCCGGATTTTGCCCAAGAAGCTGTAGAAAAGATTGAGTTCATTCGGGCTAGGATGAAGAAAGCTCAGTCTAGAAAAAAGAGGTACATCGATAGAAACGGAAAGACTTAGAATTCTCAGTTGGAGATCATGTTTTCATCAAGGTATCACGGATGAAAAGTGTAATTAGATTTGGAAAATCAGGGAAATTGGCACCAAGATTCGTGGGACCATTTCCTATTATAGAGACGATCGAGAAACTCGCATATAGGTTAGAGTTACCAAACAGTTTGGCAGGAGTCCACGATGTTTTTCATGTTTCTCATCTAAGGAAGTGTATTCGAGATTCGAAGACTACTATAGCACGACTGTGCTAGATGAACTAGTAGTGGAGCCGAATTTAACTATAGTTCGAAAACCAGTTCGTATAGTCACGGAAGATGAGAAGAGGATGAGGAACAAGACGGTCGGATTACTCAGAGTCCGATGGAGTGACGATGAGAGAGACTGTACTTGGAAAACCGAGAGCAGGATTCGAGATACTTGTCCTTACTTGTTTCATGGTATGTTTTACTTTTATGATTGATTTTGATGAGTGCCTTATCGTAATTTCGAGGACGAAATTCTATATGGAGGGTTGTCTGTAACGACCCTAATTTTGATTAACATTACTTAGAATATTTAATTAGTTAAATTAAATGAAATAGTATAAATGGTTAGGAGATTGAGATTTGTATAATAAAAGGGAGCCGTGCCTAGTTGAACTAATGAACTAAATGGAATTTAAAATGAAATAGGTTAGGGAATTAGATAAGGGAAAAATAGGAATAAGACTTATCCTTATACCCAAACCCTCAAACCACTACATATTAGATATTCACAATCAAAAACAAAACATAGAGTGGTCGTCCACCATTAAGGGAAAACAAGAACAAGAAAAGCAAGAATCTAAGGAAGAAGCTTAATCAACATAACCCAAGATCAAATCTCAACTCCTTAACAACAAAGCTAAGGTGAATAATAGGTTACATCTCATATTTTTGATGCTTTCAGTTTCTAGCTAGAATCAGATCTGATCGTTTTTGCAAGTATATTGCCACGTTTTGAATGTTAGATGGACACACACACACTCTCTCTCTCACACACACACACAGATATATATATATATATATATATATATATATGTGTGTGTGTGTGTGTGTGTGTGTGTGATTGTTGATGAATTATGCATATTCATGTTGATTTATGACAAGTTTTGATTTGAAAAACCTACCAAATGACATCAAAATGCCTTACGATTTTAATATATGGTCAGAAATGATATTTCAGAGACAGTTTTAGAGTTTCATAATTTTCTGAATTAATGTGGATTTATTATCAATTTTCTAGTGAAGAAAATGGTTAGTTGGGTTTAAAATTAATTATGGCTATTTTATACTAGCGTTGGGTCAGAATTTATATATGTTGGAAAACATATTAAAAGTGGTTCATAGCAATTTTTAGAGAATTTTCCTAAGTGTTTTTATAAGTATGTAGAATTATTTAAAGTATGGGACTTAAATGTTTTATTTGTTTAGTAAAGGAGAAAGGGAAAGTTGAATTTTTTTTAATTATTAATCTCTAAAATTTTAAAGCACTTTTAGAAATGAATTGAGAAAAGAAACTGGCAACCAATTGTATAATGACAAATAAGCAGGTTAGTTGAATATAATTACTTTTTAAAGTCAAAAATCAGATTTTACATGGTTTTTTCCATTTCGTTAATTTTGGCACCTACCTATCGACTAGGTACTTCCACCCCCATCTCCATCGTAACCAATAAACATGGTATCGAAAGCCTTGATACGTAGTGGATTGGACATAGACGAAAGGTATTGAGTCGAAACAGGGGTTTCTAAGGGGTCGAAGCCTTGTTTTTCTTCCTGAAGGAAATGCGCCTGCTTTGCTTTCGAAAAGATTGGTTTCAACCTAGATAGCTTTTGACTAAGTCATTGGTTTTAAAGAAAGAAATATTTCGAAAGAGGTTGCACCTTTATTTCAAGAAATTGCTTTAGAATAGGTCGAAACCCCTATCTGCGTCCTTATATCTTTCGAAGCAATGCCTTCGAAAGGGTTCCTTTGTTTTAAAATTAGAGTCACTCCTCCAATACTTTCGAAGGGATTGGTTTCGACACCATCCTCTTCTTTGATTAGGAAATTGCTTTCGAAAGAGTTGCTTTCGAGTTAGTTGTTTTAAGACCCTTTTGATGTTTGTAAAGTTAAACCCATAGGTTTCGAAAGGAATGGTTTCAGATGGTTTAAAATGGTTGTTTCCACATATTTTAACTTGAACTCGATGCTTTTGAAAGGTTTATTTTAATTAGTATACTTTAATGCTTTTGAAAGGTAACTATGAAGATTTCAAGAGGAGGTTCCCCAGTATTTTCGAAAGGTATATGATAAAGGTTTCGGAAGGGTGTTCCCCAATGTTTTCGAAAGGTTTACCTTAGTGTTTAAATGGAAGGTTTCTAATGGTTTCGAAAGGCATAGTTAAATATTTTTTAAAAGACAATGTCTAAGGTTTAGAAAGCTTTTGAAGAAGATATTTTCAATGTTTTGGAAAGGACTATTGTCAATGGTTTTGAAAGGTACGCTTTGGCCTTTCGACCTAAGGTTATTCAGTAAAGTGGTTTACTTGTATCGAAAGGGTTACATTCAATGGTTTCAAAAGGGGTACTTTCAATGGTTTCGAAAAGGTTGCTTTCAATGGTTTCGAAATAGATTGTATAAAGACTTTTAAACAAAGGTTTCGAGTGTTTTCATCAACAATGTTTTCGAGTAGAGCATATATTATGGCAAAAAGATTTGAGTAAAGCAAATAGTGTGGTTTCCTTGTTAAGTGAGATTTAAATCGATTAAATCATTTTGAAAATGTTTTCAAGGAAAATTTAAAGTGTAGTTAACCCTATGTGAAATGATTCAGATATTTATATACCAGATGAGACTGGTGTAGGGTCGCGCCCTACACATTAGCTATTGCCCCTAGCTAAATAGTCCAAAATTCCAGTGTGTAGGGCATAGTCACAGATAAGACTTAAATGATGGTTACGTACAGAAAGGAATATATGTACAGAGAAAAAGGATAGATTATTGGTGAGCCCAAAAGACCAATAGGATCAGGTGACCCTTGAAGAAGTTAAGGACGGACCGTCCAGAAGTTTGTCTAACATTTGTTTGTTTGTTTTGTTCGGTAGGCCCAAATCAGCCAATGGTTAGTAGTTAGCCAAACAAAATTATATTTTTCGGACAGATGGTTCATTTATTGCCTATTTTAAGCATATATGAAATTGTTATTATTGATATAATTAGTTTGATTAACCAGTTTGGCTGCAGGATTTTGATTTGCAAAAAAATATGTTACAAAGGGATATTAGTGAGGGGAAACCCATTTCGCTAAGTGACGTGGTCTCAATTAATATCAATAAATTGAGATGTAATAATATTATTCACACTAGGCTTTATGTCTGACTCGAAGTTTATGTTTTTCCCTTTAGTTAGGTGCTAAAAATTAATTTGAGTAGATTGAGAGTCAGGGTTTTACAGGTTTAGTGGATGGACGAATAAAGCTTCCAAAGATGTGTAGAAGGCAAAGTTAGCTACTTAAGAGTTGTTAGTTTTATTTCCGCTATGATGTATTAAGACCTATATGCCTATTTGGTACTCTGATCATCCAAGGGGGCATCTTCATATGTCGCTCCTGGCGTATTCTGTAATAATTATATTTGACCAAAACTTGGAAAATGTTTGGGATTATGAAATGGAATATGAAACATGTTTTGTGAAATGTAATCAGAAAAGTTGTTTTTCAAATTGGTGATTTTGTTTCATATTCATGTGTTTCTGATATTATGGATACCATTAACATTACCGTATTTTGTCACCGGAAGTTAATACTATAGATGACTACGGCATATTTAGCGCTTAGCTTATGGCCTCAATATAGCGGATGTTACAAAATAAGTCCATTTCTGACATGTATAGTAGATTTCAAGATATAGTTCATTCAGTAATTGCATTGGTTAAAAGTTTTTTTTGAAGAGGATCAAGTTAGAAAAATCCTCAATTCACTTACTTCAGAATGAGACCAAAAGACTCTTATGATTGAAGAGGCTAATGACGTTAGCACTCTAAAAATTAAAGAGTTAATTGGTAATTCAATGTCATTTGAAGCACAAATGCAGGGAAGGAGAGAAAGTAAGGCAATGGAGAAGAAATCCATCGCTTTTAGTGCCATAACAGATGCTTTGGATTTTGACAACATGATGATGTAGAAATTTCCTTCATGACAAGAAATTTTAGAAAATTTCTTGTCATAGAAAGATTAATAATCTTAGGAGCAATGATAATAAAAATCCAAGAATTGGAAGCGGGAATGTTGTTAGATGCTTTAACTACAATGAATTTGGTCATATGCAGAGAGACAATCTGCATCCGAAGAAATCGAAAAAATCACCAAATACTGATTTATCTAGAAAACATAGAAGTGCCTATACTGCCACATTGGATGATTCGAACACTTCCTCAAACGATAATGAACCGGATTTAGAGAATGTTAATATGTGCTTAACAGCAATAATCAATTCAAAAAAGTCTGAAGTAATGGAACAAAAATAGGTACGCATTTAAAATTAAAATTTTGAAATTGTTTAAGTGTTTGATTGTTTTTTATTGTGAAATAATCAGCAGATTAATAATAATAATATTGGATGAATATAGTGTGTATACTTATATTAAATATTTTATAAAATTTATTTTATTTAAATATATATATATATAATATTAACTAAAATAATTTTTAAACTATTTACTAAATATATATATTATTAATAATTATATATATTCATATAGAGGAAAATAAGAATAATTTGTTCAATTCCTCTTTTTTGAAATTCACATGATGCATGTCGACATACCCCCTATGCATATGTTGACATATGCACTTGAATTCAGGATTTGAATTTCCATTTCAAATTCAAATTTCGAATTTCTCTCCACCTTTTCACCAACCCAAAGTCCTAAAAAGGTGTCTCTTGACCAGAAGAACATGTTCATTGATTCTCTATTTAATTGTACTATATCCATCCAATCATTTCATTCTCATTTTCAAAATTCAAAGATTCATTAACTCTCTAATCTCTTCAAACTATTCTACAATGGCTTCCTCAAGAAACACTCCATCAACCATGAGGCTTTCTAAGAAGACAAAAGGCTTCCTTTTTCATGACAAAAAAGCTATACAAGCATATATGGAGTATATGTCTTTCAGAAGAGTCTCTTCCGAAAGATTCGCTATTTTCAATGATTTTCCTACTTATGATCTTTATATCTTTGTTTGCAAAATGAAATTCTTGGTTCAATAGATGCTTCCCAAAATGATTTCGTATGTTATCCGAATTTAGTAAAAATGTTTTATACGAATTTGAAAGGAAAGTTTTATGATGGAAATGGAGGAGAAGTTTCGAGTAGTGTCAAAGGCACTCTAATATAGTGGAACGGACATTTCAAATTTTAAAATTAATATTCAAAATTATAATTTTTCATGATATTTTTGAAAGTGATGATGATTTTGAGTTCAAAAAAAATCTATGTCCTAAAGCAATAATTCTAAGTTTTCTTTTGTAATAAAGTACAACTCCGAGGACGGGAAATTATAATAAACCCGACTCAAAAAGTTTTCAAAGCTATTTTTGCCATTTATGGTCACTACGGTATAAATTGGTCACAAATTATTTTGAATCTCTCTAGGCATGAGAACACACTATTTCATTGTGTGTATTTTACTAGAGTATTTACATATTGTAATGTTGACCTAAAAGGAGAGCAAACCATTACTCGAAAACTTTTTGATAAGTCTAGCATCTCTCTCATGCAAATTTCACCCATATCCGACCCTTATGAAATACTTGCAGAAAAGGAATAAAGATTGGCTTAGATAAAGGAGCATGAAATAAGAGAAGAGGAGGAAGAAGAAGGAGAAGAAATGGAAGTGGAGGAGGAGGAAGAACAAGAAGATGAGGAAGATTCTTTTTTGGAAAGTATCAAAATACCATCTCAACGATCCAACAAAGGTTTTCTCAAAAATCAAGAGAAGATTGTTTATAACCAAAAGAAGCTTAAACATCATTTTCTAAGAAATTCACTTCTCTTTCCAACAAAGTAGACAAGTAATTTGGAAAGATCATTTGAAAGATTAGTGGAAAAGCTTCATCTTCATCTACATCTTCCTAGTTGTATTCTCTTTTGATTTTCTAGTTTTTAGTTTCAATCGATGTATCTTTGTGTTAATCTTTGAAATTCAATGCACTCATCTATTATCATCATTGAAATCATGTTCCTTACTGTTATATAGTATTATTATTCTTTGGAAATCCATAAAAGTACAATAATTTAGGCTAAAAACAAAATATAGAAGATAATTGTTTTTGCAAAAATTAGTAACGTCATCATATAATGGGAAGAAACTAATTTTTTTTTAAATTTCAAAATAAAATATTTACGAAACATCTATTAATTTCAAACGATTTCCCACCCCTGTATAAACCTATTCACTCTAGAAAAACATTGTTTCTATTATCATTCTTCTCTCTTTTCATTTATAAACTTATCTTTTTAATAATGGCTACTCCACACCAAAAAATTTGTGAAAATCTTAAACGAACTCTTCAATCATTCAAGAATACACTTACTTTTACTCTTAGAAATCAAAGACACATAGAATTGAGTCAAATGAAAATGATAAAAGAGTAGGAAAAGAATTTCAACACTATTTGATGGACGATTTCTTACCTTATCAAATTGAACCAAACAACAATCCAGATTGTGTCATCAACAAAGATGATGAAGATTGGAATGCCATCAAAGCAGTTCCAATTTTCGATCTCGATGGTTGGATAGAAGTTTCTTGGGAAGTCTTAAATTATTGGTTAGTCTTAATATATATACAATTTAATATAAATTTGTATATTAATATATTACAAATATGAAATATGGATTGGTGTGTATAAACTTGTTGGATTGGATTGATTAGTTTGATTAGATTGATTTGCATTGAATTTGGTTTGGATTAACAATATGTATGAAATGGATTAGTGTGATTGATAGAATTTGGTTTATGTTATCACTTCTTATTTACATTATAATCTTATATATCATTCTTATTCCTTTTATATATCATATAGTACCTTAGTTAGGAAGAGTTTTGGCAAATTTTTATCAATGACAAAGGGAGAGAAATATATAAAATATCTAGGTGTAGATTAAGGAGGAGTTTTGTAAATCAGGGGTAGTTATAGCATATTTTATAAACATGGTTGTCGTCATCAAAAAAGGGGAGATTGTTAGTACCTTGGGTATTAAAGTTTTGATGATGACAACCATATGGCATCATATAAAATATAGATACTAATGTTTTATCAAGTTATACATAGTATATAGAGCAAGATATTAGACATGCGTTGATTAAGAAGACTGTACAGAATTAAGAGCAGATTCAAGAGGCCGATATAGAGATTCAAGAGTTAGAGATTGAAAACTCATGAGTATTGAAGATTCAAAATATTCAAATAAATTACAAAGTCATAGATTATTGTCAAAACCTCACTCTTCATGTCTCAAAAAGGTTTTAAAATCTATTCTCTGATTTTAGATGGTTTTCAAATATTTTGAATTTAGAAAATGATTTTAAAGAATCCCTATTTTCAAAATGGCCTTCAAATGATTTCTAACTTTTTATTTTATTTACAAGATTATTATATTTTGAGTAATTTAGTTTTTAAGTATTTTATAATTTAAATATACTTTTAAATCTATTATACTTTGTTATAATTATAGTTTTATGCTTTCTAAATATTTATATGTATATTATAACATTTATTATAACTTTGTTTTAAATATATATTCACTCATACTTTATATATATTATTTTCAGAAAAAAATTGATATTTTAATCCTATATATATTTCAAAATATTTCAAAATAATTTTATAAAGTTTTCTTAAGTTTTGATATGATTAAAATGTGCATAAATTATGTTTAGATGATTGTACAAAGTTTTGAAATATTCTACAAATCCTAATATTTTCAAAAGAATTTTTATTAAGTAAGTTTTCGAAATAAAAAGGGATATGTCAACCTACCATAATATTATATATCGACATATAGACCATTTTTTTCAAAATCTAAATTTGAATGGAAGTGTCTTTCCCCATATCTCTTCGCGAATTGACATGACCATTATTTCTCTATAAATAGGTGGATTTTCCAACGGAAATTTTTAACTACTTTTGTAACGACCTGCCTTTTAGACCTTCAGTAGCTGACACTAATACATCTAGGTATTCACGTGTCAAGCTTCCAAGTGCCGGAAAGATAGATTGTTGGGGAAAAAGAAAGAAAAGATAGAACAGAATCTCACATCGTGATGAGTAACATATAATATACAACAAATCTTAAAAGAAAATTTTAACTTTATTTTACATATATCAAGCAGAGTCAACAAATCAATCAACAGCATGGACAGTTTATCAACCCATCCTCACAATTGCAGTTAAATAAGCAACTAATGCAGTGGAAATAAATATACATGAATACGATTTAGAGGCATCCAGCTCATCCCCTGAAGCTCCAAGTATCCAAACTGAACCTGTAAATATGCTCGGTCTGCCCCAAGCATTATAAGAAAAATAACGCTCGGATCAGTCTACTAAACCAGTGTGAGAAAACACACCCAATTAGATTTTTAAAGTTATAAAAATCTTTTGAAAATAAAAGTATCTCATAAGACTATGCCGCACATAAACACAGACAGGTATTTACCTTACGTTAACCAAAACATTTCTATAGAAAATCCTATAATATTATAATAATGTGTAGGATACAAATACATATTAATCATAGCCTAAATTGTTACATTATTAAATTCCACCATAGTAGGTTTACAATCAAGTTCGCATGGGGCTTATTGGAGAATGGATTCCGATAATGGCACGGTAAGGGACTAACTTCCGCACAGTATACTTCTAGATAAAATATACCTCGAGTCAGATCCTAAACTTGGTCCACCCCTGCCAACACAGAACCAGCCTACCCCTGAACTTGGATAGTACCGAATATGTCATCACCACAGTTGCTTTCCAACCTTAATCAAGAGCCCTGACGCAAACCAAATCCATAATATAATGATCTAGAAAGTTGATGACACACCCTAATAGGAGCGACCCACATAGCCCTCCTACATCTACCCCGTTTTACCATTTCTTAGGTTATGAGGCTTAAGGCTGTGGTTACCTTTTATATAGCAATTCCACTAGGAATGCTAACACTGCCCTCTAGGCATAATTGCAATACGGACATTCATCCATACAAGTTCGTTCTAGGTCTGAACGAAACCAAAGGTATTACTGCTACTACATCCATTTTGGAATCACCCTCATGATTAGTATCAAGTAGCTCTTCCACTTCAAAGACTCCACCTTAAATCATCTTCAAGATGTTCCAATTCGAACGCTTATGCTGATTTAAAGTGGTTTTCAGATAATATATCTGATCCCAGCCTCTCCAAACTGACAATGATAATTTAAAATTGGCCAAATTTGATAGTCTATTATTTAACTATCAAATAAACAGCATTCAAACAGAGATTACATTTCTCGTGGAAACCACTAAGCCTCCTTCAATTAAATTTCCATTTATTTGAATCTCTTAGTTAAAAACATTCATATACTTATCTCATCAAAATAAGTATATTCACAAACCATTCGTCCCAAAAATACTTGAAAACCTTTTAAAATGGATACTGGAAGTACCATTCAGCAAAAATCATGGATCGCAGTTTACTTATGATTAGGTCACTATCCTTGCGAATCCATAGTAAAATGTAGGCAATTCTTACCCCTCGAATTACGCCAAGACAGTCTACCATTTCTTTCTAAATCTCTTTATTTTAAAAAAAATTCCCCGAACTATTTATATAGTTTCTTTATAAATCTCCAATCTTTATAAATCTCAAAACCCCATTTATTAAACTCCTCCTTTTCAGATCTTTAAAACTTATCTATAAATCCTTTTATCCCAAGTCATTTATAAAGCTCTTCCTATATTTAACAAACTTATTTAATAAACTCTTTAAATCTGTAAGGTTCCTTTGATAAACCAAAAATTATTTAAAATAACTTTAAAAATCCAAGTTATTACTTAAACACCCTTCTATTTCATTTTTAATTAAAACTCATCCAAAATAATAACTTTAGAATCTCATTAATAATTTATCAAATTAATTTTAAGCACTATTATTGTATTAATAAGTTAACTTCAATACAGTATTAATATAATAATTAATTAACTTTAAAATGTTATTAATACAATAACTAATTAAATTTTCAACTAATATAATATAATGCGTGATTAACCGGTAGTATAATCAATTAACTTGAACCAATATACTTTAATTAAAAAGGAAAGTATATATAAATCACCTCGAATAAATAATTCAAATATAACTAAAAACAATTTAAACAATAATTAAATGACTTTAAAATAATAATTAAATATTCTTAAATAACATTAAGAAATAACTTTTTAGAATCATACTAATAAAACAATTAACTTAAATCGTTAATAAACGTTATTAATAAATATTTATTACTTTCTCAAATCTTATCAGTAATAATAATTATTCTTAAAATAGCATTTGAGTCAAAATTATTTTTCAAATTTTGAAGGAGGCTTAATGATCACCATGGTACTTAAACAAGATACCGTATCATTAATTTAACTTTCCAAGTTAATAGTATTTACGTAATTAACGACTATATAAATACATTCAACACTTAACTGTCATTGTTTATCATATCACTTATTCGAAGTTGGCATATCAGTTAACGATATATAATTAGACGTCTAGATCTATAAAATAGCAGAATAGAGATTTATTCTGCTAATTAAAAGACCAATTAATTTTATTAGTGGAACGTGTTTTATTCCGCTATACAGGTGCCCAAATTACATTATCCAATTTACTTAATAGTACGGTGTTTATTTGGCTAAATAGATAACACCAAGAAGTATGCTTACATTAACTACGTTATAAATTTAAACAGCATAGTTATATTAATCAAAATCAATATCAAGTTATCAACTCATATATGATCCATTTCTTGAAACAAGTTTTGAATACAAATTTAAAACTTAAACAATCTAATAGCATTTCAAAATTCTATATCATGATCCTAGATCAAATTCAAATAATCTAATAGCATTTCAAGATGCTATATCGTGATCCTAAATCAAATTCAACAACCAGCAAATTCAACAATCCAAACGATATAAATAAATTTTATTTACTATAAACATACTAATTAAAAAAGAGTGAGTTTAACTCAATAGACTTCTAATTATCGCCTAAGCGTTCTGGTTTTTGTCTGTATTCGAACAACGTTCAAATTCAGCATTAAATCCTACAAGCTCCAACAGTCACCAATCCAGTTCCATATCGTAATATTCGTTCATACGATCCTGATGCGATTGACCGCGCTTGATTTAGAGCTAATATGAACAATTTATTCAATTTATAAGTTAGCAATTCAATTTTAAACAATTAATTATATAAATTAACTAATTCCTTTTTACCCAAATTACAAACAAAGCACGGCCCAAATAAATTCCCACCCACAACACCCTTCTCCTTCTTCTTCTCCTCTATGTTCATTTCAAAATGATGCACATTGAAATAGATATGCACACAACCATCAATCGATTCTTCCAACCACAGTAACTCCATCATTCCTCGACGAAAACTCGAGCCGATCTCACCTACGACTCGCCATTGACCTTCCCTCCATGTTCATCGCTACCGATCAAAGTCCCATGTACTGCATAGGTTGAATTTGATCTACATGGGACCATCGCTACCAATCAAATTTTCAACTAATATAAACTAATAGGTTTCTTGGTTCTGAATTTATTTTTTTGAAACGAGAGAGATAATAAACGTGAGCTGCTCATACATGTTGTCAAAAATATTTTGGTCAGTGGAAAATAGGTATAAGGACAAACTTTGAAAAAAAATTAGGCTGAAGGACAAAAAGTTTCAGTTTTAGGTTGAAGGACAAATTTTGAAAGTAATTAGGCTGAAGGACAATGCTAGTTAGAACTAGCATTTTGTATAGTGTAAAAACTGAATAAAATTCTAGTTAGAACTAGCATTTTCTATAGTGTAAAACTGAATATAATGCTAGTTTGAACTAGCATTGTCCTTCAGCCTAATTTTTTTCAAAGTTTGTCCTTCAGCCAAAAAATAAATACTGGCGTCCTTGAGACAAATTTTTTATCAAATTTTGGTTATATTTATTTTAAATTTTCTGGCATCTCGCCGCAAAGATTTTCTTCGCGTACGCACCCCGAAGATAAAATAAAAATATGGCTGCGCTCTAAACAGCAATGCTACCCCCAAAACAATAATAATATACACTGATTATTGAGCTCTGTAAAATCATAAAACACTATCGTTTGCTGAAAAATGGTCAACCGCAATTTAAATATTTTTCAAATTTAAAATTATGGAAATATCAAATAAAATAAACTAAAAATACGTCAACAAAAATCGAGTCGTAAAAATAACAATTTTTTTTTATAATTTGTTTGAATAATTAGTACTGTAAATAAATTAACAAAGGAATTCATTGATAGCATTTAATAATTTAAAAGGAGTTAAAAAGTCAATTTAATTCATAAAATAAATATTCAAAATTTAAAATCCCAACATTTAAATCATTATTGGAATATTCATTCACAATTCAAATATTTTCAATAATCTCTAATTTAATTCAAGTTATAAACTTTAAAATTCAATTATTTTAAAATTTAAAATGAATTAAACATTCAAAATCCAATAACCAAAATCCTGGGTTGTTACACACCATTAAGAATTTCATCCCTGAAATTGTCAAGGTAAAGAAAATGCCTCCAAACCTATTAACTTCTCAAAATTAATTAGTTGGAAAGGGACCGTAAATTTTTCTAAGTCCTAAAATTATTGAAAATTTCGACAGTGTCTCTTTTGCGTAACTTGATCGAGAAACTACAAATTGCCATTACTGGTCCAAACCAATCAAAAGAAAATAAAAGCGAACTGGCCTCTCATATCTGGGGCATAAAATCATCATACCTATACGTATCCATTTGTCGGTCAAAAAAACTTAATTCATGAAACTAAAAGCATCAACTAGCGTTTACTTACATGCACCTGCATTTTACTTATACATAATATAAGAACAAATAACCCATAGCCATATAATATTGCATTTCCAAATGTCAAAAATATAATTTATTAAAGCCTGTACGATGAACATATATCATCTATACACAATATCAAATCTGGTCGCTCGCTCGATCACAAAAATTTCACTTCCAAACCAGTATCGCTCATCGACTTCTCTAATGCGGACCCCGATCTGGTTTCCTGATTAGAAATCGTCGTTCTTTTTGCATACCCATATACTATTGTTATTCGGGTTTTTAACCCAATAGGATTCAAAGAAAGTCGGAACAGCATCGTCGAGTCAAAACAGCTCACGAGCCAACCAAAAGGATCTAGAAGAACCAACCTAGAAGATCAGAGGAAAAGAAAGCAAAAACACATTAAGGTGATGGATCGCCAATTGGATCGCTAGTGATCCATAATGTTGGCTTGTGGGTCCATCAATCCACTTGCATCATGATCCATAGGTATTCTAAGTGATGGCTAAGTTTGATGAAACTCTAAGCTAATTGATCGAGAAGTGAGCATTGGTCTAATTCAATCAGCGGTCCAATGCGATCAGTGTATGGATTATCATCACAACAAGGCAACATGCTACGAAATTACATGAATAACACCAACACAAGACAACAAATGCAATCCAAAAGGCAAAGTCCGAGAATCCACTAAGTACATGGCCCGCTAGCAATCCATGCACTATGGATCACTAGTGATCCATATGATTATGCCAGATTGTCATAAAGTCTAAAGAAGAGGATGAAGGAAAGAATCGTAAGTAGTTGAATCGTCAAAGACCTAAAAGCTATGGATCGCTAGCAATCCATCAAATTGACTCGGATCACTATGAAACTTCCACTACACCTTCATACTTTCATTTGCAACCGTTTGGCAAGGCGGCCTAGCCCAATAGCTCTCCAACCCCTATAAATCAATCCTACCTATAGCATAAGCGGGGGCTTCTGGATTGACTGTTGAACTCTACATAAGCTGTTCTTTATTCTTCTCCTCCCACACAACAGTCATCCAAAGGGTTCATAGTGATTCTCCAGTGAACTTAACACTAGTGACTTGATCTAACTTACAAGATCCAACCAAATTATAATCGGATTCAACTTTTTATTGCAGTCAATCAATAACAAAAGTTATAAAGTGGATGTAGGCTTCGTTAACAGCCGAAACACTATAAAAATCTCTTGTATTTTTTACTTTATCTGCAAGTTATTATTCTTTATCTCTATTTTATTTGCCATGAGGGCTGGTGCTTTCACACTCAATTCAGGGTGTTGATCCATTATTTGGGTTAACATTTTAGTGCTTTCACTAAGAACTTCAACTTCGGTTTAGATCTAGCTCTCTATTTTGGATTAGATAGGTCCAGAAGTTAGGTTCTTAGTCTCTATTTAAAAGATCTGCTGCTAAGAATCAATGGCTCCAAGAAGAATGATAACTGTGCCAGAAAGATCCATAGAGGCAGTAATTGTCAAAGAAGAGATGACTCATCAATAAATCAAAGTAAATGGCGCCAATGCAGGAGATCCAGTGCCAGGATCCTCTAATCAACGCGAAGTTGTTACCAGAGATGAATTGAATAAAATGGTTGATGAAATCAAGCAGAAAATGGAAAGCAGTCAAAGAGCCCTTATGGATAAACTTAATTCCTTATTGACCTTACAATCACATCTCGCTCCAAGAACCAAGGCAGAACCCTTGGCTGATGTAGTATAAGAAAATTCTTCCATTTCTGGCCTGAACAGAAGAAATAGGAAGTAGCTGCAAAAAGGAGTGATAGCTGGAGCCGTGGGAATCAATGTAGAAGGAAACATAAGCACACCACCGACCGCAAGGCAACCAGCTATGAACTTGAACCTAGGAGCGAAGACCCCACAAAAGGATACAGCCATGGACCTCTCCGACTTAGAAGATGGAGAGCAATTTAACGATGGCAAGTCGGAAGGAAATGCCAATGCATTTGATAACGCTAGGAATGTACGAACTACCCCAATCAGGCCAACCACAAGCCAACAGAATCTCGAGGGAGTGGCTCTTCCGAAGATAGGAGAGCCTAGGCTTCAGCCCACTCACCAAGATCGTTTGCAAAGCCAAACACTTGGTGTAGTGACTGATAGCTGACCCTCGGGCTACCGGACATCTGAGGCATATATTGCGGATATGGTCAAGTGACTGATGGATGAGAATAAGAATAGAAGAGAGGAGGAGTGGGGATCCGCTCCAAGTCGGACTCCCTTCATTGATGAGATCTTGAATGAGTGGTACCTAAAAAAGTTCACTATGCCAACTATTCTATCCTTTGACGAAATGAGAGACCCGAAATCCCATCTATACAAGTACAATTGGTACATGGATGGAGCGAATGCTTCAGACGCTGTTTAATGTAGATGTTTCCCAATTTTTTTTGGAGGGAGTTACTTCCATAAGGTTCACTAGGCATCCACCAAGATCCATCTCCACTTTCGATCAATTAACAACAAGATTCCTTGATCAATTCAGACTTCACACAGCGTGGCCTAAAGATGTAATGTCCTTGTTCGGTCTATTTGAGGGACGAAATGAATCTCTGAAGTCTTTCATGAACTAGTTCAACACCGCAATGACAGAAGTAAGCAATCCAAATAGGGATTGGTTTTAATGGCCTTGGTCCGTGCCATCCACCTTGAAACTGAGTTCGAAAAAGGGATCAAGATAAAACAACCTACCACTAGGAAGGACTTCAATCGTAAGGTAAGTCAATACTTGAGACTGGAGAGACGTAGGAGTTAGAAAAGAAATCTACTAGCTCACAACCGATGAACGTTGGGAAGAGTGGCATGGCGATGAATTAGGACATAAATGCCTCTAGGACCGCTAAAGGAAGTGTGGGAAAATACGAAAACCAAAAACGGAAAAATCAGAGTTCTATCAAACGAAATGGTAATAATAAGTGACTTAAAGGCTTCAGGCCCGAAGAATACACCCCACTTAATGATACTTCGTAAAACATCTATCTCGCAACAAAGGGGATGGAAAAGTACATGAAACCCCCTAAAAAGGAAGCTACCGAATAACAAAAGTGCCCTGGGAAGTGCTGTCGCTTCCATGAGACGCATGGTCACAACACGAACAAGTGTCGTTGGCTAAAGAACTTGACTGAAGAACTGATTTGGGAAAACAAGCTTCAACAATACGTGAGGTGATCGCAAAATCCTGACCAAACCTTGGCTCCCCAAGTTCCTAGGAATCGAGGAAACCAAGCTGAAGCCAATGAAGAGGGATCTAGACGAACTGACCAGAGACTCATCGTTGGAACGATATTCGAAGGACCTCATCCCCAACAAAGGAGTTGGAAATAAATGGAGCGGTATGCGAGCTCATTAAAACATGCTCTAAAGGATTTGTGACTCACGATCGAAGATGGATCCCCTTCCAAATAGCATAGAACTCTGAAAGATGACATGGTATTCTGAAATTGGGATATCGAAGGGGTTGTAGCTCCAACTCTCGATCCCATGGTAGTGATAATAGGGATCGGGTTCGCCGTGGTCCGACGAGCATTGGTTGACTGCGGCAGCTCTATGAATATTCTTTTCAAACGTACCTTTGACCATATGTAGATCAGCATGAAAAACGTATCTGCCTGCCAAAAAAAAATCCAAGAGTTCGCTGGCGAAACCAGACAACCCGTCGGGATGATTGACTTGCCTATAGAGCTTAGGGAGGGAGACCGAAGAGTCACCCTCATCCAAACTTTCGTGATCATAGATGAAACTTCTGCATACAATGCCTTCTTGGGATGAACCATGCTACCGGATTTCAGAATCGTTTTAGCCCGGCGGTGCCTTACCATGAAATTCCCAATTATGAACAAAACTGGGGCAATCCAAGGAGATCAATGTGCCACAAGAGAATGTTACATCGCAAACTTCACGACTTTAAAAGAAAGGAAAAAAGAAAAGAATGTGGGGAAAACTCTCTCCACATCCGCGAACCTGCCAAATAGCAACTACAGAGCCGCTCCAGGCTTTAGGTCCATAGCCAATTCGATAAGGCTATGGACTCTAGAAAGGAGAATCAGGGGGGATATGGCAGCATCGATAGAATTGACGGTGTCTGTTCCAATCGACACGGATGACCCTGTGCATATCTTTAAATTTGGATCGCAGCATGGAAACAAGATGAGATTAGTACTCACTAAATCTTCATGCTAACTTAAATGTGTTCGCTTGGACACATTCCTAGATGTGTGGAGTATCATCAAAAATTTCATGGCACACTCAACATTGATCCCAAGTTTATTCCAGTAAAGCAGGAAAGACGCAGCCTGGACCCCGAGCAGTCTAAGGCATTGAGAGAAAAATTAGACAAGCTGATAGCCAATAGTTTTATCCATGATGCGACCTACCCTAAATGGGTATCTAACCTGGCTTTGGTCAAGAAGTCCAATGGGGAATGGCGAACTTGCATCGACTACGCAGACTAAACAAGAACTACCCAAAAAATAGTTTTTCACTGCCCAAAATTGACCAGCTTGTGGACGAGATGGCTGGATATTAACTACTATCATTTATGGACGCATACTCGGGATACAACCAGGTCCTAATGCACGAGCTTGATCAATAAAATTCCAGCTTCATCACTGATCTAGGATTATATTACTACTGGGTAATGCCATTTGGTTTAAAGAATGTTGGGGCAACCTACCAAAGATTAGTAAATGACATGTTCAAGCATCAGATCAAAAAAACCATGAAGGTCTACGTGGATGACATTTTGTTAAATCACGAATAGCTGCCAATCACTTATATAATCTCTCCGGAATGTTTGAAATACTTCGGAAGTACGGAATGAAACTCAATCCACTCAAAGTCATGTCGGGGTAGCCATCGGAAATTTCTTGGGATTTATAGTGAGCGCCAAAGGCATTAAAGCAAATCCAAAGCAAATAACTGCCCTACGAGAAGTCTAAGCCCAGAAGAACAAGGAGTCACAAAGCTTGAATGGGAAAGTCCGAGCACTAAGCCGGTTCATCTCGAAAGACACCGACAAATGTATACCATTCCTCGATGCATTAAAGAAAGGAAACAATAATTTCAAATGGAATGAGGCTTGTCAAACTGCGTTTGAAGAATTGCTACGACATATGGAAACCCCATCGATCCTACCAAAGCCAGTAAATGGAGAGGACTCGTTCATCCACATAGCAGTCTAACTTCATGCACTGAGTGCAGCTCTTATGCGTGAAGAAGCTAGAATTCAACGACCAGTATACTACATTAGCAAGCGGTTCACTGGAGCCAAGAAAAATTATCCGAGATTGGAAAAGCTAGCATATTGTCACTTGATCGCATCTAAGAAGTTGTGATCGTATTTCCAGGAACACCCAATCAAGGTATTTACTGATCAACCCTTGAAGCAAGTATTGTACCACCCTAAGACTTCTGAGCATCTCATTAACTGGAACATCGAATTAAGCCAATATGAGATCACTTATCATCCGAGAAGGGCAATCAACGAGCAAGCGTTGGTAGATTTCATCGTCCAATTTACCATAGGATGACGAAGAAGAAATACCACTAGTAGTGGAAACATGATGGAAACTCTTCGTCGATGGCGCATCATATAACTCTGCTTGGGGGCAATGGTATTTCTTGAAACCCCCGAAGGACGGGGCGTTTGCTACACCCTACACTTGGAATTCCCTGTGACAAATAATGAAGTGGAATATGAAGCATTGACAGCGGGACTGAAGGTCGTAAAGGAACTCAGAATAAAATCCGTTCGCATAAACAGCGACTCTCAACTGGTCGTTTTCCAAGTGAAAGGTGAATACCAGGCTCGAGGGGAGAACTTGGCACCCTATCTATCTAAGTGCAAGAGTTGCTAAACGACATCAAACATTACACCATAACTCACATCCCAAGGGAGAAAAACACGAAGGCTGACTGCTCAGCTAATCTGGCCAGCTGAGAAGCTCAATCGTTGGAACTAGTCCCCGTTAAGACCTTGACTAGTCCCAGTATAAGCGAAATAGATATCAACTAGGTTTTTGAAACCACCGTTGAACCAGAAACATGGATGATGCTAATTAAAGACTACTTGCTTATAGGAACTCTTCCCGCAAATAGGAACCAGCAAAAGAAGCTTCTCCAAAAGGCACCGTGATTTATAATACAGGATGGGATACTCAACTGAAGGAGGTTCTCTCCCTCTTGCTCAGATGTGTGACCGATAAGAAGCTCGACGAATCCTAAAATAAGTTCACGAAGGAGACTGTGGAGACCATACTGAGGGGCAAACCCTTGCAAAGAAAATCCTCTGGTATGGTTATTTCTGGCCAATGGTAAACCGGGATTAGCAGATTATGCTAGACATTACGACCGATGCCAAAGATTCAGTAAGATCAAAATAAATCCCTCAATAACACAGATGGTCATCCCTGGTCGTTCGCAATATGAGGAATTGATTCGATTGGCATATTGCCAATAGTTAAAGGAGGAGCTAAATATGATGTAGTTGCCACCGACTATTTCACAAAATGAACCAAAGTTGAACCACTGGCCATCATTACCATAAAGAAAGTCATTAATTTTGTTACTAAAAACATTATTTGCAGGTTTGGTGTGCCACAAAAAATCATCACTCAAAACGAAACCCAATTCAAAAGCGCCGAGATCAAAGACTTTTTCAAACGCTTCTAAATCGAGAAGACATTTTCTACGGTCTCTCATCCACAAGCGAACGGGAAAGTGTAAGCAATAAACAAGATCATCAAGTCCACCATCAAAAAGTGACTAGCTAAAGCTAAAGGGAATTGGGTCGATAAACTTCCACTCGCTCTATGGGCTTATAGAACAACACACAAAGCAGCAACCGAGCACACCCCGTTTGCATTGGCGTATGGTTCAGAAGAAATGATCCCCGTTGAACAAGAAGTCCCCTCTCATCGAAGGTAGAATTTCAATCAATGGTAAAACGAGCAGCTCCTACTCGAGTCCTATTACTCCAAGTTGAGGGAAAAAGCCAAGTTGAGGACCGCTGCTCACTGGAAAAGGGTTGCACGATACTTCAACTCCAAAGTTCACAACCAAAACGTCGAAGTGGGAGACCTCGTCCTCAAATGAGTCTATCTCGTATCGAGAAACTTTGGAGCAAATTGGGAAGGGCCGTATGTGATTAGTCAAAAGCTAAAGGATGGAACTTTCAAACTGACAACCGTTGACGGAATTCAAATTCCCCAAGCATGAAACTGCGAATTGTTGTGCTGTTACTTTATCTGAAGTTATCTTATGTGTTTCCTATTTTTCAGCAAATAAGCTATGTCGAAATATTGAGGGCATTGTAAATAGGCAGAACTTGCCAAACTTTTCTTAATAAAATTGCTTTGCTTTCTAAACCAGTAAAACTGCGTTCATAAAAGTAACATGTTGAGTCGACGGGGTCAAATTATCTCAAAACCATTCAATCACTACTTGAGATAGTGGAATCACGCTCAAGTACGCCCCCACTTACCCTCTAGGTCGATGGAAGAAATCGACTCAAATCGTTGGATCGGCGGAACCCGATCCCCGCCTTCTAAGAACCGGTATTACTTCGGCATCACATGGTAGGCCCAAATCAAAGTCATGCATCCCATGCTCCCCGCATTACCTTTTGAGCCATGTTATCACGCTCTTGAAGTATAAATTCCTCATGTTACCCGAAGATTGGTAACGTCGAGAAGTTCGAAACCATTTCGGGTCGACGAGTCATATCGATTCTAAAAGCATCGCATTTCATAAGCCATGCATACTCTTAAGTACCAGTATTGCCTTGGCAATGCCAAGAAACTTTTCCATTGCAGGAATCACAAGGTTAACTCACTCCGACTATTGGGAGCAAGAGGTATGAATCCAACAATATCAAACAACTACGAGTCAATAGAGAATTTCGATTATTGACCAACAATATTATGAAATCAAGTCGTGAAAATCATAAGCCCCTGAAGATAGGAACTACAAACCAAGTCCGATTATATACATTAGAAAAACATACTCAGATCAACTGGTCATTTGTCTAGTGTTCGAAGTAACCAGCCCTGTGAACTGGAGGTCACACGCCGATACCCAAGTAATATATATACACACACACTCAAAGACAAAATCCAGTTACTTCATAGTCCTATTACTCCAAACAAATAATTTTGGCGGTAATTACAGTACAAAATAAAATAGCAGTAACCGAAACTGACATAAGTGCATGAAACGCAGGTAAATAGACAGATAAAGTCACAATCAAAATGTCAACATTGTATTACTTATAACGTTTTCTGTACAAAATCAAAATGTAAGGGCCGTACCCACACAATATTGGCCAACAAAATGAAAAACATAGATGATACAACAATCAAAGTAGTAAGTGCAGACTCTGTACTTGAACAAAAACAAAAACAAAATGTCCCAAAATCTGGCTCCACCGCTATCCGAACCTCTCAGTGCTTCTTTCCACCGCTCCCCTTTCCACCTTTAGTCATGAGTTTCTTCTTACTATCAAAGTCCACGCTAGGAGTAGTGTTGTTGCCTGAAATATCTACTATCTCCTTGCACTGGCATCTCCCCCATGCATTTCGATCTTCTTGAAAGACTTTCCCATGAATTTGCATTTTCGGGATTTGCGGGTGCTTCTTGAGGATTTTATCTCCTCAACTTTTCCTTCTTAATAGCAACCAATTGCTGTTGGGATCTATGTAGTTGGACCGTCTGGTCTTCCTGCTCCCGAACTTCAACTGTCGTGAAGTTACGCTCCAAAGATATGGAAGGGTCTTCTAGACCATGCAATGTAGAAATCTTCTCATATTCTGGTCCCGGTTGTGAACCAGACACAAACGCGGCAATCGGAGTAGCTATGGAAACAAGGGTCGAGGCGACTGAAATAGCTGCAAGCCCGAACATCGAGGAAATTAGCAGATTAGTAGGTAAGGAAGTCGAACCTATAAGATCAAAAATGAAAGTGTTAAGTTTGTCTTGTTCTTGTGGCCTGAACTGAAAATTTGGGGCCCAAATAACTGAGGCTCCCTTGATGCAACAGGGAGTTGACATAGAAATTTAAGATGGTATCGTCCATCTTCTTCATTTTTTTGAAGGTATCCAGCAATTATAAGTAATTTGCCATTATGGAAGCCTTCTCAACTTCAACTCTAGTTCTCTCGGTGCTGAGCTGTGCAACTCTTTCTTGGAGCGATGCAATTGTCTAGGCTTAATCGGAAACGGTCTTATTGCGGGATTCCACAATTCCCACATATTCAGCAATTGTCTCATTGTGCCCTTTAACAGTTTTGTCATGATCATCAATAGTCTTCTTTTGGGCATCAATAATCATGCTGCAAGCTTCGAGCTTCATTTTCAACTTAACTTCGTCTTCATGGGCCTTCTTAATGTCATCTCGAAATATAATTTCCATTTTTGCATGAGCCTCTTTCGGCTCCTTCAGTAAGATGGCGTTATTCTTACTCTCTTGGAGCACCACATCCCTCTCTTCTATTGGTTGCTCAATTCTGGTGTCATGTTCCGCTAGCACCCTCTTGAAATCGTCCCTTCTCCGATTCGAAGAAGAGGATCTCTTGATAGTTAATGTGGTTCG
Organism: Allium cepa; assembly: GCA_030765085.1. NCBI lineage: Eukaryota > Viridiplantae > Streptophyta > Magnoliopsida > Asparagales > Amaryllidaceae > Allium > Allium cepa. Next base: position 680,576,022 of record CM060938.1, read on the forward strand.
TGTCGGCTAGCTGCTTGCATAACTTTTCCCATCTCTAGGCTTGATCTAAATCACTTTGAATCACGTGAAGGTATGGCATATAGGAATCGTTACTGATTGGGTGAAGGTCGCGGTTGAACTTAACTCCTGTTAAGAAACACCCGAGGAATGCAGCTTCGAGTCTAGAGGGACCGGACAGAAGAATGTAAGCTGGTCTCTTATGGGGACGCGAGGAACCAAAAGCGGGCACCGCATCAGATGATGGGGCTTGAGATGAAAACGAAGCCTGAATATAAGAAAATGGAACTTCAAAACCGACAGAAACTATGGCCGGGGCAAAATCCCGATGCTCTGAGGGATGAGGGTCGTGGTCAACTCTTGGTTTCTTGGACGTTTCCTCTTGGTCGTTAGAGCTTCTCCTATTCTCATAGCCACTTTTATATGTCCGACCCAACCTCTGTCATCGCGGCGACTAGCTTCAGCTTTCAAGCATTTCCGCCTTCTCCAATCCTCCTCGGTCTCACGGGGCTAGCGGTGGCTAGTAGACCGTCTTGACCAACACTACGAATCAGGGAATTGCTCGAAATCATCGTAAAGTCCACGGTTTCTCATGTTCCTGATATGAAATATAAACAAAGAGCTTTAGCAATGAGAAGTGGGCCTAAATAATGCATGCGTGAGTGAATGTGAACCTAGTGAAATGTTAATATGTCTTAGGTGGCCTAAAATGACGTCACAAAAAGCTACCACAATAAAAGTCGGGCGGACTCCAAACACAATATGACTCGGGTAGGGAGATGTTCTCTCGAATTCGAAGTCTTCCCTCATAAGTTCGTCGATACCCATGTAAAAATTGCTCAAATCCCCAAAGATCACACCGATGTCTGTAATCGGGGATCCCTGACATCACTCAATGGATAGAGAAGCATGTTTATCGCGAATCTCTCGGGAAGGAAAATCCAGGAGAGTTGGACTCATCCCTGGAGTTTCGTCACACAATTCAAAGTCTCCACCGTCGAAGCCAGCAGCGAAATCATTATTAATGGAGGAGAATCAGAATCACTACTACCCTTAACTTCACCCGCTTCTTTTTTATTGCCACGGTAGCCTTGCCTTCATGCCGCTTGAACTCTTCCTCCACTTCTTCCAGAATTGGGGGCAATCTGGCCGGATAGCTAGTTTCAGTCATCGTGACATCCCTTCCTTCAAAAATTTCTTCAGTTGACTCGCCAGACAACCCTTCCTTTTCTTGAAAAACACCCTCTTTGGATCCATGTGATAAAGAAGTGAAGTGTGTTCGTATTCTAGAACGAAAAGGAGATGGGACTTCAACTGCTATGACGGATCTCCCAGGATGCAATAGTCCATACCGGAGCAAATTTTCATCCATTAGCAAAAATTTAATCGATCTCTCCCTAGCATCTACGGCCTTTAGGGTATGGAAAATATGGTCAAGTGATAGGTCTTTATTCATCTTCGGAATAACTGCAATAAATATTTGACCTGTCAGAAATCCCAAGGTGACGTATCGAAACTCAACAAGTAAAGGAGATAACTTACCCCCCATCGACCAAAGGTGGTTGAACGGAAGAAGTACAGAGTCCTGAATTGAGACAAATTGCTTTGAAGCTACAACACGATCTTGCAATTCCTTTAGGCCTCGATGATGACAAGGGATAGGCACTTGTCTCTCCTTTTAATTGAGAGAAAATATCTCAACTTATCGAAACTCAAGGAACTATTAAATGTCCACATAAATAGAACGTGAAGGCAAGTCAAGATTATATATATCCAATAGGATGAATTTAAAATGGGGCAATTCCCAAGCTTGAAAGAGTTTCTTTCAAGAAGTCATTGAAGGGGACACTGCTCCATTTAAGAACACATATCGGTGGCTAGCAGTTTATCCCGAAGGTGACATATAGGCAGACTCATTCTTCTTCGAAAGGCGCACATCGTCCTCCAAAATGTTGTGTTGCAAGTAAATGTTATGAAAAACCTTAGCGAAGATTGAGGAGGAAGCTCTTTATGGTGGATTAAGTAAAACTTTGAAATTCAGAGGATTCCGGTCAATAACCAGCCCAACCGGGACAGTTGACCGCATTCAGCTCGTGAAGCAGAAGAGGAAGGGGCAACGGATGACGATTCAGCTTCTGAAAGCGCTGGACTTCCTCCACTAGACATACGGCGAGAAGATGGATACTTCATTCTGTACAACAGAATTTGCGTCCGACGCGGTCAGGTAATTCTATCTTTAACTTCAAATTCCCCTCAAACACTTGAATTCCGAAGGAATATCGATTTACACCAATACATCGGATTTCAAGTATATACCGGGGCAAGTGTAGTGCATTATCTATATGAGGGTGAGCTCAGTTTCTTGAACACTACAAACGCTCTATATTGTGTAGATAGTTCCGTCACAGTAAAGAATAAAAAAGGCTTTTTGTATCATTTTTCGAAATTATTTCTTCTATACTTACCCATTATCAATCAACGATCGATAACGGATCCATTGTTCGAAGCGATGCGGAAAGCTCTTCCCAGTTCAGGTACACTGAGTGTGAAATAACGTGACTAATCTGAACTCTTCGGAAGGCGATAACAACATAAGTTGCAAGCGACACTACAAGAAAACTTACTTTTAACTGCATATATTGTCAGCGTTTGGCCCTCAAATGCAGTAAAACTTGTTTCACACGGAGTCTAATTCGCGTACCAACGCTGAGAATTTTATTAGGTCTGTAAATTTAATTGCCGCTTCTCTCCTTCCACTTTGCAAAAAAAATTCATTTTCCCTCTTCCATCTATACTGGCACTCCCTTAATCGGTTCTCCTTTATTTTTAATTTCCTCCTAATTTCACTTGTTCTTCGATTTTCCTTCGGTGGATTTGATCGTCGCTGCCCTAATTCCTTATTCATGCTTTAGGTATAGCTAATTCCTCGATTTTAGGTCTATTTGATTCATCGATTTTTAGGTTTATGTCATTGGTTAATTTTGATTTCATATTTTAAGCATGTCGCTTTGAGGATCGCCCTTAGTCGAACTTTATTTGATCTTTAATTGTCGAGATAACTTTCTGGAAATTCGATAGAGTCGAACTGCTGACAAAGTTCAACTGCTTCAGGTAGCTTCAGTAGATGAAACAAAATACTTTTATTTGATTTATTACTAGGTTCTGTTTGTTTTGAATAAAAGATGTTTGATTAATCATCTAATTATCGATTTAGAAGCTTATTTATTTTTGATTGTAGTAAGGCTCCTATTAAGAGGAAAGTGTTTAACACCTTTTGTTATGATTATCTTAAGTTCTTTAAACTGAATGATGATTTCTTCCATGTATCTCTATTAACATCTAGGAAATTACAATAAATTTTGAATTTGAAAATCTCCTTTTGATATTTTAGGTTTAAGAAAATTCAAAACTCTTAAATTTTTTGACAATTGTAATGTTTATTTCTGTATTTTTTAATTCAAGCATTTTAAAGTTGATTTTATAAACCAAGAATATTTATATTTTTCAAACCGAAAGTCTCAGAATATCGAGTATTCTATAGATAATTTTTTATATAGAAAACCATTATTTTTAGAAATTGTAATTTTGAAGATAGGAAGCTTTATTGGTTCAGCTATGCCATATATAATACAATCAGCATCGTTTTATTTTGCATCTGTATCCTTTTTGTGTGATATCAACACTAATTAAAAGAAGCATCAATTTTATTGGTTCAGTTATCCTTTTAGATTCCAAAGTTTAATTGTTTTATATTGTTTATATTTTTGTAATAGATTGAACTATCAATCCACCACTTTCTCCTTTAGCTGAGTTGGAACTTGAATTCGTGCAATTAGGTGTAATAGGAGATAGACTGCAGCATTAAAATAAAGCAAAACAATGCAAAAATGTATTCATAGGTGAATGGCGATGTATTGAGCTGAGCTGAAACATGAAGTTAAGAATTGAGCTGAGCAGGTTGATGTTTATGTACTGAGTTTGGTAACTTTTCAACTTCTGTATTTATTCGATTTCACCAATTAATCAGGAATTTATGTTATTTTTTCCAAAAAAAAGTGCACTTCTATTTTATTTTTAACAAAAGTAGATGTTAATCTGTTAATTACTTCTCAGATGATCAACATCAATACTTTGTATAACCACTATCTATTGTTTTCTACCAATTAATCCATCTGAACCTTGATCGTTGGCACGATTTACCTATTAGACAGTATCAGCAAGCCTAAGCTGTGTTGTTCAGAGCCTAAGCAGAGCTCCAGGTAATATAGTTACAGTAGTGTAAATGGATACAGTTTAAGCATGATACTAATTTTAGCGAATTCAAATGTATCTAGTTGCTGTAATATGCAAAAATGGCTCACAACTGTTTAAAGATTGCAGTATATCATCCCATCTCCAGTAACAGACTCCATTTAGAAAGCTCTGTGTCTGAGTTAAGAGATTGAAAGCTGATAGTTCATCAGTCATCTCCAAAAGCACAGCAGAGCAATGAAGAATGCAAACATTTGTAGGGGTTATTGCAAATTTTCCATTGCTGTAACAGAACCTTATGATCATCTCAAATCCATCTGGACCTCTTGGAAAATCCATGATTTTGATTTCTGGTATGTGGCATTTTATCTTCTGCTTTTTCTTCTTTTCTTGATTAATCATCTTATTTAGTTCTGTAGATTATGAACATAACAACATCTGAAGTAAGATATGTTAGTACAAATGAAAACCTGTAGTTGTGGTTTTATAACAAATGAGATGATACCTGATTGACGAAGAAAGCGTGTTTACCATTGATTAGAACTGTGAGATTGCAGTGTTCGTTTTTCATATTTTTTTTAATGGTGAATATGGGAATGTGCAAATTGAGTTAAGAATTATATAGAAAGTTGGCTTATTGGGTATACATATTTGATATTTGCCTGTAGTTTAGCATACTATAAATGAGTTAACAGACTGTTGGGCTCCTCCTCCTACTTGTTTCTTGGTTTACTGTTTTTTATTTGGCTGTATTGATTGAAACAGGAATCTATTGTTCCTTGTGAAGTCACACTGGAACTATATCATTTGTCCTAACAGAATAGAATGATATCAGATTTTTACCATACAGTTTAAATCAATTAAGTTCACTAAAGATCTGGGCTACTTTGACACAAATCCAATGCAAGATACTAGACAGTTAGAAAGCCTTGAACAATTTTACTTTTGGTTCCTGCATAATTCAACAACAATTAATTTTTTGTGTGCACTAATAAAAGATGCTATTAGTTGATGTCACAACAGTTCCTTCGAGCTTGCTGGTTGCTGAATGGGACACTACAAGAATAATCGTCATTAACTGCATGTGGTTACAGCGTTGTATTATAACCCGCTGTTTTCATGCTTATAAACTATAGGACGATATGAGAAAAATGAAGTATAGATGCTGTGAAAAACACAATAGTACAAAACATAATAGTACACAATAGTATTATAACCCGCTGTCTTCCATTTGTGAATTTTCTTTATAGTTACTAATATAGCCTATTCGGTTGAACATGTTTCACCTTTATTCTCTATTCCGGTAAGGTGGGAAAACCTTATCGACACATTAGAAGTTGATGCCAAACTATTTTCTTACATAATTTTTTTCAATAAATTACCTGCCTTGTTCGGATCTAAATGTCATATTATATTATAGCATTTTAAAAAATGGAAAATAATTTGTAGTGAAAATTTATTATATTAGTGCCATGTAAGTATCATTTAAAATGATCAGATTATATAAAAATTTGGTAGATAAATGTTTGATTGAATTATCAAATGAAATGCTAATTCTTGTTGCAGCTGGTGCTAATTCTATACAAGTCACTCATAGCTTTGAGGAAACTATTAAAGCTTTGGTTTTCAGAACCCAAGCTAATGTCAAGGGGAGTAAATTTTGTTATTTATTCTATGTTCTATGCCTAAAGTTTTAAATACAGTTAGCGAATAAGTATCAAACAGTCAGTAAAGTAAATAAGTATTGTTTACTATAATATTTAGTATTTACATACAAAATTTCAAACTGTCAAAAAATTAAATGTAAAAAATATAACAGCATCCCTAGAGTCAATATATAAATTCTTTTGAGTAGCATATTATAGCCATTTTTTGTTTTTCATGATTCATCACATATCAAATAATTGCACAGAAGTTAAAAAGAAAAAAGAAACAAGTACATATGTTTGGGAGGAAAATAATAACAATACTATAAAATATTTTGAAGAAGAGTATAATGTTCCGGAAATAAAATAATATTTCGAGAAAAACTATAAACAATGTTTTGAAAAGGATTTTTTTTGTTTGAAATGGGTTAAATAACGTTTTGACAAAAAAAGGTCTTATATTTTGAAAATGTTATAGTGGTATTATGATTACAAAAAATTCTGAACTAATTAAATGCTTCTTGCCATTGAGAATATATCTCCAGTTACAAATTAAATTCTACATTAAGATGACACCAGAGCTTATTAAAATCTTACTTCCTAGTGTGTATAGAAAATGAGTTAAGGCCATAAGTTAACTATTCTTTGTAACCATGATGTCTCTGTAGTAAAAGTGCAGAAATGGAATTAGATTTCAATTATAGTCTGAAATGTGCAAGAGGTTGAAGCTTACTTGAGTTTAGAGAAATTTTAATTTTGGAATTGCTGAATAATCAAAGGCTTGATTGGCAAGAAGTCTGATCTGATTCTTTTTTTATGAGAAGTGAGGTGGATAGATTGAAATAGAAGCCAACTTCTGGAGGCAAAAGTTAGAAATAACCAACAAATTTTGATAGTTTGTGAAGTGAATTCACAGTAACGGGAAAAAAAGGAATACATTTGCTATGGACCTAAATTGCAAAATCAGGGAGCAGAATGCACAACATTAATTCCAAATCTTAGACTGATGAAATCATTAGCTGAAACATGGTTAGAATGATTGGATTTTGATTATGTTGATGGGAAATGTTTTTTTCAAAGAGTATATATTTTGAAATATTTCTTGTTCTGGTTGCCATATAACATGCAATTGAAGTATACGTCGGACCTTAGAGAATATCATACAAAAAATTAAATCGAATAGTTTGGAACAAAAGCATGTCTTAACTCAGTGTGGCAATCTGTTTTAGTTTATTTCTAAATCTTGGTCATTATGGTCATCTTGAAAATTCTTTTCAGTTTAATGAGCGTGACATTTATACATGTGTAATTTATACAGTTTGGGTTCAGCCAGAGCAGTCAACAGGATGATATAGATGTTGTCACTATCGTATAAGGTCTAAATGATATTGATGAGGCATAGTTGAATAGCATAAAAATTGGGAAGATTCCTAAATTTTATGCTATTTAGCTCTTGCCTTATCAATATCATAGGTAATCTGAAGATTCTGGACTTCGGTTAAGCTCCTTTACTGGGCTGGATGTGTTGCTTCACCCTACGTGTGGGACTCCGGTTCATGCTGTGATGGCACAAGGTAACCTAAATTCTCATCACGCAAAGGTAACTAATAATATTATTTAGTTATTTTCAGCAAGTAATTTCCTTTATGTTATATACCTGATTATTTCTGAATCATACTGTTCCTAATCCAATGGTGAGATCATTTGGTAAAGTTTGCACAATTCATCGGAGGCTATTCAAGAATCTTCGATAAGTTTGCAACAAGATTCTTTGGATAAGAAGAGGAAAGAAATTGATGACCAGAGTTGCTTTAATTTAGCTCAAACAAAGGTATTCATGATCCTTTTTTTTTATTTTTTTATTTTATTATTATTTCGATTATCCCCGTTGTGGTCGTCCGCATTGCAACATCATTCCTGTATCCTTGTCCGCATTGCAGTGGTCCATCTCATTCCCGTTTGCCCTCGTCCTCATCCTCGTCCCCATTGCAGGCTCGAGCAATCGTTAGCCCTAGTTCTCGCTGTAGTCAATGGATAGGAATTGGTAGACATCAGCACCATTTATCCTCGCAGTTTCAGAGTAAGTTGTAGCTGATTGGCTTTTCCCTTTTTTCTATTTTTAAATTAATTTTCAGATATTGTATATGTAGCAAGCTCTACTGAAGTAAATGGCCAATATGTATTAATTAACGTCCTTCATTTAGTTTGTGTTATTTAGTAATTTATTTGATCCAAATTATTATCATCTAGTTCGGTCCGAACACCTCCTTAGGCTTTAACATGTTATACATCTTATAGTCACATGTTTGATCAACGTGTCAAACTAGAAAATATCTATGTCTTTCATGCTTATAAAGCCCCAATATTTTTCATATAGCCCTAGGAGAAACATAGATATCCAGAGGTCTGAATGAATTTTAGCACTATCAAAAAATAAATAATAGAACTAAATTGTTAATATTATTTGTACCATTTCGTTGAAGATAAAGTTAGATATATTATTTCATGAATATTTCTGCTAAAAATGGCATGTTTTTGCAGATTATTGCTTTGGACCATTGGCTTGAGATTGTAGATTATAGCTCTAAGACTTAGTAACCTCTGCTTTCATATTGTTTTGCTTTCATAATTGTTTTATACCTGCTAATCATCAATAATTAATTTCTTACTATAGAAACAACCGTCAGCCTAGTTGAGTTCGCAAATGCTACGAGCAATTGGTTCAGTTCACATTGCAAGGTTTGAGCCTTATGTTTTTAGTGACCCCTTGTCTTATCTTTCTAATTTTCATTTTTTTATGCATAGTTGTAGCTTACAACTTGAGAATGTGGCCAATTATAAGAGCTTTTCTTTAATCAATTATAAGAGCTTTAGATTTTAATTTGGTACTTGCAACTTTTCTTCTTTTACTTTTATAATTATTCTTGATGAAGAGTATCCAATTGCAAATCTACAAATTTAAAGCATAAATGATTGGTATGGATAGAGCAGTTCTGCCAGTAAATTTACAAAATAAATAAACAAATGAAGTAGAAGGCTTCATTCATTTACAAATTATCAGAATGGTGATGGTTTTGAATCTAATAACAAGAGTAGACCACAGACAACCATCCTTTTAATTACGAAATAGTATTATTGTGCTTTTGAATTCAAATTCTACTAAGTACTATTACTTAATTTTCGATTTTTCTTAATGAAATGGTCACATTTATCTTTGTTGACTCCCAGTCTGTGTTGACTCCCAGTTTGGGAATCAATATCTTCGTGGTTGACTCCCAGTCTGTGTGATATTGTGAGAAAACAACTATTTGTCGTTAGTTGTATATGTGTATGCTATATCAAAATGATACATCTGATTCTCCAATTTGTATGAATGTTTAAACATGCTTATATGCAGTTCCTAGTTAAGAAAGGGGAAATATCTACACCTCATGCTGATTACTGTCTTCCTGGAATAACCCGTGCAACTGTAAGTTCCCTTACATTTGCATCTCTAGCATATTTTTACATGTTTATATTATTATTATTGTTATTGTTATTGTTATTATAGGTTATGGATCTTGTGATGCAAGAGGGATTGTTGTTACGTGAGAGGCGCATCAGCTTACCTGAATTTCATTCTGCGGATGAGGTTTGCCATTTGCATAAATCCTATCACTTCATAAAATTTAATGCCTAGTGATAATACTGATTATGCAAATTTTTACAGTATATTTATGTTAAATTATCTACTTAGTGCAAGCCTCAAACTTTGAGCATTTTTTATAAGCAGGTGTGGACAACAGGAACAATGGGAGAGCTTACCCCAGTGAGTTCTTAGGCCTTTGTTCTCATCAATTATGATCAACTTCCAATGCACACACACACACACAATCTTCATTCTCAGTAATGTAAACATATTTTCTGAAGGATTAACTTGTAGATTATCTTGCTCAGCACGGTGCCTTTATTATAGACATGGATATGCTTCTTCAATAATCTGTACCATTTGGTGCATTGTTTTTTCTTCACTGTGTAAATGTTATCTTCACAGGTTACTATGATCGATGGCCGTGTTACTGGAAATGGTAAAGTTGGTCCCATAACTCGAAGAATCCAAAATGCTAGCTTACCTTCATGCATGGCCTTGCAAGCGTATACTTTTTTTTAGTGTGCAGGCATAAATTTTGATTTTTCATTCAGGCTTGCTGTTATTAAACTTTAATTGCTTGTAGCGTGTTCTTTGTTAGAGATTCAGGTTGTTAGAGATTCAGGTGATAGATGAAATCGGCGATTGTAGTGATGTGTACCACTATTTGATTGTCACGACTATTTGTTTTTTCGGAATAGTTTGAATTGAGGCGGCGATTGTAGAGGTAGGTCAGGTTATTCAAGGAGGTGGTGAAGTTTGTTCGAGGTGATTGGGGAAGCTGAGTTGCGGCAATCGATTGCTAGCGATGGTTAGAGGAAATTGGGGTTGCTGGAGTCGTGGTATTTCAAGGAAGTCGCGGTTGTGAGGATTTGGGGAATTGGGTTTCTGGTTGTTCAGGTGATATCGTTTTTTGGTATTTCAGCTGAAGTGGAGTCGAGGTTGCACTACTGACAGATTGAAGTTTGTCAGTTGATGGTGGTGTCAGTGCGGCATGGTGGAAATGCAGATTTGGGAGGTCGTAGCTTGTTTGTAGGAGGAAGTTGTAGTTAATTTATTGTGCTGCAAGCAGTGGTCAGGTTGGTTTGTTTTTGTATGTGACTGTTTGGTTGAGAAATGGAAGGATTGTAGGCAGTATGTGGATAGTGTTCTTATTGTTTTGCTGCAGGTTAAGTGTGAATGGGACAGGTATGTGATATGGTGGTGGTGTTCAGTTGAAGGTTTGGGGGATGATGGCAGCAGTCTGTCTGAAATGTAACAGTGATGGTGGGAGAAGAGTCGAGTAGGTAGCCAGATTTGATGATGTGGTTGATTGTTGAACAGGGAATGTGACGAAGGTAATGGTTGAAATGTTGATATGGTTTGGTATTGATGAGGGTAGAATAGAACAGAAGTGAATGGAGAAAACATGGCAGTTTGATGCAGAGATGTCGAAGCTTGGTGTTTGGTTTAAGCAACAGAGAATGTGGCAGCAAGTGTGGATGTGGATGGTTGATTGGTGATAGAGGTTGTTGGACTGCAAGTGTTTGAGGTGGAGGAAATGGTTGGTAACGCAGAAGAGGGTGCTTTGGTATGAAGTGATCTGCAGTGAAGTTGTCTAAGCAGGTAGTTTGCTGAAGAGTTGGCTGTGTAATGTTGATTTGTAGTTGTAGTAGTGTGGTATATGCAGCAAATGCAGTGATGTGGAGCAAGAGGAAAGGTGGATTGAAGTTGGGCAGAGGATGTTGGATGTTTTTGTGGAGGAAGGCAGCAAGCAAGGGGATCGGTGTTACTGTGTTTGGTGTAAGAATATTGTATATTTTGAATATGAAATTTCATACGTTGGTTATCAAATATGTGTCCAAAATGTGGTATTGATATAATATGTTGATTTTGAATTGTGATATTGATATAATATGTTTTGAAATGTGATACTGATATAATATGCTAATTTTGAAATGTGTATATACACACATTATGGTTGATGGTTGGTGAAATGGACTTAAACATTTAACAGCGTTTTTAAAATGCTGATAAAACCTTCCATAGCGTTTATAAAACGCTGTTGAAAGTTTTAACAGCGTTTATTTCTTGTCATTGTATATCCCTGACTTTTAACTGCATGTCGATATACAGCATACATAAAAACACTGTTAAAAGTTTTTATAGCGTTTTTAAAACGCTGTTAAAACCTTCCATAGCGTTTATCAAACGCTGTTGAAAGTTTTAACAGCGTTTATTTCTTGTCATTGTATATCCCTGACTTTTAACTGCATGTCGATATACAGCATACATAAAAACGCTGTTAAAAGTTTTTATAGCGTTTATAAAACGCTGTTAAAACCTTCCATAGCGTTTATAAAACGCTGTTGAAAGTTTTAACAGCGTTTATTTCTTGTCATTGTATATCCCTGACTTTTAACTGCATGTCGATATACAGCATACATAAAAACGCTGTTAAAAGTTTTTATAGCGTTTTTAAAACGCTGTTAAAACCTTCCATAGCGTTTATAAAACGCTGTTGAAAGTTTTAACAGCGTTTATTTCTTGTCATTGTATATCCCTGACTTTTAACTGCATGTCGATATACAGCATACATAAAAACGCTGTTAAAAGTTTTTATAGCGTTTTTAAAACGCTGTTAAAGGCCCTGTTTGTTGTAGTGCGAGATGCTATCATAAGCCATTATTCCCCTCTGGAAGGATTAAAACTAACTCACGATACGTGGTGTTGTATCAACAATGTACTTGGTATAAGTCAATTTTGATTCTGTGGACGAAGATAGCGAAACATGTCAAGCACTGGGGAAAAGCCCAAGAGTCGTTCTGTGAAGAACTCAAGACTCGATTTACTTTCTTCTTCCATAAAATCACAATCATCTCGAATTTTCCATGACAATCATCACTAATACAACCCCATCGTCGAATTGCTAAACGAACGCCAAAATCAACATTACCCACTTATAGTCAAGAATCAAAAGGAGGAGGTGAATAAACTCGGAGTCTTGGCGGCCTATGGAAAGGAGGATCGGTGGCGATCCAAAGGAGAAGAGTCGGTAGAGATTCAGAGAAGAAGGACTGGTGATGGTTCGAAAAAGCAGAGTAATAAAGTTGCATGCTAACTCAAGGCGATGGCAAAGTTAGGGGTGTTCGAAGGCGATGAGCTCCAGTAGCATTGAACGGCGGGGGCAATAGCAAGATAGGAGTTAGGTTTCACAGTTCTTGGATCAAGTCAAAAGGAAGATAGCTCGGATCGCCAAATGAAAGTATGAAGGGAAATAAGGTCGCGTCGAGAGGGTTAAATACAAGGCCGCATAAGAAAAAATCATTAAGTCTTTGGATCTCTAGCAATCCATGGACGGATCGCTAGCGATCCATAATCGAGGACCAACATTCTCCAAATTTGTCCAGTGCGATCCACGTTCTATTTAAAGGAATCCTAAAAGTTATAGGGTTAAAATTGGTTTCCTAAGACGAGCAATGATGACCCACGTCAAAACTCAACAAACAGCAAAACATCCAAAGCCAAATTTGCACTTGAACCTCACCAAGAGGGGATTTAAAAGCAATTACTTCTAGATCATGCCTTGTTTCCAACGAAAGCATACTCCAGGGGGGTAAATGTTACCGGATTTTTAACCCAGTGGGATTCAAAGGAAGTTCGAATAGCTCTGTTGAGTCAGAACAGCTCAAGTGCCAATCAAAAGGGACTAGAAGAACTAACCAAGAAGTATCAGAGAAAAAGAAAGCAAAAACATGCGAAGGTGATGGATCGCTAGAGATCCATCTCCTATGGATCGCAAGTGATCCATCTCCTATGGATCGTTAGAGATCCATAATGTTTGCTCTTGGATCCATCAATCCTCTTGCATCATGATCCAATAGGTATTCTAAGAATGATGGCTAAGTTTGATGGAATTCCAAACTAGTTAGATCGAGAAGTGAGCATTCGTCTAATTCAATCGGTAGTCCAATGCGACCAACATATGGATTATCATCAAAACAAGGAAAAAGGCTACGAATATACATGAAGAACACCAATATGGGATAACAAATGCAATCCAAAAGACAAAATCCAAGAATCCGCTAAGTACATGGATCACTAACGATCCATGTGTTTATGCCAGATTGTCATAAAGTTTAAAGAAGAGGATAAAGGAAAGCATCATAAGAAGTTGAATCATCAGCGATCCAAAAGCTATGGATTGCTAGCGATTCATAATCTATGGATCGCTAGCGATCCATCAAATTAACTCGGCTCACTACGAAACTTCCAATGCACCTTCACATGTTCATTTGCAAGCATCTAGCAAGGCGGCCTGGCCCAATGGCTCTACAACCCCTATAAATACAATCCTACCTACAACGTAAGCAGGGGATTCTGGACTGGTTGTTGAAACTCTACAGAAACTATTCTTCATTCTTCTCCTCCCACACAATAGTCACCTAAAGGGTTCGTTGTGATTCTTCAATTAACTCTAACACTAGTGACTTGATCTAACTTACAAGATCCAATCAAATTATAATCAGATTCAACTTGTTATTGTAGTCAATCAATGGCGAAAGTTATAAAGTGGACGTAGGATTCATTAACAGCCGAACCACTATAATAATCTCTTGTCCTTTTACTTTATCAAGATGTTATTATTCCTTGTCTCTATTTTATTTTCCTTGATAAACAGGGCTGGTGCTTTCACACTCAATCCATGTATAGATCTATTTTTTGGTTTAACAACTATGATAGAAAAATTCAGGTTCACATCAAAAATCCATACCAAGTATTCGCCATAGAGAAACAAGTGAAAAATCCTTGTTCGGATAGGTGTAGATAACCTCGAAATCGTGTACTCAAATCTGGATCAAAATCAATTATGCGAATTATAAGATCTATGTACTACCTACGTATTTATTTCATTGGTTCCTAAATATACCAATTTCTTTCTATTTTCATTTAATTTTAAACACACTTGATTCTCCAATAGTATTTCCTTAATACCAAAATCTAAGTAAGATCATCATGTGAAAATAATAAATGAAAAGAAATTCCGCAGTTAGAAATGTCTAAAAGTTTTGAGATCCAATTTTGGTAATGATAAGTGAAGATCGAAATTCTGACTATTTATGGAATTTATAATGGAAGACCAAAAATCCAAATCTAGCATTAATAATAGAAGTTTAGAAATCCTCTTTTGAGGATAATTGATAGAAGACCAAGAATAATCATTTAATAATAAAAGTTCAGAGATCATTATCTGGAAATAAGCCATAGTAGACTAGGAAACCTCTTTTTAGGTACGAATAATATGATTCTAGAGATCCTTATCTGGAAATATTAGAAGACCTGAAATCCAGATTCAGGTATTAGTAAGATAGATCCAGGAATTAGTATAAGATTAGAAATCCATAATAGAGGTCTCAATAATATAGATCTCGAAGCCCAGATTCAGGCATTAATGAATGAAGCCCAGAAATCAATAGTGAGAGACCCAAAACCCAGATTCAGGCATTGATAAACAATGTCCAAAAACCCTCTTTTGGTAATAATCGAAGGTTGTATATTTTTATTTGAGCCTTTTGTTTTGCACCACTCCTTGGGTATTGATTCTTTTAACATGTGCCATCTTTCAAGCTTCGTATGTTGTCATTGTTTGGTGTGTCGCTTCTTGGGCTTGGACGTCTTAGTCCATTATGTTGTCTGGTGCACTTGGTTAGCTTATCCACAAGAAGGACCCATTACCCAACCTCCCTCTAGAAGGTGCTCCAGCCGGTCCTTATAGGCGGGACTGATGCCTTGTTCAGTGCCTTGGCCGAGCCATTGCATGGCGGAACCATGGTTGTACTCCGTCCTGCCTCCAGGAGGTGCTCTAACCAGGCCTTATAGAGGGGCTGAAGGCTGTTCGGTCCCTTGGCCAGGCCATAGCATGTCGGGACCAAGGGCTTACTCCATTCCCACTCCAGGAGGAGCCTTGATATGGCCATAGCATGGCGTGATCAAGGGCTCGTAGACACTTTAACCTGGCCATAGCATGACATGGATAAAGGTTTACTCTAACACCCCTCCAGGAGGTGCTTTGACTTGGACAAATCCGCACGGACAAAGGCTTATAACCATTTAAGGTAATTTCCAAGATTAGATTTGCAAAGCAATCCTTAGAAATTCAATATTCCCTTTACTACTAAAATTATTTATAAACTATTTCACAAAACCTTGCTTAAGTTCACAAACATCTTTTAACGCCACTTATGCAAATAATTCATTTTAAAACTCAAGTTTATTCACATTTCAAAAGCCATAACTTCATCTTAAAACTCCTTCATACTTAAGTTTATTATAAGCATTTTATAAAGCATGCATAGGTTTATCATCCACTTTAAACGTAAGTTCATATTCTCAATTAATTCTATAACTCATTTTCTAAGTTATTTTGTAACATGTTACTCCAAGCCTAAAAACACTTTATAAAGATTTATCTTCATTAATAAAACATTCCCCAAGATTTTAATTATCCTTTCAAGGAATTATCATCTTACTTAAGAAATATTACTTAAGTCTATTAACATTCTATAATTCAAGTTCATAATTGCAAAATACTCTTCTATCCCTAAGAGTATATATACAATAATAGATTTGTTTTGCTTAACTAGAATATTCAACAAATTTAAAACTTATTTTAAATTATTGTCATCTCAAATTCATGAGTTACCGAACTTATTTCTTAAATTTCTCACAGCACTTAACTTCATATTTCTATATTTAATTGGAAGTCCTGATTGTCCAAAATCATCGAAAAATTCCATTTCATTTTTAATAAATGAAAATTTCCCAAACAACGTCCCGAAATGAGATACACCAACCAACTATCCAAATGGTTAAGATGCATTAGTTTGTAATATCACTTAGCTGAAAATTTTAGAATTTAAAACCCGGTTTTTATTTCAAATCATTTTGAAATAATACTAATAATAATAATAATAATAATATCCATATATTCCTTTGTATACCAAATTATATTTTTGGGAATTTTTAAAAAAATTTGGTTTGCCCAGAACAATTCAATAACCAATTTCTTTCACGGTAGCAATTCCTCACTTTAGAAATTCGATAATGAACACTGATGATGCTACAGTCATCACCAGAATTTCAGCGATCGAAATGAGTTTAATGCTTTTTAACTCTTCCAAATCCTTATACAATATTTATATTAATCAATACTTGCAAAATAATACATTATTATTTTTCCCAAAAATTTGAAAAATAACCAAACACCGACGTTGAGTTCTAATTTCTATGCCTAAATCCATTTTATTTATAAACCATATTTTAAGAAAATTTCTATTCCAAAACACTCTCCAATAATACTATTATTATTTGTCTCAACAATATGGAAAACCAATTCAAATCTTCGAGATTTAAGTATCAAATTCTCAGTTTTAAATCCTTATTTATCAACTGTATTTACAAATCTTCTTTATATAATTTCACTTCTTATCTAAGATCATTTTCACCATTTTTATCTTAGTATAGATTATAATGGATCACTTTCATTATAATTTAAAATTAAACTCAATATTATCATCGAACACCTTATAGTCAAACTATGAAACTGAATTCACAAGGTGTTCGTACTTAATTTAGGAAACAATAAAGGCTCATAAAATACTCGAACACAAATAAATAATAAACGATAATAATTAAATATTATCATTTTCTGAAAATCAAACACACTATATATAGCTATATTAATTTTTGAAAATTCTTATCTTCATATATAAATATAATCCAGGTAAAATTATTTCATTTACCCAATTTCAAAACAATACTATGTCGGTTTACCTTTTTTAAGTATTTAGAAAAACTTATCGATACAGTTGTGCCTTCTGTATTGACTAGAATTCATAACCACTTAACCGATAAATCAACATAATATATAACATTTTTATATCACTAACAAGTGCACGCTCATATATATATATATATATATATATATATATATATATATATATATATAATACACTCAAACTCATCTTAGGGTCTCACTTACCCTATCTCAAATGAGTTAACCACACCAAAGCCTACTTATTCGCTCAACTTAATCTCTGATACCACATTGTAACGACCCGCCTTTTCGACCTTTAGAATTCGACTCAAATACATCCAGGGTATTCACGTGTCGAGCTTCCAAGTACTGGAAAGACAAATTGGGGAAAAAGAAAGAAAATTTAGAACGAAATCTCATACCGTGATGAGTAACATATAATGTACAACAGATCTTTACAAAAGAAAATTTTAACTTTATTATACATAAGTCAATCAGAGTCAATTAATAAATCAACGGCCTAGACATTTAAATCAATATGTCCTCATAATTGTTGTTAAATAAAAAAACTAGTGCAGCGGAAATAAAAATATGTGAATACGATTTAGAGGCATTCAGCTCATCCCCTGAAGCTCCAAGTATCCAAACTAATCATCCTGTAAATATTCACGATCTGACACGAACATTATAAGAAAAATAACGCCCGCATAAATCTGGTAAACCGGTGTGAGAAAATACACCTGATTGGATTTTTAAATTTACAAAAATCTTCTGAAAATAAAGATATCTCATAAGACCACGCAACACATAAACACGAACGGGTTTTACCTTATGATAACCAAAATATTTCTATAGAAAATCCTATGGTATTTTAATAATGTCTAGGATACAAATACATATTAATCGTAGCCGAAATTTTTACATTATTAAATTCTAGCATAATAGGTTTACAATTAAGTCCGCGCGGCGCTTATTTGAGAATGGATTCCAACAATGGCAACCTAAGGGACTACCATCCGTATGGTACACCTCTAAAAAAAATGTACTTGGGGTCAGACCTTAAACTTGGTCCACCCCTACCAACACAGAACCGACCTACCTCTAAACTTGGTTAGTACCGAATTTGTCATCACCCCTTTTGCTTTCCAACCTTAATCGAGAGCCTTCATACATAACCAAATCTATAATATAATGATCGAGAAAGGTGATGACACACCCTAATGGAAGCGACACACATAGCCCTGCTGCATCTACCATGTTTTAGTCATTTTTTGGGTTGTGAGGCTTGAGGCTGCGATTACCTTTTATATAGAAATTCCACTTGGAATGCTAACACTTCCCTGCAGTTAGAATTTCAATGCAAGCATTCATTCATACAAGTTCGTTCTGGGTCTGAATGAAACCGAAGGCACTATTTCTACTACAGCCATTTCGGAATCACCCTCAAGCTTATAGTAAGTAACCCTTGCACTTCAAAGACTCCATCTTCAAGATGTTCCAATTCGAATGCTTATGCCAGTTCAAAGTTGTTTTTAGATAGTATATGTGATCCCGATCTCTTCGAACCGAAAATGAAAATTTAAAATTGGCCAGATTTGATAGTCTGTTGTTTAACTATCAAATAAACAGCATTCAGACAGAGATTGCATTTCTCGTGGAAACCACTAAGCATCCTTCAATTAAATTTCCATTTATTTGAATCTCTTTATTAAAAGCACTCATATATTTATCTCATCAAAATAAGTATACTCATAAACCATTCTTTTTAAAAATACTTCAAAACACTTAAAAATGGATATGGGAAGTACTGTTCAGCAAAAATCATGGAATGCAATTTACTTAATGACTACGCCGCTATCCCAGCGAATCCAGGGTAAAATATAGGCAATCCTGCCCCTTGAATTACGCCATGACAATCTACCATTTCTTTCCAAATCTCTTTATTAAAAAAATCTCAATCTATTTATAAAGTTTCTTTATAAATCTCCAATCTATTTATAAACGTTCTTTATAAATCTCAAAATCCCATTTATAAAACTCCTCCTTTTCAGATCTTTAAAACTCAATTATAAACACTTTTATAAATATCCCAAGACATTTATAAAGCTCTTTCCATATTTAACAAACTTATTTAATAAACTCTTTAAGCCCGTAAGGTTCTCTTGTGTTATTTGAGTTTTCAGCCCAACAGTATCTAACAGAAAAAAGAAAAATTCCATGACATTGGGATGGCTTAGAACTTAACCAGAAATACTAAGGCAAGGAGTTAACGAGAGCCAAGCTATATTATTAAGGCAACGACTAAGATCGGCTAAACCAACAGACCAGCATTCTTTCTGCCCAGTCAGTAGTTAAAGCGAAATCAGCCAATAGATCGTCATCAAGATGGAGTAACGTGCAACGAGACTACGCAAACAATAATGATACAAGGTCATGAAAGCGTCTCAAACTCCAAACTCCCAAAAAGCTTAAGTGCTTGGATCACCAGCGATCCATACAACCATGCAAGATAGTGGATAACTATGGCACAAAAGAAGCGGAGGAGACCCGAAAGACAGAGCACAAAAATGATAAGTGTATGGATCGCTGGCGATCCATACACAATGGATCGCTACCAATCCATATTGAACGATGTTTTTGGCGACATAGCATGATGAAGCAATTGAGGGAGAGCAACCAAGTAATTAGCTTGTGAACGATCCAAATCTATGGATCGCTAGCAATCCTTGGACCATGGATCGCTAGCAACCATGGTTTTGGCTCGGATCACGAGCCAAACTCCCTAGGACGTTTTGTACATTCCTGCAAGCAATTGATGAAGTGGCCTGGCCTAGAAGCTCTCCGATCTTAATAAATATCGTCCTGCCTCCAACATAAGTGGGTTCTTCTCCAGACTGGTTTCTGGAGCTCCGCTGGAAATATTCTTCACTCTCTACCTCCCTCCCAACAATCTCCAAAGGGATTCACTGTGATTCTCTATTGGATTCCTACTCTGGAGATTTAATCTACCTAAGGATAACCAAAGCCTTGTAATCAAACACTTCTTGTAATTGTACTCAGTCTATAATAAAATTATAAAGTAGACGTAGGCTTCATTAACAGCCGAACCATTATAAAAATTCTCTGGCAAGTTTCTTTTACTGTTCTTCTTCTATATCTGTGATCTGTGATATTGATCTGTCAGAACGGGGCCGGTGCTTTCAAACTCAAACCAAGGTGTTGATCCATTTTCCAACTCAGGATCCAGATCTAGCTATCTACTTTGAATCCCATAGGTCTAGAAGTTAGATCCATAGTCTCTGCTTGAAGAATTAGCTTTTTGGAATCAACGGCCCCTGGAAGAAGAAGAGCTGCCTCTGGAAGATCCATAGGAGCAGTAGTAGCTGGAGAAGATGTTAATCCTAGCAAACTAAAGTAAATGGTGCTAACTTAGGAAATAAAGCGCCAGCATCCTCCAGTTAGCACGAAATTATCACTAGGCATGAGTTAAATAAAATGGTTGATGAGATCAGACAAAAATGGAAAGTAGCCAAAAGGCTCTAATAGATAAACTTAACGCTTTACTAACCCTACAGTCAAATCCTGCTCCAAGGACTATGACTAAACCCTTGGCTGCTATAGAACAAGAGAATTCCTCCGTTTCTGGGTTACATAGAAGAAACAGGAAATGACCACAGAAATGGGTGATAACAGGACTTAACGTGGATGGAAATGCTAGTACTCTGTTCGCCACAAGGCAACCTATTCTAAAATTGAATCAAGGGGCAAAGACCCCATTGGAAGACATAGCTATGGATCTCTCTGATTCAGAAGACGGAGGGCGAGACAACCAAATAAAATAAAATGCCAACACATTCGATGATGCTAGAAACATCCAAACTGCCCCCAGTCAGGCCAACTACGAGCCAACGAGGTCTCGCGGGAGTGGCTATGTCGAAGATAGGAGAGCCTAGGCTTCAACCCATAGGCCAAGACCGTTTGCAGAGAAAAATATTTGGCATAATGACTGATTGTCATCCCTAGGACAATCGGACATCAGAGGCATACATAGCAGACATGGTCAAACGGCTGACGGATGAGAGTAAAACCAAAAAGATGATGAATGGGGATCTGCTCCAAGTCGGACTCCCTTTACTAACGAAATCTTGAATGAAAGGTATCCATACAAATTCACTATGCCAACTATCCCTTCTAACGATGGGACGAAGGACCCAAAACCCCATCGATGCAAGTATTACTAGTATATGGATGGAGCCAATGTTTCAGAGGTTGTTCGCTGTCGATGTTTCCCTATCTTTCTAGAAGGAGTTGCATCTATGTGGTTCAACAGACATCCCCCGAGATCTATATCTACCTTTGGTCAACTTGCAACGAAATTTCTTGACCAGTTTTGGCTCCATACGCCTAGCCGAAGGATGTCATGTCCCTATCCGGATTGTTCCATGGATGCAATGACTCGCTGAAATCTTCTATGAACAGGTTCAATACCGCGGTGACGGAAGTAAGCAACCCCAATGTGGACATGGTTTTCATGGAGTTAGTCTGTGCCATTCGCCTGGAGACTAAGTTCAGGAAATGGATTAAAATGAAGCAGCCTACCACCAGAAATGACTCCAATCGTAAGGCAAGCCAATAATTAAGATTGGAGGAAGCGCAGGAGATGGAAAGAAAGTCTGCTGGTGAGAAACTGATGAACGTTGGACAGAGTGATGTGGGGACGAATCAAAACAAGTGTGATTCCGGAACTACTCATGGAGCCATGGGAAAAGACGGGAATCAAAAGAGGAGAAATCAAAACTCCAGTAGAAGAAACAACAATGGCAGCAACAAAAGATTTAAGAAGTTCAGACAGGAAGAGTACACCCCTCTAAATGACACTCCAGAAAATATGTATCTTGCAACACAAGAAACCAAAAAATAAAAGAAACCCCCCCAGGAAAGAGGCAACTGAGCAGCAGAAGTGCTCAGGGAAATTATGTCGCTTCCACGAGACACATGGCCACAATACGAATGAATGCTGCCACCTAAAGGACCTCATCGAAGGGTTGATCGAAGGGACTAGTGACAAAGGGCCGAAACAAACCGACCAGAGGCTTATTATTGGAACGATGGCTCGAGGACCACATCCCGCGTAAAGAAGTTGGGGGGGAATGGTGTGACATGCAAGTTCGTTGAAGCACACTCCGAAGGAATCATGTTTAGCTGTAGAGGACAAAGCTCCAGCCAAGTTACAAAGGGTCTTGAATGATGACATAGTGTTTCGAAATCAGGACACCGAGGGATCGAAGCTCCAACTCTCGATCCGGTGGTGGTGAGGTAGGAATCGGACCTGCTGTAGTCCGACGAGTGTTGGTCGATAATGGCAGTTCTATTAACATACTTTTCAAGCGTACTTTTGACCTGATGAAAATTGACATGAAAAGCGTGTACGCATGCCAAACAAAGACACAAAGGTTCACTGGCGAGCCCAAGCAGCCTATGTGAACAATTGACCTACCAATGGAGCTCGGAGAGGGCGATCGAAGAGTCACCCTCATTCATACTTTTATAATTATGGATGAAGTGTCAGCATATAACGCCTTCTTGGGGCAGCTTGCTCTAGCAGATTTCAAAATAGCTCTGTCCCAGTGGTGTCTGACCATGAAGTTCCCTACTGCAACTGGAATCGAAGTGGTGAAAGGAGATCAGTGCGCTGCCAGAGAGTGTTACATTGCAGAGCTACGCGAATCCAGAAGAAAGGAAAAAGGGAAGGACGTGGGGAGAACTCTCTACATCCGTGAGCCCTCCGAATAGCAACTACAGAGCCGCCCTTGGCTTGGGGACCATAGCCGATTCGATAAGGATTTAGACCCTAGGAAGAAGAGCTCAGGGGGAGAACGGGCAGCGCCAGCAGAAATGATGGTGTCCGTCCCAATCAACATAGATGACCAAACTAAAGTTTTGAAAATTGGGTCGCATCTTGGAAACAAGATGCCTATAGAACTTACCAAATTTATCTGCGCCAATTTGGATGTGTTCGCTTGGACGAATTCCGGCATGTGTGGAATGTCCCAGAAATCATGTGTCACGCACTCGATATGAACCCCAAGTTCACACCAGTAAAGCAAAAAAGGTGCAACCTAGGTCTCGAACGATCCAAGGCGCTAAGAGAAAAGTTGATAAGTTATTTGATGTGCATGTAAATGTGCATATTTTCACCACTATATTTACTCTACTTAAATTAAATAAATGATCATATTGGGTATTTTAACTTGTTGTAACCAAAATCCATATTAATTCCAAATTGTCACATATCCATCTTCATATAGGGGCAAAACGGTCATTTGTATGAATATATTTCTTTGAGAAAAATTAATTGGAAATTTATACATATTTGTGTAGGAATTTGATCTCAAATAGGAGCGGGTTCATGAAGACACATGCATGCACAAAATGAATACGAAGGAATGAAGATGGAAATAATTCAAAGTGAAGAACATGGAGGACCCCACTTACCCACCTACCTTAATGTACATATTAGATGCTAATGCACATGCTTATGGAATTAATAGCTTCATGTACGCTTAAATGATGATTAGTAGAAGCTAATGATTACTTGGCCTCCACACTACCTCAAGGGCATTTTGGGCATTCCCTAAAAATATGAATTAGGGTTTAATACATGTATATATACCCCTTATGTTTCATGTAACCTTCTTCTTACTTAGTCTCTCTTTAGTTTAGTTTAGACTCAAAATAAAAGACAGGTTCTCTTTCTCTTTTCCATAGATACTTAGCCATTTTTATTTCATGTAACTTTCATTTTTTCTATGCACTGTTAATTAGTGCTCTCTTTCTTTTACATGCTTCATTTGTTTATTTACCTTCATGTTAGTAGTACAGATTTATTTTTATGCAAGTAGAATAGTTTTTTCTCTCTTTACTTTTCTCTCTCTTTTTCCTTTTCCTTTTCTTTCATGTTGTAAGCTACATTTGTTGTTTTTGATAACAAACATGAGGGGCTAATCCCTTCAATTTAGGGGTAATGAAGCATCTAATAATGTAGCTTCAACATTTTGATAATTATAGCTCTCTTTTTGTGCTTAATGATAATGCTTGATGTGGTTTAATTGTTGTTTTTGGTTTGAATTTGATAGCCTATATTGTTGACACCAAATAGGCTATGCTTAAACAATCACTAACACTAATTGTCTCTTCATCAAATTATGATTACGGCAAAGAAAGTGATTTGAAATTAAAATTTGATGGTCTATATTTCTATTGAATAGTTGATAGGCCATGCTTAAAATAGATTTCATTTTCATCAAAGTTAGTAAGTGATTTAAGGGGTGTATGATAGTTTGATGGCTTATGTTAGCTAATCAATAGCACAAATATGTCATATTTATGATAAGCACGTCAATTAAAACACTAATGACCATAAAAGAGAGATCATGATTTAATATATGTTGAACTATGTGATCTAGAGAGTGGATTTGTTCTCTAAATTGTCATTTAGCCCTTATATTTGCATCTCTATTCTTTTAGTTAGTTAGCTAATTTCCTAAATTCTCTAGCTTACCTTTCACTCGACTTTGGTTTAATTTGATTGAGTATATTTTTAAAATTAAACAATTCCCTGCGGATCGACCCATACTCGCCACATACTACAAGTGTATGTCGTGCGCTTGCGGTTATTTTTTTATAAAATTCGTTCAGCTATTTTCTAGTTCATAGAACTTTAGGCGACGCGAACAAGTTTTTGATTCCGTTGCTAGGGAATTTGCTATGATTTTTGGTTTCTATTCTTTGAATTTTTTGTTTGATTTTTGTGTATTTGTTGTGTGTGTTCGTTTTCATTTCAAAAAAATTTTGTTTTTTGTGTTTGAGAGGTTTTGTTTTCATTTTGTTTGTGTGTTTGTGTTTTCTTTTGCATTTTCTTGCATATTCTGTTTAAAACAAAAAACAACACAATTTCATTTGAAAAAAAATATTCCATTTCAATTTTTCTCTTTTGCAACACATTTACAATTTTTTTCTTTTTTACAAATCTCATTTGCAATACATTTCAAACTCTCTACACTTCTATTCCTCTGCTCTACAACTGTCAACCCTGTACATATACATTGCTATCTCTCTCTGTTTCCCATCTGATCACCATACAGCCACTGTAAACCCCACTTATTAATCAACATTCACCTCCTTTCTTCCCAAACTTCTACACATTTCACCATAACAATTTCTTCTCAACCCAAACTGCCTTCTTCACTGCCTTCAATGTACAACTCCTCTCACACATCAGACAAACATCTCCTCTGCATAAACAAAAACCACCTCTGCCTCCACAAACAAAGCTACAGCCACATTCATCACTTCCCAAACAAACCTTCATCTGACTACCGTATCACCACCATATCTACTTCACATCATAACTCCATCATATCTGTTTCACACACCCTTCTCCATATCACTACCATATCTACTTCACCTCATAACTCGATCATCCACACATAATACCACTGCAACTTATCACCACTGCCAATAGCTATCTCCATCCCTTCACAACATTGTTCATTCACTGCACTTCACCATTCATACCAAACCAGCCCTTCATTGAAGCAATATTCAAACTGCTATACTTCCAACATTCAAACTGCTCCATATATCACCATCCAAACAACCTACCAGAATCATACATATAAGCTCTTGAGCTTCATTTCCCGACCAACATTCCACACTTGCCAACTGCTATTTCCAATCCTATCCACTACAAACTCCTTGCTCACCTCAGTTCACCACTGCCTTAGCATCAATACACCTTTCACCTCCCTATGCACCCCTCTGTGCATGTACACATACTACCACATAAATGCTGCTGCAAACCAAAGCTTGCAAACCATTCCCCAATTACTCTTCCATCCTCTTCTACTTAATATAGCAACAAACTTGACCACACTGCAGTTCCGCCTGCCACATCGCAAACCACCAGAACAACCGCGAGCACCCACTACAAACAACTGCTCTTCATTACCGAACCTTATAACAATATCACCCAAAACCCATTCCACTGCAACTCATTCATCATGACTTAGGTGTCCTCTCAATCAACCAAGTCACTGCCACTCAGAACCCTCCAACCTCACCTCAATCAAGCATCGAACACTGCAGCCACAACCCAAAATTGAATCAATACTCCCCATACCCTAACAACACAACCTCCTCCTCCACGTTACAACTTCAATAACAACAAGAAAAAAAGGAAGAAAAGAAAGAAAAACTTGCCTTTGTACCAGTTGCTTGCTCGAATCATTGCCCTGCCACTTCGTCGTGACCACCCTCAACCAAAATCACGACCCAAGCCCCGGCAATCCACCACAGCACCGCTGTCGCTACCCTATATCGAACCGCGACTGCAAACAATATGGAATTGCTGACAAAAATCGAATGAGCCCACCACGTCGAACTAAATCGCCTCAATACAAATCGTCAAACATAGCCAACATCACATCAATTCGACTATCGAAACCACTTCATCCCACAGCAATCTCATCGCCACATCCATTTGCTTCTCTACAAACTCAAATCTCCCAACTCGAATTTCAGACTTGAATCCCCCAACTTGACTTCGACACACATCTACCAGCATTGAAATCGAGAACCAATATTCCGTGAATCCCAAAACTCGCAAAACAACCAAGACTTCAATATGAGAATTGTGTTTTTGATTTTGGAAATTAAGTGTTTTGGATAAGAGTGCTTCTGTGAATTGTGGCATGTGTTGTTTGAAAAAAATAAAACGATGTTGAGAATTGATACGGTCGAGTTTCTTGTTTTGGGCCGGCCTTGTTGGTTGAAATACAATTTTTTTCTTTTAGTTTGTATTTTTTAGTTGTTTAGTTTTCTTGTTGAATTTGTCCTGTTTGAATAAAGTAAGAGTGTTTAATTTAAAAAAAATTATCTTGTTGAATTAGTCTTAAAGTTATTTTATTTTGTTTGGATGATTTAGTTTGTTACAATTTTTCTGGTTGCAGAAGCAGATAAGCAAGAATAAACTGCTTGCTTTGCTTGGCATGCCAAAAAAAACTGCTTGCTTGCTATATCTATTGTTTTTATTTGTCTTGCATTGTTGTTTATTTGCATATATTTTAAAAAAAAATCAAGAATTCAAAAACAAAACAGAAATCCATTCGTATTTGCATTGTTAATACACGTTTAATTTTTGCTTTGCATTTCATCTTAGAATTTGTTAATAATAACGGTTAGACATCGATAGCACTTAATTGTATATTAACAATTTGTCTTCTTTGAACAATTTAAATTCTTGGTGTCTAGGATACGGCAGAGCAATAATCAGTTATATATATTACGGTGATTCGTAAATATTATACTGAATTATTTCTCTGAAGGTACTTAAACCTTCGGCTGCATTGCTACGGTGATTCGTGGTGCACCGATAAATCATGTCTGTTACATGGCTGAGAACTATCTTGTTTATTTAAGACATTTTGTGATTATACAGTTTTGGATTAACTTAGGATAAATAATTTGTGATTAGACCCTTACATTCATATAGTTACATTAGCTCATGCATATTTAAAAAAAAAATTCAAAATCCAAAACAAAAAATTGTAAAATTCCTTTTCTTTTTCTTTGAAATTTTTAAATCCTTTTCATTTGAAATTTCAAAATTAAAAAAACTTAGAAAATCAAAAATCCAAAAAAAACCTTTTCAAACACAAAGAAAAAAATTTAAAAAAAAATTCCTTTTGAAAAATAAATTTTATTTGTAAATATTTTTCCTTTATAAAAAAATACCATAAACGTTCTTGAAAATGTCTGAACTTCCATATTCACTTGAATTTTACAATAGTTGTGAAAATCAATATAATCCATATGATTTCACTCCGAATTCGTATGGATATTTTAACGACAGCTATTCTTTAAACAATTCGATCTTTGAACAACAAAATTTTGAAAACGATGACCAACCCTCGAATCTCGAAAATAGCATTTCATCTCTACTTGAAATCTCTACATAACAAAATCGAATGATAAATGATCTATGTAACTCATATTTGTGCAATAGTTCAAGTCAAAATAATCAAAATTTGAATTCACTTTAAAATTCAAATGATTTCAAGTATAACCCATGCCAATTCAATTTCGAGCTTCAAAATGAATTTCAAAATCAGGACAAAAATGTGAAGCAATTTTCAAATAATTTTGGCAATGGGAATAGTTTCAATAACGATACGATTGAAAACTTTGGTTATCAACAAATTCAAAATGAAAATTTTCGAATTAACAATCATGAATTTGATTTTGTTGACCAAATGGAAAAAGATAATGGGGATTTATTACTTGAAAAATACAAAACTTTTCGTGAAAATCATAATCAAATCTCAACTTGCGAAGAATCAAATAATAATCTACCGTTTATCGAAATTTAAAATTCTTGTTCTCAACAAGTCCAAATCAAACAAATTCAAATTACAAATTTGACTTTGTTGAGCAACTGAATGAAATTTACGATGATCACATGAATTTGTTGATTAAAACAATGGAAAATTTTCGTGAGAAACAAAATCAAATTTCAATGTGTGACGAGTCAAACGATAATCCATCTTTTACCCAAATCAATGATTTTCAAATAACAACTTTTGAATTGATGATGAGATCTTAATCAAGTTGTTGAAAATATGGTAATTAAGTTGGATTTCAATTCTTTTAAGGGTGCAAAATTTGATTTGAACTTCGATCTTCCTTTTTCTGAAAATTTGATAAGACTGCTTTGAACTTTAAACTCGATTTATGCGCTGAAGCTGTTGATAGTCCAACAAAGGAAGTCGAATTTAACGAAAATGAGTTTTATGGACTTTTTGAAAATGTGTTGCTAAATTCTAAAGGGGACAATTTGAATCACCATTTCGATTTTGAAATCGATGATAAACTTGAATTTGTTGGAAATAAATTTCAAGCAATGGTTTTATCAACCCCGAAAATCATTGAAAATAAAAAAACTAGTACGATTTTTAAAACGGCATTCATTTTTCCAAACCAATATTCAGCTTTGAAATCTTTTACGATTTGGTTTCTGAGCTTAAGCTGTGTCTCGCATACTTGACGAGACAAGTGAATCGATCTTTGGAAGACCGTTTCATTTACTCTTTGACGATATACTTTCTGATCTCGTGTAAATACCATTCACCTTCATGTAAATATAGGTCGTCGTTTTATTTTTGTTTTATTTTTCTCCTTCCACTTTGGTTGACCGTGGGGACACAGTCAAATCAAGTGTTGGGGGAACTCATCTTCATTTTCTATTTTTCATGATTTATTTTTACTTTTTCTTTGCAAAATTAAAAAAATCTCAAAAACAGAAAAAACAAATTTTTTAGGCATTTTTATTTATTTTTAAAGAAACACATTAGTATAAATATATGATTTTGGTTATTAAAGTGAAATTATTGAAAAATTATTTGTCTTAACAAAAATAAAATTGAAGTTTGATTACAAATAACGATAGTTTAATTAATATACAGGAAGGTTCGTACGTGATAATTATGAAATATATCCTTACTGAAAATATTTGTTTTAAAAAGTGGTTGATTTAAAGTAAAGGATATAGCATTTTTTCATCTTCTAAGTTAAATGTGCTAAGATTATTTTGCAAAACTCTATATTCCAAAAAAAATTGAAAAAAAAAACATATTAAAAAATAAAACATTTTTATATATGTAAATATTTTCTATTGACACCTACGGTTGACATGCGCACATGTTTGTACACTCTCCATGCTCTGTACCTTTCTCGCGTAAGCCTGAAATGCAGTGCACGGTCGGTATACCTGGCCTCAGTTTATCTGAGCTAGGTGTATATATAAAAATTCTTTTTAATAACACATACCGTCAATAGGTGTTCATACTCGTGTGTTCACTCGCCACGCTCGTGTTCCTCTCACATAAGTCCGCAAGGCAGTGCATGGGTAATATATCTGGCCTCAGTTTATCTGAGTTAGGCATATGTAAATATTGTAAATATCAATAAAATTTTCAAAAAAGTAAGACAGAGTAAGCAAATGAAATCCACGCACTATTTTAACTTATTTGATTTGACTTGTTGAACAAAAATGAAATACCACTTTGATAAACTTTGCTAATCAACTAAGGATCCATTTCATAATTACACCTTGTTATCAACCTGAATAACGGTTAAGCTATTGTTTATTTGTTATGATATTTTGATTTTTGTTGGAAATTTTGACGAGTAAATGACTTAAATTTTCAAGATAATGACCAAAACCTATATTTAACTTATTAGTGTCGATTTAAAAATAAATCCTTCATTTGTAGATATTTTAAAAACTCACATTCATCTCTTTGTAAATAAATCTTGCATTTTGTAAATATTTTCATCCTGCATTTGGATTTCGTGGGTAGTATCTGCTGAAAACCCTCATGAGACAACACTCGTTCTACTGTGGACACTCAAAGATTTAACTACTTGTAGCATACGCTCAATGAAATCGTGCTCCCTACGAAAACGGATTTATCTTAGTTTTAATTTATTTGAGGACGAATAAAATGATAAGTTTAGGGGTATTTGATGTGCATATTTTTACCACCATATTTATTCTATTTAAATTAAATAAATGATCATATTGGTATTTTAACTTGTTTTAACCAAAATCCATATTAATTCCAAATTGTCACGTATCCACTTCACAAAGGGGCAAAACGTTCATTTTGTGCATATATTTCTTTGAGAAAAATTAATTGGAAATTTATACATATTTGTGTAGGAATTTGATCTCAAATATTTCATGAAAACACATGCATGCACAAAATGAATATAAAGGAATGAAGATGGAAATAATTCAAAGTGAAGAACATGGAGGACCCCACTTACCCACCTATCTTAATGTACAAATTAGATGCTAATGCACATGCTTATGGAATTAATGGCTTCATGTACACCTAAATGATGATTACTAGAAGCTAATGATTACTTGGCCTCCATACTACCTCAAGGGCATTTTGGGCATTCTCCAAAAATATGAATTAGGGTTTAACACATGTATATATACCTCTTCTGTTTCATGTAACCTTCTTCTTACTTAGTCTCTCTTTAGTTTAGTTTTGGCTCAAAATAGAAGACAAGTTCTCTTTCTCTTTTCCATGGCTACTTAGCCATTTTTATTTTCATGTAACTTTCATTTTTTCTATGCAGTGTTAATCTCTTTTCCATAGCTACTTAGCCATTTTTATTTTCATGTAACTTTCATTTTTTCTATGCAGTGTTAATTAGTGCTCTCTTTCTTTTACATGCATCTTTGGTTATTTACCTTCATGTTAGTAGTGTAGATTTATTTTTCATGCAAGTAGAATAGTTTTTTTTCTTTACTTTTCTCTCTCTTTTTCCTTTTATTTTTCCTTCATGTTGCAAGCTACATTTGCTGTTTTGATAACAAACATGAGAGGATAATCCCTTTAATTTAGGGGTAATGAAGCCTCTAATCATGTAGCTTCAACATTTTGATAATTATAGCTATCTTTTTGTGCTTAATGACAATGCTTGAAGTGGTTTAATTGTTGTTTTTGCTTTGAATTTGATAGCCTATATTGTTGACACCAAATAGGCTATGCTTAAACAATCACTGACACTAATTGCCTCTTCATCAAAATATGATTATGGAAAAAGAAAGTGATTTGAAATTAAAATTTGATGGTCTATATTTCTAATCAATAGTTAATAGGTCATGCTTAAAATAGATTTTATTTTCATTTTCATGTCATTTATATCAAAGTTAGTAAGTGGTTTAAGGGGTGTATTATAGTTTGATGACTTATGTTAGCTAATCAATAGCACAAATATGTCATATTTACGATAAGAACATCAATTAAAACACTATTGGCCATAAAAGAGAGATCATGATTTCATATATGTTGAACTATGTGATCTAGAGAGTGGATTTATTCTCTACATTTTCATTTAACTCTTATATTTGCATCTCTATTCTTTTAGTTAGTTAGCTAATTTTCTAAATTCTCTAGCTTAACTTTCACTCGACTTTGTTTTAATTTGATTGAATATATTTTTAAAATTTAACAATTCTCTGTGGATCGACCCGTATTCGCCATGTACTACAAGTGTACGTCGTGCACTTGCGGTTATTTTTATTATAAAATTTGTTCGGCTATTGTCTAGTTCATAGAACTTTAGTCGACGCGAACATTAATAGCCAACGGTTTTATCTGAGATGCTACTTACCTAGAGTGGGTATTTATTCCGGTCTTAGTTAAAAAGTCTAACGGGAAGTGGCGAACCTGTATCGACTACTCAGATTTCAAAAAGGCTTGCCCAAAAGGCAGTTTCGCTCTCCCAAGAATAGTCCAACTTATAGATGGAATGCCAGGGCATGAGCTACTACCATTCATGGACGCATACTCTGGGTACAACCAAATCCTGATGCACGAACCCGATCAAGAAAATACCGGTTTCATCACCGACCTAGGCCTATACTACTACAGAGTAATGCCATTTGGTTTGAAGAACGAAGCATTAATTTATCAAAGGTTGTAAATACCATGTTTAAGCGGCAGATAGAGAAAACAATGGAGGTTTATGTAGATGACGTGTTAGTCAAATCACGGGCAGATGTTAACCACATGGACGACCTCGCTTAAATGTCCCAAACACTCTGAAAGTATCGAATCAAACTCAGTCTTCAATTTCCACTTTGGAGTGACCTCGGGAAATTCCTAGGGTTCATCATAAGTGCCAAGGGCATCGAAGAAAATCTTGACCAAATCATGGCACTATGAGAAGTCCAGGCTCCAAAGAATAGAAGGAGCTGCAAAGTTTAAATGGAAAAGCTACAGCGCTAAGTCGGTTTATCTCAAAAGCTACCGACAAGTGTATACCATTCTTCGATGCGTTGAAGAAAGAAAAGAAGAACTTCAAATGGAGTAAAGCTCATCAAACAGCATTCGAAGAACTGCTACGACAGATGGAAGCTCCACCAATCTTGTCTAAGCCGGTGGATAGAGAAGACTTATTCGTTTACTTGGTAGTCTCACCACGTGCACTGAGCGTCGCTCTCGTGCGGGAGGAAGCGAAAATCCAGTGACCCGTGTACTACATTAGCAAACAATTCACCGGTGCGGAGAAGAATTACCCAAAACTAGAAAAGCTAGCGTATTGCCTCTTGACCGCATCCCAGAAGTTACGACCATACTTTCAAGCACATCCAATCAAAGTATTAACCTACCAGCCCCTGAAGTAGGTGCTATACCGATCGAAAACTTTCGGACGACTACTCAAGTGGAATTTAGAGTTGAGTCAATATGATATCATATACCACCGAAGGAAAGCCGTCAATGGGCAAGTGTTAGTAGACTTCATCGTCGAGTTTACCATACAGGACGATCAGGAAAAAACACCGCCAGAAGGGGAGACTCGATGGAAGCTCTTTGTCGATGGCGCATCTAACAACCTCTGTTTGGGGGTAGGAATAGTGCTTGAAACCCTCGAGGGATGAGCCATTAGCTACGCTTTGCACTTGGAATTCCCTACAACAAATAACGAAACGGAATATAAAGCACTGATTGTCGGACTAAAAGTTGTGAAAGAACACAAGATAAAATCAATTCACATGTACAGCGACTTCCAGTTGGTCGTTTGTCAAGTAAAGATGGAATACCAAGCTCAGGGAGAGAATTTGGCCCCGTACCTGTCCAAAGTTCAAGAACTTCTCAACAACATCAAACACTACACAATAACTCACATTCCGCGGGAGCAAAACGCCAAGGCAGATTATTTGGCTAAATTGGCAAGTTCTAGGGAAGCTCAGTCATTAGGACTAGTTCCAGTTGAAACTCTAACCACCCAAGCATAGACGAAATGATGTTGATTGGATTCTCGAAATCACCATCAAAACAAAAACATGGATTACACTGATAAAAGAATATTTACTCATAGGGATTCTTCCAACTGACCGGAATCAATAAAAGAAGCATTTCTGAAAAGCACCCCGGTTCATGATACAAGACGGAATACTCTACCAAAGAGGGTACCCCCTCCTTAGGTGCGTGTCCGATGACGAAGCCAAGCGAATCCTAAAGCAAGTGCACGAAGGCGAATGCGGAGACCATACTGGGGGGCAAACCCTTGCAAAGAAAGTCCTCTAGTACAGATACTTCTGGCCAACAATAAACTACGATGCTGCAGATTACGGTGAGCGATGTGATCGCTGCCATAGATTTAGCAAAGTTAAAAGAACTCCATCAATAAAATTAACGCAGATGGTCGGCCCATGATCGTTCGCAACATGAAGGATAGACTTGATTTGCGTCCTACCGATATCAAAAGGAGGAGCTAGATATGCCATATTTGTTATAGATTATTTCACAAAATGGGCCGAAGCAGAACCACTAGCCACAATAACCATAAAGAAAGTCATTAATTTTGTTGCTAAAAATATTATTTGCAGGTTTGGTGTGCCACAAAAAATCATCACTGACAATGGAACCCAATTTGAAAGCACTAAGTTCAAGGGCATTTGCAAACGCTTCCAGATTGAAAAGAGCTTCTCAGCAGTAGCTCATCCATGATCAAACGAACAAGTAAAAGTAATAACCAAGATTATAAAATCTACCATCAAGAAGCGAGTAACTAAAGCCAAGGAAAATTGAGCCGATGAACTTCCACTTGCACTATAGGCTTATCGAACCACCCACGAAGCGAAAACCGGTCACACTCCATTCGCTTTGGCACATGGTTCAGAAGCAATGATACCTGTTGATTGAGAAGTCCCCTCTCGTCGAAGGCAAAATTTCAACCAAAACCAAAACGAGCAACTCCTACTCAAATCGCTAGATATGGTCAAAGAAAAAAAGAAGAAGCTAAGTTGAGAACCGCCGCCCTCCAAAAATGGGTAGCATGGTACTTTAACTCCAAATTCCACAACCAAACCTTCAAGGCGGGAGATTTTGAGCTCAAGCGAGTTTACCCCATTCTGGGGGCCTTTGGACCAAACTGGGAAGGACCGTACATCATAAATCAAAAGCTCAGAGATGGGACTTTCAAGCTGACAACCGTCAACGAAATTCAGATTCCTAGAGGATGGAATAGCGAATCACTTAGTCGTTACTTCATTTGAAAACTACTTTATGTAATCTCTATTTTTCAGCAAATAAGCCATCCCGGAATTACCAGGGTCGTTGTAAATAGGCAAAGAATATGCTCTGCTTGCCTTAATAAAATTTGATTCGCTCTTTCGAACCGACAAATTTGTGTCCATAACAAATACCCGCCGGGTCGACAGAAGCAAATCAACTCAAACCGATGGATCGACGGACCCAATCCTCGCTTCTAAAAACTGGAGTTGCCCTGGCAACATCGGGAAGGCCCAAAAATTAACTCCTCGTGTTGCCTAGACATAGGCATTCCGGTATTTGAACAAAAATGCGTGAAAACAATAAGTTCACAAGTTCTATCACTCCAAACAAAGAATTTTTAAGTTCTATTAATTTTTAAATTATGTTACTTCAAACGAAGGATTTTGGCAGTAATCATAGGACTAGAGAAGTATAAGATAAAATAAAATAAACACAAGTGCATAGAACATATATGAGCAGATAGATGAGAATACAGTCAAAATATAAATATATTGTTTATACTTTTCTTTACACAGGGTCAAAATGTGGGAGCCGTACCCAGACAACACCTGCCAACAATAAAGAAAATATAGACTCTATAGCAAAAACACTAAGTGTAGACTCCACACCTGAACAAAATGACTCAAAAGGAACCAAAAATCAAATCAACCTTTACACAAGCCTCTCAACGCTTCCTACCGCTGTTCCCTTTCCGCCCTTTGTTGGTAGCTTCTACCTCATCTCAAGAGTGATATCACATAATGTCAAAGAACACTTCAGTGGCAATGTGCTCCTATTCCTCTATAGCCTTCTTAAAAGAGTCTCGCTTCCCTTTGCGTTTCCGTGATTTCTGGGAGCTCTTTAAGGCCTTGATCGCTTCCACCTTTTACTTCTTGATGGTGACCAGATCATGTTGAGTCCTCTGGGGCTGCCCTGTTTGAGTTTCTTGCTCCTTGGCCTCTACCACTATTATGTCGCCTTCTATAGACAGAGAAGGGTCATCCAAGCCATGAAGCGCGGCTATCTTTTCGACCTCCAGCCTCAGTTGCGAGCCAAACGCAGATGTGGAAACTGGAACAGGAACGGGAACAACCACGGAGGATGTGGAAATGGCGGCGGGTCCGGGCACTAAAGAAGCTGGCATGTCGGCGGGAAGGTAGATGGACCTATAAAATCAAAAAAGAAAGCATTAAATTCTTCCTGCTCTTGCGGCGTAAGCTGAAAGCTCTCAAATTCAGAGGAAGGAAGAACTTACCTGCACCGGAGGAATGGTCAAGAATTGCGATTTCAAACTCACCATCTTTGCCTTCTTTCGATGACTCCACTGCTTGAGGAAGAATCTCAAGCTTTGAACTTACTGGAAGGTCGTGGAGCTGCGCTAATGATTCACCCGCATCAGAAATAAGAGGCTTGGTGGGCGCTTCGACAACAATCGTCAAGGAAGCATCGGTGGCCTCTTTCTCTCTCGGCTCGCAAAATTTCCTGGCCCTTGGGTAACGTTTTCTTTGACTCTTCATTAAGATAAGCGTCCTCTAACTCTCGCTCAGTGTAAACGTCACCGCTATCAGAAAAGCGGGACAAGACTTCTTCCATACAAAAGCAAGAGTGCGTGGGAACTTCGGGCCCAGGTACTAAGACTCCCCTGGTGCAACAGGGAGTTAACATAAAAATTTAGCATGGTCGCGTCCAGCTTCTCCATTTTTCTTTCAAAAGCATCTTGGAGCTCCAGGTAGTCCGCTCCAACGATGGCTTTATCAACTTCAGTGGCAGACTTATCGACGTTGAGCTGTGGGACCCAGGCCCGTAGCTTAGCAATGGTCTCAGCTTGGTCAGAAATAATTCTGATGTGCCCCTTAATGATGAGGTCGTTATCGGTAATAGTTTTCCATTGAGCCTCGATTGTTGTGCTGTAGGCAGTCTCTTCTTGCTTTAATTTCTCCTCCTCTACGTGAGCCTTGTTATCTCATCTCTATAGACAATCTTTATTCGGGAATGAGCCTCTTTCACCTCTTTTAATAAGTTAGCGCTCCTCTTGCTCTCTTGTAGTGCCACTGCTTTCTCCTCCTCTAGCGGTTTGATTTTAGTGTCACATTCCGACAACACTTTCTCGAAGTCATCCTCCTCTGAATTGAAAGAGAGGATATCCTAATGATTATTACAATTTGTATCCGCTAGTTGTTTACATAGTTTTTCCCATCCTTTGGATTATTCTAAGTTTCTCTGAATAGCTTCGAGGTATGGCATATACGAATCCTTACGAACTAGGTGCAGATCACGATTAAACTTAGCTCCCTTCAAGAACCATTCGGGGAACGTTTCCTCAAGTTTAGGGGGGCCGAAGGAAGGATATAAGCAGGCCTCAGGTGCGGGCGAGAAGGGCGGTAACAATAGAAGATGACGAGATATGAGTTGAAGGCGGAATTAGGGCTGAAGTAATGGGAATTTCTTGGCCCATTGAAGAGTGTGTTGTGGCAAGCCTTGAAGAATGGGGACGATGCTCAAATTTTAACCTTTCCGATGGCTCCTTCCTTTCTTAAAGTTCTTCTCTTCTTATACCCGCCTTTGTATGATCGGCCTCGATCTCTTTCTTCTTGATGGTGGACTTCAGCCTCCAGTTGCTTCCTCCTCCTATATTCATCCTCCGTTTCTATGGGTTGGTGACGGTCGAAGATACGCTTGGAATACCGCTGCGAGTCCGTGAATTCTTCAAAGTCATCTTAGAAACCTCGTCCTTGCGTCATACCCGGCATGAAGCATACATAAGAGGTTTTAGAAGCATAGAATAAATAAAACAAAAAATAAAGGAATGAATGGAAGTGAGTGTAATCTTAGCGAGACATGTAGTGTGTTTCGAAGGTAGGCCTAAACCGTCATCACAAGCCGAATCGGACTAACTTCGGCTATTATCGGCGGAACTGGGCTAACTTCTGGCGTAGTTCCGCTCGAGCGGGGGGGGGGGGGGGGGGCACCTCATCAAATTTAAAATCTTCTCTCATAAGCGTGTCAAAAATCAACAAAAACGTCGCTCAAATCCCCAAACTCTGCTCTGACGTCTTTACTTGGAGAATCTTGATGTCCTCCAGTCTTTGGAGCTTGTCTTTATCGCTTATATCAGGAAAGGCGGGCTCGAAAGGATAGGATTCATGCCTAGGGTCTCATCCCACAATTCCGATACCTAATCGTTAAATCCTACATAAAGGTCATCACTTGCAGTAGACTCATCACTACTACTCTCAAACTCCCCTTCTTCCTTTTCTGAGTCCAATGTGGCCTTACCTTATTTTTACTTGAACTCTTCTTCTCCTTCCTTTGGAATTGGAGGCATTTTATCCGGGCTGCTTAATCCAGTCGTAGTATCATCACTTCCCCCGCTGGCCTCATCAGTTGATCCTTTAGACGAGCTCTCTCTCTTGAGAAGCCCCTTCTTTGGAACAGTGGGAAGTAGAAGTAGATCTTGTACGAACTTTGGATCGGCAAGAGAGGGGACTTCAACTTGAACGGAGGATCTACCTGGATATAGTAATCCATATCGATGTAATTTTTCATCAGTAAGCAACACATTAATGCATCTCTCCTCGGCATCAATAGCTTTTAGTATCTAAAAAAACTTCATCGAGAGCCACATCTCCGTTTAGCCTTGAAATAACTACTTATGGTTGGTTAGAAACTCTATCACAATGCATCAAAGTTTGATAGATGGAAAAGAGGAACTTACCCCATGTCATACACCGACGATTGAACCCCTCGGGGCATCTAACGAAGAAATATTGCGTCTTAAACTACGACATGTTGCTCTGCAGGTGCAGGATGATTTTTCAGTTTATTTGGGCTTTGATTAAGATCAAGGAGGGGCAGTCATCTCTCCTCTTGAATGACAGAAAGTACCGCAACTCATCAAAGCTTGGAGCGCGATTTAATGTCCACATGAAAAGAACATGTAGGCAAGTCAAGATGGCATTGACGTTAGGATGAATCTGAAATAGGGGCAATACCCAAGTTCGAAAGAGTCTCGCACAGAAAGTCGTTAAAGGGAGGCACAGCTCCATTCAAACACATATATCGATGACAAGCAGTGTACCCCAGGGGAGACATATGAGCGAACTCATCCTTCTCTGGAAGACGCACATCCTCTTTTGGATTTTCTTGTTGCGCACAAATATTATGAAGAACTTTAGCAGAAACCACCGAAGAAGCCCTATCAGGTAGATTGAGTAGAACTCTAAAGTTGGGAGGCGTTCAATCCACAATTGTCCCGACCGAGACCAATTGACTGTATTCCGCTTGTGAAGTGGTAGGAGAATGAGCGACGGATGACGACTCGACTGCAGTGAGTGTCGGGCTTCCTCCGATTGACTTATGACGCAAGGATGGCTACTTCATTCTACACAATTGTTTGCGCCAAAATTAGTCACAAACACCCGATATCGTGGAAACACCCGTTTATGAACACAGATCAGTAACAATCAATATAGAATTCAGATCTAAGCAACAACAATCACAATAGCTCGCAGATAACAATCACAAACACAAGATTTATAGTGGTTTGGCGATCTTCCTACGTCCACTTTGAAGGTTTCTCTCTTTATTGATTCACTTGATGATATTAATCGATTACAGTAGATGATAACTTTGAAATCTGAATACAACAGCGATAATGAAGTATGGAATTCAATCCGGCAGAGTCTGGACGTTCAATGGTGGAAGCTCCGAAAGATCCCCTTTTCTGAAGGCTTCAGGGTGCTATTTATAGGCGTAGGAGGCCCAGATCTCGCTCAAACTTCGGGAGACTTCTTCTGGCACGTGAGTGGGCCCACGCGACCGACCCCACCAAGTTTTGGCTCGATCTGACATCGATTCGAAATGATTTCGAACCCAACAAGAAATGGTCCAATCGAGCTGAAACTTGGCAGGAACAATCTTTATCATGTATGAAAGCTACTGTGAAAATTTCGTTGCATTTGGATCAGTGGTTTAGGAGATATGATCGATTCGAATTGGAGTTTCTCGGTTGGCTGCGTTGTTCGGATCGATCACTTCGTACCCCTGAGTTCGAATCCATGGATGCACGTGGTTCAGAGGTGACGTGGCACGTCCCTCGAGTCGATCCGGTCTTCTCTCCGGGTTGAACGCTTCGCACCCATGTTCTTCGCCTTGTTTGCATCTACGGCCGTTGCATAGTTTGAATCGATCAACTACTCGAGTCTCGTGTTGGCCCGCATCTACCTAGTTCGAATCGAAGAGAGGGGGCTTCTTTCGCATCGATGGTAAGTTCGCATCGATACATTGTGATGGGTACGAACTGAAGCTTCGTGATGGGTTCGAACGATCATCGATTCGAACTAGGCACTGGCCTGATCGATACGAAATTCATGGATACGAAGACGCGACCCATTGATGGACACGAAACAGTGCTCTAGCATGGATACGAACGTGCTATTGGATTCGAATGCAATCGATTCGAAGTACATGGTGGCTGAGGATTCGAGGCACGGCTATGTCTTCGTGGGTTCAAACTACTGCTAGGATGATGGATTCGAACTTCATGGATTCGAAGGAAGGATACTTGGTGGGTTCGACTCGATGGATTCGAAGGTGATGGTTTCGAAGCTAGTGGAGTCGAAGTTGATGGTTGTGAGGCAGGCACTGGCTGATGGATTCGAACTTGATGGGTTCGAACCAATGAAGGGGTGATGGGTTCGAACCTGACAAGGTTCATTTCTCTCAAATTGAATCCATCATATCTTGAGCATACGAACTCGGATTGACTTGAAACTTGAAACGCTGGCTTCTACTGCTTTGCTTGTCATGTCTTATCAATTGTGGCTTAATCCGGGCTCGGACAAAATTCATCGATATCCATAGCAAAGTGAAGTACAACCAATCTTTGAGACGAACTGTCTTTTGTTTTCGAACAATCCTTTGGTATCACGGCTTTGCCAAAAAGCGGGATAACATTTGCCCCCCAAAACATGCCTTGCAGTAGGAAGGTGTGTTTTGTAATGCCTTGAGTTGGATGTACATATCCTATCGTCAACCTGTAAAGAACTTGATAGTCTCATATGTCCTCAAATGACGATCATTCGGGATCGAGCCATTTGGGATGAAGCGCGGCCGTTCACGGTCAAGCGCCTAACCTCAAACGACGATCGTTCGTGATCGAGTCATCCGAGGTGAAGTGCGACCGTGCACGGTCAAGCGTATAACTCCATGCGTCGATCGTTCGGGATCGTATGCCGTTTGAGGTGAATCGGGACCGTTCGCGGTCTGTGCCGTCCGTGGCAGGAGATGGAATAGGACCATTCGCGGTCGGTGTTGTTCATGGAAAAAGATTGAATGGGACCGTTCGCGGTCGAGTGGTGGACCTCAAATGATGACCATTCGCGATCGAGGCCATTTGAGGTAAGGTGTAACAGTCAGCGATCAGGTGGCGAACCTCAAATGACGACCGTTCGCGATCTATCCATTTGAGGTAAGGTGAGTTGTGCCATTCGAGGCGAGTTGTGACCGTTCGCGGTCGTGTGCCGTTCGAGGCGAATTGTGATCGTTCGCGATCGTGTGCCGTTCGAGGCGAGTTTGTGACTGTTCGAAGTCGGGTGCCGTTCGTGGCGAGTTTGCATGCCCGGGAGGGCTTGATGTTATGGATGCCAGGATCACGTTCGGGAGGTTTTCTGGATTGTTTGTGTACCTGTTGGAGGCGAATTAGTGTGCCCGGGAGGGCTTGGTATTACCGATACCAGGCTCACGTTCGCGTGGGTCCCTGCATCGTTTGTCAGGGTGGTTTATCGCCATCTCAGAGCATGCCTAAGGACCGTTCGCGACCCCGTACATGTGTAAGTAGCTTAGCCATTACAGAATTATCAGGATCAAATATCTATTCAACAGATGAATTTTAAAAATAGAAATGTCCAAACAAACCAAGTTTAAATGTTCAAATCGAAACGAAACAACAGCAAAGCAAGGATGTCAAAGTGTAAGTTCCCACTACGAAGCAATCAATGATCATTCAGAGCATGCCTGGAGAACGTTCGCGATCTCGTACATGTGCAAATGATTTAATTGTGTTAGTGGAAGCTTGCGACTTGTTCATCGTTATTTTAATTAATTGATAACCAAACGATGTCTTGGTTCAGGGTTGCCCCTGGCTGATGTAGATGGTGGCCGCTCTGGCTCCACCGTTGAAGCTCGCCTCCTCACATACTGAAGGAGCATACTGTTCCTGATATGCCCTTCCACCTAGTCCTTCAGATGCCTACAATCATTAGTGTTATGACCATTTAATTCATGAAATACACAAAACTTATCTGATCTCCTTTCGTCAGAAGTTGGATCCCTTCGCATCGGTCTACGATAGGGAACCTGCTCTTTGGTATCTTGATAAATCCGCTCCAAACTCTCAGTCAGCTCAGTGTAAGTGGTGAATCGTGGCTCCCTCCGTTGCCATTTTGTCCTGTCATTATAATCCTCAGCCCTTCGTTTTCCTTTATCCTTGTCTGAGTCCTTTTCGAGAGGCTTTTTGTCCTTAAGCACATAAACTTCTATTCCCTCTTCTTCTTCTCTTTCTGCCTTCGCATCCTCTAATTGTAAAAACTTTTCTGCCTTGTTGTAGAATTCCTCTATATCCACGGGTGGATCTTTAGTTAATGAATTTTTGAACTCTGTGCCGTCAGCTACTCCGGACACAGCTGCCATCACCACCATAGATGGATCTGCTCGATCCACCGAAGCTGCTGCTGCATTGAATCGTGATAGATAACTCCTCAAGGTCTCTCCGGCTTTCTGGTTTAGGGTTGCCAAAGTCATCACATTCTTGGGTCTTGTAATGTGAACCCTGAATTGTCTCATAAATCTCTCAATTAAGCCATTCCACGTTCCGATGGATCCACTCTCCAATTGTCTAAACCACAATGCTGCAATATCTGTCAAGTACAATGGAAAGCACCAGGCCGTAACCTCCTCTGATGCCCCCAGCACTTCCATATGTCTCATATACTTTGTTAGATGAACCGTGGGGTCTGTTCTCCCGTCATACATGTCTAATGATGATAACTTGAAATCTGGTGGGTTCCTAGCTCGTCGGATTGCTGGAGTAAAAGGACTCCTATTAACATCCTCCAAATCTTTGTTCACTAATCCGCCTCTCATGGCTCGCCTAACTATCTCTGCCAATTTGTCATTGTCCCCGAAATGCAATCTCCGTTCATTGCTTTCAACCTGCCCCCCGAGTCGACGAGGGAATTCTGGGATCTGCCCCCTTGACTAAGCGTTCACTCCTCTGCTACTCCTTGCTTGGGTAGATGCATCTCTATCTCTCTCAGGGATTGGATCAACATTCTCCATGTGTGTCCCCCCTACTCCAGGTGCTACGTCGGATGGTCCTGCTCCGTTCTGAACTCCGGTTACTCCTTGATTCT
Source organism: Allium cepa (assembly GCA_030765085.1). Lineage (NCBI taxonomy): Eukaryota > Viridiplantae > Streptophyta > Magnoliopsida > Asparagales > Amaryllidaceae > Allium > Allium cepa. The sequence continues at coordinate 680,619,887 of CM060938.1, forward strand.
GTGCTCCAAGTTGCCCTATCTGTTGGAACAAACTCTGGATCAGCTCCTCTTGTTTTTTCATCATTGTCTCCATCTCGTCCCTAATGATGAAGATCGACGCTTGATTCGCTCCTGAGGAAGCCTCTTGACTTCCTTGAAGTTCACTTCTCTCTGGCCTTTGTTTCTTACTTGTTTGTCTCGTCATGGTTCTCAGATCTGAATACCTAAGTCTCTAAATTCAAATTCTCCTGAATCAGCTTCTCAGTGAAAGAACCAAAATGTTTGCGCCAAAATTGGTCACAAACACCCGATATCATGGAAACACCCATTTATGAACACAGATCAGTAACAATCAATATAGAATTCAGATCTAAGCAACAACAATCACAATAACTCGCAGATAACAATCACAAACACAAGATTATAGTGGTTCGGCGATCTTGCCTACGTCCACTTTGAAGGTTTCTCTCTTTATTGATTCACTTGATGATATTAATCGATTACAGTAGATGATAACTTTGAAATCTGAATACAACAGCGATAATGAAGTATGGAATTCAATTCGGTAGAGTCTGGACGTTCAATGGTGGAAGCTCCGAAAGATCCCCTTTTCTGAAGGCTTCAGGGTGCTATTTATAGGCGTAGGAGGCCTAGATCTCGCTCAAACTTCGGGAGACTTCTTCTGGCACATGAGTGGGCCCACGCGACCGACCCTACCAAGTTTCGGCTTGATCTGACATCGATTCGAAGTGATTTCGAACCCATCAAGAAATGGTCCAATCGAGCTGAAACTTGGCAGGAACAATCTTTACATGTATGAAAGCTACTGTGAAAATTTCGTTGCATTTGGATCAGTGATTTAGAAGATATGATCGATTCGAATTGGAGTTTCTCGGTTGGCTGCGTTGTTCGAATCGATCGCTTCGTACCCCTGAGTTCGAATCCATGGATGCACGTGGTTCAGTGGTGACGTGGCGCACGTCCCTCGAGTCGATCCGGTCTTCTCTCCGGGTTGAACGCTTCGCACCCATGTTCTTCGCCTTGTTTGCATCTACGGCCGTTGCATAGTTTGAATCGATTAACTACTCGAGTCTCGTGTTGGTCCGCATCTACCTAGTTCGCATCGAAGAGAGGGGGCTTCTTTCGCATCGATGGTAAGTTCGCATCGATACATTGTGATGGACACGAACTGAAGCTCTGTGGTGGGTTCGAACGATCATCGATTCGAACTAGGCACTGGCGTGATCGATACGAAATTCATGGATACGAAGACGCAACCCATTGATGGACACGAAACAGTGCTCTAGCATGGATACGAACGTGCTATTGGATTCGAATGCAATCAATTCGAAGTACATGGTGGCTGATGGATTCGAGGCACAGCTATGTCTTCGTGGGTTCAAACTACTGCTAGGATGATGGGTTCGAACTTCATGGATTCGAAGGAAGGATCGGTGGGTTCGACTCGATGGATTCGAAGGTGATGGTTTCAAAGCTAGTGGAGTCGAAGTTGATGGTTGTGAGGCAGGCACTGGCTGATGGATTCGAACTTGATGGGTTCGAACCAATGAAGGGGTGATGGGTTCGAACAGGACAAGGTTCATTTCTCTCAAATTGAATCCATCATATCTTGAGCATACGAACTCGGATTGACTTGAAACTTGAAACGCTGGCTTCTACAGCTTTGCTTGTCATGTCTTGTCAATTGTGGCTTGATCCGGGCTCGGACAGAATTCATCGATATCCATAGCGAAGTGAAATACAACCAATCTTTGAGACGAACTGTCTTTTGTTTTCGAACAATCCTTTGGTATCACGGCTTTGCCAAAAAGCGGGATAACAACAATAAAACTCGCGTCCAAAATGGTCAGGTAATTCTATCCTAATATAATAGTTTCCCCTACCACACTTGAATTCCAAAGAAACATTAATTCATGATCAGCACATTGGATTTGAAGTGTGAAATGGGGCAAATGCAGTGTGATGTCTATATGGGATAAAATCAGTGCCCAAAACACTACAAACGCTCTATCCCATGTAGATATTTTGCTCGTAGTGGAAGAAGAAAAGGATTTCCTGCGTCACTTTATTTTTGTTTTTTTACTTCCTATACACTTGCTCGTTATCGATCAATGATCGGTAACGGATCCGTTGTCTAAAGCGACACGAAAAACTTTTCTCAATACAGGGACACTGAGCGTGCAACAAGCAAGCAAGATAAGTCTGAATTCTCTGGAAGAATCAGAATTGATTAGTGGTGTGACATGCAGTAACAGCTATGAAATAGGCACAAGTCAATTCTTCTAATAGAAGAAGATAGGAAAATGCGTCAAGCATTGAGCCAAACTCCGAATGTCGTTTCGGGCAAAAAATCAAGACTTGATTTACTATCTTCCTCCATTAAACCACAATCAAATCGAACTTCTCATGAACAACATTGCAAATGTTAACTTGCCACCAAATCATCACACGAACATTGTAATTAGCATACTAATTAACAGACCCACCTTGGATTAAACCTTAAACGCAAAACTGGTCGAAGACTTGAATCAACAGTCCAAAGGCGAGCGAGTAACAAGCAATTAGGTCGGCAGCGAGCTAGTGATGGGTCGGGGGTGATTCAAGACGCAAGCTAGGGTTTCGAATCAAGTGTATGGATCGGTAGCAAAAGGATGTATCGGTTAGGGTTTCACAAGAAATGATCAAAGAATCATGACCAGTCCCATAGGGAATCACGACGTGGAACTTGGACAAGATGGACTTAAGGAGGCGATGGATCGGGTTGAACAAGCTATTGAATTGCTTCGAATTGGATTGCACAAAGATTAGATCACATGAAGGAACAAGAATGGCTCAGGTCGAATGAGCTATTGGGTCGGCTCGATCACATATATAGGCAGACTAAAAATGAAGCAAAAATTTTGCTAAGGCATTAGGTCGCCAGCTATCCATCATGAATCGCTCGCGACCCATCTTTTCAAAAGTTCATTTTACCAAGATCAGGTCACCAGCAACCCATCATACATGGATCGCTAATGACCCGCAAGGTGAGGGCATATTTTTCTCCAACTCGTGCTCCAACATTTATCCATCATTTCTAGGCATACCAAGAAGCTATAAGATTAAATTTTATCTCCTACGACAAGCAACAGCAATCAAGAACAAAGTTAGGTGATCAACGACACGACCTACTACGTATTCCTAAAACTCTAATGCAATCACTTTGAGTTCGACGAATAGATATTGGAAACGATAACTTCCAGAGCATGCCTTGTTTACAACGAAGACGTACGCTGAGAGGCAAATGTTATCCAGGTTTTTAACCAATTAGGATCCAGTAGAAAACAGAAGAATTCAGTAACATCTGGTTGGCTTAGAACTTAACCAGAAAGACTAAGGCAAGAAATTAACGAGTGAAAAGTTATATTATTAAGGCAATGAATGAGAACGACTAAACAAAGAGACCAGCATTCTTTCAGCCTAGTCGGTAGTCAAAGCACAGTCAGCCAGCAGATCGTCACCAAGAAGGAGTAACGTGAAACAAGACTACAAAAACAACAATGATACAAGGTCATGAAAGCGTCCCAAACTCCAAAATAGCCTAAGTATTTGGATTGCCAGCGATCTATACCCTATGGATCGCTAGCGATCCATTCAAGATAATGGATAGCTATGGCACCAAAGAATCAGAGGAAACCTGAAAGACAAAGAACAAAAATGCTAAGTGTATGGATCGTTAGCGATCCATATTGAACGATGTTTTTGGCGACCAAGCATGATGAAGCAATTGAGGGAGAGCAACCAAGTAATTAGCTCGCAAGTGATCCATAGAACATGGATTGCTAGCGACCCATGGTTTTGGCTCAGGTCACGAGCCAAACCCTCTAGGTCGTTCTGTACCTTCTTGCAAGCAGTTGATGAAGTAGCCTGGTCCAGAAGCTCTTTAATCTCTATAAACTGTCCTGCCTGCAACGTATATGGGATCTTCTCCAGACTGGTTGCTGGAGTTCTGCTAGAAATACTTCACTCTCTACCTCCCTCACAATAATTTCCAAAGGGATTCACTGTGATTCTCCAGTGGATTCCAACTCTGGGGTTTCAACCTAAGGATAATCAAAGCGTTGTAATCAAATACTCACTACAACAAAATATACTATCATAGCGTTTCAAAAACACTATAAAAACTTTTAACAATGCTTTTAACTATGGTGTATATTAACATGCCATTATAGTTCAAGACATATACCATAGCAAGACAAAAAATGCTATAGAATCCACTTATCTATAGAGTTTTCTTAATGTCATTAATATGTTTTATAGCGTTCGCCTTCGCTTTCAAATATATTCAATAGCGGTTATAATATGTTATGTTAGCTTTTTACAACGTTCTTTCCATTGTTGTGGTTTCTTTTTACAGCGTTTCTTTTCTTACTGTGATGTCTATTTACAGCATTTTCTAGAATGCTTGGGTCCTGTTTTATAGCGTTTTGAAAACGTTGTTAAAACATTCTATAGCATTTTCAAAATGTTGTTTAATATTTTCTATAGCTATTTAGAAACGCTGTTAAATATTTTCATAGCATTTTATAAACGCTGTCGTATTTTGCTCGGTTCCAAACCAATATATAGAAGGTTCCAATTCTATATGCGGCACAATTTATGTATAACACAGTTTATATAAACACATATATTTCATAACAAACATATATTATATTAATCACACATTTTATAATCAACATATCATATTAATCACACGTCCTACAATCAACATGAAACATTATATAATAAACATACGCAATATTCTTACATCAAAATAGATAATAAGTTCATAATATTTCAATGTAGAATAAGCAACAACTAGTGACCAAAAATAGTAATACATGCAAGCATACAAACCAAAATATAGTTATGGCATCAAAAAGTAACTTCGAATCCATAACTTGCTGTGGTATGTTACTATTTTTTCCATCAAGTATATATATCCACCTACAAAGGAAAAGTTCATTATTATACGTATTTGATTAGGATTAAAAGATAGAAACATTAAGTAGCTAGTTGTCAAGTTATTTTAAGCTTTATAAAACAATTTTCACACTAAGGCCCAACTTCAATCTAAGTGACATATAATATAGTTTTCTAAAGCCAGGTATATGGTTTCAGCCACATAATTGCTCATAGTAAAAATAAAATGTTGTTCCTTAACAAATCTTCGGGAATTTGTTTATCAATTAATATAGTATCACAATTACTCAATATTTATAACTCGTATTGGTTTTGAGCAGATGGCCACGACATAAGATACTTAAACCTCAGCTAGAAGATTTTCCAAAAAAATAAAATACACACAAGTTTTAAAATGTATGATGTTTTGATAAATGTAACTATATAGCAAGTGCGTTTACAGGTTTTGTACAAACATAGTTTCACTATTTAGTGAAAGTTATGTTTAGCTTAAGATGTAGATGACCTAGACCATGCTCAACAACCTAAACTTAAATAGTAGTTATTAGTTGAAATGTATACTGAAGATCAACAATTTAATTTAACAAATGTACTAGCCAAACGTATTAGCCAATCTGAATAAAATATAAAGTCATGCTTCACTGCCTGAGCATCATGTACAACTGTATGCATCCCACAAATCTATATATAACACAGTACAAAACAAAAACATCATATCAATCGCTTAAATCCCTGAATCGGATCAAACTAAAAGACAACAGTATAATCAAGAGACGGTACACACCTGAAACATTAAATTGATGACATAAAGGTTCGGATAGATCTTACAGAGGTCATGTTGTCTAAGTTTTGTTCATTTATGTTGAACTATTAAGTCAGTAGCTACATGATTGTCTCCACCACGAGGAAGGATACTATCAGCATACTTTTTTGTCGGAAGTACGCAGTCATCAAAAGTTGGTTTCACAAACCTTGAATGTTGCATCAATGGGTAATATATGTTAATATATTATTGTATTTTAGAATATTTTAGTTATTACAAGCTAAGTTGAAAGTAATCTGTAACAACCGAAAATTTAAGCTATACTAATTAATTAACGAATGAATGATATGATAAAATAAATTTGTGAAATTATTAGAATTGAGCCACGGAAGTTGTACCATTGTATCCACAGTAATTTTCTGGTCAATTTCCATATATAGAACATCAGAATCCGAGCTTATTTGAGCAAGATACAGAATTAACAAGATAAACAAATATATATAGGGAGGTTGACATAGAGGTCGACCATCCCAAGGCCTAGGTCGACCTGGCACGCGGTCAAACTGTAGTTCGACCCGCCTACGTATTTTAACACGTCAATTTCATTCTTTTGTTCAATCTGCTCCCTTCATGCTTCCATTCAATGGCTCCTATTCGGCCTATGACGTGGTTGCATCCTATTCTATCCCCAAATCCAGCATTCTGAGATCCACTTCTACCCCTATGAATAAGACCCTAGACCAAACCCTTTTTCCCACTCTATGATTTTCTCCAACTGAGTTCACCTTTGCTGGAAGGACCCTAAATAAGATAATTTTCCAAGGAGAAAATTGTTTTAAATTAAAATATTTAACAACCTCAAGTGGATCCGAAGACCTAAAGGGAAGAGCTTAGGACCACAGGTGAGTGATTATAATTATTTAGATTTTTTAAGCAATTTAAAATAATAGATTTTCCAATAGTTGCAGTTTTTCTACGATTTTGGAAATATCTTTTTATCAGTTATTTTCAGTTTTAGATTTATTTTCGATCTATTTCTTTTTAGCTTTTCTTTTGAGTTATTCGTAGTTAATTTCTGTTAATTATAGCTTTTCCGTTTAATTACAGTTATTTACAGTATTTTTAATTATTTACTGTCATTTATGATTTATTTACATCTCCGACATTTTGGATTTTCTTCTATTTTCAGTTTTCTTCTATTTCTCCTTTTTCTTTGCGAATGGATTAGAATAGATTAAATGCGAATTAGGATTAAACTAAAAGAATACTGAAATAACGGAAGGTAAGACGTAAACTGTAAATACTGCAATAAAAATGCAATTGGACTAAAATTGTGATGTAAATATTAGAATTAGACTAAATTAAAAAAATTGGCATAGTTATAACTTAGAATTATAACTAAAAAGAGTAAAAGATGAAAGAAGCTTATTTCCACACTTAGACCTTGGGCTAAGTAATAAGCATGATTATAACGTTGGTTATAATAAGAAAACAGAATAGAATGAGGATTATTTTAAGACTTAGGATAAATTAGTAAGCACAGATAGTCAGAATAATAATAAAGGCTTATTTATATAATTTATCTAAGTTGATAAGAAAATAATTAAAGTAGGACTTGTACCAAATAACATTCCTTATTAGACAAAATGGTGGTCTCATATTAGCCTAAAGTGAGATGAGGGCATGCTTATGCTAATAATGGTAGTAACTGGTCAATAAATAGAAGTTCAAATCACGCGGATTAGGACAAGAGGTGCAACTAGATATTGTTTAGATAATGGGCCATTACCAACAGCATTTCCCCTATTTTCCATGGACATGGTGGTCTCACATTAGCCTAAAGTAGGATGAAAGGCACGCTTATGCTAGAGCTTAAGGTAATAAGAAGACCCAAAAGGTGGAACAAAAGGTAACATCAGCATGGTGGCAGTTATGCGTGCGACTTCCACTCGGGTGCTCAGTAATTGTTATGAGTTCCAAGCTCTTAGTATGTGTGCCTTTCGTAGGCACCATTGCCTTCTATATAGGGAACTATATATCGTCTAGTCCATAGTTGGTACTATGTGTAGCTTTCATAGAAATCATTTCCTTCTATGTTGGGAGTTATATAGTGTCTAATTCATAGTAGGTACTATAGAGTAGCAGGCCGATCAAATGGTAGAATTAGGATTTCAGCCTAATCAAAACAGCTATCAAGACAAGCGCAAACAATCAAAGTTAACCTATCATATTAATTTAGCAATAGTTAATTCATACTTATTTCTATCTTTATCTTTTCTTCTATTTTCTTTGTGTTCTTTTTAATACTAGAACAGTTGTAAAGCCTATTACCTTTACTTGCTTAAAAACACTAGTGATTACTATCATTCACCAGACTTTTAGTCTGACCCACTCCTTTATTTTTCAATTTCCCCCTCGGGAAATCAGGGACAAGGATAGTAAATTGCAGATTCATGGAGACTTCTTTGGCGGAGATTCTATCATGTATTCCTTTAATTTATTTCTAGTTTTTATCTTACTTTGTTGTAACTAGAGCTTTTTGGGGAAAGTTGTGCTCTGATTTATTTGAGACTACGATTTTTTATTTCACGAGACTTGTATGGGTTTGACATATGACGTATTTGGTACTTGGTGACTTATTCTTATCATCTTATATTATGGAGTTTAATTTTTAGCAAAATACTATAATTGTTTCCGCTGTGTTATTATTATCATTTAGTTTTTGTCTTGTGAACCTTAGTCTCTACTAGTTTTCGTTATACCTACAACGCACTACACCTTTTAATGTATCCTTTTGGGTATACTAAGGGGTGTGAGGTGTTTCACTTGATATCAAGTCTAAGGTTATAGGATTCCTAAAAGTTTATTTTAAAATTAAATTATTTTTTCAAAATAACTTGTTTTAAAAGTATTTTTAGAAAAGAACTCTTAGAAGTGGTTTTTATGTATAAAAGATTTTTTACAAAAATCCCCTCAAAAGTTCAGTTCAATCTTCCATCGACTCATTCCTAAACTCTCTTTTTCTTTGCATAGAATGACAGATGCCCCCAATCTTCCCGAGGGCGTTCCAGTCCCTTGATGGTTTCGTAGGTATCTATAAGCCACAACTCCATAGGTGCAAGGGCAAGCACCCAATCTAGCACCAGCGGGTGGGAATCCCATCAACCCACCTGTAGTAGTTAATTTCTCTAAGCTTTATAAGGACTTTGCGAATTTGGGTGGAAAGACTTTTTCTGGTACGAAGACTTTTGTGGAGGCTCGGGCATGGCTATGCAACACGGAGAGGATATTCGGACTATTGGGATTGGATGATCAGCAGTGGATTCAGCTAGCATCTTAGCAGCTGAAAGAGGAGGCTTCGTATTTGTAGGAAGTTATAGAGTTGGAAGGAAGGGAAGTCGCTTGGAATGGACTTTGGGAGCGATTTGATAGGAGGTTTTATCTCAAGCAGAAGTGAGTGTTCAGTTGGAGCGATTCATTAATTTGAAGCAAGGGAGTTTGGCTGTGAACGAGTACACCAACCAATTTAATGAGTTGTCACTGTTTGGGAATGAGTTGGTCAATACATCGCCCAAGAAGGCTTTGAAGTTTGCGAAGGGATTGAATCAACCCCTTTAAGGATTGTTATTAGCTCACATGCCGATGGGAGCTACTTATTAGTCTTTGGTGGAAATGGTGCTTTTGTTTGATGCAGTCAAGGAAGGAGAGTCTAAAGAGTTTGTTTGGACGGAAGGTCCAAAGAAGAAATGGTGGAAGAACAATAAAGAGAAGAAGAAAAGTGAAGGCCCTCAGAAGCATATTAAGAAAGGTTTGAAGTGCAATGGCTGTGGGATTATGGGACATTTCTCCAAGGATTGCAAAAGGGAAAGGATGAAAGGAAAGTGTTATACTTGTGGGCAACCTGATCACTTGAGTAAGTTGTCTCCAAAGACCAGGGCAGAGGGCGAGTGCACCAGTCGCGTAGATTCAGGCCTTAGATGTAACACCTTTAGGAAGCATTCCAGATAGAGGTAGGACAGTCAACATTGAAGGTTTGGTTTTTGTTTTTGATTTTCCCATTTGGACTCATTTTGATTCTAGAGCTTCACACTCTTTTATCTCTAGTTCTCTAGTAGATTGTTTGCACTTAGACATCTCTTAGGTAGTAGATCCCATTGTTGTTTCAAACCCAATAGGTGGATCGACACACTTGTCTATGGTTTGTAGGGTTTGGAAATTTTTTATCCTAGGAGTACAATTTGACTACGACGCCTATGTTTTGGGATTTTCTGGGTATGGGATGATTTTGGGAATGGATTGGCTATCCACATATGGAGCTATATTAGATTGCGAGAGGAGAGTCGTTAGACTAGATACATGTAGGGGTAGGACTCTCGAGGTTTCTTATGACCCGTAAGGGTTAGTTATGTTGATCTTCCTTTATTCTCTCGATTCATCGTCATTAAAGTTAGATTCGGTTCATGTCTGTTCCAGATTTCTTTAAGGAGGTTTGGGGACTACCCCCAAGAGATATTGACTTCAAGATTTACCTGACGGATAATGCTGAGCCAGTAGCATTACGCGTTAGGCACGTGGCACCTAGGAAGAGGAAGGAATTGAGCAAGCGAATCCGTGAGCTTTTGAAGAAGGGTTTCATAAGAAGGAGCATATTGGAGTGGAGAGCATCAGTCGTCTTTGCTACTAAGGCGGATGGTTCTCTTCGAATTTCCATGGACTATAGGGAATTAAATAAGCTCACAAAGAAGAACCGTTATCCACTCCCTAGGATAGATGACCTTCTGATCAGTTAGTTGGCTCTTTGGTATTCTCTCAGCTTGATTTAGCCATGGGATTCCATCAGCTTAGGGTTGCTGATGACAGCATTGATAAGACTGCATTTAGGACTCCAGATAGATTTTATGAGTGGTTGGTTATGCCTTTTGGGCTAACTAATGCCCCAATCTACTTCGTAGATTTGATGAGCCGCATCTTTAGAGACGTCCTAAATAAGTTTCTGTTTGTATTCATGGATGACATTTTGATGTTTTCCAAGAGTATGGAGGAGCATGCTATTCATCTAGAAGGGGTTCTGCGCACGCTTCGTAGTCATCATTTGAGAGCTAAATTTTCGAAATGCCAATTTTGGAGAGAGGAGGTACGTTTCTTGGGGCACGTAATTTCCAGAGAAGGTTTGGTTGTCGACCCCGCTAAGGTAATGGCGGTGCAAGATTGGAAAGCTCCCAAGAACGTCATCGAAGTTAGAAGCTTTCTAGGATTGGCTGGTTATTATAGGAAGTTCACTAGAGATTTTGTCAAGACCTCAGCACCGCTCACGCGCCTTACTAAGAAGAATGAAGCATTTATGTGGGACGTGGATTGTGAGGATTCCTTCGCAAAACTTAAAAGAGCCCTTACTAGTGCACAGTGTTAGTTCTACCGGATGGAGCTAAACCTTTTACAGTATATACGGATGCATGTGGGATGGGTCTAGGAGCGGTATTGATGCAAGAAGGGAGGGTGGTATGTTATGGAAGTAGGCCGTTGAGGACGCAAGAGAAGAACTGCCCTACCCATAATTTAGAGTCGGCTGCTATAGTTTTTGTACTCAAGTCTTGGAGGTATTATTTGCTTGGAGAGAGGTTCGAGCTATTCACCGACCATAAGTCATTAAAGTACTTATTCTCACAGAAGGATTTGAACTTGAGACAACAGCGATGGATGGATTTTTTGGCATCATATGACTTTGAGATGGCTTATACCCCTAGCAAGGGTAATGTGGTTGCGGATGCATTGAGTAAGAGGAAAGAAACCCTTAGTCCTTTGTTCGTAGAGTGGAAGAACCTAGAGTTTATTTGTAACCACCCGCATATTTTACGATTGCATATTTAAATATTTAAATATAGCATCTTTAGTCGGATTTTAGTCCAAAATGCTACTATTTGCAATCAGTCGAATTAGGACACGAGACCTCTTCCATTGAGTTCAAAATGATGTTTGCAACCTTTTTGAGTATAAATATCGATATGTTTGGAGTTAACTAGAATTTCGACCTTTTCACTTAGGGCTTTGGGTTTGGGTTTCAGCCTACTAACCCAACTCATCTTATATCATAACTCCACCCCATCTCCTCTTCATTCATTCTAATATTTCCTAACACTTCAAGCTTTAGAAAAATGGGGGAAGAGAAAAGAGATTAGAAAATCCTAAGCCCTAGTTTCTTTGCAAATTCAAGTTCTAGCTCCAAAATCAAAGAGAAGCTTTGGTAAGCATCTCCTCCTTCTTCTCCATCTCAATCTCTCTCCAATTTATGAAATTTCCTAAAACCTAATTTGGAAAATTATTGCTTCTAGACTTAGATTGGAGTTTCTAGAGTTGAAGTTGAAGAGTAGTTGGTCTTCCTTTGCTTTCAAGCTTCTCCTTCATTGTTTTTGAGTTTAAAGGTGAGTTTTTGAACTCACATCTATGTCTATATCTTTGATAGTTGTTAGGTAGTGATTCCTAACATATATTCCCTGTTCATTTGCTTTGGATTGAATTGGTTTTATGAATATTCCAATTTTTGGTGTTTTGAAGTTAAATCTTTAAAAAATCTTAGCATTGACGTTTGATCATGCTTTTGGTGGCGTATCGAAGAGCTTATAGGGTTGGGTTGCCAATTGGCGTAAACCACTAGCTCCCATCGCTTGACCGATCGCAAATTGTTTGGAATTTTCCCCTTGGGGGCTAGGCTGAGAATACTGGAATTTCCAGTTCAATCGACTGAACTAGGAAGCCAGTCGACTGAAGCGAACCCAGGAATTTTCTTGGGCCAATATCAGTCGATTGACCATTTTGGGTCGGTCGACTGAGCCTGGAAACCGAAAATTTCTAGGCATATTTCAGTCGACTGACCATTTTGGTTCAGTCGACTGAACCCGGAAATAGAAAGTTTCCAGGATTTGTGTTAGTCGACTGACCACCCTGGTCCAGTCGACTGAATCTGTTGTCTCTGCCTATTTTGCCTTTTGTGCTTGAATTTTCAATTTTTAATCAATTCTTGTTTCTTCATTTTGTTGTTATCACCATTATTGACTTTGATAACTTCTTTTTGGGAATTTTTGGGGAATATCCATTTTGATGGATTTGGTATCGATTTCTTTGGAATTAATTCACGTCTTCAAATGTGAATTTTTGGTGATTGATTGTTTTTTACAATCAATTTTGTGATTTGTCACTTTAAAATATAAAGGTTTCTATACTAATAGTAAATATTCAAACTCTTTCTCAAATACGATTTCAACTCTATTTTTAATACAAAGCTTGTTTATAAATCGTTTTCCAATCTAATAGTATACACAAACCTTTACCTCATTCGTTTGAGAAATCTAATTAAATGGCTTAAAAACTAGTGGTATGAAACACTTGCGTTTACTTCGTCGGTTAATTTTTGGACTTGTTCGATTGAAACTCTTGTGACAACTTTCGAGTGGAGATCTACAATTTGTTCGTAAATATTTAAGTTAAGCCAGTGGTTATAGGACATGAAGCTAAACTCATTTATTTAATAGCTTAGTGTAATTGACATTTTTGTTGATCGATGACGATCATTTTGTGGTTTAAACTAGCGATGTGCGATGTCTCTTTGTCTACGTAAGGGACTGTACCTCGTTCTATTGAGCTTCATCTCACTTCCTTTATGGGCCAACGACCCATGTTCTTTTATAGTGTTCGGTTCATCGGGTGTACCGTTATTGTACTACATCGATTTTCGGGCTTTTCAGTTCATTGGATGTACCGTTATTGTACTCCATCGATGTTCCGATTCAATTGAGTTTCGGTTCAGGGGACGTACCGTTATTATACTGCATTGATGTTTCGAATTAATGGTTAGCGACCATGGAATGCGTTCCGTTTGTGATACACGTGTTGGTGAGTTTCCACGCTCCCGTTTTGTGATAGGCCTTCCCCTTTTGTGATTTCTGGATTTCTCGTTGACGATTTCTAGAATTCGTGTTTCACCTCTTTTTGTGATTGGCAATGATATGTTTGCCAATATTTGGGGTTTGGTGAATGAAATAAAGAATATGACATTCTTTTTAGTGCTTTGAGATTTCTTGAGATATTGTATGATTTTTGTGTTGTCTAATGTATACTTTTCATAGTATGGCATTATTTTTATCATACGTTTTTGTTGTATCTCTTATTCTATCTCATTTTATCTGATATTTATAGCTAGATTGATCCGTTTATTATTTTCTTATTAAATAATACTCAGGTCAGACCGAGATGTTACAGGTGCTTCTGCTTGACTCCTCTTCTAGGAACACTATCCGACTTTTGACTAACTGCTCTAGTTTAGTAGTTTTTATTGTTATACATATGAGATAGAGACTTGTTGATGTATACATATTCTTTTGTGTAGTACTTGTATCTATTCTTTTGTGATATTGTGGATCTTGTTTGACAACTACTCTGATGTACACTTCTATATGTTATATTCATATATGTTTCCACCTTTGTGATATGGATATCTGTGACTGATTTGTGTTATGCTTATTTCTATATTTGTTTCCAAAGATTATATAGCAACTGCATAGTAGCTTTGAGTGAGTATCAGTATATTGGATTTCCTCTTGAAATGAAATGCATGTTATACTATCTGACATATCGGTGCTGGCACAAAGTAATTACACGGATGGTTGCTCCTCAACAGCCTTATTTTTCGTGCTAGTTGACGGCATTACTACGTAGTGTCCTTGGCTAATGTGAGTATAGAGGTGGGGGCGTCACAGCTTGGTATCAAAGCTAAACTTCGAAACAATGTAGAATAATCTAGCAAGGATCATTATCTTAAGTCCTTCTTAGGAATCGTGCTTGAGGATTTATCCGAGTCATAGGACCTGTTCTATCCTATTTTCTTTTATGATACCTTATTTTATCAATCATGATTGTTTAATATTCATTTTGTGAATAACCTTTTTCTTCTTTCTTTCTTTCTTAAAGAAGAGAAATGGTTAGACCAGGCCGTCCCAACGTCGGTCAATCCAGTGCTACTCCTCAGGATGGAGTATTTATGTCTGTCCAACAACTTCTAGATCTTGTAAAGAATGCTCAAGCTGTCGGATCCATTTCAGAGCCTACTCACCCAAAATCTGGATTTGCATTCCTGTGCAGTGATTATACAAATTTGGGTGGAAAACCGTTCAAGGGTTCCGAGGGCGTTATCGAAGTCCAAGCTTGGCTTAGAACATGCGATCGCATCTTTTCTCGCATGGATCTTATTGATTTGCATCGTGTCCAAGTGGCTTTTAGTATGCTCCAAGAAAGAGCATTAGATTGGTATAGGCTTCTGATTTCTGAAATTATTGAAGCGGATCTTACTTGGGAGCAATTTCGGGAAAGATTTGAATCGAAGTTTGTACCAGAAGCTGAAAAAGTGACTTTGGCCCATCGTTTTATTGACCTTGTTCGAGGTGAATCTTCTGTGGCAGATTATATCGCATCTTTTGAATCCCTCTCTAAATATGGGGTCAAGTATGTAAATACCCCATTGAAGAAAAATCAGAGGTTTGTCTATGGCTTGAATAAGAATCTCAAAAAGCCTTTGCTTTTGGAACTGAAAGTTTCTTTTGATCAACTTGTTGATATCGCTCTTCGACTTGAAGAGGTAGATAAAGAGAGTGATGTTGAAGTTGGGAGTGCCAAACCAAACTTCAACAACAACAAGAAGATGCCTAATAAGTTCAAAGGTCCTTATCCCTACAAGAAAGGGAAGTAAGAAACTTAGGTAGCAAAGACTCCTACGTCTAGTCGTGGGCAATGCTACAATTGTGGTTCTAAGGACCATTATGCTAACAGATGTCTGAAACCTCTCTTTTGTCGTTATTGCAAAAGATCAGGCCATCTTTTATCTTCATGCCCCAAACTTACAAGCAAGAAGGAGGGAAAGCTAAATGTTGTGCAAGCTTCTAGTAACACTTCTCGTGGTCAAGGTATTTCTCATTCTATCCTTGATGGCATTATTATGTTTCGTGATCATCATATTCGTGTCCTTTTTGATACGGGTGCATCCCATTCTTTTATATCAAAAGAACTTGTTGATACTTTTTCTTTAAGTGTTATGGATTTGATGACTTCTTTGAGAATTGCGAGTCCGGTTGGTGGATCCGCAACGTCAGTTTGCTTTGTAAAGATGTCGAGATTACTTTATTTGATTTTTATTTCCAAGCCGATTTACATGTCATGCGTTACTTAGGCTTCGGAATGATTTTGGGAATGGATTGGCTTAACCGTTATGAAGCCCATATCCAATATCCTGAGCGGACTATATATCTTCGACATCCTCAATCTGTTAAGCAGATTTCTATTATTCTTAAGGATTCGGATTCTAATTTGGCAGCATCCTTATATTTTCTAAATCCTCATGATGAAGATAATGATGATGAGGAAGAAGTCATTTCTTTCGTTCACGTTGTTCATGAATTTTCCGATATATTTGAGCCCGTTTTAGGATTACCACCTAAGCGAGCAATTGAGTTCAGAATTAATCTAATCCCTGGAGCTCTACCTATCTCTCGACCTCCTTATCATATGTCTAATAAGGAAAATGAGGAGATGTGTAAACAACTATCCGAATTGGAAGCGAAGCAGTTTATTCGTTCTAGTTCCTCTCCTTGGGGAGCTTCAGCTATTTTTTGAAGAAATCCGATGGTACACTTAGGCTTTGTGTTGACTACCGCAAGCTTAATGATCTTACCATTAAGAATAAATATCATTTACCTTGGATTGATGATTTATTTGACCAACTTTGCGGTCTTAGAGTCTTTTCACAGTTAGACTTAGCAATCGGTTTTCATCAGCTTCGCATTGCAGAGGATAGCATTCCTTTGACATCATTCCGTACACGTTATGGATCTTATGAATGGATTATTATGCCATTTGGTTTAACGAATGCTCCTGCTTATTTCATTGACCTTATGAATCGAGTTTTCAAAGACTTCCTCGATCGATTTGTTCTCATCCTTATAGATGATATTCTTGTTTATTCTAAAGCCGAGGAAGAGCATGAAAAGCATCTTCGGATTGTGTTGGAAACTCTAAGGAGCAATCAATTGAAAGCAAAATTTTCTAAATTCCACTTTTGGCAATCTCGTGTGAAATTTCTCGGTCGTATTATTTCTGAATCCAGAATTTTAGTGGATCCTTCAAAGATCGAAGTGATTCAAAATTGGAAGAAACCAGAGAGTGTGACGGAAATCCATAGTTTTCTATGATTGGCGGGTTATTACGGTCGTTTTATAAAAGACTTTTCTAAAATTTTCGTGCCTCTTGCTAGTTTGACAAAGAAGGGAGTTAAGTACATTTGGTTAGAAAATGTGAAGCTTCTTTTCAGAAATTAAAAGAACTCCTTTCTAATGCTTATATTCTTGTGATTCCCGAAGGGAACCAAGACTTTATAGTTTACCGATGTTAGTCGTGTTGGTTTGGGAGTCGTTCTCATGCAAAGGGAACATGTTATTGCTTATGCTTCAAGGCAATTAAAACCTGCCGAGACTAGATATGTCACTCATGATTTAGAGCTCGCAGCTATTGTTTTTGCCCTTAGAATTTGGCGTCATTATTTTTTAGGAGAAAATATGTTCTCTACACCGATCATAAATCTTTGAAGTATTTATTTTCTCAAAAGGAACTTAATTTGCGTTAACAACATTGGCTCGAGTTCCTTGCATCTTATGATCTTGATATTCTTTATACTACTGGAAAAGGAAATTGTGTTGTTGATGCCCTTAGTCGTAAGCAATAAGCGGTTGTTTTTATGATGACATCCGAATGGAACGATCTCGGGATTTTATCCACTTGCGAGATTCAAGATCATGAATCCGATTTATGTTCACCTCTTGTTCTATGTAGCCTTGAGGCTCATCCTTCTCTTTTAGACCGCATTCTTGAAGCTCAAAAGCTAGATCCCGAATTGGCTCTTCTTAGCCAAAGTTGTAGGGATAAAATTGATATTGAATGATTGAAAGACTTTGATATTGATGCTCGTGGCGGTATTTGAAAATTTGGTAGACTCAACGTGCCAAATATTAGTTATCTTCGTAAAGACATTTTAGAAGATTCTCATGTTCTAAATTCACCATTCATCCCGGTAGTAGTAAAATTACACAGATATGAAGCGACTTTATTATTGGGATGGAATGAAATCCGATATTGCTAACTTTGTTAAGAGTTGCATGACTTGCAACTCGTTAAGGCCGAGCATCAAAGGGCTGGTGGGTTATTGCAACCTTTAGACATTCCAATTTGTAAGTGGGACCAAATTTCCATGGATTTTATTGACCGTCTTCCCCATTCTCGTTCGGGTCATGATAGCCTATGGGTGATAGTTGATAAACTTACAAAATCCGTCCATTTTATCCCCGTTTGGTCCAATCGGACCGTACCACTTTTGGCCAAGCTCTTTATTCAAGAAATTGTTAAATTGCATGGAATTCCTACTTCTATTGTTAGTGATCGTGATCCATTGTTTACTAGTGGATTTTGAAAAAGTCTTCAAAAAGCTTTGGGAACGAAGCTTAATTTTAGCACCGCTTATCATCCTCAGTCCGATGGACAAACCGAGTGTGTGAATCAAACTCTTGAAGATCTTCCTCGTGCATATGTTCTGGATTTTGGTGGAAGTTGGGAAGATCATATTTCTCTTGTTGAGTTTTCCTATAATAATAGCTTCCAGTCTAGTATTGGTATAGCACCTTTTGAGGAACTCTATGGAAGGCCATGCCGATCTCCTTCTTGTTGGCTTGAGGCCGGTGCGAAGCTGGTTTTAGGTCCAGACTTTATTTGTGATTCCATAGAAAAGATTGACCTTATTCGCCATAGGATGAAAGAAGCTCAAAGTAGACAAAAATCCTATGCCGATAACCGAAGAAGGAAATTAGAATTTTCTGTGGGAGATTTTGTGTTTATTCGTGTATCACCTATGAAGGGTGTTGTTCATTTCAGTCGACTGGTAAAGTTAGCGCCTTGATATATTGGTCCGTTTCCCATCACCGAAGGTATTGGTTCCATGGCTTATCGCCTTTTATTACTGGCTCAGTTTTCTGCTATTCATGACGTATTTCGCGTCTCTCAATTACGGAAATGCCTTTGGGATTCCGATTCTATTCTTGACCCCGGTGTTGTGGAAGAAATTGAAGTTTCGCCTAATTTGACTTATGAGCAACATCCTATATGCATTATTGCTTCGGAGGTAAAACGTCTTCGAAATAAAGATGTTCCTCTTGTGAAAGTTCAATGGTCCTCAAATCCTAAGGATTGTTCTTGGGAATCTAGAGAATTCATCGAGCGAACACATCCGGACTTACTCTCCCGTGCTCTTTGAGGTGAACTTCTTATTTCAAATTTCTTTTGTGTTGATATGCTTTTATGGCTGTTACCTTTTATTTTCTTCTTAAATATTGCGAGGACGCAATCTTCTTAAGGAGGGGAGTCTGTAACTACCCACATATTTTACGATTATATATTTAAATATTTAATTTAAATATAGCATCGTTAGTCGATTTCTTTGGATTTAATTCATGTCTTCGAATGTAAATTTTTGGTGATTGATTGTTTTTTACAATCAATTTTGTGATTTGTCACTTTAAAATACAAAGGTTTCTATACTAATAGTAAATATTCAAACTCTTTCTCAAATATGCTTTCAACTATATTTTTAATACAAAGCTTGTCTATAAAACCATTTTCCAATCTATTAGTACACACAAACCTTTACCTCATTCGTTTGAGAAATCTAGTTAAACGGCTTAGTAAAACTAGTGGTACGAAACGCTTGCATTTTCTTCATCGGTTAATTTTTGGACTTGTTCGATTGAAACTCTTGTGACAACTTTCGAGTGGAGATCTACAATTTGTTCGTAAATATTTAAGTTAAGCCTGTGGTTATGGGACATGAAGTTAAACTCATTTATTTACTGGCTTAGTGTAATTGACACATTCTGTTGATCGATGATGACCATTTTGTGGTTTAGACTAGCGATGTGCGATGTCTCTTTATCCACGTGGGGGACTGTACCTCGTTCTAATGAGCTTCGTCTCACTTCTTTTATGGGCCAGCGACCCATGTTCTTTTATAGTGTTCAGTTCATTGGGTGTACCGTTATTGTACTATACCGATGTTCTGGTTTTTCGGTTCATTGAACGTACCATTATTGTACTGCGTCGATGTCCCGATTCAATTGAGTTTCGGTTCAGGGGATATACCGTTATTGTACTGCGTCAACGTTCCGAATTTATGGTTAGCGACCATGGAATAGCATTCCGTTTGTGATACACATGTTGGTGAGTTTTCATGCTCCCGTTTTGTGATAGGCCTCCCCCTTTTGTGACTTCTAGATTTCTAGTTGACGATTTCTAGAATTCGTGTTTCACCTCTTTTTATGATTGGCAATGATATGTTTGTCGATATTTGGGGTTTGGTGGATGAAATAAAGAATACGACATTCTTTTTAATGCTTTGAGATTTCTTGAGATATTGTATGATTTTTGTGTTGTCTAATATATACTTTCACAGCATGGAATTATTTTTATCATACGTTTTTGTTGCATCTCTTATTCTATCTCATTTTATCTGATATTTATAGCTAAATTGATCCGTTTATTATTTTCTTATTAAATAATACTCGGGTCAGACCGAGATGTTACAGGTGCTTCTGCTTGACTCCTCTTCTAGGAACATTATCTGACTTTTGACTAACTACTCTACTTTAGTAGTTTTTGTTATTATACATACAAGATAGAGACTCCTTGATGTATACATATTCTTTTGTGTAGCACTTGTATCTATTCTTTTGTGATATTATGGATCTTATTTGACCACTACGCTGATGTACACTTCTATATGTTATTTCATATCTATTTCCGCCTTTGTGATATGGATATCTGTGACTGATTTGTATTGTGCTTATTTTCTATATTCGTTTTCGAAGATCATATAGCCACTGTGTAGTAGCTTTGAGTGAGTATCAGTATGTCGGATTTCCTCTTGAAATGAAATGCATGTTATACTATCTGACATATCGGTGCTCGCACAAAGTAATTACACGGATGGTCGCTCCTCAACAACCTTATTCTTCGTGCTAGTTGATGACATTACTCCGTAGTGTCCTTGGCTAGCATGAGTATAGAGGTAGGGCGTCACATTATTTCTACTTTTGATTTTAATACCTCTGTGGAGATTACCCCTAGATTGCTAGCTACACTTCAGGTGAGGCCTACCCTTGCAGATCAGATTGGCTCGAGGCAGCGAGAGGATTTGGAACTTGTGGATGTGATGGATAGGATTAGTAGAGGAGAGGTCTCTAGACATCTCCAATGTTATTCCATTGATAGAAAAGGGTGGCTTAGGAGAAATGGAAGGCTTTGTGTTCTCCGCACCGGTGACTTGTTAAAAGAGGTTTTAAAGGAAGCACACCATTCTCGTATGACTATTCATCCGGGTGGTGACAAGATGTATAAGGACATTAAGAGGATGTTTTATTGGAATGAAATGAAGAAGGATGTGGCGGAGTTTGTAGTTAAGTGTCTTATATTCCAAAGGGTTAAGCCGGAGCAAACAGAAGCCCATAGGATTACTTCAGCCCTTGGATGTACCTGAATGGAAGTGGGACAACATTTCGATATACTTCATAAATGGTTTTCCCCGTTCTAGGAAGGGGGATACTAGCATTTGGGTGATTCTAGATCGCTTGACTAAAAGCATCCATTTCATTCTGGTTAAGAGTAAGCGTACGACATCTTATTTGCATCCTTATATGTTCGTGAAATAGTCCGACTTCATGGAGTTCCCTCTAGCATAGAGAGTGAAAGAGGCTTCAGGGATGTGGCTTAAATTGAGTACGACCTATCACCCTCAGACTGATGGCCAAACGGAGAGAGTTAATAGAGTGCTTGAGGACTTATTACGGATGTGCATTTTGGATATTGGAGGAGCTTGGGAGGATCATCTTCCATTGGTGGAGTTCATGTACAATAACAATTACCAAGCAAGCATAGGAATGGCACCATTCGAGGCTTCATATGGAAGACCTTGCAAGTCACCTTTATGTTGGGTGGAGTCTACGAAGAAGTTGCTACTTGGGCCTAACATGGTTAGGGAGACATCAGAGAAGGTGGATTTGATCCGACGGAGGATGGAGACAGCTCAAGACAGGTAGAAATCTTATGTGCACAAGCGGAGGAGAGACATTAAGTTTGAGGTTGGAGACATAGTTTTTATTAAAGTATCCCCGGTTAGGAAGGTGGTATGGTCTGGGTCGAATGAAAAGTTAGCCCCAGATTTGTAGGACCATTTCCTATCTTAGAGAGAACTGGAAAGATGGCATACCGAGTGAAGCTACCAAAGAGGCTCGTAGGAGTGCACGACGTTTTCCATGTTTCGCACTTGCGAAAGTGCTTACATGACTCAATGGAGGTTGTAGAGCCTAGTCAGTTAGAGGTGTGGAAGTAGAAAGGGAAGCATCAGTTTGGTATATACCTTGAAGATCATTGGACGAGACACCAAGTGACTTAGGCATAAAGAAGTTCCGTTAGTAAAGGTGTAATGGGGAGATGATGTTGCAGATGCTTCGTGGGAGACTGAAGAGAAGATTCATACTTCTAATCCATATCTTTTCGTTAGTAAGTTTTTGAATTTCTTATTTTCCATCTTTAGTTTTGAATAGGTTCTTTCCTTTATTATCCTTTAGGTGGGTAAAACTTAGGATTTCACCTATGGATGATAAGATTTGATGTAAACAAGTTAATAGAACATGTTATGAATGATGTATGCCAGTGTTTGCAAGTGTTTTCTAGTGGATGCTAATGGACGAATATACTTACACTAAGCACTATTATCCCTTAGGGATCGGTCTAACTAGGACACTAGAGCATATGCATATGGGTGTGTGCGCATTTTATTTTATTTTCCATGATTGCTATAAATGGATGATTATCACATGATTTTTGCATTTACATGATGTTTGAAGCACGTATATAGAACTATTAGTTGTCATTAGAAATTTTTGCATTCATTTGGATATATAGCGTGGGGATGATTGCATAAAAAGAGGTCAACTGAATTAGTGGACCGTCTAATCTTTTGCATTAGTTAGGGGCATTAACACTACACTAATTGCATAAGTAGCATAAATCTCATTAGAAAACTTAAGGACAATGGATGAATGGTAAATAATTGAGTAGTTGGTTGTAGATATTGAATGAAAACATTTAGTTCATTCTTTTATCCTTAGAGATTTCGGAGACGAAACCCTTAAGGAGGGGAGAATGAAACAACCCAAAATTTAAGCTATAATAATAAATTAACGAATGAATGAAATGAAAAAATGACTTTGTGAAATTATCAGAATTGAGCCATTGGAGTTGCACCATTGTGTCGCGGTAATTTTCTGGTCAATTTCCATGTATAGAACGTCAGAATCCGAGTTTATATGAGATATGTAATGACCCGGAATTTCTTACAAATTTAATTTGAATAGTTAATTGGTTTTAAAATATTTAAAAGTTAATTTGAATTTGAATTTTAGGATATCAATATTTACTTGATAATTAAATCATTGAATTGTATAGTTTAAATTCAAAAAAAAAATTATAATTGAAATTGGGTAAATTGTTGAATCTGAGATTCTAAACCTGTTTAAAATAATTTGAAGGCTTATAAAATCTATAATGATGATACTGAAGATAATAGAATGGTTGAAATTTACTATGAAGTTAATTTGTTCAATTTTAATAATTTATCATTTAAATTGGAATTTAAAAATAGCCTTCCGAGGCACAATCTCGGAATTTGACGAAACCAGTTCCATTGGATCCGTAATAGTTAGTTATTATTGGATTCCAATTTTCGTAGCAATCGGAATTGTCGTTTGACCCTGGCAGCGCAAAACGCTTAGAACTATTTTAATCGGTTTAATTTAAAATTGATCGTTTACTTACGTAACTCGCGCATACAATCAAATTAGCCTCCGAAACACGTTCCATCATGTTCAGAATGCGGGTAAAATTTTTTAATCACCTGTCGGCATATTTGTTTCGGGTTTCAGAATTTCGTGTTATGCTCAATGAGACGTTTCGTAAGTTTAAAAAAAAAAGAACTCTACTTGTCAGAGATATTTTTATTCACTAACCAGCGTACATGGGAAGCCTCCCCAAATCCATATCTTGTCCTCGTGCCTCCCTTTATTTCCCTCTACAGAGAAGGAAATCAAACTTTTATAAAAAAAATATAAAAATAAAATACAATCATGGCCGAACCCTCTTCACCATTTCTCTTCTCGTTTGCAACTCAAAACAGAATGGCCGAAGTCGTTCATTCAATAAGCAGATTTCGAAAATTCCCTTCTTCCCCAATACTTCATCTCGAAACCCAAAACCACATACTAAATTCGAGCCTCTCGACGAGCTTCGCCATGGTAGATCGAATCGAGGGGTGCGACGTGGAGTGAAGCCGTTCAATTTTGGGAAGGTCGAATCGTAGCTCGGAATTAGGGCTCGTGATTTCAAGTAATTGGAAGGGGGAACGATGCTGGGTGCTCGATGCGAGTGGAGCGCACGAGGCCGTGACCTGATTCGGGTGGTGTCATGGTTTTGGAATCGAGTGTTGGGTGTGCTGAAGTGTAGGAGGGGAGTCTCTGGAGGTGGTTATGATTTTGGCATGCGTGTTGGAGGCCGCTCAGGTTGGTCGTAGTCATCTAGGCAGTGAGAAAGGTTTGGGTTCTGCACGGTCTTTGATTTTGATCGTGATGAAATCAAGGTATAATCTATTTTCCATATAAATATATTTATCAAAGACTTATTATTACGATACTGTATATGTACAGTAAGGAACTAGATTTTTATTTTTGACTTTGTCTATGTGTTGAATATAAATAGGTCAGAAAATATATAAATAATAATAAAAATAATTGGTAATTAAGCTGATGTAATTAACTCGTTTAATTTTGAGTTGCTAAAAATTAGTTGTTAAAAGAAACTATTAGTTTAATTTTTTTATTATCAAATAATGGGTCAAATTAAATAAGTGAATGATGATAAACTATTGATTTAAAAATTCAAGTGTTATTTAATTTATATGATATTTATTCAAGGTCTTAACTGAGAAGACAAAATCGAATTGGAATGGATTGCAAACAGCAAAGTCAAAGGTGAGTAATCTCATGCTCTGGATTTTATTTAACTTTAAATGGTTAAACTTAAATAGTTGGATGAATGATTGAAATTTTTGGATGTGTACTGATGATCTAGTGATTTTAGATTTGGTTGTTTCTCGAGTTAATTGTGGTTTGACTCAAGGTGCTTGAGTTTTAAATGGTTTTGAACTTGAATCATAAATAAGTACATGGTTCTGTTTAAAATCAAATAGGTTTTAATAATCGGTGATTCATTAAATAGGTATGATAATTTAAATGGAAAGTAAATTAATTAAATTAATTAATGATTTGGGTTAATTAATTAAGTTTATATTAATTTGGAATGATCATTTGATGGGTTAATAGGAAATTACTTAATGTAATTAATAAAATAAAATCACTGGTGTGATAAAACGAGAGATAAATTAAGATAATTAATTATGGAGTGATCAAATTATAAATGAAGTGAGTGGGATTAATCGAGAATGATTAATATTGGGATTGAATTAAAGTAATTAATTTAGAATAGAACAAATCAAAACATAATTGGAAATCATTAATTTATATAATCAACGATGAAATTTAAGATTGATTAATTAAGATGAATTAATCATAAGTGACCCATGAGAAATTAATTAATGTAAGTAATTAAGAATTAGTGTAATTGATTATGGTTAATTCATTTGTGAAGTAAGTAAAAAAAAATTGAATTTAAAAAAATTATTACTCATTGGTTTGATTGAGAATATTAATATCATAAAATTAATTACTTGAATGTAATTGAAATAATTAATCCAGGATAATTAATTAAGATGAATTATGAAGGAATGGTTGATTAATTGATTTGAAACAAATTAATGTTAAATGAGGTATCCTAAGTGATTGAGAATTGAAATTGAGTTAAAATTAACTGAATTAAATTGTAGGTGATTAAGTTTTGCTTATAGATGTTTGAAAGGTATTGGGTGCTTTGAATGAGTTGTTATCTCGGATATGAAATGTTATGTATTTCATCTGAATAATTTGGGGTTTTGAATGACATGGGCTTGAAGAGACTGGGGCCGGGTGTCGGAAAATACCCGAAACCACTTCGATTTTTATAATTTGATATATGAAACCTATAGGCTGGAATGGAATGGTTTTAAGGGGATTGGACTATTTTAAATCTTAAGCTTGGAATTTAGGAAACTTATATGTGAGATAAGTGATGTCTAGAATAAATTGTGGCCTTGTGAATTTACCTGAGTTACCCGGGTTCTATAAAATTGGTATGCTTGTATTCCATGTTGGATGAGTTTACTCACGCTGGTTTTCAGCCTGACCTGGGTGTTACTTTGATGTAATATTCGGGTCAGACCGAGTATTACAGATTTTCCAGGTAGGTACGTTCTGGAGCTCAAGAGACGAGCTGGATGACAAGTACGTATAGAGTATTGTCCGCTGTAGTATATTATTATATATCAGATACATGATTTGTATATGATCTATGACTGAATGTATGTGAAACTCTAATGTATATTAAATGTAATCGACGGATATAATATTTCTTTGTAAACTATTATTATCTATTATTATATTTTATCCGCTGCGATTGTGAGATATTTGGTGTTTCTATTCTTCTTCTTCTATCTCTTTCTTCTTTTTCATAACTATCTGAAATTTTCGGGTTCGAAAATTTCAGGTCGTTACAGTTGGTATCAGAGCTCAAAGGTTAAGCGAGAACCTTGGCTCTGGTGGGGATTACTCATTTAGTAGAGTCCGTACTACTCTAGAATGAGTTGAGTATATATATATATATATATATATATATATATATATATATATATATATATATATGTATGTATGTATGTATATGAGAGCGTACTTGTTATTTTCTTATATAAAGCTTTTAAATGCTTTTATATAAAATATATTTTGAGATATAAAGCAATATTTCTTTCTACTAAATATTAAGGTGATTGGTTGTTAAATTATTGGAATTAAAATTTGAGAAGTAATATAATACAACCAAATTGAAGTCTTGAATTAGAATTAAATGCAGTAAAAATGAAAATACAACCAAATCAAAATTTAATTAATTAAAAATGAAATTCTAAAATTAGAATTCAGGAACTAAATTATCTAAAAGCTTTAAATGAAGGTAAGTTTGAAATGAGACTTATTGCAAACAATAGGTTGTTTGAAATTTTATTTGGATTTAAAACCAAAGGTGGTTTAAATTGTAAAACATGGCTGGAAGGGCCAAGAAATAAATATGTATGTATGGGTATACATGATATCAAAGATAATTTGAATAAAATCTAAGAGGTTGAGTTTTGATTTTCCCGGAAATGTGATATTAAAACCCAAAGTGATATAAGTTTTGAACTTATAAAAGGGAAAGAATTTGAAGTTGAAGTGGGAAATTCAATGTGAGAATGAGGTTGATTGGACTAAGTAAATTGAATTTAACTTGGAAGAAGTTAAATAAGTTTGAATGAACAACTTGGATTGAAGATTTTAAGATGAAATTGGAATTTAACTTGGAAAGATAAATGGTTGATTGGAATTGGGAATGTGTGTGATCTCAAACGGTTTGAGATTTAAAAATTGAAAATGGAGGGACGTTTTCAAATAAATTGGATGTTATCATCCTATTGTTAATAAAAATCTTTAAATTGAGAATGGAATTGTATAAATAAAATAAGTTTGAATAATTGAATTGTAAAATAAACTTGTTAAGAACTGGCTTCAAACTGGAAAATTAGATTGAATAATAAATTAAAATTTTAAAATAAAATTGTATTGAATCTTAAAATACATAAGTAGAAATAATTTAAAATGAGAATTTTGAGAAATTGGGCTTAGAAATTAAAATGATTAAACATTTGATTTAAAGGTTAATTTGGTTTAAAGAGTTAAACCAACCTTTGAGAATTTAACTCGAATTTCTATAATTCGAGATAGTTTAAATTCAAGATTTAATTGAATTAGTTTAAAATTGAATTTGGTTTGAAGTATTTGGATTGGTGATTGAAGATGACTAAGTTTAAAATTTTTAAATGGGAAATTGGATTGGATTAAATTGAGGTGATTTGGATTCTGAAATTAAATTGATAATAATTCAAGTTTAAAATTGAACAGGATTAAAATCAACTAGAATTTGATTTGAATTGGGAAAGGAATCAAGATTGATTCAACTTGAATTGAGAATTAATCAAGTCCAATGGAATTTGGAGTTATTTGAATTGGAATTGGGTCAATTTCAATGGAGATTTAAATTGAATTGTTGGGGGAGTGAACAGTTGGACTCTTGATTATTTGTAATAAATTGTTTTGATATAAACTTATTTTTCTAAGCTATTAAATATATACAACCTTTCTTTCTTAAAGCCAAATTATTTTACGGTTTGGAGTTATTTAACCATTTTTCAACTGTTTTCTAAACTAATTCCTATTTTTTTAACTATTTCACAAACTAAGTTCTATTTTACAACCATTTTGCAATTATCTACAATGTTTGGAACTATTTAACCATTCCTCAACTATTTTACAATTAGTTAACTATGTTAATAGCTATTTTGCAAACTAATAATTATTTTTCAACTACTTATCTATTTTTCAAAATTTTCAAGCTATTTTCTAAATATACGGGTCGGAGTTCAAACTGTTATTGATTAAATACCCAACTGAGATAAGAATTGAGGTAATAATCCAAATGGGGATAAAGGAAAATGTGAATAAGTGAATGTGAATAGAAAGGAAATTGATATTGGAAAGAGTAATCAAAATTGAATATTTGATTTTGGGTAAACAAAGTTATATCTTTGTATATATATTCTTCCCTTGTTAAATCTGTTGGTGGAAAAAAAGGATTTTGGAAGTGTTTGAAGTATAAAAAGGATTTTATACGAGTTTAAAGTGATCCAAAGTTTTAAAAAATATATCTGTATATATATAAAGGATCTTATGAGGATTTTGGAAAAAGGGTTTTGAGAACCTTTGGATTTGGAAAGGCTTTTGATTTTTGGGTAAAATCAATATTGAATTTAGAAAGCCTAGTTTGAGAATTATCGATTTTGGGATAATCGATTTTGTGTAAAGGAGCTTGATAGAATTCATACTAGGTGTATGATTTGAAAGATATTATATGTGTATAGTATAAAGTGTTTTGATGATTTCTCTGGGGAAAAAGGCGCTCCCTTGAAATGAACTTCCCAGGAGTGCCACCGGTTGGTGCTGCCTTGAGCCCAGGGGTTCTAAAGTTGATCCTGTGAGGAGTCCAGACAAAACTAGTTCCTGAGGATTATTGGGTAGCGTAAGTCGATGGCGTTGATGCCTACAGAGGCATTTGGGTTATGCTGTGACGACAGTGTAACTCGATGTCGCTGCGATCTACTGTAGGGACCATAGCGAAATCGTGTGGAGGATAAGTGTCAACGGTCTACACTTGATTTTGCCGGGAAGGCAACGCAACATCGGTAGACTGCGATCTATGGTCAAGTGGAGTGGAGAAGTTTCATTTTTGGCAGCGAAATTCGATGGCGCTGATGCCTACAATTATATGGGTTTTTGATGTGATAGCTACGCAACCCCAGTTGTAGCTGCGATCTGTCGTGGGTTCCATGGTGTAATCGTGGGGCGCGGAGGCCTACAGTTATCTGTGGATTTTGTCGGGACGGCAACGTAATCATCGGGTTAACTGCGACCATGGATGGGGGTGATGATTTCCAGAGCATTCTCACTAAAGATATTTCCTCTATTTTCAAAAACCCGATTCCTATATTTTCAATAAAATTATTTTTCAAATGTTTTACTGGGTGTTGAAAACGGGTTTACCAAGTACATATAGATCTTCAGTCCAATGCCTGATCAACATATGACTGAATTTTTGTGAGAACAAGAATAGACTGGTTGAGACATCGAGTTATAAAAGTATTTTTAAAAAGAGCTATTTTATTAAGTATGTTGTGAATTTAAAAGCATTTCTAAAATTTTAAATAAAGGTGTTGGAATTTTAGGAAAATAAAAAGGAAATCCAAACTAGAATTTCAATGAAGTGATTTGTAATTAAAATCGAATATTGATTTAGAAATTGGAAATAAGCTAGTTGGTTAAATAATTGTGAGATTGAGTATGTTAATAAAATTTAACTTTGGTAAATAAATGGATTGTAAGTTAATAATGGAGTTTGGAAATGAATTCGAATTGTAAATAGAACTCGACTTGGATTTAATAATGAAATAAATTAGAAGAGATGTTGTAAAAATAAAATAGGGTTGGATTGGAAAAAAAAATGTGATGGTTTGAATTATAAATAAAATTCAAGGGTGATTTGAATAATATTTAATGAGATTTGCAAGTAGATTGGATATAAGAGAAGTGATTATAATAGAAATAGTTTGAGTTGCAAAGCAAAATCCAAGTGAATAGAAATAAATTGAGAGTGGCCTTGTATTAATAAAATAAATTCGATAACGAATTAAGTAAGCAATTAAAAATTTTAAATGGGTTTATTGAGTTAAATAATAAATGGATGAAGTCTGATAGAATAAAAACTAAATCAAAATTGTGATTGGAATAAGATTATCAGACTGAACTTAAATTTGGTGGTATATTAATTTAAAGTATAAATGAGATAAGTATGTGGTTGGACATTATTTTGGAAATTGTGAAGGTGAATAAATTAAAATGGATTGGAATTAAATAAAATTGAGTTGGAATCAATTTTAATTGGTTATAAGACTTAAGTAATTACCGATTCACATGGATATTATCAATTTGTGTAAAAATGAGTATCGTTTGTCGTAAATGAGATTTAATTAAATACTATGTAGTTGTGGAAGCAAATATAATTGATTTTTGAATCAACTGATATGGATACGAATTTGTTTTGTTTAAGAATGAGTTGAAATTAATTTTAAATTGTTATAAACTAAAATAGATACTTTATTAACTGAATATTGTCGAGATTGCATAACAATAATTGTCGTTTGGCGTAAACCAAAGTAATTAAAATACTATGAGTTGATAGAGATTTAATGGAATTGATTTTTGAATCATTTGAAGTGAATATGAGCTTGTTTGGACTAGAAATAGATTGAATATAAGAAAACAATTTGAAAACCATTAAAATCTAATGAAATGGCTTATGAATTGGTTGAAAGAAATTGGATTAGCTTTAAAATTATATGAATCGCTTATGGGTAGCGTTTGGCACTTGTTGTGTATGTAATGCATGTGTTTAGCTATTGAAGTAAGTGATATTCCAATAAATTTTCTATATGTGACACTTACATATTTAAACTGAGTAAGTACAGGTACAGGGAAGCCGTTTGGCTAGATTTGGGGTATGGTAATTGCTAAAATAAATAAGCTGCTTGCTTAAAAGCTAAATAAAGGTACGCCTACGCAATAAAAATAGGAAATATGAACTGTTTTTGCTTTTTCCGACCGTGTGGGTCGATGTATACAAATTTATATCTCTTGTCAAATTGCAAAAGCTCCTCCGTACAAAGGACACTCTGCCAAAATTTTCTGAAAATTTTGGGAGTTAGAAAATTTTTGGGAAAAATTTTATTAACAACAAAACAATTTTAAATTTGAAACCAAAGTAAATTAGTGAATGAAACTAATATGAATCAGTTATAAATGAAAGATACAAAACAATATTCAAAATTTAAAGCAAATTGAAATCGTATGTAGTGGAGAAAAGTAGTTTGAATAGAAATGGATATGAAAACATATGTGAGGAAATGTTTGGAATGACTTGAAAGGTTATGATTGAATATTATTGCTAAGTAAGATATGCAGGTATTAAAGGGAAAAGGAATTGTATTTGATTCCAAAAGGTAAATGTGAATGGCCCGACAAAAAGTTATGTATTTAAATTTCTGTATGAAATTGGATTGGGTTTTTGATGTAGCCACTTGGCTTTTGTTTTCTTTTTGGAATTTGGGAGCCCGGAAAGGCCTTTTGTAGTAGTACCGAGCTAGCCGCGCAAAGGAGACGCTGGCAAAAAATTTCGGGAATTTAGGGAGTTAGAAAAATTTTGAGATAATTTTGATAGTTCAAAAAAATTAGGTTTTAAATTGACATTTAAACGATTAAGAAAAAGGGGTATCGTTTGATACTGTGGAAGAGTTTGGGAGGTTAGTAAGAATAATAAGGGGGGTTTTATAAAAGATAATTAGTAAGTTGTAGAACTGTTCGGTTTTGGGAAAAAGTAGACAGGTATGGGACATTCTTCCTGATTAGTACTTTCGGGGACGAAATTCTTATAAGGGGGAGGAATGTGATGACCCGGAATTTCTTACAAATTTAATTTGAATAGTTAATTGATTTTAAAATATTTAAAAGTTTATTTTAATTTGAATTTTAGGATATCAATATTTACTTGATAATTAAATCATTGAATTGTATAGTTTAAATTCAAAAAAAAAATTATAATTGAAATTGGGTAAATTGTTGAATCTGAGATTCTAAGCCTGTTTAAAATAATTTGAAGGCTTATAAAATCTATAATGATGATACTGAAGATAATAGAATGGTTGAAATTTACTATGAAGGTAATTTGTTCAATTTTAATAATTTATCGTTTAAATTGGAATTTAAAAATAGCCTTCCGAGGCACAATCTCGGAATTTGACGAAACCAGTTCCATTGGATTCGTAATAGTTAGTTATTATCGGATTCCAATTTTCGTAGCAATCGGAATTGTCGTTTGACCCTGGCAGCTCAAAACGCTTAGAACTATTTTAATCGGTTTAATTTAAAATTGATCGTTTACTTACGTAACTCGCGCATACAATCAAATTAGCCTCCGAAACACGTTCCATCGTGTTCAGAATGCGGGTAAAACTTTTTAATCACCTGTCGGCATATCTGTTTCGGGTTTCAGAATTTCGTGTTATGCTCAATGAGACGTTTCGTAAGTTTAAAAAAAAAGAACTCTACTTGTAGAAGATATTTTTATTCACTAACTAGCGTACATGGGAAGCCTCCCCAAATCCATATCTTGTCCCCATGCCTCCCTCTATTTCCCTCTACAGAGAAGGAAATCAAACTTTTATAAAAAAAAATATAAAAATAAGATACAATCATGGCCGAACCCTCTTCGCCATTTCTCTTCTCGTTTGCAACTCAAAACAGAATGGCCGAAGCCGTTCATTCAATAAGCAGATTTCGAAAATTCCCTTCTTCCCCAATACTTCATCTCGAAACCCAAAACCACATCCTAAATTCGAGCCTCTCGACGAGCTTCGCCATGGTAGATCGAATCGAGGGGTGCGACGTGGAGTGAAGCCGTTCAATTTTGGGAAGGTCGAACCGTAGCTCGGAATTAGGGCTCGTGATTTCAAGTAATTGGAAGGGGGAACGATGCTGGGTGCTCGATGCGAGTGGAGCGCACGAGGTCGTGATCTGATTCAGGTGGTGTCATGGTTTTGGAATCGAGTGTTGGGTGTGCTGAAGTGTAGGAGGGGAGTCTCCAGAGGTGGTGATGATTTTGGCATGCG
The DNA here is from genome assembly GCA_030765085.1 of Allium cepa. NCBI lineage: Eukaryota > Viridiplantae > Streptophyta > Magnoliopsida > Asparagales > Amaryllidaceae > Allium > Allium cepa. The sequence continues at coordinate 680,653,231 of CM060938.1, forward strand.
TGTTGGAGGCCGCTCAGGTTGGTCGTAGTCATCTAGGCAGTGAGAAAGGTTTGGGTTCTTTACTATCTTTGATTTCGATCGTGATGAAATCAAGGTATAATCTATTTTCCATATAAATATATTTATCAAAGACTTATTTTTACGATACTGTATATGTACAGTAAGGAACTAGATTTTTATTTTTGACTTTGTCTATGTATTGAATATAAATAGGTCAGAAAATATATATATAATAATAAAAATAATTGGTAATTAAGCTGATGTAATTAACTCGTTTAATTTTGAGTTTCTAAAAATTAGTTGTTAAAAGAAACTATTATTTTAATTCTTTTTTTATCAAATAATGGGTCAAATTAAATAAGTGAATGATGATAAACTATTGATTTAAAAATTCAAGTGTTATTTAATTTATATGATATTTATTCAAGGTCTTAACTGAGAAGACAAAATCGAATTGGAATGGATTGCAAACAGCAAAGTCAAAGGTGAGTAATCTCATGCTCTGGATTTTATTTAACTTTAAATGGTTAAACTTAAATAGTTGGATGAATGATTGAAATTTTTGGATGTGTACTGATGATCTAGTGATTTTAGATTTGGTTGTTTCTCGAGTTAATTGTGGTTTGACTCGAGGTGCTTGAATTTTAAATGGTTTTGAACTTGAATCATAAATAAGTACATGGTTCTGTTTAAAATCAAATAGGTTTTAATGATCGGTGATTCATTAAATAGGTATGATAATTTAAATGGAAAGTAAATTAATTAAATTAGTTAATGATTTGGGTTATTAATTAAGTTTATATTAATTTGGAATGATCATTTGATGGGTTAATAGGAAATTACTTAATGTAATTAATAAAATAAAATCACTGGTGTGATAAAACGAGAGATAAATTAAGATAATTAATTATGGAGTGATCAAATTATAAATGAAGTGAGTGGGATTAATCGAGAATGATTAATATTGGGATTGAATTAAAGTAATTAATTTAGAATAGAACAAATCAAAACATAATTGGAAATCATTCATTTATATAATCAACGATGAAATTTAAGATTGATTAATTAAGATGAATTAATCATAAGTGACTCATGAGAAATTAATTAATGTAAGTAATTAAGAATTAGTGTAAATGATTATGGTTAATTCATTTGTGAAGTAAGTAAAAAATAAAAAAATTAATTAAATTAAAAAAAATTATTACTCATTGATTTGATTAAAAATATTATTATCATAAAATTAATTACTTGAATGTAATTGAAATAATTAGTCCAGGCTAATTAATTAAGATGAATTATGAAAGAATGGTTGATTAATTGATTTGAAACAAATTAATGTTAAATGAGGGATCCTAAGTGATTGAGAATTGAAATTGAGTTAAAGTTAACTGAATTAAATTGTAGGTGATTAAGTTTTGCTTATGGATGTTTGAAAGGTATTGGGTGCTTTGAATGAGTTGTTATCTCGGATATGAAATGTTATGTATTTCATCTGAATAATTTGGGGTTTTGAATGACATGGGCTTGAAGAGACTGGGGCCGGGTGTTGGAAAATACCTGAAACCACTTCGATTTTTATAATTTGATATATGAAACCTATAGGCTGGAATGGAATGGTTTTAAGGGGATTGGACTATTTTAAATCTTAATCTTGGAATTTAGGAAACTTATATGTGAGATAAGTGATGTTTAGAATAAATTGTGGCCTTGTGAATTTACCTGAGTTACCCGGGTTCTATAAAATTGGTATGCTTGTATTCCATGTTGGATGAGTTTACTCACGCTGGTTTTCAGCCTGACCCGGGTGTTACTTTGATGTAATGCTACAGATTTTCCAGGTAGGTACGTTCTGGAGTTCAAGAGACGAGCTGGATGACAAGTACGTATAGAGTAATGTCCGCTGCAGTATATTATTATATATCAGATACATGATTTGTATATGATCTATGACTGAATGTATGTGAAACTGTAATGTATATTAAATGTAATCGACAGATATAATATTCCTTTGTAAACTGTTATTATCTATTATTATATTTTATCCACTGCGATTGTGAGATATTTGGTGTTTCTGTTCTTCTTCTTCTATCTCTTTCTTCTTTTTCATAACTATCTGAAATTTTCGGGTTCGAAAATTTCGAGTCGTTACAAGATACGGAATTAACAAGATAAACGAAATACACACACACATGGAGGTCGACCTAAAGGTCGACCACCCAAGGCCTAGATCGATCTAGCACTATGGGCGGTCGACTTGTAGGTCGAACCGCCTATATTTGTAAGGCAACGGAATTTTTCCTCCGTACTGTGTGATTAACACGTCAATTTAATTCTTTTGTTCAATCTGGTCCTTTTGTGCTTCCATCCAATGGCTAATATTCAACCTATGGCGCGGTTGCATCCTATTCTATCCCTAAATCTAATTGTCTAAGATCCACTTCTACACCTATAAATAAGACCCTGGCCTAACACTTTTCCTCACTCTAAGATTTTCTCCAATTGGGTTCACCTTTTTAGAAAGGACCCTAAACGGAATAATTTTCTAAGGAGAAAATCGTTTTAAATTAAAATAGTTAACAACCCCAAGTGGATCCAGAAAGACCTAAAGGGAAGAGCTTAGAACCACAGTGAGTGACTGTATTAGATTTTTTTAAGCAATTTAAAATAATAGATTTTCCACTAGTTGTAGTTTTTCTACAATTTTGGAAATACCGTTTATCAGTTATTTTCGGTTTTAGATTTATTTTCAGTCTATTTCTTTTTAGTTATTCGTAGTTAATTTATGTTAATTTTAGCTTTTCCATTTGACTACAGTTATTTACGGTATTTTTTATTATTTACTATCATTTATGCTTTATTTACATCTTATCCTACGCTTTGGACTTCCTTCCATTTTCAATTTTCTTCAGTTTCTCATTTTCTTCGCGAATGGATTAGAATAGATTAAACGCGAATTTGGATTAAATCAAAAGAATACTGAAATAACGGAGGGTAAGATGTAAATTTTACAGATTGTAATAAAAATGGACTTGGACTGAAATTGTGATGTAAATATTAGAATTGGGCTAAATTGAAGAACTTGGCCTAGTTATAACTTAAAATTATAACTAAAAAGAGTAAAAGATGAAAGTAGCTAATTTTTTCACTTAGACATTGGTTTAAGTAATAAGCATGACTATAACGTAGGTTATAATAAGAAAATAGAATAGAATGTGGCTTATTTTACGATTTAGGATAAATTAATAAGCACAGATGGTCAGAATAATAATAAAGGCTTTTTTGAATAATTTATCTAAGTTAATAAACAAATAATTAAGTATGACATGTACCAAATAGCATTCCCTATTAGACAAATGGTGGTCTCACATTAGTCTGAAGTGAGATGAGGGCACGCTTATGCTAATAATGGTAATAATTGGTTAATAAATAGAATTTCAAATCATGCGGATTTGGACAAGGGGCGCAACTAGATATTGTTTAAATGATGGGTCGGTACCAACAGCATTTCCCCTATTTTCTAGGGACACGGTAGTTTCACATTAGCCTGAATTGCGCTGAGGAGCATGCTTATGCTTGAGCTTGAGGTAATATGAAGACCCAATAGGTGGAACAAAAAGTAACATGAGCATGGTGGAGGTTACGCGTGCGACTTCCATTCGGATGCTCAGTAATCGTTATGAGTTCCAAGAGCTTAGTATGTGTACCTTTCGTAGGCAACATTGCCTTCTTTGTAGGGAACCATATATCGTCTAGTCCGCAGTAGGTACTATGTGTATCTTTCATAGAAATCATTTCCTTCTATGTTGGGAATTATATAGTGTCTAGTTCATAGTAGGTACTATAGAGTAGCAGGCCGATCAAATGGTAGAATTAGGATTTCAGCCTAATCAAAACAGCTATCGAGACAAGCGCAAACAATCAAAGTTAACATATCATATTAATTTAGCAATAGTTAATTCATACTTATTTCCAGCTTTATCTTTTCTTCTATTTCCTTTGTGTTCTTTTTAATACTAAAACTGTTGTAAAGCCTATTACCTTTACTTTGCTTAAAAACACTAGTGGTTACTATCATTCACCAGATTTTTAGTCTGACCCACTCCTTTATTTTTCCATTTTCCCCCTAAGGCAATCAGGGAGAAGGATGGTAAATTGCAGATTCGTGGAGACTTCTTTGGCGGAGATTCTATCATGTATTCCTTTTCTTTATCTCCAGTTTTTAGCTTTCTTTGTTGTAACTGGCACTTTTTGGAGAAAGTTGTACTCTGATTTATTTAAGACTATGGTTTTTTATTTCACGAGACCTGTTTGACATAAGATATATTTGGCACTTGGTGACTTATTCTTATCATCTTATATTATGGAGTTTGATTTTTAGAAAAATACTATAATTGTTTCCGCTGTGTTATTATTATTATTATTTAGTTTTTGTCTTTTGAATCTTAGTCTCTACTTGTTTTAGTTATACCTACAATGCATCACACCTTTTAATGTATCATTTTGGGTATATTAAGGGGTGTGGGGAAATCCACTGCACTATTTATGCATAAACAAATACCAATAACCTAGCTTTTTGTATCATCATTTTTCCAATCTAAAACTAATAACCACTACATTGAAATCTTTACAAACCTAAACATATTAACGGTACGAACATATTTTGTACCATAATAATTTCCACATCTTGTCAAGTACTATATCAATATCTCTATTTTTTCAGTTGGATCAACTCGTATCCTCCTGCATCCTCCTAGCTAACCATACATCAACATCTATAGAAAAAACAGTATAAAGGAATCGTGCAGAGAACTTAGTTGTAAGCAAATAAATAAAATCATAATGTATATATGAAAAGGAAATTGATAAGTACAATAAACTGGAAAAAGAAGTTGCACGAAGCATACCAAAGAATATGGGGAGATCAGCAAAGCCTTTAAAAATAAATATTTAATATCGAATAAGGCATGAAACCTATGTCAACAAAAATCTTCATGTTCATCAACTCCTTGACACGAGAATTTTGGAATGCTAGAATTCCTTCTAAAATGATAACATCTAAAGGCTTAACCTAACAAAAATTTCAAGGCCGTTATTAGTATACGAACACTGTAAATATATAAACTCCATCCACCAATAGACATAGGTGTCATAAATATTCAAGTCTCAAGAGGATGAACATGATTGTGTTGAGAATAATGAAAAAACAAAACAAAAGTAAACCACCAGCAATCTTTCATACACAGCTGATGTTTAAATAAGCCATCTGTGATGTATCTTATCTTACTAGAAAATAAAGATGTGCAGATAGGATCGTTAAATGAAAGAAACTATGTAATGTTATCATCTCTTTTTTTCAATAACAATATTCGATATTTCTCACAAAAGATTTACAGGCTAAGGTCAAGGAGTGAAAGTACATGGTCAGTTAAAACCCATAAAAGTACACAAAGTAGTCAATTTTTATAACAATTTAACAAAGATTTTAAAATAGAGAACATGATCTTTATAATACTACTTTTTACAAAATTAAATTTTATAAACTTATTTAATTTAAAAAACGGTTAGCTTATTTAATTATTATAAAACTTAATTAACTTTGTTAAATTATTATTACTGTACTTTTATTTTATTACTACTGCTATTATTATATTATATTATTATTCTTCTTCTAAATTTTATTAATTTTTGTTAACTTAATTAATTTTTATAAAACTTAGTCAATTTTTATAACAAATTAACAAAGATTCCAAATAGAGAACATGATTTTTATAAAACAAAATTAATTTTCATAAACTTTAGTTAGTTTAATTTAAAAAAATTCAAATTTTATTGATTTTTAAACTCAATTATCTTGGTTAATTTTTACATAACTTAGTTAATTTTCATATCCTTAGTTAATTTTCATATCCTTTAATTAATTTTTATAAATCTCACTCAGTTAGCTTAGATGAATATTTATAAGACTTAGTTTACAAATTAGTTAAATAATTTTAGTTAATTTTTATATAACTTTATTAAATTTTATAAGAATTAGTTAATTTTTATAAACTCTTAGTTAATCTAGTTAAATTTGTATAAAACTTGATAATGTTGTTAACTTTTATATAAAAAAATAATTTTAAATATTTTTTATATAACTTAGTTATCTTAGTTAAATTTTTAAACTTGGTTAATTTTCATAAATTTATTTAAATTTTATAAAATTTTACTAACATTTAAATATTAAATTAATTTTATAAAACAAATTTAATTTTTAGAAAAATTTGGTTAACATAGTTAATTCTTAAAAATTTGGTTGATTTTTATAAACTTATCGAATTTCATGAGTTTTCGGCAGCACCTCCTTTGCACGGTTAGTGCTTTGCCGCATACCTCAATTCAATATACACTTACATGATCAAAAAAAGATTGGATTTATATCATATATAACAAAATATAGTTCATAATAGCTTGTACATTCAAATGCGTAAAAACATACCTTTTATTAGCAACTTTAGCTAGCAATCTTCCATATAGCAAAAGAATGTTTCATGTACCTATATAGAAAAGTAGAGGGAATAATTAGGGTGAAAATCTACAAAAGAGCAATATAATTATGCAAAAGGTGTGGATGCCAATATAGTCAATCAAATTTGACATAGGAGCATTAGTTAATGGACCGGAGAGAAAGAAACAGTTTACGAAGGAATTAGATACCAAGTTATGCTCTTTTTCATCGCTTAAACAAAATGATGTAGAAGTTTCATAAATCAAAAATAAGGATTTTTTTTTCCTAGAAGTGGATAATTGCTACAATATTTGTTTGAAAACCATTAATTTTGAGGAAAATGAGTGTTATTTTTTGATTATGGAACTTGGTAATGTTATAAATTCTATGGAAATAATCTATTTGACTGTAAGATTGTTCTAGGGGAAAAATCACGTAAAAAACCTTTGGAAATGAAAAAAATGAATTCCTAAGAAGGTATAATGGATCATCAGTTCATCACATCATCTCCTCGGTTAAGTCAGCCACATGTAATAGCTCATGGGTAGTATTCTAAAAGACATGTAATTAAAACGTCAGGAAATTACACTAGTCATAACAGCAGAAACAAACTGCTTTCAAAACATGCATCTCAAAGAAAAAGTTTTTTTGAAAACAACTGTCTTTGTAGACATATATGAGTTTATACCGATGGTCTCGGTAGCAAACAAACCTAGATAAAAATATTTCCATTCTATATGAAACTATTTTAATCTAGAAGAGAATGTTTACTAAAACACGAATTGGTGAAACAATACATCCAAATGTAACACAATTAGATTCAACAGTCATAGTATATTATGTCAAATATACGTTTTATTATAAGTCTCAACAATCAATATTCGCTCTCTATAGATAGGTTAGACTTAAAACCTTAGAAGTGAATACCTTTAAGGATGACCCAGTTTCACAATTAAGAAATTGGTGCTAGTAAACTCGAAGAAATACCTGTGTCGGCGGCAAAAATAAGCTGGCCAGTGTGAGCATCGTCCATAGCTGTTACCTCATTTTTGAACAATTATTTGTGAATAACCCGGTCAGTGCTAAAGTTAATCACCAACAATGAAAGTTGTATAGGGAGGGTAAATTCATGACTTCATATTCCAAATTGAACTACAGAGTTTATGGTTTTAGCATGAAGAAAAGATGCATACAATACATAATATATATACAAACATAGCAAAGGTACCAAACTAAGAGAATAAAACATTGTACACTGATTTCTCTTTTTGCATTACCCACTAATAGCAAATTGTTATTCACCTGCAGACATTTAAAGGCAGGTAAGTATGCATAGATGAAGATTCACAAATATATATATATATATAAAGTTGAGTTGATATGAAAATTGACCTCTATATCTTAGTTTAGGAACTTGAAAGTGTGTGTGTATGAGAGAGAGAGAGAGAGGGGAGCCTATTAGATTATATTATCATCTTGATGTTGATTTCTAACCTAAGCATTAGCAATTGCTTATGATAATGAAGAGAAAATAAACAAACAGACTGAATACATACCGAATGGAAATGAATACAAAGCTGAGGAGAAGTCCCATAAATTACGCGCATGCAACTTCCCTTGTATATCTCCCAAACTCAAACAGTTTTATCCATTGATGATAAAGCAATATACAAATTATTAGATGAAAAGGCAAAATCTGTAATCTAGTTAGAATACCAAAAAGAAATAGAAAATAAAAATGTTGTATGCATATTGTCATCGTTAAAATTAGACATAACTAGACTTTGCAAAAACCATTTATTTCATTAAAAGCACGGGTTCTAAATGTCTTTTTTTGAAAGTAATAAATTCAAAGGCAATCTATAAAAGAATTAAGACATGAGGTGAGATGTAAAACTGCTAAATAAAATATCTAGCAGTTCTTCACAGTGCTTCGCTTAATGTTTGAAATCATGTAATCAGGGACTTCTTTATTTTAACTTTAAGTTGATAGGATTCAAAAGATCATAAGATAAAGCTTATTTTCTTCCATTGACCCAGTCTCCCCTCTGAAACTTATTTGACAAAGAAACAAGATGAAAAATATGCAGTTTAGCTATCTGATTGATATATCATCACTGAGTATTTTTGAAGGTTGAACTATATTGAAAACAGATGAATTTCTGCATAATAAATGCATAATTAGCACGATGTTTGATATCACTAACCGAAAAATAAGACGGAATGTTTGTAATCATAACGCAAATGAACATAGCTAAAATCCTTCAAGAAGTAACAAAGATTAAGGAATGACTGGGGAAGGAAATCATCAAACAATCAGTGAGGCTGTTTCAAAACTCCAATCCCATAAAGAATAGTTTAATTATAGCACACTAAAACTAGAGAGAAAATCAGCATAACACCATCCTTTGGTTTATGTTTTTAGATGAGAGATGGACACGTAATATTCTAAAATACTTACTACAATCATGTGAAATCAAAATTTACATAATTCTCCATGTATTCCCCATATATATTATCTTTGAATTTATTTAGTAGTTTAGTTATTGTAATACATAGATAAAGCGCTATGCAATTTATCTAATTAAAGTATATTCTGTATTGGCAATAATTTTTAGCTGCTAAATGGTTGTAATTTCATGAATAACAAAAGTAAACTATTTTCGTATTAAGCAAATCAAAAGACGCCTACTTTAAACAACGAATAAAGTCGTGAAGCTGCAATATAGGTGGACAATGGATACTAATTACCGAACTCTGTGAAACAAACACATTTTCTCATCCTATAAGTTAATATCTACAAAACACCCACTTCATATATGCTTTATATATGAATATTAAATTTATATGCATAAGTTGTCTTGCCATCAGTGAGCTCCCCACTGTAAAAGCCTGTTGACTGGGCAGCGACAATATTGGCCTCATTTTCAGTTTTAATCGATATATGTAAATAGCTTGCTAACCTTCCCAGATGACTTTTCATAGGCAGCAACCATTTCAAGATAGATGCGCCACATCCAGTACCTAAATTAGAAGCAAAACAATCTGAAAGATGTCAACCTGTTAAGAGCTTTGTGCTAGAACTCCAAGTGTGGAAAGAATCTGAGAAGCCACGTTACATATAAAAATAAAAGGTTAAAACATACAGAGATTTCGTCTGTGTGCCATATTACTATGTTTGTAATTGTATGATAAAAAATGAGGTGATAAATTCAAACCTACTAGATATCGAGATTTGTGAATGATATGAAGCTTTGATATAAGATATTCATTGAATTGATCAGATTTGTTAATGATTCTTGTTGCCACGGCATAACTCAAGCCTTGCTTCCGTAGAAACAATGATAAAACAACTTTTGCTCCTCCCAATCAGCGACCAGCAAGCTCGAAGGAACTGTTGTGACACTTTGACTTATTCCAGATTCATCTTCTTGTATGCAAATAACATTAATAAGATGATTTCGTGAAAACATACAAAAATGAATTGTTGAAGCAATTAATTATGACTAAAAGGAGAACATACTCGCAGGTGTTTGCTCTACAGACTACCAACTATCCAGAAAGTTTAAGTTGAACTCTGTGCCTAAATGAGAAACTGCCTCCTATAATTTCATCCTTCTAAAATCTAAAACAGAAAGTATAAAACAAATGCTAAGTATAAAAAGAATCATTTGTCTCTTCTAGGAAAAAAAAGCTTATTTCACCAATTGAACTTGAAATACCCATTGAAGTAATATATTTAAACTGCTTAAAACGGTTATTAAAACACACATGAAACAATTTATAATGAAATAAGGTACTCATTCAATTCATAGTTGAAAATGAATTCAAATTTTAAGAAAATCTATTGCTAAGTTTAAATTAGAATCAAATTCACCTTAAGAAATTAAATAAATTTCAGAATAATATCAGACTTCAAATTAATTGTAGTTATAATATATATTTGGATTACCAAATGAATACTTTGGAGTATTGAAATGCCGAAAATAGCACATAATATAGCTAGTAATTAATATTGAATTTAATTTAAGTTAGACGAAACTCTTGAGACTACGTTTGAAATTTTGACCCATATAAAATCAATTGTTTTTTCTTTCAAATGCCTAACTTAGATTACAGTATTCAAATCTTTGTAAACATAATATATATTGAAAGACAATGTTAAGCTATAAAAATTTGGACTAAATTAGTTTACTCGCACTATATACTTCTTAGAATCAAGAGGCCATAAATGTAATTGTGGTTTAAACACATAAGCAACAAATTTCTATGCCATATGACTCAATTTCTTTGTCACGTAACAAATTTTAATGCCTACATAACTATAGTACAATATGGTTAATACTTTGAGAAAAAGGTGTTAATTTTGGTGTTTCAAATCACCACTTCGGCAAGTTCTATGTGCTGATATTCCTTATTCACTCGTCTATGAGTGTAACTAATGCAGGTGACATTATATGACCATATGTGTGCATATCTAAAACAGATGTAAGAAATTCAAGTATGATATTGATTTCATATAGTAAGATTATGACCATGCAATATATTGCTAGTACAAAATGTAAAATAATAAACTTCTAATCCATTTTATAATGAGAAAATTAAGAGGTCAATATCTTAGTTCAACAATTAGTTAAGAAAAATATTGATTATGGAAGATAATCAACGTATATGTAAATACAATGATACTAAAAAACAACTTACATACAATGATACTAAAGCACTCATCCCACATTCAATATCCGCTAAACGCTTGCATTCAAGAAATAACTGTAATGATAAAATGAAATGTTAACATCTTATTGTGCTTGAAGTTTAAAGATTCCTCTAAATTATTACATCTAATTTGCAAAATTTCAAATTTCTAATGTCTTATAGTAGATGGATATGGGAAGGTTCACCAAATAGTACATAGACTTAATGATAGGTTGACTTTCAGTTTAGTTTAATACCAAATGCGAAGTATAATAAAAAATGAAAATACATAGTAAAAATTACATAATGAAGAGAAGATAAGATAAGATGCATGGGATACATACAATCAACGATGCTGCCCCAAAATCTACTAGAGCCATCCCCAAAATCAACCCCAGCCACCCTCAAATCAACCACAACCACCCAGAATCAACCATCCCCAAACCAATTAATGATCGATGTTGCCATATATCAACTAGAAGCATCCCCTAAATCGATCACAGCCACCCTTAAATCAACCACAACAACCCCAAATAGACCATCCACATCCCTAAATCGTCACTTTTAGTAAAAGTGACGTTGTTGTCCATTGACCTAGAATTCATTTCAAGCTAAGACAAGTGATGTAAAGAGAAATATGGTATGATGAGAAAAGGAACAGTTTAGTGTGAAGGCGAGGATGAATATTTCTTTGAAGAGACGAAGAGAAAAGGAAGAGAAATTATTTTACTTTTGTTTCCTTTTTCTTTGAGGCGGGAGGGATGAAAAAATGGGAAAAAATAGTGGCCGCCAAAATAATATTAGAGCTCGCCCGTAAAAAAAAATTATGACAAAGGACTGCGTTTTTCTAGTATATATTTTTGCTCAATTGAATGAAAGACGGAAGTCATATGAAAACTACTGAAATAATGTGTTGTTATAACTTACTTTTCTTGTAGTGACTTCTTGCAACAGCAATCGGTCTATAATAAAATTATAAAGTGGATGTAATCTTCATTAACAGCCGAACTACTATAAAAATTCTCTATGTTCTTTCTTTTATTGTTCTTTTTCTATATCTGTTATCTGTAATATTGCTCTGTCAAAACTGGGTTGGTGCTTTCAAACTCAAATCAGGGTGTTGACCATTTTTTGGGTTAACACCATGATAAACCAAAATTATTTAAAATAGCTTTAAAAATCCAAGTTATTACTTAAACACCCTTCTATTTCATTTTTGATTAAATCTCATCCAAAATAATAACTTTAGAGTCTCATTAATAATTTATCAAATTAATTTAAGCACTATTATTGTATTAATATGTTAACTTCAGAATTATATTAATATAATAATTAATTATCTTTAACATGTTGTTAATACAATAATCAATTAGTTGTTCAACCAATACATATGATGAGTGATTAACCTATAATATAATTAAATAACTTGAACCAGTATAATCAAATAACTTTAATTAAAAGGAAAGTATTGATAAATCACCTTGAATAAATAATTAAAATATAATTAAAAAAATTAAAAAAAAATTAGATGACTTAAAAATAATAATTAAATATTCTAAAATAACATTAAGAAATAACTTTTAAGAATTATATTAATAAAATAATTAACATAAATCGTTATTAAAATAATTATTAATTATCTTTAAACATCACTAATAAATATTTATTACTTTCTAAAACTTATCACTAATAATAATTATTATTAAAATAACATTCAAATCAAAACTTATTTTTTAAATTTTAAAGGAGACTTAATGATCACCGTGGTACTTAAACGAGACACCATATCATTTAATTTAACTTTCTAAGTTAATAACTGATATTTACATAATCAACGACTATATAAATACATTTAACACTTAACTATCATTGTTTGTCATATCACTTATTCGAAGTTGGCATATCAGTTAACGATATATAATTAGACGTCCAAATATATAAAATAGTAGAACAAGGATTTATTCTGCTAATTAAAAGACTGATTAATTTTATTAGTGGGACAATGTTTTATTTCTCTACACAGGTGTCCAAACTACACTATCCAACTTACTTAACAGTATGGTGTTTATTTGGCTAAATAGATAACGACAAGAAGTGCGCTTGCATTAAATATGTTATAAATGCAAACAACATAGTTATATTAATCAAAATCAATATTAATTTATCACCATATATATGACTCATTTCATAAAACAAGTTTAGCATACAAATTTAATATTCAAACAACCTAATAGCATTTTAAGATGCTATATCGTGATCCTAAACCAAATTCAAATAATCTAATAGCATTTCAAGATGTTATATCATGATCCTAGATCAGATTCAACAAACAACGAATTCAACAATCCATAAAGGCATATATTATTTACTATAAACATACTAATTAACCAAAAAGAGTGAGTTTATCTCATTAGAGTCTCAATTGTCGCCGAAGCGTTTTGGTTTTTGTCTGCAGCATTAAATCCCACAAGCCCAACCATCACCGATCCAGTTCCATATCATAGTGTTCATCCATACGATCCTAATGCGACTAACCCCGCTTGATTTGGACCTAATACGAATAATTTATTCGATTTATAAGTTAATGATTTAATTTTAAACAATTAATTATATTAATTAACTAATTCCTCTTTACCAAAATTACAAACAAAGCCTGACCTAAATAAATTCCAACCCATAACATCTTGCTCCTTCTTCTTCTCCCTTCTGTACATTTCAAAATGATGCATGCTAAAAGAGATAAGCACACAACCATCCATCAATTCTACCAACCATGGCAACTCCATCATTCCTCGACGAAAACTCGAGCTGACCTCACCTACGAATCGCCCTTGACCTCTTCTCCACGTTTATCACTACTAATCGAAGCCTCATGTACTGCCCCGACTTCGCCCTACTCCATCACATCCTTGTCCCGACCTCGCGCATCACCACTGATACATACAGCTCCTTTCACCTATCTCGATCAACTCCCCTTTGCTCCACGATCTCAACAGCCATCTCAAAAAAACCTCCGACGTCTTGGACAAAACAAGACTATGTCTCACACCCAGATTGACCACTATGTCGCAATTATAAAACGACAATCTCATTCTCCATAATCCCCATCACTAACTCACCTCTTACCAGTCCAACGCCGACCTCGTGTTGCTCTAAATCCTTCCTTATTGTTATTGAGACAAAACCCTAGCTAACCAGAAAACGCCTAATACTGCTACTCAACCTACTCTATGGCTGCATGTTCATCCACCAAATCCTCCTCAGTCTTCGCACAAAATCTCACAAGACCATCACCAATCTTTCCCTCGTCGCGAGCTCCACACACCCATCACCTTGAAGTCGAACTCGCCTCTCCCTGAAGAATCGCGACTTCTCCCCCTTAACCGAGCTACAGGCGATAATAGCCTCCCCAAACTGCGATCGCACCCTCCTAAATTCTGGTGGACAATGCCAAACTCCACCACAAACCATTATCCCACTTTGATTTTGTTGGGGATTTTACGGTTCGAGGCAAATTTGATGGAAATTGCGATGAAGATAATGTTGTATTTTCGACTTCAAGGATCTATGGAATAAATTCTTTCAGACAATAGTTCAACCCACCAGGTACAAAAGGGTTATCGAACTATTGACTTTCAGGATCCAATGAATCCTTACAACATCATAATCGGATTCAAAGTTTGTAAGCCTTTGATCCGACCAAGAACACTTTAGTATTCGATATCTAACGGTGCAATATGCAGAGAAAGGAATAAAGAAGAAGAAGAAGAAGAAACAAATCTGCAACGATTCAGCGTTTGCAACACCTTGCAGGCGTTACAAAATATAGAGCAATGGAAGTGCAGCGATTAACAACACTTCCCTAGCGTTGCAAATCTGCGTAGAAAGAAGAAGAAGAATAGGAATTGATTCTAACACTGTTTGGGCATTGCTATTTATACATGTGAATAGGTATCCATTCATGAAGGGTTGCATCCCTTCCCAACGTTTTAAAACCGTTGCTAACAGTCCCATATGTTTGAATTGAAACGTCGCGTCTATTCATTTTGCAACGCTTACAAAACATTAACAAATTTCTCGCTCTTTATTTAAATTCAGAAATTTTAGTTCTGGGTCCTTAACGGGCTGAAATCTAACTTGTTACTGTTTATATTCGATCCAAAAAATATTTTTGAATCCGAACCCGAAACCCGACCCGACCCGGCCCGGTTTGGTTCGGTTGAACGGACGGCGATGGCACGCGTGTGGTGTTGCATGACTTCTCTCCTCACAACATAGAAAACATGTGGGAGCCCCAAGGCCCCAACATCCACGTGGAAAGCTATATTTATACAAATATATTGCGTAATTTTCTAGCATGTGGGACTAATTGATTTCTTCTTCTTTCTTTACTTCTTTTCTTTCAAATCAAAACCCAAAGCCCCAAAACTATATATTTGAAAATTTTACAACAATCTCCCCGAATTTTCAAAATAAATAAATAAGACGGCTGAATCACTAGAGTGACTTCCTACATACCCAAGTGGGATCAAGCCTATGTAGTTCTAAGATCAAGTTTTGCATCATCGTGAAAACCAACACATAAATAAAAGTTATCTTTTGGATTTGAACCTTTACTTAGTGTAAACCATTCAAAGCCTTATCGAGATTCTATGGTGAACGAATCTTGAACCAAGTATCCCTAATGATAAAACCAGATAAAGTGTTCTGTATTGCTCGGCACGTTAATGGCCATGTACTTAAATCCTGTTTCATGAGTCTACTTAGAAAGCAGTCTTACTTTCCTAGGAAATGGCCTGATTTCCATACTCATATAGGTAAGTCCCTTAAGATGTTTCTGCGATACACTTTTAAGGTTTCTAGACTTATTAAGGATATATATCCATCCTTTGTTCTTGTAGAATCCAACACTAAATATTTGGGATTATCGATTTAGTATTTCATAATCATTCTCTTAACTTGTTGGTACCCATTGAACTTTGTCTATCATTTTCAGGACATAAGTTAGGTTTCCGTTAAGGATGATCAACCTTCATTCATAGACCTTAGTCCCATTTCTTATGACTTTATAGAAACCATTGCCTTTGGAAGGCTCTTTGTAAGTGGGTCAGCCAAGTTTTTCTTCGTTTCTATGTACTCAACAGTTATAACTCCTCTTTTGAGTAACTGTCTCACCATTTGATGTCTTAGACTCACATGTCTAGACTTTCCATTATATGTCTTATTAGGCACATTGTATATCGTTGCTTGATTGTGACAGTTAATCAAGACTGCTGGAGATGGCTTCTTCCATAAAGGGATTTCCATTAATAAATTCCTAAGCCATTCCGTTTCTTTACATGCATCTGTTAATAAAATCAATTCTGACAACATTGTTGAGTCAGAAATACAGGTCTGGTTCTTGGAAGCCCAAGACACAGCAGTGCCTCCTAATGTAAAGATCCATCCAGTCATAGACTTGAATTTGGATTCTACATTGTTCCAGGCTGCATCACTATATCCTTCTATCACAGCAGGATATCCTTTATAAGATAAACCATAATCAATAGTTCCTTTCAAATAAGCTAAAACTCTGGAAATAGCTTTCCAATGTTTGAAACCTGGATTACTCGTAAATGGACACAATACACTTATAGCATGTGCGATGTCTGGTCTAGTGCAATGCATAGCATACATAAGACTCCCAATAACACTGGAATACTCTAGTTGAGAGATAGTACATCCAATGTTCTTTTCTAATTTAATACTAGGATCTAATGGAGTTGGTGCTTGTCATCGTAATGACCATACTTTTGTAGGAATTTCTCTATGTAATGAGGTTGAGTTGGTAATAACTCCCTCTCTTTCCTAACAATTTTAATTTCCAAAATTATATCAGCCTCTCCTAGATCTTTCATATCGAATTTAGAAGACGGAAACTTTTTAGTTTCATTCACACAGGATATATTGGAACCAAATATCAGCATGTCATCAACGTATAAACATATATAACACTATCGTTGTTATCTGATTTGCTATAAATACATTTATCAGCATCATTAACAATGAATCCATATGATAGTGCAACTTTATCATATTTCTCATGCCATTGCATGGGAGCCTGGTTCAGGCTATAAAGAAATTTCACTAATTTGCAAACTTTCTTTTCTTGGCCTGGGGTTTTGAAACCTTTAGGTTGTTCCATATATATCTCTTCTTCTAAATCTCCATTTAGAAAAGCAGTCTTTACATCCATTTGATGTATGACTAATTTATGAATTGATGCAAGTGCAATTAAACAGCGTATAGAAGATATGCGAGCAACTGGAGAATATGTATCAAAGTACTCTGCTCCATGTCTTTGCTTATATCCCTTAGCAACTAATCTGGCTTTAAACTTATCAATGGATCCATTTGTGTTCAACTTTTTCTTAAATATCCATTTACATCCTATAGGTTTAGCACCAGGAGGTAAATCAGTTAAAACCCAAGTTTGGTTTAATAGTATGGAATTCATTTCATCATTGATAGCTTCTTTCCAGAAATTGAAATCTCTGGAACTCATTGCCTCAGAATAAGTTTTGGGATCATCATCGACGTTCATTACATATTTGGTCATATTAAGGACTTCGTCCTTACTACCTTCTACAAGATATGTAATGAAGTCAGGACCATAGTCCTTCTCTATTCTCGCTCTTTTACTTCTCTATTGTTCAGTACTATTATCTGGTACGGATACTTCCTTGCTGTTTTGAGCAGGAGCATAATCATCGTCATTGATATCATTAGCCATACTAGGTTCTGGACTAGATGATCTCAATGGGATCTCAATAGTTTAATTTTCAAAAAATTCTACATTTATAGATTCTATAACTTCTAAGGTGTCAAGAATAAGGAATCTATAAGTTATACTATTAAATGAATATCCTATGAAAACACATTTAAATGTTCTATTTCCTAACTTTGGTCGTTTAGGGTCCGGTTTTCTAACATATGCTAAGCAACCCAAAACTTTAAGTCTAGTTAGGTTGGGTTTCCTATTAAACCATAATTCATAAGGGGAAATATTATTATTTTTAAGTGGTACTCTATTCAAAATATAACATGCAGATAACGTAGCATCACCCCATAGGTTATAAGGTAAATTAGAACTCATGTGCATGGCATTAACCATTTCTACTAAAGTTCTATTCTTCCTTTCAGCAACACCATTTTGTTGTGGTGTATATGGGGCAGTACATTGGTGAACTATACCTTGTTGTTTACAAAACAAGGTGAATTCATTTGAGAAATATTCACCGCCACGATCTGAATGTAATATTTTAATTTTAACTCCTAATTGTGTTTCGACCTCTACTTTGTAAATTTTGAATTTATCAAAAGCCTCTTCTTTAGTTTTCATTAGATATACATATGCATATCTAGTATAATCATCAATGAATGTTATATAGTATTGGTTACAACAATAGGTGATATGACTTTTTAAGTCACCCACATCACTATATACTAAATCAAGCAAACCAGTTTTTCTTTCCACGGATATAAAGGATTTTCGGTGTATTTTTGCTTGAACACATATTTCACATTTAGAGATGGTATTGAAATCACAGTCAGAAATTAATCCTAATGTATTCATATTTCTAATGGAATTATAATTAACATGTCCTAATCAACCATGCCATAAATTAATAGAATCAACAATATAAACAGAAGATTTCTTCATTAGATTCAACTTAATCATGTCGTTAAAGAGCATCCATGTCCAATGAATCTACCATTCTTAGAAAACACTAGCTTATCAGACTCATACACCATCTTGAATCCTCTTTTGTTAAGAAGGTATCCAGAGACCAAATTCTTACACATATCAGGTATGTAAAATACATTGACTAATGTAAGAACTTTTTCAGAGGTGAAAGAAAGTTCTATAGTGCCTTTTCCCAGAACTTTGCTTGGAACCTTATTTGCTCCAGTAACTTCATCGGCTTCTCCTTTATTTTCTTCGTAACTCTTGAACAGATTACGGTCTTTGTAAATGTGAATGGTTTCTCCAGTATCGAACCACCAATCATTATCATTGCCGCTAATGGAGTTCATCTCTTGCACTACAGCCACAAGCGAGTCTTCGACCACATTCATTTTTTGTTGTTTCTTCCGCAAACGGCAGTCTCGGGCATTGTGGACGGGCTTGTTACAAAAATAACAAGAACCTTTCTTTTTGTTGTTGGTTTTGGAATGATTTTTCTTCTTAAACTGTGTCTCATTCTTTGGCTTTAACTTATCAGTAATTTCAACATTATTTTCCTTAGAATGGGACACAGTTTGCGGATTATCATCTTGATCGCTTTTTGCGAGAGTCTTCTTCAATATGAAGATGACGCTGTAAATCGTCTAAATTATAATCCATTTCCGCATGCTTTATCTTTTTCTTATAAACATTCCAACTATGCGGAAGTCTAGAAATTATAACTCCAACAACAAAAGATTCAGGAAGATCAATTCCAGCATCGTTAAGTTGATTCACCAACAGTAAGATTTTGCTTACTTGTCCAATTATGGACTTATTGTGACCATTTTGAAATCCATTAAATTAGAAATAAGAAACTTTTTATTACTGGCCTTGGATATGCGGTATTTATTCTCCGGGGCAGTCCAGAGTGCCTTCACAGTTTCCAAGGTCCTATGAGCCTTGTAGACTGGGGTAGATAGCGCGTTCAGAATATGGCCTCTCCATAGAAAATCGTCCTCTTTGCGCTTTGCACGTTTAGCCTTTAGAGAAACAACATCCTTATCAGTTTCCTCTGGGATTTCTTCCAAGTCATCTTCCAAAATGTAGAACAACTTGATGGTGACCAAGAAAATTTTCATCGTCTCTTGCCAACGGGTGAAATTTTCACCATCAAAATGCTCCAATCGAGTTGGATGTTGATTCATAACCTGTAGAGTGCTCAAACCTTCCATGGTTGAAGACTGTTGTCTGAAATTTTTTGGGGATTTTGCGATTCGAGGCGAATTTGATGGCAATTGCGACGAAAATAATGCCGTACTTCCGACTTCAAGGATCTATGGAATAGATTTTTCAGACAATAGTTCAACTCACCAGGTACAAACATGTTATCGAACTATTAACTTTCAGAATTCAATGAAGCCTTACAACAGCGTAATCGGATTCAAAGTTTGTACGCCTTTGATCCGACCAAGAACACTTTAGTGTTTGATATCTGATGATGCAATATGCAGAGAAAGGAATAAAGAAGAAGAAAAAACAAATTTGCAACGATTCAGCGTTTGCAACACCATGCAGGCGTTACAAAATATAGAGCAATGGAAGTGCAGCGATTAGCAACACTTCCCCGGTGTTGCAAATCTACGTAGAAAGAAGAAGAAGAATAGGAATTGATTCTAACACCGTCTGGGCATTGGTATTTATAGATGTGAAGAGGTATCCATTCGTGAAGGGTTGCTTCCCTTCCCAACGTTTCAAAACCGTTGCCAACAGTCACATATGTTTGAATTGAAACGACACGTCTATTCATTTTGCAACGCTTAGAAAACGTTACAAATTTCCCGCTCTTTATTTAAATTCAGAAATTTCTGTTCTAGGTTCTTAATGGGCTGAAATCTAACCCGTTACTGTTTACATCCGATCCAAAAAAATATTTTCGGATCCGAACCCAAAACTCGACCCGACACGGCCCGGTTCGATTCGGTCGGACGGACGGCGGCGGCATGCGTGTGGTGTTGCATGACTTCTCTCCTCACAACAAAGCAAACATGTGGGATCCCCAAAGCCCCAACATCCACATGAGAAAGCTATATTTATACAAATATATTGCATAATTTTCTAGCATGTGGGACTAATTGATTTCTTCTTCCCTCTTTACTTCTTCTCTTTCAAATCGAAACCCAAAGCCCCAAAACTATATATTTGAAAATTTTACAACAAATTTTACCTATTGCTGCTTAAAACTCCACCCCAAGCAAACCCTAGTTGCTAAAAGCCGCAACTTCCATGGTCGATCAACGCGAGATGCTACTGTACCCTCCAACATTCCCTTAGAATCGAAGCACACAAACCCCACGAATTAAAAGATATTTGTTTTATAATTTTTTGATTTATATTCAATTTGTTTTTAAATTTATAAGGAGGAAAATGAATAAGTTTCTTGTTTTTGAATTTTTTTGAAATGAGAGAGATGATGGTACCGAGAGGAGACAAAAATGTGAGCGACTCGTACATGTTGTCTAAATTTTGGTTACACTATTCTAAATTTTCCGGCATCTCGCCGCATAGATTTTCGTTCACGTAGGGACCCTGAACGACAAAACAAAAATACTATCGCACTTAGAACTACAACCCGACCCCAAAACAATAATAATATACACTGGTTATTGAGTTATGTAAAACTACAAAACATTGTCGTTTACTGAAAAATCTTTCAGGTAATTTAAATATTTTCAAATTAGAAATCATGGAAAAATCAAATAACATAAATTAAAAATACCTCAACAAAAATCAAGTCTTGAAAATAATAATTATATTTTCTTATAATTTGTTCGAATCATTATTACTATAAATAAATTAACATAGGAATTCACTGATAGCATTTAATAATTTGAAAGGAGTTAACAAATCCACTTAATCCATAAAAATAATATCCAGTTTAGAATCCCAATATTTAAATCATTATTCAAATATTCATTCAAAATTCAATGATTTTCAATAATCTCTAATTTAATTCAAGTTATAAACTTTAAAATTCAATTATTTCAATATTTAAAATGAATTAAATATTCAAAATCCAATAACCAAAATCCTGGGTTGTTACAACTTTCTCATATTTTCTCTTCTTTACTACTCTCTTGATTTATAAAAGAAAATCTACTCAAAATATTCTCAAATTCAATCCGAATCAAATTCAAACTCTATTGATTTTTTCGCTACTAATTACTCAAAAAAAGATCAAAGTGCTATTCAAGGGTTATGGGATATATGTACTCAAGATCAAGTAACTGAGTTTGGAAATTCAATCAAATCATGCTCTTATACTCTTGGGTGTGCTTGGTGACCCTGAAATCCAAGTGGGTGTGCTTGTGTCCCGTCTAAATCAAGTGTGTGCCTGGTGTCCCATTTAAATCCAAATGGGTATGCTGGTGCCACATTCAAATCCGTTGAGTGTACCTAGAGCTCGAAAAATCTGAAGGGTTTGTCCCATAGCTTTGAAATTGAGATTGTATTGACTTTGATATTTGAAAAGAAATATGTGCAAGAAATTGTATGGGAATGGATGTAGGTAACTCCGAACTAGTATAAAAATTCCTGGTGTGATCTCTCCAACTCTTTCTTAATAAATTCAAAAAAATCCCTTTTCGGATCATCTTTTCAGTGGCATGGGTGAGCTTTTGGATGTCATCTATTTTGTCCCCATTCACTCGATGGTAAATAAAATAATTTTGGTTCTTTGAACTTTCACTTTTCTATGGAGAATAATATGGATAATAGAGTTTGTTAAGTGTTTCTTGGAAAATATGGGTAAAAGTATTCTTGAGGGGAGCGAGAACCCTATCCTTTTTCAGGTTTTTCCTAGGCTCGTCGATTGGAGCTGTGGGGAAGAGCCTTTTAGTATGCTGAGCTGAGTCTTGGTATGCCATCATTTTAATATGGATAATAGAGTTAAGCTGATTCCTAAAGTGATTGATAAAGGTAACCTGAAAGTTGCCTAATTTGGAGAGCTTAAAGTCAATAAACTAGGTCATATTCCCTGCATTATCTTTCTACACTCAAAGTAACAAGATGTTCAATGTTGTCTTCTTTAATGAGCTCAATCTGAAGGTTTATGGGCAATTCCCAAAATGAATTCTGTATTACTACTTTCATTGCTAGAGTTAGACATTTATTTTTGAGGAGAAAAGTTGATTTTCGAGATAGGGTAGTAAATGAACTGAGGTTCATGCCTTCCTTCTAGTACCAAAAATATTGGTTGGATTTTTCGACACACACCAACACCCCAAAGATCGAAGGGAAGTTTTCAATTTCCTGCTTACTAAATGCTTCGGTAGGCTAGTTATAAAAGCATTGATATGACTGCTGGAATTTAGGTTGAATTGTTAAGTGTTGGTACTGAAAAGAATAGGCATTAGACTGAACCGAAACTAAGTACAGTAAATAAAACTGAAAGTAAAGGTATTGGGAGTAAAGTCATCGAGAGTTATAGTGGTTCGGGCGAAATACCTTACGTTCATTGTCCTTTCCATCTTTAGAATTCTATATAAAATCCATGAGTTTGTTATAATGCTAAGTCAGAGATTAATGAGTTTTTGATATAAGCTCTAATGTAGGAAAGTGCAATTTACTTAGTATTTAAATTATGCAGGTGTGCAAAAGATCCTTCATGCATTGGGATTAGTACTTACTTATAGGCATCTTGGTGTGTTGCTATTGATAAAGTGCTTTCTCCTTGGATTGATGACTTTCCTGCTTATAGGGATGAAATTTAAACATGTGTTACTAATTGGATTGCTTGCCAATTAACATAGATTGTTGACCTGCATTTTGTATAGAGTTTCTGCATGTGGCAATCTATGTGTGCTGTATTTACTTAGGTCATCTGAACTAATGGTTATGACTGTTTTGTAGAGAGTCTTGGGCTTTAAACTCTTACCTTGATGTTATCTTTTGATTAGCGCTTCTTTAAGGGCCTAATCCTTCGATTTTTAGCCGGCTAAGGGACCGCTCCTCTCAGATATTGTTTATACTTTGGAATATGGGATTATCCTTTGGTTTGGTGAGCCGAGATGTGTTTGCCAAAGTATGTACAACATAGTCATTGATGCTTAATATTTATGGGAAATTTTATTTGGGTTAAGTTTGGTTTAGGAATGGAATATAACTAACTAAAATATGGTATAACGGATGATAAAAGGGGAGTGTTTGTGTATACATATATATATATATATATATATATATATTCATTACAATTATTTGGGATCTGATCCGCATTAACACAATGATAAACATATATGATTATAATTAACTTAAAGATTGAAAGATTACCAAAACAAGTTTCCTATGATTTACATCATGAATGGATGAAACAACCCTTAGATCCAATCGAATACTTCTAGAAATTACAGCAAACTAGAGATGAACATCATCCCTTTATTTAAATAATTTTGTTTTGAATTTTATTTTTCAAATAAAAGGTTGTTATGCCTTGACACTTGCGACAAGATATGGTAATGGAGCCTTTACAAAATAAATGAGAATGGGGAGTTTAAGTGCATTTAGGTAAAGGAAAAAGTGGAAATCTTTTCTCCATTCTTTACTCTGTCTTTGTTTGATATTTCAAATCAAGATTTGAACACTTGAACCCCCTCCCTCTATCTCATATGGCCTACCATATTAGACGCTTTATAGGTCTTTAATAAGTTCTAAACCCACTTAGTAATTAATTAATTTAAATAAAATTTAAATATTATCAATATCGTATATCGATACGTACATATATAACTTTTATATACGGGCTTTATTAAAAACTAATGGCTTTCAAAAAATAAAATAAAATAAAATTTAATAATTAGTATTACACGTATATTAATTGATTTAAAATAATTATTTATTTTAATTGATTTTAAAAAATTAAAACAATTATAAATTAATTAAGTCATGTGGTATTTTAAAATATTATTTATTATTGTTGTGCGACTCAAAGGTGTAAATTCAATTAATGATTAATATCGAACAATTTAAAAATTAACGTTCACATGCCACCTTAGCCAATGGTGCGATAATTTGGCCGAATTTGTCGCTTACACATTTTTTAATAAAATCCAGTTTTACTATTTTAAGCAGTACCCAATAGCAATGATTTTACATCAATTCCCTTTAACAAAATTATATCACTTCAGGGCCTATGGAATTTTATTTTTGATCAAAATTTCAAAATTGTCCACATTTAAGTTGTTTATTCTAAACACAAAATCTTTGGTTCAATAACAATAAATGTTGTTAACCATACTGTTCTGGCTAGAAACTTTAACTTTAGGTTTACTATAGTTAACTGTGATATTAACCATATGTAACCAAGGAGACGAATTATCCATTGAATATATTTTCACTCCCACTATTTTAACTCGGACCCAACTATAGTCATTCAACAGACATCTTGCCACGATTTAACTATAAGTAAAGCGGAGTATCCATATGAAAGTTCAATAGTATTCTCAAGTCTAGAAAACCGCATGATATCATCTCTTTGAGATTCTCTGTTTCACCTTAATTATTGTTTGCACAAAAAATGAGCAAACACTCAAATCATTGTTGTAAAGTTGTAAATATTGTTTGTAGTATATAGCTGTTGTTTGATAAAAATTATTTGCGGATGTTTAAGGTAGAAAATCAGTAATTTGCAATAAAGAATATGTAAAGGACTTAAATGTAAAAGAAAAAGAATTTATACCTATTCGGCCTGAATGTGCCTACATCCACTGTTCCTCTTTTATTATGCCTTCCGTTTTTTATTATAAGTACGAGCTTTGAATACGAGTACACATGCTATTGAACTAAGATTTTTCCATCTCGAAGTTGTCTGTCATTGTTGCTGAAAGCTTCGCTCTTCAGCATCTCTTTTTTTATGATGCTATGTGCTTGGTATTTATGCAATGAAAATATGAAGAGAGACGGCTGAGTATATAGTATTTGGAATTTGGGTCAACCTTCCTTCCTCCAAGATTTGGTTCAACCTTCCTTACATGATTGTCAAGCTATTCCACTTGTGACGACCTCCATACACCTCGAAGAACCTCGGAATGCATCATGAAAAAATCCTCGAAGTATCGTCGTGCCATGACGAAAATTTCCAGCTTTTTTTTAGATCAGTTATACCCGAGTTGAGCCCCAAGAAAACATTCACCTGACTCCAAGCAGCATTACTCCTAGCCGACTTCATGTAAACCCTTAAATTTCTCATGTCTGACTCCAAGCACCCACTGAACCAAAGATTTGGTTCGGTCACCGAACAGATTTCAAATAGACTCCATATTTTCAAGGTTCGACTCCAAGCAATCTTCCAACAAAAGTTTTGGTTTGGTCATCGTACCGACTCCAATCAGAATCTAGATTTTCAAGGCCCCACTCAAGCAAGCGTGGAACCAAAGTTTTGGTTCGGTCATCGCGCCGATTCCAAGAAAACTTGAGATTTTAAAGCCTCAACTCCAAGCAAGCGTCGAACCAAAGTTTTGGTTCGGTAATCCAACCAACTCCAAGCAGAATCCAGATTTTCAAGGCCCGACTCCAAGCAAGCGTCGAACCAAAGTTTTGGTTCGGTCATCAGGCCAACTCTAAGAAGACTTGAGATTTTCAAGCCCCGACTCCAAGCAAGCGCCGAACCAAAGTTTTAGTTTGGTAATCCAATCGATTCTAAGCAGAGTCCATATTTTCAAGGCCCAACTCCAAGAAAGTGTTGAACCAAAGTTATGGTTTGGTCATCAGGCCGACACCAAGCAGACTCGAGATTTTCAAGCCCCGACTCCAAGCAAAGGCCGAACCAAAGTTTTGGTTCGTAATCCAACCGACTCCGAGAAGATTCCAGATTTTAAAGGCCCGACTCTAAGAAAGTGTCGAAACAAAGTTTTGGTTTGGTCATCGGATCGAGGATCCTGGCTTACTATTGGACTATCGACCTTGAATGGCGGTAGAGCGTCTGGGTATCAGCCTTACGAGACGGTGGTAGACAAATCTTAAGATGGTCATATCTCTCAATCCGTAGCTCGGATTGAGATGAGATTTCGACTTATGTCCATATCTTGATCTTGAGAATACCTCCAAACTAGTTTGAGTCTGTTACAAAACAATGACGATTTTCCCCTTATTCCTCGTATTCACCATATGGTGGGAAAAAATGCCCACAACATTTGTCTCCCAAAGCATACTTTCATGAATACAAAGTGTACTTTGTTTAATCCAAGACTGTCTTCTTGGTCTTGCAATGGTTATTTTGTCTGAATATCTATATCTTATCTTCACCTTTGATTTTTAGATGATCCTCCTTTTGGTAGTTTGATTTGGGACTTTGTTTATTCTGAGGGGGACTTGCTAAATTTTTAAAGCCATTTTGATTAGTCTTCATCCGATAGGATGCCGTTTTTCTTTGACTTTCAGTTTCCTATGTTAAGGCTTCATACAATATGCGATCCAACTAATGTATATACTGCGTTATCGACTTTGGATTTGTGATATGATACTTTTGTTATGTTCATTGTGTAGCTAAGTCAAGCTATCCTGACCATCTCATGTGATCGCTAAGTTTGTGTATTTCTCTAATAATCCTTTCTCCACTCTTGTGCATGCTTTGACAAGATCAATCATTGATGAATCTGATAGAGTAAGAATCTCTGTTGAAGGGTCTTTGTATATAGGAGACGATGCGGAGTATTATCGAGTGAATGTTGGTTATGACTTCCCTAGCCCATATTTTGTTTCTTCTGCCTGGACATTTATACAAAGATATGTATATTATATATAAATTCTAGTTGGAATCCTCATAACTGATAAGGTATAATTGGTTTGTGATGCATACAGTCTGGTAAAGTGATGATCAGTTTTACTAACTTCTTTAATGGCTTGGTTTGATAATCCTCAACGTACTTGTATAGACTAGATTGCTGGTAAGTTTTGATGGATGAATGTTGGATTATTAAGAAGCTTGGTGAAGGAGCAAGGATAGTCGGGCCATGTAATTGGGTTGGTGGAGTTTATTGGAACGAAACAATTTGGTTCGAGAGTGGAAGATGATAGCCGAACCACTTGGTCTGGTACATGAAAAGAGGTCAGACGGAGGTGCAAAACAGGGTCGGACGAAAGTGTTGGTAGGTTGCTTGGTCTAAGGTCGAAACAGTGATTTGGCGCACAGCCTGTGCCAATATTAAGCTTGTGTTCGGTGTGTAGAGATTGTGACTGAGTCAAAATTTTAGTTTGGCACTAACACAAGACTATAATTAAACCAATCTTTGAGAGAGCGACATTGGCTTTTCTATATAAGGCCTGCGAGGAATTGTTCATATAAGGAGTACTTCATTATTCTAGTGCGATGTCATGGTCATGGAAAAATGTGAGTTATGGATGGCTCGATTGGAAAGCATACTCTGATTGTGGGTAAGAGTGATTCATTAATGTTGGTTTGAGTTATGCCAAGTGCCGATATCGGATGCTTCGGGTATGAGGTGTTTAGCTGGAATAATATTTCGACATTGGAAACCTTGATTAGTATCGGTTTACTATTTCTTGTTAATCAGGTAGAATCAATCTTTTAATTCAAATGTCCCTTTGGCTTTGGCGGAGAGGATCATCCTATTATGTTGACTTTACCTATAAGTTTAGGGTCCTTTCGAGCCTATTGTGGTCAAGGACTTTCATCTTCCTTAGAATTAGTTGCAGACTATTAATGCATTTTTATGGAATTTTACCATAGATATGTGTTAGAGTCATCCCGCGTGTCCTCAGGATTGATTTATTAGGTAAAGGTATCAAGCTATTTGTGTTAAAATAGACTTTGATATGAATTAATTACATTCGAAAGGTTAGGGATCAAATCACTTCTTTAGAGAGGTCCTTGTCATTCGAAGTGATTCCCTATTACTAAGGTTTAGAGAGTAATTTTAGGGAAATGGCAGTCCTCAAATGCTCATCACATCCTCCAGAGCACCCTCTAGAGAAGTTGTCAAAAGTCATCCGGGAGCGCTCATTATTTGTCTGGATTTGCCCTCAGTATAGTGCGCTTGTTTTCTTCTCACAACATGCTACCTTGTATCATGAATAGGTTTTAAACTTGTGAATTTAAGGTCATGAATTTAATGTGTTATTACCAAGCTGAGTAGTAGTGTATGTGTATAATCAAGGGGTGAGGTGGTGTTATGCCCCCAAGTATTTTTTTTATCGAATTTAGCTTATCTTACAAAAGTTAGTCATACCTATTCATTGAGTTTTTCTCGGGTGCCATAAGGGAGAATCCTTATAGTTTCTTGAGCGAAGTTGGCTAGAAGGGATATTCTAATTCTTATGATAATATTGGATTGATGTTCCACTATCTTTGATGGAGTTAAGTCGATGCTATGTTTCCTCTGGTGGAGTGGAAGCGAATGAATATCCTGTTGTGGTTGGCAGAGTGGAACTCATATTTCTACTATCCATATGTAATGCCACAAAACTAAAAGAAATTGTTAGAAGCTTCTAGTTTAAGTACAACAAACTATATTCTCCGTCAAGAGAGTCCTTCTAAACTTAAGATTCGTGGCATGTAAGTTACTTTCCTTGATTGTGGATTTTGGTGACATATGGTTTGTCAGACCAACCTATGTTCCAAGGGAGTGTAACTTTTGTGACAGCCATACTTAAGATTTAGAGTCGGGATTCACACATAATAATTACTCAAGCCATTATGGCCTGTATCGTGAGCACTATTCGATTTACAGTGGCCGAGTAAGAGCGGGTGCCGATTGTCAATTATGAACTATCCCTGGCTGCAGCTATGCCTTAATCGTGGGATTTATTATCGGTTTAGAGTTGTCAGCGAGCCGAATGCCAATGATAAACTGCCTAGGCTATAATTGTGCCTAATCCATGGCTTATAGTCGTTTATCATTACTGGCTGGGAGGGTCAATCGTCAGCAGTGAACTACCCAGGCTATTTTTGTGCCCTTAGTCATGGTTACTTGCTTTCACTGCTGCCGGAGAGAGCTTGCGATTGATCGTAATAGGAAAAATATCAGACAAACAATCGAGAAAAACATGAAATTTTACAATGGTTTGGCCAGAATATGCCTAAGTCCACTATCTTTCTTTTATTGCTTCAGGTGATACATGCTTTTTACAAGCTGAGAGAAGTAATGGCGGAGATGATGGAGATTTCTTCCTTTCCCAAACACCTTTTTCGTCAACTATCGACGGAATGTAAGGTCCATTGTGAAGGTCCTTACGAACAACAAATGATCCTTCCCAAATTGGATCTAGTGTGCCTGAAGGGGGAGAGACTTGCTTGAGAACAATATCTCCCTCTTGTAAATCTTGGGGCTTCACCTTAAATTTGTATTGTTTTTCCACTTTTCGTCTGTTTACAGGAGTCTTGAGAGCGGTGTTATTCCTTCTTTCTTCAATCAGGTCTAAGGACATGCTGAGAAGCTCCTCTTTTTTTTGGATTATAAAGTGTACTACGATGTGAAGGGACAACTGTGTCAATCGGAAGCATGGCCTCAGCCCCGTATGCTTAGAGCAAATATAATATGTCATGTTGTTGTTTTGTAGGAGGCTTCGTAGGCCTACAGTGTCGTAGGTAGTTCGTCAACCCATGCTCCTTTTGATTTATCTAGCTTTTCCTTAATTAGTGTTTGTAAGACTTTGTTGATGGATTCAATCTTCCCATTGGCCTAGGGTAACTCCTATTATGAAACAATCCACGCTAGGCTTCGAATGCATTTAGCCTTTTAGTTACTCAAGCTAGATTTGTTCCCGGATGCCCGACTGGTATGTCATTACCAGGGAAAGAGGTGGTCGTTAGCAGTGAACTGCCCAAGCTAGTGCCCTTAGTCATGGCTATCTTATTTTCACTACTGCCAACACATGCTTGTAATCTGGGTTGCTAATCACAAAAGAAGTAGTGCTTATAACAGTATAGGTGTTAAATGAATATAACTGCATATGTGTTAAGTGAATATAACTGCATATGTGTTAGTAAATGCATTAGTCTCTTGTCTCGGTCAAAGGGAATGGGTAGTTTAGACCAAACCTGCCACTTTGAAAGAAGCATAAAGTACCAGGTTATGTAGTATGTCTGGTTTAAGATGTTCTTATGGATAGTAATTCTCGCTTGGTATTTCGGTAAGCCTCTGTAGATCCTAGGAGCCGATGGCATTGTCCTGAAATGACAACAACCAAATTAGATAAAAACGAAAGAAGAGGTTTGTTATGGTACCTCTTTTGTAGGACCGGCTGTTGTCATACGTATGACATGTTTATATGAGCATATTGTGTGATCGGAGAGCTCCTCATAAGGATTTTATGCAAGTACTCTATTTGATAATGGGGGTTTTACTGGGCCAAGGTTCTTGTTTGGCGTTTTAATGCTGCCTTCTAGTGGTCATTGGTCTAGTCATTTTGTCAAGTTAACTCCGGCTAGTTTGGTGGACTTATAGTGGATGTCCCCGGTGTGCATCCTACTATCCTTAGTTCTTAATTAATTTGAATTGTGTTTGTTGATTATTGGATCATGATGGAGTGGTGAAGCTAGTATCTTGATTGGTGACTACAATGCCCTAGCAGTTTACTATATATTGCGATGATTTGTGTTGAATTGTGATATGAGGAGTAGTGGTGGTGAATCTGGATATCTCTCGCCTTTCTGCTGCGGGCCAAATATGTTGGAATTGCTGGAGCTTGGTCTTTCAAAGCCTTTCTACATAAACTATTATGTCATCCAAGTTCTTGGCAGATGTCGTTTCCATTGCGTCCACTTCCTTACCCTTTGAGGTAACACCATATTCAAATGGATGACTTCTCTCTGATCATTGATCATTCGAGCTTCGGAGGCAGAGAGTTGTATCTCTTCCATTTTGCTATAGCATTTGTACTGCAAGCTGTGCTAGCTTCCCTGGGTGATCATCTATCTAAACTCCTGACAGTGATGTTTTCTCGTCTTTATGTGCCTTGCCGACCCAATGGAGAGGTTATGCATAGTTGTAAGGGCTAGTTTGATTTTTTGTCTTTACTTCGTGTAGCATGTAAGCACCCTAGAGTCGATCAGCACATGCAACGGATTTACGAATCCTTCCTTCACCCCTAAGGATGAAGATCCAAGAGTAAATGGTAAAGCCCTGTAATAGCTTAAGATTGATTAGAACGAAAGAAAAGTAATTATATAGTACCTCCTTTGTGCCCCCCCCCCCCCCCCCCGTTTATCAGCAAGTGTGGAGATCTTAGCAAGTGCCTAGGGGGCCGGGTTAGTCCCATATAAAGGTTCGTAGCAGGAACTCAATTTATTTTTTCCTGGAGGGTGGACTAGTAACTCTAGGTCTTACCTCCTTCTTCTTTCATATTTTTTGAACATATCCCAAGGTAAAGAGAGCTATTGACGTTATTTGAATCATGTTCGGTACGCTTTGGGTTGGTGATGCCTTCATGCATGATAGGAGTGACGAAGTGTCGTGCTTGTCATATCTAGAATTTGAGTATTCAATCATCACGACTTCGATCTTCAAGTTGTGATACTTCGATCCGTCGGTGGGATCCCAATTGTAGTACTTTGATTTGATGCTGGATGGAAAAAGGGTTGTGCTTGGGGTTCATTTGGTTATGTTGAATGGCCTATATGTTCTCTAGACTAGGACTTTCCATCTATTATGATGTTGAGGTCGAATACTTCTGTCTGCCCTAAGCGTGTCAAGAGTTTATCCAACAAAGCTTTATGTTAAGCAGTGAAGTGTTTACTGATTTCAATCACAACCATGTCGAATTTACATCCGATAATTTTTAGCACCAAGAGGTTATTAGACTAGTCTTCCTGCTTTTTTACATCTGGATAGTTGTTGCATTCTTTGCAGCGGAGTTCTCTCACTTTAGGTGGAATATCGGGTTGTTGTTCTCCTTCCCTTCCTAGAGAGTTTGTACTTTTCGAGAGAGATAATTCAACTTTTGAAAAGGATTGGGAGGTTTTGTGGCTTCAAGGGTTGATGGCCCAACTCTTAAAATAAAGAGAGAATCTTGAGATAGGAGGTATAGCTTCTCAATCCAGAAATGGTGATTAAAAACTTGAAAAAAGAAAAAGAGAAAAATTCAAAGAGACAATGACTTTAGATCAGAAGAAAGGAATTCAAGTTCGGAGGGAGAAAAGGATTTCGAGTTCGGAGGGAGAAAAGGATTTTCTTAGAATCGTAATTTTATATTTTTACTAGGGGAATAGATTCCTCTTATACAAAGGAGGAAGATAGTTTTCTTATGTTAAAGAAGCAATGCTTCTAGATGGAAAGAGAATAAGATTTGATTTTAGATCTGAAAAATGACTAAGTGTTTCTTTTGGTCAAAACAGTGTTTTTTGATCTGAAATGAGAAAAAGAAGATAGAACGATTTCAGATCTAATAAATAAATATATGTTTCTTTTGTTGAGAAATAGTGTTTGTGGATCTAAAAGGAGATATAGTGATTTCAGATCTAAGAAGTGAATACATGTTTCTTGTTGGTTAAGGAGCAGTGTTTGTAGATCTGAAATAAGAGAAAAGAAAGATAGAATTTTTTATCTTCAAGGAATAATGATTGCAGATCGAAAAAGAGAAATAGATTTTGCTAAAGTAACAGATTCAGATCTGGGAGATATAGAATATTTTAATCCAAGAAATAATGATCTCAAACTGAGAAAGTAAGAAAAAGAGAATCTCTCATGCCAAGGAGACAATGACTTTAGATCTGAAAAGAAAAAGGTATAAATTTTATTAAAAAAATGCAATTTAAGATCTTAAGACTAGAAACATGTTTTCTTATGTGAAAGAAAATAATGATCAAGATCTAAACGTAGGGAAAATGTGGTTTCTTATGCCAAGAAACCATGTTTTTGGTCCAAATGAGAAAAGAGAGACAGCTTGATTTTAGATCCAAAGAATGTGTATATGTTTCTTTTTGGTCAAGGGACATGTGTTTGTGGATCCGGAATAGTAAAAGTAATATCTAAGGATTTCAGATCGAAGAGATGACATTTTTTTGCTAATAAAGTGTTTGTGGATAGTAAAAGTAAGATCTAAAAAGTGGAAAAGATAATTTCTCTATGTAGTAAAATGGATCTTCAGATCTGAAGAGAAAATGATGATTTTTTATTTTATGTAAAACAGTCAGGGTAGGTCTGAAAAGAAACATAGATTTCAGATCTTAGAAAAGGGGAGAGTGTTTCCTAAGAGAAGAAACGATAATCTCTAGTCAGAAGATTAAAAATAGTAGGTTTCAAAATAGAAAGAAAAGTAAGAAAGAGAGAGTTTCCTTTTAAAAAAGGAAAGTTCAATTCTCAGCGAAACCACCAAAATGTTTGCA
Source organism: Allium cepa (assembly GCA_030765085.1). Lineage (NCBI taxonomy): Eukaryota > Viridiplantae > Streptophyta > Magnoliopsida > Asparagales > Amaryllidaceae > Allium > Allium cepa. The sequence continues at coordinate 680,687,455 of CM060938.1, forward strand.
CAAAAGATGAGCGAACACTCAAATCGTTGTTGTAGAGCTGTAAATATTGTTTATAGTATATAGCTATTGTTTGAGGAAACTAGTTGTGGATGTTTAAGGTATAAAATCATTAATTTCCAATAAAGAATATGTAAAGGACTTAAATGTAAATGGACACAAAATTTATAGTGGTTTGGCCTGAATGCGCCCACATCCACTATTCCTCTTTTACTATCCCTTTTATTTCTGATTACAAGTACAAGCTTTGAATACGAGTAAACATGCTATTAGAACTAAGATTTTTCACTCTTAAAGTTGTCTGGCATTATTGCTGAAAGCTTTGCTCTTCAACGTCTCTTTTTTTATAATGTCATGTGCTTGGCATTTATCGATTGAAAATATGAGGGGAGGCAGCTGAGTGTATAGTATTTGGAATGGGTCAACCTTCCTTCCCCCAAGATTTGATTCAACATTCCTTACATGATTGTCAAGCTATTCCACTTGTGACAACTGCTATAAACCTCCAAGAACCCCGGAATGCGTCATGAAGAAATTCTCGAAGTATCGTCGTGCCATGATGAAAATTTCCAACTTTTTTTTTGGATCAGTTATACCCGAGTTGAGCCCCAAGCAAACCTTCACCTGACTCCAAGCAGCATTACTCCCAGCCGACTCCAAGCAGATTCCAGATTTTCAAGGCCCGACTCTAAGAAAACGTTAAACTAAAGCTTTGCTTCGATCATCGGACTGGGGATCTGGCTTGCTGTTGGACAATCGACCTTGAATGGCGGTAGAACGTCTCGGTATCGGCCCCACGAGATAGTGGTGGACAAATCTTAAGATGATCATATCTCTCAATCAGTAGCTCGGATTAAGACGCAATTTCGACCTATGTCCGTATCTTGATCTCGAGAATACCTCCGAATTAGTTTGAGTCTGTTCTAGAACAATGAAGATTTTGCCTATGACTGCTCATATTCACCATGTAGTGGGCAAAAATGCCCAAAACAGTTATATTGACCAAGAGAAAACTCTTGAGTGAGTCATTCCATAATTATCCAATAACTATTGGTACGTAATCTTTGATGCCCCTAGCAGCCATAAATGGTACACTTTCCAACATTTAGAGAGCATTTACTTTAGTTTCAACTGATGTATCGATATCCTATCTCAAAAACTTGACTAGGAATACGTAAAATTATATATTATTTTCAACTTGATAATCATAATTGAAACATATTACAATTAATATCACATAACATATTATTCAAAAAAATTATATTTAGTATACTTAGGTTAAATAATTAATTAACATAACACAGTACACCAAGTATATAATAGAAAGAAAAACAACTTTTATTTTGAATGATATTTTATTACAAAGTTAATAATATACGATAAATTGCAAAATTGCTCCTAGGGCATACCCCTAACTTTATCACACATAACATATAATTAAAGGATTTGCTTATTGTTTATTTTAGATTAATTATTTAATTAATTATATCATAATATAACAAAATATATAAAGGAAGGCAAACCCCGTTACTGCAAATAAAATTGACTATAGAGTTAGATATATGTAACAAATTAGATAATTTCTTCTAGGGCATTCCACTAACCCTTTCAACGTTGTTTGACTAAAGAGAGATGAAAAGTCGAGTTATAGTTTTGAGAAATCAATAAAATTATAAAAAGGTAGGCGCGATTGGGCTAGCGATGTATTTAATTGGGTATGATGATAAATGAGTAAGAGAAGGTGAATAAGCGGGTGTAAATAGTACCACCACTTTTTAAACGTATAATATAGTATGAACATTCCTCATGCTATGCTATAAAAGTATAATAAATATAATATTTACATTTTAAATGTATTATTGAAAATGAATTTTTGTATGTAATGTATGATGAATTTGTTATGATAGTTGTAAATTAAAATTTGTTTTAAAATTTCTAAAATATGTAATTTTTGTTAAGTCGCTTATATATTACATATTTGAATGAAAATATAATTCCACTGTTTTGGTAAATATGAATATATTGTTGTTGCTATTGTTGTATATATATATATATATATATATATATATATATATATATAATAATCAATACATTTCAGGGTTTAACATTTATTCGGATAAACATTAGTTAGTTGGACCAATGTAATTAATTTAAAGCCTAGAATTATTTAGTTTATTTATTTAATCGGAATGTACTTGAATGTAAAACAATATAAGGGCACACGGTAATGCTATGGAAATAAAAAGTTTATATTATAATAAATATTATCATTATTGTTGTTATCACCGAGGACAAGAAAGATCTTCTCAAAGAGGAGAGCACTCAAAGAGATGTATATGTATAAAATTATTAAAGTGTGCTACCAACATACCTGATAGGTGATGGAAAATACGTAAGCGAAAAGTAAAACATAAGGCTACTTGACTATTACATTCCACTGGAAATTTTGTTGATTCTTGCTAGATATTGAGAAAGCTTGAGACTTTTGTGATAGACATTTGCAAAGAAATAAAGTAGGGAAAAAAGAGAAGGCATAAATGCTTTGATACTGTAAGAAATAAATCTTCACTATAAATCTAAAGGAAAAAGGTTGCAATCCCAGTGTTATTACCGTTTCTAGAAAAGGTAAAACTTAGGCACTACAAGAAATAATTACTAACCGTCTTCAAAGAGATACCAACTCGACAAATACTAGGTTGACACATGTACCATGCATTTACCGCACTGATGTCACATATATGTTGTGCGAATTAGCAAGATCATCGGTATACCAAGATAATCACTTCACCGGAATTCACTTTGCACTTTATACAAAAAAAATTGTCATGATATTGCAAATTCTAATAGTAGTGAGAGTGGTATCGATAAGAGGTTTTGGTATTCGTTAAGTAATTTATGAAGCTATTGGAACATCTATTCTATGTCTAAATGCTGAGAGATGAAGGTATCCCCAAATTCGAACTAAAATGGAAAATTTTGCAAAGTCCAAGTGGTTGACTTAATTAAAATCCAAAAGAGTAATTCTTCCAATTGTTATGCTTCAAACCAAGAATAGTACTAGTTATTTCCACTAAAAGTGTAGGCTATGTCTTAAATTTAAAACTATAGTCATTGCCGGGATCCAAGATGATTGATCAACCAAAAGTCATCATGGAGCAATCCTTAAACAAAATTCGTTCAACTATTTAATGAGAAGACAAGAAGATCGGTCCACATAGAAGCACCATTGTTATTCTTTCGAATATTTCTTTCGATAATTTAGTACGCACTTTCTTTCGAAGATTACTCCTCGATCGTTTCTTTATTTCTCTCGACTTCATACTTAAAACTTAGGGCATCTTGGCTCATTCTCGGAGTTTGTTGGTACAACCAAAAACTGCATTGATGGGCAGGTTTACTAGCATATGCACTTCTAAATATTATCTTTAGGTACTCCAAGTCGAGTATCATTGCAAGTTTCAATTTCAATACTATAATTCCAATTTCCCAAAAATTACAAAAAATTAAAAATTACTGGCACACACACAATTAATATATTAGGCAAAATCTATTACCACACTCATCTCCTCCTTTTCCACCCCAAAACTTAAAAAAAAAACCATGCACCCATTTTTTTTTCCTTTTCTCACACCTATTACTTCCCAAACTATCATTCCTCAACCAATCTCCTTATCATTCCATGCTTCTTGCCGCTATTAAACACTGCATTTATTAAAAAAATTGATTAGCAATGGAGGGGGAGATCAGATCCAAAAACAACAAGGTATTCTACTTTGATTTTCCATTTATCGCTTCTTTTATTCTTCTTCTTCTATTCTTCTTTGCCTTTTTAAGTGAACTTGCAAAACTCTAATTTGTGCGAACCCTACTTTGTTTCTATGATTTGTGTTGTGCCCTAATTAAGGTGAACATCTATTTTGCACATGGTAATTGTCAAAACTATGTAATAATTGGGCGTGGGTTTTGCAATAATAACATCCATAAATGATGATATATTGTTTTTTAAAGTCTGTTTTTTTTCTGTGGATTGTTCTAAAAAATCAACACGTAATCCACTAGTTGCTTCAAAAAGACAACGCCATGTGAAGGCAAGAAAGAAAAAACTGCAAATCAAGTGGAAGAACAAATTCGAGAAGAGCAAGTTTTCGTGAAGCAAAATGTTGAACAAAAAACGGGAGAGCAAAATGTTGAGCAATAAATTGAAAGTCAAATCATTGAAAAGCAACACATTCATGATGGTATTGGTACATCTAGTGACACAACACATAGTCGTCTTCTGGAGGACCAAAGAATATCGATGTGATTAGCAACTATGATACTCATGTTGCTTCGATGATATGTAATGGCAAGGTATATCCTCTTAAATTTTCATGTAATAAATTATTTATCGAAATAGTATAATATAATTTAAAATATTTTCTAGGAATGTGGCACTCTTTCATGTGTAAATCATGGCATGAAGATTTCGAATTGGCAAGTTCCTATCAACACTACAATTTTTAAATGATACTTGGAATCTTCAGGATATAGTTGAGATTTGTTATAGTTCGGTCAATAAATTAATTATATCCGCTTTTATCAAGCACTGGCATCTTGAATCAAATACATTTCACTTACCATTTGGTGAAATGACCATAACATTAGACAATGTTGCGTCTCTACTACATATATCCCGGTTGAAGGATTACCGATACAAACATTTGGTCGGTCCCAAAAAAATATAATTAATTTAGTTGTTAATAATTTAGGGATAAGTGCCAATGAAGCAAAAAATATTAAGAAAGATAGTGTTGGTTATAAAATTACTTATACCAAGCTGCATGAAATTTTCGATGGTGTTTGCAATAAGTGGGAAGAAGATAAAATCAAACAAGTTGCTCGTGCATATCTTTTATACATAGTAGGAAATACAATATTGGTGGATAAAAGAAAATCCCATGCGTCTATGCAATATATAAATCAAATTGGTAATTTAGATGAAATTGATAATTATTCGTGGGGTTCAGCAATTTTATGTTGGTTGTATATACAGCTTGGTCTTGCCAGTAGTGCTTGGTCTAGGATTGTTGGAATCATGGATATATGATCATTTTATTTGTTTGCATCCATCAACTAAAATTTACTATGAGACTTCACCAAGAGCAGCTCGTTGGGATCCAGCAAATGATCGTCATGCATCATTTAAGGAACTAAGAATTTATCTTGATAACATTCAAGAACATGGGGTACGTTATTGAGTTTGAATCGTAAAATTTTGTTTTTTGTAGTTATTGTAACATCATCATTTGTTGTTGCATTATTTTAGGAAATTTTTTATTCTTACATACATGCAAGAGATTTTCATCCATTTCCACATATTGCTTGGTATTCGAGTTGTTTATTATGCCTAAAGGTAGTAGAACCGTATCATCATACCCGTGTGTTGAGGCAATTTCGTAAGGTTTAAAATATTACATGTGCTATTATTCAATCAACAAGCCAAAAGACTCATGGAGGCGCACTACTTCAACCAATAAATTCTTTATGAGTTTGTAGAAAATATATAGAATGAGTGGCCAAACCATGTTGTTAGTGTGCAATATCATTCTATTTCTCTTCATGAATCTAATCATACGATGACTGATGATTATTTTAATTGATATTTCCCCCGTATCGTGTTAAGCGTCCATCCAGTTAGTGAAAAAATTATTCGACGTAACACGCGACCTTCCTACAATCATTTATACACGATGACAATCAAATATAATTTTCATGTATACAGTTACACTTTCCTTTTGTGTGCAACTATTTTTTAGTTCAAATTGTAGAGTTACGAAGAACTGGATGATATGCTTAGCAGAGGAATTAGTTGGCTTCGTCGCAGTCGGAGAGTTCGTGATTGACTCATCTCGATAGAATACGCAAACCCATAAGTAAAGCAAGAAAGATTTGTGCTCATTTTATTAAAAAAGATGATTAGTTTAGTTTTATTACTTGTAGTTTTGATTGTAAACTCACAGTTTAGTTTTGTTACTTGTAGTTTTGTTTGCAAACTTACAGTTTAGTTTTGTTACTCGTAGTTTTGTTTGCATTCTTTGTTTATTAATTTTATTTCGTTGCTTACATGCATTCAAATCTTTATGTACCATTTATGGTTCAGTAAGTGAAATTATTATAATGTGTTCAAAATGCAAAAAAATCCTATGTGTGCGTGTGTTTACATTGTGTTTTTGTAATCCAATGTCTGCGGTTTACATTTTATGTTTACATTGTTATGCTGAATCCATCACTATGTTTACGTTAATATAATTAAGTATTGCTATTGAATCCATCAATGTGTTTATACTTTTGTGCTTGCAATTGTTGTGTACATTTGAATTGTATTGTGCATTCAAATTGTTGTGTTTGGGTTTGCATTCATTACTGGGTTTGTATTTGCATTCATCATTGTTACAACAGCCACTCAAATGTGGGCATATATTTTTTTTACTAAGAGTGGACGGCTTTGTTGATTGAACCACACCTGCTAAAAGTGCTTTAAATGATTCGCCACGTTGAATATGAACGAGGTTCTTGATATTCCCTCGTCTACATGTAGCTGGAGAAGTGGGGAACTCTCGGGTTTGCTTCACCTTGTAGGGGACGATGTTCTAAGTTTAACCTCGTCTAAGCCTAGCGTTGGGTATATTTTGTTACCACGTCCAATGTTCACTTTGAAATTTTATTTCCCTCGTGCATTGAAAGATGGAGACAGGGGAAAACTCTTGGGTTAGCATCACCCTGAAATGGACGAGGTTCTATTAAAATCCACGTTTACATACCACATGGTTGTATTAAAAACCACATGTACCTTTAATCATGATTATATTAATCAACGCTGCTTTCAAATGATGATCTATTACCAGCAAGATTACCCATCGCTACTTTTTCTGTGTTTCCATACCAAACTGTTTCCACTGTATATTTAGAAAAATGTACTTCCACTATATATTTTAAAATTGCGCAGAAACTTAATTTCTTACAAACAAAGTAGATATAGTTAAACACGCACAGAAATTGAATTTTATATAATTAAACAAAATAGATATGCTAACAAATAATGAAATCATTTTCTTAAAAATAAGAATTCATCAAACATCAAAGATAATAATATATCATACTTCCTACTAACTTTCAGCTGCTAATACCAACTTTTTTTTAATATATTACCATTTCCTTTTGCTTCTTCCATTCTAGTCTTCTATTAAGCAATATGGTTTCCCATTCGCTTCTTTATAACGATGATCAAACCATTTTGAATAAATTGGTGGTACCAGATGATTTCGTTCTAGAATCACCCATACATTAAAAAATTATAGTTAAAATTTGAAATAATCATAATAAAATTAAATAACATAATTTTACCTCAATAAAATGACTATTGTTTACATGTAAAATTCTAATCTCTACTTGTTGCAATATAAAAGGTATTTCACCTCGCAGCAGAGGTATAGTCAAACTCATTTATTTGCTAATACTAAAACCTATAACATTGTATCGAGTTGCAACAATATATCCAATGTCCGACATAGTCATCCATTCACCCTTGCGGTTAAGTAAACTAAGTAATTCATCGCTTCTGCCTCGTTCTAAGAATACATGGTCGTAAAGATCTTATGCTCGCGGAATTCTTGAAAAAATTCTCTACGAACTCGTAACCAATTATTTTCTCTCATTCCTAATCAAGCGGCAACACATCTAAAACCGCAATTACTATCCATTTCAACATTAATGATTTCTTTCACAAACGGTTTCCAATTTTCGAGTATGTAATTGTCATATAATTTGGTCAAGTTTGCATCCACTTCTAAATATAAGAAAAAAATTAACAAAAATAACAAAAATTATTAATAAATTGAGTATAGCTATCAAGATGTATATTTGTTGGTCTTTGAACAAGTAATTTTTCTTTTTTCATAGTAACATAAGAATCAAATTTCGGTTCTTTTACCATGCTACAGTGAGTAGAAACACTTTCACCCAACTCAAATGCACTTGGGAGTCTTTTTGTCGAATCGTTCTTTTTTGGTTGTGAGGTCTACCACTCGTTTTCAATTTACTAACCGGGGATGCAAGTGATGATGCCTGTGGATAAACAACTTCTCTCATTTTTTTTGTAAGCTTGCATTTGATGAGGCAATTCCAATTTCAGTATTTCACACAATAATTCTTCCATTTTCTTTCTTATATCCAACTTCTTGGAACTTTCTAATAATGTGTGTTCTTGTCCAATGTACATGAATTAAATTTACTAGTATTTCTGCATTTGGACCAAGCTTTTCTAGATCATGTGCACATGGAAGTCCATGTGTCTTGCGAATAATACTAGCACACAAATTCTCGTTTTTGTAACTACTTAATGCTACTCTAACAAGCTCGGAATGAATAATCTCTAGCGCCGAAAGAGAAACAGCACCACGCAAATGTTTGAACTCTTTTTTGTGATAGGCATGTGCTACTTTCAATAAATATAAACTAGTTTCAAATCAATAGTTCAGTAAATGAAAGCTCCAATAGCGAGTGCTTACTCTCCCAACATCTTTGAAAATTACATTGGCTTGTGGCCAATTGTTTTTCAATTTAGAGTGTGCGGCATCGGCTCTACAAATTTAAAAAAAACATTAAAAAATAGCTGACAGTGAGTGAATATTTAACATCAAAATATACAAAAAATGAGAGAGGTTACCTATTCGAAGTATAATTTCCAAAATGCATGAAATTATCAATCCATGCACAAACAAAACGATCATTCCACGTATCAAGCCAAGCTTCATGTACATAATTGATTAACCTGGGATATTGTTCATACTTCGCATGTAGATCTTGTAAATTCAAGCTAAAAACATCAATGTTTTTTCGAACGACATAAATTTGCCTAATCTTGAAAAAAAAACTATTTTTTTACCTCTTTCTTCATATTCCTTACTTTTCTTTGTATGAACGTGAGAATGTTTTTCTGAATATGCCATTTACATAGAATACGGGCCTTTTGAGGAAAAACAACGCAGATGGCATTTATCAAAGCTATTTTTCGATCCGTAACAATGACATTAGGCATTTTGATATCACAATCAAGCATTACCAATTGCAAATGCTTTAAAGCCCGAATATAATAATTCTCACGTTCAAAACGAGATAATCTATAGTAATACAAAAAGTCTAGTATGTAGATGTGACATTAACAATTTCCAATAATGACATTCGATATTTATTTGTTCTATAAGTGCAATATGTGAGAAATGCGGATTACGGATCTTAAGGCTGCAATAACACTAGAGGGGGATGAATAGTGTTTTATGGATTTTCTAAATCTTTTTGAAACTTATATAATTTAATCGCCAACAAATGTAATTCACAGACACAGATATAATCACAGAATCATACATAGATGCAAATACTAAGTAAAAGAGGTAAAGGAAAGAACACACCAGGATTTTATACTGGTTCGGAGTTACCCTACATCCAGTCCCGCACAATTGTACGGATTTCTTTTCAAAATAATCTTCTAGATTACACCCTCGGTTTTAAGGCTACAAGGTGCACCCTTTTGTATTCGAGTCCGGGGCAAACTCTCTTGATTTAACCAGGCCATAAGATCACCTGATCGAATTCCCAGGCAACGATCACACCCAATTGATTTCAAGGCTCGACCGCACCTTTTACTCAACAGTTTGATTTACAAATGATTCTATAACTCTGAATAGCAATGGGATTTTATGGAGAGAGTGGAAGAGAATCAAACAAGAGATGATAAAGTTTGATTCACTTGGTATTTCGGCAGAGTATAGTTTTGGATTCTTTAAAAAAATGTGAAAGATGAAGAGGAGAGAAAACAAGTGAAGTCTAATAAAAAAATCGTTTAGAAGCACTAGTATTTATAGAAGATCAACAGCCATATCTATTCATGAAAGTATACGATGAATAGACACTTCTTCTAAAAAGTTGAATTTTGAATTTAACGGGCACCATATCGATATGGGGGGTTGAAGGATGTTGACATGCTCTAGGCAAAATTGGTGATTTTGACTTTCTTATTAAAATTGGTTTCTATAATTTGTTAAAACAATTTCTAAACTTTGTAAATATATTTGAATATAGTTTAAACATATAAAAGTAATTTTTAATATATAATCTTAATTTATAAAGTGATTTAAAATCTGAGTATATAAATAATTTAAAGCTAAATATTTAAAACAAGAGATGGTTTAAAAAAAGGATAATTTTGAAATCAAAATATAAAAAATGATACAAATAGTTTTGAAGCTAAAATATTTAAAACAAGAGAGATGTCTTTTTGAAAAGAATGTTTTAAAAACATTTAAAATAAGAGATATATTTTTGAAAAGAATTTTCGTAAAATTAGTGGATATCAAAATAGGACCACTATATGTTCCATTAGATATTATCGTGAGTTCCATCCCACTAGGATTCCATCCCTTTAATAGGCTTGAAGTGGATTTCATTCCACGAATAAATTTGGAATAAAGATGTAAGTGCTTTCAAGAAGTTTTAACATAATTCTAGACTCAACACTTATCTTGGACTATTGAAATCTTGAACTCTTGATATCTTGATACTTATGAGTCTTCAATCTTGATGTCTTCAATCTTGAATCTCTATACTGTACAGTCTTCATTCTTGGTACCTTCATGGTTATATCATGCATATACATATATATATCTAAACTATAATGTTAGTATTTATATTTTATAACAAGTTCTAAGGTTGCCCATTTTTGATGATGACAACCTATGTTTATAAAATATACTTCACATTCACAATAACTCCCCCTAAAACTAATAACTCTATTTTATATTTCCCCCTCTTTGTCATCAACAAAACTAACCCTAAACTGATATAACTCCCCATTAACCTTTCACTATCCAAACTAAATACTAATATGGAAGTATAATAAGTGAAACAAATATTTTATTATATACGATGTTATATTTAGATGTATATATGGAAAATAAACACACAAATATATATAAGTACATAAATTATAGAATAACACTACTAACGAGAGTTTTTGACAATTAGAGATTTGTGAATCGAACAATTTGGATAATGAAAACAAAAGTTTCCATGTTGTTCAACAAAATTCCCATCTTTGTCAAAACAGACTGCGACTACGCAGACCACTTTGTCATTTTCTTTCATAGGTGCTTCTTCCTCTTTTTCTTCCTCTTCTTCTTCTTCCTCTTCGATGTTCTCTAAGGGATTATGCACTTGAATGTTGGGAGAATCTTCTTCAATCACAATAGGATTTGCATGATTATCCATTAGAAATTTTTGCACATTTCGAAGAATTTTGTCTTGCTTTTCTTGTTCTTTTGCCATCCTTATTTGCACAACTTGAAATTCAGTTAACATTTCCATGGCATCCTTCATAGACTCTTCAATCTTTATCACACGTGCCAGTGTAGTGCGTTGAAATGGACCAGAATGAGGAGAAGGGAAAGAAATGATGTCATTTTGGTTTGGTTTAGAGGAGGAGGTCATTAGTTTTAATTTTCAGAAGTTTAATACAGAGAAAGAGAAGTGAGAAGATAGAAAAAAATTCATTTAGAACTACTAGTATTTATAGAAGATCAACAGGCATATCTATTCGTGAAAAGATACGACGAATAGACACTTCTTTTGAAAATTTTAATTTTGAATTTAATGGGCACCATGTTGACATGAGGGGGTTGAAGGAAGTCGACATTCTCTAGGCAAAATTTGTGATTTTGATTTTCTTATTCAAATTGGTGTATATAATTTGTTAAAACAATTTCTAGACTTTGTAATATATTTGAATATAATTTAAACATATAAAAGTAATTTTTAATATATAATCTTAATTTATAAAGTGATTTAAAATCTGAGTATATAAATAATTTAAAGCTAAATATTTAAAACAAGAGATGGTTTAAAATCAAGGACAATTTTTAAATCAAAATTTAAAAAATGATAAAAATAGTTTTGAGGACAAAATATTTAAAACAAGAGAGATGTCTTTTTGAAAAGAAGGTTTTGAAAACATTTAAAATAAGAGATATATTTTTGAAAAGCATTTTCATAAAATTAATGGATATTAGGACCACTATATGTTCCACTAGATATTGTTGTGGGTCTCATCCCACTAAGGTTTCATCCCTTTAACAGGCTCGAAGTGGATTTCATTCCACGAATAAATTTCGAATAAAGATGTAAGTGATTTCAAGAAGTTTTAATATAATTCTAGAGTCTAGACTCAATATTTATCTTGTACTATTGAAATTTTAAACTCTTGATATCATATACTCATGAGTCTTATCTTGATATCTTCAGTCTTAAATCTCTATACTGTACAGTGTTCGTTCTTGGTACCTGCATGGTTATATCTTACACACACACAGATATATATATATATATATATATATTAGCAAATGTGGCCGACAATTCAAGAGTCTCGATGATATTGACCCAAGTCTTACGTCCAATGTAGTATTCCTTACGGTAGATGTAAAAAATTACAAACCCTTGTCTTCCTGGCACTTCCTACATTCAATAACATAGCTTAGCTCTATTCCACACTACAGAATGTCATTAGGCATATGGACCCCTTTTGATTCTTTATAAATATTTGTAGATATTTTCATTATTCTATGTAATGTAATGTAATGTAATACGTCAAAATTTATAATACAAAATGAAGAAGCAGCGAGGTTTGTATTATATTAACATTTTTAGTAAAAGCTTGTAGATTTCAGGGGAACAAAGATATTTTAATCAAAAATCATGTTCAATGACATATATTACATGAATGTGTGTAATGTATTATTATTGATATTAATGTGTTTTCACCAGGCGCAAGTTAACATTTTTCGTTTCTCCACGCGGAAAAAAAAGTTAAATACAAAACGAAAAGAAGTCTCAAAGTGATTTAATGTATACATTTTTTTTTTACCAAGTTTTCCCAAGCAAACATATTTAGTATACCAACAAAATCATTTTACTATTTACAACCAATTAATAACCGTGTCACACTAACACCCAGCAATTTCATACGACAATGACTTCTCTTTCAGTAACACAAGGAGAGTAAAAAAGAAGCGTAAAATATTCAATAAACTCGAATACAACAGTAGACATCTACATGTTCATCAAACGCAAGTTCATCTAGAAATCAAACATGGACAAATTGGCAGTACACCTTTCAAGTATCCTAATAAATTCAATCTAACAAAAATAACATCATGTAAAATAAACAGCATCTCAAAGACAAATGGCCAATATTTCAACAACAACAAAATGCTAAAACTTGCAGAGAATCCTTTCTCCTCGATCATAGCTTCAAGCTTCTTTTAATCTTACCCATATATACAAGTTCAGAATGTACATTTGGCATTGCACATTTAACAGTATCAGCGACACGCGCTAGGGGTTCATTCAACCTGAAGAAACCCGATTTGGTTTGAAGTTGTTTATCAGCACTGCTTCGTTGCTCGAGCTTTTTGAGCCAGCAATATCCTCGAGGCGCTTCCAAATGGCTTCACGCTTTGCTTTGCTTTCGTTTGCCTTAGCTTCATCTTCATTGTGCTTTCGCATGCATTCCTCGAAGAATACTTGGTCGAAATCCAGGAAAATTTTGCGAATGTTTAGGGTTAGGCTTTGAACTGCTTGGTTCCAGTGATTCCTTGTGTTTCTCTCTAGTGCAGGCAGTATTATCGGTAGTATTACCTTGTGGTTTTGTTTTATGAGATTGTCTATGTGATCGTTGTTCCATAGAAATAATGCTCTTTCTGCCACCTGCAACAGTTAATTAAGCATAACGTGCATCCGCCTTGTATAGGCATCACTATTGTACACAAACGTCGTCATGTTCAAAACAATTTAGTATTAAAGGACCCAAGTGAAATCAGTTCAAGATAAGTGCTTTATTGTGAACATAGTGTCAATGACTTGATAATTAGAGGGATAAACCTAACTTAGATTTGCCAAAAAATTCGGAATCTGTTAATTCATATTTTCTTTTCAGCGTATGAGATGATTAGAATACTATTATCTTTTGGAATGCATTAAGCACTGCTAAATACAAGTATCTGTCTTTCAAATTTCTAATGATAGCTCAATATACCCCTTAGAAGATGAGTACACCGTTACATATGAATCATTCAAACTTCAGAGATACATGTAATGTTGTTATCAAAAAAAGAGATGTAATGTCCAGAAGAAGACGAAGAAAAAAATCTGCAAAATTTTGATGCAAACAGGGTTTTTGTTGATCGAAGAGGATCAAGCATAAGAATGCCTAAAACAAGCAAACAGTATAATCACAAATCAAATAATTACTATTTATGTAGACATCTCATCAATATATTAGTTATTTTCATATGATAACAAGTTACGTTACCCTGGTGTCAGCATAAAACTATTTATATAAAAAAAATCATTTCACGGAGTCTGCTAGTTTAATTTTTGGACACACCTACATGGATGAGCTCTATAACAAGTAGATTATACCTACAAAGTTTAAGCAAATATGCACCGTACCTACTACACATACTCCACAGAAATCACATAGATTGAAAATAACTGGTATGGATCAAAAATCTGACCACATCGACAAGGGCCGCATGCACAACCAACTACACCACCTGTGGAGTCTCCCTCCCTCACACCCACATATGTGTAGGAGAAGGAACAAATCCCTTACAACCCCAACAAAAAAAAAAAAAAAAAGTTCCACCCAATCCATCTTTTTGTGAAAAAAAATCCAAAATGAAGTAGAATTTTATGGATGTGTTCTATTGGTAAGACCGTCTATTCAAAATTTCAAACTATTTCGAAATGTATAACCAATTCAAAATTACATTTCAAATCGATGGTTGAAGTAAATGCTTATGAAGAGGTTATACACATCAAAATGATTCAAATTTTTGCATAGACCATCTTGCATACTGATAGAACATATCTACAAAAATTTACTTCGTTTCAAAAAATTTGGCACAAAAAAGGAATAGATTAGTGATTTAAAAGATGGGGGATCTTGATCCTTTCCAATATGTATAGGTATACACACACATATGTGTTGGGAGGGATAAAGATCACCTTTATGAAAAACGCCCCTCCAATTCCTCCATTTTTGGAGAAAAAAAATCTAGAGCAAAATGAATTTTGATATGTTATATTCAATAGCAAGATCATCTATGTAGGAATTGAAATCATTCAGAAATTTTTAACTACCTGACAAAATAAACCATCAAAAATATTTATTTTAATCTTCGATTTGAAATGTAATTTAGGAAGATAGAAGTTTCATAATGATTTCAAATTTTGCATAGATGATCTTGCTAATAAAAATACCATATCTACAAAAATTGACTTCAATCCGGATTTCTTTTCCACACAAAAAGACGAATTAGGAATTCTAGGGGATAAATCAAAGGGAATCAGATCCTTCCCTTTATACACACACATGCACGCATATATGTGTGTTTAATGTATATATGTATATATAAATGTGTTTGTCTGTATTTATGGGCTTATGTGTTTATTTGTGTGTATGTAAGTTCGTATCTGCATGCATATGTGCATACATATGTTTGTATATGTGAACATTGTGTGTATGTGTGTGCGTTATATAAATACGTATGTGTTTATAAATTACATAAATAAGCATGTATTTATAGATGTATGTGTATTATGAGCATATGATTAGTTACATATCATCACTGTCTATGATAAAATTATAGGCTCCCCCATCCAAATTATACAACTTGCAAGATATAATTCAAAGGAGAATGGTGCAATTTAGGAATCTTCCAAAAAATAGAAGTTAGGTAAACTATTCCCCTTATTGTATTAGTAGATAACATGAATTTGGCAATATTGTTTTCTATTATGCAGTTACAATATGACATAAATGAACTAGTTCCCAGCTTACATATACATGAATACCAACTTGATCTTTATTACCAAAAAATAAAGGACCAAGGAAAAGTAATAATGAAGCATTTTCTAATCTTCAAAAAAAATTCACTAGAGCTAAGGAAGTTTTCAGTTTTCCATGTATGATCATCAAGCCACAATTTATTTGCGGTAACATCCAAAAGGGCCTCATGTAAGGCTCTACCCATTAGATTCATCAACGTTGTACTAATGTGTCAAAATAATATAAACCGGTACTTTGAAATGTGCAATGTACATGCACGGAAAAAGCTTGTGAAAGAAACCATTTCGAATTCAAAAAACGAAGTCTAGGTAGATTAGTATTCATTATTTTAATTATGACCTCACATTAAACAAATTAATACAACGTAAAAATAGAATTTCAATTAAAATTATGATATTTTTCTTAAAATGTCCACTTGCAATATATATGTGTGTGTGTATGAAACCACGGATTTCACATATAAAAACTATAGTATCTCCTAAAATTCAAAGTAACATTATATATTTGTTTTAAAAATAAAGCAATTAAAAATAGAGGTAAAAAATTCTATTTGAAAATGAATGGATGGCGATTGAGAGTTTCTAGAATCTAAAATTACTTGAAAAAGTTTATGAGGGTAATCTTGGTAATGCATGTGTTATACATATCTTTTCAATGGGAAACAAAAGGTACTTTTCTCCATGTGTTACAGCAAACTTAAAAGTCACAAAATTTAGGTGCGCTATTAGCAAAAATTAGAACATGTACAAAATTAGAAAAAAAAAACCACAAAAACAAATTCACCTAAAAAACTAAGGTAATGTTTGGCTTGAAAACGAGTTTTATGTTTTGCGTTTTCAATGTGTATGTCAAATGATGTGGGAGATATGGATGAGTTAGAAAATCCTAATCAATACAACAAAGGGGGAAAAGGGAAGGGAGAAGATACAACAACAACAAAGCTATTATTTCCAAACAAGTTGGGGTCAGTCCAGGGAAGGGAGAAGATAGATTTTGATGTTTTCAAAACTCAGAAAACATGAGAACACCATTTTTGATTTTATATGTAAAATCATTTTCCAAATCGACCATTTTCCACCTCTTTCTCCTCCACTGTGCATTTTAAAGTGTACACTGAAAATGCAAAACACAAAACTGGTTTTTAAACCAAAACACTAGTTAAACCGTTTTATTTAAAATTTAGAGTTAAGGACGTTTTTGGAAAAGGATATTCTTCCAAAGCAATCAAAATTGGTGTGGGGGGGGGGGGGATCAAATTCAAAAATAAATGGACAAACATAGAGTGATCGAAAGTTTCTAAAGCTGAAATTTACTAGGATTCGGAACTTATTATTATATACATTAAAAATATAAAAGAAATTTTGGTATTGCATGCTAGCATGTGTTATCAAAAGTAACAATAAGAAACAAAAAGATAAATTTGGTTGTTACCGGAAAAAAAAAATCAAAATCTTACGATTTAAATTCTGTTTTGAATTGTATTTCTCCAATTAAGTTTCAGTTCTCAAATACTGATTCAAAACTCAATTAAAACTGCTAATGAGAAATTAAGTTACTCCATCAAGAAATGAAATTAGTGAGAAAATTGCTTGAATCTGAAATCCTAAAATTTATGTTTTCTAAACAAAATAAAGATGAAACAAAAGAGAAAATTAAGTCTTAGATTTGAATGTAAAAGCTGAAGCATCAAATTTAATTTCAAAAACATAAATTACAATGGAAAGACGAAACAATGTTATTACGACGAGATGTCAATTAGCAACCTACATAAACCAAAATTTCAAGCACATGAGTATGCATAATGCATGTACATTAAAATATAAATATTCTGAATCTATGATTTACGGTTAAATCCAGTTTCAACATAAATCGCATTTCCGAAGACCCTATTTTGAAATTTTATGTATTACACCAAACTCTCATGACATAAATTGATGATCAGTGTTTTGTACAGTTGATACTAATGATGACTGATAATAATGGTACCTTGTGCATTATTGTTTGTCGCCGAATCCTAGTCATGTCATAACAAGTTTAATCCCAGTGAAGTAACACACTCTAGCACTGTAGGTACTAAACAGTGTGCACCATGAAAAAATATATCATGAAAGCTAACTAGCGAACAATAAGTAAGTTTGTCGAATAACATGAATGATATCATACCTGAAAGTGGGAACTATTCAAGCAGCGAGCAATCTGTTTAAAAAGTGGAATCATACATCTTTGAAATTCCGCAGGCTGCGTTGCCTCTAAGACCTCTTCCAACTCTCCCAAAAACATAACTTCCTTTGAGCTATTGGTGACGGGCCAATACTTCAGTAATCCTCTTATAACAGTATCAGCAAGTTTACAATCTTTCTCAACAAATTGAGCTATACAATATGACAACTGTTGATGGTACATAGGTATACACTTCGGCTTATGCAGTGGAATCAAAGCTCGAACAAGAAACAACTTATGCTCTTCTTTTAGAGGCAGAGCAAAACCGTTGATAATACTTCCCAAAATCTCCAAGAGCTCAGCAATTCCGTTATGCTTTTCAGTCTCGAATATGAACCGATAGAATATGTTGTTGATTGCTTTTCTTATAAATGGCCGGTGGACCATAAATTTACCATACACACGGTGTAGTATGGTTTTTAAGTACTCTCTTTCTCTAGGGTCTTCAGAATCGAAGAGATCTAGAAGCTTAAGAACAAAAGAGTGGTCTACATATCTCTTTGCTAACTTGGCATCAGTCTCGGGAGATGTAACAAATTTTAAGAAAAGTTCATAAACAATTTGCAAATGTTGCCATGCAGGGTCCATAAGAGGCTCATCCTCTTCGACATCAAAGGCTTCTAGAACTTTATTTTCACGAGGAGGGGAAGTCAGTGTACGGAACAAGTTGGTAGACATCATTTTTACAATTTCTTGCATAATATGTTCAGGAAACTTTCCATTGGCTGAGGATACATAATCTACAAGCTCTAACAATGTTTGCCTCTTAATCTCCTTCTCTTTTAAGTTCTTACTTGGGTCCGAAAAGTCAAACAAAACACAACATAAATTCAATTTCTTAATGAATAAATTTGGCTTTTCTGCAGCAGGGACATCTCTAAAACTAGGTAATGCTTCGTAAGTAAATTGCATGTTGCCATTTAGTTTTGAGTTATAAGGAAGATTGCTTTTGTTGCTGTAATTTGAAGCAGCATATGAGTTAGTGTGGACTTGATTGTTTTGATGATTAACTCTGCTACTCAAATCTCCGGTTCTTGAATTGTTAGAGCTGGATGAAGATAATGAACCAGTTTCTCGGTTTTCTGATGATTTTGATGGCTTCTTCGGAAGTCGGCCCAGTATTTGCTTAATCATTCTTAAAAATGCAATAAACACGGATTTCAGGTTCTATATGTGCCTATGATATAACAGTTTAAGCTATAGACCACTTCTAATATAATTTGTTCCAAATCAAGAAGTAGCAGATCTGTGGTCTATTTCAGAACACGATCCCATCTAGAATCAAAAGGCTTTCGGATTCAGATTAGTACGGTTACTTTGATTCAATTGAACCAAAATTACCACTTTTGTCTAAATTCTCGAATCAGAAACCCCTCCGATTTGCATGGCCATTAAGTTTCACAGATCAACAATACGAATACTAGAATAAATGAGAAGCACTCGCCGGCTATTGTCAGTCTATTTTTTTAAGTCTTCGTAAATTTATGTAAAACACATAATAATCCTACCTACCCACTAAAATTGCAAAGCCAGATGCAAAATCACGATCTAAATCGAAAATCGCAACCAAAATCTTAACTTTTCGACCAAGTAGATCCTTCACGATCTATAATCTGAAAAATTAGCCAACAACAAAGTCAAACACACAAAAATAAGAGAATAACCGGCTGTAACAGGAAATAATAATAAAAAGAAATGAAAATGAAAAAGAAATGTCTGAAATTTTATAGACTTACGCGGACTGAGTATTTGATTTGTCCGAAATCAGATAGAATTTCATTAAATTATTGTGTTTGAGCTGAGAGATATGGGAAGGAAGACCATTTCCCACAGCAGCTGTTGAAAAAAAAAAAGCATCAAAGTTTTACAAAAGAAAGGGACTTCTTGGCTTTCCTTCCCTTTTCTTTTCGTTTTAGTCTAATGACAAAAAATGTTTGCTGTTATGAAAAGCCAGTTTAAGGTATTGGTGGTTATTAGGGGGGATTTTTTTTAAGCATAAATAATTTAAAAAAATTATTCATAAGTACACACACAGAAACAATTTTCTTTCAAAGGACAGGTCCAATGTCCATTCACCCGTTAAAACATTTCTCTATTTCCTTCGTTCGTCTTTTTGTTCGATTTTCAAATCCACACTCTTCTTCACGACACAAAATAGAAATTAAGAAAAAATGGCAAACGAAACCATAGCAAAATCGCTACCTCCATCTCAATCGCATACGTCAGGCAATAAAAAACAAGCAGAGTTTGAGCACGAATCTGATAGCTTATCCCCACAATATGATATTCGACAAAAACCTAATACCCTAGTACATCATTCTGATTATTAGCTCGAATCTGGAAACAACGATCATCAATCTGAGAATCGAGCCGAAATTGAAAACCTACCATGTGAATTTGATACCCTAGCAGCTATACCTGATAATCTTCATGAGGCAAATATCCTATCTGCAGTAGAGACGCGGCAGGAATCTGCAAAGTTAACACTATTAAAAAGATCAATGGAAGAAGAAATACAGCAAAAAAGGAAACAAGAACAAAAAGGAAACAATAAGAAAACATAACAGAAGAAAAGGTAAATGATATTATGAAATGAAGCATAACAAAACCATTATAGATTGATTATGATACTATTGAACTTATTTTACAGAAAAATGAAGAAATCATGCAGGAAAAAACAGTTGGTGACAAATCAACTGTACAATAAATGCAAAAGGGGAATTAAGATCGAAGATAGAAAAATGAGAAAATAATTCAGCAGCAAATTCAGTAGGCAATTAATACCATTAAGTTATAAAACTGATATTATTAAATCATTAGATGTATTTTAATAATGTTAATATGTTTAACAGGAAAAAGCTCAAACAAATAAGGGAAAACAAATAGCAGTTGAGGAATCTGAAGATGATCAAGCCAACATGGTAAATTTACAAGCCATATCACTTATAAAGATTTTCATATTCAAAAAGTGATACCTATAGTTTGTTTGATAGAAGACAAAGCTTGGTTGGTTAAAAATTAGATTTCATTGCCATTTGTTACAAAACTGATACTCATATATTGAAAATACGATACCAAACATCTGTTAGAATTAACGTGATACTTTGTATTTAAAAAAATTAATTTCAGCACACATATAAAAACTGATACCAACATCCTGCAATAGTGATACATATTGTCTAATTGTGTGTACCTGATTCATTTTAGTTCACAAATTATTTCACCATCTTTTTTCGAAGAAAACTGATACTAAATTATTACAAAATGATACCCACTGTATAATATGTTTTATTTTATATGTCAATGTTGTACTTTTCCAATAAAAAGATACCTATATTTCACAAAATAATACCCACTGTATAACAAACTGATATCTATATCTCATAAAATGAAAATATTTTTTGTTTAGTTGAAGATAAAACTTTGTAATTTTAAAAATAATTTTTCAATAGTTTATAACAAAATCAATGTAGTTATATTCATAAAATGATACCCACTATCATTGGTGTAATTTACTACTCCAAAATTGAAATTATTTCTATCACAAATATAAAATTGGCACTAATGTAATGCAAAATTGATACCTAATACCTCTTTTTATGAACATCATATCTTAAAATTGATATACTGTTTGTTTGAACCAAACTGATACATACACCTTATAAACATGATAACCACTTTATCTTTCTTTGAACTTTATACTTTTAATTATACAAATTACTTTCATTGTAATTGGGAACAAAAAGAACACAAATATAAGCTAAAAGTTATACATACAATATGTTTTTTTTGAAGTTATTATGCAGCAATTTTAGAAGTATTTCAACCATAATTTTTAAGAAATTAATGCCTACATTTAGCAAAAATGATACCAAATTTTGGTTAGATAAAAATATCATGTTTTATCTTATGTTTATGGAAACTGATATCGCTATATCATGTTACATATTGTTTTGTTTCAATGCTATTTGTTTCACTAACAACTTAATGCCACATTTTCATAAAATAGGATGATGATGATTTTGTCAATCCATGTCGTAAAAGCATGCATGCGACATCAAAAGAATCAAACAAGCAGATAGCAAAATCTGAACATGTTAAGTCAGAAACTGTTTATAAAAGTGGCTTACAAGCGATCTTCAAGATAATAAAACCGGTCAAAGAAAAAAATGGATTGACTAAAAAAACAATTCGACATCTTAAAGAAGACACAATTTTACAACTTCTTCAAAGTCATCTATGAAGAAAAAATAACAATGAAAGAGTGTAAAAAGCATCAACACACGTTGGATGCTTTATACAACTGCTACTATATGGAAACCGATACCTTCGTCTTAGGAGAAGACAAAATGATGGTCGTTGCCGGAGATATAAGCTTTTTGTTTGGTCTACCATTAAAAGGAATAAACATAGAACCAACAAAAAAATTGACGAGCAAAAATTCCACCAGACTGTAAAGAATTTGCAACTAGAAACTTTGGCACATGTACTTACGTAACAAGAAATGTTGTGGAAAGAAGAATAAAACAAGAAATATAAAAAAAAACGAAGAAGATCTGCCTTTGTTGATAATAATGCAAATACTATTGACCTTTTTCTTTTCCAACAACCAACAAAAACTGAGATAAAGAATTCTATCCTATTTGATTGATATTGAAACAATGTAGACTGTCTCATGGCCAGAAACAATAGAGAAATTTTTTAGTAAATTTGTCAAAATGTTTATCTCCAAGCCAAGAAACATGTCTGTATGTTCCATGCTTTCATTGGTAAGTTGTATTATGCAAATATTATTAACTGGAAAAAAAAATTATATTCAACAATCTTATCTAATTATATATTTAAATGTTTATAGTATTGCATATATGAGAAATCGAACCTCATCCAACCTGGAAGGCAACTTGTTGAAGATTTACCCAGATTTGCATGATGAGATGCAAGAGAGCTTAAAGACATTGTTGTGAAAAAAAATTGAATGATACAAAAGTTGGCAATGTAAGTTAAAATTAAATCTTACTTACACCAGTCAATATCAGTTTACGTTTTATGTTCTCTCTGTCTGTAGTATCTGTTTCAACACTTAGAATAATTTTTTGTCTCTGTGTAGTATCACATATGCCTCTTTGCAGTATCACTTTAGCTTCTGATTAATATCAGTTTCAATGTGTAGCTTTAAATTTTTATTTCCATAGTATCAATATTTCCTCAGCATAGCACATCTTGTCATTTGCACAGTATCGGTTATAATATACAATAATATTTGGTATCATTTTTAACACTGCACACAGTCAATTAGTAAGTGTACATAGTACCAATCTCATTACTGTTATATTTTCTTCTATTAAATTAATCACTTATTAATGTCAATTATAACTTATAAGTTACAACATACTATCCTAAAACATATTCATTTAAATTTTAAAACAAATTATTATTTCAATTACACAGGTAAAATAAATAAGCACGATTCTTCCACATGAACACAAGCTACTCCAAATAGCATCAACAAAAGGTGAATCAAGCGAAAAAAGAAAAGAGAATCAACGGAAAAAAATTGAAGAAGCTGAACAGAGTACACGATCTTTTGAAGATTTTGTAAGTCTTAATGTTTTGCAAATGCACATTAAAGATTTGGAAGAAGAAGGTAAGAAAACAGAGAAGCAATTAGACAAAAAAAGAAGTTGAGGATAAAGGTAGAAAAAGAAAATTTGAAATTGAAAGAACAACTGAAAGAAATCAAATCAAGTCTAGAAGAAAATGAAAAGAAAAATTCAAAAGTTGAACTAGAGAGTAAGCACATGGAAGATGAACTTGACAACATTCTAAATGAACATGCCATGTAGAAACAGAAATAGAAAACAAAGAAAGGAAATTAACAACTGAAAACAATGAATACAAAAATGCCGAGTCTCGTGTAGAAAAAGTTAACACAACAACTATAAAATAAATGAAGATGCATGTTTAAATATAGAAGCCCAAAATGAAGAAAAAACATTTATAGCTGAAAAGATTGAAGAAGAAAATCCAAAGTGTCAAACAGAAATGGATAGGTACATAATTTTTTATTATTGGAAATAACACTGTTTGATTTGAATTCATGCTTTCTTATATTATAAACAATTCTGAGTATAAGTTAAAATAAACTGATACCTAAATGTATTAAAAAATGATACCTACGTTTCGTTTCTTATAACTTGATGGTATGTAAATTGAACTATTTATGTTGACCATCATTTAGTAGAAAAGTGATACCAAAATTATCCAGAATTTATATGTAGTAGTTGTTTGATTAGAACTCATGGTTGGTTATTTTACAAATAATTTTTAGTATTAAATAAATCAAAACCGATACCTATATGTATGAAAAACTGATACTTACTTTCTGTTTGAAAAACTGATATCAAAGCAAAAATGATATCCATAAACTGCCACTATTAAAATTACTGATACTAATAATATTATATTCATTCACTAATAACAAAAACCGACGGCTTCTTATTATTAATATAGATCCTCGACTGAAAAAAAATGTAGAAGAAGTTGTAGACACAGCCGCTGACACTAATACAGAACAAGTCCACCAAAAAACCGAAAAAGAAAGTACATGCATGGAGACTGAAACAACAACTGAAATGCATGAAAACGTGCTCCAACCAAATGAAGGTAAAGCTATGGACACAAAAGAAAAAGTGAAGACATGTTGAACAAAAAAAATGAATCAGTGTTGCGAACAAATGAAGATAAACGGCTGAAAAAGAAATAGAAGAGCCTCTAAAATTGAAAGAAGATACCAGTAAAGAGAGCAAAGTTGCATGATACAGTGATGTGGTACTAGACCAAACACCTCCATCTTTCAATCTCAATATCACACAATAGCTGCAAGAGGGAATAACAAAAAAGAACAAAGAAAACAAACCAGCAAAACCTCCTAGTTGGAAAAGGAAACAAACAGTTCATAAACCATCTTCTTATGTGAAAAGAATAAAAATAAGAGAAAGGAAAAAAAAAACCCACCTTTGAATATGGTCAGAGAATGAAAAAAACTGCGAAAAAACAAAAACTTGAAGAAAATAAAAATGATGAAAAACTAAAAGAAAATGAAAATGATGAAAAAGAAAGTGCAGAAGAGTCGACTCCAATGCCAATTCAAGTAATAGAGCCAACGCTTTCAAATTTAGGACTAGGACACTACAGCAAAACCTTGGCATACTTGAATATAGAACAACGAAATACAATCAAAACTTTCTTTGCTATGACATCATCAAAAGAGTAAGTTTACAAACATATATACTAATGCTACATATTAAAATAACATTGTATAATTGATATGTGTCTTATTTTCTTTAAACAGAAATGTAGAATGGACAAATAAAGACACAATTAGAGGAGGATGTACAATAACAAAAAAGTACTACAACAACTTCTTAAAGAAAATGCCACACATGGATCGGTATGCATTTTTTTTCTTAATATACTGCTGCCGATAAAAATAACTACAATAAATAATGTCTAATAGCTATTTACAATGCTATTTATACCAAAACTGATACCTATATATAACAAAAAATGATACATAATTACTATTTTTTATAAAGTGATGGTCTATTAGTTGAATTATGTATTAACCGTCATTTATGACGAAATAAATACCAAAATAGTGCAAAACTAATTCCTAGTAGCAGTTGATATAAATTCATACTTTTGTTTTCTAGTAGCAGTCGATTTAATAGCATGTGCAAAAATGATATTAAGTCAGTGCAAAATGATACCCAGAGTCTATTTCATCATTTTCATGCTTAATTATTCTTGTAATTTGTAATATATATTACCACTATTTAAATAAAAGATACTAATTATTATTGAATATTGCTTCACCAATAACAAAAACTTACATTTTCTTGTTGTTAATATAGATAATTGACTGGTATTTATCTAAATATAGGTTGCAAGAGCACAACTGTGCATTCACAACAATAATTACAGTAAATAAAACTTTAATATGCAATAATATCATAAATGCTACATATATATTGAATTCTAACTTATTTTTTTATTTAACAATAATATATAGTTTTCAATGTACATGGAATTATAAAATCTTTAGTGCTGCATTTCCTTGAACAAATTATGGATGATGAATACACAGATGCTATATATTTTCCATTGCATTGTGAATACGATTGGACAGTAGTAACTTTGACATATCCAACAATGCAATGGAGTCATCTAGATTCTAGAGGTCCTATAAGGAATTCTAATGAAAGAAACAACCTCAGTCTAAAGCAGGCAATCATATTGGTATGACATATTTTTGTTATGAAACAAAATAATATAATTGAAACAAATTGAACATTAGCTAACTTTGTATTGTTTTGTCTTCAATAAAGAAATAAAATTAAAGAAATGCTGAAAGAACTTTGGAAAAAGAAAAACATAAAGGATAAGGAGGTGAAGGTAAATGAAATGCATCAGATACCATGTGCACAACAAGGATCGGACACGTAAGTTGTTTATGTTGTTCAAAATGACACCTACTAACAGTTAAACTGACACTATAAATTTTCTTTTAAACTAATACCTATATACTGCAAATTACGAACAAAAACTGATACTCAAAATTAGCTACTGACAAAAACTATTGACTGCTAAACTGATACCTAGAAACTAAAAATTACAGAAAAAAGTAATACCTAGTACTGAAAATGATACTTGGTGACTGCTAAACTGATACTGCAAATTACATACAAAAACAAATACCTAGATACACAAAACTGATACTGCAAATATTCTTTTAAACAGACTTGACTGTGGTATATACGTGATGATATTCATTATATCAATGAAAAAAAGTCAAATACCACTCAAAATAGTCCATGAACAAATGCTGAAATCTAGAGCAAGAATTGCACATGAGATATTGACTGACAAAGAGCACTACTGTAGCTTAGCCAAGTTCATGTCAAGTTTGGAAGAAGAAAGATAAATGAACAAATCAAACAGTTTGCAAGAAGTGCTGCTATTTTCACATGAACTTATGTACATTTTAAATATTTTGTTATATGTAATTGAATTTAATTTCTGTTTTAATGTTGGTACAATCAATGCTTGATATTAGTAGAATTTGTTGTACAAACTATGAACATATTTCTGGTGATGTAAATATTAGATTTTCTTACCTTATATCATAGTTTATATTTTGTTAACATATTTTGTTTTAAACAGCGTTGACTGCGGAATATATGTCATGATTTACATTGCATCACTGAATAGAAACATGATTCTAAAAAAGATCCAACAACATACTGTTATCAAAACTAGAGCAAAACTAGCAATAGACGTATTGACAGATAGCAACCACTGTTATAATGTAATCGATAACCAGTCAAGCAAAGAAGAAAGTGCAGAAATTGAAAATTTTGTGTGTTAAAGTAAATCGTTATATTGTTTCACAATTAAATTTGATACTTATGAAGTAATGATTCTCTGTTGCAATTTGGTACTTTTGAAGTAATGATGTTTTGTTCTTAAAACAGTGCTAATCTTACTTGTAAAAACAATGATGTTCTGCTGGAATGATTTATTGTAATTGATGTTTTTTTTTACCTGTTGTTTATATTATAACAAGATTATATATTGAATGTTTTGTCATGCAACCATTGATCTACATAATATTATCAGTTTTATGATGCAACTACCAATTGTATAATAATATTATAAGATTTCATATCATATATCAATACATAACAGTAACTGGGTATCGGTTCTAATAACTAATAGTATCAGTTTTGCTAAAACTGACACTCAACATTCTTTGTAAACAACAATTAGTGTCAGTGTCAGTTTTTACTAACACAAGATATCGTTATAATTATTTATTAGTACTTGTGTCAGTTGTAGCATGTATCATGATACACGAAACTGATACTAAAAACTAACCAAAAATGATACTAAAGTCCTTTATATCTAATCAAACAAATATTATCTCCAACCAATAGAAACCATGTATCAGTTCAATTATCTTCTTCTATCAATTACATAATGATTATCAAATCCCATATACTACGCTATCAACTTTGTTATAAATAAGTAAAATATACAAAATTGAAGAAAACTGATATCACACAATGAAAAAATAATACCATATTTTATACCACTAGAATGCGTAAAATGATACTAAACAGCTGATACTAACAGTATGCGACAAATATCAAACAAATGTTTGAAATGAATAAATAAATAAACACCAGAACTGATACTATAAAAAGATGTAACTAATACTAAAATAGATACTATCATTTATAATAAATAGCTGAAATTAAAATCAATCTGATAATATGCTATACTGAATACAAATTAATAACAATGTTCAATTACAGTAAACCACCAAAACAAATCACACATCCACTTATTAATCTGAATAAATTCAAAATGTAAAATCAAATCATATCCTCCTTGAAGCTTGACAATTCCATTTATTATGACCAAACTGCTTGCACTCGCCACATCTATTTTGTTTATTCTGAAAATATGAAAATCCTCCTTTGCGCTTTATTGATGGTCTACCAGTGCCACATTTCTCCTTTGGTGACTTGATAACATCTTAAATGCTACCATTAACAATAGGCCTATCATAATTTGGAATAGGATTTATAGCATTGGTATAAGAACATCGATAAGCATCGATGATGAAATAATACTCAACAAAATCATATACATACAATTTAGACTTGTTCGTACACTTTGTAGCATGAGCACAAGGAAATCTTGTAATTTTCCATTAGTTGCAACTACAAACCCGTTCCTTCAAATCAACACAACGAGATTTTGGAGATTTCACTTCAAAAGAAAAATAAAAAGGTTTATATACATCCCATCCAAATCATTCTTCAATCAATTCACCTAAACGCAACTCCATAGAAGGGCAAAGAGTTGTTTTCCACAAACGACACTCTTCTCTCCTTCTAGCCATTTGTTCCATAATCTTAACATGAATACCATCTAAACATAAAGTAATAGGCAATGCTCGCTCATCTAAAATCCAGCTATTAAAATTTTCTGCAACATTCGAACTATATTCACCATAACGTTTTCCTAAAAAATCCATCCATTTATCAAAAGGCTTATCCTTTAAAAAATTCACACCAGCAACACCACCAATTTGACAGAACTTAGAATGTGCTCCTTCAAATTCATACAGATTAGAAGCTCTAGAACACATTTTGAATAGATCAACAACAGAAACATTTGCATTTTTGGGTTTTACTGCTGAAAGAAGATTTTCTTCCATATGCAAATAGCAATAACTGTGATAAGCTGAAGGAAAAACATCACGAACACCTGAAAGCAAACCTTAGTGTCGTTCTGACATAAAAACCAAATTACGATCTTCTTGAAGCATTTTTTTAAATGATTTAAAAACCATGTCCAATTATCCACATTTTCTAGAGAAATTACACTCATTTCTAAAGGAAAGAAACCTGCAAATGCAAAAATAATTAGTAAAAAAACTAAAACTAATTTTGACCATAAATCTAAAACTATCCATGAAACTGGTACTAACATTAAAAAAATTGATACCGAAAACTTGATAGGACCATTATAAAAATATTGATAACCAGGACATTATACACATTAATCTTCATTCTAACACAACAAAGTAATGTACATTAACATATATTATAATACAAATGAAATTCCAATACTATACAACTATATATGATACCATATATTAACATACATGAACCTGATACTAACATTATACACAAACTGATACTAATTGCCTGCTAAGCATTATGAAATTATGATACCAAATACAAACTTACAATTCAATGCAATGCAAATTCTGATACTAGAAACTTGCTAATTATAAACTACATATCTTAAAATTTATACTAACATAATACAAATTATAATAACAAATACATATTAATGCTAATGCCAACCATTATGTACAAATAAATCAAAACTGAAAACAAAGACATGCCTTGATCGCCATTTTTTGCAGTAGCACCCATCAAAACACAAGGACGTCCCTTCAAATGAGTAGCATCTAAGAATATCATAGGACAACAATGCTTGAATCCAAGTAAACAAGCACCAAAAGCAATAACCACCCTCTCAAATTCATTACTACAAGGATCAACATCCATGTCAACAAAACTATTTGGATTAGACTTCTTCACTGCTTCCAAATACAAACTCAAATCATTATCAGATAAAGCATCATTACCATGTTACTCCATTAATGCAAGTTGTTTCCCATGGTAAGCATAACCGTAAGATAACTGAAAATTGTATTTTCTTGTAAAATCAACTATAATATCTTTAGGTTTTTTACTAGGACAATCAAAGGATCTCGTCAACAGTCAACAATTTAACAAACGAACTAAATATAAGTGGGTTATTCACATTTCTAACACCAGCCCCACAAGAATGATCAGCAACCATATTTCTCATGAAAAACTTCTTCAATTCTCCAGAATCATAAGAAGCATGGATTTTGAAAAGACAACCATCCTTATATGAAGAGCAAATTACTGTAACTCTTGTAGTACAATTCTTTAAAAATACTAATTCATACCCCTTTTGAATTTGATATGCCATCAAAAATTCTCTAAAATGTTCAGCTCATCCAAAACGAAAACCAACAAAATTGGAAATGCATAATGTCGACTCTCTCCTCAACATATCTTTTAAATAACTTTTACCATTAACAATAACATTTGAACAGACAAATACAATAGAAGTTGAAGAAGCACGAACATTAGATGAACTTGAAATAGAAGCACCATCAACATATTCCAGTTCAGAACCCTTAACCTTAACAGTAAAACAGAAGAAAGAATTTTTCTTGCATAACTGAAAACAAATTATACTTGAATATCAGAATCAATATCAACCATAATAACTTTATCCTCAAGTACATAAGAAATCTGAATAGAAGAAGGAGTTAATTGAGACCAAAATCGACATATCTCATTCTTCAAATCATACAAAGAGCAATCGATAGATAATCCAGTGCTAAAAGTGTTATTAGTAAAAATATGTTCAATTTAGAACATTAGGTTTTCCATTTCACAAAATCGAAACCTACCGTATACGAAACTGATACCTAGTTACTGATATAAAAAAATGATACTAAGAAAAAATAAAAATGATACGTAGAAACTGATACCTAAATTTAACTTAACTGTAATAGAAAAAAATAGAATAATATAAGCATACCTAGTTAATACAATTTGAAGAAAAACGAGATCATAGTAGAAATATGAAAAGAACGAGACCGACAAACGCGCGTTAGAAAAATTTGACCGATGAAATACAATTTTCAGAAAAATAAAATTGAAACGACCGAACGAGGTTGATCGATATTTTGATTATGAGAGAGATATTGGATCGCGATAGAAAATTTGATAGAAAGGAAGAAATGAAGAATCGCGCGAAAGTGGACCGAAAGGAAAATACGATAATTTGTGCTTTAGATAAAATCATTAGTGAGCCGTCCTACATCCAAAAAAATCCCTAAAAATTATCCTTGAGAAAAATTTCCTGGGTTATTAATGGGTTAATTTAGTTTAAATGACAAACTTTTTTGGCTTCTACGACAAAACACGTACAAAAATTAACCAAAATGACATTTTCTTCATGCACAGGCCAAAATCATCGCTTTCAACACTAACGCCTCCCACACCACCGAACCTCACGCTTCCTCACCCTCTACGCAATCCTGCTCCACCACCGCCAATAGCCGCCATCTTCCACAATCACCGTCTTCATAGTCGACGCCTCCTCAAAACTTAACTCTAAAAAACAAAATCACGCCTTTACTCACCGTCTGTCGTGCCACAATATATCTTCTAGCTTATAACAACATCGTTTTCACCTCATCTTGCTCACCAATCATTATTAATGCAAAAACAACAACAGGTAATTTTTTTTTACATTATACAGTATTATTATATGAGAAAATGATGTAAAAAATAATATAGCAACCACAAAATATTACCTAGTCGTATTATTTAACCAAAATATAATAGCACAAGGTAATGCTAACTATTATACAATAAAATTGAAGTACAGTTGATGTTTTCTGTTTTTTAGTTCACTTAAATATAAAACGAAACTACACAGTAGTATCATATAATAATTTATGAAAATTAGCATGATAAGTATTTGAAAAAATTAAACAAAAATGATACCACCTTTACAAAGCTATGTAGTAGCATTGTAAATTAACTTAAAAAAATTGTGTTACAAACTTTCAAAAAAAATAAAAAATGATACCACATTTATGAAAAATATCATAAAATGACATAGAAAACGAAATTTGAAAACATTAATTCAAAAATGGCACTATAAATCATAAACCATGCCACAACCTAGTCGGATACATGTAGATGCAAAAACTAACCAAATGTACTACCGAATCTAGTACGTATGGAAACCAATCTATAACCAAGATAGATGGATTAATCGAGCCTACCATTGAATGCAAAAGCTAACCGGATGCACAACCTAGTCGGATAAATATCGATGCAAAAACTAACCGGATGCACAACCTAATCAGGTACATATGGATGCAAAAGCTAATCAGATGCACAATATAATCAATTATGTATAGAACTAATTTATAATCGAGATAGATTGGTTAACAAACTAACGAATGCAAAAGCTAACCGATGCACAACTTAATTGAGTACGTATGGATGTAAAAACTTACCGGATGCACAACATAATTCAAAAACCGCTACTACAATTCATAAAATGCTACTATAAAATAGCATTACGAACATAAATATACATTGTTAGTACAAAACTTAGGTCAAGATAATTTGCAATTCTTGAATAGTGTTATACAATCAGTCAATTGTATTGACCACAAGTTGATGGATGTTAATTTCACTCTCTTGAGACATCATCATGCAATTTCTTTATTGTCTAAGTCTTTTTATGGAAAGTTACAAGTCATGTCAGTGTTGGCGGCCATTAATGCACACTAATCAAGTTTTCTTTTCACAACATGGAAAAAATGAAAATAATGAAGAAGATCTAATCAGAAAATT
This sequence comes from Allium cepa, assembly GCA_030765085.1. Taxonomy (NCBI): domain Eukaryota; kingdom Viridiplantae; phylum Streptophyta; class Magnoliopsida; order Asparagales; family Amaryllidaceae; genus Allium; species Allium cepa. The sequence continues at coordinate 680,720,671 of CM060938.1, forward strand.
CATCCATTTGGGGAGGGGGGGGAAGGGGGCTGTATTTATAAAGGATTCCAACTGCTGGATTGATGCCACATGTCCCTTAGAGCAAACGAACAGTGGATTGTGATTTCTGTTAGGACAAGCTAGCATCGTGAGAAGATTGGAACATGATTGCTTCAAGGAACTTTTAGTGAAGGTTCTTGTCATATCGCTTCATGATAGCTTTAATTGTTTTTCATCACGAAGGCTTTATGGAACTTACCGCGATGGTACTTTTACTTATTCAAGTGGACAATATCTGCGTTAGGTGAGGTACGGACTGTTACAGGGAGGCTTCTAGCGATGGCTCTTTGAAAGATTTCTAGTAATGGCTCTTATTTACTATTTGAATATTGCCAGCGACTGCTAAGTATAACTTCTTGTGATTGCTTTATAAGGCCTTCTACAATAATCCTTATAAGACTATTTGCAAGAACTCAATTTTTTCATTTGGAGATAGATCGCAAAGGTCTGGTTGGATTTCTCATAATGGCTTTCTATCTTGTCAAGCAGCTGCTTCAAGACTTATCGCCATGACTTTATTCTTACATGTGTAATGTTGTCACTTAGAAGCTTTTTATGGATTTCTTTCTAACTCCTCATGATGGATTTTACAGGATTATTCACGATAGCTTCATGTAATTTTTCTTGATAGTTTTGTTTTAACTCTTGAGGATTAGCATACGGTAACCTCCATAAGTTGTCTCGTGACGACTTCTTTTGCCAGCGATGGCACTTATTTACGATAATCCCATGCTTGAGGACTTTATGATATGCAAGGGCTTCAACCATGTATGTCGGCTTAGATTGCGCACGATGGCTTCCATTTACATATGAGGACTCCAAATAGGGCACAATGACTTCAAACTTGTTCTTGAATTTTGTGTGTAATACTTGTCCCCGCTTTTTGTATGAGAAGTCTCTTATGCTTTAGCAAAAGTAAACTTCTTGTTCTTGCACTGTTCTTTTCCTAATCACCATTTCTTGGTGCTTTACTCTTTATTATCGATTGCTTGTGCTATTCCATCTTGGTCTTTAACATTGTGATTTTCTTTATAAGGTATCCCATTACCTTATTTGGAAATTATCTGAAGTAAAAAATCAAATATATGTACTAACTAAAGGAAGGTTGTTTGAAAAATGAATTTTTATAAGTGAGGAAATCTATTTGAAATCTTTTGAAAGTAACTTTTATTAGAGTAAGCTGGTGCTATGATAAGGTAGAAACTTCCAAGTTTTCAAGAAAAGGCATTTTTGTCCTTTTGCCCGTTCTGCGCTTGGTTGTTTATTGAATCTGGAATTCAACCACTTACCCTTCTTTTGATGGTTGTTTCCATAAACTTTGTTTGATCATAGAAATTTTATTGGTCATCTTCTTTGGATTGATGCTTTGACCAGGCCCAACGGTGGGATCAAAGGCTTAGTTGACTATCATCTTCGAATGGTTGCTTTGGCCAAGCCCGAAGGCGGGACTAAAGGCTTTTCGTCCATCTCCCTTGGATGGGTGCTTTGGCCAGGTCCAACGGTGGAATTAAAGGCTTAATTGACCATCACTCTTTGAATGGTTGCTTTGATGGAGCCCAAAGGCGGGAAAAAGGGCGTTTCATCCAACTCCCTTAGGTGGGTGCTTTGACCAAGCCCGACGGTTGGATCAAAGGCTTAATTTACCATCACTCTTTGGATGGTTGTTTTGGTTAGTACCAAGGACGAGACCAATGGCTTTCCGTCCATCTCCCTTTGATGGGTGTTTTGCCAGGCCTGATGGTGAGGTCAAAGGCTTAATTGACCACACTCTTTGGATGATTGCTTTGGCTAGGCCCATAGGCAGGACCAAAGGCTTTTTGTCCTCTTCCGGATGTAAAAGATGCCCTTGTCCAAGAAGTCTTACAAACCTCGTCAGATCTGAAGTTAAGTTTGAACGCATGCACCTCACCCCCAAGGGCAATAATTATAGATGGGATTCCTTTTTTAATCTGATAAGTCATTCTAGATAGTTTGCTTTATTCATTTAATGTCGTGAAATGTGGCCTCAAGTGTTCGGCATTTCAAGCCCTTGGTATCTCATTTCCATTGGGTTTACTTAATCGGTATGTTCCTGGCAGGATTACTTTGTAAATGACAAGAGGACCTTCCCAATTTGGTCCAAGGGGTTCGTTAGGGGTCCTTTGTGTTTTTGATTATTCTCCTCAAAACTAAGTCTTCTTTTTTGAATGCCCTTTCTTTCATTTTCGATTTATAATACTTTGTGATCATGCATTGATATTCCACGGTTCAAATAACAGCTTGGTCCCTTAATTCATTCAGCAAGTCAAGCGATTCCTTTTTCTATTCTTGATTTTCTCATCAGTATAAGCAATTCTTTGATGCGAGGGGACTTTGACCTGAACTAGTAACATTGCCTATAATTCATAGGTTAAGGAGTTTAATGTGTATCCAGTAGTAGTTTTTGTCGATGTTCAATATGCACATATGATAAGAGGAATTTCATCTACCCATTTCCCTATAGTTTTTCCCAATCGTTTCTTAATGTTCTTTATTTTTATATTTGCCACCTCTACTGCCCTGTTGTCCTTTTTGTGAGTTATCGATGAAAAAATAATTGTGATTCAATTCTTTTTACGAAAATGAGTGAACTCCTCGCTTTTGAATTGGGTTCCGTTGTTAGAAATAATATTATTTGGGAGACCAAATCTTATCATAATATTCTTACTAACAAACTTTAGAACCTTTATGGCAGTTATGTTAGCCAGTGGTTCAGCTTTCACCCACTTGGTAAAATAATCAATTGCTGCCATGGCAAATTTTGCTCCTCCTCTTGACACTGAGAAGGGTCCGACCAAATCAACTCCCTACACATTAAAGGACCATGGATTGAAAATGGTAGTTAGGTTGCTTGGGGGACTCTGGAATTTTAGAGAATTTTTGGCATATGTCGTACCTTTTGACATATTTCATGGTCTCTTCTACCATCCGAAGCCAATAATACCCTTGTCTCATTACATTTTTGGCCAATTTTATCCCATTGAAATGATCTCCACAAAATCATTTATGTGCTTATCTCATACCCATTTTGGGTATGACATGTCTTAAGTAACGCGTTGAATATCTCTTTCTACCATCAACTATGGTATATAAGGGGGCTTAATACCTTAGTTTTTGTACCTCCTTCTTTTCTTTTGATAAGATTCCCTTTTCAATATATTTGACCAAGGGTGTCATCCAATTATTGATGTATGGATTTTCGTAGGTGCCTATCCTTTTTGGATCCTTTCAAACATCACCGATCCCTTGTAGATTTTCCTCGTTATCTAATTGCAAATGGACCCGAGATCTGGTTAGGACCAAAGTTTCTTTACCTAGTTCTTCATTCTCTTCTTCAATACTTGGATTCAGTTGAAAGCCAACGGGTATGATTTTGACCTCTTGTGCACCTCGGGAACTTGCTAGCTTTGCCAAAGAATCCATTTATGTATTCTTTTCCCTCGGTATTTGATGTATGGAGAAATCCTCAAAATAAACCAACATTTCATGGATTCTTTTGACATATTGGACCAATCGAGTGTCTTTAGTATGGAATGTCTTGTTTAATTGGTTTGCAATTAATCGTGAATCGCTTAATATTTTAATTTTGGGAATTTCGAATTATCGTGTCAAGGTTAGTCCTACAATCATTTATTCATATTTTGCTATATTATTGGTTGTTGGAAAACCCCATTTCATAGCATAGTGGAGTCTATGCCCATCAAGGGTAATTACAACATATCATGCCCCTGCATCTTGTTCGTTTGATGCCCTATCAACTTATAACTGCCATTTCAATTCATGTTTCTTTTCCTTCTCTGATTGTTCCTTAATGAATCATCTACACTCTTTGACAAAGTCTACTGAAGCCTACCCTTTGATTGTGTCCTAGGTAGGTATTCGATATTATACTGGCTCAACTCCATTCCCCATGTTAACCTTCCTCATACTTCAAGTTTACTTAGAATTTGCCTTAATGGATAGTCAGTTGGAACCTTGATTAAATGAGCTTGGAAATAAGACTTAGCTTCCGTGCTGATAACAATAAACAATATGCTAACTTTTCTATAACGAATACCTAGTTTCAGCATCTTTTAATCTTCTACTCATATAGTATACTGGGAATTGGATTCCATCTTCCTCCCTTACCCAAACCGAGTCGATGGCATGTTCTGATACAACCATATATAGAAATAAGTCTTCTCCTTCTATAGGGCTTGAAAATATCGATGGTGATTCTAAATGATTTTCCAATTTATGATAAGCTTTCTGACATTCCTTCATCCATTCGAAGGGTTTTTTTCTTAATCGCATCGAAAAAGGGATACACCTATTCGTTGCTTTAGACATAAATCGATTGAGGGTTGCGACCCATCCATTTAATCCTATCACTTCCTTGCATGTTTTAGGTGGTTCCATATCTCTAATAGCTTTGACCTAGTCTGGGTTGATTTCGATTCCTCAAACACTTACAATATATCCAAATAATTTTCAAATTGGATTTCGTGGAGCACTTTTTTGGATTTAATTTCATCTTATACTTACTTAACACCTTAAACATCTCGCTCAAATCTTTTATACGGTCCTCTACTTTCTTAAATTTTAATAACATATCATCAACTTCCATATTTCTCTCTATTCGATCATTGAACATTCTATTCATGAGTCATTGATATGTGACCCTCGCATTCTTTTGTCCAAATGACATTACTTTGTAAGAGTACATTCAATAGTCTATGAAAAAAGCTTGTATGTTCCTCATCGGGTTTAAACATCAGAATTTGATTATACCTTGAATAGGCATCCATAAAAGACATTAAGTTAGGACCACTAGTTGCATTCACTAGTTGGTCGATTATAGGTAGTGGATAGCAATCTTCCGGGCATGCTTTGTTGAGATCTGTATAATCGATACATGTCCTCCATTTCCCTTTGGGATTTTCACCAATACTGGATTTGCCAATCATTTTGTAATACACTTATCTTATAAATCTGTTTTCCAACAACTTCTTTACCTCTTCTTTTATTATTGCAGTGCGGTCTTGTCGAACAACCTTTTCTTTTACCTTATTGGAACAAATTTCGGGTCGATGCCGAGCATGTGGCACATTATAGATGGATCAATTCCTTCCATTTCCACGTGAGTGCACGCAAATACATTTGTGCTTGACTGTAAAAACGAGACAAACTTCTCTCTTGTTTCTTTACTCATTCCATTACCTATTTTTACTATCCTAGTAGAGTCTAGAGGGTCTAACTTTACTTCTTCCAAGATTTCATGTAACATTCGGCCTTTTCGACCCCCGAATGCCGATACTAATATATCCATGGTATTCATATGTCGAGCACCCAAATACTAGAATGATAGAATGTTGTTGTAAAAGAAAAGGAAAACGAAATAGAACATGGAAGAAGAACACGATATAGGAATCTCACATAAGAACAATAATATATAATATCTCGACTTTCTTTGCCAAAAAGAAAACTTTTATATACATACAATAATGGGAGTAAACTAACTATCATTAGCCTAGATAGTTATAACAACTTATCCTCACAAATGCTGGTAGATACAACACAAGTAATGCAGTGGAATGAATAGGCCCTGGAGGCATCCAGCTCGTCTCCTGAAGCTCCAAAATGTCTAGCTAAATCTGAAAATATACTTGGGGCTCACCTAAGCATTATAAGGAAATAACACCTAGATCAGTCTAGAAAACTAGTGTGAGAAACTCAAATCATGTGAATTTTTATATCTATAATACTGTTCAAAAATAAAGGCATCTCGTAAGTCCATGCCTCAAATAAACGTGGACGGATTTTTACCTTACGATAACCAACCAATTTCTATTAAAAGTCTAGTGATATTATAATTATATCTAGGCTATGAAATATAAATAGTCAAGTAGCTATGATGCATGTGAGTGTACATCATAACAATAATAGTTATATAATCAAAATTACTAAGGCACGTTGGCGAATTGTGTAGGATTCCATGGAAGTTCTCTTCGTATTTCGAGAATGGTCCTCCTGCAAAAGGATCAGAGATAACCTCCTTAAGCAGCATGCATCCCTAGCCGACGTATATATGAAATACATAGCTAGTCAAAACCTAAGGCCAAGTGCACTACTTATGCATGCATAGATGAAGGAATCTTTAGGATAGAGTCACATGCACCCTTAGGTTAGCTAAACCCCCGGTCTATGCACCATATCTATGGTTTTAATCATATCTGCTAGTGAGACTACATCCGGCATATTGTTTAGCAGAAGAGATATTAAGGGTAATTTAATACTAGAAGGAGGGTGAATAGTGTTTTTTTTTTAATTTTTGTTAATCATTCTGAATTCTTTTAAGATTATAGTTTAAACAATGCAATTAACCAATCAAAGATTCAAATATAGATAATACAAATGTAGTAAAAGTCAAAAGAAAAGAATACGGCAGGATTTTATACTGGTTCGGAGTCACCCTACATCCAGTCATATACAATTCCTTGTACATATTTCTTTTCAAACGTCAAAGTCAATACAATCTAGATTTCAAGACAACGAGACACGCCCTCTAGACTTTCCGAGCTCTGGGTAGACTCATTTGATTTACATGGGCCACAAGCACATCCACTTGAATTTTCGAGTCACTAAGCATACCCAACTGATTTACACGGGCTACAATCACATCCACTAATATACAAGTATGATTTGACATAGTTTTACAGACACAAACCATTGACCTTGAATACAAATGATCCTATAACCTCTTGAATAGCACTTTGATCTTGTTTGAGTGAGAGAGATCAGAGAGTAGTCAATAGCGAATCAAATCAGTGGAGTTTGAATTTGATTTTGATAGAATTTGAATAGAATTTCTTTTATAAAATAAGAGAGTGGAAGAGGAGAGAAAATACGAGAAAGTAGTTAAAGAAAATTCGTTGGTTTTAACCCCTATTTATAGAGAAACAACAGTGATGTCCATTCGCGAAGTGATATGATGAAAAAATACTTCAATTCAAACTTGAGTTTTGAAACCTACGGTCCATATGTCGACATATAGGTTGTGAGTATTTTGACATATCCATTTATATTTTGAAAACTTACCTTTTTTAAATTTTTTTTGCAAATGTTATATATTGTAAAATATTTTTATACTTTGGAGACTTATTTAACCATAGTTTATACATATTTTAATCATATCAAAAGTTTATAAAATTATTTTGAAATATTTTTAAATATATAAAGGATTTAATATAAAAAAAATTTGAAATAAAATAATATACATAATGTATGAATGAATATATATAAAGTTATAAATATTATAATATAGATATTTAGAAATCATAAAATCAAAACTATAACAAAGTATAATAGATTAAAGGTATATTTAAAATATAAACTAACTAAAAACTTAATTTCTCAACATATAATAATCTTGTAAAATCAAAAGTTAAAAGAAATTTGAAGGTTATTTTGGGAGATCATTTTGAAACAAGAATTCTTTTTGAAATCATTTTTAAAATTTAGAATATTTAAAAACCATTTGAAAAGCAGAATAAAGAAAGATCAAAGAAGTGGTATCAGGATTTTAAAAAATTCTTTGACTCTGTAATTTATCTGTAAAATCTTGATTTTTTCAATACTCATGAGTCTTCAATCTCTAACTGTTGAATCTTTATATTAGCCTCTTGAATCTTTACTTGATACTGTACAGTCTTCTTAATTATTTCCTGTCTAATATCCTGCATTATATACTATATATCACTTGATTAAAATATTAGTATCTATATTTTATATAATTCCATATGGTTATTGTCATCAAAACCAATGCCTAAGTTACAAACACAGCATTCCAGCACATGAATCATAACTCGAACAGATCTCAAAACCACACATGGATTCCTTTATTTCAATAGATATCGGAATCACATATGGATTTCGATATCTCGACAGATCTTGGAATCACGCATGGATTTTCACACCCTGAATAGATCACAAGCAACTACATATGTTCGAGCATCTCAAACAAATCTCAAATCTCTGCATAAATTCGAGCACCTTGAACCAATCATGAACCTCTTTCAAAACATAAAATATGTATATGGTTTTGGAGAGGTTACAATTCGAGTCATCTCTTATAAATACATTCCCCCACTTATCAGGCTTTTCAAAAACCAATCAATCGATTTCTGGTAAACCCGACTCTGGTTCTTTTGGAAATAAACAAATAATACATTAGAGCGGAGATTGCCTCCTAACGGGATGGGGTTGGGTTTCCATATCATTTATCATAGAAGAGAAAACAAGTTTATATGTACAGTATAACATCACCGAAGATAACTGCACCATATAATTTCTGTGTTTCTTCTAAATATTTTCTAAGTTATATTTGGTCAATTTCAACAATAATGAGAATAATCGCATACCAATATACTTTCCATAAGCAAGTAACACACCAAACATGATCGACACACACAAGCACGATCAAGTTATATAAACGACTTATAATCCCTTTTTTATTTAATTAATCCTTTATTAATTAAAACCTCTTTTATTAGTAAAACTCCTTTTTATCTAATAAAGCTTCTTTCGTTAATTAAACTCCACTTTGAAACTTCACTTTTCATTTCTACAAATTTCAGTACTCTCAAAAGTATTTATACAATTATCTCGATGGTGTAAGTATATGCACAAATCAATAACAATTTTTACTTACTTTAAACATAGCCAGAAAGGTTAAAAACAAATATCACTCAAATATTGTTACTATAAACCTCCTCTCTCTTTTATACTTTAAAACTTGTACTTTTCTATCTTTTTCCAAAGATTCCATGCTTGTTATTATCTTTAAAATTCCGTTATTAAAGATCTGAGTATTTTCCAAAATTATTTAATTACATTTTTCCACTTTAAAATATGATTCAAGCGTTTAAGACAAATGTTACTAAAACACCATTTACTACAAAACCCAAAATACTTCACCTTAATCATTATCTTTGAATTCTCCTTTAAAGATTATATTACATTTCAAAAGTACAATTAAATGGGTTAAAAATAATTGTTGCTCAAACATCATTACCGTAAACCCAAAATCACTTTTATACTTGTCATTACCTTTAAAACACATCCATTTTAAGATCTGAGTACATATTCAATTTTTAAACAAGGTGATATACCATTTTAATTATATTTACACAACCATTCATGATAACATAAGTATTATGATCCAAAAAACCTCTTTTATATTCTTCTCCAGAGTACTTAACTTCTTTTCGAGCTAAACCTTCTTAAAATGATACTTATATTACATAAGCTCCAAATTACTTTAATAAAATAATTACCAATTTTCTAAAAACCAAATGTACTTAAAAATGTACTTTAAAATAATTATACTGTAGTTTAAAACTTTTTCCTAAATATTACTTAAAATATCTTTTTTATAATCTATTTAAAAATCATAAAACAAGTTTTATAATTTAAAACCCTTACTTGGACCATCTATAAATGATTATAAAATCATATCCAGACTTCACAATTCCTTTCAAAATACTTAATACCATTTACAGACTCCTTTGAAAGATTTTGGAAAAATATCCAAAGTACTATTTTATACTTTATTAAAATAGAATTTTCAAAGTGCATCTATAGCAATCTTTTCACTATACAAACTTATACAACACCGTTTCACAATTTCTACAAATTTCCAAATCAATTCTTTTAGGTCAAACACACCCAAACAAGTGTACGGAATAACCGAAGATATATATATCTTCACAATATATTCATATTTGAATCAATTTAACATATATCAAATATAAAGGATTTCAAAGTCGTTTATAGAGGCAATTTCGCTTCACTCATCCACATACAATTTCCAACTAAATCAAACAATAACATTAAACATGTAAACAAGTCTGGGCCACGACACATGTTATAGAAATTTATCAGACAGATTATACTACATATAGTGTTGCCACTTGCTTACAAAAGAAAGGGGGGGGGTCCAAAATTTGCATTATTATTTATTTTAATTTAAATGTTGCACAACAAACAATTATATCATTACAACATACAAATTAACCGGTGAGTAAACTCACCCAATCCCAAACCAATCCATGACATATAAAACCTCACCACAAGCACAACGACAAACATGACGTCTCGATTGGACCTCGTATGCAAAAGTTACGACTTTTATAAGATTTGGGAATTAAAACACTAATTATTTAATATAATTAGTTTTTATTATCTACTAATCACCTTCATCAAGTTTAAATCCTTCTTCCCCAAAAATCAAAATCCCATCTGTACACATGCACGCACAAAATCATGCACTTCATTTACACCTCCCCATCGCCTTGGACCATTAGAGCACCTCTGACCATCTCCAATCGATCCCCCACCTGCCACGAACCCAACGCACCTCATGCTATAAAGTCCGGTCACTAATCGATTGTTAACCCTAAACCCTTAGCCACAAGTTGACCATCATCCCCTGCCTCGGCCACCTCTAGCCGTCGCCGTTAACGTCGAGCTGCCCTCTGGGACGAGTCATATCAAACTATGGCCGTTATGTTGCCTTATATCCCCGCCGTCAAAACATGACTTCAATTATAACGACCCAACATTTTATCGCCTTTATTTATGAATATTTAATTTATTTTGAAAATTCAATAAATGGTTTTAATAATTAAATAATCCTCTTATATTTATATCTAATAATTGTAAATTTATTTTTGAAATTTGTTTGCATAAATAAATTGTTTGACGGAAAAATGAAAATGTGACTAAAACACAATTTTTGAATTTTCAGCTTTTTATTAAACGACAAGTTCTTTTAAGTTGTAATATTTTATTTTGCTTTAAAAACAACATTTATAATGGAGCATATTTTTATTTTTAAAGAATATAATAATATTGAGTATTTAAAATAAAGTTTTTATTTAATTTCAAATAAGTGAAAGATTTGATATGAAAAGTGTAAAAATGAACTAAGGTACATATCATCTTATTATCCACCATGTTTTCTTATGTATGACATATTCGAGACTTTGAAAAGTAAACGGTGATCAAAATATAAATTATAAAATAGTCAGAATTTGAATTTGAATTTTGAAAGATGGATGAATGGCTTAAGTATTCGTATGAAGGGAAATACATGGACCATTCTATGGTTCATTATATCTTTACATGGTTGAGTACTTGATTAAAGTTTGATAATGATGACTAAGTTGATAAAAAGAAATAAGGCCACTTGTGACATTTCCCATCCTCTACATTTATAAAAATAGCTCATGTTCACTTTGGTCTTCATTTTTTTATTCTCTAACTCCCCTCTTCCATTTTTCCTACCTTTTGTAAAATAAAAGTGTATGTATGTGTATAATCTCCTCTTCTAAGTTTTAAAAAGTTTGGAAATTTAGTAATAAAGTCAAGCTCGTTTTGCTAAAATAAGAGATTTGATCTTTGCATTGAGAAAGGTGAGAACACTATCCTTTTGTTCTTACTTTTTAGGAAAAATTTAAATATTGTGAGATCTTCATTTCTTAGCTTATTTGATTCTAGTATATATGTGATAAATGGGTGAAAATATATAACTTGATGGATTGTTTATTTGATTATCTCATGTTTAAATATATGGTTTCATAATCCAAATTTTGATTTGGAAATTTCAAAATACACTTACCATTTATACAAATTCGTTTAGATAACTTACTGTATATCTCTTTCTCTCCTTTGTTCTTTTTAAGAATAAGATAACATCTCCATTTCTAAGTTCAAAATTCAATATCTATTTAACCAATGAGTATTAATTCAACCATCATCTACAAAGTTGCTCATCGAGGTCTATATTAATTTTCAAAAATGACCATTCGACGTTTCATCAACCATGGCATCAAAAAATACTCTAATACTGTAATTAATTTAAAAAGGTGAAATTTTTAAGGAACACGAAATAGTAAATTGTAACGACCCGCTATTTCTAACCATTCGCATCCGCACACGTCGGACTTGAATTGCTCAAAATGTCAGATTGTTAATTTATATCTGGCAAAACTCAGCATATACAATAAATAAATCAATCACATAATCACAGACACAGAGTGATATAACAATAAACAGGGGAATAGATAAATAGTAGTTCATGAAGCAACTATAAAACGTCAGAGTTTGAAACAAAATACAACAAAATCTCGAATACAAAGGAATGTCTAATACATAAGCAACTGATGAGTCTGAACATACATGACTGGAATAAACTGAAATAACCGAAAGATGGATAGATAGATCTTCAAACAAAGCTCCAATCGGTGAGTCTCAAATGATGTGTCACCCAATCTGACCCTAGCATAAAGCAAAACACAAAACACTCGAGTCAGGATTAACATTCTTATATCAATAAATTCAACTCAAGTGAAATGACAACTGAAATACAAGTAACTTAAATAATGTTTGGGATTTCCATCCTCTAAGGATCCGTAGAACTATCTACTATGTAGTAATATATGCTATAATAATACGTCTATAGTAAAGTAAACTATTAAAATAGCGTTAAAGCATTACCCATATCCCTTTTAACATATTTTATATATTTCCATAGTCTATACAGTACCGTACGCTCCTTCATGAGGTTTACCCAAAGGGTACTCCATAGGTATGGTATAAACAAACTCGTAGAAGGCATGATAAGGCATGCGATAAGGCACTCGAGGCAATGCGAGGGTAGATATACCAATTGCACTCCCGGACTGGTGGTAACGCATAACTGCTACTACTGCCCACCTCATGACACACTCCCAAATCAAAGATTCACCCAATCAAATCAAAAAGCAATAGAATGGTGTCGAAGAAATGTGCCTGATCGGGGGAATGACCCCACTTGGCCTGGTATAGCTCCTGTTTTAGCCACATCAAGCGGACTCATGGGAGTCAGGGCTATGTAAATACCATATAGAATTGTCGCCAAACCATCCTACTTCGTTCTGGAAACTCCACTCATACACAGTTGTTAAAGTGGTTTTTGGTATTGGCAGAGAGTATGACAATATCTGATCCCGGTTTCTTTAACAATCAAACGCTTATTTCACATCATAGTCATTTCATTTCAAATAGTTTATACTTCATATCAAAATATCACATTCATTTGAAAACCATATTAATTCGATATCATTATTCACTTTAAATAATGTTCAGTTCTAGAATCGTTACATTTTCAAAATTATAACCCTTTCGAAATCATAACACTTTGAAATCATAACACTTTGGAAATCAAATCATAACACTTTTGAAACCATAACACTTTGGAAATCATAACACTTTCGACTTAAACAGTTTAGATATTGAAAATAGTGTGTATATATATTGAAATAATTATAAATTAAAACAATTTTTATATTAAAATAAATTATACATTAAATTAGTTTATATATATTGAAAATACATTATAAAATAGTTTCCTCCAATTTCACTAATCAATTCAAATCAGTCTAAATTCTAAAATTCAATTTAAATCAATCTCGGTTCATCAATTTCAATTCAAAAGGTTAGAGATTCAATTCAAATTCTTAATAAACCATTTCAATTTTTATCAATTTCAAATCCAGGTTTGAGCCATCATTTCAATTCCAATAAGATCCAAAGTTTACATATCCAAACATTTCCAATATAAGTTTCATTTATATTTTAACATTTAACTCTAATTTCTATTCAAATTGGAAAATATTCACTTAATCATTTAATAACAATTAAATAAAATCTTAATGTACACATTTTGATCAAAATTAAATATTCAATTTCAATTTATTTATGTTTGAAATATTCGTTTAATCACCTTTAGTCAAAATCAAGTTATCCAATTTTAAATTTCATATCTTTAAACCTCAAAATCAATAAGTCCAGATCAATTTTTATTTAAATTCAATTTTTAAACAAATTAGATTTCAAGTCAAATTAAAATTATCTTTCCAACCTTCATTTAATTAAAGTTATTTCAAAAAAAATCTATTTAAAAATATTAATAAATTTTTTAAAATAAATTTTATATATACTAACTAAATTAAATTTCATTAAATTAAATCTTATTATTAAAAATATTTTGTATTAAGTCTTATTTTATATATTTTTAAAATAATAAAATTATAAGAAAAATCTTAAAATTATATTTTCAAAACTAACTTATAAATTTAAAATTCGCAAAACATATAAATCTCAAAATCTAAAATTTACACATATATTAAAATAATATAATTTAAACATCAATATTAATAAAATCCAAAAATTTCCTTTCAAACCTAGAAATCTTTTTGAAAATATAGACTAGTGTCGGTATATAATTTTCTGTCTTAGGTCAAGTGATATAGATATTTATCATTTCAATCCGTAAATTTAAATATCTACGAATATATATCATTTTAACCTGCAACCCCAAAAATTCAAAATCAATGAAAATCGCTTGGGTTTATCATTTCAACCCATGACGATTTTCCCCTATTCTACAAGATCATTTGGGTATGTATCATTTCAACCCATAGGGAATTCTAGATTAATAGGGAACTTGCAGAGTGTGAACAATTATGATAAAATATAACATATCAACAACATGCATATATCATCAATAACAAATTAAATAAAATACATATATCACATGTGAATAATTGCAAATAATGACATATCATATTTAACAATTAAATAACTTAGCATACTAAATTAAACATCATATTTCAACTATCATTTCATATGAATTAAATTTACTAAATATGAGAGCGAAACAAGAAAATGACACGGACACGCATACAAATGCGGACATGAGCAAATCAAAAAGCTGCTGCGACCAATTTGGACATCGGCGAGACAAAAGGGAGGCACGATGAAACTGGATTCGAAGAAATAAATGTATAAGCGAACTTATATGTATAAACTATATATAAATTTTAAAATCATTATTTAATTTTTGAACACATACTATAATATATATATATTATAAAACCATTGTTTAAATTTAAAACACATATTAAAATTAAAATAGAACTTTTATATCATTTTACTTTCTTTTCTAAAAAACATCATCATAATATATGTATAATTGTTTTTCTAAAATCAACATTCCTTAAACACATAAATTTCCTTTCAAAATTCATCAAATAGAATTTTAAACATAATTTTTTTTGAAAATGAATTTTAAACATAATATATATATATATATATATATATATATATATATATATATATATATATTAAGCTTATTACAAAATCTATTTCAAAATCATAAATTTAAAATAATTAATCTTATTATATACATACATATAACAGAGAAGGGCTGGAATGGATGATACGGTTGCAGGCTTCATATTAAATATACATATATATGACAAGCTTGAATACAAACTTCTTTAAACATCGTACATATATATATATATATAAACAAGTTAACATACATACATACATACATATATACATATATACATATATAAATTTAAACAGGTACTATACAAACTTATATAAACGCATCTATATATTATAACAAACAGAGTATATAAATCTGACATAAACTTATACATATATAACAAGCATATTATATATCTGAACTAATATAACTTATACATAAAAACAACATATCATATATATATATATATAAACTAACATATATAAAACCAACTTTATAAAATTTGAAAATCAATATATATCAACCAAAAATATAACCTATAAATAAATAAAGAGGAGGTTACCTGCATTCGAGTCTGTAAGAGGTGAAAGGAGGTGGAAGGTGGAACGGAGACTGGGTCGAGTGATCGGGGTTTGGAGGTGGTGCTCAGTTGATGGGTGAGTGGACAGGGCTGCATTTTTCGGTGTGGAATGGGAAGAAGCAGGTCAGTGGTTGTTGAGTGGGAGTCTGGCTCACTGGTAGTGGCGGAAATAAGGTGGTAATGGGTCAATGTTGCGCAGGATGGTTAAGCAAAGTGGATTTCTGTGCTCGGCGTGGTAAAGTGGAGGGGTTTGTTGGCTGATGACGCGGTAGTTGGTGTAGAGCTGGGTGCAGGTGGTTGTTGCATGGCGGTGGGTTGTCGGCCGAGGCTGAGGAGGTGTTGGCGAAGGGCTTCGTATGGCGAGGGGAGTGGGGTCGGCAATGGAGAGGGATGCTCGTGTGGCTTTGCTCGGTGATAAAGGGCAGCTGCGGGACATAGGGAATGTTGTGAGCTTCGTTCGTGGAGTAGTAGGCTGGTCGGAGAGGAGAACGATGGTGTTAGCGTTATTGGGTGGCTTTGGGAACAGATTTCAGGGAGAGGGAGGATGTCGATGGCGGTCGTGAGTGCACGTGAAGGGTCGGAGCAAGTGAGGTCGGTGTTTGGAAGGGGATGCGTTCAGATTCGGTGGGCTGGCTGAACTCAGAGGCCGTGGGTGGAAGTTTGGGTCGGTCAGAAGTGGGTAGACTATCGTAGGTGTAGCATAGTTTGGTGATTTGAAAAATGAAGAGGCGGAGCTTACTCTTGAAAAACTGTATATGTACGATATATAATTGTTTTAGAATTTCTTTTACAAAAGAAGGCAAATAAATCAATGAGAAGGGGAAGAGAAATGAATCGAACCAAAGTATATAATTTTAAGTGACGGAATGACAAAAGCCCACAGTTGGGAATATTAATAGCCATCAGCTATCGACTTTACCTGATTGACAACAATAGGGCACAAAACCCAAAAGGTCCAAAAGTGAAACCGATACGGTGAATCGTTATGCAGATTTCGTCACATACCAGACACTGAAATTGACAAATGAATATACTGTGGATATCAGTACAACAAGACGAACAGAATGATACATCGATATTGGCGATATGATCATCTTACCAAAAGTCAATATTTCGCTGCCAAAATGCAGCTAATTCGCAAAAAATAAGATAAACAGGGCTAGAGAAAACCAAATTTGGCGAAACGAAATATGACATCTCACTAAAAAAATGATTTACATTTTTATTACATAAAAATATTCAGGTTTGAGAAATATTTTATTACCATCAAATATTAACCGATTTAAATTTGAAATAGAAAAATTAACAACAGAATTAACTTCCATATTTACCAATCAAAATTTGCCATATGCTATGTTTAAATAGATGCATTCCAAATATCAAATTTTCATTGTCAAATTTAATTATTAAATTTTCATCAAAATTTCAGTTAATTATGTTATTAAATCATTAAAATTAACGGGTCATTACACTTTCCCAACTCAAACCTTTTTGTCCCCGAAAAGAAAGGAGGTAAGAGTGTAGGAGTAATAGAAAAAAAGATAGATTTGAAATATAAAGTACCAGATACCATAATTAATTCCAAAACCATATAAATTTCATTTATTTTTAAGTTGGTTTATATTCGACTAATTGGTTTCAATTCATCTTATTTAATCAATAGTATTCATTTACGTTCATATTTTGTTGATTTTCAATTTAAGCTATTTTCATTCAAATTGATTTGTTTCAATTTATTAATATTTGTTACAAAAAATTCTTTCAAAACAAAATTTATTTGATTTAACTCATTTACTAAATCTATCTTCAATTAAGTTGATTCTACTAAAAATTCAATTTAAACTATTTTTAAGTTCATATTTATTTGCTTAAATAGCATTTTCTCCTCCTTTTTCTCTCTTACATTTATTATAATCACAAATCAAATGTATAAACATTCATTATAACAACTAAATTTCCATTTATAAATTTTCTTAACAAAATTTCACTCAATTTTTTTTTGTTACATTTTATATTGTGTAATATTCACTTATACTCAACTTATTACATTCAAATTTCCAAGTAAGTTATATATGTTTCCGAGTGTAATTGAGCATCATAAAAATTTATCTCTAATTTACAAGATTTTTATTAAGAAAGATTTTAGTTTGAACAATTTATTACCTTAAGTTTTCTCTTGTATAACCTTAAATTTAATATTTACCCTAACATTTTAACTTTTGAATATTTTAAGTAAGTTATATATTAGAATGCAATTGATTATTATACAAATTTACCCTTTATTTGTAGTATTTCTATTAATCAGATTTAGTTTGAAAATTTTTATTACTTAAATTTCGTAGTATAACCTTCAATTACATAGTTCCATTAACATTTTAACTTTTTGAATGTTCAGGTAAGTTATATATGTGTTAGAAATTGAGTATTATACAAATAAATATATCTTAGTTCAACAGTTACGTTATTTCAAATTCATTTTCTTATCTTAGACACTCCAATAATTCAAAATTTTGCTTTATTTTAATAATTGAAACCTATTACTTAATACAGAATTAAAGAGTTAAATTTTCAGTTTCACTTCAAACCAATTAGAAATATATATATATATATATATATATATATATATATATATTGTAAATCAAATCCTACTTAGAAATTCAAATCAAATCTAGTTTCCAAAACAATAGTGTACCAAAAGTACTAAGTGGTCTCTCTACTCCGAGACTCGAATATGGATGTCGATGATGCTGCAGTCATCTTCGAAATTATTTTCAAGCAACAAATGAAGAGAGTAGTAACTTACCTCTTTTAAAATTCTTTAAAAACAATTTTCATTCAAAAATACCTTCAATTAATTTTTTTTCCAAAACTTTGTAAACTAAATTTTGAAAAGCACTGGAAATATATTTCTCCAATCTTAGATTTAAATTCATTTCAAATCAAATTTATAACCCATGTTTAAAATTTCATCTTTTTGTATACAATAATAGCTAATGGATGACAAATAATAAATGATAATCTAGCATTGTCATTTCTAACAATCAATTCACTTTACTATTAATGTCAGAAAATTATACCTTTATACATAAAATATAATTATACACAAAATTATTTTTTTACCAAAACAATATTGTGTTAGTTTTCATTGTTCAAGTGTTTTGGAATTCCTGTCGATAACGTTGGCCAGACGAATCGACCGAAACCCCAAAACCAAACTTAACAACTCAAACAACACATTATAAAACAATTTTTATATTAATTACCAATACACTCCCTCACGAGATGATTCAAAATAAGTTTAGAACTAGGATATATATTAAAATTTAGAAGGACCCAAATGAAATAAAATTCTATTAAGAGGATAGGCTCGAAGGGAAGATAAGGTAATTAAATTACAAAAGAGGAAAGATAGTTAGACTTATATTAATCGCGGGTGACCTAAACCGGTTCAAACGAGATTCCAGGAATAAGATCAGTGCGGAAATTTAATTTCCCACTTAGATGGGAGGGATGCGACTTCACAAAAACATCTGGATAATCCGTGACTATCATGGCGGAGTCAAGATTACTGGACAGAGAATCGAGTGGAAAGATGAGATTGCCTGCAAAATTCTGAGGCATTCGACATTCGATTACAAGAGAATTACCTGGATCATCGGTCGAGAAACGGTTCAGGCTTTACAAGAAAATAACAGCATCAAAACCGAGGACTTGTAAATCTTCGGTGAATCGACGTCGGTTGTAAAGGAGTTTCACCCCTTTACAAATCATATTTAGTTTGGCGGGATGGCCAATGGGATTAGTCACACACCAGGATGAAATTGCCAATTGAGGTGGTGGCAATATTTTCTTAAATTCATACTAGAGATCAACTGAAGTGGAGCTGTGTGATGCTCCAGAGTCAAGAAGAACACGAACAGGAAAAGACAAATATGAATTTTCAGAACGAAGGGGAATGTTCCAAAATGTAAAGGAAATTTGAATCAAAGAGGAGAAATTCAAGCTCGGACGAAGGTGATTCTGTAATTAGTTTTTACTCCATATGCTAAGTTTTGCTTAAACCTGGCTCTGATACCAACTGTAACGACCTGCTATTTCAAATTTTTAATTTATATTTGGCAAAACTCAGTATATACAGTAAATAAATCAATCATAGAATCACAGACACAGAGTAATATAACAATAAGCAGCGGAATAGATACATAGTAGTTCATTAAGCTTATTTCACACCGTGGTCATTTCATTCCAAATAGTTTATACTTCATATCAAAATATCACATTCATTTCAAAACCGTATCAATTTGATATCGTTATTCACTTTAAATAATGTTATTTCCAGAATCGTAACATTTTCAAAATTACAACCCTTTCGAAATCATAACACTTTGGAAGTTAAATCATAACACTTTTGAAATCATAATGCTTTGGAAATCATAACACTTTGGACTTAAACAGTTTAGATATTGAAAAATAGTATATATATTAAAATTGTTATAAATTAAAATAGTTTTTATATTAAAATAATTTATATATTAAATTAGTTTACATATATTGAAAAAATGTTATATAATAAAATAGTTTCCTCCAATTTCACAAATCAATTCAAATCAGTTTAAATTCCAAAATTCAATTTAAATCAATGCCAGTTCATCGATTTCAATTCATAAGGTTAAATATTCAATTCAAATTTTTAATAAACCATTTCAATTTTTATCAATTTCAAATTCAGTTTTGAGCCATCATTTCAATTTCAATAAGATCCAAAGTTTACATATCCGAACATTTCCAATATAGGTTTCATTTATATTTGAACATTTAACTCTAATTTTTATTCAAATTGAAAAATATTCACTTAACCATTTTAATAGTAGTTAAATAAAATCTCAATTTACACATTTTGATCAAAACTAAATATATAATTTCAATTTATTTGTATTTTAAAATATTCATTTAATTACCTTTACTCAAAATCAAGTTATCCAATTTTAAGTTTCATATCTTTAAACCTCAAAATCAATAAGTCCAGATCAATTTTTATTTAAATTCAATTTTTAACCAAATTAAATTTCAAATTGAATTAAATTTATCTTTCCAAACTTTACTTAATTAAAGTTATTTAAAAAAAAATCTATTTAAAAATATTAATAAAAAATTTAAATAATTTTTTTAAAATATATTTTATATATACTAACTAAATTAAATTTTATTAAAAGGTATGATAGGTAAATGGTATGAGGAGTTAATAGTAACAGATGTTAAACCTTTGATGAGCTGGATAATTTATGACCTTCTGATATCTTTTGTTTAGGTAAATCTAGACCGCTCTTTGTCTTTTTCGTTAAGTCCGATCTATTTTGTTACATAGATATAAAAGAGAATGGATGGAATGGATGATACGGTTGCAGGCTTCATATTAAATATATATATATATATATATAACAAGCTTGAATATTAACTTCTCTAAATATAGAGTGTGTGTGTGCATAAACAAGTTAACTTACATATATATAAACTTAAATAGGTAATATACAAACTTGTATAAACGTATCTATATATTATGACAAAAAGAGTATATAAATCTAACATAAACTTATGCATATATAACAAGCGTATTATATATCTGAACTAATATAACTTATACATAAAAAATAATATATCACATATATGTATAAACTAATATATATAAAACCAACTTTATAAAATTTGAAAATCAATATATATATCAACCAAATATATTATCTATAAATAAATAAAGAGGAGGTTGCCTGCATTCGAGTTTGTGAGAGGTGGAAGGTGGAACAGAGACTGGGTCGAGTGAGCAGGGTTTAGAGGTAGTGCTTGGTTGAGTGGACAAGGCTATAGTTTTCGGTGGGGAATGGGAAGAAGCAGGTCAGTGGCGATCGAGTGGGAGTTCGACTTGCTGGTAGTGGCGGAGATAAGGCGGCGATGGGCCAGTGGTGCATGGGATGGTCAAGTAAAGTGGGTTGCGATGCTCGACATGTGAATGTGGAGGGGTTTGTTGGTTGATGAGGCGGTGGTTGGTGTAGGGCTAGGCGCAGGTGGCTGCTGCATGGTGGTGGGTTTACATAAATGAATTGCATGAACTTATTTGTCTCAACATAAAATTACCAGGTCGTTGCATAAATGAATTGCACGAACTTATTTGTTTCAATCTTTTGGGATTTTTAACAATGTTTATTTGATTTTAAGCTAAGGGATTGAGGCAGTAGATTGGGCTGAACAAATTTTGACGTAAATATATTTTTTGACAAGTAGTTGGTCAATGGTGGAAATGGAGATGGTTGTGAGCAAGCTTGGATGATGGCAAAAAGGTTGGAAGTGGCGACATCATCTTCGGTGGTTAGAGTCGATGAGGAGAGCTTGGTTTAGGGTTTTGTTCATGTCAGTTTTTGGGGTGTGAATTTTCTCTCCGCGATGGAGAAGAGGAGCATCGAGCTCCACGTGGTGGCTAGCAAGGATGCACGGGTCGTAGGGGAAGGGTTTGGCAATGGTGGCATGGCATGGAGGTGGTTGGCGTGGCCGTGGTGGGTGGTTGTTTGCGGTGAAGTTTTTCTCTAGGTCACATTTGTTTGTGATGAAAGGTCGGACTTTGAATGTCACTACCTGGGGAGATAGCGATGGTGTCATATGGACGAGGAGGCGAAGGCATGTTTGTTGGTGGTCGCAGTTCATTAATGCGATGGTGGGAGACGATGTGCATGTGCACACGCGTGCACGTGTGTTTGGTTCCAAGAATCTCATTTTGTTTTAGGGGATAAGTTTTTGAATTTGGGAACTGTGGTGGAGGAGGGAAGAAGAGAGGGCTTTGTTTTAAGTTGGTTTTGGGCTTGGTTTGGCCCCACGTGGTATAGAGTTTTTTAAAATTAAAAAGGTTTAAGTTAAACAAAATTTAAACTTCGCATTCAATTTAAATTAGTTCAATCCACAGTTTTCGATGTTAGATCCGTATTGCCTAGTAGATCATATTTGTGAAGTTATTTAACAGAATTGTTGAAGAGTAAAATATCTATAGTTTAACAGGCATAGAAACAATAACGTCGATCGGTAATTATATTTTTATCATTGACATCCTAGTAGCAGAATAAAACACTGTTTTCTATATTTATATTGAATCATTCTTTTGGGACATCTATTGTGCAGAATAAATTCTCGTTCTGCTATTTTACTAATTTGGACATTTATCTATATGTCGTTTGACTTGGACAAACGACGGATTATCTGTTATTTGTTGATTTGAATTTTATTTACGTATTTATCACTTATGTATCAGTGAGTTGATTTGAATTGTTGAACTATAATAAATGGTAGCTTGTTATGTAACAACCCGCATATTTAACGATTTTATATTTAAATGTTTTATTTAAATATAGCGTCGTCAGTCGGATTTTTAGGTCCGAAATGTTACTTTTTGCAAACGGCCGAATTGGGACTCGAAACCACCTCCATTGGTTCCAAAATGGCGTTTGCGATCTTTTTAAGTATAAGCTTCGATATGTTTGGAGTTTGTGAATTTTTGCAACTTTTCTATTTGGGTTTTGGGTTTGGGTTCAGCCCATTTGTTAGTTTAAACCCCTAACTCAGCCCTTTCTTCATCCATTCACCCTCATTTTATTTCTTAGCTTAAGAAAACTGAAAATGGTGGAAGGGAAAGAGAAATAGAAATTGCAATCCCTAGTTTCTTCTTTGCAAACTTGATTCTTGCTCCAATATCAAAGAGAAGACATTGGTAAGCTCCTCTTCATCTTCTCTATCTCTTTCTCTCTTCAATCTCAGAAATTTCCTAAACCTAACTTAGGAAGATACTTGTTTTATTCTTAGATTGAAGCTAGTAGAGTTGAAGTGGAGATTTGTTGGTCTTCTCCTTGCAAATTGAGCTTCTTCTTCTTTGTTTTTGGTTAAAGATGAGTTTTGAACTCACATCTACTTCTCTTGATTTCATTGATGTTGGGTATAAATTCCTAACACTTGTTCATATGCACTTGCTTTTGGTTTGGATTGAATTGGAGAATATCCAAATTTTTGGTGTTTGGGTTCAATTCTTTAAAGATCCTAACTTTGATGTTTGAACATGTTTTTGGCGGAGAATCGGAGAGCTAATGGAGCTGGGGTATCAATTGGCTAAGGCTCCTTAGGTCCATTGCTCGAACGGTCGCGTTTTGGAAGAGTTTGCATTTAGAGGAGAAAGGGCAGGAACTGCAGAAATTTGCAGTTTGGCCGACCGAGCCCTGTAGCCGGTCGACCGACCTGCTATCCCGAGCTTTTTTTTATTTTCTGCATCTGGCCGGCCGACCGAGCCCTGTAGTCCGGTCGACCGACCTGCTCCTATTTTGCTTTTTGCCTATTTATGCTCATTTTGATTGGTTTTCCAAATTTTATCGATTCAAGTTGGTTTTTGGTGGTTGTCATTGCATCTTTTGGCTTTGATAACTTATTTTAACTTCATTCACGGGTTTTCATAAATAATCCCTCTAAATCGTATTAAAAGTTTCCTTCTCCGATTTATAAATTCTATTTAAAACGCACATACACAATTTCGTACTTCGAGCAGAGTGGAAGGGAGATTAAATGGTTTGGTAAAACACGGACCATGAATCCATGCGTTTGTCTTGCCGATTAATCCCCGACCTATTCGATTGATCGTTTTGGCCTTTTGGTCTGGTTTACCGATGAAACGAGGTGAACTTTGTACTGCTTTGAGTGTGAAATTAACTAACGGATAGTAAACCGTTTAGTGCGAACGAGTGGTTATGGGACTCACGTTACCGCTTTTCGGATTCCTTTTTGAGAGTTATGACACATTCGGCCCGTCAGTGGTGTCCAGTACTGGGTCTCCGACCTTCACCACTACAGTTTGTTGCCTTCGGGTATGATGCCTTCGGGTTTGTGCCTTCTGGTTTATTGCCCTTTAGTATTGCTTCCGATGTTGGTCGTTATGAGCCGCATGGGTGATATTAGGTTGCCCTTTAGTATCGCTTCCGATGTTGGTCGTTATGAGCCGCATGGGTGATATTGGGTTTGGAGTCTTCGGGCTCATGGATCCTTGTTTGTACAGTACTGAGCTCGAGCAAATTTTCTGATGTTTCATTCATATGTATATTCCCTAGGTATCTCCCTTCGGTGTTGGTCTTTTTGAGCCGCATGATATGTAGCG
Organism: Allium cepa; assembly: GCA_030765085.1. Taxonomy (NCBI): domain Eukaryota; kingdom Viridiplantae; phylum Streptophyta; class Magnoliopsida; order Asparagales; family Amaryllidaceae; genus Allium; species Allium cepa. The sequence goes on from CM060938.1 coordinate 680,745,616, forward strand.
ATTACCTTGTGGAACTTGCATACCTTATTGGTATTTGTTATTGCCTTATGGCTTGCTTTGGGGTATTCTTATCCTTTGTTTCTATATGATGCCGATGATATGAGGCTTGTTTTATTATGATTCATCTTTTGTTAGATGATTGTGTTATCTCCTTTAGAGATATTTGTTATACCTTGTAACCTTGTAGGTTAATTGTTGTTCAGTTTATTTAACTGATTTGTTTAGCTAGACTGACCCGTGTATTTTATACTCGGGTCAGACCGAGATGTTTCAGGTTAGGTGCTTTTGGACTTAGCCTATTTTGCTTCCGCATGGACTATTCAGCTTGTTCCTTTTTGTTAAAGATTTATATGTAGTCCTTTTTATTGTAACTCTGTTATATGTATTCTTTTGGGATTCGTCTGTATATTGTGGTTTGCCACACCACTTGACATGTATTATTTTGTATACTCTGTTATGTATCAATATATGTGTATATGATGATCTACTGTTCTGTGATGTATATTACATTTGAGTTGTTATATTCTTTTCTGATAGATCCTCCAACCACCTATGGTTTTGTTTTAAATATTCATTGGATATGTCGATCTTGTATGATTATTATCGATGTATTCAATAGATAGTTAGAGCAAGGCTATAGATGGTCGCTCCTAACCAGCCTTATTCTCCGTGTTAGTTGACGGCATTACCATGTAGTGTCCTTGGCTAGCGTGGGTATAGAGTTGGGGCGTCACTGCGTGGTATCAGAGCTGAGTTCAGAACAAAATATGATAAACACAGAATAGATGCACATATTCCGGTACATCAAAGTGTATAAGTGATACAAATCTTTGAATCATCATGCCTTTCTATTTCTTCTTCTATCAAAGGTTAGATAGAATTTGGGAAATACGTCTAGGAATGCATTTAAATTCCGTAGTATTCCATATTGAAGTATCTACCTTGTGAGTAATCTTGTTCTTATCTTACTTTCAGCGTATGGCTGGAAGAGGTAGAGGACGACGTTCGGATGTTGGGCAATCCAGTGGTTCACATCCGGATGGCGTTTATATGTCTGTCGATCAGTTTTTGGAATTGTTTAGGAGCACTCATCCTCCAGTTCCTCCTCGAGTGTCTCCACCTCAAAAGTCTGCCTTTGCACGCCAGTGCAGTGATTTTTCTCATCTTGGAGGAAAGCCGTTTAAGGGCTCCGAGTCTGTTCTTGAAGTCCAAGCTTGGTTTCGCACGTGCGAGCGTATCTTCTCTCGCATGGATCTTTCTGACCATGATAGAGTTCTTGTAACTTCTAGCTTATTACAAGAGCGTGCCCTTGATTGGTATGAGCTTCTTGTAGCCGAGGTTGATGAGTCTACTCTTTCTTGGACTCAGTTTCGGGAGCGATTTGAACTCAAGTTCGTTCCTGAATCTGAAAAAGTTTTATTGACCCGTCGCTTCCTTGAGTTGAAGCAAGGGAAAGCTTCTGTTTCTGTGTATGTTGCATCATTCGAGGCTTTATCTAAGTATGGTCTTGAATTCATTAGCACTTCTTATAACAAGAATTTGAAGTTTGTCTCTGGTCTTAAGAAATATCTTAAGAAGTCTTTGTTGCTCCAGCTTAAGCTTTCTTTTGATGAGTTGGTTGATTCGACACTTCATCTCGAGACCGTCGAGAAGGAGTGTGATAGTGATGTTGATGTTGAGATTTCCAAGAACCCCAACAAGAAGCCGTTTCCATTTCAGAAATCCAGGCCTTTTCCTTCTAAGAAGAAGAAGACTGGTAGTTTTAGCTCTCAGCCTCAGTCTGTTGGAACACCTTTCGTTCGGAAGTGTTTCGATTGTGGTTCTCCTAATCATATTATTCGATCTTGTCCTAAGCCTCTCTTCTGCCGCTATTGCAAGAAGGAAGGTCATCATGTTTCAGCTTGCCCAACTGTTCCGGCTGGTGCCAAGTCTAGCAGGCTTTATGCTGCTAAGGCTTCTGAAGGTCCTTCTCAGTCCAAAGGTATATCTCCATCTATTTTGGAAGGTTCTATTTTATTTCATGATCACAGTATTCGAGCTCTTTTCGATACGGGTGCCTCACATTCTTTTGTATCGAAGAAGCTCGTTGATGATTTATCTTTGGATGTTTCTTGTTTAGTTACTTCTTTAAGGACCGCGAATCCTATTGGGGGATCCGTGACACTTAGCTTGCTTTGTGATGATGTTGAGATTGTTTTATGTGGCTTTTCTTTTCGTGCGAATCTGCACGTTATTTCTTGTCTGGAATTTGATATGATTTTGGGTATGGACTGGCTAGTGAGATATGATATCATGATTATTTGTTCGGAGAGAATTATATATCTTCGACATCCGGATTCGTCTACTCAGTTATCTCTTATTCTTTGGGATGTGGTTAATTCCGTAATGGCTTTATATTCTCTTGACTCGCGAGATGATAATGATATATCTCGTATTCCCATTGCTTGTGACTTTTCTGATATTTCTGAACCTGTTTCGGGTTTGCCACCCAAGCGGGCAATTGAGTTCCGCATTGATCTCATTCCAGACGCACAACCAGTTAGTCATCCTCCCACGAGGATGTCTACAAGGGAAAATGAGGAACTCAAGAAGCAGCTTTTAGAGCTTGAGTCCAAGCAGTTGATTCAGTCCAGTTTTTCTCCGTGGGGATCCGCGGTCGTCTTTGTGAGGAAGTCTGATGGAACTCTTAGGCTTTGCATTGACTATCGCAAACTTAACGAGTTGACCATCAGGAATAGGTATCCATTGCCTAGGATCGATGATATGTTCGATTTATTGAGTGGTGCTAAGCTCTTTTCTCAGCTAGACCTTGCCACAGGTTTTCATCAGTTACGAGTCGCGGAGGATAGCATTCCTCTTACAGCTTTCCGCACTCGTTATGGTTCTTTTGAGTGGCTTGTTATGCCATTCGGTTTGACGAACGCTCCTGCTTTCTTTGTTGATCTCATGAATCGAGTATTCTGGGAATATCTCGATAAGTTCGTCTTTGTCTTCATTGATGACATCCTTATTTATTCTAAGTCTGAAGATGAGCATGCTAATCACTTGAGAATTGTCTTGAGTACTCTTCGTCATCATCAGCTTAGAGCCAAATTCTCCAAGTGCCACTTTTGGGAGAATAAGGTTAAGTTCTTAGGCCATGTTGTATCTTCCGATGGCATTTCTGTCGATCCCTCAAAGATCGAAGCCATCCAGAATTGGAAGAGGCTCGAGAATGTTCATGAGATTCGTAGTTTCCTTGGATTGGCGGGTTATTACCGTCGGTTCATTAAAGATTTTTCTCGAGTTGTGCTTCCTCTCACCTTCCTTACTCGGAAAGGCATTCGTTTTATTTGGTCCGACAAGTGTGAAGCTTCTTTTCAGACATTGAAGGAACTTCTCGCTAATGCTCCTATCCTTGTGGTTCCCGAAGGGAATCACGATCTTGTTGTCTACACCGATGCTTGTGGTAGTGGTCTCGGTGTTGTTCTTATGCAGAAGGATCAGGTAGTTGCTTATGCTTATAGGCAACTACGTCCGAACGAAGTTTGCTATGCCACTCATGGTCTTGAGTTAGCCGCCATTGTCTTTGCCTTGAAGATTTGGCGACACTATTTATTGGGCGAGCGCTTCATTCTTTATACTGATCATAAATCTTTGAAGTATTTGTTCACTCAGAAGGAACTCAATATGAGACAACAACGTTAGCTTGAGTTTCTTGCTTCCTTTGACTTTGATATCCAGTATACCCCTGGTAAGGGTAATCGTGTTGCAGATGCGCTTAGTCGCAAACATTCGGCTGTTATTTCTATGATGCTTGCCGAATGGAATGTTCTAGAGACTCTATCTTGTTGTGAAATTCGTGATCGATGTTCATCTTCTGATTCTCCTATTCTATTGTTTAGTTTGGGAGCTCGACCTATTTTGTTGGATCGTATTGCCGATGCCCAACGGCGTGATCCTGATTTGTTGCATCTTATTCAACTTTGTGAGTCTGGATCCTGTGATGAGGCATTGTGGGATTTCAACATTGATTTTCATGGGTGTCTTCGTAAGAAGAACCGTCTTTTTGTGCCTTCTGATTTTGCACTTAGGCATGACATTCTTGATGACTGTCACCGTTCTAAGTATACCATTCATCCTGGTAGTAGTAAGATGTATGCCGATATGCATCGTCTTTATTATTGGGAAGGCATGAAGCGCATATATGGCGAGTTATGTGAGTAATTGCATAACTTTTCAGCGTTTTAAGGCCGAACATCAGCGCCCTTCGGGTCTTCTTCAGCCTCTAGAGATTCCATTGTGGAAATGGGATCAGATTTCTATGGATTTCGTTGACGGCCTACCTCGTTCGAGATCAGGTCATTCTAGTATCTTGGTTATTGTCGATCGCCTCACTAAGTCTGCTCATTTTGTCCCTATTAAGTCTAATAGAACTGCTTCGCATTTGGCTAAGTTGTATGTTAAGGAAATCGTAAGACTTCACGGTGTTCCTAGTTCTACTGTGAGTGATCGTGATCGTTTATTCACGAGTCATTTTTGGCAGAGTTTTCAACAAGCTTTGGGAACAAAGCTTAATTTTAGTACAGCTTATCATCCGCAGTCTGGCGGACAGACTGAACGGGTGAATCGTATCTTGGAAGATCTTCTCCGTATTTGTATTTTTGATTTTTGTGGTAGCTGGGAGGATCATCTACCTCTTGTAGAGTTCTCCTACAACAATATTTTTCAGTCTAGTATCGTTATGGCTCCTTTCGAAGCTTTATACGGAAGGCCATGTCGATCTCCTTCATGTTGGTTGGAATCTGGGGAGAAGCTTATTCTTGGTCCAGATTTTGTTTGTGATTCTTCCGAGAAGATTGATCTTATCCGGTTGATAATGAAAGAGGCACAGAGTCGCCAGAAATCCTACGCGGATAGCCGTAGGAAACCTCTCGAGTTCTCGATTGGTGATCTTGTTTTTATTCGTGTTTGTCCTTTTAAAGGGGTTATGCGTTTCAGTACGACTGGGAAATTGGCTCCTCACTTTATAGGACCATTTTCTATTACTGAACGTATTGGCCCTGTGGCTTATAGATTTTCACTTCCTGCTCATCTATCTGGCATTCATGACGTGTTTCATGTCTTGCAGTCTTCGGGAGACGGATTCTGTCATTACTTCTCCTGATTTTCTAGAGCTTGAGATCTCACCGGACTTATCTATTGTACAGCAGCCTATTCGCGTACTTAACACGGAGGTGCGACACCTTCGGAACAAGGACGTGCCGCTCGTTAAGGTTCAATGGTCCGCTATTCCCAATGACTGTACTTGGGAAACCAGAGAATTTATTGAGCGATCTTATCCGGGTTTTCTATCTTTGCTTGGCAACGGTGAGTATATCCTTTTGTCTCAAGCTTATTTTCTTTTCTTTTGAAGGTTGTATGTATGTAGTTGTCACAAATATCATCTCTAGGAATTGCGGGGACGCAATTTTGTGAGGAGGGGAGATCTGTAACAACCCGCATATTTACTAATTTTATATTTAAATGCTTTATTTAAATATAGCGTCGTTAGTCGGATTTTTAGGTCCAAAATGTTACTTTATGCAAACGGCCGAATTGGGACTCGAAACCACCTCCATTGGTTCCAAAATGGCGTTTGCGATCTTTTTAAGTATAAGCTTCGATATGTTTGGAGTTTGTGAATTTTTGCAACTTTTCTATTTGGGTTTTGGGTTTGGGTTCAGCCCATTTGTTAGTTTAAACCCCTAACTCAGCCCTCTCTTCGTCCATTCACCCTCATTTTATTTCTTAGCTTAAGAAAACTGAAAATGGTGGAAGGGAAAGAGAAATAGAAATTGCAAGCCCTAGTTTCTTCTTTGCAAACTTGATTCTTGCTCCAATATCAAAGAGAAGACATTTGTAAGCTCCTCTTCATATTCTCTATCTCTTTCTCTCTTCAATCTCAGAAATTTCCTAAACCTAACTTAGGAAGATACTTGTTTTATTCTTAGATTGAAGCTAGTAGAGTTGAAGTGGAGATTTGTTGGTCTTCTCCTTGCAAATTGAGCTTCTTCTTCTTTGTTTTTGGTTAAAGATGAGTTTTGAACTCACATCTACTTCTCTTGATTTCATTGATGTTGGGTATAAATTCCTAACACTTGTTCAGATGCACTTGCTTTTGGTTTGGATTGAATTGGAGAATATCCAAATTTTTAGTATTTGGGTTCAAATCTTTAAAGATCCTAACTTTGATGTTTGAACATGTTTTTGGTAGCGAATCGGAGAGCTAATTGAGCTGGGGGTATCAATTGGCTAAGGCTCCTTAGGCCATTGCTCGAACGGTCGCGTTTTGGAAGAGTTTGCATTTAGAGGAGAAAGGGCAGGAACTGCAGAAATTTGCAGTTCGGCCGACCGAGCCCTGTAGCCGGTCGACCGACCTGCTATCCCGAGCTTTTTTTTATTTTCTGCATCTGGCCGGCCGACCGAGCCCTGTAGTCCGGTCGACCGACCTGCTCCTATTTTTCTTTTTGCCTATTTATGCTCATTTTGATTGGTTTTCCAAATTTTATCGATTCAAGTTGGTTTTTGGTGGTTGTCATTGCATCTTTTGGCTTTGATAACTTATTTTAACTTAATTCACGGGTTTTCATAAATAATCCCTCTAAATCGTATTAAAAGTTTCCTTCTCCGATTTATAAATTCTATTTAAAACGCACATACACAATTTCGCACTTCGAGCGGAGTGGAAGGGAGATTAAATGGTTAGGTAAAACACATACCATGAATCCATGCGTTTGTCTTGCCGATTAATCCCCGACCTATTCGATTGATCGTTTTGGCCTTTTGGTCTGGTTTACCGATGAAACGAGGTGAACTTTGTACTGCTTTGAGTGTGAAATTAACTAACGGATAGTAAACCGTTTAGTGCGAACGAGTGGTTATGGGACTCACGTTACCACTTTTCGGATTCCTTTTTGAGAGTTATGACACATTCGACCCATTAGTGGTGTCCAGTACTGGGTCTCCGACCTTCACCACTACGGTTTGTTGCCTTCGGGTATGATGCCTTCGGGTTTGTGCCTTCGGGTTTGTTGCCCTTTAGTATTGCTTCCGATGTTGGTCGTTATGAGCCGCATGGGTGATATTGGGTTGCCCTTTAGTATCGCTTCCGATGTTGGTCGTTATGAGCCGCATGGGTGATATTGGGTTTGGAGTCTTCGGGCTCATGGATCCTTGTTTGTACAGTACTGAGCTCGAGCAAATTTTCTGATGTTTCATTCATATGTATATTCCCTAGGTATCGCCCTTCGGTGTTGGTCTTTTTGAGCCGCATGATATGTAGCGATTTCCTTGTGGAACTTGCATACCTTATTGGTATTTGTTATTGCCTTATGGCTTACCGATAGCGAATGACGTACCGATAGCGAATGACGTACCGATGCCGAACAACATACGAATGCCGAATGACATACCAATGCCAAACGACATACGAATGCCGAACGACATTGATGCCAAGCGAGGGAGGTGCCTTGACCGGTTCTTCTGGTCACTGTCCATTCTTCTCTCTATATAAGCTGACACTTCTTCTTCTTTTCCCTTTTTACTTCCAGTCTCTAGAACTTACGAATTCACTCCCAACAGATTTCAAAGAATTATCTACTCTTCCCTTCCCTTCTTAAACTCCATATGTTGCCTCACCTCCTTCCCCAATCAATCGAATCTAAATAGAACCGCGTTCCCTACTCCAAAATCTCCTCGAGCTTCAACTCATTTCTTAGGTAATGACCTTTCCCTTAAACATTTCACCCCGACTAGGAGACCTAGCATGAGATTCAAACTCATGAATCTCTGCAAAATCGAGGTCAGTAGGAATTGTGTGGATCAGGAGGAGTTAAGGGCGAAGTGTGGGTGTTTAAAGGAGTTTAAGGCTTGGCGGTGTGAATGAGAGAAGAGGATATCAGAGGTGTTTGAAGGAGGGAGTTGGTGGAAGAAGTACCGATGTGGCTCGGCATGACTTCCCTATGCCGAGCAATGAAGGGGAAGTACGGGAGTGAAATTAGAGTTAAGGTTTAGTGTGCCAAGCAATGTGGCTCGACATTATTCCCTCATGCCGAACGAGGTAGGAGGGAGAGCAGAAGAGAAGTAGGAGCTGGGTAGAATGCCGAGCGATGCGGCTCGGCGTAAGTGTGGTTCGGCATGACTCTCTTATGCCGAACGGTGGAGAGGACAGTTGGGAGAGTGGAGTGTCAAACGATGCGGCTCGACATGATTGCGGTTTGGCATGCCTTGCCGCATGCTGAACGGTAATGAGAGTGGTGTATCCATAAATAAAATATCCAAAAAGTTTGAAACAATTGGGACTTTTTCGAAGATTGGATGTAGTTACTAATTTATGATCTGGCATGTACACATGACAGTTAAACCTATCTCAAACTGGACTTAGAAAATTGTTGACTTAATATCTTTTCATGCCTGAATATCTGACAGTGAGCAAGGATGGAATTAAACAACCAAGTATATCAGACAATCCAGACCGATAACTCCCGTGTTTAGACAACTGAAAACTTGAACTTAACTTGCTTAACAGTTACTAACCTTTCATATGCAGTGTCGGTGCCGAGTTCAAAACATAAATCATCTTACGATAAGCTCTCATAGACGGTCAGCGATGACGGTCTTCGAAGATGATGGTTCGAAGTCTAAATTTATTTCACCAACCCAGTGAATTTTAATTTCTTGGCACTTACATTCGAATGATCGCACTAGTTCACACACCACATGGGGGGAATATTTATGTTGTTAAGTCTAATGCCGATTGTTCTTCAAGTATAGTTCAAATAGGTGTTTTGCCAGATTCAGTCAATCACTAGAGATGTCTAGGAAATCTAGCTCCGCTACGATCTCAGACAGTCCTGGGCCATCCACTCAACAAGAAGTAGTTGGAACTTCAAACCTGTCAACTGCTCCTGTACAAGACATGCCGAGCCCCGCGTCTGTCGACTTGGCTCCTGATGCCCTGGAGGCAGCGATTTTCTTAGATGATCCGATCGATTTCCAGGCCTCGAGGATTAACGAAAGCATGCTTCATCGTATATGCTCAGTTCACGGAATCCCTTTCGACGATGTGCTAGTTCCATCGAGGCAGGATCGTCCTCACTTGTCCCCAGTCAGATATACAGCCTGTAACAGATTCATGTGCTGGGTCGGTAGCTTGCCGCTATTCAACTCCTTTCTTCGAGATGTGTTGCAGTATATCGAGATCCCCCTATCGCAACTGCATCCGAACAGCCACGCATTCATATACGACACTTGCATTCTCTTCATGAGTGTCAACTTTAGGCTTCCGACTCCGGACGATATCCGCTATATCTATCGCTTCAAGAGACGGTCAGATAGCCCATCTTTTATATTCCTCGAGCCACATAGTAAATGACAAATCTCAAGTGGGGCATGGAGCAAATTTTCCCAGTACAAGAAAGAGTGGTTCTACGTGCATTGTCCTCTTGGTTTTGCCAGGAGATGGGTAGAAGAAAGTAAGTTCCTTTCCTGAATCAATACTTGAATTTGGCGAAATTTTCAACTTTTCTGACTCTTCGTCTACTTTCACAGATATCAACCCACGTCATGAGGGCCTCAGATATTCTAAAGCTGTCGAAGCCATCCGAGCTCTCCCCGCAGAAGACCAGGACATCAGATCTCTCATTTTGCATGAGTCGCTCACGAAATTTGGGTTGCTGGTGGAAGGTTGCCAATAAGCCTCCCCCAAGGTGTTACCATAACCTGGCCTGCTTCGGGTAAAGGAAAAAATCAGGCCGAGTCTTCAGCATGTAACTCCCCTGACATACTAGACGAGGGGGAGATTAAAGAAGTCGAAACGCCCGAAGTACAGGGCGAAAATGTTAGTCCATCTCGGGACCCGATAGTCGAAGTTGATGTGTAACGACCCGAAATTTTCGAACCCGTAAATCCCAGATAGTTATGAAAAGAAGAAAAAAGATAGAAGAAGAAGAACAGAAACACCAAACATCTCACATTCGCAGCGGATAAAATATAATAATAAATAATAACAGTTTACAAAAGAATACTATATTTGTCGATTACATTTTAATTTACATCAGAGTTTCACATATATATACAGTCACTGAACATATACAAACAAGCAGGTCTCAGAATATATAAATACAGCGGAAATATCTATACGGTCTTGCCATCCAGCTCGCCTCCTGGGCTCCAGAACATACCTACCTGAAAATCTGTAATACTCGGTCTGACCCGAGCATTACACCAAAGTAACACCCGGGTCAGGCTGGAAACCAGCGTGAGTAAATTCAACTAACATGGAATACAAAGCATACAACTCAAATAAAACCCGGGTACCTTTTATTAATTCTCAAAGCCACATTTTATTTTAGACAACACTTATTCCACATATAAGTTTCTTAATACCAAAAATTTAGATTTTTAAATAGTCCAATTCCTCAAATTCACTTATTCCAGCCCATAGATTTTACATATCAATCTATAAACATTCGAAGTGGTTTTCGGGTATTTACCCAATACCCGCCCCCAGTCTCTTCGAATCTCATATCATCCTATCCCAAGTTATCGAATGAAAAACTCAACAGTTTATATCGGAGTTATCAACTCTTTCAATCATACAATACCATCCAATCATCCATAAACAAATTTGATCATTCCCAAAATAATTCCATCAATTCTAATTGCATTTTCAATTCTCAATTCTTCGATTCCTTCTTTTAACATTTATTAATTACAAATAAATTAATTAGTCAACTCTTCATTATCCCTCTTTAATTAACCACCATGGATTAATTATTTTTAATTACATTCGAGTAATTATCTTACATTAACTTCATAATATTAGGTAGTCTCAACAAAAATCATTAAGCAATCTTAATTACTCCATGAATTAATTAATTATTTAATCGCATTAATCCTTGATTACTTATACTAATTAACTCCCATGAGTCACTTATTCAAATTAATTCATCTTAATTAATAGATTCTTTACTTAAACGTTAATTGTATTAATTAATTTTTTTTTCCAGTTATATATTAATTTGTTCCAATCTAAATTAATTACTTTAATCCAACTACAATATTAATCACTTTCGATTAATCTCAACCTGTAATTGACTATTCCCTTATATTTAATAACTTTATTACTCTTTTAGTTAACTATCTTAATTTTTTTTCTTGATTAATTTCACAAGGTAATTATATTTTATTAATTTTATTAAGTAATTACCTATCAACCATCAATTGATTATTCTAAATTAATTAATAAAATTTATTACCTTAAATTAATCATATTAATATATCATTTAATAACCCTTAACCAATGATCTTTCGTAAGCTATATTCATTAACTAATCCTTCAATTACTCCTGTAAGTATAGCTAAGTTTATCTTAAATTACTCGATTAGCTAATTCCTAATCATCGATTAACAATTCAAACTTATTTAATTAACATTTTTTTTCCACTTAATTTAACCCTAAATTAATAACCTTAATAACTTAATTAATTAATCCATATAATTAATTAATCAACTTATTTATTTAACCCTTTATTTACCTTAACAATTTAACGAATTTTAGGTCATTGATATTTTAATTAACTTTAAGATAAAAGAAATCATTTTATACTGACTACTGATCATTCTTAAGCACATAAAAAATGTTTTCTTCCAAATTCAGTTTTAAACTTAAAATTTGTTTCATTCAAAACAACAAAGATAGATAACAGCAACCCAATAACTGAAGCATTCACAAATTCATAACAGCAACTCAGATCGAAGATTACTCACCCACCAGCTGTCGACAACCTCCCTGGATGCATACTACGATCCAAAGACCCAGCTACTCCATCGCGCTGCCACATCCAAGCCCTCAACCAAGCACCTCGGAACCCACCTGGAATAGCCACGACTTCCTTCCTCCGGCCTCGCGACCCAAGCTCAACGCCATTGCACTCGAAATCGAACACTTCGCCTCGTTCGCATCACGAACGCAACCCTAGCCTTGACAAAATCGAGCTTCGACCCCTCCCTCATCGCTGCCTCGCGAGCCCCACACGAACCCTAAGGTCCACCTCGACTTTGATTGACCGCTGCGCCACCCAGTTTCCATGAAATCGCGATTATGTCTGAAGAGGCTTCGACCGATTCTTTTTTTTTTAACTGTATGTTGAGAAAGAGGAATTCGAGAGGAAGAGATTAAGTTTCAGATAGAGGAGATTCGACTTAAAGAGCAAAGGGTGGCGTGTTGGGAAAGGAAGAGACAGCGTCTTGAGGAAGGTTGCTTATTATTATTATTATTATTTATTTATTAATATTCTTATATTCTACAAGCTGTTCGAACGAATTCCGAACCAAACAAGCTGCCAGGCGTTTATAAGGTTTACCCGCACTCCGAACACACTAGAACGTGTTTCAGAGGATGATTTGATCATATACGCGAGTTATGGAAGTAAACAATCAATTTTAATTTAAATCGATTAAAATAATTCGAAGCGTTTTGAGATGCCAGGGTCAAACAACAACTCCGATTGCTACGAAAATTGAAATCCAATAATAACTAACTATTACAAATCCAATGGAACTGATTTCGTTGAATTCCGAGACTGTCCTTCGGAAGGCTATTTTTAAATTCAATTTAAACGATATATTTTCAAAACTGAACAAATCGCCTTTAAATTAAATTCCAACCCTTCTATTATCTTCAGTATCATCGTTATAAATTTTATAAGTCTTCAAATTATTTTTAACAGGCTTAAAACTGAAGATTCAATAAATCACCCGTTTTCAATTTTATTAATCTAATAACTCAATTGCTATATAATAATATTTGAATTCAAGTTAAAATTTTACCTTTAATTATTTTAAACCAATTAATTATTCCGATTTAAATTGCTGAAAATTCTGGGTCGTCACATTCCTCCCCCCTTAAAAGAATTTCGTCCTCGAAATTACTAGTTAGAAAGAATGTCCCTTACCCGTTTACCTTTTTCCCAAAACCAAACAGTTCAACATCCTACCAACTATCTTTTTCACAAAGAGCCCTTATCATTATTACCAACTTCCCAAACTCTCCCACAGTTTTCAACAGTACCCCTTTGTTCAATCATTCAGATTTCAATTTAAAAATCAAATTTTGAATTATAAAAAATTTTCTCAAAATTTATCTAACTCTCTAAATTTTCGAAATTTTTTGCCAGCGTCTCCTTTGCGTGGCTAGCTCGGTACTACTACAGAAGGCCTCTAGGGGCTCCCAAATTCCAAATAGAAAACAAAAGCCAAGTGGCTACATCAAAAACCCAATCCAATATCACACAGAATCACAATACGTACCTTTCAGTCGGGCAATTCAAATTTATCTTTTAGAACCAAATCCAATTTCCTTTTTCCTTTATAACACCTGCATATTCTATTTAACAACAATATCCAATCGTAATCTTTCAAATCATTGTATACATTTTCTTACAGAAGCCTTCACATTACTTCTATTCAACTTAGTTTCCACCGTTTTATATGAATTCAATTTATTTTCGATTTCTAATATGGAGTTATATCTTTCATTTAAACTGATTCATATTAGTTTCATTTACTAGTTTATTTTAAGTTTCCCATTTGAAATTGATTTGTCGTTAACCAAAATTTTCCAAAAATTTTCTAACTCCCAAAATTTTCGAATTTTTTTGGCAGAGTCTCCTTTGTACGGAGGAGCTTTTGCAATTTGACAATAGATATAAATATGTATACATCGACCCACACGGTCGGAAAAAGCAAAAACAGTTCATATTTCCTATTTTTATTGCGTAGGCGTACCTTATTTAGCAATTTAAGCAAGCAGCTTATAAATTTTAGTAATTAGCATACCCCAAATCTAGCCAAACGGCTTTCCTGTACCTGTACTTACTCAATTTAAATACGTAAGTGTCATACATAGAAAATCTATTAATATTTCACTTACTTTTAATAGCTAAACACAAGCATTACATAAATAACAAGCACCAAACACTTCTAATAAGCAATTTATATGTTTTAAAGCACATCTAATTGTTTCCAACCAAATTTATATGCCTTTTCATTCAATTTTAATGGTTTACGCACAATTACTTGCATTCAACTCATTTTAAGCGAAACAATCTCATATTCACTTCAATTGATTCAAAAATCAATTATATCGCTTCCACTAATTCATAGCATTTAATTTGATTAAATCTCGCTTACGTTAAACGATAATCATTTCTACGCAATTTGATAATATCCATGTGAATAATTAATTATTTAAGTTTTATAACCAATTAAAATTGATTCCAACTCAGTTTTATTTAATTCAATTCCATTTTAATTTATTCACAATCATTTTATTTAGCTCGACACATTCCATGCTTGTGTAATACTAACCATTCCCAAATTAATTTAAACCGAGCTTTTATTCAATGGGCTTTTATCCTTATTCGAAGCCAAGATTTCATAAATTTTAAACTTAGGTTAATTACTTCAATCTATTTCCACCTCAACTTAAGTTCACTTCCATTAAATTTGATTCTCATCAAATCAAATCCCATTAAATTTAGTTAGCCCATCCACTTTAATTTTAAATTTAATTCACCTTCTCAATTCATCAAAGTAATATCCAACACATACTTAACTCATTTATACTTCAAATTGATATGCTACCGAACTCAAGTTCGGTGTGATAATCCTATTCCAATCACAACTTTGATTTAGTTTTTTTTTCAATCAGACTTCATCCATTTATTTTATAATCCCAGTAACCCATTTTAAATTTAAATTTACTTATTTAATTCAATTTCGAATTTATTTTAATAATACATGGTCATTCTCAATTTATTTTTATTCACTTGGGTTTTGTGTGCAACCCAAACCATTTCTATTATAATTCGCTTTTATTTCATTCAACAACACTTCCATTTTATCAAAATTTACTTGCAAATTACACTATATATTATTCAAATCACTTGAATTTTATTTGCAAGTCAAACCATCACCCTTTCAAGCCAACTTTATTTTATTTTTTACAACACCTCTTATTTAATTCATTACCAAATCCAAGTCGAATTCTATTTATAATTCGAATTCATTTCCAAACTCCCTTATCAACTTACAATCCATTTTAGTTAACCGAGTTAAATTTTTATCAACATACTCCATTAAATAATTTATTTAGCTGATTAGCTTCCCTCCAACTTAATTTACAAAAATCACTTCATTAAATTTTTCCTGAGTTCAGTTTTGTTTTATAATTCCAGTTTGGATTCCCTTTTTACTTGAAGATTTAGAAATGCCTTAAATTCGGATAATACAATTAAAATAGCTTTTTATAAAATATTTCTCATAACTCGATGTCTCAACCAGTCCATCCTTGTTCTCACAGAAATTCAATCATACGTTGATCAGGCGTAGGACTGAAAATCTATAAGTACTTGGTAAACCCGTTTTCAACACCCAGTGGGAATACTTGGAAAACAATTTTATTGAAATTATCGAAAACAGTTTTTTTTTTTTGAAAATAGAGGAAATATCTTTAGTGAGGATGCTCTGAAAATCATCACCCCCATTCCATGGTCACAGTTACATACCAGGGTTACGATGCAGTCGCAACAAAAGTCCATGTAACTGCAGGCTCTCCGTGGCACTCTCGATTACGCCATGGAACCCACACAACAGATCACAGTTACATCTAGGGTTACGTTGCCGTCGCAGCAAAAGTCCATGTAACTGCAGGCTCTCCGCGGCACTCTGATTTTCGCTGTCGAAATGAAACTTCTCCACTCCTACATAGGTCGCAGTCTACCGAGATAAATTCAAACGCAGACTGTTGGCTCTCAGCGGCACACACGACTTTCGCAATGTTACCATAGGTCGCAGTTACATCCTGGGTTTCGTAGCAGTCACAACAAAAGTCCATGTAACTGTTGGCTCTCCGCGGCACACACGACTTACGCTATGTTAAACTCAACTCATAATCCTCAGGAACTAGTTTCGTCCGGACTCCTCCCAGGATCAACTTTAGAACCCCCCTTGGGGCTCAAGGCAGCACCACCCGGTGGCACTCCTGAGAAGTCCATTCCAAGGGAGCACCTTTTTCCCCAGAGCTATCGTCAAAACACTTTATACTATACACATATAGTATCTTTCAAATCATACACCTAGTATGAATTTTATCAAAGCTCCTTTACACAAAATCGATTATCCCAAAATCGATAATTCTTCAAACTAGGCTTTCCAAATTCAATATTGATTTTACCCAAAAATCAAAAGCCTTTCCAAATCCAAAGGTTCCCAAAACCTTTTCCAAAATCCTCATAAGATCCTTTATATATATATATATACAGATATATATAATTTTTAAAACCTTAGATCACTTTAAACTCGTATAAAATTCCTTTTATACTTCAAACACTTCCAAAATCCTTTTTCTTCCCACAATAGATTCAACAAGGGAAGAATATATAACAAAGATATAACTTTGTTTACCCAAAATCAAATATTCACATTTGATTACTCTTTCCAATATCAATTCCTTTCTATTCGCATTCACTTAAATTTCCATTCACTTATTCACATTTTCCTTAATCCCCATTTGGATTATCACCTAAATTCTTATCCCAGTTGGGTATTCAATCATAAACAGTTTAAACTCCGACCAGTTTAGAGAATAGCTTGAAAATTTTAAAAATAGATAAGTAGTTGAAAAATAATCAATAGTTTGCAAAATAGTTGTAGAATAATTGACTAATTGTAAAAGAGTTGGAAAATAGTTAAATAGTTATAGAAATCTTAAATAATTGCGAAATAGTTGTAAAATAGAAATTAATTCGTAACTTAGTTGAAAATTAGTAATTAGTGTATAAAACAGTTAGGTAAAGAGTTCCAAAAGTAGTGGCAAAACCAGTATAAAATAGTTTAGGTTTTAAAAAGAAAGTTGTATAGTAAATAGATAAGAAAATAGATTTAAAACTATTTATATTAAAACAATTTACATTGAAAATGGTCTAGAGTCAAAACTGTTCACTTCCCCAACAATCCAATTTAAATTTCCACTCCATTTAAATTAACCCAATCCCAATTTAATTAACTCCAATTTCCATTGGACTTGATTCATTCCCAATTCAAATTGAATTGATTCTCAATTTCCTTCCAATTTCAGATCAAATTCCATTTGATCTTTAAACTTACAACCTTAA
Organism: Allium cepa; assembly: GCA_030765085.1. Classification (NCBI taxonomy): domain Eukaryota; kingdom Viridiplantae; phylum Streptophyta; class Magnoliopsida; order Asparagales; family Amaryllidaceae; genus Allium; species Allium cepa. The sequence goes on from CM060938.1 coordinate 680,762,814, forward strand.
GTATAATTTCAATTTTACACCTTCTATTTATAATCAATTACATTCACATTTACTTTTAACTTAGAATTATACATTTTATTTAGCCAATATATTTTTATTATTCCATTAACATTTAATCAAGATTCCAGAGTTTAAACAAATTTCCAAATTTCAATATCACCTTAGAATTCAACTATATCCAAAATTCTTTGGCGAATTCAATTATCCCTTTGAATTTCAAAACCAAACCCAATTCACAAACAATCCCAATTTAAAACAATTTGGTAGCAATTTCTCTTCTAGAAACTCGAAAATGAACATCGATGATGCTGCAGTCATCACCGACTTTATTTTCCAGTGACCAAAAGAGTTCAATGCTTTTATCTCTCTAAAGACACTTCCAAATATTTTTGATTTCAAATCTCCCAAATTTCAAACACAAAAATATTTTTGAAATAATACTATTCTTTCTTCAAAACCCTTGGAAACCACTTTCAAACCCAAAGGAATTTTAATTTTTCCCAAAATTCCAAACTCCCAATCCATCAAATTCATATTTAAACATTACTCTGGAATTTTCATCTTACTCTATTTCAAATATTCTCTGGAATTCTATTTCAAATTATAATCTCATTTATTTATGAAGTTTATTTCAATTTATAAATTACATTTACAATCTATATTTCAAATTCCATTTTGTTATATAGGTTTACTCTTCAACTTGGTTATAAGTTTCAATTTGGTCGTATTTTATTTTACTTCTTAACTTAATTTCAATAATTTAACAACCAATCATCTAGATATTCCTTAGAAGGAAATATTGCTATATATATCAAAATATATATTTTTATATAAAATCATTAAAAATCTTTATAAGCAAATAACAAGTACGCTCTCATACACACACACACACACACACACACTCAACTCATTCTAGAGTACTACGGACTCTATTCAATGAGTAATTTCCACCAGAGCCAAGGTTCTCGCTTAACCTTCTGCTCTGAAACCAAATGTAACGACCCGAAATTTTCGAACCCGAAAATCCCAGATTGTTATGAAAAGAAGAAAAAAGATAGAAGAAGAAGAACAGAAACACCAAACATCTCACATTCGCAGCGGATAAAATATAATAATAAATAATAACAGTTTACAAAAGAATACTATATCTGTCGATTACATTTTAATTTACATCAGAGTTTCACATATATATACAGTCACTGAACATATACAAACAAGCATGTCTCAGAATATATAAATACAGCAGAAATATCTATACGCTCTTGCCATCCAGCTCGCCTCTTGTGCTCCAGAACATACCTACCTGAAAATCTGTAATACTCGGTCTGAGCTGAGCATTACACCAAAGTAACACCCGGGTCAGGCTGGAAACCAGCGTGAGTAAATTCAACTAACATGGAATACAAAGCATACAACTCAAATAAAACCCGGGTAACTTTTATTGATTCTCAAAGCCACATTTTATTTTAGACAACACTTATTCCACATATAAGTTTCTAAATACCAAAAATTTAGATTTTTAAATAGTCCAATTCCTCAAATTCACTTATTCCAGCCCATAGATTTTACATATCAATCTATAAACATTCGAAGTGGTTTTCGGGTATTTACCCAATACCCGACCCCAGTCTCTTCGAATCTCATATCATCCTATCCCAAGTTATCGAATGAAAAACTCAACATTTTATATCGGAGTTATCAACTCTTTCAATCATACAATACCATCCAATCATCCATAAACAAATTTGATCATTCCCAAAATAATTCCATCAATTCTAATTGCATTTTCAATTCTCAATTCTTCGATTCCTTCTTTTAACATTTATTAATTCCAAATAAATTAATTAGTCAACTCTTCATTATCCCTCTTTAATTAACCACCATGGATTAATTATTTTTAATTACATTCGAGTAATTATCTTACATTAACTTCATAATATTAGTTAGTCTCAACAAAAATCATTAAGCAATCTTAATTACTCCATGAATTAATTAATTATTCAATCGCATTAATCCTTGATTACTTATATTAATTAACTCCCATGAGTCACTTATTCAAATTAATTCATCTTAATTAATAGATTCTTTACTTACAATGTTAATTGTATTAATTAATTTTTTTTTCAATTATATATTAATTTGTTCCAATATAAATTAATTACTTTAATCCAACCACAATATTAATCACTTTCAATTAATCTCAACCTGTAATTGACTATTCCCTTATATTTGATAAATTTATTACTCTTTTTGTTAACTATCTTAATATTTTTTTCTTGATTAATTTCACAAGGTAATTATATTTTATTAATTTTATTAAGTAATTACCTATCAACCATCAATTGATTATTCTAAATTAATTAATAAAATTTATTACCTTAAATTAATCATATTAATATATCATTTAATAACCCTTAACCAATGATCTTTCATAAGCTATATTCATTAACCAATCCTTCAATTACTCCTGTAAGTATAGCTAAGTTTATCTTAAATTACTCGATTAGCTAATTCCTAATCATCGATTAACAATTCAAACTTATTTAATTAACATTTTTTTCCATTTAATTTAACCCTAAATTAATAACCTTAATAACTTAATTAATTAATCCATATAATTAATTAATTAACTTATTTAATTAACCCTTTATTTACCTTAACAATTTAACGAATTTTAGGTCATTGATATTTTAATTAACTTTAAGATAAAAGAAATCATTTTATACTGATTACTGATCACTCTTAAGCACATAAAAAATGTTTTCTTCCAAATTCAGTTTTAAACTTAAAATTTGTTTCATTCAAAACAACAAAGATAGATAACAGCAACCCAATAACTGAAGCATTCACAAATTTATAACAGCAACTCGGATCGAAGATTACTCACCCACCAGCTGTCGACAACCTCCCTGGATGCATACTACGATCCAAAGACCCAGCTACTCCATCGCGCTGCCACATCCAAGCCCTCAACCAAGCACCTCGGAACCCACCTGGAATAGCGGCGACTTCCTTCCTCAACCTCGCAACCCAAGCTCAACGCCATCGCACTCGAAATCGAACACTTCTCCTCGTTCGCATCACGAACGCAAACCTAGCCTTGACAAAATCGAGCTTCGACCCCTCCCTCATCGCTGCCTCGTGAGCCCCACACGAACCCTAAGGTCCACCTCGACTTTGATTGACCGCTGCGCCACCCAGTTTCCATGAAATCACGATTATGTCTGAAGAGGCTTCGACCGATTTTTTTTTTAACTGTATGTTGAGAAAGAGGAATTCGAGAGGAAGAGATTGAGTTTCAGATAGAGGAGATTCGACTTAAAGAGCAAAGGGTGGCGTGTTGGGAAAGGAAGAGACGGCGTCTTGAGGAAGGTTGCTTATTATTATTATTTATTTATTTATTAATATTCTTATATTCTACAAGCTGTTCGAACGAATTCCGAACCAAACAAGCCGCCAGGCGTTTATAAGGTTTTACCCGCACTCCGAACACACTAGAACGTGTTTCAGAGGCTGACTTGATCATATACGCGAGTTATGGAAGTAAACAATCAATTTTAATATAAATCGATTAAAATAATTCGAAGCGTTTTGAGCTGCCAGGGTCAAACGACAACTCCGATTGCTATGAAAATTGAAATCCGATAATAACTAACTATTACGAATCCAATGGAACTGATTTCGTTGAATTCCGAGACTGTCCCTCGGAAGGCTATTTTTAAATTCAATTTAAACGATATATTTTCAAAACTGAACAAACCGCCTTTAAATTAAATTCCAACCCTTCTATTATCTTCAGTATCATCGTTATAAATTTTATGTCTTCAAATTCTTTTTAACAGGCTTAAAAATGAAGATTCAATAAATCACCCGATTTCAATTTTATTAATCTAATAACTCAATTTCTATATAATAATATTTGAATTCAAGTTAAAATTTTACCTTTAATTATTTTAAACCAATTAATTATTCCGATTTAAATTGCTGAAAATTCGGGGTCGTCACATGATGACATTAAAACGATGCCTTCCCTTTCGAAGGGGAAGAAGAAACTGACATACAAGCTGAGGAAGAAAACAGTGGGTGGAACTTCTAAGGTTACCCTTATTCCAGTAGAGAAAGAAGCTTCCTCGGAGCACTTAGAAAGTTCTTTGAAAGGCCTGTCGAACCTTACCATACCTAGTGATCTACTCAACTATGGTTTCGACAATCCATAGGCCCGTAAGCTTCATTCGCCCGCAAGAGGCGATACAAGCGCTCAAGCCCAAAACCAGGGAGAAAAAACTCCTATTAGTAAAGAAACTGGTCCATCGGGGGGAAACACTAGGATACACACAAACACATGCACTCTACCTTGCACTTAAGTTTCTGTCATCACTCTACTCTTTGCTAACTTATCGTTATTTAAATTCCGTGTAGGTGACATGGGGCGTACACATAGACTTGACCGCCTTCGTGGTTCATAGATTTTTCACCAATCCGGCCAGGATTCGGCTTCCGGCAAGCTTCGAGATAAATAAAACTCCGGCAATCGGGACTACCACCGCCAAGAATCGTCCTACCGACGAAAAACTTGTAGTCGGTCCTCCTATCCTCGCGATCCTCCTCCTTAGTCGGAGCACATCAAAGAGAAACCTGAACATAAGGGGTCCCAGCTTGAGGCCCATCGGGATCAACACTCCGGCTCATCCAGTACCAAGCAATCCCGGGATCCCCATAGAACACCTGCAGTCTCCAAGCTGACTCCTCTCGCTCCTGTATCTGATCCATCGGTAGCAGAACGACTTGCTGAGCTTAAAGCCTCGTTTCCAAAGATATGCTTCGATGGATTAAAATTTCTTCTGGCGATTCATCAGATTCCAGGAAGCAAAGCGCTATTGCTTGCACTAATGACGTCTATGTCCAGCACGATGCATTTGTGCACTTAGCCGAAAAAGTCTCAGAAGTCTCCATTGAGCGTCAGCATGAAATCGATCGCCTGAAGCTCGAGGCTATCCATGATAAAGACATTATCAAAGCACAGGACGAAGAGCTATCTACGTACAAATCTCAACTCGAAGCCGCCCAACAGAGTGATAAAGATACTGCGGAGGCCGTCAATCGTCTGGAGTCAACCCATCAAAAAGAAATCGACAAGGCAGTCCAATGCCGTGGGGCCTTGGCTTTAGAGAAGGATTCAGTGTAGAAGGAAAGGGATGAATTTGCCCTCTGAGTCAAAGAGCTGGATGATCAACTCTGTAAAGAAAGAGAAGAGAAGACTGCTGCCCAAGAAGAGTCGCAATGATATTGCAACGAGATCGTTGCTACGTGACTTCTGAAGGCGAAACTCGACGACGAGCTTTCTAAAGTCAGGATGCTGAAGGGTGAAGCCCGTGAAGAGGGCAAGAAAATAACATCAGCGAAGATTGACTCTCGCCTTGAGGTGGCTAAAGAGGCTGGTAGAGAGGAGGTAAAATGCATGTTCGACCCACTGATTGCAGAATTCAACGCCCGTGTCCTCATGCATCGGGACTTAACTTTTCTGGGTGAGGGCTACCTCGAATCCCTAGTCGAGGCGTGGGAGACTTTAATAAAAATCAGGAAGGTCGAACTTGGCACCGAGGAGGTCGATGAAGATGCTTTAATAAAAGAATTTCTTAAGGGGAACGAGCCTTCAGACCTATCCGCGGCGAAGGCTCTTTAATAGTAAGGTTCCTCCTCATCGAAAGGGAAAGATGTTATTGTCGGTCCATCCGAAACCGAGTCTCTAGCTCATGCTCCTACTCAGTCGGCTGATCGGTCGGTACTTGATCCATTTTAGCAACATATTGGTTATGACCCGGAGGACCCTGGCCTCGACGTTCACGTTCTATCTCCTATTTTAGAGGGTAAGACCCCTCGGACGGCTGAGAGTCAGCCAGAAGCCGGTATATAACCCTTCATTTTAAAATTCCAAAAGTCATCGTTTTTGACGAGAGGTCGTTGTATTGTAATGTTTGTTTTCCGTGATTTTGCGCAGGCCGTTCCTATCCTGAGCCCACTCCGAGAAGCGATGACGCCAAGGAGGTGAAGGGGAAAACAAGTGAGGCTACTCACACAGGAGACACTCCCGGTTTAGATGCTCAGGTGATTGGGGCGCTTGATGAGGATAAGTTCGAGACTTCATCTTCCATCGAGCGAAGTCATGAAATCGAGATCACAAGCGCCTCTGAGCATACTTCTAAAATGAGCATGAAGGAGCAACTCGAGGAGGAAAAGAAAACGACGACCGAAATCAAAGTCGAGCCTCGAGTCGTGGACCAAGATGATCCTCTGAACAAGCCGTTGAAGATCATCCTCCCTGGTGGGTCCAGGCCATTAGAGGTTCTCCATACTTCTTCGGTTGTTACCTCCCCATCAAAGAAAATTTCCAAGGGAAAACGCGTGGGAGAGGAGTCGTCTGAGAAGACGAAGGAGGAAAGAAGTCGAAGAAATCAAAGAAATAATTGTTACTCTCATTCAACGAGAGTTAGTTTAGATTATGTAATTATTTTTATTTATTTTTCGTAGTCCACGTAAACAGACTTTTGACTCCGAGTTTTGGAGGAGTTGTAGGAGAAACTTATTTTTGGATAAATAAAGCTTGGTTCTTTTGTCTTTCAAAAGACTTTTATCGTTCAGTTTTCTGTATGATTGTGGTCGAAACCCAAGCTATTGTGAGTCACATAAACTTCTCAATTCATCTTTATATAAGTTGGAAACTCTTTGGAATTGTACATCCTTTATTCCACGCTTTGAGTACTTAGAATAAATTTTAGTCCATATGCCGGGGACTTGATGACTTCAAGTCATTCGTGTCCCTGTCCGCACTCCGAGGACTTAGAGAATTGTAAATTGTTTATACTCCAATCCACACTTTGGGGTTCAGAGTACTCCAGTCCACACTCAGGGGACTTAGAGATTTTTAGTCGTTTATACTCTGGTCCACACTCAGGGGACTCAGAGTACTCCAGTCCACACTCAGGGGACTTAGAGATTTCGAGTCGTTTATACTCTGGTCTGCACTCAAGGGCCTCAGAGTACTCCAGTCCACACTCAGGGAAATTGGAGAGTTCGAATCGTTTATCTCTGGTCCTCACTCAGGGGACTCAGAGTACTCCAATCCACACTCAGGGGACTTGGAGATCTCGAGTCGTTTATACTCTGGTCCGCACTCAGGGGACTCAGACTACTCCAGTCCGCACTTGGGTGACTTGGAGATCTTGAGTCCTTTATACTCTGGTCCGCACTCAGGGGACTCAGAGTACTCCAGTCAGCTCTCAGGGGACTTGGAGATTTTGAATCGTTTATACTCTGGCCTACACTCAGGGACTCATAGTACTCCAGTCTGCACTCAAGGGACTTAGATATTTTGAATCGCTTATACTTTGGTCCGCACTCAGGGGACTCGGAGTACTCCAGTCCGAACTCAAGGGACTTAGAGATTTTGAATTGTTTATACTCTGGTCTGCACTCAGGGAACTCAGAGCACTCTAGTCCGCACTCAGGGGACTTGGAGATTTTGAATCGTTTATACTCTAGTCCGCACTCAGGGGACTTAGAGATCTCGAGTCATTTATACTCTGGTCCGCACTCAGGGGACTCAGAGTACTCTAGTCCGCACTCAGGGGACATGGAGATTTCGAGGTGTTCGTATGCGTTCGTACGTTAGACAGAATAACGTAACGGCTTCAAGCCTTTATTATTAAAAATAAGCTAAATTGTCTCATTACATGCTGAAAACTAAGAATAAAAACATGCTGGAAATAAGTGCAAGTAACATATGAAAGAAATGGACTAAGTATAATAATGCCGCAAATGCTCACTATTCCATGCTCGGGGGAGTGTCGCACCATCAACGGTCGCTAGCTTGAAAGTTCCCTCTCCAAGCTTCCGTTCAGTGACGTATGAACCTTCCCATGCAGGATTCATACGTGATGGGACTGGAAAAACTCATTTCAGAACGAGGTCACCCACATTAAAGATTCTCAGCCGAACCTTTTCATTATAATATCGAGCGACTCGGTGTCTTTATGCAGCCACTCTTAAGTCAGCTTCTTCACGTTTTTCATCAATGAAGTCAAGTGATTCCAACAAAAGATCCCGATTTGACTTAGGGTCATAGTAAGTTACCCCATGTGATGGAACTTCAAGTTCTACAGGTATAATAGCTTCCACGCCATATGCCAATACGAATGGAGTATGGCCAGTCGCGGACTTGTGGGTGGTTCTGTAAGCCCAGAATGTTGTTGGAAGTTCATCCACCCACTTGCCTCTAGCCTTTTCCAAACGCTTTTTTAATATGGACTTGATTATTTTGTTCACGGCTTCAACTTGGCCACTAGCTTTTGGATGAGAAACTATTACAAACTTTTTCTCATTGCCATATCTTGCAAAACTCTTTGAACTCTTTGCTCTCGAACCGAGTTTCGTTGTCTGTAATGATAGTCCGTGGAAGGCCAAAATGGCATATAATATTTCATACAATGAAATTAACGACCTTTTTGGTAGTGATCGTGGCCAAAGGCTCTGCTTCTGCCCACTTAGTAAAGTAATCGACCGCAATATCACGTATTTCGCACCACCTTTGGATATGGGTAATGAACCGACTATGTTGATCCCCCACATTGCAAATGGCCAGGGACTAACCATTTGTGTGAGTTCCGTTGGCGGGGCTCTCGGGATTTTTGCATATTTCTGGCATTTTTCACATCTTCTTACATAGTCTGCGGCATCCCGATTTACAGTCGGCCAATAGTATCCATATTGGAGGATTTTCTTTGCTAACGTCTGCCCTCGAGTATAGTCATCACACTCTCCTTCATGGACTTCCTACAAGACTCATTTTATCTCATCGTGGGCTATGCACCGGAGTAAGGGGGTCGAGAATCCTCGATAAATTATCTCGTTCTGCATTACATATCGTGAAGCCTTACAAATGACTCGTCGTCTTTCGCTCCTTCTTTCGGGCGCGACACCATGTAACAAGTATTGCTTGAATGAGGTCATCCATGATTCCTTCTCGATTTCTATTTCCAACGCGAAATCTACCTCCATCATATTTATACTCAGATCATGTAAGGTTTTAACGGGAACCAATCCCATTTGCTGTGCAGCGCCAGTGCTTACAAATTTTGCCAATGAATCGGCTGCTCTATTTTGTTCACTTGGGACATGCGAGATATCATAATATTCTAGATTTGTTAGCAGCTCCTGAACCCATGCAAGGTATGGGGCAAGTCTCTGCCCCTTTGCTTGATAGTCTCCCCGCACTTGATACATCACCAATTGTGAGTCACAAAGGATTCCAACCGCTTACCCCCAATTCTCTGATAAGTCTTAAGCCAGCAATCAATGCTTTAACTTGGCTTCATTATTTGTTGCTGGGAATTCAAGCTTCAAAGAATAAAAAACTGATCGGTTTTTAGGAGTCACAAGAATTATGCCAGCCTCTGAACAACGGTCGTAAGATGCCCCATCGGTGTACATCTTCCATCGAACGGGAGATATGACATTGTGATCGTTTGATTCGTCTGACACAGTGAATTCAGCAATGAAGTCTGCTAGTGCTTGCCCTTGTATGGCCCTTCATGGCAGGTAGGTAATATCGAATTGACTCAACTCGATATTCCATTTTAACATCCTTCCAGAGGTTTTTGGTCATTGGAGTACCTTCCGCATGGGTTGATAAGTGTAAACACTGATTGAGTGTGCCTGAAATATGGACGAAGCTTGTGTGATGCAATCACCATGCAGTAAGCTAGTTTTTCAATCTTGGGATAATTTCTATCTGCCCCCGCCAAATGTTTACTGATATAATACACTGGCTTTTGAACTCAGTCCTCCTTGGAACAAAAGTCGTGCTGATAGCATGTTGGGATACAACCAGGTACATATACAATATTTCATGGTCAATTGGTTTTGATAGCACTGGGGGACTTTCTAAATGCCTTACCAGAGCTCGGAATGCTTCCTCACAATCGGATGTCCACTCAAAATTTCTCTTTCCTTTCTTTATCACATCGAAGAAGGGAATGCACTTACCCATAGCTCTGGATATGAATCGACTCAGTGCGGCCACCTTTCCGTTCAAGCTTTGTACTTGCTTTATAGTTTTGGGCACTTGTATGACCCGAATAGCTTGAATCTTCTCCGAGTTAGCTTTGATTCCCCACCAATTCACAATGAAACCCAAAAACATCCCTGACACAACGCCAAAGGAACACGGCAAAGGATTGATTTTCATCCCATAATGCCTGAGTATATCAAACATCTCTGCCAAGTCTCGAACGTGGTCGTTTGACTGTCGTGACTTCAAGAGCATGTCATCTACATATACTTCCATTATTCTACCAATCTAATCTTTAAACATTCAGTTCACCAGATGCTGATAAGTTGCTCCTGCATTTTTCAATCCGAAGGGCATCACTACATAGCAATATAGGCCAACGTCTATGACAAAACTGGTGTGTTTTTGATCTGGAATGTGCATCGGGATTTGATTGTATCCCGAGTACGCATCCATAAATGACAGAAACTCGCGTCCTACCGTTGAATCAACCAGCTGGTCGATTCTAGGTAAAGGGAAACTATCCTTCAGGGATGCTTTTTTAAATTAGAATAATCAATGCAAGTTCACCACTTCCCATTTGCTTTCCTCACTAGCACAGGGTTAGATACCCATTCAGCGTAGAGGGCGTCGCGGACAAACCCACTGGATTTGATTTTGTCCACCTCCTCTCTGAGAGCAGCGGATCTCTCCGGGTCCATGCCTCTCCGTTTCAGCTTTAGAGGGACGTTCTTTGGGTCTATGTTCAACATATGACTCGCAATAGCGAGATAAATCCCGCATATATCAGAATGTGTCCAAGCGAAATCGTCCAGGTTCGCTCGGATGAAATCAGTAATATCCTCGGCCACTATGGGCTCGAGTTGTGATCCAATCTTAAGAACTCGTGATGGGTCATCCCGGCCGACTGGAATGTTAATCATCTGTTCAGCCGGTGCTGCATTCGCTTCCCTGGGTTCCCCATCATCATCCCTTGGATCTATGTCTCTATGGATCCGAGAATGTCGCCCGAGCCAGGGCTCGGGCACTACTTGTCAATTGTCAGTATTTGGATGCGGACGGAGTTGTCCGCAACCTTTCCTTTCTCTCTCCACCGAGTCTCTCTTAGCTTAGCCACATAACATGCACGATCGGTCACCTGATTGCCATGCACCACACTGACTCCTTTGTCCGTTGGAAATTTTAACGTCAAACACCATGGGGCCAAAGCTGCCTTAAACTCCGCCAGGGCCGGACGACCCAAAAACACATTGTACGGAGAATCAACATCCAACACTATGAATGGTAGGATTCGTACCCTCCTACGCTCACCTCCTCCCAGTTCAACTGGCAACTCAACATACCTCATCGCGTCAGTCGCCGCACCATTAAAGCCATGGATACGGGCTTTAGATGGCTTTAAATCTTTTGTCTCCATCTTCATTTGGTCATATTCCTTTTTGAAGATGATGTTAACGGAGCTTCCACAATCAATTAAAATTCTTTTGACGTATGCCGGCCCGATCGTCGTAGATATGACCATCGGGTTGATGGTAAGAGCTTCCACCTTGTCCGCATCTCAGCTCCTAACACTATATCATCTGTCATAATGCGTTGTTGTTTTGTGGGGGTTCCATCTTCCACATTCGAACAACACTCATAATCCGCATGCCTTGAGGAGGTGACATATCATTCCATCTCCTGCCAGTTCTTGTCTACAGGGTGTGGTCTTCCGATTATAGTGTTTATAATCAATCTACCCACGGTTCGGGCAGGTTCCTCTAGATGACGTGGAGCTGGCCCGTGTCCGGGGTCTAATGTTTCTTGCTTACCCTCTTGTGGGTTCTTAACAAATTCCTACAGCTTTTTCTACCTGATCAACTTTTCTATGGCGTCATGGATGTGCCTATACTCCTCTGTATTATGCCCGTAAGTCTCATGGAAGCGACGGTACTTCCCCATCTGCTTCTATTCCTCTGTGCACTCCTTTGGGCATTGCTTTTTGTATTGAAAAGTGTTGCAGGTTGACAGATAAATATTTTCAAGAGACGCATTCAGGGGGGTGTATTCGTTGTAAGTTGGAATCCTTGGCTTCCATTTTCCTACTTCTCTTTTCTTTCCTCCTCCGGACACTTTAGACTGACCAGGCTTGTTCTGTAGGTTGACTTGAACCTTTCTCGAGTTATCGCCGGATTGTTTTATGGCGATGTTGCTTTTCAAAGTCTCCTGAACAGGCCTTGGTGCCTTATCTCGCCTTGTCCACCTGGCTTCTTCTCTTCTTATGAATTGATGAGACTTTGCATTGAAACGCTCCAGCGTTGTTGGAGGCTTTCCTGCCAACTAATCTCTAAACTTTGAATTCGGATCTACAACTCGCATTACCGCCATCAGAATTGCGTGGTCGTTAGGGTTGCTAACTTCAGTAACCGCAACATGAAATCTTTGCAAATATTCTTTCAACAACTCCCCCGAAGCCTGGATTACACTAGATAAGGACATCACATCCTTGGGACGAGTGGCATGTATCTTGAACTATTCCACAAATATCATTGCCAATTCGTCGAAGCTGGATATGGACCGTAGAGGAAGTCGAGTGAACCACATGGTGCGATTCCAGATAAGGCAATTGGAAAGCATCTGCACTTGGTCGTGTCATTTGCTGTGGCTGAATCCATCATCCATTCGTACCTCATCACATGCTGCCTGGGATCAGTCTTCCCTTCATAGGCGGGGATGGTTAGCATGCTAAACTTTCTGTGATATTCGGCCTGTAGAATGGTATCGGTGAATGGAGTATGACTCCTGGATATCCCCCAATCTTCGTTGGTTGGGCCTTGATTTTACCTCAATAACTGTCTGTCCATAGCTAATAAGTCTGGAGTTTGTATGGAGGATGGAAGGTTGGGTTTTATTCTACGGGACCGCTCAGGATGTCCCCTCTGCTGGCGATCCTCCAAACGTGTATTTTGAAGACCAGCTTCATTAGGATCTTGGTGAGACAGGCGTCCGGTCTCCACACATGCTCCTTCTCTTAAGTTTCCTGTTCTGGCTTGGGTGTGTCTCCAAGATGTGATCGATCCCTGGTTGATCAATCAATAGCACCTGCTTGCGCAGTTTCAGTTTTACGGCGTCTACGCCTGGGAGGTTCATCGGATGATGTCGACAGGGATACCTCCAGCATTCTGATGTTGTTGCTGAGTAAGCCAAGTCATAAGGTTAGCGTTAGCTTGAATCTGCTCAGCGAGTTGTCTTCTACTTTCCATGAATTCTCTCATCAAGTCGTCGAACTCTGTCCTTGTAATGATTTCCGTTTGATTATGAGCTTTGACAGTCCCATGACCAAGATTTTCTTGCTGGTTGCTAGGTCCTATCTATTGTACGCTAGCGGTCTCGTTGACGTCCGCATTATGAGAGGCTGATCGGGTACGTGGTCTTTCTATAGTAGAGTTATGGATAGGAACTCTGAGTAGAATTAACTGACGTTATGTGAAAAACTTGGATCTCCTTCGGGGGATTTATTCAATCTAGTAGCTGCAAAACAGATCCTAACGGCCTGAGTTCGATTCCCAATGAAAGCACCAAAATGTTAGCACCAAAATTGGTCGCTAACACCCTTTGAGAAAGATTGTGTAGAGAGATTAATGAAGAAAATAAATTAAAATTGAGAACTGTATACTAAATTAAATGCAAAAACAAGAACATCGGATTTATAGTGGTTCAGCGTAACTGCCTACGTCTACTTTAAGTTTCGATCTTTATTGCTTTCACAAGTAACTGAATAAGGATACAATCTGTACTATAAAGAATTGAATAGAAATGCTAAGTAAAATAGAGTGAGTCTTGAAAGCGGTTGAATCTCCCCAGTGTTCTCGAAAAAAGGTCCATTTCACTGTGCCCCTGCCCTTCTATTTATAGACGAAGATGGGTTGGACTTCCCTAATGGGCCTTGAAGCAAGATACCTTGGCCCATGGTGAGTAACTTCTATGTGGCGAACCACAAATGCCGAACGAGGCGGTGTGTTGAGTGAAGTCTATAGGCTGAACGAGACCCGATGCCGGTCAAGGGGAGATACCGAGCGACACACCTATGCCGAACGAGGCTGGAACGCCGAACGAGGCTGGAATGCCGAACGAGGCTGGAACGCCGAACGAGGCTGGAATGCCGAATGTTGCGAAATGCCGAATGATGCTGGATGCCAATCGAAGCTTCTCTGTCGAACGATGCTGGATGACGATTGAGGCTTCTCTGCCGAACGAGGGTTGTGCCGAGCGATATGAAATGCCGAACGACCTAGCTGTGCCGAACGAGCTTTCTACATCAAGCCTCTAATTACCTGGTCAAGTCTTCGGGTAATACAAAAAATAAATGGTAGCAATTGAATTTATCGTTTATTAACAAACATACACATCATAAATAATTATATCAAATTATCTTTTATATACAACATATAAACCCAGGTAAAATTATAACATTTACCAATTTCAACATAATATTGTGTCAGCTTGTCTTGCTCAAGTATTTAGAGATCTCAATCAACTATGTTAGCAACACGTATTGACCAGAATCTGTAATCCACTCAACAAACCAATCAACACAATATAGAACATTTTTATAACAATAACAAATAGCCCCTCATATGTATAATATACTTAACTCAGATAAGGCATTCCATTACCCTATCTCTTAACGAGTTATATCCCACAAAAGCCAAGGTTCTTGCTTAACCCTCAGCTCTGATACCAAATGTAATGTATGGGCTTTTCAACTCTCGAATGCCAACACTAATACATCCATGGTATTCACGAGCCAAGCACCTAAGTGCCGGAAAGAAAGAATGTTAGGGCAAAAGAATAAGAAAAAGAAACGGAACAAGGAAGAAGAACACTATATCAGAATGTCACATGTAGAACGATAATATATAATATGTTGACTTTCTTTACCAAAAAGAAAACTTTTATATACACACAACAATCAAAGTAAACATACGTATATCATCGTGGATAGTTGTAGCAGCTTGTCCTCATAAATGCTGATATATACAAAACAAGTAATGTAGTGGAAAATAAATACGTGAATAGGTCCTGGAGGCATTGAACTCGCTTCCTGAAGCTCCAAAGTTTCCAAGTAAATCTAGAAATATACAAAGGGCAGACTTGAGCATTATAAGGAAATAACACCCAGATCAGTCTGCTAAACCAACGTGAGAAACTCAAATCATATGGATTTTTATATTTATAAAACCCTTCAAAAATAAAGGTATCTCGTAAGACCATGCCGTGAATAAACACGGACGGGTTTTTACCTTACAATAACCAAACCATTTCTATTGAAAATATGGTGATGCTATAATAATTCTAGGGTGGGAATAAATAATCAAGTAGCTATGATGCATGTGAGTGTGCATGACAACAATAACAGATATATAATCAAAACCGCTAAGGTGCGTTTGCTAATTGTGTAGGATTCCACGGAGGCACCGTTAGAACTTTGAGAATGGTCCCCCTATACAAGAATCAGATATCTCCAGCCGAAGCATCATACATCCCTAGCAGATGCAAATAGGAAACACATAGCTGGCTACAACCTGAGGTCGAGTGCACCACTCATGCATGCATAACTATAGGCATCTCTAGGGTAGAGTCACCTACACCCTAGAGTCACAAATTGAACAGATTTCAGAACCACGCATGGATTCCCACTTCTCAATAGATCTTTGAATCACATATGGATTGCTATATCTTAACAGATCTCGAAATTACACATGGATTTCTACATCCTGAATAGATGTTGAACAACTACCATGTTTGAGCATCTCCAATTAGATCTCAAATCTCCACATAGATTTTAGCATCTCAAACCAATCTTGAACCTCTTCCAAAGCATAGAACACGTATATGGTTTTATTGTGGTTAAGGTTTCAATTCATCTTTCATAAGTACACTCCTTGCTTACTGGGTGCCCCAAAAACCAATCGATTGACTTTCATAAACTCAACTCCAGTTCTTTTGGAAATAAACAGACACTACATAAGAGAAGAGATCACCTCCTAATAGGACATGGATGGATTTCTTCATTTATAAGAGCAAAACAAGTTTATATGTAAAATATAGCATCACTAACGATAACTGTTCCGCATAGTTCCTACCTTCCTTCTAGATATTTCCTAAGTTATATTTGGACATTTTCAACATAATGAGAATAATCGGACAACGGAAACTAAGTCCCATATACTTTTCATAAACAGGTAACACACCAAATATAGTCGACACACACAGGCACGATCAAGTCATATAAATGACTTCTAATCTGTTTTTTATTTAGGTAATCCTTTATTAATTAAAACCTCTTTTATTAGTAAAACTCTCTTTTATCTAATCAAACTTCTTTCATTGATTAAAACTTCATCTTTCATTTCTTCACAATTCAATACTCTCAAAAGTATTTATATACTTATCTTAATGGTATAAGTATATTTACAAATCAATAACAAGTTTTACTTCCTTTAAACACGGTCAAATAGTTAAAAACAAATGCCACTCAAACATTGT
Source organism: Allium cepa (assembly GCA_030765085.1). Lineage (NCBI taxonomy): Eukaryota > Viridiplantae > Streptophyta > Magnoliopsida > Asparagales > Amaryllidaceae > Allium > Allium cepa. The sequence goes on from CM060938.1 coordinate 680,779,408, forward strand.
TACTATAACCCCTTCTCACTTTAGTACTTTAAAACTTATACTATTCCATCTTTTTCCAAAGATTGCATACTTGTTATTATCTCTAAAATTCCATTACTAAAGATCTAAGTATTTTCCAAAATGATTTAATTGTGTATTTTCGCTATAATATATATATATATATATATAATTCAAGGGTTTAAAAAAATGTTACTAAAACACCGTTTACTACAAATCCAAAACACTTCACACTTAATCATTATCTTTAAACTCTCTTTTATAGACTATATTACTTTTCAAAAGTATAATTAAACGGGTTAAAAACAATTGCCGATCAAGCATTATTACTGCCCAAAATCACTTTTACACTTGTCATTAACTTTGAAACACATCCATTTAAAAATTTGAGTACATCTTCACTTTTTAAACAAAATGATATACCTTTTTATTTATTTTTACACAACCATTCATGATAATATAAGTGTTATAATCCTAAAAACTCTTTATATTCCTCTCCAAAAAACTTAACTTCTTTTCCAACTAAACTTTCTTAAAATGATGCTTATATTACATAAGCTCCAACTTACTTTAATAAATAATTACTTACTTTCTAAAAACTATATATACTTAAAAATGTACATTAAGGTACTTATACTATAGTTTAAAACGTTTCTTCTAAATATCACTTAAAACATATATTTTATAATTTATTTAAAAAATCATAAAACAAGTTTTATAATTTAAAATCCTTAATCCATTCATAAATGATTATAAAATCATTTTCAAACATCAAACTTCCTAATAATTTAATACCATTTAAAAACTCATTTAAAATATTTTATAAAAAATATATAAAGTGTCCAACCATTTTATAATTTTTTGAAACAAAATTTTCAAAGTGCATCTATAACGAACTTTTTGCTATACAAACTTATTCAACATCGTTTCACAATTTCTATAAAATTCCAAACCAATTCGTTTAGGTAAAACATACCCAAATAGGTGTGAAGAAAAATAATATATATTGTTTCATAATACATTCTTATTTGAACCAAACTAACATATGTCAAATATAAGGGATTTCAAAGTGCATTTATAACGATAATTTCGCTTCAACCATCTACACACAATTTCCAACTAAATCAAACAATAACATCAAACATGCAAATAATTATGGACCCTGATACATGTCGTAGAGAATTATTAGAGAGATAATACTATATATAATGTTGTCACTTTCTTTCAAAAGCAAGGAGGGGTCCAAAAGTACTAACTTGCATCGTTATTTATTATAAGTTATATTTTGCACAACAACTAATTATATCATAGCAATGTACAAATCAATTGTGAGTAAACTCACCAAAGCCCAAACCAATCAATGACATAGAGGATCTCGCTATAAGCGCAATGACGAAGACAGCATTTTGATTGGACCTTATATGCAAAAGTTATGACTTTTATAAGATTTGGCATTAAAGCATTACATATTTAGTATAAATATTTTTTATTATATGTTAAACATCTTCATCAAGTTCAAATCCTTCTTCCCTAAAAATCAAAATCCTGCCTGTGCACATGCATGCACAAAACCGTGCACTTCATCCCTACCTACCCATTGCCTCGGACCACTGGAGCACCTCCGACCATTTCCAATCGATCCCCTATGCCGCCACGAACCTAATGCACCTAATTCCATAAAGTCCGAGATAGAGGGGACCTAATGACATTCGAGCCCAAATGATCGACATAAGGAGGTGTAGACAACTACGAGAAGAATAATGGTCTTCTTCGATTTTCCTAATGCCTCTCGAATCGCTTCCTCAAGCTAACTCTATGTTTGGCCATGGAAAATCGAGCATGACTAATGTCAACCGTACCCACCATTGCTAATACAAACGCGATGCCCTCCTCACCATGATCCCAACGGATCCAGCGTTTTCTTTCATTGGCATCTCTAGGTCTGAAAACAATTGACTGAAGAGTGGAAAGAGCGGCAACTATTTTGTTGATATAAAGAGGAAGTAATAATGAAAGTAGGTTAAGGGTTGGGGTTGTTTATATAGGAAAATAAATATTATATTTTAATCTTTTTAATTAAATCGCTATGCATTTCAAGCTCCACAACCACACGGTTAATTGGATCATTATGAAACTTGTCGGAGTACAACTACGCATTATTCCGGATTCAGTGGCACTGTTTCATCATAATTCGAGATAGTGCCCTCGAATGACAATTTCACACGTTAATTAAAATGAATTATTATAAAACAATTTTAATCATTTTAATTATAATTAAAAGTTTCCATCACCATTTATTAATTAAAAGAATTTAATAAGCTTTAAAATCCATTTCTATTCAAATTAAGTTTAAGATTTAAATGTTTAAATAGCTTCGATATTTAAATATAAAGCGTTCAAAATTCCGGGTCGTTACATTTTCATTGGTTGTGCCTTCTCTCGTTCACTTATTAAACCTATGTCTAGGATTATTTCCTCCAAAACTTCATCCTCATTACAACTTACTTGGTTCAATTAAATATACTTTCCTTTTTGTTGTTCTGTAGAAGGAAGATTTAGGTTATCTACCTTAGATTCCAGTTCTTGCGGACTGATATGCAAGAGCTTTTGGTTTTGATCATATTTATTTGACCCAGGTCCATAACAAGATTCTTTCTTTTTATTAAACTTCTCCTGGGTAGAAAAATTAATTTCATTGGAATTAAACTGCTCGCCACGGGCAATTCTAAACCTCGTTTTATAGAGAAACTTGACCATCGGGTGTTTTGGTAATATAATCTCATCTAGAGCCGACCTTCCAAAGAAGGCGTTGTAGTAGGGTGGTTGGTCTATGATCACAAATAATGTCTTAAACATTCTTAAATGCAGAGGAGTGCCAATCTATACAAACAACTCGATCTAACCTGCTGGATTAGGGCCTTTTTTTAAATCCAAAGATTGGCTCCTAGCTAAGTTCAAGCTTTTCCTCCAGAATTCCCATTTTCTCGAAAGTAGAAGATAACATTTACGGCACTGTCCATATTTATTAAAACCTTTGATACGAGTGAAAGTCTTATCCGAGTAGTGAACATTAAAGAGTTATTGTGTGGGTGTTGAACTCCTCTCAGCTCTTGGGGAGTTATCACCAGATCTGGCATTTTGATTACACTTTTGAAATATTTCAATAAGGTTCATTACCTATTGAGTAGATCCCCACTTTAGCCTCCTTCACATTCTGCTTCTCGATCCTTCACTCAAACCAGTAATGTGTGGTCCACTATGGATCACACCAATACGGTTCATCGGTTGTAGTACTCCTTGTGGAAGCTCATTTTCCACGGTATTATTGCCATTATCGGGTGGATTTTCATTGCACACAGGATTTTGTTCAACTTTCATGTATTCCTTGAGGACTTCTTCCAAATCATATTCTAGATAATTCCTGCCAAGGCTCTACATTCATTTATTTTGTTGTCGTTTACCTTATGGTATGAGTAGTAATCTCTTTCCATCTTCAGTTCTGGATTTGTCTTTGCCTTAAATGAAACCAAGAAATTAAGTACATCTTCCATGACAATATATATATATATATATATATATATATATATATATATATATATATATATATATATATAGGAAATATGCTAATTCAGTTCGACAATCTTTTCTTTAGAAAACTCTTCCTATTTTTCCTTTTTGTTCACGCCAAAAAAGTTCCTCTTTTCCCCTTGATTTCTCCTACTATGAAATATTTCATCCATTCTTACAAATTTATCTGCTCGGTCCCATGAATGTATAGTTCCTTCCAAAGATGTGTATTTTCGATCAAATGAGATTTGACCGCCATCAACTTCTCTCCATCACTTACTTTTTCTTCCTTATTGGCCTCCATAATAATTCACTATAGATAGTCCCTTAGAAATTCTCCTAGTCTTTGTTTATTTTAGCCAGTACACTAGCATCAATCGTGGGCTTCTTCAAAGTATAGAATTAAGCCGAAAATTCATATGAGAATTTTTCCCATGAATAAGTTGTCTTCTTTCTGTAGTGTCAGTACCATTGGCTGCTACTCTAATAAAATTAATCTAAAACATTCTGCTACAAACTGCGCCTGGAGCGTTGTATCAGTCCATTTGACTTTTGAACACCATTAAATGGTCGTCCTGGTCAGTGATGCCATCATATCTAATAAACGGGATTTTGATATAAGAAGTTAATGGTACAACCATAATTATTTCAGTAAATGGTGGGCTTTAGGATCCATTATCCTCTTTCTTTTTAATTCAGCCATATCTTTAGTCATCTTGTCTGCTAAATCCTTGAAATAAGCTTCTTCATCCTCGTAATTCTTGCGCTTTGACTCAAAAATGCTTTTACGAAGCAGATTGCGATCTTAAGCTTTTATCTGGCTTTTGGGTCGAGAGATTCTCTTTCTTTCTTTGTGGTCTCAAATTGCTTTTCCCAACATTCATACTTTTTAAGTTTGATTCCACTGCCTTTTTTGGTGGAGTTTCTACTTCCTTCCCCTCTATTTCCTTTACTCCCTTTGATGATGGTTTTTGTGAAACCAATGCTTCATCGAGCTCATGCATAACCTCCAATTTCCTTTTCATATCTTGAAGATCATCCTTCTTTTTCGTCGTCTATTTTTATGTAGATGGCTATGTTACTTTTGCATTCTCATATCAAAATGAGGGGTTGCATTGTCTTTGATATGAATGTGGTGTACCACATCTTGTTGTGGTCGGACTCCACCTTTCTTAATTGACTTTCCCATGCTATTGTTAATTGATTCACAAGGCCTTGAATTGGACTCTCAATGAAAGCGCCACGTAGTATTAGTACTAAAATTAAGTCAAGATAATTTGTAATGCTTGAATAGCGTTACACAACTAGTCAAGTATGTTGATCACAAGTTGATAAATGTTAACTTCACACTTTTTAGATGTCATCATGTCTTTATTGTCAAGTCCTTTTATACAAAATTATAAGTCATGGTCGGTGTTATTGGCCATTACTACACACTATTAAGCTTTCTTTTCACAAGATGGAAAGGATGAAATTGAAGAAGAAGACCCGATTATAAAATTCATCCATTTTGGGTTACCCGTGTATTTATAGAGGATTCCAACTGATAGATTGGCGCCACATGTCTCTTAGGGTAAACAAATGGTGTTCATTATTTTTGTTAGGAAAGCTGGCATCGTAGGAAGATTGACACATATTTATTTCAAGGAAGTTTTGGCGAAGGTTTCTGTTATATCGCTTCACGATAACTTTAATTATTTTTCATCATGAAGGCTTTATGGAACTTCCTGTGATGGTACTTGTGCTTCATGAAGTGGTTGCTTCCATAAAATATCAAGACGACTTTATTTTTTAAGTTTAAAGTTATCAAATAAAATCTTCCACCAAATTTCCTTATAAACTCTTCGCAACATCTTAGAAAGAAAGCTTCCTTAGTGATAGCTCTTTAAAAGACTCCTTATTACAGCTTTATGGACGACTCTTACCGATGGCTTTTTGGAAGATTCATTGCGATGGCTCTTTAGAGGCTTCTACCGATGGCTCTTTGGAAGGCTCCCAGTAATCGTTCTTTGGAAGACTTCTAGTGATGGTGCTTGTTTACTATTTGAAGATTGCTGGTGACTGTTATATAACTTCTTGTGATTTCTTTATAAAGGCCTTCTACTATAAACTTCATGAGACTCTTCACGACAACTTAATTTTACCATTTGGAGATAGATCACAAAGCTCTAGTTAGATTTATCATGATGGCTTTCTATCTTGTCAAGCAACTGCTTCAAGACCTATCGTGATGACTTTATTCTTTCATGTGTAATGTTGTCACTTAGAAGCTTTTTGCAGATTGCTTTGTAACTCCTCATGGTGGCATTAATGCTATTATTCATGATAACTTCATGGAACTTTTCTTGATAATTTTGTTTTAACTCTTGAGGATTAACACACAATGACCTCTATAAGTTGTCTCGTGATGGCTTCATTTGCAAGCAATAGCTCCACATATTCATTTTAATCCCATGCATGAAAAATTTAAGATGTGCAAGGGCTTTAACCATGTATGTCGATTTAGATTGTGCATGACGACTTCCATTTACACATGAGGACTCCAAATACGGCACAACGACTTCAAACTTTTTCTTGAATTTTATGTGTAACATACATAATGTAATTTATTTAAAAAAACCAAAATGATACTACACTGTAACATTAAAACACTCATCTAAAGGATTTTAAAATTATAAACTGCTACTATAGTTAAAAAAAGCTGCTACAATCAAAATAGGATACTACAATGTAGAAACTACTGCTACATTCATAAAATGCTATTATAAAAGAGCATTATGAATAGAAATACACAATCATATTTATCTAAAAAAATGATGCTGTACAGTATCATTACTACACACATCTAAAAAGAAGCTACAATATTTTACAAACTACTACTACAATTTAAAAAAATACCTAACTTAGAAACTACTATTACAATTCATAAAATACTACTATAAAATAGCACTATGAATAGAAATATACATAATTATATTTATCTAAAGAAACAAAAAATGATACTATACAGTATGATTACTACACACATCTAAAAAGAAGCTATAATATAAACCCCTACTATAATTTTCGAAAAGATACAAAATTTAGAAATTGCTACTATAATTCATAAAAGTTACCATTAAATAGCATTACAAAATATAAATATACGTAATTCAATCTATTTAAAAAAATAATGATACTACACACATCTAAAAAGATACTACAAACTGATATCAAAAATGATGAAATGATACTACAAAATATACATTTTTATCTACAAATATTACTACAAAATAACATAAGAAGACGAAATATAAGTAATTATTCTATTTTAAAAAAAAGATACTAACCAGTATCATTATCTAGTGTAAACAATTATACTACACACACTTGAAAAAATGCTGTAAAATTATGAAATGATATTACAAGTAGACATTTTTATCAAAAAATGCTAATGTAAAATAGCATTAGAAGCATAAATATAAATAGTTATTCTATTAAAAAAAAGAAACTAATCAATATAATTATTCAATGTTGTCTTCTTCCTCAAGCTACCGCTTCTTCTTCCTCAATTTACTAATTCTTCCCTAACATCATACCACTCATGTTGAAACTTGATGTTATTGCTATCACCAGAGCAACCTCTTCTCCATCCTTACTCGCTTCCTCCACGTCATCAAAGCACTTCAACTTCATGCTTTCTCCAAAATCCTAGCTAATCATAATCGTCTCCATTCTATGTCATCCCTACCACCACTGAATCTGCTACGTCATCCTCGAGATTTGCTATACCTCTATCTAGATTTGCTGCCTGTTATTCTTCATGTGAAAAATAATTTACACAGAAAGTAACGTGTCATTCTCACAAAATTTTGTCCTCCTATATTTAGCTTAAAAGTTTGTCCTTCTCACTAAAAAATTGGTAGCTTATCCGTAGAGTTAAAAGATTGGTACGGTTTATCCTTTACACTATTTTCCTATTATTAATGTATAGTTAATGACAATATGTTATGATATGCCAGTTTTACTTCTACAACCATTTTTTACTTTTGACACCTGGCAGAATTTTAAATAATAGCTATGAAAAGTTTACCTATATATATTACATTTTGCTGCATTATTAATTTGAGGAAATAAATATCATCCACTAACACAATTAGACCGAGCAATGATTTGCAAAGAATTATTCCCTCTCCGAGTGAAGTTATTAATACAACCTCGCTCGAGCAGAGTGAAGTTCTTTTGATTGTTGAATCAAATGCATTGGACACTGGCTTAAAGGGAAAATTTTCAAAAACAAATCATTTTAACTCGTTATGCACTAGATTTTTCAAAGTTTTAGTATGAGTGATGTCTTAATATCAAATCGTATTTAATGTATTCATTGGATGAAGTTGATTAGAATTTTAAGTTATATTATTTTATCTTTATGATTATATCAACACGGTTAGTTTGGTTTTTATGTTATTATGCATTCAAAATATATGATTAGATAATTTATTATCGAGTTAAATAATAATATCCCAATGGTAAATTTTAATATAAAATAATTTTTATATAATTATATATAAATAATGAATAAATAATATTTGAATGACAGTAATTAATAAAATAATTTCGATATAATTTCAAACAATATACATTTATATTTGAAATTTAATAAACTAATGTTGTTATATTAAATGACCATGATTCTTCTTCATTGAAATATCATATATTCGAACCAAACTGATAATGTTTTAGAACATTCATTTTGATTAATGGTTTTGATATGTAAATATTAACGATAATATTAATATTATAATGTTTAATTTATAGTATCAGAACTAATCATATAATTTACTGTCATATAACATCAATGTATATAGAACTTAATTACGAACTCAGTAACGCAAGTTGTGTGTAAAACTTGTTCATATATAAAAGTTATTTATGTTTGAAAATTCAAGGTTTAAAATGTAAACTATAATAAAAATAAAGTTCATATTATAAAATCATTTTCTTCCTGCTTCATAACCCTAGCTGCCAATGTAATTAATGTTTCATCATTAACCTTCACTATTGTAAGGAGCCTTAAATCTCGGGACCACTACCTTCATTATCCTCATTCACCGACGATCTTAGCCATGCTCATGAAGTCAAACTTTGTACACCTAAATTTCTAAGGATAAATGAAGTGTGAAACCATCAAAAGTTGATAATGTTATAGCCATCGCAAGTTGATAGCAATGAGCTATTGCAAGTTGAAGGAACTAGGCTACTAAACGTTGGTATGGACAAGACCATCGCAAGTCAATTCCCTAAAGCTATTAAAAGTTGATATGCTCAAGACAAATGAAAGTTGACATCATAAAGCTATCAAAAGTTGATATGGATAAAGCTATTGTAAGGTGATATCATAGAGCATCACAAAAGAGAATAAAGAAAGCTTTCGCAAGTTGATATATGGAAGGTATCACAAGTTAAAAGCCATTGCATATTAAAGTTATCGTAAGATAAAAGCTATTGTAAGTTGATATTATATAACTGTCACAAGTTGAAGGCCAAGTTATCATATGCTGATATGTAGAACCATTGCAAGTTGAAGACTATCGCATAGTGAAGACTACAACAAGTTGATAACGAAGGAAACCATCATATGTTAATGGTTAAAGGAACCTATAACATGTTAATGTTATGAAGAGTCGTCGCAAGTTGATAAAGAAGGAAGCTATCACATGTTGGTATTTAAAGGAAACTATTGCATGTTAATAATTAGAAAAACCATCGTAAGATAAATAGGAGGAAGTTGTCGCATATTGATGATTAGAAGTATTATCTCAAGTTGATGACTAAAGGAAGCTATCACATAAGCTATAACATATTGACAATTAGAGCTATAGCACGTTGAATAATATACCCAAAATCGAAACTCCAGCTAGCCATATGGCATTCCTAGATTGGATTGGCCATGCCACTTCATCATGGGAAATTAGATAAGGTTTGTACCATATGTCATCTCGAGCATGTGGTCTACGTTATTTATGAATAGGCATGTACCCCCTACTAGAAAGGGACAAATTTTGAATTGTACTTCTCCCTCATTTTTCATTTGTCTTGAGTATAATAAAAAAGTTGAAATTCAGACTTTAATAGCCATAGGGTCAAATTGAAATCGTGTCTTTATAAACAAGGACTTAAACAAATCCCTATTTCCATGGATGACTTCATATGGACTTATACCATGCATATTTGATTAATTAATTTGCCTTCAAGTACCATGGTTCTATTTTACTAAAGCACATAGATTGTAACCAAATTTTGACCTACTATTTAGTGATTCTTTCACTAAGTGTTGAACTCGGGGAAAGAAACAACTTATTGACCCCTATATTCTTACCAAATAGGAAAATCAATCAGGAAAATTAAAGTTCAAGAACGAGAGGAAGTCTTGCATCACACGAACCTAGAAGAAAATGTAACCCCTTGATTTGATATGGAGAACGTTGAAATGAGGGAAGCATCAACACCAATAAAGGCATCAAATGAAGAGGATGACATTAAAACTATGAAGAAATAGCTTTAGACCATGCATGAGCTCATTAAAATGCTCATTTCTCAAAAGTCTTCAAGAACATCCTAAAATAAAGGGAAATGACGAGGATAAAGTCAAGTTCCCTCGAAGAAATGTTAATGGTTCAGACTTGAAAAGTAAAATAATTAGCAAAAGCATCCTAGAACCATGGAAAAGGGTAATAATTGTCCAACTCAAAAGCCAATCAAGAAATCAAGGTCTCCCCACATCTGAACTGCTAGTTCAAATTCTCAAAAAGAATATGTTTACACCAAAAATTGGCACAAACACCTAATAGAGATTTTGTAGAGGAATAAATGAAGAATAATAAATATAAACAGAGAAAATATATCAGTAAAGTAATCAGAAACAAGCTAATAACATAGACACAGCAATTTATAATGGTTTGGCGGTGTTTGTCTACATCCATTTTAAAGCGATAGCTTTATTAATCACTTTGTAATCTAAGTACAATAGTGATCAGATTAGAATGCTTAGTTACAAAAGATTACAAAGCAACAAGAAACATAAAGATCCCGAAAATGAACAAACAAGTCTATATTTACAGGGGAAGACGATGAAACATCTTCCTGAAATTTCGGTAGTGGAGTCTATAGATCCAGAAGAAGTCACTATATCGATTGTGGGTCCCACATCACTTGTACTAACATTCGACATTAATCTTTTTAGCTCTTTTTGGCATGCGATCGATATGGTGGGCTCCACCCTTCAATATATTAATGTTCCCAAAGTTTCACGTGCATTCGATTTTTAGATTTTGAGATATAGATCGTTCTCTGCTAAGTTGATTTGTAATAACAATATAGTATGATCCATAATTGATGAATATGGATTGTACCTGATCTACTTTTAGCAAATGATGTATTTTCATATTTTTAGCATTCTATTGAGTCGGTCTTTCACTTTTGCTTCGCCACCGCTTCATATTATTATTATTTGTGGCTAGTCTTTGGGCTTCATGGTTGTTAATCTGACTTGTTGGTCCCAATGACAGCCGAGTCTAACATGTCTAGTTAGTTCGAATATAGCCGGACCAAATGGTTGGGTAATACTTGCCCTCCAAGTACGTATTATTTCAATTATGACGTGCTTTGAGTCGATGCAAGTTAGAGTAATCGAAAAGGAATCCATCCTATTTTCTGAATAATGTCATCCCTTTAATGAATTGCTTCCCTTGAAGAGTTGCATCTCTTTCTATTTGACATGATGATTGGTTTAATTCCAATAGTATAAATTTGAGTCACGTCTTGATGGTAATCATTTATGTTTTCATTTCAGTGAGTCAGAAGTCCTTAGTTGTCTATTTTAATTTTTCCTTTGATTAATACAGGTGAAAATTCAATTTATAATGATTTTAAAAAATAAAAAAATTTGGGACGTGCATTAGCACGTATATATATTCATCCCTGACTTCCGATCACAATTACACATTCTTGGATCATTGTTAACATTTTGCATATGTTTCACTTTTTTTAGTTGGATCGTCATGAATCCATGAAGAATGGATCGTACTTGATCCATTTTTAATATGGATCAGGTCAAATTCTTTTGAGGTTGGATCATGTTCAATCGTTCTCCCCTCTCCTTCTTTTTTTTCTTTTTACAAAATAATGGATCTTTCCAAATCCATTAGACATGGATCTTATATAATCTATATTTATGTTGAAATATCCAATTGTATCGCGATCTAAGGAGAAGAATCGGTATAGATCCATCATAGAATGATCGGATCCGATCATTTCTTGGTTTAGCCATTTGATTGAATTGTGGGCTTTGTTGGTTCGGTCCACTCTTAGGTATAAATATGGAACACTTAACCATTTTGCGTTTCTTCACTTTATTTTCCATCATTTCTATCTGAACCAAAAGAGAAAACCCCATCTTCATTTTCTCCTTCACCATAAATCTATTGAGCTCCCCAATCCAACTCCACACTTTTCATGTAACCATCTTCATAAGTCAGTCCGACTCCTTGCCACATCAACATCATTGCAACATCTCCTACAGATCTCATTCTTAGATCCACCGATTCTCTTTGCAGCCGAAACCAAATTTCCTCCATCTTCCACTTTTATATGTAGGTAAGTTCGATTCTTTTCATAGGTTTCGATTTCTATGATGAGATATTAGGGGTAGAATTTATTTGGTCAAAGTGGGTCATAGCATTACGGTGGCATTTGTGTTCTGAAATGGAAGAAGATGACAAGTTTTTGAAGACGGTGATGGAGCAATTGAATTGATCATAGTTGTATCGATCATTTGCTTTAGTGGTTGTGGGGACATTTGAAGTAAAATTCTAGGAATGATGACTCGACAGTGAACGCGGTGTTGAGATTGGATGGAATGCATTTGTTTGAGGTCGAAGGTGGAAGATCGACTTTATTATATCGTTCCTAGAGTTCTAAAATGTAGACTATTACCGATCATTTCTAACGAAATTGATGTGGTAGAGTGTAAAATGGCCGGTCCATATTGATCTAAAAAAATATAGCATAGGGGAATGAAATGGAGTTTGACCGATATTTTAATGGATTAGTGCTTGAAGAAATGAAGAGAAATTGGAACGATCATTTTTTGGTAGAGTTTTGCCGATTTTTTTTAGATCGGCGGTTGGAGATTTTTAGGCTTAACAAATTGGGCGGAATAATATGGATCGGTCACAACACATTTTGGATCAGTTGTTGGTTTAACTTCGACAAACGTGCTTAAACCCTCAAATCTTAATTTGAACTTAGTGATGAGCCTCAGGCTTGAACACTTGAATGGACATACATGGCTTACATATGAAATGGACTGCATATTCAAACGTATATGACAATCGAACCATGGAACGAACTTGACTAATCTCTTGTATATATTTATATTTGTTGCCTATGCCTTAGAAATTTATATAAAACTCATCCACATCTGAACACACTATTTGAACTTCAACATGCCAACAACTGATCTTGATGCTTAGACTGAATCCTTAGCCAGTAACGTAGAGAATCGATTGAGATGACCAGCAATTGCTGGTCACTCCGATCGAACCTCAGAGTCTTGTCAAAGTCGTAGTCTTTAATTCTGAACTATTTTTCACTACGTTGCACGATGCTACACCAATCTGCACTAGCACACGCTTTGCATGGGGGAAATGGGTTATTTTTTCTAGTGATGATTATCTACCGAGTTTAGTTGTCATGGGTTCCAAACTCTTAGAGCGTTTAGCTCTATGTCTTCTAGGCAGCCTTCACAGCATAATAATCCAAATGTAGAACCTAGCTCCAAACTATACCCTATAGACTCTTTGCCGGACATCAAGCTGATCAACAAAAAAGTTCCATTATGTTATTCAACCTTTTCTCTACCATTCATGTCCTTCCGGTAGAAGTTATAGATCCTGCTCCAGACACTTTAGAAGACGTGACATTTTTGGAAGATTCAGAGGATTTTATGGCTTTGAAAATTAATGAAGCCTCTCTTTGTAGAATTTATGCCAGACAGGTGATTCCGTTTGATGACATAAGAGTCTCGACTCGAAATGACAAAGCTCATATGCCCCCTTAGGGGTTCACTGCATACAACAAGTTATGTGTTGGGCAAGACGCATCCCACCCTTCAATTTATTTATTCGAATGATGCTACATCATATGAGGTTAGCACCAACACAACTGCATTCAAACGGCTATGCCTTGCCTAACTGTACCTACATGGTATTTATGGAGTTTTTATTCTTTTCTCCAACTCCTAAATACATTCAATTTCTTTTTACCTTCAAGTGATGAAATGGAAGCCTTTCGTTCACATTTCTCGAGTCGGCTAAGAAATGCTAGATCCTAACTAGTACTTGGAATAAGTTGAGCGCTTTTAAAAGTGAGTGGTTCTATATTCGCTGCCTGTCTGGGTTTGCCGGACGGTGGTTAGAAGAATGTATGTATTACTCCATGCTTAATTTCTTGAGTGCTTATATCTAGGTCGTATCCTAAACTAAGCAACTTTTTTGGTTTACGCGGGCTATTATCCATGACCCAATGGAGAATTACCCATAGACGTGTTCTTGGTACTCAAAATGATTCCATCAGAAGATAAGGACATTAAGAATCTCCTTATTAATGAATGCCTCATTATATACTATTTGATGGAAGAGGGTCGTAGCGTAGGGCTACCAATCACTGCTACAATTACGGTGACTGAGAAGTGATATGCGAATGATGATAAAGGCCATCAAGCTTATCCTATCATGCCCTTAGTTGAGGGGCTCAAGAAGTTACCGATAAAGATGCAGCATGAGATGAGGGTCACGCCCCCGATGGTGTTGACGAAGGTTCTAGTTTTGGGGCTGCAGTCGGATCCTTGCAAACTCCATAGTCCTCTACTCTCAAAAAAGGAAATAGGAAGAAACTCGTTTGTAGGTTTCTTAAGAGTTGCCTCTTCAAACAGCCCATGCCATCCATCGCTACTCAGATTATTCCGAATCAGTCTGCTTCTCAACCTTTAGAGCACTTAGTCGAAATATTTGAGGCGTTATCTGATCTTCCGACACCGGAAGATGTTGATACCTTCCATTTTACTGACATTAGCATCGGCAGATTAGAATCTCCTTCTAGAGCCGAGGCTAGAATATCTTCTACCATTAATGGAGAGGTTACTCCCAACAGTAAAGCTTTAATAACCAATCTGTTAGGGGGACACAAGGATACGTACAATCGCATGCATGATACAATATTACATTACACTTATCATGTGTCCTTCAATACTTAGAGTTGATTCATTCCTTGTTTTTTTTCATAGAAACAATGGTAAGGAAGAAGCACACGTTTCATCCCCTAAAGGAAATACACATTAGACTCCTGGTTCTCGTTCGGGCCCATATCGCTAAGGTAGTGATCGTGAATGCGACTCTAGCTATTGCTCCAATCGAGATCGAGATTACCAGAGTAGAGGTGATAGAGATAGGTCTTAGCATGATAAATATTGATTCAAGTTTAGACCTCCTCCCCCAAAAAGTTTTGAAAGGCAACAAGATCACCGCGGCGATGTTCCTCATATTTGCACTCTCGTGCTCCCCCTCCCACTTTATTTTCTTCATAGTCTATTGTTCCATCTCATCCTCAGTGACCCAATAATCGTCGGCATCATAATGAGCATGATGTTTACTAATAAAGGCTGGGAAAGAAAGTGTTGACACCCAATTTGTCCCTGAAGCTCAACAAGTCGATGTTGCCAATCGTATGGCCAACCTTAAGTCAGTTTTTCCAAAGGTATGCCTTGATGGATTTTTCTTTGTATCCAATCTTAAGAAAGTTCCTGAAAAAGTCCAGCAAATGAGTGGATTGTGTGAATGATATCCACAAGCAGTATTATGAGTGGATGAGTGCAATGGAGAGGATTCCTAAAGTATCTTGCGATAGAGTGGTAGAGATTAAGAAATTGAAACGTTAAGAGGCTCAGGGCAAGTGGACCATCGATACTATAACCAATGAGTTAGAATCTTCAAGGAGCTCTCAGGCAGGAGCCGAGATAAAAGTAGAAATGACCAACATAGCACTTGAGGATAAGAAAGCCAGGCACTTGGGCAAGGTTGAAGTGCTTCATCAACGGAACCATAAATTGGTGTTATAAAGGGATGCGGCCCAAAGAAGCGCAGCCGAATGAAAAATTAAGTATGAGCACGAATTCAAAGATAAAGAGGAAGCACTGAAAATCAGCCAGGATGAATGTGATAAATTGGTTACCTTTAGGCTTGAAAGAGACAGGGCTGTTGAAAAGGCCAAAGACATTGATGCCCTCGTTAAAAGAGAAGTGAAGGCCGCAAAAGAAATGGCCAGGGAGGATGTTATGCAAGAACTAGACCCGTCGCTTATTCTTTACAGCCCCAATGTCCTAAAGCATAGAAACATAGAGTGGCTCCTCGGTGACTACCCTTACGATCTTGTACGTGCATGGGAGCATCTTGTTCAGTAGGACAAAAAGGCTCTTGGCGCTGTAGAAATCGATCTGATGAGGTTGGAAGGTGAATTTCTATTGGGTGACGAACCTAAGGTTCTACATGAAACCCAGCTTATACTCTAAAAAGAGCATAACACAACCTTTCAATATGAAACTGGTGAAGGTTCCAGATCCGTATCACACAATGTTGCATATGACCAGAATCCGATGACCCAAACTATTCCCAGCACCACCATGGATTCTTCTATCGAGCTTGGTTACAATCCGGAGAAGCCACATATTGATACATCTAGTGGGCTCTCTCCAATTATGGAAGGAGGTTCCGGTGGCACTTCGTTTCACATGGGGGACCAATCTAAAGAAGGTATTTCATTAATTTCACCCATCCTTCAGAAAGCTAGAGTGCCCTTAGTGGATATATCTAATCTCTTTAGTTATGTTTCCTAAGCTTTAGTTCTGCCGGCTACAGTTCCACCTCTTCCACAAGAATCTCAACTAGGACCTCAGGTGCCTACAACGTAGTCCGTTACCTTCATAACATCGGTAATAACCTAAGATTTCCCAGAAGAGGAGTTATATCGACGAGCACTTGATGGATGCTTTGTCGAGGGAAGAAAGTGCATCAAGAGATTCCTTTTGATGATTACTTTATGATTGTTAGATCTTCCTAATCCTTGTCAAGCCTCTCTATGAAAGAAATGGTATAGAAACTCATGGCAGACATTGCCCTTATGATGACAGTCAAGTAGGAGAAAATGGTACTCGTTCCCTCTTCCATCTCCATCATTTTGCTTGGAGAAACTATGTATGCTTCTGCTCTTTAGCCAGGACTTGCTTTAGATGCACATATTGGGTTAACCTAGACTACTCTGATGTAAGACCAAGGAAGCGGGAAGACAGGAGAGAGAAGAATAGTGTGGAAAGTTCGAGTGAAATCTCTCCCGATTCCAAGAAGAAGAAGAGGAAACCAAGGTGGAAGTGATTCTTTAAGCTTACTCATGTTCCCAAGTCTTTTGGATTTTGTTAGCCAAGTTTGTATGGGATTGACCCCCGTTTTTTAATTCTTTTGCTGTGACTACTTGTACTCGACTTTCCAAGCTTATGTAAATAACGTTCTTTTACTTTTTTCAAACTTTCATGTGAATTTGCTTAAGTAGTTAAGCTATTACATTTTCCATTTATTGTACTTGTAATTCATCGCTTACTGATTCGAATAATATTAATTTTATCCTAAGGCCTCTATACGGTCGTGGCCTCTACTTATACTAGATACTATGCTCAAGCCCTAGTTTACGCCGTTGGATTCAACGGTTTAAGTGATTGTACTCCTACCTCCAGTTCTTGGGTTAAAGGAATTAGATAGTAAATGGTCGAATTTCATTTTTAGCGAATTTATACTCTGCTTGTCGATTTCAAGTTGGAGATAATGGAACAGTGAGTGGTGGAATCATACTTATCTATTTGTTTATACTCATATCCGCACTCTAGGGATAAGAGTTCATTAGTAGATGGTCGGATCGTACCCAATTTGTGTTTACACCCGGTCCATGCTCTGGAGACTTAGAGATATTTTGGAATATAGTCGAACCGTATTTTCCTTGATTGATAGACTTACCTCCAAGCTCGGGATTTAACTTGAAGAGTGATTGGTTGTGTTAAAATCGCTTTTTGATTCACGTCTTTCCCATTGCTTGGTGGGATTAATTTGATTATCGGATGGTCAACTCGCATCCATCTCTCATTTGGTACTCCACCCATCGGGTTGTGTAAAATTTCCTATCTTGAGGTCCGAAGCTTTGCGCTACATATGCTGTAGTCATCTATAGTGTTTACTTTTGGCAACATAATATGGCTATGTTAATGGTACCCATAATGTCATTAGCACTTGAATATGAAACAAAATCACGGATTTCAAAAACAACATTTTTCTAATTACATTTCAAAACACACGTTTTACATTCAAATTACATAATTCCATAATCATTTCCTAGGTAAAGATCTAGTATAGTTATTACATAAATACACACAGAGCGACATATGGTGATGTCCCCTTGGTTGACTAGAGTACTATATAGTCATACTAACATAATACTACACAGCGGAATCAAACAAAATAAAACAGCAACTCCTAAATAGCTATCCATCAACCACCTCCTCGTCTCCAAAAGATTAATTTGCCAACCTACTAAAAACCTGTAAACCTCAACCCTCAGCCTACTCAAATCAATTTTGAGCACCCAAGAGTTTAAGGGGAAAAACATAAACTTTGAGTCATACATAAAGCCTGATGTGAATAATGTTTACATCTCGGTTATTTGAGATTAAGTGAGACCATGCTGCTTAGCGGAACGGGTTTCCCTCACTGATATCCTTTTAAAACATTTCTTTTGCAAATCATAATCCTACAACCAAAAATAGTCAAAACTATAAAGCATTATCATGTAAACATACATATAGGGTAACAAACGGGATATCTGTCTTAACATTATAGTTTCGTTTGGCTGGATACTAACCTTTAGCCGACTCGGGCCTACTAGACAATATAAATAAATAATCTAACACCTATTAGACACTTCTCTTTTTGATGGCTTGTCCCTAGCTTATATTCTCCCAGGGTCACCTCATCCTAATGGTTTTGCGAGCTCAACAATAACCTATCTATGTATAAATATATATTCCCTTCTATGTGTAACATCATTTTAGTCTTACCTCTGACAAAGCCCTACACACTGAAATTTTGGGCTAAATTAGCTGGGGCTAATAACTAATGTATAGGGCATGACCCTATACCAGTCCCATCTAGTATGTAAATATCCGAGCCATTTTACTCAGAGTAATCTTCCCTTAAATTTTCCTTGAAAACCATTTCATCTCAAATTGATTTAAAACCTTTAAATCAAACTTAAACAAGGAAAATATATACTCTATGCTTTACTCAAAATCACCTTGCCATGTTATATATACTTTATACAAATCTTTGTTGATGAAAATATTTAAACCTTTGAAAGCCCTTTCGAATCCATTGAAAGTACCCCTTTCGAGACCATTGAAAGTACCCCTTTCGAAACTAAGTAAACCCCTTTTTTCACCTAGGCCGACAGGCCAAAACATTCCTTTCGAAACCATTCATATAAACCTTTGGAAACCATTGAAAAATCTTTCCTCCGAAATCTATAAAACCTTAGACATCCTATCTTTAAAACACTTAAACATTGCCTTTCGAAAACATTGGAAAACTTTTCCTTTCAATCCTTATGAAACTATTGGAAAACGTTTTGGGTTCTACCTTCAACAGAGCAAAAGGGTCATAAAACATTTAAGTCGAAAGCACACTTTACTAAAGCTATTTCCTAAGCAAGGAAGTGATGGTGTCGAAACCAACCCTTCGAAAGCATTGGAGAAGTGGCTTTGGTTTTGTAAAACCAAATAACCCTTTCGAAGGCAGCGCTTCGAAAGGTAGAAAGCGAAAAAAAGGGTTTTGACCCCGATAAAATCATTTACTTGAATACAAAGGCGCAACCACGTTCGAAACGATTCCATAATTCAATTTGACCCGGACAGAAGCCAACCAAGTCGAAAGCATTACTTTTAAAAGCAAAGCAGACGCGTTTTCATTTGAAAGTATGGTAGCGCTTCGATCCCTTCGGAACCCCTGGTTTCAACCTAATACCTTCCACCTATATCCAACTTGCTGCG
The DNA here is from genome assembly GCA_030765085.1 of Allium cepa. Taxonomy (NCBI): domain Eukaryota; kingdom Viridiplantae; phylum Streptophyta; class Magnoliopsida; order Asparagales; family Amaryllidaceae; genus Allium; species Allium cepa. The sequence continues at coordinate 680,799,149 of CM060938.1, forward strand.
CACCAAGTCTTCGATGTCATGCGCGTTGGTTTCGATGGTGATGGTGACGGAACCACTAAGTCAGAACCTAGGTGCCGAATGTGGCGAAACATGCTAAAAGCATGTAAAAACTGATTTTAACTTTAAAGGGAAATTGTTTTCAACTAATCTACTTTGTTTATTAAAATATTATTGGTTGCCACTTTTCTTTTCTAAAAGTGCTACCAAAATTTCAGAGTAAAACAGTCTAAATAATTTACTATATACCTCTTCTCCTTTTATAAGTATATAAAATATTAAGTCCTATACCTTAAATAATTTTATATATCTATTAAAACACTTAGGAAAATTCTATAAAAATTCCAGAAAATCATATGTTATCTAACATATAGTAATTTTAGACCCAAAACATAAATAATTTAGTCATAAATTATGTTAGACCCAAATAAACATTTTCTTCACTAGAAAATTAATATAAAATCCACATTGATTCATTAAATTATGAAAATTAAAATCCATCTCTAGAATATCATTTCTGATCTAAATCTAAAATCGCAAGGCATTTGGATGTCATTTAATAGGGTTTTAACATTAAAAATGTCATAAAACCTTTATAAATTATCATAAATCATCAACAAGCATATATAAACATTTAATCCTTCGAAATAATGGCATAACATTGCAAAATAATCAGATTAACCTTAAAACCAAAAACATTTAAGAAATATAAGATATAGTCATTATTCACCTTAGCTTTGAGTTTATGGATTTGAGATTTGATCTTGATTAAGTTGCTTAAGCTTTTCCTTTGAAATCTTGCTTATCTTATCTTTTCTTCCCTTAATAGTGGTCGACCTCAAATTTATTTTTCTTTTGTGAATATAGAAATGAACATGTGAATGATTGGGGTTAAAGGTTTAGGGTATATAGTTATGTCTCATTCCTATTTTACCCCTTCTCTATTTCATTTTAACTCATCTTTAGTTCATTATTATATGGCACGGTACCCTTTAGTTTGATCACAAATCTCAATTTCTTAATCATCATATTATTTTATTTAATATAGCTAATTAAATATCCTAAATAATGTTACTAAAAATTAGGGTCATTAAAGGTTGTGAGCGAAAATCATCGAATGAACGGTCGGACCACATTCATATTGTTTAGTCCAACCGTGAACTTGTGTAATCGGTTGGCTCCAAACTCTAGGAGAATGCTCAGACATGTCAGTATTAGTTAGTCGGATATCATAACTAATATGTATTGCTACAAAAATCACATATATGAATGAAATTTCAAATTTTATTACCAAATGGAAAGAAATGACATAACTTGCCTTATTACATATCTAGAAAATCAAATACTAAAGTAAATTCGAAAATAAAATACAACTTAATGAAAAAGAATAACTAAGTGAAATAGCGTTGTAAATGCTCGTTGTTCCATACCCTTGGGAGTGTGATTCCATCAACAGTCACTAACTTGAAAGTTCCTTCTCCAAGCCTCTGCTCAATGATGTACGGTCCCTCCCAAGTAGGATTCATGTGTAACGAGATAGGAAAAACCCATTTTAAGACGAGATCGTCGATTTCAATGTCTTAGGTTGGACTTTATTGTTGCAGTATCGGCCGACCCGATATCGATATGCAGCTGCCCTCAAATCGGCTTCTTCACGCTTCTCATCTACAAATTCTAGAGATTCTAAGAAAAGATCTCTATTCGTTCTAGGGTTGTAGTAGGTCACTCGATGAGAAGGGACTTCGAGTTCAATAGAATTGACGGCTTCGAAGCTGTAAGGGTGAATGGAGTATGGCCAGTCATGGACTTACGGGTGGTTCTATAAGCCCGTAATGTTATTGGGAGTTCACCTACCCACTTAGCTCTAACATTTTCCAAATGCTTATTCAAAATGGACTTCACGGCTCTAACTTTCCCATTTGTTTGAGGGTTAGCAATTGCCGCAAATCTCTTTTCAATATGTTACCTATGGCAGAAGTCTTTGAATTCAGCGCTTTTGAATTGGATTCCGTTATCAGTTACAATGGTTCATGGAAGGCCAAAATGACAGATGATTTTCCGGACAATGAAGTTCATTACTTTCTTGGTCATGATCATAGTTAAAGAATCTGCGTTGGCCCATTTGGTGAAGTAATCAACTGCTATGATAACGTACTCGCACCACCTTCAGAGGTCGATAAGGAACATAAAATATCTATGCCTTAAGTGGAAAACGACCATGGGCCGGCCATTTGTGTAATTTCCATTAGCAGAGCTCTTGAAACTTTTGCATATATCTAGCATTTGTCACATCGCTTAGCGTAATCAGCGGCTTCTCGGTTGATAGTTGGCTATTAATTCCCATTGTAATATTTTTTTTGCTAGGGTTTCCCCCCAATGTGATCGCCACATTCCCCTTCATGAACTTCCCTTAAGACTCATTTTATTTCATCATGAGCGATACACCGGAGTAGGAAAATGGAAAAACCTTTTCTATACATGACTTCTTCCTAAATGATATATCGTAAAGCTTTGCAGAGGATTAATCGTCATTCATTCCTCCATTCAGGAAGGACTCCTTGTAGCAAATAATCTTTAATCGGAGTCATCCACGACTCCTTCTCAGGCTCCGTCTCCAGTGTTAGTCTTTGAGATGATGGTTTTGATGAAAACAACCTCAAAACTTGTTATAAAATATAAATACTAATATTATACTTTAGACATATATATATATATATATATATATGTATATGTATGTATATGAAGGATATAAACATGTAGGTACCAAGAATGAAGACGATATAGTATGGAGATATAAGACCGATGAATTTAAAGATCGAAGATATCAAGATTGAAGACTCACGTGTATCAAGAAATCAAGTTATCAAGAGTTCAAGATTTCAAACAGCACAAGATATTGTAGTTAGTCTAGAATTATGTTAAACTTCTTGAAAGCACCTACATCTTTATTCGAAATTTATTCGTGGAATGGAATCCACTTCGAGCCTGTTAAAGGGATGGAACCCTAGTGGGATTGAACCCACGACAATATCTAGTGAAACATATAATGGTCCTATTTTGATATCCACTAATTTTATAAAAAATGCTTTTCAAAAATATATATCTCATGTTTTTTTAAAAATGTTTTCAAAACTTTCTTTTCAAAAAGACATCTCTCTTGATTTTAAATATTTTAGCCTCGAAACTATTTTTATCATTTTTAATATTTTGATTTCAAAATTATCCTTGTTTTAAAACCATCTCTTGTTTTAAATATTTAGCTTTAAAATATTTATATAATCAGATTTTAATCACTTTATAGATTAAGATTATATATTAAAAATTACTTTCTAAACTCTTTTATATGTTTAAACTATATTCAAATATATTACAAAGTTTAGAATTTGTTTTGACAAATTGTAGAAAACAATTTTAATAAGAAAATCAAAACATCAATTTTGCCTCGAGCATGTCGACATCCCTCAACATCCATGCCGACATGGTGTCGGTTATTTTCAAATTTCAATTTTCAAAAAAAGTGTCTATTTGTCGTATCCTTTCACAAATAGATATGGTTGTTGCTTTATTATAAATACCAGTAAGGTCAAAATGATTTTTTAGCCAGATTTCATTTATTTTCTCTCCTCTTCATCTTCAACATTTATTCTAAAGAATCCTAAACTAAACTTTACCGAAATACCAAGTGAATCAAACTTGATTATCTCTTGTTTGATTCTTTGCCACTCTCTCCATAAGATCTCAGTGCCATTCAGAGTTATAGAATCTTTTGTAAATCAAACTGTTGAGTAAAAGGTGTGGCTGAGCCTTTAAATCAATTGGGTTTGATTTTAGCCCCGGAAATCAATTAGGTGTTCTTGTAGCCTGGTTAAATCAAGAGAGTTTGCCCTGGAAACGAATACAGAAGGGTGTACCTCGTAGCCTTGAAACCGAGGGTGTAATCTGGGAGATTATTTTGACAAGAAATCTGTATGATTGTATGGGACTGGATATATGATAACTCCGAAATAGTATAAAATCCTCGTGTATTCTTTCCTTTACTGCTTTTATTTAGTATTTGCATCTGTGTCTGATTCTGTGATCATATCTGTGTTTGTGAATTTCATCTGTTGGTGATTAAATTAATAAGTTTGAAAAAGATTTAGAAAATCCAAAAAACACTATTCACCCCCCCTCTAGTGTTATTCCAGCCTTATAATTCGTAATCTGCATTTCTCACATCTAGTGCCTAATTAATTTCCATCGGCTTATACTTGGAGCATCTAGTACATTGACTGGACCAAGTCCATTTGTTGTGCATCCCAGGTGCTAGCAAACTTTGCCAATGAGTTAGCCTCTTTGTTTGATCCCGGAGAGTGTACGTGATGTCATAATACTCAAAGTCAATCAATAGCTCTTAAGGTACAGAGCGAGTCATTGTCCTTTAGCCTGGTAATCTCCTCTGACTTAATTTACCACCAACTGGAATCGCAAAAGATTTCACCAGATTTTATTCCCAGATCTTTGGCAAGTTTGAGTCTAGCAATAAGAGCTTCATACCGAGATTCGTTGTTCGTTGCAAGGAAGTCAAGCTTCAAAGCATAGAAAACTGATTAATCCTTTGGAGTTACTAGCATGACTCCAACTCCAAAACAATGATCATTGAATGCTCCATTCATATACATTTTCCATCGAATGGTAGAGGCTCTACCACTCTCTGGAAGATCATCCTATGTAGTGAATTATGCTATAATATCCTCCAGTGCCTGTCCCTAAATGGATCCGAGGGAGATAAGTAATTTAAAATTGGCTTAGTTTAATGTTCCACTTCATTAACCTTTCAGACATCTCAGGTTACCGTAAAACCTGTCGTAACAACAGATTGGTGTAAATGTTGATGGGATGAGCCTAAAAATAAGGGCAGAGCTTTCGTGAAGCAATCAATAAGAAGTATGCCAATTTCTCTATCTTCGGTTAGTTTCTTTCAGCTCCTGTTAATTGCTTGCTAACATAATAGACCGGTGTATAGATTCGATTCTCCTTGTGAAGCAGTGTGACACTTATAGCGTGTACCGATATAGCCAAGTAGATAGACAAGTCTTCATGACCCACTTTCTTTGAAAAGATGGAAGGTCTCTCTAAGAAGTTCACCAAAGCTTGGAATGCATCTTCAGACTCTTGTGTCCATTTAAAGTTCCTCCACCCACTTCTTATCAAGTCGAAGAAGTTAATACATTTATCAGTGGATCTCGAGATAAACCAGCTTTGGGAAGCAACCTTCCCATTTAGGCTCTGTTCTTGTTTGATAGTCTTTGGCACTTGGATGTTGTGAATTGCTCTAATATTCTTAGGATTAGCTTCAATTCTATGAGTGTTAAGAATGAAACCTAAGAATTTTCTTAATGCAACGCTAAAGAACATTTTAGAGGAATGTTCATTTTGTAATATCAAATGATATCGAACATTTCTGCTAAGTCTCTGATTTGGTCGCTTGATCGTCGTGACTTCATGAGCATATCATCCACGTATACCTCTATCATCTTTCCAGTCTGATCTTTAAACATTCGGTTGACCAAACATTGATAAGTTGCTCCAGCATTCTTCAATCCAAATGGCATTACCACATAGCAATACAACTCTATGTGGGTAATGATGTGCTCATGGTCTGGGATGTGCATAGGGATTTGATTATATCCAGAGTACAAATCCATGAAAGATAGAAAATCGTGTCTGTTGGTTGAGTCCACCAACTGGTTGATCCTTGGAAGGGGAAAACTGTCTTTTAGACAGCCTTATTTATGTTCGAATAGTCAATGCACGTTCTCCACTTTCCGTTCACCTTTCTCATAAGTAGCGGATTTCATACCCATTCCGGATATAGGGCGTCACGAATAAAACCATTGCATTTGAGCCTATTCACCTCCTCTTTAATAGCGGTAGATTTCTCCAGATCCATGCCACACCTTTTTTATTTCAACGGGACATGCCCTGGGTTGATATTTAATGCGTGGCTTGCAATATCAAGTGAGATCCCACACATATTAGAATGAGTCCAAGCAAACACAACTTAGAGAAAACCAGCAAGTTCTTTCATTGTCGGGGGGCTAAGCTGTGATTTAATCTTTAGGACCCACAACGGGTCATCATGGTTGACTATGATGTCAATCATCAGCTCAGCCGATGCAGCCTTGGTTTCATTGGGCTCCTCCTTATTATCCCTTGAATCTATGTCTTTATAGAACCGACTATGGTGCTTAAGCCAAGGCCCAGTTGTGGTTGTCAATCTTCGTTGGCTTGGATGTGGAGAGACTTGCCCAACCCTTACATTTCTCTCTCTAATAGGCCTCTTTCAACTCAGCTACATAGTAGGTACGTCCAACTGCTTGATCACCATGCACAACTCCAAAATCGTTATCAGTTAGGAAATTCAAAGTCAAACACCATAGGGCAAGCGCTGCTTGGAATTAAGCTATCGCCGATCAGCCCAATAAAACATTGTATGTTGAGTTAACATCTAAGACAACAAATGGCAACATCCGAACTCTGTTGTGGTTGGATTCTCCCAACTCTGTGGGCAATTTAACATAATCGTAGCTATGGTCGCAGCACCATTAAAGTCAAGAATATGGGCTTTTGACGGTTTCAAGTTTTGGCTTCCATCCTAATCTAATCCTAAGCCTTTTTTAAAATTATATCCATGGAACTACCATAGTCAATTAAGATCTTCTTTGCAAAGATGGGGCCGATCATGGCCGAAATGACCATCGGGTCGATCATCGATGCCTCCACCTTACCTACATCTCTATTTTTGAATATAATGTTGTCTGCCATTATAGGCCGTTGTTTGGCCCCGACCCTATCTTTTATATTTGAATAACACTCAAAATTCATATGCTAGATTGTGTTAGCATAGCGCTCCATCTCGTGCCTGCTCCTATCAGCTGGATGTGGTCCTTTAGCTATCATATTGATCACTAATCTTCCACCGGTCCACGTAGGCTCCTCAGCCCTATGCAGCGCTTGTACCTGGTTGGAGTCAGATGTCCTCTACCTGACACCCTGGGAGTTTTAACAAATTGCTGTAGTTTTCTTTTCTGAATTTTTTCTCTCGATAACATCTTGGAGATGCCTACATTCATTCATGTTATGACCATAACATTCATGGAACCAACATTATTTTCCAGTCTTCTTTTGTTTCTCCATCGATTCTTTTGGAGGTGGCTTCTTATATGGAATGGTATTGCATGTAAAAAAGTAGACATTCTTTAGAGATGTATTCAGTAGTTTGTGAGTATCATACATCAGAATCCTAGACTTTCCTCTTCTAGAATCCCTCTTTCGTTCATGGTTCCTACCACCATCACCTTTCTTTTGCTGATTTGGTTTATTTTGTATATTTACTTGAACTTTTTTGGAACTCTCCCCAGAATGTTTCACTGCAATGTTACTCTATACTCCTTCTCCACTCGGTCCCATGACATTCTTCTTCCTAGAGCATCTAGCTTCCTCTTTCCTCAAATATTGAGCCGCTTTCGCATAGAAATGGTCCAAAGTCGCGGGTGGTTTGCCAGCTAACCAATCGCCAAAGTCAGATTTTGGATCAATCCCTCTTGTTGCCGCCATCAATAATGAATGGTCATTTGGATTACTGACTTTTGTGACGGCTGTATGAAATCTCTCCAAATAGTCTTTCGTCGATCCTTCCAGATCCTGGATCATGCTTAATAAGGACATTACATCTTTGGGATAAGTTGCGTGCATATGAAACTGCTCCATCAACTTCATTGCTAAATCATCAAATGTAGAGATTGACCATGGGAGTAATCTCATAAACCACATTGTTGCTATGCTAGAAAGAGTGATGGGAAAAACATGTACATTTTGTGGCATCATCCGCTGGTGCGGAGTCCATGAGCCATTCATACCTCATAATGTGTTACTTGAGGTCAGTTTGTAGGCAGGCATCGATGGCTTGCTAAATACCTTAGATATTCTATGCATGAAATATTTTCTGTGATGTCGTATGTCTTCTTGAGATCCTCTAATCATCATTGGTCAAGCCTTGGCTCTTTCTTACTAGCTTCTTGATCATAGTTGTCAAGTCCAGCGTTGGGATAGTTGGAGCCAAGCGATGGTCATGATCCACCTCATGTGAATGGTCTGGTTAATGTCTACGGACTGTTCCACGCCTTCTTGGCTCAACATCCTCTTGATGTGCATTCACATCATCGTCATTCCGGAGAGGTAACCGATTTGCATTAAATTCAACTCTACCATCTAGATTAATCGCACCAGTTCCAGTTCCATCAGAATAAGATAAGGCTCCTCCCCTAGAGAAGGGATTGGCCCCAATCCCTGTAGAGGGATCGGGTCTGACCGATCCTGGCTTCCTACGATTAGTTGTGTGTTGATGTCCTGATGCTTCTACATGATATCCGTTGGTTCTGTAACATCTAGGCATGTGATAGGCATCTTATGAAGTTGAGCTCTTCGAGGCAGAATAGGGAGTTGGCTCCCTCCTAGTTTTCCCACTTTGTCGATTCTTGAGTTGATTCATTAGATCGATATTGGCTTGAATCTACTGGTTCAACTGTGAGCGTCTATGCATGAGCTCTCTCACCAGGTTCTGGAAATCAGCTTTTGTGATGGAATTAGCTGGATTATGGACATCAACTGGATTGGTAGCATTAACATCTACTGGTGGATTGATCTAGCCTCTTTGTTGGATGTTGGTGTTCTCGTTTCCTTCTATGTTTTGAGCGCTTGATCTGGTGTTCCTAACCATGGCTGATAGTATCCTTATAGATCTCTTCTTCAAATCTAAGTTGAAATTAAAACTTATCGCTAGAAAGTTGGATCTACCTTACGAATATGGGATCCACAAGTAGACGATGAGTTCCAGTCGAGCTAAGAATTTGTCTTCCCAGTGAAAGCACCAAAATGTTTACACTAAAAATTAGCACAAACACCCAATAGAGATTTTATAGAGGAATAAATGAAGAATAATAAATGTTAATAGAGAGAATATAAGTAACACCCCCAATTTTTAATAACATTATCAGAAGATTTAATTGGAGTAAATTAAATAGAATAATATAGATAAGGAGATTGAGATTGATTAATAAACATGTAGTGGGCGTGCTTATTAAATTAGATGAACTTATAAATGGTTAAGTTTTAGCTAATTAAACATAAGGGCCGTAGGATAAATAGCCGCCAATATTCCCACCCTTATACCATTTCACTTATCCATACATGTTCATTTTATCACAAACAAAAACTATAACCGTAAGAAAAAGAGCAAGGCTGGCCATTAGGAAAAAATAAAAGAAGAGAAAATCAAAGCAAAGCTTAGGATTTAAGTTAGAAGGAATAAATCTCAATCAATCTTCAATTTCCTTATCCAATCTAAGGTGAATAATATTCACTACATCTCTATTTTGGTTTTATAATCATATGGTTTCGGATTTAAGGGATAAATTCATTTTTATGATATATTGAATGATGATATGCTTGGTTTATAATTTATATGGTTTAAATAAGGATGTTTAAAGGAGATATGCATGGTTTTAGGGCAAAACCGAGCTTAAATTATTTTTAAATACCATGGGAAAATTTTATGTTATGGAAAACATGATTTTGGAGCCGCGTTTCAATTTTTACAATTTTCCAAGCCATGGAGAATTGGTTATGAATTTTTGCAGCAAAACATGGTTGTTTGGGTTTATACATTAATTTTGAAAAATATGTTGAGAATTAAGGCTAAAATTTTGATATGTTAAATAACATGATTAAAGTGAATTTTTGGAATTTTTGGGATTTTTACTAAGTGACTTAGTATGGTAATTAAATAATTTGGAAAGAAGGACCTAAATGATTTAATTGTTTTGTTAATAGGAAGGACTTATGTGTTAAATGTTGTTTAGTTTTAGATCTAAGAAAATACGGCAAATTTTAGTAAAATAATTTGGAAGTTTAATGTAACCAATCATGTGTTCACAAGTGGGTAAGTTAGTTGCAAAAAGTTTACTTTATTTCGTAAAAACAACCTTTTTGCTCTAAAAATGGGTTATGCCTTCTTTAGAAGGACCCTTCGACTCAAACCTGCCGCCTCCAACCTAGTCGAAACCTTTAAGGTCAAAATCAGTGAACCAATACACATGGTATCATTTAAATGATATGTAGTGAATTGGGCAAAGGTGGAAGGTAGGGTGTCGAAAGGTAGCTTCCGAAGGGGTATGTTCCTTTGCTTTATTTTGTTCTAAAAGAAAAGCGCTTACTTGTTTATAAATGGGTTTCAAAGTAGTCGAAACCAATGGTTTTGATAGAGTATTTCAAAGAGACTTTCGAAAGAGAGCCGCCGCCTTTTTTAAAGAAGTTACTTCCGAAAGAGTTACTTACATTTTGTTTAAAGCTTTTGGAAGGGGTAATTTCGACCAAGTTGAAACCCTTCTGTGAATTGATGACCTTCTGATTGCATTGAAGACATTAATATTGTCGAAAGGTTCAGTTGATTTTATAAATATAAGCCGCTTCCTAATGCTTTCAAAAAGGGGTAAGGGGTTTCGAAGGCAATGGTTTTTAGAAGGGGTTTCGAAGCTAACCTTCAACTATTTTACCCAGATGTTTTAAAGCTTTCGAAAGGATGGTTAGAACACCATTAAACTTGCTCAAAAATTTTGAATTAAGGAATGGTTTTGAAAGAGATGCTTTCGTCTAGGTTTACTTTGACCCAAGATGTTTTAAGTGTAAAGCGAATTCTTTCGAAAGGAGGACTTTCAATGGTTTTGAAAGGGCACTTTCTAATGGTTTCGAAGCTATGATTCTATACTTATATGATAAACATGGTCGAAAGGTTTCGAAAGAGATATTTTAAAGTATTCAAAAGGCAGGAGCCTAGTGTTTTAAAGATAGATATTTATGCTTTCGAAGGAGGTCGTCCTATGAGGACGGAAGTAAGGTTTCAAGGTTTCAAAAGGTTTTAAAACCCAAACTCAAATTTTAAAGGAAAACCTATGGCTTAAATAAAGGAGTTTTTAAATGACTTTAAGCATGTATATTTGAAGAAGTATGCCTTAATAAAAATATAAGTTAAAGGGATTAACTACATTCTATATGAAATGTTTTTCAAGGACCCAAAACACACTGGAGTGGTATTGTTAAATTATTATGATTTCTTCTTTAAATATGAGTATATTCACATGATGAAGAACCCATAATTTGTATTTTGGAGATAATGTGGTAGAAGAACCAGCTAGGTTAACCCAATAGTGAATATAATTTGATTGAACTCCTGAATGAGTAGAATTGCGTCTAGGGAGTCAAGGAGACCAAAATATAGGATGCCTAAACTTTGAAGTTATCCGAGAGATAGGTTCATAGTAAACCCATGAAAACTATGATTATGTATTTATTGGAGGTAACCAAAAGATTCATAGTAAACCCATGAAAACAATATATTAAGGTAGGTTAGTAAGGGTTAATTGGTTTGTAGTGAACCCATGAAAACTATATCCGGATTAAGAATTGACATCAATCAATAGATTCCTAGTCAACTCATGAAAAATAGGATAAGAAAGAAGTTAATGGAGGCATCCATAGGTTCCTAGTCAACTCATGAAAACTAGGATGAGAAATGAGTTACTGGATAAATCCGTAGGTTCCTAGTTAACCCATGAAACTAGGATAAATGGATTAGTTATTGAAATGACTTATAGGTTCAGAAGGACCAATGAATTAATTAAGTTAATTGGCAGGGGCCTATAGGTTGTTAGTGATCATATAAAAACTATGAAATAGGATAGGGTATCCATGTTAATGCAAAAGTTATTAGTAAACCCATGAAAACTAATAGGTTAATAGTGACCCTAGAAATCATAACCTTGAAAGGGTGTCAATCTAAACGGGGGATGTGAATCCTAAATGTTTTTATATATGCATATCATCATAATATTTTGAAATGTATTTTTTTAACCATTGTGGTTGTAGGAGCACAATATATGATTTTATAAAGGTTTTAGGATACTAGTGAGGGGAAAACTCATTCCGCTAAGCGGCGTGGTCTCACTAGATATCTAAAAGGATTGAGATGTTAGATTATTATGCATACTAGGCTATATGTCTGACTTGAAGTTTTTGTTTTTCCCTTAAACTCTCGGGTCCTCAATTGATTTGAGTAGTTTGAGGTTTAGGATTTTCAAGTTCTCTTCTTAGATGAATAAAGCTTCAGGAGGCGTGTAGGATGCAGTTAGTTATTTAGAGTTATCCATTTCTGCTTTGTATTTGGATGTAAAGGTAGATTTATTAGCCTTATTATATACTCTGATCGACCAAGGAGGCATCTTCATATGCCACCCTTGGCGTATGTGTAATAATTATATTTTGTTAAACGTGGTTAACATTTTTGGGATTATGTAATGAACATGAATTTTTTTGAATGGAATGTGGAATTATGTTATTAATTGTTAATTTTTTTCCCATATCCTTATGATCTGTGTATCAATGAATCTAGCACCGGCGTATTTGGTCATTGAAGATTAATAACTATGGATGACTGCAGTATCCGTAGTCGCTAGTTTTGGGACTCTAAGTAGGGGGATGTTATAATATAGTAGTAGAGTAGTCAAAAACAGGCTAATAACAGAGACACAACAATTTATAATGGTTTGGTATTGTTTGCCTATGTCCACTTTGAAGAGATAGCTTTATTAATCACTTTTTAAACCATGTGCAGTATGGATTAGATTAGAATCCTTAGTTACAAAAGAGTACAAAGCAACAAGCAGAGTAAAGATCCTGAAAATGAACAATCAAGTCTATATTCATAGGGAAAGACAATGAAATATCTTCCTGAAATTTCGACAGCGGAATCTACAGATCCAAAAGAAATCACAATACTGATCGCGGGTCTCACATCACTTGTAATAACGATCGACACCGATCGTTTTGTTGGCTTCTTTTGGCATTCAATCAATATGATGGGCTCCACCCTTCAATATATTATGTTCCTAAAGTTTCATGTGTATTTGACTTGTAGATTTTGAGATATCGATTGTTTTCCGCTCAGTTAAACTGTAATATTGGTACAATATAATCCGACATTAGCGAATATGGATCATACCCGATCCATTTTTAGTAAATGGTGTATTTTCATACTTTTAGCGTTTTACTGAGTCCATCTTCCGCTTTCGCTTCGCCACCGCTTCATATTATCATCTGTGCCTGGTCTTTGGGCTTCGTGATTATTATTCTGACTTGTCAGTCCTAAGGATAGTCGAGTCTAACTTGTCTAGTCAGTTCGAATATAGCCGGGGTAAAAGGATGGATAATGGAATATAAGCCAGAATGGAGGGATGATAGATACGACGAGACATGCTTGAAAGATTTGGAAAAATAAATGGTAAAGGATATGCCGGATCTAAAAGGGAAAAAGACAATGGATCCAAATGCAAATAACAACTTTAGAGGAACCCCATTCATCGAGGAAATTATGGCAGTCCCATTACCATCATATGTCAAAATTCCATCAATCAAACATGATTGTACAACTGATGCAGATGACCACTTGATGGATTTTGAAAGCCAAATGGATCTGTATAATTCCCTATGAGCTGTTGGGTGCAAACTATTCCCAACCACTTTCTTTGAAGCACATGTCAAGTAGCACCGACGCTACTGCCAAAAGACTATTTAATCATGGAAATAGTTTGCTTATGAATTCTTAGCCTAGTTATGCACTTCAAAAGAATCAACCATTGATGCAAGTGTGTTAGCCGAATAAAGAAAATACTAGAAGAGTTTTCGAGAGACTATTTAAAAGATTTAACTTTGTAGTTAACTATGCAGAAAGGGTAAGTGGTAGGGAGAAGTTAATGGTTATAAATCAAAATTAATCGAGATACTCCTTTTTGGAAGGAACATCGTATTCATGGCTATAAGGATTTGTAGGATTTCCACTTCAAAGTAGACAAGTTTGTCTGAATAGATGATATCTTCCATGACAAGAAAAAACAAAGAGAAAGACAAGGCTTTATGGATCCAAATAAAAAAGGGGAAAATGCGATGAATTTTCAAAGAAAAATTCTATTGAGTTGATATTTCTTATATTTATCACGCGAATAATGAGGAAATCGATTACCTTATATCACTCAAGTTAAAGATGAACCTGGAACCAAATAAAGAGGGAGTATGGCATCTTCCACAAAGTAAGTAGGCATAAGATGGATGATTATCGTATTCTGGCTGGAATCATACAAGGTATGATTAGAAGGAATACACTCAAAGAATTTATCAAGAATGATCAAAAAATTTATCGCAATGAGAAACCTCCAATTAATTGTGCCAGTATCTTAGAAAATGAACTTTCACAAAATCTGCACAACCAATCAACCATATTGATGCGGTCCAAAGTGGTCCCCATACTATGGAATGGGCAATGGTATGAGAATTTGATATATATGAGAGGTAAAAGAGATTTATTCGCTAACTGAAGAACCTCCAAAAAGGCTCATAAAAGTTCTATCCAACTTTCAGATCTAATAGTCTTTTAAGGAATTGAGTGGAGTTAGACATCCATATAATGATCCATTTATGATAACTAGAAGTGCGGTAAATGTCGTTTTTAAAAATGCTTTTGAATAAATGGACATTTCATTAAAAAAACTCGAACCAAAGTCTAGATCCAATCTTGGATTCAATGATAAAGGTTCCATGCCAATTAGGCAAATCAAACTATATGTTCTAAATTGGGATCCCACCTTATTCTAGAACATTTGAAACTCTATTTTTGGTAATGGATCTACTATCCAATTATAATTCATTCTTTGGAAAACCAACTTTAGATGAAATTACTAATTCATATCTAAAAGCATTTGCTTGTGAAATCCCTTTCTAACGTGGGATGGGGAACAATAAATGAGGAACAATTTAGCTTTTGTGAAATGTACTTTGCTACTCTTGAAAAATATAATAAAGGAAGCGAATCTTGTTATGGGATTGCATTAAATAAACTAATTGAAACTAAAAATCTTAATCCCTTGCATACAAGTCATCAAGAACTGATAAAGAAGATGGTGCCAAATATTGATTCTAGAGACATTCAAGAGAACATACAGTCCATGGAAGATTTGGTAGAAGTAAGCCTAGATCCTAACAAATGTCGATCCTGCAATAATTTGTTATGCACTTAATATTGACTCAATGTTTACTCACAGAAGACAAAAGAAAATGTAATTTGAAAAGGATCATCCTAAGATGATCATCTCATGGCCATTGAGAACGAATCAAATCAGATGGTTCTATTTCTCAATCGTTCTGAGATCTTACATGTTCGGCAGTACCACCCATGAATACTCCAACTGTATGAAAAGTTTTTAATGTTAGTTGAGTCCCTGGTTCCCTAATTGATTGCCCCAAGAATGTGCTTTCAGTAGGCTTGGCTTTCTTAGAATGGAGAATCCATTCTCACTTTTTAGAAGATACCAAATCCGTACTATGGCGCTATAAGAAGAAGTGAAAAAGCTATTGGAACATAGATTTGTTTGAGAAGTGTTTTATTCAAATGGTTGGCGAATCCAGTGTTGGTCAAAATGTCCAACGGGAAATGGAGAACATGCATTGACTATACATATTTAAATAAAGCACATCCAATAGGCTGTTATCCACTTCCTAGAATTAGTCAACTAGTTGATGCCACAAGTAGCTATACGTTGTCATTTATGGATGCATATTTAGGATGAATCAAGTTTCCTATTTTCAAACCTAATGAGTAACAAACAAGTTTTGTGACTAATTGGGAACGTTTTTCTATAAAGTGATGTCATTTGGACTAAAGAACTTGGGACCCACTTATCAACGACTAGGGAATATGATGTTTAAAAGTAAATTTGGATAAAACATGGAAGTATATGTGGATGATATGTTGGTGAAGTCTAAGAAAGAAACCAATTATTTGGGAGATTTGAATGAAATGTTTGACGTATTAAGGAAATACAAAATGAAGCTAATCCATAAAAGTGTTCCTTCGGGATAAAATCTGAAAAATTCTTGGGATACATGGTAAGTGCATGAGGAATAGAGGCTAACCCTAACGAAATCAAAGCAATTACCAATTTGACGGAACCAAAGACGAGCAAGGAAGTAACGGGACAAAATGGACGAGTTGTCGCACACAACTAATTTATAACAAAGGCAATCAATAAATGCAATGCTTTTTTGATGTGGTTAAGAAATGAAAAACTTTTGAATGGACAATAAAGTGATGAAAGGCCTTTTAAGGGCTAAAAGATCATTTCGTAAAGCTAGCAATACTTTCTAGCCTCTTAGAAGGAGAGAACTTATTTTATATATGGTAGTGCCAGAACATGACATTTGTTTAGTTTTATTAAGAGAAGAAAATGGAATTCAATTCCTGGTATATTATACAAACAAAAGATGCTGAAGTTAGATATCCGTTTATTGAAAAGTTGGCTTATTACCTAGTGTTATTAGCGTGAAAGTTAAGGTCCTATTTCAAATTTTGACCAATTATCTTCTAAAGCAAATCTTCAGCAAACCTAAAATGTTAGGAAGATTGATAAGATGGAAATGGAGTTAAGCCGATACGACATTGAAATTTACCCCAAGTATCAATCAAAAGGCAAGCCTTGGCTGATTTTGTAGTAGAATGTACTAGATTCATTGAAAAGCAGTTGGAAGAGAAGAAGAAGCTTGAGGTAAGGAGGCAATTATATGTTGATGATGCTTCAAATGAATAGGGAACTTGAGTTAGACATGCGATAATTATACCCGATGGGCATAGGCAGCATTATGCAATGAATTTAGGATTTTCTATGTCCAATAAGTTAGCTTAATAGAAAAAAATGATAGATGGATTAACTTTGGCTCAATAATAAAATATCCCAAGGATCGAGATATTAGCAATTCATAATTAATGGTAAATCATTTGAAAATGGTGCAATAAGCTAAAAATACTCGATTAGCTCTGTAACACCCCATAATTTTAACAATAATTAATTTAAAAATTAATTAATAAATAGTATTCCAAAAATAAAATTCTTATAAATGTCAAAGTTTGGCAATGAAACTTTCAACATAGGTTAGTGGCAATTTTCTGATCAATTTTCATATATAAAGTTTTTCCACCGGAGTTCAAATGAAAAAGTTATTAATGTTTGAATATTTCGAGTTAGAAATAATTATATATGCAATTAAGGTATTAAAATAATTAACTAACATTAATTATCATTAGTTAAAGTTAACTGATAGTTAACTTTACTTAAGCATTAAGTAAATTAACAGCGGAAAGAAATTATATCCTTTTGGTTAATAAGGAAGCAAATGAAATGAATCAAACGTCATTAGATAACTAGCCAAATTAACGTCGATCGGTCGACCCCAACTTGGGTCGGTCGACCGGTTGGGATGTTAATTGGTAAAAATTTAATGAGATTGAATGGATTGGATTTAAAATAAAAGAATCTAATGGTTAGCATTGATTTGAACCCCTATAAATACGGGCCTAACCCTTTACTTTTCTTCTCATATTTTTTGAAGCAACAACAAAGCTCTGCCATTTTCTCTTCTCCACAAATTCTTAAACCTAAATAAATCTATAATCTATATTTTTATAAACAAGTGGAGAATAGGAGAGAATAATTGAGAAGAATAGGGTCGAGTCAATCATCAAAGGCAAGGTAAATTATAAATCTAGATCTGAATTAAACCCAAATCCTTTTTCTAATATAGATTTTTGATAAATATATGTACATTTGCGGTATATGTATTTAAACAGGGAGAAAAAGGGAGTCAAACTAAATAGTAGGATTAGACCGGAGAGATTTGGAAAACTAATACGATAAGTAGGAAATATATATTTTTATATTATATTGGGTTTATAAATCTATTCCTGTAATGCCTAAATTACAAATTGGAGTCATAAGCTAAAAGTGCATACATGTAATGAATTTATAAAACCTGCCTACATATTTCATGGTTGTAATTTGAATTGTATATTGCATGTATGTGAATTTGAAAAGTATTGGGTAGTAGCCCTTAGCTTTGGTAAATTATGTGTACTTCCAGGTCTATTGATTTAATGATTTATGCGAGTAAAATGTAAATTAGAGTTATCATAATAAAATTGTTAAGCTTTAAGTAGTATTTTAGTTCGTTGGAATATAGGTGGTTGCAATGTAAATTTTTATAGATGATCTAGTTTCATAAATAAAAGTGTACCATTTGAAATAACAAGGAATACGCCAAAAAGAAAGAGATATATAAAGTAGGGATATGTACCGTATTTTGTTAAGTCTATTTCAATGACTATGAAAAAGATAATTCTTTGCTGTTCCAAATGTAACATAAAATCTCCTTTGGATAAAACATAGAAATTTATAGTATTAACCTTCCTTATGGGGGAGATGCAATTTCAATGCACCAAAATACAGAAATCCCTACGGACTAATTAAAGAATTATAAATATGATAATAATAATAATGGTCTAAGAGAAGAATTAATATCTATGTAATATAAGCAAGACAAAAATCAAATAATAACGATGAAAATGTAGGCAAGTAGTAATTTAAAAATTAAGAGTATGGAAAGTTCATTAAACTAGGGAGGGTAGTAAATGTTAAAAAAGGGAATAGAAGGAAAAGTACAGTAAAAAGAAAAATGGAGTAAATAGGAAAGGTATTTAGATATTTTAAAAGGAAGCGGTTGTTATCCTACCTTTTGAAAAGGCCGTGACACCAAGAACTTGACTAGAAACCAAGGATAGTTCGTCCTGAAGATCGTTTATACATAGTTTCATTATGGATACTAGTAAATTTTGCCCGAGCCCAGATCGAGCTATAATTGATATGACACGACAAGCAAAGCTATGAAAGCCAAGTTCCAAATTTCAAGTCAATCGGAGTTCGTATGCTCAAGATATTGATCAATCACGGCTGATAAAACCAACTCTATTCATGTCCATCCAATTTCGTATCCATTCCCCAAGAGAGATTCAATTTGTATCCATCACCTACTAACCTTCTTCATATCCATCAAAATGAAGCTACTTCATATCCATCATGTTAACAACACTTCGTATCCATCAACAAATGTCCATTTTGTATCGGTCTCCCTCCATTCATCTCCTATCGATCTCCCACAATTGATACGAAGAGAAACAACCGCTGACCGACACGAAGAAGGCAACATAAAGCATCGATATGAAGGTGGCCTCCAACCATCGATATGAAGAAGCATGCAAGCATCGATACAAACAGAGCCACACATGACCGAAATAGTACCGATACAAAGACGATAATGTCATACTAATAAAAACTTACATCGATCATATATCAAGATCTACAAGTCCAAATGCTACCAAAATTTCACAGGAGCTTGCCGATAACATCAAGAATGTACCAGATTAATTTCAGCCAAAATGGACCAATTCTTGATCAATATGAATTCCATTCGTATCGCTCTGATATCGAGTTAAAATTACCTAAACTCGATCCCATGGGCCCACCCATGTGAGAGAAGAAGTCCTCTGAGATCTGGCGAGATATTTGCTGCCTACGCCTATAAATAGTGACCCTGAACCTATAGAAAAAGGACATTTGGTTCTCTATGCTAATACTTTTCCAAAATCATTACTATGCTTCAGTTGTACTATTATAATATCTTATAATCAACAAGTCAAATTTAATAAACATCGATCATTTCATAGTGGACGTAGGCAATACACCGAACCACTCTAAATTTGTGCATTTCTGCATTTTTTCTTATCTATTGATTAGTGTGTTTGTTAGATCTGCCTCAGTTTACATTTATTTCTTCATTTTATCTCTTCAAACACATCCGAAGAGTTTTGTGCCCAATTTTGTTACAAACAACGGTAAATTGAACAAGAAGGAAACAGATTAAAAGTAAAGAAATGTTATTAACAGTCGAACATTGGAGGCGTAATAATCAAACAAGTATGAACGAATACATACATACATACATACATATATATATACACACACACACGTATACATACACACACATATGTTAATACCTCAGTTGTCGAATCTGATGACAACAACCATGTAAAACCATTTATAAACATATAAAATATAGATACTAATGTTTTCCAAAGTTATATAGTATATAGTGCAGAATGTTACATAGGTGTTGAACTGAACACTGTACAGTATAAAGACTAAAGAGATAGAGATGAAGACTCATGAGTTCAAAGATCATGATATGAAGATCTCAAGAATATAATTTAGTATATAGAGTCATAGCATATATTGTCAATGTGCTTGATAGCAATCTTTGATCTCTTTCTTCAATTTTCTAATCTTTTATATTTTCAACAAAAATATATTTCAAAATATTTTATAAAAGTTTTTCAACGTTCATAATGTTTATAAACTATATTTAAACTACTTTACAAAGTGTCAAATTATTTTACAAAGCATAGGATTTTTAAAACATTTTAAAACAAATAAGTTCTCAAAATACACTAGCATATGATGACATTTATAGGAATAAGGTATGTCGACGTACATGTCGCCAAACGTTATTCAAAATTTGAAATGAAGTGTCTATTCATCGCGACTCTTCACGAATGGACACATCTATTCATTTTGGAGTGCAAACGAATTTTTTGACAACTAGTTACGAACTTTCTTCCCTCCTCTTACTCTCTTGAAAATTTCATTAAATATATGCTATGTTCTCTTTAAAATCACGTAGAATCAATTCGTACTTCATTGTATTGACTCAATACTACTTTATTATTGTTTTTCAAACATCGCCCTCTCAAATCAAAGACCAAAGTGCTATCTAAGAGTCTGTAAGATCCATTGTGTCCAAAGTTCAAGAAATTATCTTTGAAAAAACTATTCTTCTATTTTTACTTGCTTTAGGTGTTCTTGTATCATGTTCAAATCAAGTGGGTGTTCTTAGTAGCTCAAAAATCTAGTGAGTCTGCTTGTAGCCCAGTCAAATCACGTGCGTCTATACTGAGCGTGGAAATTCTGGAGGGTGTGTCTCGTAACCTCGAAATGGAGATATTATTTAAGTTTGACTTCGACCCGATTAAAGATTAGCATTTTAAAAAGAAATCTGTACAAGCAATATACGAGACTAGATGTAGGAGAAATTTGAAGCAGTATAGAATCCCTATTGCCATCTCTCTAACAGTTTACATTGTCTATGATTGCATCGGTGATTGATTATTGGTATATTTCAGTGTTGATAATCTATGATTTAATATTAATATTAAAAGAAATTTAAAAAGATTTATATAAGTTAGTAAACACTATTTATCCTCTTTTAGTATTTAATTAGCCTTAAGATCCATTATTCTGCAGCCCACATTTGGTATCAGAGTGCAAGGTTTTCAAAAACTTGTAATTTGAATTTTGAAAAATTTAAATGGCTAGCAACACCGTTAGTGCACTTGTTAACATTTTTTCGAAGGACAATCTACAGACCCCGATTTTTTAATAGTAATAATTATGCTTATTGGTCATGTAGGATTTACACTCTAAATGATTTTTATATTTAGAATATTACACAAAATGAGTACACATAATCCCAGACTAACATTATACAATGAACTGCTGATCAAAAGGCACTTGTACAAAGTAATTATAAAGCTATGAATATTTAATTTTGATCGCTAGATAAAAATGAGTTTAATATAGTCTTTATTTATAAGTCTACGTATGAAATTTGGAGAACACTGCAAGTTACACATGAGGGCACTAATAAAGTTAAACAGACGAAAATTTCTATGTTAACTAATCAATTTCAGTTGTTTAAAATCAATCCAATTGATTCTATTTCTGACACGTATTGTAGGTTTTAAGATATAGTGCATTCTTTAATAGCATTAGGTAAAAAAAATTTGAAGAGGACAAAATTAGAAAAATCCTCAATTCACTCTCTTTAGAGTGGGATTAAAAGACACTAGCAATAGAAGAAGCTAATGACATTAGTACTCTAAAATTGGAAGAGTTAATAGGTGATTAATGTCCTATGAAGCACAAATTATAGGGCAGAAGAGAAAGCAAGGAAACATAAAAGAAATCCATCACTTCAATGCAATAACTGACGGTCAGGATATGGACAATGACATTGATGAAGAAATTGCTTTCATGACCAGAAATTTCGAGAAGTTCGTAAAGTACAGAAAGATGAAAAACTTTCAAAGACCTTAAAACAAGACTATTGGAACTAAAACTGCAACTAGATTTTTGAATTGTGATGAACCCGATAATCAAGAAAGAGACTATCTACATAGGAATAAATCAAAGATCTCGATAGTTACTAATTCATCCAATTAAAGAAAGAGTGCTTATACAGAAACATTAGATGATTCAGATACTACTTCACGTGATAGTGAACCAAATACTAAGGTTGCAAACATATGTTTCACGGTAATAGTAATCAAAGGAACATAGCAAAAGGTGGTACTTTTAACATTTAATTTTTGTTTTATTTTTTTGTGTTTTAGGGATAACATATTGATTAATAATAATATTGGATGAATATAAGTATATAAATATATATGCAGGAATATTTTATATTGGTTTTAATTTTAGATATTACATCCTAATGTTGACATACCATAACCTATATGTCGACATACATGCCAGAATTTTAAATTTCATTCCAAATTCAAAATTTGAAATTTCCTCACTTTTGCATTTATTCCTATGCTCTGAAAAGGCATATTTTGATCAGAGAATATGTCATTTCACTCTCTATTAATTCATCTTATCTCCATCTATTTATTCACTCGCTTTATTTTAAAATTCAAATATCTTTTAATTCACTTATCTCTCAAAAACACAAATTGGCCATCTTAAGTCATACTCCTAAAACCATAAGGCTCTCAAAGAGAACCAAATGCTTTTTTTTAATGACAAAGAAGTCAGTGATAATTATATGGAGTATGCTACTTTCGAAAAGTTTTTCCTAGAAGATTTGCAAAGTTTGATGATTTTTCCTTTTATGGCCTACAAAATCTTTGCTTTCAAAATAAAATTTCGGTTTAATCAACTGTTCTCAAAATGATTTGTGTGTTATTCGGATTTGGTTAAAATGGTTTATGCAAATTTGAATGGAAAATTTTTTCTAGGAAAAGAGGGACAAATTTGGAGTAATGTAAATGGCACTCAAATGTTTTAGATTGTGAACTTTTGAGTCACATACTTTGTTGCAAATCTAGTTGAATTGACCTTTCCACTTTTCAAATTGATGAAAAAAATCATGAAATTTTTATAATATTTTTGATAGCGATAAAGAATTTGATTTAAACATAATAATCATGGACCGAAATGCAGACTTTTGAGTCTCATTTTACAATAAAATATCACTCCGAGGATGGGTAATAACAATAATCCAACTTAAAATGTTTTAAAGCTCTTTTCGCCATCTACGGAAACTACGATATCAATTGGACACAAGTCATCTTAGATGACTTTGTTCAAAAAAATATTTCTAGACAGGAGAACACATTCTACCATGATGTGTGTATCTTACTAGAGTTTTTATATATTTTGGTGTTGAATTATGAGGAGAATCAACTCTACCTCAAAAAGTTTTTGACAATGCCAACATTTCTATTATGCATATTCCTCCTTTTTTTGAACCATATGAAACTCTTGTTGAAAGAGAAGAAAGATTGGAATGGGAAAAGGAGTGAGAAATTCAACAATAAGAAGAAGGAGATGAAATGGAAATGGAATAAGAAGGTAATAAAGGAAAAGAAGAGGAGGAAATGGATACTTCTTTAGAAAGGTTCGACAAACCATCTCACTCTTCCAACAAAGAGATTCTAAAGAACCGAAAGAAGCTTCTCAAAAAGAAAACGAAGCTTAAACATTCTTTTAATAAAAATTTCACTTCTCTCTCCAACAAAGTGGACAAATACTTTGGAAAGATCATTAGGAAACTTGTTGGCTCTTCATCATCATCATCATCCTTTTAAACTTTTCTATCTAACTTTATGTTCCTTTGTAATGTGTATTTCTAGCTTTATTTCATGTTGCTTTCATGATTTCTTCTGTTTTTTTTAAATCCATGTATTTTTCTATCATTAGTAATGATATCTCTTTCTTGCTGTTCTATATTGTTCTATCAGTCTCTAGAACTTGAAAAATATAAATATTTAAATAAAAATAAAAAATACAAAAAATTAAAATTGGCATTTTAGGTATATATGTCAACATAAATATATAGTATATGTTAACATATCCTAGCTGTTTGGAAATTTTTGAATTTTTCAAAATTCAAATATCTTTGCTTTGGCAAAAAATCGAATTTTTATCAAACGACTAGGACATATTGACATATATACCTAGAAATGCAAATTTTAAGTTTTTGTTTTAATTACATATTTATATTTTTCTAGTTTCTAGAGACTAACATAGCAATATAGAACAACAAGAAATTTCATTACTAATGATAGAAAAACACATGGATTTCAAAGAAAAACATGAAAACAACATGAAATAAAGCTAGAAATCTAAAAATAACCACCAATTGCACTGACCAATAGTACCTCGAGTTGCCAAAGTCATACCTTCACCCTCCACATGATATACAAGATGCCTAGATTCCTTACCCTCACCAACAAACATATGATAACTGTTCGCCGTCGAATCGCAACTCATTTCTTTACCATTATGAATCCAATCACTTTCATCCGAGTTCCAGGAAATAACCGCTTTTATAGGAGGAGTAGCTGGAGCATTAGAGGAAGATTTCTCTTCAAGTATAGATAAAATAGGAACAGAGGATAGAGATGATGGATACCTATTCTTTGGAACCCACTTCAAAATTTGCCTGGGGTGAGGTATTTTGGCAGGAGCAGCCTGGGTGGTGGACCCAAACCTACATAAAACAGATGTATGTCCAAACGGGTGACAAGATATGCAAATTATAGGTTTCCATTTGTAATGAACATCCACATCCACATAATTACCTTCTGCTAATCTAACTTTGAGCTTCGTTGGTAAAGGTTTGGCGGGGAAAATCTCAATCAAAGCACTTTCATACTATAAGGTCTTCCGGGCTTCAAACTACTATTAAATCATTTGAGGTCACCTATGAGACTAGCAAGCCATTTTAAGCCAATCAATGGCTATAGGATAGAAGGTATATGAGTAAAGGTGGTCCCAAACAGGAATATAGAGAACCAGCTCTCTAGCTTTGTCCACCCTAAGACTCCATGGTGCGACAGTAAAAAGTTTCATCATAATGATTAGAGGATCAACCTTAAGAGCTCTAAGCTTATCATCCCTATAAGTGAATTTGAAATAATACATGGTATTGAAATATTGATCTTGGAGACTACCTTTTAGATTCCAAACGCATTTGCATTGGTCCCATACATCCATATATGGTGAGGAAGAGTCCAAGAAAAATCCTACTAAAAACTCTAACCAACAATTCATGCCCTCTTGAACCATCTCAACCGGTGGAACACTGAAACCGTCAATCACAACAGTATTAGAAGTGCATGGAGAGTAAGATATAGCATTTTAGGCAGAGATTTACGGCACTGCCATATTAATAGAGGCACTGGGCAGCACCTGTAAAAACCGAGGCAGCTTTTGCTTGGCATTACCACAATCATTTCATGTGCATTCCTCATTATTAACCAAACAATAGTTAATAAAATTACCTTTCTAAACATCATGCCCTAAGGCTGCGCCATCACCCTCACATTCCATAACAGTAGCACCACAACCCACATTCTAAAGAACTTTGGCCGCAACAGGACCCACTCCATCACATTCAATAGTAGTAGGACCTTCACTAAAGTTCGAACTAAAGATTTAGGACTACTGTCGAGTATCAACAGAGGCAGCAGCCTTAAATAGTGGCATAAGTAGGGATGAACCTTGAGGTTGAGAGATGGCAATACCAGGGGATAACTTGGAAGGGGAGTTGTTATTCGAGAAATCCATGCCTAAAACCAGAGCTTGCAAAGAACTAGGGAGTGAATCCTATGTCATTTTGTCGTTTGCAATGAGACCATAAGTTCAAAGACCAACAGGAAGAGATTGAGGTGCTTGTTGACCCAAGGTAGTAGATGATGCTACCTTCAATGTTCTTCTAGATCTGATCAAAAAGCACCAGATAAAGGCAACACTAACCACTCATGTGGTTGCAACATGGGAAGGAAAGGGCAAGCAGGAGCGAAAGAAAAGAAAAGGTCGCGGTGGAGAAGAAAGGGACGAGATAGGTTATGAAGGAAATTCGCCTAATTCAATAGCAGGAGAGGCCATTAGTAAGTGATATTTGTTTTTGAGACAGCAAGTTATCTTGGGACAAGAAGTATCTCTATACCATCCTCTCGAGGTCGTTTGATCCTAGGCCTGCAACACTGTTCTTAGGTGCTCTGCATGTTCATGGTCTTGGTACTGATCAGGTTATCAGTAGTGATACGGGGGATTAGTTGTCCTTTCTTGGATGGTAGTTTAGACATGTCTGTCTAACTCCTGTACATAGCTTGTTGTTGTACAAGCTAATCCAGGGCCTTTTATAGTCACCTATTCTCTAAATGATTTTAGTAATAAAGTGGACGGAACACTTAAAACACCAACTAGCCTTGCTAAAAAAAATAAAGCTAGAAACACATATTACTTAGGAATATAAAGTTAGATAGACAATTTTAAAAGGATGATGATGAAGAGCCACCAAGTTTCCTATTGATCTTCCCAAAGTATATGTCCACTTTGTTGGAGAGAGACGTGAACATTTTACTAAAAGAATGTTTAACTTCTTTCGGTTTTCAAGACACTTCTCTTGATTCTTTAGATCTTTTTATTGGAGGGTGCAATGGTTTGTCAAAGCTTTTCTAAAGAAGTATCCATTTCCTTCTCTTCTTCTTCTTGATTATCCTCTTCTTCCATTTCCATTTCATCACCATCTTCTTCTTTTAAATTTCTTGCTCCTCATCCCATGCCAATCTTTCTTCTTTTTCAACAAAAGTTTTGTATGGTTTGAAATAGGGAGGAATATGCATAAGAGAAATGTTAGCCTTGTTGAAAACTTTCGAGGTAGAGTTGATTCTCCTCATAATAAACACCAAAATATATGAAAATTCTAGCAAGATATACGGCATGGTAGTGTCTTTTTCTGTCGAGAAATATTTTTTGAACAAATTCAGTTAAGATGACTTGCACCCAATTGATTTCATAGTTTCCATAGATGGCGAAAAGTACTTTAAATTATTTTTGAATCGGATTATTGTAATTACCCATCCTTGGAGGGATATTTTTTTTGTAAAATGAGACTCATACGTCTCGATTTTGGTATAAGATAATCAAGTTTAAAATCAATTTCCTCATCGCTTTCAAAAATATCATGAAAAAATTCATGATTTTTGTTCATTAATTTGAAAAGTGGAGAGTCAATTCCACTAGATCTGCAATCAAGTATCCAAAAGTTCACAATGTAAAACAACTTGAGTGCCATTTACACCTTTAAATTTGTCCCTCTTCTCCATGAAATTTTTTCCATTCAAAATCGCAGAAAACATTTTGACCAAATTCATATCACATAAAATCATTTTTATAAAAGCTGACAAAACCAAGAATTTAATTTTAAAAGCAAATATCTTAATACCGTAGGAGGAAAAATCATCAAACTTTGCAAATCTTTTGGGAAATTATTTCCTGAAAGTAGCATACTCCATATAAGTATCAATAAATTCTTTGTCATTGAAAAGAAAGCCTTTGGCTCTCTTTGAGAGCTTTATGGTTTACGAGTTTGACTTCAGGAGGCTATTTTTGAGATTTTGAAGAAATAAGAGACAAAGAGTAATTTGAATTTTAAATAAGGTGGGTGAATGAATAGATAGAGATAGAATGACTTAATAAAGAATAAAATGACATGTTCTCTGGTAAAAAAGTTGCCTTTTTAGAACATGGGAATAAATGAAAAAGAGAGTAAAAATAAAAATTTGAAATGAAATTTTAAAATTCTGACATGTATGTCGACATATAGGTTATGGGCATGTGAACATATGGGCCGTAAAATACAAAATAAAACCAATATACAATATTCCTATATATATTTACATACTTATATTCATCCAATATTATGATTCATTTATACATTATTCCTAAAACATAAAAAATGAAATAAAATTAAATGTAAAAAACTGGATTTTGCTATGTTCCTTTGATCTTTTTTGATTAATCTACTATTGACGTGAAACAAATGTTTGCATCCTTAGTGTTTGGTTCATTTTCACTTGAAGTGTTATTTGAATCATCTAATGTTGCTGTATAAGCCCTTGTTCGTTTTCTAGATGAATTAGTAATTGGTGAGATCTTTGATTTACGCTAATGTAGACAGTCTCTTTGTAGATGATCATGTTCATCATATTTTAAACATCTAATTGAAGTTCTAGTTCCAGGAGTCTTGTTTTTAGCTCTTCGAAAGCCGTGGATCTTTCTATATTTCAAAAACTTTCAACAATTCATGGTCACGAAAGCAATTTTTTCATCATTGTCTGAATACTGATCATTGGTTATTGCATCAAAATCGATAGATTTCTTTTTTATTGCCTTATTTTCTTTTCCTCCCTATAATTATGCTTCGCAGGACATTAATTTCCAATGAACTCTTCAATTTTTAGAGCACTAATATCATTAGCCTCTTTTATTGCTAGTTTCTTTTGATCCCACTCTGAAGAGAGTGAATTGAGGATTTTTCTAACTTTGTCCTCTTCGAAAAAGTTTTTATTTAATGCTACTAAAGAATACGCTATATCTTGAAATCTACAGTACGTGTTAGAAATAGACTCATTTGGAATGATTTTAAATAACTAAAACCAAATAATGAACATGGAAATTTTGGTCTGTTTAACTTTACTAGTGCTCTCATGTGTAATTTACTTCTTCAAATTTCATATGCATACTTACAAATACTCTATTAAATTCATTTTTATCCAGTGAGAAAAATAAAATATTCATGTCTTTAAAATTATTCTATGCAAGTGCCTTTTGGTCAGCAGTCCATTGTGCAAAGTTAGTCAGGGGTTCTGTGTACTCGTTCCGTGTAATATTCTAAATATCTAAACCACTAAACTGTAAATAAATCTTCATCCTACACGACCAATAAGTGTAATTACTGCCATTACGAAGCGGGGGTCCAATAGTGGATTCTCCTTCGACAAAAGTTTTAACAAGTGTACTAACTGTGCTGCTAGCCATTTAAACTTTTTAAAATTTGAATTATGTTTTTTCGAAAACCTGGTGCTCTTATACCAAATGTGGGTTGCGGAATTATAGATCTTAAGGCTAATTAAACACTAGAGCGTACGAATAGTATTTTCTAACTTATGTAAATCTTTTAATTTTTTTTTCAAGATTCATATTAAAATCACAGATTATCATCACCGAAATATACCAACTATCGATCAAAGATGCAATCACAGTCAAAAGTAAAAACTATAAAGAGATTGTTAGAGAGATGACATCAATGATTTTATACTGGTTGGATTTCTCCTACATCTAGTCCCTTAAAGTTTCTTGTACATATTTGTTTTTGAAATACCAATCTTTAATCCTCCGGAAGGCAAATCCAAATACAATATCAATTTCGAGGCTATGAGACACACCCTCCTGAAAATCCAAGCACAGGGTAGACTCACATGATTTGACTAGGCTAAAAGCACACCTACAAGATTTTCTGGGCTACTAAGCCACCACTTGATTTTAGTGGGCTACACGCATAACCAAAGCAAATACAAATAGAGTTGATAGTTTTTCCAAAGACAATTTCTTGAACTTTAGATACAATGGATCCTGTAGCCTCTTAGATGGCACTTTGATCTTTGATTTGAGAGAGAGAGAGAGAGAGTTTGCAAAACATAAGAAAGTAGTATTAAATCAACACAATGAAGTATGAATTGATTCTATCTGATGTTGAAGAGAATATATTGTATTTTTAGTGGAATGTTCAAGAGAGTAAGCGGAGGGAAGAAAGTAAGTAATTTGTTGTCAAAAAATTCTTTTGCATTCCCCTTTATATAGTAAAGGAACATATTGTAGGATCAATTTCACCCAAGTGGGGGGTGAATAGGGTGATACTATTAATTATAAAAATTTACTGAAGAAGTATATAAAATAATTTCAACACAGATATAGCAGAATAATAGCAGCACAGATAATAGCAGAATAAAAAGCAGAAATAGAACAACATAGAATTTATCCAGCTTGGGCAAAACCCTGCCTACGTGCTGCCTCCAAGGTTTTTACTAGAAATTAAATAGTCAGAAGTTTACACACGTAAACTCGCAACACCCGCTATAGACTAACCTAACTCTACACTCAAAACCCTACCACAACTCAGCCACTGAGTTGCGAATTCTCAAACACACCACCGTAGTTCCTCCCCTAGTCACACAACTAGAAATTACAAACGTTTGAAAGTAAATTACAAATAAAACAATTAAAAATAACTCAAAAACCCTAATTTAAAAACTAAATCCCAAAGAATAATAGTCGGCCGAACAAAACACTGTGTAAATAGATTGTTCCTTTTTCTCTTTATTTACTTCGGCCTTGTATTCTTCTTTGTGAAAAATCGCTCGTTTTTTCCTCTGTGAAAAATAAGGGCTTTGTGGGAAATTGAATTCGCTGCTTTCTGTTGATCGATCGAATACATGATTTAGCATTCCTTGCTTTGTCGGTTGATCAATTCTTCAATTTGCACACGGCTGATTCAATTTCGTCGAGTTCGATATGACTTCGGTATGTAATTTCCTTCTCACCTTTCTGATTGGTTTGCTTGAACTTGATGCTTAATCTGCCAATGATGATTGGATTTAAATAGGATTCTAAATCCTATAATTTCGTTCGTTTACTTCTGATTTGAATTCGTCAGTGAATTTTTTTAGTCGTTCGATTTAGCTTGAATGTTGGTGATTTCTTTAGATTAGTTCAATTTCGTATATTTTCTTGCTTGATTATCACAACTTGTTTGGTCTTTGATTACTTGTTATCGTATTGATTCTGATTTATTCGAACTTGTCTTGGTCACCATGGCTTTGATTTTAGCTTGTTCGATTTTTTCTTGGTCATCAGTGCTTTGATTTTTGACTTGACATTGATTCCGTTCTTCATTCCACGTTGACTTCGGTTACTTTGATTATGTGATGATATTTAAGACACCTCTATCTTTGTTCGAAACTGCTACGTGACTTGATTCAAATTTTCGCTGGTTTCGATTATGATGTTTGAATTTTCTAGCTGCACTTTGGTTGATTTACCTATCCACTTTGTTTCACTATTAGTCTGCACTGCTTGATTTGAAGTCTGGTCTGGGCCGTTTGATTTATGCATAGCATATATGTATACATATATTTTGTAGCTGAAGTTTGGTTGATCGCACTGTCCGCTTTGTTAAAAACTGTTGAATGTTCTGTAGTATTTTCGACCTGATGCTTGATCACTTGTAGTTGCATATACATATGTTTGTGTGTTTGCATTTACTTTACTTGAGTTTGCACTAGTTTAAGAGCCTAGATTGTTTTTTGGTTTGGCACTTGCGTTTGAGTTGTATTGTGCTTGTGCCTGGTCAAGTTGAGTTTAAAACTGTTTTCTTGTATCTGGTATGTTTGCCTCCATGTCTTCATGAGTCTGTTCATTTGAACTGAACTGGGTTGTGGCCTCTGTTGTAGGCCACCATGTTTACACAAGCATATGCATGTGTGTGTATATGTTGTTGAGACTGTTGCAGTGTCGTCTCTACTTGTATACATACATTTATGTATGTATATATGTGTGTGTTTATGGAGTCTGGTTTCATCTTGAATTGTTTGCATTTCCATATAAATTGATATGTGCTTGTGTATATATGCACATATTCTATTTGCCATTGCTGCATTTCGTATATATTTTCCTTGGTTGCACTGTCCACATGAGTTCATTTGCATTTGACTTTGATTGTGCAGTTTGCACTGAAATGCTGTGCACTGAAATGATTTTAAAGCTTTGTACTGCCCATAAGTCTTCATTTGTTTACATTTGAACTAGACTGTCTTGTTGAGTTCACCCTGTAGTTTGATATTGCATTTCTTTGAACTTTGCGCTGCCTTAGTTTGAGTCATTTGTATCAGTCCACTACCATCTTGCTTTGAGCTAGTTTGCATTTTGATGATGAGTTGCTTATGAGCTGGTTCATGAAATCTTCATGTTAGTCTGGTGGCTGTTTTGGTCGAGACTGTGTTCTTGTTTGGCTATATTTGAATTCTTGTGCTTGATAGTTTGGTGATGTTTTATAGTGCACCTTAGTTGAATCCAACTTATTACTCGGTTTTGACCTTGTGCTCGTGCCATGACTTTATTTGCATTGCACTTAAGTTGAACATGGCTTTTGATTGGGTTTAACCTTGTGCTCACTTGTCCCTGTAATTTATCAAGTGTATATCAGTGTGCACGGCCTTGTGGCATGTACAGTGGTACACTATGCATGTCACAAGTCATTCATGTATGATTAAATGATGATGAACAACCCATATAACTAACGCGAATAACATTTTCAAAATACACATTTTAACTTTTGTTTACACTGCAAAAATTATTTCTTTTTTAAATTTTACTGCTTCAGATTTTATTTTGCAGATCGCTCAAATGCTGGATTCACTTTGAAATAGATTTGAAGATACGAGTGAATGGGTGATATGTAGTGAGATGCAAATTTGAATGTTAAATTGTGACGTAATCAAAATTGTATTGTAATCAAATATTGTAAATATAATAAGTGAGAGACCAAATTTATGCTATTCAAAATTTTAATAAAATATTTGTTTGAACAAAATATTTGTTTGAAATAAGTTCCGTGTTATTTATTTTATTCAGCAAATATTTATTTAATTATGTGAAAAATTAAACAATACAATAACAAATACATTTAAATGAATATATATATATATATGTGTGTGTGTGTGTGTGTGTGTGTGTGTGTGTTTATTATCATCAAACAAAATATCATATACTAACATATTCAACAATCTCCCCCTTTCGATGATAACAAACATATATATAAGATTTTGAATTTTATTAAATGTATTTAATCATTCAATTTGCTCCTCTTATTTGAATGCTCCCCCTCTACAACAAAGCTTCCCTTCATATATGCATGAGAATAAATAAAAATATGTAGATGAACCTAGATGCAAATAGAAAATAAAACATTTGATCTTATTTACCAAAATCTTAACTTTTCTCTCCACCTTTTATCATCAGCAAAAGAGTAATAGTGTTAGAAAAATAAAGATATAATGATAGATATTAATACCCAATCGAGTATAAATATTAAATTTCAATAAAAAATCAAACAAAAATCCTAAATATTATGTAAAGTGCATATTCCACTTTAGAATGATAGAGATGATGTCATCATATAAAACCATATAGTTGTGTCTATTTGTGTTATATTTATATCAAGAATTTGAATATCTACTAACCATGCATAACCGTTAGGACTTTTAAATAAGATTAGTATTATTCCAATTTTTTTTCAAAAAAATGAATTCAAGTATCTTCTAACCATGCATAACTGTGAGGACTTTTAAATGGGATTAGAATCAATTTGTCTATTTAATCAATCAATTTTGATATGCATTCCATACATGCATAACCGTAAGGACTTTTAAATGAGCATGGAAGCACATAATCAAAAATTCCAAGTAATTCACCCATGCATAATGATAAGGACTTTTAAATGAGAGTGGATACTTTGGATGTTTTTATATGCTAAAAGTATAATAAAATGGAAAAAAGAACGATTTATCGTTTAAAATACCACATATTGACATACTATATTGGATTTTGATGAGTGACAGTCGTTAGAAATATGATAGCAATAGAGATGTGCATGGAATTTTTACCCATCAAAAGTTATTGTAGATCTTGTTTAAATTTCTAAAGAAATTTACTATTTATACCGTCTCAAGTTATAATATATGATCAATATCAACACTCATCACTTTTTCAATCACTATTTATCTTTTTGATAATCAGTAGCGAGTCAGATTAGTTAATGTAGTCGTTTAAAATCAAATAAAATCAAATTTCCTAAAATGACTAATCTAAAACAAGGTTAATAAAATGATTTTCTAAAAGGGGTTTTATAAAAGAAAAATGTCTGCTAATTGAAAATTATTTGAGATGAAAAATGTGCAGATATTTTCTTCGAAAATGATGCAGCTACTGAATGTCTCAACATAAATCACGTTCCACTAGTAATTTTTCTATCAACTAGATTACCAATGTAATCTGCATCTGAATTTCTCTTAGACTCAAGATTATCATTAGATTGATGTCATAGACCAGACCACGAAGTGTGCAACAAAATATCCTAAAACCATTTTTAAAAGTTTTTAAGTGAAATTACATTGAAGCCGTGCAAATAAACAAATAGTGAACATAGTATCAGATCCAGAAAATAAATATATCCACTTGTATCATGAGTAATCAGCAATCAATAAAATAACATCATTAGTTTAAAAAAAATTATATGAACTAGTCTAGAGATTGTAGATGTACTTATAGTGTTCTTGGCATAAAAATATAATTGGCCAGCAATTTTGAAAAAGTCAGAATCAATATCAACATTTGTTATTTCATCACATAACTGGCTGATTTAATTTAGATTATCACATTTAATAAATCATTCAAGATGAATATACCATTACCTATTTTACCTTTATCGATAATTTTTCGTTGTTTCCCATTGTGATACTGCCACCTTTATACCAGGCTAATGAACTTTGATTTGTCGCCCGTTGTGTGCCTAGAATAGCTAGAATCCAGGTAACACTGTTGTTGTTCCTCAGCCTGCCACCATACCTACACGAGAAAAGTTTTTGTGACCTTTTTATTTTTATACGTCCATGATTGTTAGTGGCAAATGATTTTGAAATATATGTTTGAGTAGAACCAAAACTATTTATATTTGTTTCTTTTGGCACCCAGATTTGTTTAACTTTAAGGGATTTTATATTTGTGCCTTTTGGAACCCAAATTGGAATTGTTTTCACGTGTTTGGGTCTGTACCAGCAAATATTCCGATTGTCTAGTTTTTCTACAAATTGTGCACTCAGATTTGACTTGATTTATTTCGTTTCTAACATGTTTAGAGTGAGTATACCCAAGTCCTTGTTTATCAATATTGACTGTTTGTTTTCCTATTAGCATATTTAGTGATTTTTCTCCTCTGGAGAATTTTCTTAAAGTCATTGACAGTTATTGGACTTGTATTTTGAGTGATTTGTTTTCATCCAATAATTGTGTGCACTTTTTAATAGAATTTTCTCTCCTCGTGTTTTCACTTTCTTTCAAAATCAGAATTTCATTTTCAAGCGATTTAATTTTAATTTTTGATTTTTTAATTTCTTCTTCGAATGTTGGAAACTTATTACATTTAGGGCTCTTGCTTTGATAGTTTTTAACCAACTGATCAAGTTGTTTATTTAATTCTATCAAAGTATCTCTTTGTGATTCGATTTTAGCATATTTCTCCCTAAGTCGTTCAAAACAGCCATTTACTTTATGAAATATATAAGTAATTCTGAGTGAGTAAGTTTTGATACCTAGCTTGTCTCGTCATCATGGCTATCAGTTATATTTATCGTCATTACTTTTATTCCACGCGGTTGCAAAACTTCTCATTTTCGATTTCTTTCCTTGGCTGAATCGATTCTGAGGACAAGTGGATTTGATGTGGCCAGGTTTATTGCACTTGCGACGGATGATTTACTTCTCTTCCGAGTTGTCTAGTGCTTTGGCTATTCTACTTTTCAATTGTTGATTTAGAGCTAGATTTCTGTATTTGTGATTCCACCTTCTGAATTTCTATATTAATAGTGCCAACTCAGCTGCTCCATCATCACCGCCATTATCATCACTTTCTGTTGTTTCTTTGAGAGCTATCAATTTCTTTCGAGTATCACCTCATTCATGGTCTTCCTTGAATTTCATTTCTAGCACATAAGTGGTGAGATTTCCGATGAGTTCTTCAACTTTGACTTGTTTCAAATCCTTTGATTCTTGAATGGCTGTAACTTTCGCTTCAAAACTTCATGGAAGGACTCTGAGAATTTTTCGGACTATTTCCACCTCTGTGTATGATTTTCCAAGAGCTTTTGATTTGTATATGATATTGAAAAAAAGTCGTTCGTACATCTCTTTGTCATTTTCTTCCTTGGCCATTGTGAAATTCTCGTATTCACTACTCAGCATGGCAAGGCTATATTCTTTAACTTGAGATGTTCCTTCGTGAGTATCTTCGAGTGTGTGCCATATTTCTTGCGCGGTAGACAATGTGAGACACGATTAAATTCAATTTGATCCAATAAACAAATAATAGAATTCATAGCTTTAGTATTAGCATTTTGTAGTCTCTTTTCAAGATCTGTCCATTAATCCATCGAATTATCTATTTCTTGATTATTTACCGCTACAGCTGGGGTCCTATATCCTGTCTCAACTATATTCCAAGCATCATTAGTTTTTAGAAAAAATTTCATTCTATTTTTCCAGTAAGCGTATTCACCATTGAACATTGGTGGTCTAACTATGGACTGACCTTCAGCAAAATTAAAAGAAGCCATTTTAAAATTTTTAAATCTTTAAATCAAAAATTGGTTTTTTAAAAATCAAAATTTTAAAACAAAAATTGGCTTTTGTTCCTAACTCTGATAACACTTGTAGGATCGATTTCACCATAGAGGGGAGTGAATAGGGTAATACTATTAATTATAAAAATTTATTGCGGAAGTATATAAAATAATTTCAACACGGATATAGCAGAATAATAGCACCACGGAAAATAGCATAATAAAACGCAGAAATAGAACAACACAGAATTTACCCAGCTTCAGCAAAACCCTGCCAACGTGTTTGCCCCCAAGGTTTGTACTATAAATTAAGCAGTCAGACGCTTAAACACATAAACTCGCGACACCTGCTATCGGCTAACCTAACTCTACGTTCAAAACTCTGCCACAACTCAGCCACTAAGTTGCGAATTCTCCAACTACACCACCGTAGTACGTCCCCTAGTCACACGACTAGAAATTACAAATGTTTGAAAGTAAATTACAAATAAAACAATTAAAAATAACTCAAAAACCCTAATTTATAAACTAAAGCCCAAAGAATAATATAGTCGGCCCAACAAAACACTATGTAAATAGATTGTCCCTTTTTCTCTTTTATTTTTTTCGGCTTTGTATTCTTCTTTGTGAAAAATCGCTCGTTTGTTCCTCTGTGAAAAATTAGGTCTTTGTGCGAAATTGAAGTCGCTGCTTTCTGTTGATCCATCGAATAAACGATTTAGCGTTCCTTGCTTTGTCGATTGATCAGTTCTTTGATTTGCACATGGCTGATTCAATTTCGTCAAATTCGATATGACTTCGGTATGTAATTTCCTTTTTGCCTTTCTGATTGATTTGCTTAAACTCAATGCTTAATTTGCCAATGATGATTGGGTTAAATAGGATTCTAAATCCTATAATTTCGTTCGTTTACTTCTGATTTGAATTCGTCAGTGAATTTGTTCTACCGTTCCATTTAGCTTGAATGTTGGTGATTTCTTTAGACTAGTTCAATTTTATATATTTTCTTGCTTGATTGTCATGGCTTGTTTGGTCTTTGATTACGTATTACCATGTGATTCTGATTCGTACGAACTTGCCTTGGTCACCATAGCTTTGATTTTAGCTTGTTTGATTTTTTCATGGTCATCACGGCTTTGATTTTTGACTTGAAATTGATTCCGTTCTTTATTCCTTGTTGACTTCGATTACTTTGATTATGTGATGATATTTTTGACACCTCTGTCTTTGTTCGAAACTGCTACTTGACTTGATTCCAATTTTTGCTGGTTTCGATTATGATGTTTGAATTTTCTAGCTGCACTTTGGTAGATTGACCTATCCACTTTGTTTCACTGTTGGGTTGCACTGCTTAATTTGAAGTCTGGTCTTGGCCGTTTGATTTACGCATAGCATATATGTATACATATATTTTGTAGCTGAAGTTTGTTTGATTGCACTGTCCACTTTATTAAAAACTATTGAATATTATGTAGTATTTTTGACCTGATGCTTGATCACTTGTAGTTGCATATACGTATGTCTGTGTGTTTGCGTTTACTTTACTTGAGTTTGCACTAGTTTGAGAGTCTGGATTGTTTATTGGTTTGGCACTTGCATTTGAGTTGTATTGTGCTTGTGCCTTGTTAGGTTGAGTTTAAAACTGCTCTCTTGTATCTAGTCTGTTTGCCTCCATGCCTTCACGAGTCTGTTCATTTGAACTGAAATGGGTTGTGGCCTCTGTTGCAAGCCACCATATGTACACATGCATATGCATGTGTGTGTGTGTGTGTGTATATATGTTGTTGAGACTGCTGCGTGTCATCTCCGCTTGTATACATACATTTATGTATGTATATATGTGTGTGTTTATGGAGCCTGGTTTTATCTTGAACTGTTTGCATTTCCTTATGAACTACGATGTGCTTGTGTGTATATGCACATATTCTACTTTTCACTGCTGCATTTCATATATATGTTCCTTGGTTGCACTATCCACATGAGTTCATATACATTTGACTTTGATCGTGCAGTCTCCATTAAAATGTTGTGCGTTGAAATGCTTTTGAAGCTTTGTACTGCCCATAAGTCTTCATTTGTTTGCATTTGAACTAGACTGTCATGTTGAGTTCACCCTGTAGTTTGATATTGCATTTCTTTGAACTTTGCACTGCCCTGGTTTGAGTCACTTGTATCAGTCCTTTGTCGTGTTGCTTTGAGATGATGAGTTGCTTATGAGCTGGTTCATGAAATCTTCATGTTAGTCTGGTGGCTATTTTGGTCGAGACTGTGTTCTTGTTTAGTTGTATTTGAATTCTTGTGCTCGATAGTTTTGTGATGTTTTGTAGTGCACCTGAGTTGAATCTAACTTATAGCTCGGGTTTTACCTTGTGCTCGTGTCGTGACTTTATTTGTATTGCATTTAAGTTGAACCCGACTTTTGATTAGGTTTGACCTTGTGCTCACCTATCCCTGTAATTTTATCAAGTGTATATTGGTGTGCACGGCCTTGTGGCATGTACAGTGTGATACACTGTGCATGTCACGAGTTGTTCGTGTATGATTAAATGACGACGGACAACCCATATAACCGAGGAAAATAACATTTTCAAAATACACATTTTAATTTTTTTTTTACACTGCAAAAATTATTTCTTTTTCAATTTTACTGCTTCGGTGTTTATTTTGCAGATCGCTCAGATGCTAGATTCAATCTGAAATAGAGTTGAAGATAAATACGAGTGAATGAGTGATATGTAGTGAGATGCAAATGTAAATGTTAAATTGTGATGTAATCAAAATTGTATTGTAATCAAAGATTGTATATATATAGTAAGAACCCAAATTTGTACTATTTAAAATTTTGATAATATATTTGTTTGAATAAAATATTTGTTTGAAATTAATTTCTGTGTTATTTATTTTATTCTGCAAATATATTTAATTATATGAAAAATAAAATAGTACAATAACACATGCATTTAAATGAATTTATATATGTGTATTATCATCAAACAAAAAAATCATATACTAGCATATTCAACACATATGTCTCAATTCGTGAGGAGTTATGATCAATAGACACTTCATTTCAAATTTTGAAAAACCATTTGACGGCATGTTTATCGACATGCCCTGTTCGTATATGTCGACATCTGCTTGTGTATTTTGGGAACGTTTGTTTTAAAATGTTTTGAAAATCTTATACTCTATAAAATACTTAATACTTTGTAAAGTTGTCTGAACATAATTTATAAATATATCAAACTTCGGATAACTTTTATAAAATATTTTTAAACATATTTTGAAATTTACTTTTGATAAAAATATAAAATATTAGAAAATTTAAGATAGAGATCAAAGATAGCTATCAGGGACTTTAACAATATATGCCATGAATCTATACACTAGAAATCTTGAGGTTCTTCATATCTTGGTCTTTAAACTCATGAGTCTTCATGTCTATCTCTTGAGTCTTTATACCATACAGTCTTTGATTAATATTCTGCACTATATACTATATAACTTGGTAAAACATGACTATCTATATTTTATATGTTTACATATGGTTATTGTGAAAAAAAAAATCAATAATTGAGGTAGTAACACCGCCAAATTTCTACCATCAACCAAGCAAGCATCAAAACCACTAAAATTCCTCCTATACTTTCCCTAAAGTTTACGTCCATGGCTCCCTTCCCCTTATTACTCTCGACCTATGCATCTAGAAGGGGTTTTTGTTCCATTTCTTCCAGTTTTGACTCATTAACATGTGTAGTATTGATGTTTTAAGAACTATATTTGAATATGGGAAAGTCTAAAGAAGTTTTGAGTTGCTTTGCTTTGATTTAGTCTTAGAAATTTAAGGAGTAAAAAGAGTGAAGAGCAATGAATTTTATGTTGCTAAAATGAGAAAGTGATTACATAAAGGGTGTGTATTCTTTTATAGGCTTAAAAACATAAGGTCACATATTACCTTCTCCTTACTCTCCATGGAACAAGCCTTGATTTCCTCTACCGTTTGCTCCTTAATCACTCCTAGATCCCTTCCTAAATCATGTTTTGAATTAAGGGTCCTTTTGTCCCCTTAATTCCTTTTAGTTTAATTATTTTTTTTGATTAATAACAAACATTATTTAAATTTTTGTAAATGTGTTCATGTGTTACTATACAAGTCCCAAAGAGATCAAACAACTTTTCTTGAATACAAAGCTGTTTATCGATAAAATGATTTTCAGTCACATTATCACATTCCTTTAAACTATTTATTTTTGTAAACAAAATTAAAAAATAATTTTTTTGGCATTTATTATTATATAAAAGGAGTTAATAAGGTTATAAGATCATATTTATTCACATTAAACCCAAGGTACAAATATTTAAATATTTCATATGTTTAAATATAAAGCATTTGAAATTGCAGGTCATTATATTCTCCCCTCCTTAGAATATTTCATCCTCAAAATTTTAACGCAAGCAACCAAAGAAACAATCATATATAAATACTTAGCAGCATTACAATCAATAGCAACATAGCTTATGATTTTCCTAGGTCCAAAACCGTATCATCACACAAGGATGATAAGTAAACTACTAAGCTTACCTCTCGCTCAACAACCTTAGGTTAATACTTAGTCAATTATCCATGCTAGCTTAAACAAATTAAAGTGTCATTTTCTTAAACTCTCCATAAGCCAAAAAACATAGTATTAAATATGCAAAAGCTCGTATGACATACATATGTCATTCGTACGCAATATCAATTCTGATCACTTGCTCTATCACATAGATTTCACTTCTAAACTAGGATATATTACTTGACCTCTCTAGTGCAGACTTCGATCAAGTTCCTTGGTTAGAAACCCCAATTTTCCTTACGTAGGTATATGGTATGATAGAAAACTTCGGAATCATATCAAGAATCTGTATCAATTGTTTGCCGTCACGAATCTAGTGAAAAATCCTTATTTGGACCGGTGTAAAACACCTCGAAATAATGTACTCGAATCCTAGATCAAGAACAGTTATGCTATGACGGCCCGAATTTTCAACCTTCGAAAATCGACATCCAATACGTCACCCGTATTCAAATGCCGAAGATTCAAATGTTGGCGTCCGTATCGCTGGAGCTATAACACATTAGATAATAACAACACCGTGGAAAACAAAATGACTTCATTGATACAAAACATGGATACAACATTTATCACAACAGCATTACAACAACAAGTGTCCAACATCATCAGAGGCAATTACACAACAACGGAAAAATAACATCAACGGAACATCAACATTACTTCCAAAAGAGATCAACATGCTGCATCTTTACTTCCAAAGCTCCAAAGCTCCAAACCAAAAAGCTCAAAACCAAAAGCTTCCAAAATACAAGTCTTAGCTTTCGAATCTACTAATAACCTGACTCTAGGCTGCCCATGTGGAGAATTAGGGGCACCCAAAGTTTAGAAAAGGGAACAATAAACTCCGAGTCAGTCATGGGACTGGTGTGAGAAACATAAAAGCAGTTATTTGTGCCAAAGAAAAGAAAATTAAAATCCGTTCATGCTTTTGGAAAATGAAACTACCATAAGGTCTCCCGGCACACACTCAATGCAATCGCATACATGGGGAAGGTTTCTCTTTATAGTAGTCAAGCATGCTTGATACGCGAAAATCCTTTTGATATTATTATTAGTGCATAGTGTGGAAAAGCATTTTGGAAGTATAATATAAATCTTATCCAGCATACGTACCATTATAGTATGCCTACCATAGCTACCATGTTAGATGGTAGGTTCTACAACTAAAACCGTAAAGGACTCTTATTGATTGTTTGGATTTCCAATAAATGGCCAAGGCTAAGGAACTTCCTTTATCCGAATGGGTATGATCTAGAGGGACGTCTTGAGAAATTAACCGGATCTCTACCAACACAAGGCCGGGTACCTCTGTAACTAGGTAACTAACTGTCAGGATTATGCCATCTCCCGGTCGTAACTGACCTTTATCGAGGTACCTCTGCCACCAAAAACCACATAAGAAAAATATCTGGGCTCCATACCGGAATACCACTTTTTATCCAGAAGGAAATGCACATACCCTGAGGGGCGCGAACCCCATAACCTTACTGCATCCTTTCCTGTTTCGACCATTTCCGGGGTGTGAGGTTCGATGAAGTCTCGTCCCATAAATCTACGCTTTACACAAAAGCCACGCTTCAATCAACCAATGATCAACACTTAGCATGCCACATTACCAAATTGGGAATATATCACTAACAAATATCAACTACATAACCTCTGAGCTTGTACGTCTCAGAGAAGGGTGTTAAGCTAAGAGAATAAATTCTCCGCCACCAGCAGAAATGTATTTGATGGAAACCAGCTTTATATCTCAAAGTGTAATGTCAGACATACATCCATACAAGTCCATCCTGGGTCTGAATGGAACCGAAGGCACTTCGTCCAATTAAGGAAAGAAGTCCTTGCAAATCCGGATATCCCCAATCTCGACCGGACTCCCCATCACATAGGGTAATCTCTATACCGGATCAACTCGATGAAGAGACAATCAACAGGCAATCCTTTCATTTTTAAAAATACCAAGTCTTCAATCACCGTCTTCAAATGCAATTCCATTCTGTCGTATCATTATTCGAAATGGGTTTTATGACTTAATGTCCTCCTCTGGCTTTTCCGAATAATGAGCGCTTATTTAAAAACATGTGAATACAAGTTTCCATTTTAATCTTTTAAACCAAAGATCACCTTTAAGATCCGATGTGGTTTTCGGATAACCATTTGGAATCTGATTCCCGATCTCATCGAAATTCAAATGCCGTCTTAAAGGCCAAGTTGCTTAAGTAAATAATTTAATTCAATTCAAAAGTTCACATTCACACAGCAATTCATCATAGATAAATAACTTACATTATCACAGTTCAATCCAGGCATTTCATATCACAGAGCATCACATTTAAGAGATATCAAACAATTCAAGGCATTCAATATAATCTAATCATCCATAAGCAAGATTAATTAATCACATAACTAATAATTATTTTAATTTA
Source organism: Allium cepa (assembly GCA_030765085.1). Classification (NCBI taxonomy): domain Eukaryota; kingdom Viridiplantae; phylum Streptophyta; class Magnoliopsida; order Asparagales; family Amaryllidaceae; genus Allium; species Allium cepa. The sequence continues at coordinate 680,842,801 of CM060938.1, forward strand.
AACCGAAATAAATTAATTACTTAACCCTGCTTAATTAACATCAATTAATTACAAATCATTTTAATTAATCATATAATTAATTTCATTAATTAATTATCCTTTAATTACTGATTAATTATCCTTTAATTATTAATTAATTAACCTTACTTAATAAATGATCCTTTAATTACTTACATTAATTAATTAACCTTTAATTTATTAATTATCCTTTAATTACTTACGTTAAGTAATTATCCTTTAAGTAATCATCCTTTGATTAATCACATTAAGTAGTTAACCTTTAATTACTTAAGTTAATTAATTAACCCTTAATTACTTAAGACCTTAATTTAATCTAAGATACACCATTATTTTAATTAATATAATTACCATTTAAATCTTTATTTTGGAAATAAATTATATAAATTAACTTAAGACATTTAAATCAATTAATAATTGAAAACATTCATTTCCTTAATTAACTATTAAATTACAATATTAAATTTGTTTAAATAACTTAAAGAATTATTATAAACAATGGTCACATAAATAAATAATTTAAACTTAATTAATCTCAAATAATTTACTTTAAAGCCTTTACTAATCCCAAACTTAAATAAAAACAATTATTTAAAAGAATTAACTAAGGAATGTTTAAACTTAATTTTGTCTTAAAGTTTTAAAACTACCCCTTCATATATCCGAGACAAAACTTGAGCTAACTCATCATCCTCCCGAGACAAGGCTCGAGAAAACTCCCAACTTTTTTTTTCTTCTTTCTGTTATGTTTAAATTTTAAAAATTGTGAACATGTTAAACCTAACCCGAAAGCCTACTCGAGCAAATCCCTCTCTTCCCCAAGACAAAACCCGAGACCAATTCATCTTTTCAACTACCCAAGCCCTGACACATGTGTACATGCACATGTCAATGCCGTTGCTCCGACCATCGTCTCTACCACCCACAAGTCATTTTCGACCTACTCGACCCAAGCAACCACCCAGAACCCATGACTATCACCAGAATCAAAATCGAGAAAAATGAAACCCACCGGGATGAACATGATCATCAAAGAATCGCCTCGTATTGCCACCTCCGGTCACCAGAGATCACGCGATCATGTCCAGAGCTTTGTCGACCAACCACACATCGATTCTTCCACCTGCGATCAAGTCCGAAACATTGACGATGACGTGTCAGCCTCAAAACACACATGACCAAAACCTGGTTTTAAACCCTAAATCGACAATGTTCAGCCACCACAGTAGTCAGAAAATTCACCCACCATTTTCCCCGAGTTCATCAAACTCCAAGCTTCCCTCAGGCACGATCCGGAGACCCATCTCTTCACTGATCACCAAAAAATGCCCAAAATAGGATTCCTGTTCAACTCGCAAGTTCTCACGATTTACTGAACTAAAAATCTTGATTCCACTTTTAAAAATCATAATTTTTGAAAACGAATTGGACGATATAATTGAAACAAGAAATCATGAGCACTCGAATTTCCAACATGCATTGAGTTTTATTGTATTTCCTAATTTCTAGAAAATTCTTTAACTAATTATACTTAAAAATATTTTTAAAACTTAAATTATGTACTCAAACATACCTTGTTTAAATCTAAAGCCTATAAGAGAATAGGTGAAAAGATTTTGATTTTTGAATTTGGTTTAAACTCTGTAAACCTAGAACAGAGCAAATATTCATATGTACAGACATGCACCCATATAGTCTTTATATATATATACATACATAAACACACACACGCAAAATATATTTCCATCTATACAAATACTTTTCACAACATTTTCATCATATGAAATTAAGATTTACCATATTCAAGCCTTTATAAAAGTAGTTTACTCACCTGTATTAAATGAACAGAGAGCCTAGAAATAGTTTTGATCTTGAAAACTAAATACTGGAATTTTCTTTTGATCTTTGAACTTTAAATTTGATTTGTTTAAGATGATCTTCTTCTTTGATTATGTTGAATCTATGCTTGAGATGATCTAACCGAGTTAAACTTTGTTTTAGCTTTAGGTATTTATTCTTCTCTGGTTTTGTTTTGAAAATATGAAGGAAAATAGAAAGAGTAGAAGAGGTGGTATATATAGCCTTGTTTTCTTTTATTTTTTTTAAAAAATAAAAGAAATTAACGACACTTGTTAATTGCATGCTATAATACTTACACTTGTTAATTTTTATGTTACTTAGCTTACAAATGCCATTTTGCATGTATTTATGTATTTATATAATATTATATTATATTTTCAATTTTTATTAAATACATTTACCTTTATCTATATTTCATATAATCTTAAAAGAAAATGATTTAAAACTAAATTATACACTAATAAAAATCACATATATATTATTTTTAAATCCAATTTTTTAAATAAATCCAATTCAAATTCTATTTACAATATATATATATATATATATATATATATATATATATATATATATAAATAAACCCATATCTTATTTGTTTTTGGAAAATTTCAAATTAATTCTCAAATTAATTCTAAAAATTATATTAATTACTAAATTAATTTTGGCTTAAAAATGGGACCGTTACACATGCGAATAAAATAATCAACGTACAACTTATGTACTTTATTCTATTGGTTTCTTAACTACATTAATTATTTTTAATTCACATTTATTTTCACATATAATATTTTTCTTATCATTACTGAAATCATTTATGAACCATTCCATAAAACTTACTTAAGTTTTTACCCCTTTATTAATTAAAACACTGTTATTTACTTATATATAAATGTATGTATGTATTTAATTTCTTTTTATAAAAGATATATACTTGTGTTCTACTACCATTCCATTTATTATACTCTTTTCGGTACTTCAAAAAGTATTCGTATACTTATCTCAACGGTATAAATTGTTAACAAGATTTACTTACTTTAAACTTTATCTTCAAAAATCTCTTTTGAAGATTTAATTATATTTATAAGAGTTTAAGATATGTTACTTAAATATTGGCATAACAAACCCAAAACACTTCATTACTTCAAACATTATCTTTTAAAAATCTCATTTAAAGATCTAATTACATTCATTAGGGTTTAAGACAAGTGTTACTCAAACGTTGTCACAACAACCCAAAACTATTTTATTACTTTAAACATTATCTTCAAAAATCTCTTTTAAAGATTTAATTGTATTTATAAGGGTTTATGACAAGTGTTACTTAAACATTGTCACAACAAACCCAAAACACTTCATTACTTCAAACATTATCTTAAAGTATTCCGCATTAGAGACCTGATCAGTATCCTACTTAAATTCCTAATTTTTCTCTTAATAATATTTCAAATTATAATCTTATTTATATTTCTAACTATAATTAATAAAGGTTAAAAACAAATGTTATTTAAACATTATTTACTTTAACACAAAATCATTTAATTATGTTATTAAGTCAAGTTCTTATAGTTTTCTAATTGGCTATCTAGTTCCAAAGCGATTGCTTATATAAATCAAGGTTCATATACTCATCACGTTTCCGACATTCCAACTTAACTATTCATCAGTCAAGAGGGAAGCCGGTAGGTTGGAGCGCTTATCCTTACTTTAACATTAATCTTGATTCTCACATATAGAGATGTCCAACTCACTTGCCCGGCTTTTATTGTTAAATATAGTAATACTGTCATTCCATATGCAAATAAACTACACGTTCATTTTTACAGAGTGTAACTTTTCATCCCTCATTCCAAAATAATACTCTTTCAAAATACTTGAAAATAAGTTAGGAATGTTTTAAAAATGGTATATATATGTATAATGGTTTAGTTATAAATTTTCTATACTTAATAGAGTTTAAAATAAACTTAAATAAGAAAAGTAAAACGAAAATTCTTTAGACTATAATAACTCATTAAACTAGTTTTATAAAGTCATATATATACAAAATACCTTTCAAAATACCTTTCAAAATACTTATAAATAATTATATGAAATATAACTTTAAAAAAATTACTTGATATTGATTTAAAAACCATTTTCAAAATAAACAAGATATATATATATATATATATATATATATCAGGAACAAGGACAAACTTTGAAAAAAATGTAGGCTGAAGGACAATAAGTTTCATTTTTGAGCTGAAGGTCAAACTTTAAAAAAATTAGGTTGAAGGACAATGCTTATTATAGTTACCATTTTATAGTGTAAAACGAAATATAATGCTAGTTATAACTAGCATTTTGTATAGTGTAAACCTAAATATAATGCTAGTTATGACTAGCATTGTCCTTCAGCCTAATTTTTTTCCTCCGAAGTTTGTCTTTCTGTCCAAAAATGAAACTTGATGTCCTTCAGTCTAATTTTATTCAAAGTCTATCCTTTCCTATATATATATAATAAGAAAACCCTTACTTTAATCTTTCAAAATAAGTTCTTTTGAAAATATTTAAACTTCAAATTTCTTTTAAAATACTTATATACCTTTTATGAAACAACTTCGAAAAGATTTTATAAAATATCTAAAGAAAAAAACATTTTATAAATATGGATTTTTAGTGTGCATCCATAGCGACTATTGCTATATGGACCATAACTTTTACAACTTTGTTTATAATTTAAGTAACTTTTCAACTATTTTATTACCATATTTTACACTACTAAACATGTAGGGAGAAAATAAAACAAATCAATCAAAAATATTCTTAAGAAAATAAGATAGAAGAGAGGAGATTCAAAGTGCATTATAGCGATTACCGCTATACAATCAATTCCATTTTGAATTCAAATTCAAACTTCATTCATGCATATATACATTTAATAATTTTCAACTTCAAAAATACATGACAAAGAAGCAGAGAAAACATATATACATGAAAACATAATATTCAAATAAGAATAAAATACACAACATCAAAGTGCTTCTATAGCGACTATCTCTAAATGAACTCTTTCATTTCAAGTCCAAATCAATTCCTTACCATACTAATCCTTATGTGCTTTCTTTCAAGGCTATGCAACAAGTCATACACAACCATTTATATATGTCCTTGCTTTCCAGAGCAAGAATCAACAACTACCATAATCTAAATTCAAGCAACATTTATATATTTTAAACAACAACACAAACATCATCATTATATTTTAATGGCGATAAAACTCACCTAATTCAAACTCAACACTACCACAAGCCACCAACTTCCTACTATCAACCAAGAAAGCATCAAAACTACCAAAATTCGTCCTACACTACTCCCTAAGCACACATCTATGGCCTCCCTGCCCTTGTTTCTCTTGACCTATGCATCTAGAGGGGGTTTGTGTTCCATTTCTTCCATTTTGACTTAGTAACATGTATTGTAATGATGGTTTAAGAACTACCTTTGACTATAGAGAATATTAAAGAAGTTGTGACGACCTGTAAACCCATACTCTTTGAATCGACAATAAACAACACACGTTCGACCCAAAAGTACAGACTGGCGGAAAGTCAGGAGAAAGAAAAGAAGAGAGAAGAAGAGAACAAAAAAAGAGAAGATAGAACCAAACAGAACAATACAGAATCTCACATCACAGCGGAAAACATATAATATCATATCAATGATTTTTACGAAACAGAAACTGTATATACATACATAAATCAGAGTTCAACAATGAATCACAAGTCATCAGCCTGGATAGTTATGATAACCTATCCCCACAACTGCTGATAATATACAACAACTAAGCTGTGGATAATCAAAATCGATACATGTATACGAAAATGAAGATCTCCATCTCTCCTACTAAAGCTCCAAACCTAAACCTGTAAATATACTTGGTCTAACGCGAGCATTGAAAGGGAAGAACGTCCGGATCAGTCTGGTAAACCAACGTGGGAAATACACTCAACTGAATTTATTAAATTACCAAACTTTTCCTTTATCAAAACAAAAGTATCTAGTAAGACATGTCCACACATAAACACGGACATGTTTCTACCTTACGATAAATAAAAGATTTCATATCAAATCCTCTTATATTATACTAGTGTCTAGTATACAAATAATAATCAAAATAGCCAAACTTGTTACCATTATTAAATTCTAACATACTAGGCTCTATAAATAAAATAGCAGGCACATAGTGGAGTTTAGATTCCCATATAAATGACCAGGTGAAGGGACAACATTCTGATGGGTATACCTCTAGATGGATGTACTGAGGCATAGAACATCTGTCCTCTACCAACACAAGACCAGTCTACCTCTATAACTAGATGGTACCGAATATGTCATCCTCCAGTCGTTATCAACCTTTACCGAGGGCCCTCTAGCATACAAACCACATTAATCAGATGCATGACGTCATAGCATGTAAAGGTATATCTAGAAGAGGCTATATGTATATTGGGATTTTAACCCCAAACGATCAATGAGCAGTCGCTCACTATGAAAATCCGGAATAACAATATCATCAATAACCTGCACAATCAAACGCATATACGTTGGTTCGAAGTGGTTTTCAAATAAACCGATCCCGGTCTCTTCGCACCAACAACGCAAAATTTTCTCAACCTCACACAAAAACTAAGTCTCATAAACTTATCACATCTCCAAATTTCAACTTGCCATCCTTCGGGCCAAGAAGGAAGCTTGATAGATTGAAGTAATACTTCGCATTATACGAATCAACATCCTCAACACAAATGATAATCAAGCTTATACAGAAGGCTATGTATAAATGTACGACTAAATAGTTCCCAAATCAAGACAAGGAACTAAAATGGCGAATTTTGATAGTCGGTTATTTAACTATCAAAGCAAACAACAAATATTTAGCACCATATGCAATCACTAGTGTAACATCCTACCTTTTTGTACGCTTTAAATCGACAATAAACCACACACGTCAGACTCAAACCATGCAAAAGGGTGGATTGTTATTGGGGCGAATAAGAATAGTAGAGAAAGAAATAAGAAAAAGCAGGATCTCACAGCGGAATGAAAAAATATAACAATCAAATAACAGTTCATGAAGCTGTTTACAAAACATTTGATTGTACATACTACTACAATACAGATAAGAGTTACACATACCATAGAATAATAAATAATGCAGTGGAACAATGTGATGCAATGGAACAATATAGTAAATAATAGTAATACAATCTTCGTCTTCGTCCTCAAAAAGTAAGGTCTTCAAACCCTGAAATGCTCAGGCTGACCCAAGCGAATTGAAAGGACAAAACACTCCAGTCGGAACTAAAAGATCTTATGGGAGTTAAATCAACAAAAATAAATATGAGTGGAACGACGTCAGAGATGTTTGCAGGTTTTGACATCTTCTATCTATTGTCTAACGTGAGTGCAGTAACTTAAGAGATGTTCGAGATTCACATCTTCTAAGGATCCGTTAAACTATCTACTATGTAGTAATGTACGCTATTATAATAATGTCTACAATAAAATAAACTTACTTTAAAATAGCGTTAAGGAGTGATCTAATATCACCCTTAACACATAATAGTGCCAGTAGTCTGTACAGTACCGTAATACCTCCTGATCGGGAGGCTACCAAAGGATACTCCATAGGTACGACACAAATCAAACTCGTACAAGGCTCGCTAGGGTAGGTGACATGGCACAACTAGGCAATTCCAGGGTAGATATACCAATTACACTTCCGGGCCGATGGTAACGCATAGCAACTACTACCGCCCACCTCGACCCACACCCTCAAATCAAAAGAATCAAAAGTGGCCATCGAATCAATCTTAAAATTAGAATATAATAGCAAAGGAGTGTGTTCGATCAGAGGAGCGACCTCATTAGCCCGTCGATTGCTTCTGTTTTAGCCACCTTACGCCAACTCACGGGAGTCCAGTCCATGTATATACCTTAATAGAACGTCGCCACCATCCTACTTCATTTTGAGATCTCCACTACGTACACGGTTGTTAAAGTGGTTTTCGGAGTTGACAGAGAGTATGACAACTTCCGATCTCGGTCTCTTTAACAACCAAACGTTATCATAACACCGTGGTCATTTCAGAATAATTTATACTTCAAAACCAGAATATAATGTCCATTTCAAAACCATATAAATACAATATCATTTCCATTTCAAAAACCAAACCAAACCCAAATAAATATAATATCATTTTTATTTCAAATATATCCTTTCCAAAACAACTCGAATTTCTAAATTTTAAATTTAGGCAAATCCCAAATCATATATTTCAATACGATTCAGTTTCCAAATGAACTGTTCCAAATTTTATCGATTTCAAAACAGATTTGATCCACGGAATAAACTATTTCAAATTCAATATATTTCAAACTTTAAGTATTCAACAATTTCAAAACTAAGTTTGGTAATTACGATTCAACAATTCAATTTTCTATTATTTAGTTTTGAAACATCTTTACTATTAATAAAGATAGTTCCATGAACTGTTATCAACCGTGTCTTTTTGAAATACCCGATTTGCCCTTCGACTGCCGTTGTTTTTGCTGCCTCTTCATACCGCGTCGTGTTTTCTGGCATTTCTCCCCTAAAATTAACAAACCTAAAATGTGGCAACTCTCACGCCTCTCTCGCTTTAGGACGTAGATCTGATTCCATATCTAACCCGATTCAACATTCATCATCTTCCCCAACGTCTTCTCCAACGACCTACCGATCGTTAGTCCACAGCGATTCCACATCCACCATCTTCTTCTCCAACGTCAGTTCACATTACAATAGGTTCCGTTTTAAGCATGAAATCTACGGCCGAGATCAAGAATCTTGTAACATTCCTGGATTTTAGCTAAAAGTAAATTGATAATTGATTTAATATTTAGGGTTTAAATTTGGAAAAATTGGTAATCAAATTTAATTTTGGATTTAATTGTTAATTTATTTAGAATTGAAATATAAAAATAAAATTGAATTCATCAAATTTAATAATGTATATGTTCATACAAATGAATTATAATAGAGAAATTGAATTTTGAAATTTAATAAATATATAGACAATGAATATTGTTGATGTGAAGATACTAAAAAGAATATATTTAAAACAAATTGGATTTATATGGAATAAATATGAAGATTTCAGAATAAATTAAAAAATATGTGTTTATAAAATAGTATTTGGATTAGAATTCAATTATAAACATTTTGAATAATAAATATAGTTGTATATAAATATATAAAAGCGATAAATACAAGATTTGAAATTTTACTTGTACAAAATATAAATAAACATAGTTGATTTATATAATAAAATAAAATTTGTAAATATAAACCTAACTAAGGATCTAAACACAAATTTGATTGAATATATTTAAAATATCAATATATAAAATAAAATAAAAAAATGTTAAATGGATATGAATCATTTTTTACCTTATGGTTGTATAAATAGTTACAGAAGGAAACTAAATAGAAAATAATATAAGGTTATTTGGATGTAATGGATTTAAAAGTTATAAATAAATTAATAAAAGGTTAAAAGCATAAAGCATGTTTTCATAAATTAAAAAATTTAAATTGCTTTCCTTTTTTACTTGAAAATGAATATAATATAAAGTTATGTTTAACACTATTTAAAATGTTTAAAAGATAAAAACATAAGTATTTAACTTAAACAAAAGTTAAGACATAGAAACATGTTTACACATTGAAAATAAAGTAAGGGCTGAAACATAAATTTATTTGAATTTAGACAAGTGTAAGAGAATTCATATTTTAATTTACAAGTGGCAAGAAAATCTATTCTTTTGGATTTGATCTTTGGAAACATGCAAAAGGAGGAAAGACAAGTCAAGTTGCTTTTATCTTTCTCAAAAAAAATTTGCTCAGATCTGAGAAAACAAACATAAAACAATTCGAAACCATCTTCAATTTCAAATCTGAAACAATCTTCAAATCAGATCAAAGCAAGAAAAAAAATTCAAAACAGAAGAATGGAAGCAAGATCAATTCTGGAAACCTGAGGCTAGCAATCCAATGCTTTCAACCTGGATCAAGCATTCAGGTTTAAATTTTCAAAAGCAACAATCAAAATTCAATTCAAAAGCTTTAACCTGTTTTAGCTGAGATTTTCAAAATTTGAAAGCAAAGGCTTTTAACCTGGAACAGAGAAGAAATCAAAAAGTTCCAGGAATTAGAGCAGAAGATCAAACAAAATATTGGGATATAAAGCTTGAAAACCAAAACTTCAACAAGCTTCAACCTTAAATCTGAAGCAAAAGAAGCAGTAACCTGGAAGCATGCAAGCCTGCATTTGCAATTCAACCTGCAAATCTAGTCAAACCTGTAATTATTTCAGACAGGCACGTAAATTTTCTTTAGGCTTCGAATTTAAGTAAAACATAAGTTTAAATCAATAAATTTAATTAGTTGCAGGAAAATCAAACTCAGTTCAAACACAAAAAACAAAAATTCAAGCTCTGTTGCAAAATTTCTGTCCTGTGTTCAATCTGTTCCAGGTGAGCAAACCCTGAACTCTGAATTTGTTTGTTTGGTTCGTTTTCTTTTGAATTTGATGTCTATGAATTTGTGATCTGCCTTATTGTGCTTGTGGTTAATATTTACAAATCTGCATGTATTTGTCTAGGAATAGATATACTGTTCTTGGTTTACAGTTTAGAAAGTTTTAAGGAAAAATCTATATCTTCTTGCTTAAAACAAATTCAAGCAATTTGAAGCAATCAAAACTAAAAGAAGAGGAAATCAAGATTTAAAATCGAAAAAAAAACCCTTTAAGCCTGAAAACATTTTAAACCTGAAAAAGGAAAAATATTCCTCCGTTCATACTGAATATAAAGTGAGTCAACAGTTTTATTTATAGATTTAAACCTGTATAATCTAGATGCATGTAGTATTACTTAAAATGAAATATGATATGTGTTTGTTTGATTGTTTAAATAGAATTTGCCTGTGTATTTGTTTATGGAGTTGTTGTGCATGGCAGTTTGTTGTTCTGTTCTTGTTACAGATTTTAAAACTTTTTTCAAAATTTATGTCCCTGCTCTCAGTTCCTTTAAGACTAATATATATAAACAAAATTTTGTTTATATTAACAAGATAATTGAGTTAAAATAATTCTAGAGAAGATTTAAAAGTAGTTTTTAACAAAAGAAATGGTTTACAGTAAAAATCCATAAGTTTCAGAAAAATCAATGTTTTTGATTTTATAAATGGACTTTGGAAACTGATAGGGGTTACGAATTGATGAATTTTGATAAATAAATCTTTTTTTTTTAAGTAAGTAAATCTCAAGCAATTGTGTGATGATCAGAAAACCTTTTTCTGTCAATTCTCGATGATTCACGATGAAGTAACGGTCGTGATTATTGGCAAGGTTAGCTGGAGCATCAAGGATCGATAAAAAAATACAAATCGAATTTATTAGTGATCAGGGCTTTGGAATGGTATTGATTTAGGGTTTTTATGCCCAGATTTGGGTATGGGGGTTCTCTGGGTAACTGCATCAACGATAGGGTATCGGAATTCTTGGGACCGGTGGGTATCGTCGCGTGGGTCGTTGCCGAAGCTCAAGTCGTGGTGGCATAGATGCTGGTGACTGAGATCATCGGGATGGAGTAAATTTGTCAATCAAGGTTGGTCTTTGTTTTGTTCGAAACTGCTCGATTTCGAATCTCAGGAAATTCGATGGATTTGGATGTTTGAGGGGACTTAGGGGAGGATGGATGACCTATCGATGATCGGAGCATCAATTGGAGGTGGTCGGGTTGTTTGTGCACATGCACGCGGTTATGGATGTGTCCGGCGTTGTTCAAGTTTGGGGAGGAAGAAGGACAACTCGAAGCGTTCTCAGGAAATTCGTAGGTTTGCTCGAAGTAAATGGTGCCACGTATGACTCGAAGTAGAACTCGAGCAAAGTGGAAAATGGCTCGAGTAGAGCAGTGAGTTTGCTGGGTAGAACCTGTTTTTGGGTTACCTGTTGTAATACCAAAACAGATTTGAATTTTAAAGAGGAATCAAGTTTTTTTAATAAATTTTGTTTCTTTTTCAATTTCCTGTTAAGTTAGAAGTTATCCAAGTTTTAAAAGAAGGTTTTAAATTTAATCGTTTAATTAACTAAGTTTTAAACGATTAAGATATACATAAACTTTATTTTGAAAATTTAATTCAATGATATTAAGGATTTGTTAAGAATGTAGAAATGGTTAATTACCTTTTTTGTAAAAGTTTAAGTCAAATTAATTTGTTAAACGAAATTAATTACTTGAAGTTAATGACTTAATAAAAGTAATTAAAATAAATCAATTAATAAATTTAAGTTTGATTAATCAAGAAATAATTAAAGTATAACTAATCAGTTAAGATTAATTAAATTTAGGTAATTAATTACTTAATTAAAAGGAATTAACTAAGGATTTAAGTTAAGTAACCAAGTGATTAAGATTTATTGTTGATTAAGGATAATCATTTATTAATTAAGAATAATTAATTAAAATGATGACTAATTGAGGGGTTAATTTATTAAATTTAGATAATTTATTAAGGATTTATGAAGTAATTAATTAAAGATAATTAATTAAAGGGTAATCGAATAATTGAAGGTTAATTATTTAAAATAAAGAGTTAATTATCTAATAAGATTGATTAATTTGTTAATCAAATTTGATTTAAAATCAATTAGTAAAGGCTAATTAATTCATTAATTAAGGTTGATAAATTAATAGTTAAAGGATTAATTTATAAATTGAGGTTAATTAACAAATAATTAAAGGGTAATTAAATCAACCTAAACTGTAATTAATTAATGTTAATAAACCAGAATTAGTGATTAATCTGGTTCTAATTAATTAGTCAAATGATCAATTAACCTTATTTAGGGATGATTGTATTCTTTTGAATGCTGTGAATTATTTTGTCATATCTTGTGACGACCGCTCATGACTCCCGCACTAAAACAAGAGAAAAGAGCGCTGAAAAGCGTGCCAGGCAGCCATGGACGATAGTCAGGGTAAAATAAAACAGAAACTCTATCGCATAACTCACAGCGCATGGATAAAATACAATAGAGAAATATATATATATAGTGAAGCTTCATAACAGGAAATCATCATATAAGCATTACAGTAGTTTGATACAATCATCCAAGCAAATCCATACATCAAAGCCTCACTACATAGCACTCAGAATATATACAAGCAGCGGAACACCCAGTACAAATAGTAAGAAAACTAATATGCAAAGCCTCCTGCTCATCCTCGTCATCATCAGCGTAGATCTCAAAAAAACAGCACCTGTCACCTGCTACCTAGTCTGCCCATCCCAACATGGATGAACAGCCCAAGGTAATAAGAGGAGACATAAAACCTTGAGTCAGACAAAGTCTTAGTGAGCAGTAAATCAACTATCAAACATACCAAAAGAGCATAAGGGATAAAAGGAATAGGAACCAAACCATCCCACTCCACCTCTTTCTACAGTGATAGCCCCCAGACTCACACTAAGGAGAAGCAAGTATAACATAGCATACAATTAAGGAAAAGAAATAACCACTCGAGTCAAGGACGATGTTTTCCAAATACAAACCCCCAAGGCCTAAACCAAGATCAGATAAGCACCCAGAAAACACCGCTCTTGAGACCGAATGATGATACAACCAAACATCCATGACTCTGGCTATCACTGTTATCATTGCCTTGATATCACCGTTAGTTGAATGACCACCTGTCAAGGGCTAATGGTAACCCCGGTTCTAGGCATAGCTCCGCACGTCATCGTGACCCGTGCCTAGGACTTACCTACTCTGCCCAGAGTACTCAACTACCTACCTGTAGTCTTTTGGGTGTCCCGACTACCTACCTGTAGTCGTTTTGGGCGCCCCATGTACTCTTGCTTTTGAGCATGCTAGAACCTTCAACAACGATGAGATCCAAGCCTCCTAGTCATCCTCCTTGACGACTATCCTCATACTAGCTCAAGCTACCTCTCGAGCAATCCATTATCAACCAACTCGAACCATCCCTCGAGTCTTCAACATGCTTGGAATGATCCCTGCCTGGATTACGCCAAGTCTACATCACATCGTACTTCGCTTTATCACACCATAGCAAAGTCTCAACTCAACAACATGGTTTGCCTCATCGCATCATGGCAAAGTTCCATCTCAACATCATCCAATCCATACATATGAGCTTCAACATCCACCTCATATGCCTTTAGCAGCTTTCACCATTCAAGAGCCTCTCCTGTAGCTTTTGAATCATCTTTGACCATACTTGTCCACATCTATCAACTAGATAGCTCATTCACAACAATCAATCAAGGCAAACCTTAATCCAAACAAATACGTGTTCAATCAAGATCTAATTAGGCATTTATAACTAAAATGGCAATTTCGTAAATAAATGAGTATAGAACTAACATACATGAATCATGGGTTTTTAGCATAGATCTAGCAAATATAAAACATGGGTTTTGTTTCTATAACTTAATAAATGAACTTGCATAGGTAAACATCTTCACAAACAATGGATCTATACTTGGATCTAAGGAAAATGCACAAAATCACTATCTACAACACTCCAACAAACCACCAATCCAATATACTCCTTTGGGTCCGCGTGAGAGATAACTACCACTCACCAAATCACCCAAACACCTCAAAAACTAATCACTACAGATCTGGACAGCGAAGAACAAGGCTTGATCCGGCGAAATCTCGCTTTAATCGATGAAATCTCACTCAAACGGATGAAGATTTTTAACTTTTGCCCTTGAATCTTTGATCTTGATCTTCGATCTTGGATGGATGTTAGAACTAGATTGGAATGGAGAAAAGAAGATGAAGAAATGTTGTAGTCGAGTTCCCAAAATGGCAGCACTTTGTCGCTTCAAAAATCAGTACCAAAAATTGAGCCAAAGTCCTCTATTTATAGGCTGATTTTCCCCTGAGTCGTCGCCCCTTAGGTCGGCCCCGACCTAACCCATGAGTCGTCCACGACTCAAGCCAATCCTACCGACACAAGCTCAACTAGCCTCTGCCGACCCAACTACACAACACACACACACAGGGTCACACGACCTAGTTCCCTGCCGACCTAAACCCAGAACACATACCGCCTCATGACTTAACAACTTCACGAGATAACACACCCTGCCGACCTAAGCCTTAACCCCTTAAGCCGCTCTACCTATAAGTCGGTCAAACGACTTAACACTGAGTCGCTCACTACCTTGACCTGTTAACTCGGCAACTCACTAACTCGGCCAAATCTATAGGTCGCTACCTCTATGAGTCGGTCACGACTTATCCCATGAGTCGGTCAGATTCTAACATGGTCACAAATCTTAGGTCGTATACCCTCATGAGTCGGCCACCCTTTAACTCATCCAAACCCTATAAGCCGTGACTCGTTCAATCCTTAAGTCAGCTAAGCCTATGAGTCGGTCACGACTCAACACTTAACACACGAGTTAACTCCCCCTACGACTCATGCTAGAGACAACATAAACAACACTAACAACCTGTAAATTTTACGATCTATCGACACGTAAAATACGGGTCGTTACATTCTCTCCCCCTTAGGAATTTCGCCCCCGAAATTCCAAGCAAACAACAGCAATCAAAGATATTCTGCATGCCTACCATCCATAGCAATCAACAAACCATGCATCCAATTCTAGCATAGCATGCAGAATTCTAAGACTTAGAACAAGCTACAAATTCATGAGATGTCACGACACTTTAGGGCCATACCTCGAAGAGTCCGGGATGAGCTGCCTTCATCCTCTCTTCCTCCTCCCACGTACAGTCGTTAACATCATCACTCCATTGTACCTTGAGCAACGTAATCATCTTCCTCCTAAGCTGTTTCGTATCGGTTTCAACAATACGAAGCGGCTTACGAGGTCTCGAAACAACTGGATCAACCTCCAAGTCTTCACAGCTATCAGCAGGAACCACAGTACTTGGGTCATGCACACACTTCCGTAGATAAGATACATGAAAAACATTGTGCACACCCACCATCTTTTCCGGTAACTCCAATCTGTAAGCGAGCTTTCCAATTCGCTCGATAATCGGGAATGGTCCAACAAATCTCGGAGTTAACTTTCCTTTCTTCCCAAATCTAATAGTACTCTTTAATGGAGAAATTTTCACAAAAACCATCTCACCCACGTCGAACTCCAGATCCTTACGACGATTATCGGCATAACTTTTCTGACGATCTTGGGCTACCTTCATTCATTGCCGAATGATCTCTATACAATCCGAAGTCTGTCGGATCATCTCTGGCCCAAGCATCAGCTTTTCTCCAGTTTCCAACCAACATGTCGGAGAGTTACACGGTCTTCCATATAATGCCTCATATGGTGCCATACCAATACTCGACTGATAACTGTTATTATAAGCAAATTCCACCAAATGAAGATGATCTTCCCGTGATCCTCCGAAGTCCAAAACACAAGCTCTGAGAAGATCTTCCAAAACTCGGTTGACTCTTTCAGTCTGACCATCTGTTTGAGGGTGATAAGCTGTACTCAAATACAACTCGGTTCCCAAATCTTCCTGGAAGCTCTTCCAAAATCCACTAGTGAACAATGGGTCTCGATCGCTCACTATACTCTTCGGAATACCATGGAATCGAACTATCCACTTAACATACAACTCAGCCAACTTCGATGCAGTCCTAGTTGATCGAACAGGAATGAACCTTGCACTCTTGGTCAAACGATCTACTATGACCCAAATTCCTTCATTTCCTGTTCTTGTCCTAGGTAGACCATCGATAAAGTCCATCGACACTTGCTCCCACTTCCATGTAGGAACTTCTAATGGCTGAAGTAATCCACTGGGCTTCTTCTGCTCAGCTTTCACTAACTGACAGTTCATACACTTGGAAATAAAATTTCCAACATCCTTCTTCATGCCTTCCCAGTAGTAAGTTCTCTTCATATCCCGATACATCTTATTTCCACCTGGATGAATTGTCAACTTCGAGTGATGACCTACCTTCAGAACTTCATCTCTCAATCCATCTACATCGGGAACAACCAATCGTCCTTGCTTCCGAAGCCAACCCTCTCGATCAACCTCGAATCCCTTATCCTTCTCTGGGTTCAATCCAGATTCCAAATCTCGGATGATCTTGACAAGCTTATCGTCTCGCTTTTGGCTCTCTCCAATTCTTTCCACAAGAGTAGGTCTTATCGATAAGTTTGCCAACATCTCAGGTTCCAATTCACATCTGGGCCTGAAATCAAATCCAGCCAAATACTCGAGACTCTTCCATTCCGAAAACATGGCTCCCAATCCTGCATGTCTTCGACTTAACGCATCAGCCACTGCGTTACCTTTTCCCGGAGTATAGGCTATACCAAAATCATAAGATGCTAGAAACTCTAGCCACCGTTGCTGTCGAAGATTCAAATCCTTTTGGGAGAACATATACTTCAACGACTTATGATCTGTAAACAACTCGAATCTAACTCCCAATAGATAATGTCTCCACATCTTCAAAGCAAACACAATTGCCGCTAACTCCAAATCATGAGTCGGATAATTCCTTTCATGCGGCTTCAGTTGTCGACTAGCATACGCAACAACTTTATCTTTCTGCATTAGCACTGCTCCAAGTCCAGTGCCACATGCATCGGTGTAAACCACCATCTCATCATTCCCACTTGGAATAGTCAAAACAGGAGCACTCGTCAGTCGCTCTTTTAGGATTTCAAAAGCTTGCTCACACTTAGCATCCCATCTGAACACTTGGTTCTTTTTCGTCAATCCTGTTAACGGTGCAGCTATCTTGGAAAAGTCTTTGATAAACCGACGATAATATCCTGCTAATCCAAGAAAACTCCTCACATCAGATGCATTCTTAGGTCTAACCCAATCCTGGATTGCTGCCACCTTAGCGGGATCAACCGCTATTCCATTTCTAGAGATAACATGGCCTAAGAACCTCACTTCACTCTTCCAGAAGTGACACTTCGAAAACTTAGCCTTCAGCTGATGTTTCCGCAAGATTTCCAAAACAATCCTTAAGTGCGTCTTGTGCTCTTCTTCAGTTCTGGAGTAAACCAAAATATCATCCACGAACACAAGTACAAATTTATTCAACTGATCTCTGAACACTCTATTCATAAGATCCACAAAATATGCTGGCGCGTTAGTCAATCCAAACGGCATTACCAGCCACTCATAAAATCCGGATGGTGTCCTGAAAGCAGTCTTCGGCACACTATCCTTTGCCACTCTCAACTGGTGAAATCCCGTTGCCAAATCCATCTGAGAAAACACCTTAGCCTCGTGAAGCTGGTCAAACAAGTCATCTATTCTCGGCAATGGATACTTGTTTTTCCTAGTCAACTTATTCAGCTCACGATAATCCACGCACAACCTCAACGACCCATCCGCTTTGGTTGCGAACACAACAGGTGCACCCCATTCGGATACACTTCTCCGAATGAATCCTTTCTGCAAAAGGTCATCAACCTGCACCCTCAACTCTAGCTGCTCCCTAGGCGCCATCCGCCTAAGAGGCATCACAACAGGTCTGGCTCCCTCGACTAGATCGATACGAAACTCGATCTCCCTATGCGGCGGTAACCCTTTGACTTCGTCAAAGACGTCCTCAAATCCATTCACAATTGGCACCGATGACAGTCCATCCCGTGGAACAACCAGCGAATACATGAAGCTCATGAAGACGCCTTCCTCATGCTTACATCGTATCACAACCTTTCGCCCTTCCACATTCCCGACTGTCACCTCAAGCCTCTCACAATCAATCCTAGCCGCATACTTCCTAAGCCAGTCCATACCCAAAATAATTCCGAACCCCGCAAAGTTCAGAACAAAGCAATCACAAACAAAAGAATGCGACGCTCCAGTATCAAACAACACTCTAACTGGGACACCACAAATAGAAAGAGTACCTTGAACCACCACACTCTTCCCCTTCTCTTCAGCAGTAGGAGCTTTTGAAGATGACGGCACAACTCCCAAAGCATAAGCTTGCACAATCTGCCTATCTTTCCTCGGCTCTGGGCAATCCTTCTTGATGTGTCCCAGCTTATCACAGTTATAACACTTTCCCGGCACCTTGGGATTCTTACAATCTTTGTAAAGATGGCCCTTCTGTTGGCAGTTATAACAAGTCACTTCGCCTTTCGGCTTCTTCTGGCCATCCTTACCCTTCTGCTGCTGCTGCTTCGTCCTCTTATTGCCACTCTGGTGTGGTTTAGATCCTTCCCTGGTTACAGCAACAACAGAACTTTCCTTAGGAAACAAACTCTCATGCCTAAGGGCTTTCTCCACAAGCTTCTCAAATGGATCGTCCAAATGATCCACTAACTGCCTCCCAAGATAAGCATCCAGACCAGTCACAAACTTCTCATTCTTCTGATAGGGAGAATCAATGTACGATCTGGCATACTTGGACAAAGCTTCAAACTCAGAAATATACTCAAGAACTGGTCTCCCACCTTGCTTGAGCTCTACAAACCTCTTGAACAAAATAGACTTCTGAGCCGTAGAGATGAACTTGGCTTCAAATCTAACTTGGAATTGCTCCCAAGTAATTTCTTTTTCTGGGGTATCAATGGTGATAGAATTCCACCAATCAGCAGCTCTTCCCTGAAGCTGTCTCGATGCAAGCTTTCTCTTGGTTGCATCCTCAATCCCTAAGTCACCAAAGATCCTTCGACATGCATCAATCCATCTCTGCACCTCAATAGTCGACTCCGTCCCCAAGAAAGCTTTTCCTCCAAGAGAAGTATAATCCTTGCAAAGCTTAGCAAAATCCACCGGTCTTGGAGCTTGAACTTGAACTCCCACATCCACTGATGATCCTGAAGCTGGTATCCTTCTCATGATCGAAGTCATCATCGCTTCGAACATAGTTCCATAATCAACAGCTCCTTCATCAGCACGGCTTTCCCTTGCAGCTGGTCTCCCTCTTCGACTCATCCTTAATATCTGTAATAAGAATGATTAGAACACCTTAAGAAACAACTGCATAAGGAGTTCAAATCCTTCTAGGCTACCATATTATATATAGTAATCATCCATCAAAATACAATTACGTCTCTCATACGTAGTTACGTCAGCGAGCGTTGGCTAAAATTGATTAACCAAAGCTCTGATACCAAATGTGACGACCGCCCATGACTCCCGCACTAAAACAAGAGAAAAGAGCGCTGAAAAGCGTGCCAGGCAGCCATGGACGATAGTCAGGGTAAAATAAAACAGAAACTCTATCGCATAACTCACAGCGCATGGATAAAATACAATAGAGAAATATATATATATAGTGAAGCTTCATAACAGGAAATCATCATATAAGCATCACAGTAGTTTGATACAATCATCCAAGCAAATCCATACATCAAAGCCTCACTACATAGCACTCAGAATATATACAAGCAGCGGAACACCCAGTACAAATAGTAAGAAAACTAATATGCAAAGCCTCCTGCTCATCCTCGTCATCATTAGCGTAGATCTCAAAAAAAACAGCACCTGTCACCTGCTACCTAGTCTGCCCATCCCAACATGGATGAACAGCCCAAGGTAATAAGAGGAGACATAAAACCTTGAGTCAGACAAAGTCTTAGTGAGCAGTAAATCAACTATCAAACATACCAAAAGAGCATAAGGGATAAAAGGAATAGGAACCAAACCATCCCACTCCACCTCTTTCTACAGTGATAGCCCCCAGACTCACACTAAGGAGAAGCAAGTATAACATAGCATACAATTAAGGAAAAGAAATAACCACTCGAGTCAAGGACGATGTTTTCCAAATACAAACCCCCAAGGCCTAAACCAAGATCAGATAAGCACCCAGAAAACACCGCTCTTGAGACCGAATGATGATACAACCAAACATCCATGACTCTGGCTATCACTGTTATCATTGCCTTGATATCACCGTTAGTTGAATGACCACCTGTCAAGGGCTAATGGTAACCCCGGTTCTAGGCATAGCTCCGCACGTCATCGTGACCCATGCCTAGGACTTACCTACTCTGCCCAGAGTACTCAACTACCTACCTGTAGTCTTTTGGGTGTCCCGACTACCTACCTGTAGTCGTTTTGGGCGCCCCATGTACTCTTGCTTTTGAGCATGCTAGAACCTTCAACAACGATGAGATCCAAGCCTCCTAGTCATCCTCCTTGACGACTATCCTCATACTAGCTCAAGCTACCTCTCGAGCAATCCATTATCAACCAACTCGAACCATCCCTCGAGTCTTCAACATGCTTGGAATGATCCCTGCCTGGATTACGCCAAGTCTACATCACATCGTACTTCGCTTTATCACACCATAGCAAAGTCTCAACTCAACAACATGGTTTGCCTCATCGCATCATGGCAAAGTTCCATCTCAACATCATCCAATCCATACATATGAGCTTCAACATCCACCTCATATGCCTTTAGCAGCTTTCACCATTCAAGAGCCTCTCCTGTAGCTTTTGAATCATCTTTGACCATACTTGTCCACATCTATCAACTAGATAGCTCATTCACAACAATCAATCAAGGCAAACCTTAATCCAAACAAATACGTGTTCAATCAAGATCTAATTAGGCATTTATAACTAAAATGGCAATTTCGTAAATAAATGAGTATAGAACTAACATACATGAATCATGGGTTTTTAGCATAGATCTAGCAAATATAAAACATGGGTTTTGTTTCTATAACTTAATAAATGAACTTGCATAGGTAAACATCTTCACAAACAATGGATCTATACTTGGATCTAAGGAAAATGCACAAAATCACTATCTACAACACTCCAACAAACCACCAATCCAATATACTCCTTTGGGTCCGCGTGAGAGATAACTACCACTCACCAAATCACCCAAACACCTCAAAAACTAATCACTACAGATCTGGACAGCGAAGAACAAGGCTTGATCCGGCGAAATCTCGCTTTAATCGATGAAATCTCACTCAAACGGATGAAGATCTTCAACTTTTGCCCTTGAATCTTTGATCTTGATCTTCGATCTTGGATGGATGTTAGAACTAGATTGGAATGGAGAAAAGAAGATGAAGAAATGTTGTAGTCGAGTTCCCAAAATGGCAGCACTTCGTCGCTTCAAAAATCAGTACCAAAAATTGAGCCAAAGTCCTCTATTTATAGGCTGATTTTCCCCTGAGTCGTCGCCCCTTAGGTCGGCCCCGACCTAACCCATGAGTCGTCCACGACTCAAGCCAATCCTACCGACACAAGCTCAACTAGCCTCTGCCGACCCAACTACACAACACACACACACAGGGTCACACGACCTAGTTCCCTGCCGACCTAAACCCAGAACACATACCGCCTCACGACTTAACAACTTCACGAGATAACACACCCTGCCGACCTAAGCCTTAACCCCTTAAGCCGCTCTACCTATAAGTCGGTCAAACGACTTAACACTGAGTCGCTCACTACCTTGACCTGTTAACTCGGCAACTCACTAACTCGGCCAAATCT
Source organism: Allium cepa (assembly GCA_030765085.1). Classification (NCBI taxonomy): domain Eukaryota; kingdom Viridiplantae; phylum Streptophyta; class Magnoliopsida; order Asparagales; family Amaryllidaceae; genus Allium; species Allium cepa. The sequence continues at coordinate 680,865,240 of CM060938.1, forward strand.
ATAGGTCGCTACCTCTATGAGTCGGTCACGACTTATCCCATGAGTCGGTCAGATTCTAACATGGTCACAAATCTTAGGTCGTATACCCTCATGAGTCGGCCACCCTTTAACTCATCCAAACCCTATAAGCCGTGACTCGTTCAATCCTTAAGTCAGCTAAGCCTATGAGTCGGTCACGACTCAACACTTAACACACGAGTTAACTCCCCCTACGACTCATGCTAGAGACAACATAAACAACACTAACAACCTGTAAATTTTACGATCTATCGACACGTAAAATACGGGTCGTTACATATCTGCTATGTGATGCTTTGTGATTTGAATTGTTTAATTCAAGCTGTGATGAATGTACTTTATTTATTTATAATGCATTCATATTTTCTATATGTGATTCTGTGTGTATAGATAAGCGTTATTGGAATATACCGCTTATCGATATTTGATATGACTGAATCTGTGGTGTGATTGATGTTTTTGCACCATTGTGTAAAACCCTTGGACCACACTTATACACACACAAATATGGATTGCACGTGGAAATTGGTTAAGTCACAGATTTTTGAAATAGTTTTTAAAATTGAATTCTTGAATCCAAAATAGTTTTGAAATTGGAATTGAAAGCTTTTGGAAAAATGAGTTTCAAAAAATAGAAGTTATTTTGAGTAACTTAATAAAGTTTTGAAATTTAATTAATTTAAATTTGGATTCGATATTTGAATTGAATATAAAAACTGGGAGTCGTGGTTTAAAAGTTTATACAAGTTATAAAGATGTTTATATGGGTTTTTAAACCATTTAAAAAGGCATTGTTTTGGGGACTTAAATTCAAACCCGAGTTTTTACTTAAATGGTTTTAACTTATGTAGAAGATTATCAAACCTTGTTTTGAAATCGAAGAGAATTTTAAATGGTATATCTTTCATATAAAAGAGTTGAATTGGAAATGGTTTGAAAGTTGTGAATTAAATCTTTAATTTAAAGATTAGATAAGTTAACCCAATTGGAAATGAAATAGTTTTGGAAACTATGAATTAACCTTTGTGAAAAAATTGGTAACTTTGTGAAATGAACCTTTTTATTAAAAGTTCTGGAAGGGTAATTTGTTTAAACCATTTAAAGAAAGGTTTTGGATAATAAGTTGTGACTTAATTGAAATCCCATATCCATATGTTTTAAATGTTGCGCTCACTATTCGGTTTAGCCGGGAGAGGACCTTTGTGTCATATAACCCATTCCGAATATGTGATACGACGTTATGGATAGCATTTGAAGACGGTGGTAAAGACCGGGTATTTGCGAGAACGATAGGATGACTTGTCGATTGTCTCTGCACTGAGTCGCGCCGGTATAGAGATTTCCTAAGTGATGGGAAGTCCGATCGGGATTGTGAATAACCGGATTGCAAGGGCTTCTTCGGAAGTGCCTTCGGTTCTGTTCGAGCCCGGAACAGACTTGTATGGTCGTGTGTCTGACACTACACTTTGAGATATAGAGCCGATTTCTTTCAAATACATATCTGTTGGTGGCGGAGAATTTATTCTCTTAGCTTAACACCCTTCTCTGAGACGTACGAGCTCAGAGGTTATGTAGTTGAAGGGTATCAGCGATATACTCCCAATTTGGTAGTGTGGCATGCTAAGTGCTGCTGTGTGATTGATGATCATTTGTTGATCATTTGTGATCAAAGCATGGCTTTATAGAAAAGCGTAGCTTTGTGGACGAGACCTCATCGAGCCTCACAACCCGGTAATGGTCAAAACAGGAAAGATGCGGCAAGGTTTCAGGGGTAGCTCCCCTAGGGTATGACCATTCCTTCTGGAAAAGAGTGGTATCATGGTATGGAGCCCAGATACTTACTCATGTGGGCACTGTAGTATATATCTATTACTGTGTGATGTTGTTGGTGTAGAGGATCCTCGGTTAAAGGTCCCAAAGGACCGGGGATGGCACATCTCAGGTTTTATTCCCCGGGAAGGGGGTAGCCGGCCTTGTGTTAGCAGAGAACAGGTTGGTTCTCGGTGCGTCCCGCCAGAGGCGTTCCCATGTGGCAATAGGAAGTTCCTTAGCCTGACCATTTGTTGGAAATCCATTCATCCAATACGCGTCTTGTACGGTTTTAGTTGTATTACCTGCCATCTACTTATGGTGGCGCCCCACTGTTTGGATGGTAGCTATAGTAGGCATAGTTCGAAATGTCTATGCTGGCTAGGATTTATATTATACTTTCGAAATGTTTTTTTCACACTGTGCACTTATAGTAATAATATAAAAGAATTTTCCTCGTATCAAGCATATTTGACTATCATAAGGAGAAATCTCCTCCAATTCTGCGTTTGCATTGTGTGTGTGGCGGGAGGCCTTATGGTAGTTTCATTTTCTAAAAAAGCATTGCGGATTTCAAACTTAAATTCTTTTCTTGTTTTAAAGTCTAGTTGTTTTTGTTTGCTCATACCAGTCCCATGACTGACCTGGAGTTTATTGTTCCTTTCCTAAACTCTGGGTGCCCACTATTTTCCCACACGGGCAGTCTAGAGTTGGGTTTTTCAGATAGTCAGGTTTAGTAGGTTATCTGGAGCTAGTTGGGTCTTTGGATCGGACCAGTCTTGCTCTCTTAGTGAATGTGATAGGGGGTTCGAGCTATTTCTGGATTGAAGCTTTGGATTGAAGATGGAGTTCTTGGAGTTTGGCATTGAAGACATTTTCTTTCCGCTGCTATTTCTTGTATCTCTGTTAGTATTGATACCTATTGTACCATTTTGTTGTATTCAGTTGTATCTGATATTGTATCAAATGTTCTATATTATATTATTTCATTTCTTCTGCTGTGTCAATTACTTAATGTGTTATAAGCTCCGGCGAACCAGGTTCGACGTTTGGATCTGCGGCATTTGAATACAAGTGTCATATTCGATGCCGATTTTCGAAGGTCGAGTCAGGATCGTTACAAATCTAAAGTTCACCTACCCCAAAATCGACGACCATCTGCCTCCTGGAGCGTCGCTGTTGATTGAGAATTTCAACCTGCTGTTTTGCGCCGGCGATCGGTGTCTCCTGGTATTTATGATATAAAGATTCTGAAAGCTTGGATTTACGTTTTGTATTGAAGTAGGGCTACAGAGGGTTTTGGGTAAGTGTTATTCAATGCTTTATTTATCGAAGAAGACATGGACAATAATTAGTTCAGATTTATAGAGGTAATTTCTTCAAACTTTGTTTCAAATCCTATTTGGAAATTGGAAGCTGTCTAATGTTTTGATTGAAGTTTTTTTTTGTTATATGGAAATTAACATCAAAACTAAAAACTAAAAAGGGAATGCAAGTGGAAGAATGAATATACTTTTAGTATTGCTACATTGCTACATCTCCCTTATATAAAATTAGGTATTATTGTGGTTTATTTTATGTTGTCGTGTGATTTAACTTTTTTCAAGTCAAGCAAGTCAAGCAAGATGCTTCACCCTTCATTGTTCTCATGGATCACTTGCCTTATTTATTAAACAATTGGGTAAAATTATATCATCTTGAAATTTATTTATCCTATTTATTTAGGTATGTTTACTGCTCAAACCAAATCATTGGTATTTTTACTCATGTCTATATGATGTAGATTTTCATAGTACAACTAACACAAATTGTTCTGTAAACTACACATTAATACGCATACTAATATAACTTAACAAGTAATCTTTAGTGACACCGTCAAATTTATTTACCACTCACCTTCATTTATTCTAATTGATAACTCCACGTCAAATCAATAGGCCATTATGTGTTCAGGCACAATTAAGTTTCCTTCTTCATGCACTTAATCTAACCTCCTAATCTTCTTCCTACATCATGGATGTATAACGAGGTACTCTGAATCTAATCAGTTTGGATGGGTTTCATTTTCCCACTTTTGTATTCAATGTAATTTTTTGACTTTTATTTTTCTTCCATTTTCAGTTGATTTAGTTTTGATTGGTATTGTTTTTTTCAAGGAGGCAAACATATAGAGTTTTATTTAATAACACATACCCTTAATTAATTTTGTGGAGGATTTATTTAACCCATAATATGAATTTTTGATTAGACTAAATAGTTAATCATATTTCTACTATCCTTAAATTTTTTGTGGCAGTCAGATTCAGATTTGATGGTCTAATTATATGTTTCGGTTGCAATCTGATTAAATTTGTACAGATAAAGCCAATAACGAAGAACCGTTAGCTATGGATTATGGACATGATTTGTACCGTCACAGTAACTTAGAGTAAAAATTAAAAAATAGGGAAAACATATGTTTTAAATAAAAAAGCCATGTACAGCTATTAACTGTTGAATATTGCCTACTGAAGCCGAGAGATAACACGAATGCATTATTTATTTCAATGCTTCTTCCTTTAATTTACTCTCTATTTGCTCCTTTGACCCACTTACACTGCAATTGTTTGAAAATGCATATAATAAGAAATGCTTAAACTACCTTGCTAACTACATTTTTCCTTATGTTTCCATAATTTCTACAGAAATTTCACCATGTAGTGAGTGTATTTAGGTTTCTTGCTATTTTAAAAACATGATCATTTTTATCCCACCTTCAGTTTTAAGAAATGGCAGAATGTAACAACAGTTTATAGGCACATATTCAATCAATAAACCACCTTTTAAATTTTAGTTTCCTGTTTTCAATCGCTTTGAATTATGAAGGTATTTTTTTAATTAAAAGCATAGTTGAGATCAGGTGCTAAGGTCTTGATACCACTACAAGTCTGCAGAACATGTGTGAGTTATCAAAGAATAGATATCTTTTGAATGGAATGTCATCCAAATTTGACATGAGCAAAAAGATACTGTAAGGATCCAATTCTTCGACTTTCGAAAATTCAACATCGTTACTCACTTTATCGACTGCCGAGCAATCGAACGACGGAAAACCAAACAACTTAGGGTTCTAAGAAAAAGAAAAAGGATAGAAGAGGAGATAAGAAGATAGAAAATAGGGAGGGAAGAAAATAGAAAATAGAACGGAACAGAAAAACAACAGAACAACATCAGAATCTCACAATTCGTAGCGGAACAACATATAATAATAAATGAATAATCTTTAAACAAAGAACTATATCAGTTATTACATTTTATACATTACATTTCATTACATCATATCATCAGAGTGTACAACAACAACAACATCAAACAGCGGAAAAGAAATACTATATACACTAGTAATACGCCATGCAATCCAGCTTGCCTCCAGCAACTCCAGAATATCCTGATAAACCTAACTCTTGACTGCCCGTGTGGAAATTGGTGGGCACCCAGAGTTTAGGAAGGAAAACAATAAACTCCGAGTCAGTCATGTGACTGGTGTGAGAACTCAAAACAGTTTATTTATCTTTAAAATTAAAATAGAAGAATATTTTTAAAGTCAATTCGCAATGCTTTTAAAAATGAGACTACCATAAGACCTCCCGCCACACACACAATGCAAACGCAGACTTGGAGGAGATTTCTCCTTATGATAGTCAAAGATGCTTGATACGCATTAAAAAAAACATTTGATATTATTATTAGTGCATAGTGTAGAGAAAATCATTTCGAAAGTAGAATATAAATCTTAGCCAGCATAGGTACCATTATATTATGCTTACTATAGCTACCATATTAGATGGCAGGTTCTACAACTAAAACCGTACAAGTCTCGTATTGTTTCTTTGGATTTCCAACGAATGATCAGGCCAAGGAACTTCCCATTGCCACATGAGAATGCCTCTGGATGGACATCCCCGAGAACCAAACCGGATCTCTACCAACACAAGGCCGGGTTACCCCTAACTGAGTAACAACTGACCGAATATGCCATCCCCCGGTCCTTTGGGACCTTTCAACCGAGCGCTCGTAATCAATTCACACAATCATAAAGTGTTTTCAACATGAGTAAGTATCTGGGCTCCATACCATGATACCACCCTTTTCCAGAAGGAAATGCACACATCCTAAAGGGCGCTACCCCTCATAACCTTGCTGCATCTTTCCTGTTTTGACCATTCACGGGGTGTGAGGCTCGACGAAGTCACGTCCACAAAAGCATACTTTATACAAAAGCCATGCTTTGGGTCAACAAATGATCATAGAAATGATCACCAGGATAGACGATCAAATAAACGATCCTATCACAAATAATCAACACAATGATCATTTACAGCAACACTCAGCATGTCACAGTACCAAATTGGGAATATATCGCTGATAACCTTCAACTACATAACCTCTGAGCTCGTACGTCTCAGAGAAGGGTGTTAAGCTAAAAGAATAAATTCTCCGCCACCAACAGAAATATATTTGAAAGAAATCTGCTTTATCTCTCAATTTGTAATGTCAGACATACAATCCATACAAGTCTGTTCCGGGCTCGAACAAAACCGAAGGCACTTACAAAGAAGTCCTTGCAATCCAGATATTCACAATCTTGATCGGATTTCCCATCACATATGGAGAACTCAATACCGGAGCAACTCGGTGCAGAGTCAATCGACAGGTCATCCTATCGCTCTCGCAAATACCGGGTCTTCAACACCGATCTTCAATGCTATCCATTACGTCGTATCACTATTCGGAATGGGTAATCCGAATAACGAGCGCAATAATTTAAAAATAAGTGTAGCATTCAAATTCAACAAATCACAACAAATACCTTTCAAAGGTAAATATTGATAGTCGGTTATTGAACTATCAATGGATATGCACACATCACCAGTTTCCAAATAATTTTCCAAATTATTTATTTTCCAAAATATCTTTACAAGATATATAATTTTCAATACTTCAAAAATAAATCAATATTTATTTTTTTTAAAATCAAATTTCCACTTTCTTTTATAAATTCCATAATGAATTTTCATTCCAAAATATCCATGCATACACGATTTCAATTATTCATTTCAATTTATCTTCAAAAAGATAAATTCTCAAAATGTTTCATTTCACATTGGAAAACATTTCTATACTTATTTATTCATAAGTAATTCACAAATCTATTTATTTTCCACACTTGGAAAATATTCAATATACTTAAATCGAAATTAAGTATATATTTCATTCTTTAAGGAAATCATTCTCTTAACCATATTTATTTGGGCCAAAATGAATGTTGCGTAAAACATCGTTACGACAACCCAAAATCACTAGCATAGGGATTCGAAATTAAATATAAATCCCAATACTATACAAAACATTTCCTTTCGGAAATCATTTATTATAACAACAGTGTTATAGTCCACCACTTCCTTCTATTTCTCGAAAACGTCTATTTCAACAATAAATGTTGAAATCTACGGTTTCGAATCTCAACACATTTAAAAACATCGTTAGATCGTTTTAATTCTATTTAAAACATCAAATCTAAACATTTTCTTTAACATATTATTCACTATTCAAAAACGTGAATATACTACGTTAACAAATTTCATCCTTTCTATTCATTTTACTTTAAAGGATTATTCACTGTCTAAAACGTGAATATAACTCCATAAATAAGTTATAACAATTTTCTTATCAAAATAAGTCGTTTGCGGATTTATAAAACAACGTTTATAAATTCCATTTCTATTTATTTTATAACAACTTCCTTTTATAAATCCCTTTATTAACCTATTCCAGTTTATAACTCAATTATAAAACAAAAGTTCATATTATAAGTGAAATACTTATAATTTATTTGTTTGCAAAATCGTTCCTTTGAACTTCATAATTATAAATCTTATAGCTTATAAGATTCAATTATTTATCCAAATCTATTCTTTCAATAACTTTATAAATTTTATAAACCTACTGCTTATAAAATTCCATTTATAACTTCACCGTTTATAATTTTATAATTTCCATTCACTTATGCAATCCATTTTCACTTCATTCGAACACTTATAAAAACTCGTTTTATAATTCAAATGTTTTAATTTATAAATATCAATTTATAAAACTTTTTATATAAATCAATTTATATTCTTCTTTTAAAACATCTTTAATCTCCTTTATAATTTCACCATTCTCTTGATTTATAAAATAATCAAATTTTATAAATCCTATTTTTAAACTTTTTATAATAAATTCAAAAATCCAATTTAATTATTTTATAAAAACATTAACCCCATATTTTCAAAAATCAGTCTTTTACTATATTTCTCAAAAATTCATAATCTTTATAACATTAAAAATTATAACGTTTATTTATTTAAAATGGATCAATTCCAAAATTATTTTATAAACATAAACTTCCAAAAATCACTTTAAAATCATTTTAATTTCCCAAAATTTGGTTCAATGATGCTACAAACCAAATAGTCAATCACGACAACAACGATATCATATATCGATATGATAGTCCATCAAATATCAAAATATCTGAAATCAAAAATAAATACTGTTGAGGAATCCAGTTGGATCCCTCCAACCTGTTTTCCTGCATCCAAAAACATTAGCACAATACCAATTTCGCTCCAGTACGAAATTATCGCGGTATATGGGATTTAAAATATTATCCGCTTAATAGACGGCGCAATAGGGTCTCATCCGCTATACAAATGCGGGAAATCAATAACTCCAATATATACATATGCCAATATATATATATTGCTATTATATATAATACCAATTTCACTGTTTATGAAATATTCGCGGTATATGTTTTTAATAAATAACATCCGCTTACTAACGGCGCATAATGTCTATTTTAACAATCAATAGATAACAATCATCATTCAAACATGCATTCAAATATTTTAAATCTAACTATTTAAAATAAAATCGAAACTGATTCGATTGAGTGAGAAGTTCTCACCTTGATTTAATTTCGTTTTAGCGATTTATTTCGAATAAAATTAAACGCGCGTTTAATTTTACCCAAAATTCTCACTAACTCCAAACGACTCCAATCCAATTCCATAGCGTAGTGCTCGTCCATATGATTCCAACGCAACTGGTTTCGCACGTTTTCGACCTCGTATGAAAAAGATATGATTTTATGAATTTTACATGATTCAAACTATATAAATTACAACTTTCTTTTATAATTTCAACCTATTCAATTTTCAGCCTTTGGATCCATCATTCCCCATCGTGACCGCACGTTAGCTTCCATCTCCCTCACGTTCATTTCCAGATACAAGAGCACGCAAATAAACCCATACAACAAGCAACTAGGGTTGAATTATGCTCCATCCACGAAGGGTTTGAAGACGATCGGGCAGTGGCATTTTGAAGCTCTTGCCAAGAGCTATGCACGGCCACCACCACTCAGAGCTCGGCCACATGTAGCTCCTCGAATGGCGTGCGCGACCTGCAGCAATCGGCCCCCTGTAGCTTCCCCTCTGACGCTCCGTTTTCGATCATCTCCGTATGGATCGAAAGCTCTTGCTAAGCTCTTCGACTTTCGTGTTGAACACTTTGGCTAAATGTTTATGGATTGGAAGTAATTGAGGAGAGAAAGGTGTTAATTTCTGGCCATTGATGAGAAGGGGGTGGCGGCTACAGAAATAGACCTAGGGTTTTAATATTTTTGCAAAAATGAAGAGGGGAGGGGCTTTTATAGAAAATTCGCGCGACACTATTCATCCCGGATTTTCCGAACTCCAAACGAAGCGTGCCGGTTGGCGTTTCTAAGGTTTACCCCGCGTCCCGGACACAATGGAACATGTTTTGGAAGCTAATTCGGTCATCTGTGCGAGTTATGGCTATAAATGTTCAATTTAAATTAAACCGATTTAAACGATTTTCTAGGCGTTTTAATTCGTACCGGACAAACGGTAAATCCAATTGACACGAAATTTGAAATCTTATAATAATATCACATTACGGATCCGATGAAACTGGTTTCGTCGAAATCCGAGACTTTTTGAAAAATGGCTATTTTAACTCGCCAAATTAAAATTAAAAATAATTCGATGCGTTTCGAGCTGCCACGATCAAACGATAACTCCGATTGACACGAAAATTGAAATCCGGTAATAACTAACTATTACGGATCCAATGGAACTGGTTTCGTCCAATTCTGAGACTGTTCAAAAATTGACTATTTTCACTAGTCGATTTTAATATTAAAATATTCAATTTTCACAAATTAACTTTTAATTCGATTTTAAAAGTTCTAAAATATCATTCTAATTCCAACATGATAAAATAAAATTTTACAAATCATTTTCAATCATATTTAACCCAATTTTCAATTATTTCCATAATTTAACATATTAGATTATTGATTTAATTATTCAATTAAATCCAATAATTCAAATAAAAATTTATTCGACTTATAAATTTCACTTATTAATATTTAAAATTAATAAAATATCCAAATTTCAATTAATAAAAATTCTGGGTCGTTACAATCTTCCCCCCTTAAAAGAATTTCGTCCTCGAAATTAACACGTAAGAAAAGTTACAGAATCTATTAATTTTCCCAAAATTTATAGTTAAACTTCTTACAATACTTTAATAAGTTTTCAAATCATACTTAGTTATCTTTTCAAAACAACTACTATAGTTTAACTTTCAATTCCAAATCAAAGTTATAGTTTTCAAAAATTTTCCATTTTTTCCAAATTTTTCTAACGCCTTTAATTTTCGAAAAAATTCGTCATAGTCTCCTCTGCGCGGCTCGATCCGGAAAAAAAATGACAGTATATATATCACAAATATACATCTCATCAAGTAATGAGGCATCCCGAAGGGAAAAAGTATAAAAGTACGGTATGTAATCCGAGATATGTACCTTATATTTTATTAGCGAGCATATACGACTAATATAGCGCGAAAGCGAGCTCCAAATGCGAAGCAAACTCGATCCGCACCTACTAAACACTCAACAAACAACATGAGAAACATGCATGTAGACAATAGTATCAATATACAACATATAGCAACATAATAACTATATATGCCAACATAGCTAATGCAACAAAACAATAAATTCAACCATCAACCAACTAGCATTCATAACCAATCAATATTGATTTATATTCTCATTAATATTCAATGAAATGGTTTTCATTTTAATCACATTTGATTCATTAACAGTGGATGTTTTTACTAACATTCATTTTCAATTAGTTTATATTCACTAATTCATATTCAAGTTGGTTCACTTCCAAATCAAATTCAATTCTATTTAAGATTCACTTAACTTCCAATTTCATTAATACTTAATGAATTATATACAATCAATCAACTAACAACCATATATATAACAATCAATTGTATATTAATTACAACCAAATTCCTTTACTTATATTCATTCAATTTGGTTTAATTAAATTGATTTTCATTCAATCTTTCAACTTTCAGTAACATTAGATTTTAATGAATTAACACTTATATTCATTATTTCACATCAACTTAATTCACATTCAATTGATTAACATTCAATCCATTAATTCAATTCAATTACAAAAGTTGAATTTCATTTCATAACTCAAGTTCATATTCTTAATGACTCCACTTCATTAATTTACTTCGATACCAATATCAACTTCATTCAATATCTCTTAATTTATATTCCATTTTACAAACATCACTTGTTTTCACTTAACTTAAATTCCAACTTATAAATAAATTCAGATTTCAATTTTAAAGTAAATTTCCATTTAACTTTAAATTCATTTTTATTTCAACTCATATTTATAAATATATTCATATAGTTTCACTTCTTATATATATATAAGTTTATTTCACAATTGTAAATCACTTTAATTATAATTCAATTCTTATAATTCTTTTGCTTATACAATTATTCTTTTACTTAGATTATTCAAACAACCAAACAATCAACTTATATACACTTTAATAATTCTGAAAAAATTATTCCTTCATATATAAAATATAATCAAGGCAAAAATTATTTCATTTACCCAATTTAAAACAATATTGTGTCGAATTGTTCTATTCAAGTGTTTAGAAACCCCTTCGGCATAGTTGTCGAGACCGTGCTGACGAAGATTCATATGCCACTCAATAAACCAATCATCACAATATAAAACAATTTTATATATTCACTAACAAATACGCTCTCATAGCTATTATTACACTCAAACTCATTCTAGAGTACTGCTGACTCTATCTCTAATGAGTAATACCCAACAGAACCATGGTTGTCGCTTAACCATAAGCTCTGATACCAAATGTAAGGACCCGATTCTTCGACTTTCGAAAATTCAACATCGATACTCACTTTATCGACTGCCGAGCAATCGAACGACGGAAAACCGAACACTTAGGGTTCTAAGAAAAAGAAAAAGGATAGAAGAGGAGATAAGAAGATAGAAAATAGGGAGGGAAGAAAATAGAAAATAGAACGGAACAGAAAAACAACAGAACAACATCAGAATCTCACAATTCGCAGCGGAACAACATATAATAATAAATGAAAAATCTTTAAACAAAGAACTATATCAGTTATTACATTTTATACATTACATTTCATTACATCATATCATCAGAGTGTACAACAACAACAACATCAAACAGTGGAAAAGAAATACTATATACACTAGTAATACGCCATGCCATCCAGCTTGCCTCCAGCAACTCCAGAATATCCTGATAAACCTAACTCTTGACCGCCCGTGTGGAAATTGGTGGGCACCCAGAGTTTAGGAAGGAAAACAATAAACTCCGAGTCAGTCATGTGACTGGTGTGAGAACTCAAAACAGTTTATTTATCTTTAAAATTAAAATAGAAGAATATTTTTAAAGTCAATTCGCAATGCTTTTAAAAATGAGACTACCATAAGACCTCCCGCCACACACACAATTCAAACGCAGACTTGCAGGAGATTTCTCTTTATGATAGTCAAAGATGCTTGATACGCATTAAAAAAAACATTTGATATTATTATTAGTGCATAGTGTAGAGAAAATCATTTCGAAAGTAGAATATAAATCTTAGCCAGCATAGGTACCATTATATTATGCTTACTATAGCTACCATATTAGATGGCAGGTTCTACAACTAAAACCGTACAAGTCTCGTATTGTTTCTTTGGATTTCCAACGAATGATCAGGCCAAGGAACTTCCCATTGCCACATGAGAATGCCTCTGGATGGACATCCCCGAGAACCAAACCGGATCTCTACCAACACAAGGCCGGGTTACCCCTAACTGAGTAACAACTGACCGAATATGCCATCCCCCGGTCCTTTGGGACCTTTCAACCGAGCGCTCGTAATCAATTCACACAATCATAAAGTGTTTTCAACATGAGTAAGTATCTGGGCTCCATACCATGATACCACCCCTTTCCAGAAGGAAATGCACACATCCTGAAGGGCGCTACCCCTCATAACCTTGCTGCATCTTTCCTGTTTTGACCATTCACGGGGTGTGAGGCTCGACGAAGTCACGTCCACATAAGCATACTTTATACAAAAGCCATGCTTTGGGTCAACAAATGATCATAGAAATGATCACCAAGATAGACGATCAAATAAACGATCCTATCACAAATAATCAACACAATGATCATTTACAGCAACACTCAGCATGTCACAGTACCAAATTGGGAATATATCGCTGATAACCTTCAACTACATAACCTCTGAGCTCGTACGTCTCAGAGAAGGGTGTTAAGCTAAAAGAATAAATTCTCCGCCACCAACAGAAATATATTTGAAAGAAATCTGCTTTATCTCTCAATTTGTAATGTCAGACATACAATCCATACAAGTCTGTTCCGGGCTCGAACAAAACCGAAGGCACTTACAAAGAAGTCCTTGCAATCCGGATATTCACAATCCTGATCGGATTTCCCATCACATATGGAGAACTCAATACCGGAGCAACTCGGTGCAGAGTCAATCGACAGGTCATCCTATCGCTCTCGCAAATACCGGGTCTTCAACACCGATCTTCAATGCTATCCATTACGCCGTATCACTATTCGGAATGGGTAATCCGAATAACGAGCGCAATAATTTAAAAATAAGTGTAGCATTCAAATTCAACAAATCACAACAAATACCTTTCAAAGGTAAATATTGATAGTCGGTTATTGAACTATCAATGGATATGCACACATCACCAGTTTCCAAATAATTTTCCAAATTATTTATTTTCCAAAATATCTTTACAAGATATATAATTTTCAATACTTCAAAAATAAATCAATATTTATTTTTTTTAAATCAAATTTCCACTTTCTTTTATAAATTCCATAATGAATTTTCATTCCAAAATATCCATGCATACACGATTTCAATTATTCATTTCAATTTATCTTCAAAAAGATAAATTCTCAAAATGTTTCATTTCACATTGGAAAACATTTCTATACTTATTTATTCATAAGTAATTCACAAATATATTTATTTTCCACACTTGGAAAATATTCAATATACTTAAATCGAAATTAAGTATATATTTCATTCTTTAAGGAAATCATTCTCTTAACCATATTTATTTGGGCCAAAACGAATGTTGCGTAAAACATCGTTACGACAACCCAAAATCACTAGCATAGGGATTCGAAATTAAATATAAATCCCAATACTATACAAAACATTTCCTTTCGGAAATCATTTATTATAACAACAGTGTTATAGTCCACCACTTCCTTCTATTTCTCGAAAACGTCTATTTCAACAATAAATGTTGAAATCTACGGTTTCGAATCTCAACACTTTTAAAAACATCGTTAGATCGTTTTAATTCTATTTAAAACATCAAATCTAAACATTTTCTTTAACATATTATTCACTATTCAAAAACGTGAATATACTACGTTAACAAATTTCATCCTTTCTATTCATTTTACTTTAAAGGATTATTCACTGTCTAAAACGTGAATATAACTCCATAAATAAGTTATAACAATTTTCTTATCAAAATAAGTCGTTTGCGGATTTATAAAACAACGTTTATAAATTCCATTTCTATTTATTTTATAACAACTTCCTTTTATAAATTCCTTTATTAACCTATTCCAGTTTATAACTCAATTATAAAACAAAAGTTCATATTATAAGTGAAATACTTATAATTTATTTGTTTGCAAAATCGTTCCTTTGAACTTCATAATTATAAATCTTATAGCTTATAAGATTCAATTATTTATCCAAATCTATTCTTTCAATAACTTTATAAATTTTATAAACCTACTACTTATAAAATTCCATTTATAACTTCACCGTTTATAATTTTATAATTTCCATTCACTTATGCAATCCATTTTCACTTCATTCGAACACTTATAAAAACTCGTTTTATAATTCAAATGTTTTAATTTATAAATATCAATTTATAAAACTTTTTATATAAATCAATTTATATTCTTCTTTTAAAACATCTTTAATCTCCTTTATAATTTCACCATTCTCTTGATTTATAAAATAATCAAATTTTGTAAATCCTATTGTTAAACTTTTTATAATAAATTCAAAAATCCAATTTAATTATTTTATAAAAACATTAACTCCATATTTTCAAAAATCAGCCTTTTACTATATTTCTCAAAAATTCATAATCTTTATAACATTAAAAATTATAACGTTTATTTATTTAAAATGGATCAATTCCAAAATTATTTTATAAACGTAAACTTTCAAAAATCACTTTAAAATCATTTTAATTTCCCAAAATTTGGTTCAATGATGCTACAAACCAAATAGTCAATCACGACAACAACGATATCATATATCGATATGATAGTCCATCAAATATCAAAATATCTGAAATCAAAAATAAATACTGTTGAGGAATCCAGTTGGATCCCTCCAACCTATTTTCCTGCATCCAAAAACATTAGCACAATACCAATTTCGCTCCAGTACGAAATTATCGCGGTATATGGGATTTAAACTATTATCCGCTTAATAGACGGCGCAATAGGGTCTCATCCGCTATACAAATGCGGGAAATCAATAACTCCAATATATACATATGCCAATATATATATATATATATATATTGCTATTATATATAATACCAATATCACTGTTTATGAAATATTCGCGGTATATGTTTTTAATAAATAACATCCGCTTACTAACGGCGCATAATGTCTATTTTAACAATCAATAGATAACAATCATCATTCAAACATGCATTCAAATATTTAAAATCTAACTATTTAAAATAAAATCGAAACTGATTCGATTGAGTGAGAAGTTCTCACCTTGATTTAATTTCGTTTTAGCGATTTATTTCGAATAAAATTAAACGCGCGTTTAATTTTACCCAAAATTCTCACTAACTCCAAATGACTCCAATCTAATTCCATAGCGTAGTGCTCGTCCATACGATTCCAACGCAACTGGTTTCGCGCGTTTTCGACCTCGTATGAAAAAGATATGATTTTATGAAGTTTACATGATTTAAACTATATAAATTACAACTTTCTTTTATAATTTCAAACTATTCAATTTTCAGCCTTTGGATCCATCATTCCCCATCGTGACCGCACGTTAGCTTCCATCTCCCTCACGTTCATTTCCAGATACAGGAGCACGCAAATAAACCCATACAACAAGCAACTAGGGTTGAATTATGCTCCATCCACGAAGGGTTTGAAGACGATCGGGCAGTGGCATTTCGAAGCTCTTGCCAAGAGCTATGCACGGCCACCACCACTCAGAGCTCGGCCACATGTAGCTCCTCGAATGGCGTGTGCGACCTGCAGCAATCGGCCCCCTGTAGCTTCCCCTCTGACGCTCCGTTTTCGATCATCTCCGTATGGATCGAAAGCTCTTGCTAAGCTCTTCGACTTTCGTGTTGAACACTTTGGCTAAATGTTTATGGATTGGAAGTAATTGAGGAGAGAAAGGTGTTAATTTTTGGCCATTGATGAGAAGGGGGGTGGCGGCTGCAGAAATAGACCTAGGGTTTTAATATTTTTGCAAAAATGAAGAGGGGAGGGGCTTTTATAGAAAATTCGCGCGACACTATTCGTCCCGGATTTTCCGAACTCCAAACGAAGCGTGCCGGTTGGCGTTTCTAAGGTTTACCCCGCGTCCCGGACACAACGGAACATGTTTCGGAAGCTAATTCGGTCATCTGTGCGAGTTATGGCTATAAATGTTCAATTTAAATTAAACCGATTTAAACAATTTTCTAGGCGTTTTAATTCGTACCGGACAAACGGTAAATTCAATTGATACGAAATTTGAAACCTTACAATAATATCACATTACGGATCCGATGAAACTGGTTTCGTCGAAATCCGAGACTTTTTGAAAAATGGCTATTTTAACTCGCCAAATTAAAATTAAAAATAATTCGATGCGTTTCGAGCTGCCACGATCAAACGATAACTCCGATTGACACGAAAATTGAAATCCGGTAATAACTAACTATTATGGATCCAATGGAACTGGTTTCGTCCAATTCTGGGACTGTTCAAAAATTGACTATTTTCACTAGTCGATTTTAATATTAAAATATTCAATTTTCACAAATTAACTTTTAATTCGATTTTAAAAGTTCTAAAATATCATTCTAACTCCAACATGATAAAATAAAATTTTACAAATCATTTTCAATCATATTTAACCCAATTTTCAATTATTTCCATAATTTAACATATTAAATTATTGATTTAATTATTCAATTAAATCCAATAATTCAAATAAAAATTTATTCAACTTATAAATTTCACTTATTAATATTTAAAATTAATTAAATATCCAAATTTCAATTAATAAAAATTCTGGGTCGTTACATATACAAGTTAACTTCTTATGTAAGAATATGCCAAAACCGTTACTCTGTTCTGCATCAAATGATTTATGGACCATGGGAGACAAAATTCCAAATTCCTGGGACTACAGATTTGGAGTTAAAAAGTGAATACTAATAAGTATCAACTAATGATCTCTGCTTTAGTAATGTTTATTGATGCGCAAATCTTATTTTCCTCCTGGACCGTGTCAGTTTATTATATACTCTTTTTTAACCATCTTCTTATAATATTGATTGTATTATTTGGTATTATCTCAGCATATAAAATTTATTAGATTTCATTACCGGTTTGGTACCATTCAACTATAGCAAAAATTCTTCACTTTTTACTCAAGTATAAAACTCATGTTTGATCTGTTTTTTTGGATGCTTATTGCCTATTTGAGTTGTAAGCACTGATGGAGGTTAAGGAAAAGTAACCAGGTGAAATAATAGAATTTGTTACCATTGTATTATTTCTTCATGAAAGTTGATATAAGTGCTTTGTAATAGAGAATCAGACGCAGTTTTGGAAACTAGATTATTGAATTTAATTCAACAAACAATTAGGATGGTTTTCCCAAACCCCTTCGAGGTTTATGGAATATTTTCCTATGTAATAAAAATGTTCCACGTGTGGACATGAAATAAGACATTTACAGTGCATCTTAAATTATATTATTCTAAACAAAAATGAAATACAAATGGTAGTTTGATTAACATCATAAGTTATAAGTATTTTGATTGGGATCGTCTTTCTACTAATAATGAGAATCCATGAACTGATTTCAATGGTGTCTTTTTGAAATACCTGTATTATCCTTCTCTCGTTTGAATATTTAACATTTTCTTGCATTGCATATTTATTTTTTACTTTAATTTAAATTACCATTGATCTTAATTAATATATACTTGAGTACTCATATTAAGTATGCGATTTACGCATTTCGGTTAAATTTTATTTTTCTATAATTGATCTTAAAAGTATCGTTCTGTGATGTAATAATAGTTTTATACTTCAATTTTTACTAGAATGGATATCACTTAACAAGCATACATGGACAACAACCACTTATGAGAAAAGAGATCAACTATAATTGGAAGTTATGTTCGTTAAAAACATGGCTCATTATTTGATATTTTATTAATATTTTTTTCAAATTCGGTTAATATTTGATGTTATTCATTTACTCCTGCTTTATTTAATTCAATAAGTCACTAGCCCATGTTTTCTTTTAATATGTTGGAAGGAGTTCATTTTATTTTTTACTGCGACGGTGTCTTTCAATTGAATTGTGAGTACATATTTTACTTTCTAAATGTGATTAGATAGTAGTTCAATCCTTTAGGCTAATTGCATTTTTCTTAATTCATCTTGATCGCTACATTTGACTCAAATTTACAATCTATTTCCCTTTCAGTTATTTAAGTTTTTCATGTGCAAAATTATTAAATGCTTATATAAGAGTAGATTAACCCTCTACAACTTAAGAGAAGTGTTATGCATTTAAGTAAATTAATCTACTACTTGGCTTATGTAGTGCAATGTGAACATAATATTAAACAATATGTGAATTAAGTTCGTTTACATATACTAGGACAAATGATATAATCATTAAATATTTGGTTCATTATGTTATTGAACTTTTGAATTTTGGTTGATATTCTTAGTTCAACTCGATTGCTACATTCGACTCAAATTTATACATTCATTCCCTTCGATTATTTCTATTTTTCACGTGCAAAATTATATATAAGAGTTGATTACTGCTCAACAACTTCAGAAAAGTGCTATGTATTTATGTAAATCATTCTTCTAATTCGCTTATGCAACACACTATGAACATCGATTTAACTGTATGTGAATTAAGTTCGTTTACATATACTCTGGAAAATGGTGGACATGATCATTGAATATTTGGTTCACCGTGCTCTTAAACTTTTGAATTTTAGTTAATATTCGTTATATACATCCAATTAACTATGCTGAAAGAGTTTTATATAGAAAGCTTTTAGTAAGAGAAAATAAAAAGTTAGATTTTCCTCTGTAATTATGATGTTTGGTTAGACAACAAAATGTTATTGAATATTATTTGGAATAATCTTTAATAGAGAGTTAATTTATACATTGAATTAACCAATATATCTTACTTTACTATACACGGGTAGTGAGGATATTTGTTACAAGTTTGGTTGAGGGTTTTGTTTACATAGTTCTTCTAAATTTGTATTGGGATATCGAGAAAAACTTCCATCTGAAGCTGATGAAATCATCAATATATGACGCTTGGCCATATATCAAAGCTTAGTCAGATTTTTTTAAAAACCATAGATTTTTTTTATCACTATACCTTCCACTCAATCAGAATTTGTAAGTCTGATTATTAAGAATTTCCATTGTTTAGTAAGTTTCGACGTAGTAAACTAATTTCATTTTAAAAAAAGTTCTCCCACTTGCATCTTTAGCAATTTCTCCCATAACATATTTAGTTTGTATT
Organism: Allium cepa; assembly: GCA_030765085.1. Classification (NCBI taxonomy): domain Eukaryota; kingdom Viridiplantae; phylum Streptophyta; class Magnoliopsida; order Asparagales; family Amaryllidaceae; genus Allium; species Allium cepa. The sequence goes on from CM060938.1 coordinate 680,885,419, forward strand.
GTCATTTATATTGACATGGATATATTAACTTATCCGAGTTCAATATTTAACTAAAATGCATTTTTTATATTTAAACCTTTAGTAATTAATAACTTACACACTGTAGCAAGCTATTATTTCTCCATATTAGATCTTAAATTTTTTGTTTACTATATAACTATGGTTTTGGACTTTCATTTGCAGTAGGAATATCATGGATACCACTTGATTAGCAACATGAACTACAACTACTTACGGGAAAGGAGATCAAGCTGTAATTGTAAGTTTATGCCATTTTAAATCTTGGTCTCATTATTGAATTTTTTATTTTTTTATTTTGGTTCATCATTTCCTTTAACAATGAATTGATAAGGCAAACAAAATATCATTTTAAAAAAAGTTTCAACTCTCTAATTTGTTAACGGCAATAAATCAGGTATATGCTATCCATGGCAGGTGTTTATTTCCATGCCATTTGTAAGTAAATTGTTGGGCATGAAATATCTCAAATTGACGAACTATTCATGGCTGTTGCAAACTTATCATTAGTGCATGTGTTTCCTTGAAATATATAAGGTACACTTATCGCTACTGGAACAAAGTATTGTCTCTTTCCATATTTTTTATATACAACTTAGTATGAAATATAAAAGGGTAACAATAACGCCATCACTTTATTTTTCTACACCATTAATATGTGTTTAATACTTACGCTACAGGTAAACATCTTATTTTGTTCTAATGAATGATTCACATGTTATAGGAAATATCTTGCTAATACTTTTGAAGGAATATTAAAATGAATGAGCACTTGAATGTATTGCACTAACACCGTCAACCTAAGAGCATGCTTATTATAATGAATGCTTTGGCATATTTAATAGTTTCGATTTGCTGTATATGTTTCTTTCCTTTTTTGCATATAGTAAATTCATAAATTTGTTAAGTACAAAATTTGAATGTCCTGATTTGTAGAATTAAAATTGACTTATGATTTTTTTCCAAAGTTGAATGGGTATGCCTAATTAACTTTTTATCTCCCTTTACAAGTTTGTCAACTAATTTGTAATATATGGCACGTGAGTTAACTTTCCATTGTGGTGTATAATAGATCAAAATAAAAAATTAAGTAATTATGACCGATAACCAACAAAAATGCAATTTTCTTATGAGTTGACTGAAACAAATTAACTCCAGTTTTTTGAATTAAGGAAAAAATTTAGTGGGGAAATATGGTGAGGATTCAAAGTTGATCTATGATCTTGCTGATCAGGTATAAAATATGTCAACGCCTTTGCATAATTGTATTATTTTATAATTAAAAGTGTTTGTATTTTCCATTGTTTGTTTGTTTGGTAAGATGTATATTCAGGAATTAATGTATCTTTTTTCAATAGACATGATGGACAATCTGTAAAAATAATTTTGGACAGGATAAGCAGGTAACATTACTACTAAAACTATAATAAATATTGTCACCTTAGCTGCATAAATATAGAATCTATGATTAATAAATATTATCAAATTAGTACAAAATACCGAGTTGCTGAACTCCATTAGGCAGAGGTAGTTTTGATAATGGTAAGGTGTTTGCTTCTTCTATTACTACGTATGGTTCCTTCATGAAGTTTTGAAGATTGATTAGTATGTTTGAGAATGATTATTTGAATATATTTAGAAATTATATTTAAGTGTAATATACATAAACACTATATATATGATTGTTTTCGGTTTAAACTGATAATTATTGACAACATAGTAATTGTTTCAAACTGGAGGAACTTGATACTTCAAGTTGATAGTTATTGACGGGAGAAACAAAATACTGAAGGAAAAGCAGTGGAAAATGAACTTTCAGAGCTAAAATAAGCTAGAGGAAATTCCTTTAAAAGAATAAATGTGATAGTTGTTTTTTTATTTGGCATTTGGTTAAGTAGCATTTGGAATTTTTATTCAATAGTATTTTGACTTAATTATAAGCTGTCTGGGGCATTGCTAGCCACTGTCTGATACATTAATTATAAATTACCTACATACCTCAGATTTAGCACCTTCTGGTTTTGTTTTAAATCATCCTGTATCCACAACAAAAAATAGTTATAAGACTGTCATAAATTTATTTGTATTGAGGAAAGTCTGGTATCTATTAGGATTATATCTCCATTCATATTTACCGTTTCAAAAATTTTAGAATTTCTATTTTGTTTGTCTCTCAGATCTAATAGTTGTAGTGCTTAATTACTAAATACTTAAAAAAATTATCTACTATTGAAAAATTCATATTCAAACTCTCTAGGGATGTTAGTATTAGTTTCACTTTTAATCAAGTAATCGATGCAATCTACTTATTCATAGAATTGGCCATTGCAATATATTTTTTTATTCTATAGGCTAAAAAATGTATTATTATGGTTGTAACTTTATCCATTAATATATCACCAGATTGTTTGGAATCCACATCTTCAATTGCACTGGTAAAAATGTTATACTAACCCATTCCCACTTCTCTAAGAAGAACAAAAAATTCTTTTTTTGTTACAGCTTTTAAATATATGTGTATCCATATGTTTATTTCAATACGTTGTCTATGGTATTACTTAAAAGAATTAGATCAGCTCCTGCTACAATATTTCTACAATGGTTATGTCGTATTTACATTTCAGCAGTGTAATCTTTATGAGCAGTGGAATGGTCTTAATTTTATAGCTAAATTGTCCTTTTCGTTTTGTTCAATATAGCTAACTTTATTACAATTAATTGGAATGTGGTGGATGTCATTGCCATGACTGCATGGAGGTAACAAATAGTCGAGGTCGTTTTTGCAATTGTTTGCCACAGTGGGTTTATTGTGGCTGTTGCTATTCAAGAACAAAGAGGAAGAACATAAATGAACAAGCAAGAAAAGAAAAAGAAGTTTTTTGGTAGAGGCACCGATGAAGCACCTGCCATACCTTTAAAGAGAATTTAAGGTGAGAAATTGATAAAGACACGACATTTTTTTCATAATCTATATTTTGTGTAACTGACCTAAACAATTCATCGACCACGGTGCAGAGAGCAAGATGCCATTTATGTCCAACAAAAAGCTGGAAAAGAAATTTGGTCAGTCTCCTGTTTTTGTTGCGTCGACCCTTCTAGAAGATGGTGGAATATTGAAGAGTGCTTCATGACATGATGGACGTAGGTGAACAATTGACAGAGGTAATAGATGGACAGTTTGCAGTAGTGTGGGTTTAAAGATATGATGGTATTTGATACGGTGCTTCAGGGGGTATTTGACCGAGTGATTGGGAAGGAGTGGTTGAAGTATGGTATGATGGTATGGTGTGTGAAAGTTGTGGAGTTTTGGTACTGTAACGGTGGTTGTTTGTGGATGAATAGATGCTGGTGGAGTTTGTGATACGGCAGTGGCACAATGGGTAGGGGAGGAACGATGTGATGATTTGTGACAGGCAGTAAGGATGTGGTCCGATAGTAATAGTGCTTGCGACAGAGGTAGTTGGTAATGGATGAAGGAGTAGTGATGACTGATATTGCAGAAGGATGGTTATATGTATGCAAGGGGTAATGAAGTAATAGTGTAAATGTGTAAAAGGCTGCGACAAGCAGTGGTATGGAAGGCAGTTGCTTTGGTGGCAGAGAGATGTATGTAATGAAGGTGGTTAGATGGTTTGGGTGAAGTACCGATGTTGTAGAGAAGTGATGACCGAGGAGATATATGAAGGATGAGATGTTATCAGTATTGAAATGTTGTAGTTTGTATGTGTGCAGTTAGTTTAAAGGAGCAGATTATGGGTGTTGCAGCAACTGTTTGTGATAGGGGTTTCGAAGCAAGGCAGTGGGTGATTTATGTTTTGAAGTATATGTGCAGGGTGAAAACAAGGCTGAAGGGTAGGTTGCAGCAGTGTACAGAGGCAGTAAAAAGAGGAATGAAATATATGTGACAGTTTGTAAATGAAAATGCACAGAGAGGGACTGCACAGTGCTGTGCACAATAAATGGTGAAATTTTGGAAAAGCGTTCCTGTTATCCACATAGTCTCCCTCCATGACTTCTTCTGGCATCAGCTGTTCACTATTTTTTATATAAAACAAATTGTTTGAGATTTGATTTCCGTATTTATTTACTTACAGTATGATTATGTGAATTGTTGAATAGAGAAGAAAAGTGGGAAGTAAGGGCAATTTGACTCATCTCTTTTCATAGCTGGAGGTTGAAGTCAGTAATAGGCTGAGCTTAAATAGAATTTCTGCCTAAATTGATCAACAAATAATTATATGCCAAGCATTACCTTGCAGCTATTAATTTCAATCAAGTTTTTTTTCTATAAATGATGCATCCGAATAAAATTTTGCTGAAGTGTAAGTAACCGATTACTAAAAATATGGTTTAAAGGTTGTTTTTACTGAAGAATATATTTTTACAATTTTGAAGCAACAATCGAGAGATAAATCAAGTTTAAATATGAATGTGGTATTGAATGGATCATGCAAATAAAAGTTTCATGGTAATGAATAGCTGATACTTCAACATGTTTTATTGCAATGTCAGTTTGTCTCAAAATGTCTCAAAAAGAAAGCTGACCAAAGTTATACCAATAACAGCATCAATTTATGCATTATACATCACCTGCTCATGTTGAAACTTCAAGTAACATCACAAAATTTTTAGCGTGCCTGATCCACGCAAATTATCAAAAACCGTATTTCTGATGTAGTGAAAGATTTGAAGCTTGGTTATGACTCTGCTGCATCAGATGGTAGTTGTGACCGTTAAGAGTTACTCAACTTTCAAAAACCCAAGTAACCGTTATTGGTATGCTTGGACTGGACTTATGATTTGCTTAGCTTTATTTGGGATCAGTCTTCTCCTTTCTTAATAGTCATTGTATATGTAAAAAAAGAAGTTGATTGTTGGTATTTTGTAGTAAAATACGGTTGTGTTTTTAGCATTACTTGCATTTCTCTTTGTATTAGAATGTAATGTTTCTCTTAGTTCATTAATAATATTAATGGTTAATGAACTTTGTTTTGTCCCATATGAGTTATAGCGCTATCTTGCATTGAACTTTTTAATCGGTATACAGAATTAGTAACACATGCATTTTTCAGTTTTAAATCCTTTTATCATATTCCTACTGTTGAAATAATTTTTTAGTATCTCATTCTATTTACGTGGTCCTAAATATATTCATTCTAATTTTCCAGTGAAGATTAGAACTATAAAACTATAATATGAAAATAAGGCTTAGTGTATAAAATGCTGCACTCAGCAATTCTGACACTATCCTCTTGGTTAGTTTTTTTAATTCTTGGTACTAAGCCATTCTGCCATCAAATGAATTAATCATTTTGTACTGGAACATGCAAGAACTTGATGGCACTGTTAGAGGTATGATTGCTGTAACATAGAAAGGTATCAATGTCTGAACCAATAACAACAAATATAGTATAAGATATTATGTATAAACTCTAAATATCCAATTTATTAGATGCCAGCCAACATGTGTATTATCCTTTATTTACCGAGTTTTTCACCATACAAAATTGCTTGCATATGAGAGTGATTCGTTTCTTTCAAATTTTGTATACACATTAAACATATTTGTCATAAATGATAATTTAGTCATTTATAAATATTTAAAAAAAATAGTCTTTATAAATATATTTTACAATGTACAATTCCTAAACTTATACACATAACTCACTAATTTTTTAAATTGTACGACTAAAAATGTCATAATTTATGAGTGTGACCTGGTTTATTGATTATAGAGAAAAAACTAAATATACAAATATAAAGAAAAACCTCCATATCCTAGATAAAAAATAAAAAAGTAAATGGTGAAGTGACCATGATTAAATGCAGGTCCAACTGGACGTGCATTTATACTCGTATTGCATAATAAATTCATTATCATTTAAATAAAATTCAAATTACACATAACTAAATATTTCATTATTTATTTGTACTCGAAATATTCATTTAATTCACCTTAAACAAAAATAAAGTTATAAAAATTATACCTTCTAAAATTTCAAATTTAATAAATTCCACATTAAGCATATTTGAATTTAATTTTTAAATAAATTCAATTTCAAATAAATCTCAAATTTATCTTCCAACCTTAATTTTATTTAAATAATTATAAAATCTATATTAAAATATAATTTAAATACTTAACCATATTACCTTCAATAAAAATCAAAATTAAAACAAATTATACATAGCTTAAAATCAAGGATAAAATAACATTTATATAATATCTAAAATCAATATTTATCTAAAACCATATATTTCTTTACAATACCATAGAAATCATTTCAAAAATATTTTTATATATATAGACCACGGTGTCTGTATATAATTTTCTATCATATGGTCAAATGATATGCATATTTATCATTTCAATCCGCAATTTAATATTTTACGATGTATATCATTTCAACCCGCAATCCCGAATTAATAATAATCCATAACGAACTTGCAGTTCGATATAAACTACACATCCATTCAACAAATATCAACAATCAACATCCATCACAATCATCATCCAAAACAGTCCATAAATATCAATATAGAAACTGATAATAAATAACAGGTATTTAACTGGCAGTTTATATGCAATAATGAATTAAATAACAATTTAATTCTAATAAATTCAATTTAACTGAGATGATGATTAAAAATAAACCAAATGATCATAAAAAATTTCCTAATCACGTCATGAATTAAATTTAACAAACATAAGAAATTTAGAAGTTGTAAGTGGGTTAAAGCACTCACCTTTTGAATTTAAATTGAATTTAAATCCAATTTAAACCCAAAATTCAAACAATCTTAGAATTTGTCCAAACCAGAACCAAAATGTCCGAAATTTAAATACGATCCCGGCGGAATAAATCGCGCATGAATTGGACTTCGTATGCAAAAGTTATAGCGATTAGAATATATAGTTTTCAAATATACAATAAATAAAAATAATACCAGAAAAATGCACGTTGACCGCCACATCACTTCTTACTGCTTGGTCTTCACAAGCTACAGGCGAGCCCTAACCATCAGAGAACGCCCAGGAAAAATGCTCCAACGCGTCGCCAACGCCGCCGTAGCCTCCGTCCAGAGCCACCGACCTCGCCCCCAAATCGCATAGACCGCCGCGATAGAGCCGCCTCGACCATAACCAGGTCTGGTCGACGAAAACGCCACCGGCTGCCATATAAATACGAACCCGAATGGAATTGGTGCCGTCGATCTACCCGTCAAAGTGCCAAGCAACTCATGCTGATGAACTCCCCTCTGTCCACTTTATAAAACCCATAAATCAATTCGACGATTCGATGAATGCGATCAACGCGTAATGAAAGGCCGTGGATTGCTCTTCAATTTCTAGACAGACGATAATCCAATTCAAAAAAAGAGTTGGAAATCTAGGTTACGCTCGTAGAGAGCTTGAAATCGATATAAAATTCGATATAGTTTGTGGAGTTGAATTTTTGATTTGATTTTGAATTGCAATTAGGTTTGGAATTGAGAAATTGTTTGTCTTCCATTGAGGAGGAGAGACAGCTGAATTGTATGTACAGACAAATGAAAATAAAGAGTGGATAGGGTTTATAATGAGGTATTTATAGGTAGGTTAGAAAATAGGAATAACGGATCGGATTGGATTCGGGTTGGAACGATAAACGACCTGAAAAACTCGTTCTGCCTCCGAAACGAAAATGGATCAACCCATATATCAAAACAGACGTTTTTGAATATTTTAAAATCAACTGAATAGGTTTCAAGTCCTAATTCTATTGTATGAAGAAGTTATGCTAAAGTCAATTTATTTCAAATTGATTTCAACTGATTTTAATTAAATTGATTTATAGACGTTTCGAGTCCATTCAATCAAACGACAAGTTTGATCGATACGAAACTTGAAATCCTACAATAATTCACCATTACGGATCCGATGAAACTACTTTCATCGAAATCCGAGTTGGTGACCAAAATGACTATATTTCAGTTAATTAAATAAATTAATAATTAGTTAATTAAATCACATTCCAATTTAAATTTTAATAATTTACAACTTCTATCAATTTTGATTTCTTAACCATTCATAAATAATTTAAACAAATTTAGCTGTCGATTTAAAATTGATTAATTCATCAATTTCAGTGTTTAATTTCAATTTCATTAAATTCAGAAATTTATAAATTTAAAATTCCAAAATCCATTTATTAATTTTTAAACCTTGTTATTCAAGTCTTTTATTACAATAAGAATATAATTAGCATTGGTTTATATCTTGGTACATTAATATTTCCCAATTTCATCTTAATTCCTATTTACGTAATATTTAAATATTAAACTTCATTCAATTTCAATTAATTCAATTGATTAAATTTAAATTAATAAATCTTGATTCCCATTCTTTTTATTCGATCAATCATTATCTTATGGAGAAACTATATATCCAATTGCCCTAATGGTTTATAGTCATCAACTAAATTCATATTAACTTAGTATTTAATTACGTTTAATTGCAATGGATTTAGATCTAATTCAATTGATTAAATAAATGGGTAAACAATTAATAATTATCACCATTTACCTAATTTAATCCTATTCATACTTTATTATCAACCAACAATTATTATAATTACTTATGTAGCATTGATTCTATCAAATTACAATTTATTACGTATTGTTTCATCAATTGATATAACTTTGAATTTATTTCCCAATTTACTAATTACAATCAATTATATCTTTACAATTGTTTCAATTAATTGCGATTGTACTAAATTAATTATTTATTAACTTGCATTTGTTTTCCTATATTCATTTTGTAACCAAAGATAGCATTTCAATCACTTTATTAAATTTGGATTCCATTAACTTATTAATAATCGCTTACGTCAACTTTGTTACATTTCGTTTTAGTTATCATTTTATTCTCAGATTACAAATTTTTATTTCTTCCAGATTTAATTACCAAAATCATATTAAATTAACAAATTTAAAACATCGAAAGTTACAGGTCGTTACACTCTCCCCCACTCAAAACTTTTCATCCCCGAATAGGAAAAAGAAAGGAAAAGAACAAATTAAATAGTCAATATATCTTATTCAAAATATTAAATTTATAAGCAGATAAATTTAAAAAATCAAATAATTTAAATAAAATATATAAATTTATAAACAATTAAATCCTTTATTTTTAAGTTAACAAAAGTTTGGAAAAAATTTCAAAAAAAATTTCTAAGTCCAAAATTTTTGAAAATTTTGGTAGTCTCCCTTGTACGGAGAGGCTCGGGAGAAAATATAATATCAAATATAACAATATATCACAATATCTTAAAATAATATATCCCAACAATGAGAAAAATACATAATACCACTAGAAAATCGTAATCCGAGAACGTACATATTTGTCGAGCAGTTAACGCTTATTTTATGAAACCAAAAGAAGTAGCAATTGCTTTCATAACCTGTATTTCAGTTATATAATCCAAAAGAAGTTAATAATTATATAAAATGAAATATTTAAAGTTGTTTCAACCACTAACAAACAAATCAATATAAACAACAATCACTGGCAACCAATATACAACCATCATATAAAATCAACGCAAATCAATTATCCATTCATATCAAACAAAACAAATAGTTGTTCGGGTTCAAAACTTTAAATTGTACAGAATGAAAAATGAACTACTAAGTGCACCATTTACTCAACAGTCTTAGATGAAACTAAATAGATTATTCATACATCCAAACAATTTTAAAGTATCCTTGCCTAAACAACCATGAACTAAAACAAATAATAATCTACAATGTTATTTGTAACAACCCGATATTTTCGTCAATTTTCAAATTGAAGTTTTTAAATTTTAAATTACAAATGGTTATAAAGTTTGAGGGGCTTTGATTTTTAAATAGTGGTTCATTTGTTTTTGGGCCGTGAAAATTTTAAAAACCCAATACCCTTTCCTTTTTCTTCGACTTAAACCCGATCCCCTCTTTCTCATTTTCTATTATTCGTTCGAAACCTAAAACCACCGAGAGAACAAAAATGGTGGCGGCCTCGTGCTCCATCGATCGTCATCACCAATTAGGGCTTCGGGAGGATCGGCTTCGTCAGTTCGAGTTCAACTTCGTCCTGGCTGCTCGATGGGGCTCGTCTTCATTCGTTCTCCTTCGTTCGAGAATTAGGGCTTCATCAATTAATGGCTGCTCGCCCTCGCGCTCGTTCATCTTCGCTTCCGTTCGTGGCAAAGGTGAGTTTGCTCACATCTAATTCTTGGCTCGAGTTATTTGTGTGTTTTGTTGCTTGAATTCTTGGCTGATTATTGCTTCGAATTTTAGTGATTTCGATTTGAACTTGTGTGAGTTTTACTCACATCTATTTCTACTTGGTTTTCTCGGCACTGTTTTGTTGAGATGTTGATGTTTTCGATTTTCGTATGGATGTTGGAGATGATTTCTGGTTTTGGCAATTTTGTATATTTGTGTGATTTGATATCTACGGCAATGATTTCACGGCTTTGATACGTTGACTCTCGACTTCACTTCCATATACATTAATGACTTCGGCCATATGAATTTTTGTGTATCGAGTTGGATTAACTTCGTGGCCACCACGAGGTTGACTTCGAGCGACTTCGACTTGTACCTTGCTGAGTTTTAACTTGGATTTGTCGACTGTTTTTGACCTGAGACTTTGATTTCTTTCGTGACTTCACATTTTGACTTCTGGTAAACCCTTGAGTTGTACCACTGCAGATATTCTCAATCTTGTTTGATTTCCTTGGCCACCGTCTTGATCATGTCCCCTTTGAACTTGAAGTGGTACGTGTTATAAGCTTATCAATTCGATGTTTGACACTGTCAAACTCGGCTCTGACTTGATAATGTGTTCGACTTTTATGTGATTGCTCCACTGGGTTGTTTTGATGTCCTGAGTTGACCTGCTGCCTGGTTATGTTAACATGCGTGTGTAAATATGAATCCATTCACCTAGTATTGCACTTTGGTCTTCATATGTACACTGGGATTGGCAATTTGATAAGTGCTTCGAGTTGCTGCCGTTTCTACTCTTGTTCATGCAGTTTTATATGATGATTATTCAAGTCATTCATACTTTATGTTGTATACATGTGCATGTTATCACTTGATGTTCACTGTTCATGTCATTCTTTTGGCCAGTTTGCTTTGCATTCTCTTTGTGTATTGTCACTACTTCATGTTCATATATGGTTATCCAAAGCCATTCTTTTGTTGAGGCTGTGTCACTGATGTTGGCTTGCTCATTGCTCCATTCATTTTCCATACTGGGTTGTTCATGTTTGTGACATTGAGCCATATTGTTACTTGTGACATTCTTGTTCTTTACTGTGTACCTGGCCTGCACACATTTGCTTTGATGGTTCAGTGGTGTTTTCTGAAATTTGCAGTAGTCTTCATTGCAGTATTTGCCATTGTTCACCTTGACTTGTTCCTATACACTTTGTTTCAACTTGTTTTGCTGGTGCACTCGTTGCCTGCATCACTTGTTTACTACATTTGCTACTTCCTGAATGTTGCAGTGTTGTTTTATTCACTTGGTGGCATTTTGTTTGCTCACCATTTACACTGTGCAGTACCCCTGCTGCATTCGTTTGATTGTTGTAATTGGGTTTTCGGCTGCAGTTTGTTGTCATCTTTTCTTGACCGCTTTCGCATTTGTCTCTGCAATTTTAATCGACACTTGGCCTTATGACATTCGCGGCGATGCTTGTGAATTTTCATTGGGTACATAATCACTATAGTGGCAAGGCAGTGCACGCAAGCGTGAACTGCAGCCACACGGTATTCAATGGGTACATCATCACTGTAGTGGCACGGCAGTGCACGCAAGCGTGAACTGCAGCCACACGGTATTGGTTTTGGTGTTATCTCTTTTGCTTTTGGTTTATGGATCTATTTCGTATTCCAGATGTTGTAGTGGCGAGGCAGTATACGCGTGCGTATACTGCAGCCCTACTCGTGTTGATCTTTTAATTGATGTTCCAATTGTTTTGAATTAGTTCGCGTTATATTTACTGTTATCCGATTTCTTATTTAAGAATCGGATAGGTAAATTTATTTCTGTGACTGTCGTCTAATTATTATTTGATTATTACTGCCTCTATGCACTAATAACTGAGTTTGAATTAGACTGACCCGGGTATTATTTTCTTTTGAATTTAATACTCGGGTCAGACCGAGCATTTACAGGTTGTAGATATCTTGATTCAGGTTGCTGCTAGAGCTATGAAGTCCTTTCATACCTTTTGGAGTAGTCGACATCATTTATAGAAGTCTGTAATTGTATTGGAAGATATGTATTCATGTATATTATATATGTTAATGTACTTTATATATAACTTCCAGAGTCGACAGTTGTTGTTGTATCATATGTATTGTACCACGTGTATTGTAACTGACATCAGTTATTGTATATATATATATATATATATGAGATTCTGTGATCTATTCTTTTGTGTTATTGTGGATCTTGTTAGACCACTACTCTGATAAACACTTTTAAGTGTGGTATATTCATATCTATTTCCGCCTTTGTGATATGAATTATCTATGACTGATTTATGTTATGCTTATTTCTATATTCGTTTCCGAAGATTATATATAGCCACCGCGTGATAGCTTTGAGTTTGCATCGGTATGTCGGATTTCCTCCTTAAATGAAATGCATGCTATACTATCTGACATATCGGTGCTCGCGCAAAGAAATTACACGGATGGTCGCTCCTCAACAGCCTTATTCTCCGTGCTAGTCGACAGCATTACACCGTAGTGTTCTTGGCTAGCGTGGGTATAGAGGTGGGGCGTCACAGCTTGGTATCAGAGCCAAACTTCGGAACAATATGGAATATTATAACAAGGATCATCGTCCTAAGTCTATTTTAGGAGTCGTGCTTTAGGATTTAATTCGGGTCTTCGTACCGTTCTATCCTATTCTCTTTATGATTCCTTGTTTTATCAATCGAGTTTGATTGAAATTCATTTTTGTGAATATCATTTTCTTCTTCCTTCTTTCTTTTCTTAAAGAAGAAGAATTGGTTGAATCTGGCAGTCTTAGCGCTATTCAATCCAGTAGTCCATCTCTGGATGGCATATTCATATCTGCCCAACAACTTTTGGATCTTGTAAAGAATCAAAAGTTTATCTGTGCTTAGTTGAGATAGAGTCGCTGACTTGATCGACTTTTGCCCTGCTATTTTCTGTCTCGAGTACCTTGCTCGTTTTGCTTTGATTTTTTCAATTGTTAATCGATTCTTCTTTTCCGTTTAGTTGTTATCCCCTTTGTCGACTTTGATAACTTCTATTTCAGGAATTTTTGGGTATTCCTACTTTGATGGATTGGAATCGAATTCTTCGGATTTTATTCACGTCTTCGAATGTGAATCTTAGTGAATTGATTTGGTTTTCGAATTTAATCGATTCTTGATTATTTCCCGATTTGTTGCTATCATTTATTAGCAACTTTGATGACCTTTTCTTCGGGATTTTTGTGGACATACCTTTCGATGAATTCGGTATCGATTTCTTTGGATTCTATTCACGTCTTCGTATGTGAATTCTTGTGATTGATTGTTTCTACAATCATTTTTGTGATTTGTCACTTTAAGAATATAAAGGTTTCAATACTAGTAGTAAATATCCAAACTCTTTTATCAAAATGTTTTCAACTCTATTTTCAATACCAAACTCGTTTTTAAAACCGTTTTCCAATCTATTAATATATACAAATCTTTATTTCACTCGTATGAGAAATCTAATTAAACGGCTTAGTAAAACAAGTGGTATGAAACACTTGCGTTTGCTTCGTCGGTTAATTCTTGGACTTGTTCGATTGAACCTCATGTGATAATTTTCTAGTGAAGATTTACAATTTGTTCGTAAATATTTAAGTTAAGCAAGTGGTTATGGGACATGAAGCTAAACTTTTATATTTACTAACTTAGTGTAATTGACACTTCTCGTTGATCATGACGATCATTTTTACGGTTAGACTAGGCCTCATCGGTGTGATTTCGTCTCACACATATCTCTTGGGCTTTGAGGATTGTCTAGACACCACTTGTGTGATTTCGTTCACACATACCTTTTCGGTTAGACTAGGCCTCATCGGTGTGATTTCGTCTCACACATATCTCTTGGGCTTTGAGGATTGTCTAGACACCACTTGTGTGATTTCATTCACACATACTTTTCTTTTGATTGCGAGGTTAGTTTTGACCTCAATCTGTGTGATTCCGACTCACACATGTGGGGTAGCGCCCCACGGTCTTCGGGCCATTCGTGTGTCAAAATTAATGGCTTGCAACCATGAGATAGCGTCTCGTTATGCGTTGCACGTGTTGATGATTTTCATGCTCATGTGTAGGTGAGATTCCGTGCTCCCGTTCTCGCTTTGCGTTGCACGTGTTGATGATTTTTCATGCTCGCGTGTAGGTGAGATTCTGTGCTCCCGTTCTCGCTTTGCGTTGCACGTGTTGATGATTTTTCATGCTCGCGTGTAGGTGAGATTCCGTGCTCCCGTTCTCGCTTTGCATTGCACGTGTTGGTGAGTTTTCATGCTCGCATGTAGGTGAGTTTTCGTGCTCCCATTCTCGTTATGCGTTGCACGTGCTGATGAATTTTCATGCTCGCATGTAGGTGAGTTTTCGTGCTCCCGTTCTCGCTTTGCGTTACATGTGCTGATGAGTTTTCATGCTCGCGTGTAGGTGAGTTTTCGTGCTCCCGTTCTCGTTATGCGTTACATGTGTTGATGAATTTTCATGCTCGCGTGTAGGTGAGTTTTCATACTCTCCTTCGAGTTTTCATACTCCGTTTGAGTTTTCATACTCTACTTCGAGTTTTCATACTCCGTTTGAGTTTTCATACTCTGTTCGAGTTTTCATACTCCGTTTGAGTTTTCATACTCTACTTCGAGTTTTCATACTCTACTTCGAGTTTTCATACTCCGTTCGAGTTTTCATACTCCGTTTGAGTTTTCATACTCTGTTCGAGTTTTCATACTCCGTTTGAGTTTTTATACTCCGTTTGAGTTTTCATACTCTGTTCGAGTTTTCATACTCCGTTTGAGTTTTCATACTCCGTTTGAGTTTTCATACTCTGTTCGAGTTTTTATACTCCCGTTCGAGTTTTCATACTTTCATCTTGTGATTTCTGGATTTCTTGTGATGATTTCTAGAATTTGTGCTTCACCAATTTTCGTGATTTCTATTGATAAGTTTTATCAATTTTTGTGCATTGGTGAATTCGTGTGTTATTGACTTGTTATGAATACAAGTTTAGGGTATGATATCCCTTTCTATCTGTGAGAAGATTCTTGTGACACTTTTGATGAATGAAAATCCACTTATCGAAGTTGCTACAGATATCGCTGTTTTAATCACGTGTTTTAAAAATTGTTTCAAAATAAAAATCATTTTCAAAATTTTTATAGTTTACGCTTTCAAAAGAATGAGGAAGCGATTTAAACGTTTCAGCAAAATCGAGGACTATGACCCCTTTCTTTTACTGATTCGTTTAATTCCGGACTTGTCCGTTTGAGGGTGAAAATTTTTAAATTCCTTTTATAAAAAAAAAAAAAAATTGAAAGAATGTTTTGTGATTGTATTGCCCATTGAGTGCTTTAAGAATTCTGGTCGATGCGCTTGATCAACGTTATCGATAGGAATCTCCTAGACGCTTTGATGAGACAATCAGACACAATAAATTGAATTTTAAAATGTAAATTTTTCTGAAAAGATAATTACATAAAGTAAATTGTAAATTTCGAAAGTTTTAGCTTTTCGGGAAAGAATATTATTTAAAACAACTCTTTTCCGACACTTCTATTCTGGTGATTCCCGTGGGAACCAAGACTCTATCGTTTGTACCAATGCTAATCGTGTTAGTTTGCATGCCATTCTCTTGCAAAAGAGAACGTGCTGTCTCTTTTGTTTCTAAATCATTAATGCCTATTGAGACTAGATATGTCACTCATGATTTAGTGCTCTTGGCTATTGATTTCGTTCTTCAAGATTTGGCATCATTATTTTGGGTAAGAAATTTGTTCTCTACCCTGATCATGAATCTTGGGAATATTTATTTTCTCATAAGGAACATGATTTGCGTCAACCACGTTGACTCGAGCTCCATACATCTTATGATCTTGATATTATTTACCACTCCCGGATGGAAAATCGTGTTGCCGATGCACTTGTCGTAGGCAAACAAGTGGTTGTTCTTTGATGATGTCCGAATGGAATCATCTTTTCACCAGGTTCATCAGACGTTTCGATGTACTTCGTTTTATTGAGCTTCGTCTCATTCCTTTTAGGGACTTACGTCTGATGTTCTTTTATGTTGATCGGTTCATTGGACGTACCGTTTTTGTACTACGTCGGCGTTTCGAATTAATGAAGCTTTGATTCATCTGGCGTATCGTTATTGTACTACGCTGTTGTTCCAAATTAATCGTGTTTCACCTATGAAAGGTGTTGTGCGTTTCAGTCGGTCGGGAAAGTTAGTGCCTCGATATATTGGGCCATTTCCTATCACTGAACGTATTGGTTTCTTGGCTTATCGCCTCTTATTACCGGCTCAATTTTCTGTTATTCATGACGTGTTTCACGCGTCTTTCTTTTACGGAAATGCC
This sequence comes from Allium cepa, assembly GCA_030765085.1. Taxonomy (NCBI): domain Eukaryota; kingdom Viridiplantae; phylum Streptophyta; class Magnoliopsida; order Asparagales; family Amaryllidaceae; genus Allium; species Allium cepa. Next base: position 680,902,085 of record CM060938.1, read on the forward strand.
TTAGGGATTCCGATTTTTATTCTTGAGCCCGGTATTATTGAAGAAATTGAAGTTTCACCAGATTTGATTTTGAGCAACATTCTATTCACATCAATGCTTCGGGGGTTCAGCACCCTCGAAATAAAGATGTTTTTATCGTGAAAGTTTATTGGTTCTCAAATCCTATGGATTTCACTTAGGAATCCAGAGAATTCATCGAGCAAACACGTTCAGGCTCTCTCTCTCTCTCATGCTCTATATCATGAACTTCCTATTTCAAATTTCTTCATCGTGTGTTGATATATTCTTATGGTTGTTACCTTTTGCCCATTTATTCCTTAAGATTGCGAGGACGCAATTTCTTTAAGGAGGGGAGTCTGTAACAACCCGATATTTTCGTCAATTTTCAAATTGAAGTTTTTAAATTTTAAATTACAAATGGTTATAAAGTTTGAGGGGCTTTGATTTTTAAATAGTGGTTCATTTGTTTTTGGGCCGTGAAAATTTTAAAAACCCAATACCCTTTCCTTTTTCTTCGACTTAAACCCGATCCCCTCTTTCTCATTTTCTATTATTCGTTCGAAACCTAAAACCACCGAGAGAACAAAAATGGTGGCGGCCTCGTGCTCCATCGATCGTCATCACCAATTAGGGCTTCGGGAGGATCGGCTTCGTCAGTTCGAGTTCAACTTCGTCCTGGCTGCTCGATGGGGCTCGTCTTCATTCGTTCTCCTTCGTTCGAGAATTAGGGCTTCATCAATTAATGGCTGCTCGCCCTCGCGCTCGTTCATCTTCGCTTCCGTTCGTGGCAAAGGTGAGTTTGCTCACATCTAATTCTTGGCTCGAGTTATTTGTGTGTTTTGTTGCTTGAATTCTTGGCTGATTATTGCTTCGAATTTTAGTGATTTCGATTTGAACTTGTGTGAGTTTTACTCACATCTATTTCTACTTGGTTTTCTCGGCACTGTTTTGTTGAGATGTTGATGTTTTCGATTTTCGTATGGATGTTGGAGATGATTTCTGGTTTTGGCAATTTTGTATATTTGTGTGATTTGATATCTACGGCAATGATTTCACGGCTTTGATACGTTGACTCTCGACTTCACTTCCATATACATTAATGACTTCGGCCATATGAATTTTTGTGTATCGAGTTGGATTAACTTCGTGGCCACCACGAGGTTGACTTCGAGCGACTTCGACTTGTACCTTGCTGAGTTTTAACTTGGATTTGTCGACTGTTTTTGACCTGAGACTTTGATTTCTTTCGTGACTTCACATTTTGACTTCTGGTAAACCCTTGAGTTGTACCACTGCAGATATTCTCAATCTTGTTTGATTTCCTTGGCCACCGTCTTGATCATGTCCCCTTTGAACTTGAAGTGGTACGTGTTATAAGCTTATCAATTCGATGTTTGACACTGTCAAACTCGGCTCTGACTTGATAATGTGTTCGACTTTTATGTGATTGCTCCACTGGGTTGTTTTGATGTCCTGAGTTGACCTGCTGCCTGGTTATGTTAACATGCGTGTGTAAATATGAATCCATTCACCTAGTATTGCACTTTGGTCTTCATATGTACACTGGGATTGGCAATTTGATAAGTGCTTCGAGTTGCTGCCGTTTCTACTCTTGTTCATGCAGTTTTATATGATGATTATTCAAGTCATTCATACTTTATGTTGTATACATGTGCATGTTATCACTTGATGTTCACTGTTCATGTCATTCTTTTGGCCAGTTTGCTTTGCATTCTCTTTGTGTATTGTCACTACTTCATGTTCATATATGGTTATCCAAAGCCATTCTTTTGTTGAGGCTGTGTCACTGATGTTGGCTTGCTCATTGCTCCATTCATTTTCCATACTGGGTTGTTCATGTTTGTGACATTGAGCCATATTGTTACTTGTGACATTCTTGTTCTTTACTGTGTACCTGGCCTGCACACATGTGCTTTGATGGTTCAGTGGTGTTTTCTGAAATTTGCAGTAGTCTTCATTGCAGTATTTGCCATTGTTCACCTTGACTTGTTCCTATACACTTTGTTTCAACTTGTTTTGCTGGTGCACTCGTTGCCTGCATCACTTGTTTACTACATTTGCTACTTCCTGAATGTTGCAATGTTGTTTTATTCACTTGGTGGCATTTTGTTTTCTCACCATTTACACTGTGCAGTACCCCTGCTGCATTCGTTTGATTGTTGTAATTGGGTTTTCGGCTGCAGTTTGTTGTCATCTTTTCTTGACCGCTTTCGCATTTGTCTCTGCAATTTTAATCGACACTTGGCCTTATGACATTCGCGGCGATGCTTGTGAATTTTCATTGGGTACATAATCACTATAGTGGCAAGGCAGTGCACGCAAGCGTGAACTGCAGCCACACGGTATTCAATGGGTACATCATCACTGTAGTGGCACGGCAGTGCACGCAAGCGTGAACTGCAGCCACACGGTATTGGTTTTGGTGTTATCTCTTTTGCTTTTGGTTTATGGATCTATTTCGTATTCCAGATGTTGTAGTGGCGAGGCAGTATACGCGTGCGTATACTGCAGCCCTACTCGTGTTGATCTTTTAATTGATGTTCCAATTGTTTTGAATTAGTTCGCGTTATATTTACTGTTATCCGATTTCTTATTTAAGAATCGGATAGGTAAATTTATTTCTGTGACTGTCGTCTAATTATTATTTGATTATTACTGCCTCTATGCACTAATAACTGAGTTTGAATTAGACTGACCCGGGTATTATTTTCTTTTGAATTTAATACTCGGGTCAGACCGAGCATTTACAGGTTGTAGATATCTTGATTCAGGTTGCTGCTAGAGCTATGAAGTCCTTTCATACCTTTTGGAGTAGTCGACATCATTTATAGAAGTCTGTAATTGTATTGGAAGATATGTATTCATGTATATTATATATGTTAATGTACTTTATATATAACTTCCAGAGTCGACAGTTGTTGTTGTATCATATGTATTGTACCACGTGTATTGTAACTGACATCAGTTATTGTATATATATATATATATATATATATATGAGATTCTGTGATCTATTCTTTTGTGTTATTGTGGATCTTGTTAGACCACTACTCTGATAAACACTTTTAAGTGTGGTATATTCATATCTATTTCCGCCTTTGTGATATGAATTATCTATGACTGATTTATGTTATGCTTATTTCTATATTCGTTTCCGAAGATTATATATAGCCACCGCGTGATAGCTTTGAGTTTGCATCGGTATGTCGGATTTCCTCCTTAAATGAAATGCATGCTATACTATCTGACATATCGGTGCTCGCGCAAAGAAATTACACGGATGGTCGCTCCTCAACAGCCTTATTCTCCGTGCTAGTCGACAGCATTACACCGTAGTGTTCTTGGCTAGCGTGGGTATAGAGGTGGGGCGTCACATTATTTGAGTTATTCTTACTAAATCTCTTTCAACACATTTACGGTTTTCTATTTTTCTTTTTCATTCATACAAGAATTATTTCTTTAACTTTCATTCTATTCTTACACAGTTTTTTTTCATTTATTCATTCAGCGGTTATTTTCATTTACTTTTATTCATTTCTTACAAAATCTCCTTTTCATTTATTCATATCACGTCAGTTTCTTTTTATGGCATTCTATTCATTTATTCACTACTTAATTTTATTCATTTACATTCGTTTATTAATAGGGTTCATGTTCAATTCAATTACTTTGCGTTTCAATTCATTAACTTAAGTTTATGGTCATCTACTTGCAATATTTACTTTCTATCACATTTTATTATAGTAATATTTCAATTATAACTTAAGCTTATAACCACTATAACATCAAATTCTTATTTATAAAATTAATTCATTAAACACTTTCATTACATAAGTTTATTTGTACAATGTCCATTTCATTTTCTTATTAAACATTACAACTTTTAATATTTGGTAAGTTATATATATGCTTTTAAGAATGTAATTGAAAATTATACAAGTTTTGTCTCATTTCTTTAAATTAATTCAATGTTCAATAATTATATCTTTTGTTAAGTTACAAATTTCAACTTGCTTGCAACTTCATTTATAACCTAACATTTAGTCTTTTATTTCATTTAGAGGTTCCAATTATTAATTACTTACATTCCATTTCACTACAATAATTGAAACTATTAATTAACGGAACTTAAGAATTAAATATCGGGTTTAATTTCAGATCATTTGAAATAATAGATAGATGTATACACTTACAATTTAATATCCAATTATATTTAAAACAATTTGAAATTTACATTTGTTTATCGTAATAAATCTGCAGTAAAACTACTACAGTGGCCTTCCCATTTTGAAACTCGAAAATGAATGTCGATGATGCATGCACTCATAACAAAAATTATTTCCTAGCGACATAGAGGGAAGTACAAAACTTTTCTTTCCAAATTTTCTTTAAAACAATTCTTTCAAATTATATCGAAATATTTATATCAAAAAATACTTCTAACCAATATTATTATTATATTCCAAAATCATACGAAATAAATTTTCAAAACCCCGGAATTAGGTTCTAAATTTCCAATTTCAGTTACTTTTATTTTAAATCTTATTTCCAACCAATATTTATAAATTTCATTACCTAACAACCAATATATTACAACCAAATATATATCACTTATAAAAAAATTATTTTATATATATAGAAAATATAATAGGCAAAATTATTTCATTCACCTATATTCAAAACAAATATTGTGTCGGCCTGTCTTATTAAGTGTTTAGAAATCCCTATTGATGTCATAGTGTCCTATGCACTAACCAAAATTTATAAATACAAAATGGAACAAATTAATATAATATAAAATCTTTTTATCACACTAACAAATATGCTTTCTCTTATATACTCTCAGTGACTCATCATAGGGTATTACTACCCTATTAATAAAGAGTCAGACCCCACAAAGCTAAGGTTTTCGCAAAAGCAAAGCTCTGATACCAAATGTAACATCTCGCCTTTTTGTACGCTTTAAATTGATGATGAACCACACACGTTAGACTCAAATCATACAAAAGGGCTGATTGTTATTGGGGAGAATAAGAAAAGCAGAGAAATAAATAAGACAAAGCAGGATCTCACAGCCGAATTACAAAATATAATAATTAAATAACAATTCATGAAGATGTTTACAAAACATTTGATTATACTTGTACAATACAGATCAGAGTTACACATAACATAGAATAATAAATAATGCAATGGAACAATGTGATGCAGTGGAACAATATAGTAAATAATAGCAATACAATCTTCGTCTTCATCCTTCAGAAGTAGGGTCTTCAAACCCTGAAATGGTAAGGTTGATCCAAGCGAATTGAAAGGACAAAACACTCGAATCAGAACTAAAAGATCTTATGTGAGTTAAATCAGTAGAAATAAATATGAGTGGAACGACGTCAGAGATGTTTGCGGGTTTTGACATCACCTATCCAGTGTCTAACATGAGTGCAATAACTTAAGAGATGTTCGGGATTCACATCTCCTAAGGATCCGTTAAACTATCTACTATGTAGTAATATACGCTATTATAATAATGTCTACAGTAAAACAAACTTACTTTAAAATAGCGTCGAGGAGTGACCCAATATTCCCCTTAATACGTAATAGTGTCAGTAGTCTATATGGTACCGTAATACCTCCTGATCGGGAGGCTACCAAAGGATACTCCATAGGTACGACACAAATCAAACTCGTACAAGGCTCACTAGGGTAGGTGACATGGCACAACTAGGCAATGCCAGGGTAGATATACCAATTACACTTCCGGGCCGATGGTAACGCACAGCAGCTACTACCGCCCAGCTCGACCCACACCCTCAAATCAAAAGAACCAAAAGTGGCCATCGAATCAATCTCAAAATTAGAATATAATAGCGAAGGAGTGTGTTCGATCAGAGGAGCGACCTCATTAGCCCGTCGATTGCTTCTGTTTTAGCCACCTTATGCCAACTCACGGGAGTCTGGTCCACGTATATACCTTAATAGAACGTCGCCACCATCCTACTTCATTTTGAAATCTCCACTACGTACGCGGTTGTTTTCGGAGTTGGCAGAGAGTATGACAACTTCTGATCCCAGTCTCTTTAACAACTAAACGTTATATATAACACCGCGGTCATTTCAAAATAATTTATACATTAAAAGCAGAATATAATATCCATTTCAAAACCATATAAATACGATATCATTTCCATTTCAAAACCAAACCAATATGATATCATTTTTATTAAAATCCAAATCAATATAATATCATTTTTATTTCACATATGTCCTTTCCAAAACAACTTGAATTTCTAAATTTTAAATTTAACCAAATCCTAAATCATAAATATCAATACGATTCAGTTTCCAAATAAACTATTCCAAATTTTATCGATTTCAAAACAGATTTGATCCATAGAATAAACCATTTCAAATTCAATATATTTCAAACTTTAAATATTCAACAATTTCAAAACTAAGTTTGGCAATTACGATTCAATAATTTAATTTTCTATTATTTAGTTTTGAAATATTTTACGTAATAAATTCATTATCATTTAAATAAAACTCAAATTACAAGTAACTAAATATTTCCTTATTTATTTATACTTGAAATATTCATTTAATTCACTTAGACCAAAATCAAGTTATAAAAATCATACCTTCTAAAATTTCAAATTTAATAAATTCCACATCAAGCTTATTTGAGTTTAATTCTTAAATAAATTCAATTTCAAATAAATCTCAAATTTATCTTCCAACCTTAATTTTATTTAAATCATTATAATTTCTATATAAAAATATAATTTAAATATTTAACCATATTATCTTCAATAAAAATCAAAATTAAAACAAATTATACATAGCTTAAAATCAAGGATAAAATAACATTTATACAATATCTAAAATCAATATTTATCTAAAACCATATATTTCTTTACAAAACCATAGAAATCATTTCAAAAATATTTTTATATATATAGACCATGGCGTCTGTATAATTTTCTATCATATGGTCAAATGATACGCATATTTATCATTTCAATCCGCAATTTAATATTTTACAGTTGTATATCATTTCAACTCGCAATCCCGAATTAATAATAATCCATAACGAACTTGTAGTTTATAAACATCCATTCAACAAACATCAACAATCAACATCCATCACAACCATCATCCAAAACAGTCCATAAATATCAATATAGAAACTGATAATAAATAACAGGTATTTAACTGGCAGTTTATATGCAATAATGAATTAAATAACAATTTAATTCAGATAAATTCAATTTAACTGAGATGATGATTAAAAATATACCAAACGATCATAAAAAATTTCCTAATCACATCATGAATTAAATTTAACAAACATAAGAAATTTTAGAAGTTGTAAGTGGGTTAAAGCACTCACCTTTTGACTTTAAATTGAATTTAAATCCAATTTAAACCCAAAATTCAAACGATCTTAGAATTGGTCCAAACCAGTACCAAAATGTTCAGAATGTAAATACGATCCCATCGGAATGAACCGCGCGTGAATTGGACCTCGTATGCAAAATTAATAGCGATTAGAAGATATAGATTTCAAATATACAATAAATAAAAATAATACCAGAAAAGTGCACGTTGACCGCCACGTCACCGCTTGCTGCTTGGTCTTCACGAGCTACAGGCGAGCCCTAACCATTACGATAATGCATAGGAAAAATAATCCAATGCGTCGCCAATGCCGCGATAGCCTCCGTCCAGAGCCATCGACCTCACCCCCAAATCGCCTAGACCTCCGCGACAGGGCCGCCTCGACCACGACCAGGTCTGGTCGACAAAAACGCCATCGACTGCCATATAAATATCAACCCTAATGGAATTGTTGCCATCGATCTACCTGTGAAAACGCCAAGCAACTCACGCTGATGAACTCCCCTGTCCACTCTATGAAACCCATAAATCAATTCGACAATCCGATGAAGTCGATCAACGCGTGATGAACGACCGTGGATTGCTCTTCAATTTCTGGACAGATGATAATCCGATTCGAAAAATGATTTGCAAATCTAGGTTATGCTCGTCAAGAGCTTCAAATCGATATAAAATTCTATATAGTTTGTGGAGTTTGAATTTTTGGTTTGATTTTGAATTGCAACTGGATTTGGGATTGAGAATTTGTTTGTCTGCCATTGAGGAGGAGAGACAGCTGAATTGTACATTCAGACAAATGAGAATAAGGAGTGGCTAGGGTTTATAATGAGGTATTTATAGGTAGTTTAGAAAATATGAATAACGGATCAGATTTGATTTGGGTTGGAACGACAAACGACCCGAAAAGCCCGTTCTGCCTCCGGAACGAAAATGGATCAACCCATATATAAAAATAGATGTTTTTGAATATTTTAAAATCAATGGAACAGGTTTCAAGTCCTAATTCCATCATATGAAGAAGTTATGCTAAAGTCAATTTATTTAAAATTGATTTCAATTGATTATAATTAAATTGATTTCTAGGCGTTTCGAGTCCGTTTGATCAAACGACAAGTCTGATTGATACGAAACTTGAAATCTTACAATAATTCACCATTACGGATTCGATGAAACTGGTTTCGTCGATATCCGAGTTAGTGGCCAAAATGACTATATTTCAGTTAATTAAATAAATTAATTAAATCACTTTCCAATTTAAATTTTAATAATTTACAACTTCTATCAATTTTGATTTCTTAACCATTCACAGATAATTTCAACAAATTTAGCTGTCGATTTAAAATTGATTAGTTCATCAATTTAAGTGTTTAATTTCAATTTCATTACATTTAGAAATTTATAAATTTAAAATTCCAAAATCCATTTATTAACTTTTAAATCTTTTTATTCATGTCTTTTATTACAATAAGAATATAATTAACATTGGTTTATATCTTGATACATTAATATTTCCCAATTTCATCTTAATTCCTATTTACGTAATATTTAAATATTAAACTTCATTTAATTTCAACTAATCTAATTGATTAAATTTAAATTAATAAATCTTGATTCCTATTCTTTTTATTCAATCAATCATTATCTTATAGATAATTTTAACATTACTATATATCCAATTGCCCTAATGGCTTATAGCCATCAACTAAATTCTTATTAAGTTTGTATTTAATTACGTTTAATTGCAATGGATTTAGATCTAATTCAATAGATTAAATAAATGGGTAAGCAATTAATAATTATCACCATTTGCCTAATTTAATCATATTCATGTTTTATTATCAACCAACAATTATTATAATTACTTATCTAGCATTGATTCTATCAAATTGCAATTTATTACATATTATTTCATCAATTAATATAACTTTGAGTTTACTTCCCAATTTACTAATTAAAATCAATTATATCCTTACAATTGTTTCAATTAATTGGGATTGCACTAAATTATTTATTTGTTAACTTGCATTTGTTTTTCTATATTCACTTTGTAAACAAAGGTAGCCTTTCAATCACTTTATTAAATTTGGATTCCATTAACTTATTAATAATTCACTTAAGTTAACTTTTTTACATTTTGTTTTAGTTATCATTTCGTTCTCAAAATAGAAATTTTTATTTCTTCCAGATTTAATTACCAAAATCATATTAAACTAACAAATTTAAAACATTGAAAGTTACGGGTCGTTACAACTTGGCCCTTTTAATTAATCTTTTATTAATTAAATGACTTGCGAAATATTCACTTCAAATTATCTTTAAAAAGATATAATCTCAAAACCCATTTCAACTTTCTATATTAGAAAACATTTCCATATACTTATTTAATAATAAGTAATTCACAAATCAATTTATTTTCAACATTTAGAAAATATTATGTATACTTAAATCATGATTAAGTATGTATTTTATTCTTTATGGAAAACATTCTCTTTAAACACATTTATTTGAGTCAAAATGAATGTTGTGTAAAACATCGTACGACAACCCAAAATCACTAGTATAGGGATTCGAAAATAAGATAGATATATAAATCCCATATACTATACAAAATACTTCCTTTCGAAAATCATTTACTATAACAAAAGTGTTATAGTCTATAATTTCTCTACTTTTCGAAAACGTCTATTCCAATAACGAATGTTGAAATCTATAACACATTTTAAAATATCTTCAAATCATTTAAATCCATTTACAGTATCACTTCCCAAATCATTCCAGTTTATTTAATATACTATTCACTGTCCAAAATCATGAATATAATTCTCTTATCCAAATTCAAAACTTGTACCCATTTAATTAAAGGATCATCCATGGTCCAAAATCGTGAATATATCTCCTTTACCAAATTCATTACTTGTACACATTTTATTAAAGGATTATCAACTGTCCAAAATCATGGATGAAATTCCTTTAATAAGCTTCCATAATAAACTTACCAAAATAAGTTGATTTCAGATTTATAAAACCATGTTATAAATTCACATTTCTATTTTATAAAAACTTCGATATACAAAATTCCTTTATTAACAAATTACATTAAAAACTCAATTACATGCAAAAATCCAATTTATAAGTTAATTACTAATAAATTCATTTATTTACAAAATCTTTCTTTTTATAACTTTATAAACTCCCAAATCTTATTTACTTATAAAATCCATTTATAACCTCATTTTAACACTTCCAAAACTCCTTTATAATCCCATTATTTTTCATTTATAAAATATCGATTTTATACATCTTTTATATAAACCATTTATAATAATTCATAAAATCTCGATTTAAATAAACTTAATCTTTTAATAATTTACAAATCGTTATTAAAACTTATATAACTTAAAAATCAGACTTAAGTATATTTCACAAATATCATAATTTTCATAACATAAAAATTATAACATTTATTTATTTAAAATAAATCCATTTCTTTAACAAATTCGAAAATCAATAAAACGTCTATTTTCATAATCACTTGAAAATTCTTTTCAATTTGGAATCGTCACTCTATCATTTTTAAATTATCAAAAATAGGCCTAATGCTGCAACAACATTAAATACATCAATCACGGCAACCAAAATCATCATATATCACATGATAGCAGCATATATATCAATATCTACAAATAAATCAATAGTGGTGAGGAATCTAGTTGGATCCCTCCAACCTGTCACCTGAAAAAAAAATACATATTAGAATATGTGTACAATGTCCGCTTCGAGGCAGATGCGCGGACAAAAGGTCATCCACTCATACATGGGAACGTATAGGGTCTTATCTGCTCTAATAGGTAGGAATATATCCAAATATCAATCAATATATATAATATATTATATATCATCCACACAATCATCAATCACCATAAACAAAATTTATTCTCACTTATATAAAAATATCAGTTGAGCTAGAAAGAGTGAGTTGTACTGACATTGGATTCCACTCCATCAAACTTTAAAGCAAGGAACTTGAGATCTAACACATACTTCCTACCATGCTTTGGAAACCAAATGAAAATAAGCCTGAATTCATCCTTCCTAATGCTTGGCCAAGGCTTGGAATGGAGATTGGCCGAAAGTATAAAGAAGAAGTGGTAGATCTTTGAACTTGAGTTCTCAAAATTAGACCCAGAAAATAGGTCATCTTCTGTCTTGTTTTTAACTCTGTTACTCTCAAAATTTGAACAACTTGTTAACTAGAAAGTTGTTGCAAATTCTTTTCTGTTGAATTTAATAAAATGGATCACTTGATTCCAAGTTGTTTTGAGGGATATATGATAGAATGAAGAATAGGTATTGTCGGATTGACAAAAATAAAGTCCAAAAATGCACTTCAAATAATTGAGTTTCAGGTATGTCAAACCTCAAAACTGAAAAAAGGGATCAACATAAATGTTGTAGCCATTGGAATTTCATATGGTTTGAAAAAAAGGTATTTCTTAATTTCGATCTGTTTGATCAAGTTATGATCAAAACAAAATGGTCTATTCTCTAGATTAAAAACCAGGCCAGAGAATGCACCGGAAAGAAGTCGATTTTTAACATATTTATGCAAAGAATTGGACAAAGTGTTCAATCATAAAGTTGTAGCCACTGGAAAAAATCATGTTCTAAAAAAACAATTTTAAATTTTGGCTCTGTTTTGAAGAAGTTATATCCGAGAGAATAAGATGTAAAATATTAAGAAAAGAGGAGTTTGATTTGAAGAGAATAAATATTGATTTCTTTTGAATATTTTTAAATATTTTGACAACATTTCTTCATATATTTTTCCTATGGCTTGGAAGCCATTAAATAGAAAAGAAGAAGATGAAGAAGCTTGAGAAAAGAAGAAAAATAAATGTGAATGAAAGTGAAGAAGGAGGGGGTATTTATAGAAAAAGAAAGAAGTGGTAAATTTACCAAAACAGCCTCTTACCAAATTACCAAATTAACCTTACTTCAACCTAAAGCAACCTCCACTTTTTCAATACTTAACATCATCTTTCACATCCTTACTTTATGTCTTAGTCACTTAAAGACTAACTTTATGTCTTAGTTACTTAAAGAATAAGTAAAGAAAAGTAATTATTTTGTTGGATTTTGATATGATTTGGATTTGATGTTTACTTTTGACTTTTCTTAAACTTACTTACTTTTCTTACCTACTTTTCTTAATGATGTTCTACAGGTTTTCTAATTATATTTAGTAACCGTAAACATGTTTACTATTTGAATATGTAATATATATGTTAAAACATATTAACAAGGGCGCGATAACGTTGCGGCAACTTATTTTGAATAAAGCGTTGATTTTCGACAAAACGTTTTCCAGTCACATATTGACGTTTTTGTTACACTATTTATTCATGTAAACCAAACTTCAAAATAAACTTCTCATTGTCTAAAAATAATTAAAACAAGCATATTTGACTTATAAAATAATATAAAACAATATCCAAATCTTATAAAAATATAACATCGATTTATCGATATGCGATGAAATTTGTCAATTTTATAATACAAGTTTTATATATTTATAGAACCGTGAATTAAATTACCACTATTATCATATATTTAAAAGGAATTATTTATCCTTTAAATAAATTTCACGAATATTTATCCTACTTTATCGGAATCCGACTTTTGTCAACTTTACAATGGGAAACCAAAATCTTTATTCAATATCAAAAATAAGTTCACCATTCTTATTTATCATGTAAAACATGATTGTTTAAGTTTGAAAATTCTACATTCGAATATTAAAATAATTAAATATATCATTTTTAAGGTGTTAAAATTACACGTTGTTACATTCTTCCCTACTTAAAAGATTTTCGTCCTCGAAATTATCAAGTAAGAAAAATTCACAGAATCCATTAGCTTTTCAAAACAACTCATTCATACTAGATTACCAAAATCACTTAAATGTTTAATGTAACAACCCTGTAGTTTGTGATTATTTTAATTCTATCTTTAGATTATTTTAATTGAATTTCTGATTTAAAAACTTCATTTTATTTATTAAAATGAATAAATTTTGTTATTTTTAAATGTAAATTTTGATTTGTATGTGAATTGAAATTCCAAACATGAATAAATAGAATATGTTCCAGAAATGTGAATTTTTATCAATATGGTCAAACTTTGACTTTTAACTTAAAAATTTAAAAATTGAAATTTTGAAATTTATTTTTCTTTTCTGAAAGTAAATAAAATTTTAAGCATACTGCTTTTTGTTTCGTTGAAATCTGATTAATATTGTGAAAGTTATGCTTTTTACACTATTGTATGTAAATTGTTGTATTTAACAAAATTGTTTATTTTAATTTATATAAATAATATTTTCGTTGTCATATCATGTTCTAATTTGTGTATATATGTGTAACATGACATGTTATGTATATAATTTTATTTTTAAAACATTTTAAAAGTGTAGTTATAATCTTCTAATGTTTATTGTATTTTGTTTACAATTTTAAATTCTAGTTTCAAATTAATAAACTATTTTCTAATTTTCCTAAAAAATATTTATTCATTTCATTTATACTTTATTTTGTTTTCATTTTCTATTTTATTTACTTGATTTTCTATTAGTTTATTTGAATAAAATAAATTAGAAATTTGAAGAGACAAAGCTTTTCATTTCTTATGACTTTTCATTAGCTTGTCTTTTCATTTTCTTTTGGCTTTTCATTTTCTTTCTTTTGGCCGTACACTTCTTATCCCTAGCCATGTATTTTCTTCTTTTTCACGTGAGAAAATTTCTTACTTTCATTTCTCGTGGATATTCTTATTTCTGAATTTTTTGGTAGGTTTTTAATGGCTTCAATTTCTCATCTATTCTTCTTATTTCCAATGATTTTGCCTTGCTCCTTTTCAAGCCTTGCTCGGCCCTACCACCCATCATCACCACCATCCTCTCCACCATCACTAGCCACGGTAGCAACCACCTCCTTTTCCCTTGTCCAGATCTGACCGTGACCTCCCTATGATGCTAGCACCAAAATTTTTGCAAAACACTCCACAAACATGCCTAGCCGAGCCATAAACTTCACCATACCCTTCATAGTTTGCCATGGCCACGCCCTTAGCCGCCACCACCAGCAAGTACATCACCTTTGGCCGCAGCTTCACCTCTGGCCTGACTTGTGCCTGACCATGGTTGAGCCAAATTTGACCATAGGCCGAGCCTATGTTGCACCATACTTCACCTATTGGCCTTTGTCCCTTTGTATTCTTCACTTGTAACTCCTACCCCTTCGTTTCCTAGCCTAGCCGTGCTTATGTGATGCCAAACCCCCTCACCACCATATTTACACCATGGCCGAGCAAAATATTGAAGGTGGTCGAGCCTATGTTGATTCATGGTCAAGCAAAGTTTGATGAAAAGGCTAGTCATGTTCTTTGTTAATTCAAATTTCCACTTTGTTTCAATTAATCTTTGTATTGTATATATATTCATATTGCTTTATTTTAACTGTTGTATACAAGATCAATATCAAGGCTCTCCATTTATTCAAACCAAAAGTCGTGATGTATCGTGCTTGTCGTGCCTTTTGAATCGTTCTTGTGTGTCGTAGGGGTTTCTAGCTTTGATAAAGGTGAGTCCTTCTCACTCTGACATTTTTTACTTATGAAATGGTAAATGGATGACAAGTGATTAGTAATTAAAATGTTTATGCAAGTTAGTGATGATTATATTATATGTTATTTCATGTTATTACCTTATTAACTTTGTTAATTATCACCTGACATATGATATATGATAGTATACTGTGACATTGACATGTTAGTATAATTGTTTATGCATATATTCACAGTGCAAGTTCCCTATTAAAAAAGAATCAACTATGGGTTGAAATGATACATACCCGAACGGACATTAGAATAGGGAAAATCATTATGTGCTGAAATGATAGGCTCAAGTTATTTATACTGTATTTTATTTGACTTGGGATTGCGGGTTTGAAATGATAGAACCCGGATTTTCTTTTTAAATTGCGGATTGAAATGATACATATCCGTATCACTTGACCTAGGTTAGAAAATTTTATATAGACTCCGTGGTATATTTTTAAATGTTTTTTCTTAAGATATGTATTTTTAAAATATGAAATTTTGATTTAAAAATATATATTTTATGGTTTTAAGAAGGTTAAATATTTAGTTTTGAATTTGTGAATTTATGTATGTCAATTTGAAGTAAATGTGATTTTTGACTTTAAATTTTTATTTTAAAAATGTAAGTAAATAATGGAAATTAAATTTAAAATTTTGAAATGATATTTGAAGTAAAATGATAAGTTTTTGGTTAAATTAATAAGTTAAGAAAACAGTGAATTTTGACTTAACAAATGAATTGAGTTTTTAATTAGATATTTAATTATAAAATTTTGTTGTGATAAATCATATGTTAAAATTATTTAAATGTGAAATTTTGAAGTCTAAAAATATGATTTATAAGTTTAAAATAACCAAAAAATTTGGAGTGTTAATATTTCTGAAGTTATAATAAAATCTGGAATATTATTAATAGCATTTCCCAAAAATGCTGTGGTCTTATGACAACATTTTTAAATGCTGTTATTTTTTAATTTAACTATGTTGAAATAACTAAATATCTATTGCGGCATTTTATAAATGTCGTTGTTCCTAAACTAAACTATTTGGAAATTATAATCTACGATAGCACTTTATAAATGCTGTCGTTGCTGAAATTTGACAATGTTTGAAATATCATAGATTTGAACACTGTTTGAGTTATATTTTATTGTGATAATGATTTAACTTTTGGAATTGATTATTTGTGAAATTTAAGGAGTTTTGAACATATATTTTAATATTTTAATTTTAATTTTAAGGAATTTAAATTAAATTTGAATTTTAATAAGGTTTACTTGGTTATGTGTTAAATGGAATGGAATGTAATGAGATAAATGAATTTTTGAATGGAATTTTGAAATGTATTTTGTAATGATATTTGAAATAATATATGAATGACATAATTGATTTTTTTTAAAAGGTATTTAAATTTTAATATTTGATTTCGAATGATGATGAATTGATAAAGGATTTGAAAGGAAATGATTTTGAAATGGTTTTGAATGACATAATCTTTATTTTGATAAAGAATGTGAATTTGGAATGATATTTGATTTTGATAAATGAATATTTGAAGTTTATATTAGTATGAAAGTGTGATGTCTAGGAAATTTGGGCAATAATTATTTAATAATTTATTTTATAATTATTTTAAAATGTGAAATATTGATTTAATAATTTAATTCAAACTAGAATTCTCTTTTGAAAATTAATAATTATTTAGTTTGTTAAATGATATTGTTTTCAAAAGTTAAAAATATTTAAGTAATAAATAATCTTTCTTAACTGATTTAAAAGTATTTTATTTATGATGTATAAATGTTTATACATTGTAAATAGAAGATTTGGTTTTTAATTTTAATTTTATTATTTAATAAAGGGTATTTTATAATTTATATATAAATGAATAAATTGTAAATGGATCTAAATTAATTTAAATTAGTATTGTAAACTTTTCAAAAATTTGTTTTAAAGATTTATCTTATAGTCTTCATAGATATAAGTAAGTATTTATTTTGTTTATAAGAATAAATATAGTTTAATTTTGTTTTATAATAAAAGTTTGTTTTGTTTATTTTAAAATTGTTTTTCTTTTGAAATAGATTTAATTCATTCTTCTCTTTTGAAATGTAGTTTCATAAAGAATATTATTTTAAAAATAATTAAACAAACATCTAAAAGTAAGTGTATAGTTTTATAAAAAGTTTATATGTATTTAATCAAAGACTAGATATTAATAAAACATTTGTAACTTGCTAAAATAAATTAGAAATAGTTTAAGACAAATTCAAATACATTTATAAATTAGAAATTTCTTTTATTAATTGAATTGCATATGTGTTAGTCATTTAAACAATTAAGTAGACACTTGTAAAACATCTAACACGATAAGTTAACAAGTGGCATTGGTTTTAAATCTTATTATTTAAATTTTTGATAAGAGAAATATAACATAAGCATTTGGATTAAAACACTTTCTCTTCAAAATTTAAAAACCTGGAAATTAAATTTTCAGTAAAGATCAAAACAAATCTTCAATAAATCTTTTCAAACCAAATGCATGTTTATAAATCTGCAGATTTAAAATCTGCATTCATCTTCAAACCTGCAATCTTCCTCTTCAAAACCTCAACTTCTTCAATCAAAATACAAATCATTTCTACAAATAACTTCAATTCTACAATAATCAAACAAATCAGATCTGCAATCATTTTCTTCATATCATCTGCAATATAAAATCTGAGCTATTAGTATGGGTCTGATTGCATACAAATACAAGATAAAAGCAACGTCAACTTCAAAATACAAGCCAAGATCCACATGCACTTCAGATTGCATCTCTGGAAATTGTTTCTGCACTTAAGATTTGTTTCTGCATTCTTCAATTTAAGGTGAGTGAACTTTTTGGTTTAAAAACAGTTTCTTTTAAGTTAAAATTTTATAAATTTCCTGAATGAAATATTAGTTCACTTTAATTAGAAATCTGGGTGATTAGAACTACCTTGTTATCTTATCTATTTATTTATTTCTACAAGAAGTTGAATATATATGTTGCATGTGAATTTATAAGATTGGGATGCTTGTATGGTTCTATTGTGATCAATATGATATATATGTATGGAATTTCAGTAATCCTAATCTACAGTTTTCTGTCTTAGAATATGTATTAATAGGAAACTTTATTCACTTGAGTAATTTTGTTAGAAAATAATATGTATAAACAGGGCATGTTGTTTAATTTTAATACAGGTTTTATAAAATTATGATTAGATTAGAAATTGAGGTCTGTTTCTTCTGGAAACAACTCTGCAGTGAACATTTGAAATGAAACAAAATATCAATCTTCTAAAAAACATTAAAATAATGTGACAGAATGCAAGATTGAATTCATAGATTTGGAAACAAATATTACATTTTTATTTCACAAGAGAGTGAGCATTTCTGTGTTAAACAGATTGGGTTTTTTTTGGTTTGTTTGAGTTTCTAGTGAATCATGGAAGCTCTGAGTCTTTTTGGAGGTGGGATGCAGAGGGGTTGGTAGGGGAAGATGGTCAGTAATTTATGTCAGAGGAGATGGTGATTGAATTGAGGTTTCCAGGTTTACAAAAACCTGATTTTTAGTGTGCAGTTCTTAGTATCTGCATAAGCTCTATGTTGCATTAAGTGGGTTAGGAATTTGAGAGGTTGAGTAGGGAGTGTAAAGGAAGCTATATCCAAGGTTGTGTCGATGATGGTGGCTGGAGGTGGAATTACTAGGAGATGACAGGTTGGTCTTGGGTGTAGTGGAACTCAGGTGAATTATTTGGGGTGTGCAGGGTCTTGACCCGAAGTAGAACTCGGGTAGTTTTTCTTCTGACTCGAAGCAATGGGTGTAGTAACTCGAAGCAATATTATGGTTTCTCGGGTATTGATTTACAGGTTTATAAACCAGAGAGCTTTTTGCAGTTTTTTTTAAATTTTTGAATGGAATTCAAATTTTAGTGTAGGGTTTGATTCATGTATGAATTGAAACTGAATTCAAATAGAGTTTGAATTCAAAGCTTTTAAAAAAAATGAAATGTCTTAGACAAGTTTAAAGTTTGGTTTTAAATCAAAAATTAAAACTGTTTCAGGTTATAAACCTGAAAGTTGTTTAGCAGTTTTTCATGTTGAATGAAATTTTAATTTTAGTATGGAAATTTGATTTTAGATGGAAGTAGAAACTGAATTCAAATGTAGTTTTGAATTCAAAGTTTTTAAAGATAAGAATCTTAAATTTAAACAAGATTTAATTCTAGCTTTAAATCAAGAATTAAAAAAGTTTCAGGTTTTAAAAACCTGAAATTTTGCAGTTTGTAGTTTAAATAAAATTCATATTTTAACTTGATTCAAGTATGAGTTAAAACTGAATTCAAGTTTAGGCTGAAACTCAAAGTTTTTGAAAATGAAAATCTTAAATTTAAATAAGATTTAATTTAGTTTAATCAAGTTTTAAAATAAGTTTCAGGATGCTTCAAATTCAGACATTAAGCTAAAACAGTTTTGTTAGTTTTTAAAATTTGAAACAGATTTAAATGGTTTAAGGAAGATTTAAATGTGTTTTGAAATCAAGTTGAAACTGTTTCAAGTTTCTTTGAAACCCAGTTTTAATTTCAAAACAGTTTTAAAATTTAAAATGAATGAACATATTCAAATGTTTAAAAGTGAATTTGAAAATGAAATTTCATTTCAAATAAGTTTAAAACTTGAAAGAATTGAGTTCCTTTAGTATTTGAAAGTATTTGAATTAAAATATGAAGTGTTGATTTAAATTTGAAAGTTGAAAATAATCAATTTATTTTCAATGCTTAATTTATCAAGTAATTTAGTTTTAAATATTTCTTTATATTTAAGTGATGAATGTTGTTTAAATATTCATTTTTATTTTATGGTTTATAATTATTTTTGGAATTAATGAATCTTTAAATAAAATTTGGATTCGAATTAAATTTTTGGAAATGTATTGTTTTAGTACATTTTGAATTTAAATGAGTCATTTGATAGTAATTTGATTATTTTGAAAATCTTTAAGATGATTAAGGGTTTACTTAATTATTTGACTTTGAATGATGGTTTAGATTAATTTTGGATAATTAATCTAATTCAAATTTTCTTAAGTATATAATGAATGAAATGATGTTAATTAATAATTGGTGATAATTATCTAAGGATAATTAAGTAATTAATTAATGCCAATAAATTTTAATATTGTGATTTGTTAAGTTAATTAATTTAGTTTAATTAATTTAATAAATCATTTGATGATTTTAAGAGTGTAATTACTCAATGTAATTAGTGGAGCAAGATTACTTAGAGAACTAATAATGATAATTACTGGAATGTAATTAGCAATGTGGATAATTACTTTAGTAATTAATTAAGGAATTAATTAATGATTGATTATTGGATAATTAATTTGTTAATGAATAATTAAAGAAAGTTAATTACTTAATTTAATATTAATCAAGGTGATTAATAATTAGATTAATTACTAAATGTAATTAATTTTAATTAAGTAATTTATTAAATATTAAAGATCATTAGTTAATATTAATGATGTAATTAAGGATTGTTTAATTAAGTAATAAATAATTAATTAAGTGATTAATTAAATGAAATTAATTAAGGATAAATATAATTAATAAATGAGTAATTAAGGTTAATTACTTATGATTAAGGTTAATTAATTTGTGAAATTAATTTAGTACTAATTACTTATTGTAATTAGTAAATGATTAATCAAGGTTGTTTAATCAAGTTAAATACTTAGGAAGAGAATTAATTAACTGGGTTAATTAATTAATGGATGTTAAGCAGGATTTAAATGAGTAATTAATTGAATTTATTTTAAATTAATTAGAGATGGTTTTAATTTATTTAATTCATTTTAAATTAATTATAATTGATGGTTAATTAATCATTGCTTATGGATATTATTGGTTGAATGGTTGTGATCTCAGTAATGAGATTAGTTGTATCCGTATGATATGAATGTTTGGTTTAAGTATGATGGTTTGTGATGGATTATTTGGTTGTGATGATTATCTGTTTATGGATGATACAGATTATCTGTTATGATATGAATGTGATTATCTATAGCTAGATGTAGTTTATCTATCTGTGTGAAATAGATAATAATGAGATAAGATAATTATTTAAAACCCTTAAGTACAACTTGGACATTAAGATGGCGTTTGGTTTCGGTGAGACCGGGATCGGGTTTCCATATTTGGAATTCCAAAAACCACATCGATTCCAATTAAACATTAGGTCGTTTATCCAAGTGGAGCAAGTGAAGACTCGAGGTGTAAGGGCTATACGTCAGTATAACTCTGTGGGTGATTCCGTAATGAGTTTGACGGAATAGTACTTATAGGTTCGAGATGGTGATATAGAGTGCAAGGGTTATCGTCGTTAACTCTGAGGGTGATTCCAATATGAGTGTAACGAGATAATGCCTTCGGTTTCGTTCGAACCCGGAACGAACTTGTATGGATTGAATGCTTTCAGCACATCGTCAGGTGGACGATGAGCATTCTAAGATTGATATGTCCTATAAAGGTAATCGTAGCCTCAAGCCTCATCAACCGGGAATGGCTAAAACAGGGGAGGTGCAGCAAAGCTTCGTGGGTAGCCCCCACTTGAGAGCAAGATTTACCCCTGTCTAGAGGTCCCTTTATATTTCGGCTGTGTGGTAGTTGGTGACGACCAATCTGCGGGGTAGTCTTGTTCGGAACTGTTCAGTAAGGAACGGGTCCGGCTTTGTGTTGCAGGGGATGAAGGGAGTAATCCTCGGTACGGTGATCTAGGCCACGTACTGTGACGGGCGGTGCCCAGTAGCCCTGCCATTGATGGAATCCATAATCCAATAAGTGCCTGTACGGTTTTGATTGTGCCCAACTATGTTGGAACGTGAGATGTAAGCATTCCAGCTATTTCTGTATTTTATTTTGAAAACCCTAGACACTATTATAATAACACTGGATTTCCTATCAAATGTTTTGGTTAGCGTAAGGTAAAAACTTTTCCATGTTTATGTGTGGGAAGTCTTACGTGATACCTTTTGTTTTCAAAGGATTTTCTAAAGTTAAGCAACTTTTATCCCCGTTTACTCACACCAGACCCCTGTCCGACCTAAGTGTTTATTTTCTGTTTTATTAAACTCTTGGGTACTCATATTATGTATGAGTAGTCAAGTGTTCAGGATTGCTTTGACGAGTTTCTGGAGGAGATAATGGAGCAGGAGGCTTCAGCGTGTAGATACATTTAGTGGTTCCGTGTGTTTGAGATTGGGTCTGTTCTCTCTGATGTATTTGGATTGTAATTGCTAGACAGATATTTATAACTGTCTAGTTTGTGTTGTATTAGCTGTATTACTTTGTTGTATATGATACTATGTAATGTTTATGTGATATATTATAATTTATTCGATTCTGCTGTGAGATTCTGATGTGGTCTGTTCTTTCTTTCCTTTCTTTTCTCTTTTCTATCCCTTTCTTTCTCCTTAGCGATGCGACTTCCTAGAGTCTGGAAGTTGGGTCGTTACAACGTGGTATCAGAGCATTTAGGTTGAGCGAATACCTAGACTCTGGAGTGGTGTTCTTCTTGAGAGAGCGTATTTGTAATTTTGAATATATATATTATTTATTTCTACCTATTAGATTGGGTTACCTGTTCAGGTTTTCCAATATAAGTAATAAAGGTAGATAGGGTAGTGGTGTGTAAAACACAACTACCAATGGTTGGAGTTCGAGTGTTTGAGGTGGATGTGATCTGCTAGGGCAGTTTGGGCATCTTGAGTAGTTCTGCAGTTTGGTGTGAAGGATTTCACCAATCTCTGAAGGAAATCTTTTCAAGATTCGGAGTTTATCTTTGGATTATAATCTTGGTTGCACTCGTGTGAGTGGGTTTTATTGAGTTTGGATTAGTTGGAAGTGCTGAAGCCAGAATTGGTATTATGGCAACTTCAGGAAGGAGTTCTGTCTATTTTTGAGTTTTGAGACTCAGTTTGGCAGAGTGTTTTATGTTTGGTTTGGGAGCGAGTTTCCTGAGAGATATCTGTCTATCTGGAAGGCTCTATTGTGAAGAGGTTGGTGTAGCTTTGAGATTCGATGAGCTTTTGGATAAGGAAGTTTTGGCAGAAATAGCAGCAGTGAGTGGCCTGTTCTTCAATGGTTCATAAGTCTCTGTGATTCTTCTGTCAGTAGTCCGGGCAGATAGTGGAGCTTGTCCATTTCTTCTATAAGCTCTGTTGGGTGTGATGTTTGTGGTTAAGAGGGGGACCACTAGTTCTTCTTTGATTCGAAGACTTTAGCTGTTCTGTTTGTTGAAGTGAGAACGATTTCTTGGAATCTGATCGGAGTGGGATCGCAAAAGTGACTTGCGATGGTTCGGAGGTTCTCTGAGTAATTTTTGCTGTGTGTTTGTGACTGAATCGGATAAGTCACTGAGATTTTATGGAATTTGATGAACAATATTCCGGGATAAATTGATTAAGTTTATACTTGTGTTCATCAACAGCATTCTTGAATCAGAGTTGCGCAGTGGAAGCATGGTGGCAGCTATTCCAGAATAGAAGCAGCACCCGATTCTTTGGGAATTTTAGTTTTGTTTTGGATCAGAGGATTTCTACAGGAAATTCATTTTGGATCTGGAGACTTGATTGTTTTGTATCTGTATGTTTCCAGATAGAGTAGTTTGTTTGAAGTCTTCTGATATTTGTGTAGAAGAGTTGTGTAGTAGATTGGATTGATCTAGAAATTGAAGGCAGCCCAGGATCGATAGGAGAGATTTGAGGATATGAGTATTAGATCCTTCTGTTCCCTCTTAAGGATTAAGTGATTGTTCTACGAGATTGAATTGCCAGTTCGGATGGCTGGTATTTATTTTGTTTTCACGTATCTCTGAGGGAGTACGTGTATGGTTTATCTCTGGTTTTAGAATCAACATTTCTGGAAGGTTTGGGAATTGATCAGGACTTGTCTGTAGTACTGTATTCTGTTTAGATTTGTAGATCTAGATATATAGGAGCTCTAGATCTGAGTGGTGTAGCTAGTTTAGATTTTATAGGGCGAGTGTCCCGGTGTTTGTATCTGGGAAACTCTAGGGAATTCTATCTAGAATTTTATCTCGATAATTAGAATTGTTTGTTTGGATTGGTTGCTATGGTTACTAGTATTTGGTTGATAGTATATGTTTGCTCTTTTTAAATTTAAAATCTGTATGGGATTATTAAATTACCTTTGCTTTTAAGTTTCGGGGACGAAATTCTTTTAAGGGGGAAGGAATGTGATGTCTCGGAAATTTAGGCAATAATTATTTAATAATTTCTTTGATAATTATTTTAAAATGTGAAATATTGATTTAATAATTTAATTCAAACTAGAATTCTCTTTTAAAAATTAATAATTATTTAGTTTGTTAAATGATATTGTTTTCAAAAGTTAAAAATATTTAAGTAATAAATAATCTTTCTTAACTGATTTAAAAGTATTTTATTTATGATGTATAAATGTTTATACATTGTAAATAGAAGATTTGGTTTTTAATTTTAATTTTATTATTTAATAAAGGGTATTTTATAATTTATATATAAATGAATAAATTGTAAATGGATCTAGATTAATTTAAATTAGTATTGTAAACTTTTCAAAATTTGTTTTAAAGATTTATCTTATAGTCTTCATAGATATAAGTAAGTATTTATTTTGTTTATAAGAATAAATATAGTTTAATTTTGTTTTATAATAAAAGTTTGTTTTGTTTATTTTAAAATTGTTTTTCTTTTGAAATAGATTTAATTCATTCTTCTCTTTTGAAATGTAGTTTCATAAAGAATATTATTTTAAAAATAATTAAACAAACATCTAAAAGTAAGTGTATAGTTTTATAAAAAGTTTATATGTATTTAATCAAAGACTAGATATTAATAAAACATTTGTAACTTGCTAAAATAAATTAGAAATAGTTTAAGACAAATTCAAATACATTTATAAATTAGAAATTTCTTTTATTAATTGAATTGCATATGTGTTAGTCATTTAAACAATTAAGTAGACACTTGTAAAACATCTAACATGATAAGTTAACAAGTGGCATTGGTTTTAAATCTTATTATTTAAATTTTTGATAAGAGAAATATAACATAAGCATTTGGATTAAAACACTTTCTCTTCAAAATTTAAAAACCTGGAAATTAAATTTTCAGTAAAGATCAAAACAAATCTTCAATAAATATTTTCAAACCAAATGCATGTTTATAAATCTGCAGATTTAAAATCTGCATTCATCTTCAAACCTGCAATCTTCCTCTTCAAAACCTCAATTTCTTCAATCAAAATACAAATCATTTCTACAAATAACTTCAATTCTACAATAATCAAACAAATCAGATCTGCAATCATTTTCTTCATATCATCTGCAATATAAAATCTGAGCTATTAGTATGGGTCTGATTGCATACAAATACAAGATAAAAGCAACGTCAACTTCAAAATGCAAGCCAAGATCAACATGCACTTCAGATTGCATCTCTAGAAATTGTGTCTGCACTTAAGATTTGTTTCTGCATTCTTTAATTTAAGGTGAGTGAACTTTTTGGTTTAAAAACAGTTTCTTTTAAGTTAAAATTTTATAAATTTCCTGAATGAAATATTAGTTCACTTTAATTAGAAATCTGGGTGATTAGAACTACCTTGTTATCTTATCTATTTATTTATTTCTACAAGAAGTTGAATATATATGTTGCATGTGAATTTATAAGATTGGGATGCTTGTATGATTCTATTGTGATCAATATGATATATATGTATGGAATTTCAGTAATCCTAATCTACAGTTTTCTGTCTTAAAATATGTATTAATAGGAAACTTTATTCACTTGAGTAATTTTGTTAGAAAATAATATGTATAAACAGGGCATGTTGTTTAATTTTAATACAGGTTTTATAAAATTATGATTAGATTAGAAATTGAGGTCTGTTTCTTCTGGAAACAACTCTGCAGTGAACATTTGAAATGAAACAAAATATCAATCTTCTAAAAAACATTAAAATAATGTGACAGAATGCAAGATTGAATTCATAGATTTGGAAACAAATATTACATTTTTATTTCACAAGAGAGTGAGCATTTCTGTGTTAAACAGATTGGTTTTTTTTTTTTGGTTTGTTTGAGTTTCTAGTGAATCATGGAAGCTCTGAGTCTTTTTGGAGGTGGGATGCAGAGGGGTTGGTAGGGGAAGATGGTCAGTAATTTATGTCAGAGGAGATGGTGATTGAATTGAGGTTTCCAGGTTTTCAAAAACCTGATTTTTAGTGTGCAGTTCTTAGTACCTGCATAAGCTCTATGTTGCATTAAGTGGGTTAGGAATTTGAGAGGTTGAGTAGGGAGTGTAAAGGAAGCTATATCCAAGGTTGTGTCGATGATGGTGGCTGGAGGTGGAATTACTAGGAGATGACAGGTTGGTCTTGGGTGTAGTGGAACTCAGGTGAATTATTTGGGGTGTGCAGGGTCTTGAACCGAAGTAGAACTCGGGTAGTTTTTCTTCTGACTCGAAGCAATGGGTGTAGTAACTCGAAGCAATATTATGGTTTCTCGGGTATTGATTTACAGGTTTATAAACCAGAGAGCTTTTTGCAGTTTTTTTTAAATTTTTGAATGGAATTCAAATTTTAGTGTAGGGTTTGATTCATGTATGAATTGAAACTGAATTCAAATAGAGTTTGAATTCAAAGCTTTTAAAAAAAATGAAATGTCTTAGACAAGTTTAAAGTTTGGTTTTAAATCAAAAATTAAAACTGTTTCAGGTTTTAAACCTGAAAGTTGTTTAGCAGTTTTTCATGTTGAATGAAATTTTAATTTTAGTATGGAAATTTGATTTTAGATGGAAGTAGAAACTGAATTCAAATGTAGTTTTGAATTCAAAGTTTTTAAAGATAAGAATCTTAAATTTAAACAAGATTTAATTCTAGCTTTAAATCAAGAATTAAAAAAGTTTCAGGTTTTAAAAACCTGAAATTTTGCAGTTTGTAGTTTAAATAAAATTCATATTTTAACTTGATTCAAATATGAGTTAAAACTGAATTCAAGTTTAGGTTGAAACTCAAAGTTTTTGAAAATGAAAATCTTAAATTTAAATAAGATTTAATTTAGTTTAATCAAGTTTTAAAATAAGTTTCAGGATGCTTCAAATTCAGACATTAAGCTAAAACAGTTTTGTTAGTTTTTAAAATTTGAAACAGATTTAAATGGTTTAAGGAAGATTTAAATGTGTTTTGAAATCAAGTTGAAACTGTTTCAAGTTTCTTTGAAACCCAGTTTTAATTTCAAAACAGTTTTAAAATTTAAAATGAATGAACATATTCAAATGTTTAAAGTGAATTTGAAAATGAAATTTCATTTCAAATAAGTTTAAAACTTGAAAGAATTGAGTTCCTTTAGTATTTGAAAGTATTTGAATTAAAATATGAAGTGTTGATTTAAATTTGAAAGTTGAAAATAATCAATTTATTTTCAATGCTTAATTTATCAAGTAATTTAGTTTTAAATATTTCTTTATATTTAAGTGATGAATGTTGTTTAAATATTCATTTTTATTTTATGGTTTATAATTATTTTTGGAATTAATGAATCTTTAAATAAAATTTGGATTCGAATTAAATTTTTGGAAATGTATTGTTTTAGTACATTTTGAATTTAAATGAGTCATTTGATAGTAATTTGATTATTTTGAAAATCTTTAAGATGATTAAGGGTTTACTTAATTATTTGACTTTGAATGATGGTTTAGATTAATTTTGGATAATTAATCTAATTCAAATTTTCTTAAGTATATAATGAATGAAATGATGTTAATTAATAATTGGTGATAATTATCTAAGGATAATTAAGTAATTAATTAATGCCAATAAATTTTAATATTGTGATTTGTTAAGTTAATTAATTTAGTTTAATTAATTTAATAAATCATTTGATGATTTTAAGAGTGTAATTACTCAATGTAATTAGTGGAGCAAGATTACTTAGAGAACTAATAATGATAATTACTGGAATGTAATTAGCAATGTGGATAATTACTTTAGTAATTAATTAAGGAATTAATTAATGATTAATTATTGGATAATTAATTTGTTAATGAGTAATTAAAGAAAGGTAATTACTTAATTTAATATTAATTAAGGTAATTAATAATTAGATTAATTACTAAATGTAATTAATTTTAATTAAGTAATTTATTAAATATTAAAGATCATTAGTTAATATTAATGATGTAATTAAGGATTGTTTAATTAAGTAATAAATAATTAATTAAGTGATTAATTAAATGAAATTAATTAAGGATAAATATAATTAATAAATGAGTAATTAAGGTTAATTACTTATGATTAAGGTTAATTAATTTGTGAAATTAATTTAATACTAATTACTTATTGTAATTAGTAAATGATTAATCAAGGTTGTTTAATCAAGTTAAATACTTAGGAAGAGAATTAATTAACTGGGTTAATTAATTAATGGATGTTAAGCAGGATTTAAATGAGTAATTAATTGAATTTATTTTAAATTAATTAGAGATGGTTGTAATTTATTTAATTCATTTTAAATTAATTATAATTGATGGTTAATTAATCATTGCTTATGGATATTATTGGTTGAATGGTTGTGATCTCAGTAATGAGATTAGTTGTATCCGTATGATATGAATGTTTGGTTTAAGTATGATGGTTTGTGATGGATTATTTGGTTGTGATGATTATCTGTTTATGGATGATACAGATTATCTGTTATGATATGAATGTGATTATCTATTGCTAGATGTAGTTTATCTATCTGTGTGAAATAGATAATAATGAGATAAGATAATTATTTAAAACCCTTAAGTACAACTTGGACATTAAGATGGCGTTTGGTTTCGGTGAGACCGGGATCGGGTTTCCATATTTGGAATTCCAAAAACCACATCGATTCCAATTAAACGTTAGGTCGTTTATCCAAGTGGAGCAAGTGAAGACTCGAGGTGTAAGGGCTATACGTCAGTATAACTCTGTGGGTGATTCCGTAATGAGTTTGACGGAATAGTACTTATAGGTTCGAGATGGTGATATAGAGTGCAAGGGTTATCGTCGTTAACTCTGAGGGTGATTCCAATACGAGTGTAACGAGATAATGCCTTCGGTTTCGTTCGAACCCGGAACGAACTTGTATGGATTGAATACTTTCAGCACATCGTCAGGCGTACGATGAGCATTCTAAGATTGATATGTCCTATAAAGGTAATCGTAGCCTCAAGCCTCATCAACCGGGAATGGCTAAAACAGGGGAGGTGCAACAAAGCTTCGTGGGTATCCCCCACTTGAGAGCAAGATTTACCCCGTCTAAAGGTCACTTTATATTTCGGCTGTGTGGCAGTTGGTGACGACCAATCTGCGGGGTAGTCTTGTTCGGAACTGTTCAGTAAGGAACGGGTCCGGCTTTGTGTTGCAGGGGATGAAGGGAGTAATCCTCGGTACGGTGATCTAGGCCACGTACTGTGACGGGCGGTACCCAGTAGCCCTGCCATTGATGGAATCCATAATCCAATAAGTGCCTGTACGGTTTTGATTGTGCCCAACTATGTTGGAACGTGAGATGTAAGCATTCCAGCTATTTTTGTATTTTATTTTGAAAACCCTAGACACTATTATAATAACACTGGATTTCCTATCAAATGTTTTGGTTAGCGTAAGGTAAAAACGTTTCCATGTTTATGTGTGGGAAGTCTTACGTGATACCTTTTGTTTTCAAAGGATTTTCTAAAGTTAAGCAACTTTTATCCCCGTTTACTCACACCAGACCCCTGTCTGACCTGAGTGTTTATTTTCTGTTTTATTAAACTCTTGGGTACTCATATTATGTATGAGTAGTCAAGTGTTCAGGATTGCTTTGACGAGTTTCTGGAGGAGATAATGGAGCAGGAGGCTTCAGCGTGTAGATACATTTAGTGGTTCCGCTGTGTTTGAGATTGGGTCTGTTCTCTCTGATGTATTTGGATTGTAATTGCTAGACAGATATTTATAACTGTCTAGTTTGTGTTGTATTAGCAGTATTACTTTGTTGTATATGATACTATGTAATGTTTATGTGATATATTATAATTTATTCGATTCCGCTGTGAGATTCTGATGTGGTCTGTTCTTTCTTTCCTTTCTTTTCTCTTTTCTATCCCTTTCTTTCTCCTTAGCGATGCGACTTCCTAGAGTCTGGAAGTTGGGTCGTTACAACGTGGTATCAGAGCATTTAGGTTGAGCGAATACCTAGACTCTGGAGTGGTGTTCTTCTTGAGAGAGCGTATTTGTAATTTTGAATATATATATTATTTATTTCTACCTATTAGATTGGGTTACCTGTTCAGGTTTTCCAATATAAGTAATAAAGGTAGATAGGGTAGTGGTGTGTAAAACACAACTACCAATGGTTGGAGTTCGAGTGTTTGAGGTGGATGTGATCTGCTAGGGCAGTTTGGGCATCTTGAGTAGTTCTGCAGTTTGGTGTGAAGGATTTCACTAATCTCTGAAGGAAATCTTTTCAAGATTCGGAGTTTATCTTTGGATTATAATCTTGGTTGCACTCGTGTGAGTGGGTTTTATTGAGTTTGGATTAGTTGGAAGTGCTGAAGCCAGAATTGGTATTATGGAAACTTCAGGAAGGAGTTCTGTCTATTTTTGAGTTTTGAGACTCAGTTTGGCAGAGTGTTTTATGTTTGGTTTGGGAGCGAGTTTCCTGAGAGATATCTGTCTATCTGGAAGGCTCTATTGTGAAGAGGTTGGTGTAGCTTTGAGATTCGATGAGCTTTTGGATAAGGAAGTTTTGGCAGAAATAGCAGCAGTGAGTGGCCTGTTCTTCAATGGTTCATAAGTCTCTGTGATTCTTCTGTCAGTAGTCCGGGCAGATAGTGGAGCTTGTCCATTTCTTCTGTAAGCTCTGTTGGGTGTGATGTTTGTGGTTAAGAGGGGGACCACTAGTTCTTCTTTGATTCGAAGACTTTAGCTGTTCTGTTTGTTGAAGTGAGAACGATTTCTTGGAATCTGATCGGAGTGGGATCGCAAAAGTGACTTGCGATGGTTCGGAGGTTCTCTGAGTAATTTTTGCTGTGTGTTTGTGACTGAATCGGATAAGTCACTGAGATTTTATGGAATTTGATGAACAATATTCCGAGATAAGTTGATTAAGTTTATACTTGTGTTCATCAACAACATTCTTGAATCAGAGTTGCGCAGTGGAAGCATGGTGGCAGCTATTCCAGAATAGAAGCAGCACCCGATTCTTTGGGAATTTTAGTTTTGTTTTGGATCAGAGGATTTCTACAGGAAATTCATTTTGGATCTGGAGACTTGATTGTTTTGTATCTGTATGTTTCCAGATAGAGTAGTTTGTTTGAAGTCTTCTGATATTTGTGTAGAAGAGTTGTGTAGTAGATTGGATTGATCTAGAAATTGAAGGCAGCCCAGGATCGATAGGAGAGATTTGAGGATATGAGTATTAGATCCTTCTGTTCCCTCTTAAGGATTAAGTGATTGTTCTACGAGATTGAATTGCCAGTTCGGATGGCTGGTATTTATTTTGTTTTCACGTATCTCTGAGGGAGTACGTGTATGGTTTATCTCTGGTTTTAGAATCAACATTTCTGGAAGGTTTGGGAATTGATCAGGACTTGTCTGTAGTACTGTATTCTGTTTAGATTTGTAGATCTAGATATATAGGAGCTCTAGATCTGAGTGGTGTAGCTAGTTTAGATTTTATAGGGCGAGTGTCCCGGTGTTTGTATCTGGGAAACTCTAGGGAATTCTATCTAGAATTTTATCTCGATAATTAGAATTGTTTGTTTGGATTGGTTGCTATGGTTACTAGTATTTGGTTGATAGTATATGTTTGCTCTTTTTAAATTTAAAATCTGTATGGGATTATTAAATTACCTTTGCTTTTAAGTTTCGGGGACGAAATTCTTTTAAGGGGGAAGGAATGTGATGTCTCGGAAATTTAGGCAATAATTATTTAATAATTTCTTTGATAATTATTTTAAAATGTGAAATATTGATTTAATAATTTAATTCAAACTAGAATTCTCTTTTAAAAATTAATAATTATTTAGTTTGTTAAATGATATTGTTTTCAAAAGTTAAAAATATTTAAGTAATAAATAATCTTTCTTAACTGATTTAAAAGTATTTTATTTATGATGTATAAATGTTTATACATTGTAAATAGAAGATTTGGTTTTTAATTTTAATTTTATTATTTAATAAAGGGTATTTTATAATTTATATATAAATGAATAAATTGTAAATGGATCTAGATTAATTTAAATTAGTATTGTAAACTTTTCAAAAATTTGTTTTAAAGATTTATCTTATAGTCTTCATAGATATAAGTAAGTATTTATTTTGTTTATAAGAATAAATATAGTTTAATTTTGTTTTATAATAAAAGTTTGTTTTGTTTATTTTAAAATTGTTTTTCTTTTGAAATAGATTTAATTCATTCTTCTCTTTTGAAATGTAGTTTCATAAAGAATATTATT
This sequence comes from Allium cepa, assembly GCA_030765085.1. Taxonomy (NCBI): domain Eukaryota; kingdom Viridiplantae; phylum Streptophyta; class Magnoliopsida; order Asparagales; family Amaryllidaceae; genus Allium; species Allium cepa. Next base: position 680,934,717 of record CM060938.1, read on the forward strand.
TTAAAAATAATTAAACAAACATCTAAAAGTAAGTGTATAGTTTTATAAAAAATTTATATGTATTTAATCAAAGACTAGATATTAATAAAACATTTGTAACTTGCTAAAATAAATTAGAAATAGTTTAAGACAAATTCAAATACATTTATAAATTAGAAATTTCTTTTATTAATTGAATTGCATATGTGTTAGTCATTTAAACAATTAAGTAGACACTTGTAAAACATCTAACACGATAAGTTAACAAGTGGCATTGGTTTTAAATCTTATTATTTAAATTTTTGATAAGAGAAATATAACATAAGCATTTGGATTAAAACACTTTCTCTTCAAAATTTAAAAACCTGGAAATTAAATTTTCAGTAAAGATCAAAACAAATCTTCAATAAATCTTTTCAAACCAAATGCATGTTTATAAATCTGCAGATTTAAAATCTGCATTCATCTTCAAACCTGCAATCTTCCTCTTCAAAACCTCAACTTCTTCAATCAAAATACAAATCATTTCTACAAATAACTTCAATTCTACAATAATCAAACAAATCAGATCTGCAATCATTTTCTTCATATCATCTGCAATATAAAATCTGAGCTATTAGTATGGGTCTGATTGCATACAAATACAAGATAAAAGCAACGTCAACTTCAAAATGCAAGCCAAGATCAACATGCACTTCAGATTGCATCTCTGGAAATTGTTTCTGCACTTAAGATTTGTTTCTGCATTCTTCAATTTAAGGTGAGTGAACTTTTTGGTTTAAAAACAGTTTCTTTTAAGTTAAAATTTTATAAATTTCCTGAATGAAATATTAGTTCACTTTAATTAGAAATCTGGGTGATTAGAACTACCTTGTTATCTTATCTATTTATTTATTTCTACAAGAAGTTGAATATATATGTTGCATGTGAATTTATAAGATTGGGATGCTTGTATGGTTCTATTGTGATCAATATGATATATATGTATGGAATTTCAGTAATCCTAATCTACAGTTTTCTGTCTTAAAATATGTATTAATAGGAAACTTTATTCACTTGAGTAATTTTGTTAGAAAATAATATGTATAAACAGGGCATGTTGTTTAATTTTAATACAGGTTTTATAAAATTATGATTAGATTAGAAATTGAGGTCTGTTTCTTCTGGAAACAACTCTGCAGTGAACATTTGAAATGAAACAAAATATCAATCTTCTAAAAAACATTAAAATAATGTGACAGAATGCAAGATTGCATTCATAGATTTGGAAACAAATATTACATTTTTATTTCACAAGAGAGTGAGCATTTCTGTGTTAAACAGATTGGGTTTTTTTTTTGGTTTGTTTGAGTTTCTAGTGAATCATGGAAGCTCTGAGTCTTTTTGGAGGTGGGATGCAGAGGGGTTGGTAGGGGAAGATGGTCAGTAATTTATGTCAGAGGAGATGGTGATTGAATTGAGGTTTCCAGGTTTACAAAAACCTGATTTTTAGTGTGCAGTTCTTGGTATCTGCATAAGCTCTATGTTGCATTAAGTGGGTTAGGAATTTGAGAGGTTGAGTAGGGAGTGTAAAGGAAGCTATATCCAAGGTTGTGTCGATGATGGTGGCTGGAGGTGGAATTACTAGGAGATGACAGGTTGGTCTTGGGTGTAGTGGAACTCAGGTGAATTATTTGGGGTGTGCAGGGTCTTGACCCGAAGTAGAACTCGGGTAGTTTTTCTTCTGACTCGAAGCAATGTGTGTAGTAACTCGAAGCAATATTATGGTTTCTCGGGTATTGATTTACAGGTTTATAAACCAGAGAGCTTTTTGCAGTTTTTTTTAAATTTTTGAATGGAATTCAAATTTTAGTGTAGGGTTTGATTCATGTATGAATTGAAACTGAATTCAAATAGAGTTTGAATTCAAAGCTTTTAAAAAAAATGAAATGTCTTAGACAAGTTTAAAGTTTGGTTTTAAATCAAAAATTAAAACTGTTTCAGGTTTTAAACCTGAAAGTTGTTTAGCAGATTTTCATGTTGAATGAAATTTTAATTTTAGTATGGAAATTTGATTTTAGATGGAAGTAGAAACTGAATTCAAATGTAGTTTTGAATTCAAAGTTTTTAAAGATAAGAATCTTAAATTTAAACAAGATTTAATTCTAGCTTTAAATCAAGAATTAAAAAAGTTTCAGGTTTTAAAAACCTGAAATTTTGCAGTTTGTAGTTTAAATAAAATTCATATTTTAACTTGATTCCGTAATGAGTTTGACGGAATAGTACTTATAGGTTCGAGATGGTGATATAGAGTGCAAGGGTTATCGTCGTTAACTCTGAGGGTGATTCCAATACGAGTGTAACGAGATAATGCCTTCGGTTTCGTTCGAACCCGGAACGAACTTGTATGGATTGAATACTTTCAGCACATCGTCAGGCGTACGATGAGCATTCTAAGATTGATATGTCCTATAAAGGTAATCGTAGCCTCAAGCCTCATCAACCGGGAATGGCTAAAACAGGGGAGGTGCAACAAAGCTTCGTGGGTATCCCCCACTTGAGAGCAAGATTTACCCCGTCTAAAGGTCACTTTATATTTCGGCTGTGTGGCAGTTGGTGACGACCAATCTGCGGGGTAGTCTTGTTCGGAACTGTTCAGTAAGGAACGGGTCCGGCTTTGTGTTGCAGGGGATGAAGGGAGTAATCCTCGGTACGGTGATCTAGGCCACGTACTGTGACGGGCGGTACCCAGTAGCCCTGCCATTGATGGAATCCATAATCCAATAAGTGCCTGTACGGTTTTGATTGTGCCCAACTATGTTGGAACGTGAGATGTAAGCATTCCAGCTATTTTTGTATTTTATTTTGAAAACCCTAGACACTATTATAATAACACTGGATTTCCTATCAAATGTTTTGGTTAGCGTAAGGTAAAAACGTTTCCATGTTTATGTGTGGGAAGTCTTACGTGATACCTTTTGTTTTCAAAGGATTTTCTAAAGTTAAGCAACTTTTATCCCCGTTTACTCACACCAGACCCCTGTCTGACCTGAGTGTTTATTTTCTGTTTTATTAAACTCTTGGGTACTCATATTATGTATAAGTAATCAAGTGTTCAGGATTGCTTTGACGAGTTTCTGGAGGAGATAATGGAGCAGGAGGCTTCGGCGTGTAGATACATTTAGTGGTTCCGCTGTGTTTGAGATTGGGTCTGTTCTTTCTGATTTATTTGGATTGTAATTGCTAGACAGATATTTATAACTATCTAGTTTGTGTTGTATTAGCTGTATTACTCTGTTGTATATGATACTATGTAATGTTTATGTGATATATTATAATTTATTCGATTCCGCTGTGAGATTCTGATGTGGTCTGTTCTTTCTTTCCTTTCTTTTCTCTTTTCTATCCCTTTCTTTCTTCTTAGCGATGCGACTTCCTAGAGTCTGGAAGTTGGGTCGTTACAGAAAGGATATTGAATTTACTTGTAATTTGAGTTTATTTAAATGATATTGAGTTTATTTAGTAAATATTTCAAAACTAAATATTAGTAAATTGAATTAAGATATATATGAAATTATCAAATTTGGTTTTGAAATGAGGTATATTAAGGCTTTGAAATATACTAAAGATTGAATAGTTTATTTTATGGATCAAATCTGTATTTGAAATTGATAAGATTTGAAGTGGTTTGTTAGGAAACTGAATTGAATTGAAACTGATGGTTCGAATTGAATTAAATTGGAAATTTGAAAATTTGGGTTTGATTGAATAAATTTGTAAAATGTAAAGAATTAAAGGAAGGTACCATGATTTCAAATGTATGATTTCGAAATGTTATGATATTCGAAGTGTAATGATTTCAAGTATTTTTGTTTCGAAAGAGTTATAACTATGAAAGTATTACGATTTTTTGAAAGGTGAATATATGGTTGAAATGGAAATGATATAGTATAGATTTAAATGTAGTTTTGAAATGAAATTATTTGATTTTGAAGTATGAACTATTTTGAAATGACCATGGAGTTATAATAACGATTGGTTGTTAAAAAGACCGAGATCGAAAGTTGTCATACTCTCTACCAACTCCGAAATCCACTTTAACAACTGTGTACGCGGTGGAGATTCCAGAATGAAGTAGGATGATGGTGACGTTCTTGAGGTATATTACATGGACCTGACTCCCATGAGTTGGCATAAGGTGGCTAAAACATGAGCGATCTCGGGCCAAGTGAGGTCATTCCTCCTATTGGACACATTTCTTCGATACTATACTCTTACTTGTGATTGATTTGATGGTCATCCTCCTATTTTGATTGGGAGTGCGTTCCGAGGTGGGCGTAGTGGTTGCTACGTTACCGCCAGCCCGTGTGCGTAATTGATATTCTACCCTGGCATTGCCTTGTGTGTCGTGTCACCTATCATATAAATCTTTACTACGAATTTGTTTTTCTCCCGTAGCCTATGGAGTATTTAGGGTAGCCTCCTGGTCTGGAGGTATGCTGATACTGGATGGACTACTGGGACTATTACGTGTTGAGGGCTATATGGGTAACCCTTTAACGCTATTTAAAAGTCAGTTTATTTTGTTGTAGACATTATTACAATAACGAATATTACTACATAACAAATAGTTTAATGGATCCTTAAAGGATGGGCGATCCCAAGCATCCTTTAAGTTACTGATACATTTTTGTTACTGTTCACTTGAGTTGATATACAGTTCATAAGTATTTATGTCCTGACTCGAGTGTTTTGTGTTTTGCTTTACGCCCGGGTCAGACTGAGTGATTCAGCATTCAAGACTCACCTTCGGAGTCGGAGCTTTGCTTAAAGATCAAGCCATCTATTTTGCTTTCAGTATCCAGTGATTCCAGTGATGTATTCTTATTTGTACCTAATGTATCTTTTTGCTCTTCTGTTTTATCTTATTTAACTCTGATGTATCTTATATATATATATATATAGTAGCTTCATGAACTACTACCTTTTTTACTTCCTCTGCATTATTATGTACTCTGTGTCTGTGATTATTTATTTACTATATATTCTGAGATTTTCCAAATTTTATTTACAACACGGTATTTTAAGCAATTCAAGTCCGACATGTGTGGATGCGAATAGTTGAAAATATCGGGTTGTTACATGTGGTATCAGAGGTTTGGTTTTAGGAAAAACTTAGCATATATGGTAAATGTATTTACAGAATCACTTTCATTCGAGTTTGAATCACTTTCATTTTGACTCAATTCCTTTGAATTTTAGAAAGTTTCCTGCGGTTCCAAAATCCATTCATGTCCCTCACTATTCGTCTTCTTTTGATTCTAGAGTATCTCATAACTCCACTTTGAATGATCTTTATAATTAGTAGGTGGTCTCGCCAATCTCAAATTTATTTGTAAAAGGGGTGAAACTCCTTTACAATAGTATCGATTCACCAAAGATTTTATATACTCGGTTTAGATGCTAGTATCTCTTATAATTCCGAACTCTATCTCTTGAGGCCGAATGCAGATTTACCCCAGAAATCCACATCGATCTTATTCTTTAAGTCATGGTTGACCCAATTAAGGTTTCCCACGATTTATATAAGCTTATCCATCTTTCTATTCTGTTATTTAATCATCTCATCTTTGTTTCCAACTTATCTTCAAATCATTCTTGAAGTGTGTTTGTAAACTAATATTTAAAATGTTTTATATACTGTGTTGTTTGAGTTGTTGATGTTGATTTGGGTTTCCGATCGATTCATTTGATCAACGCTATCGATAAGATTTCCAAAACACTTGAACAAAGCAAACTGACATAATATGGTTTCTCAAATTTAGTAATGAAATAAATTTTGTAACTATATTATAAATCTTTTTCTGGATTTTATTGAATTGGTTGTTAAGAAATAATATTTGTTTTATATATCATTATCTCTTATTTCATATATAAATAATTGAACTATAAACATGGTTATAAATTTATTTGGAAATTTAAAATGAATTTAAAAGAAGAATCTGAGAATTCAATTTCCGATGGTTTCAAACCTTGTGTTTAAAATTTTAAAAGGATATAATATTTCAAGTATTTTCGAATTTGTTTCCAAAGAATTTTAAAGTTTAAAATTAGTGCACTTCTCTTTGTCGCTGGAAAATAACTTCGGTGATGACTGTAGCATCATCGACATTCATTTTCGAGTTTCGAAGACCGTTCTGTAGTCTTGCTACAGTTTTGTTTTGGGGAATTTAATTTATTTGAATTTCTAAAATAAGACTGGATTTATAACATATGCTAATATATGATTTAAATTTGAATGGATATATATATAGTATATGTGCATTTATTTATCTCTAAATAGTTTGGAATTTATCGAAAATTTAATTCCTAAGTTTTTTCTTGAAAGATAATTTTTAAGTATAATTTCAAGATTTGGATAAATATTCAAGCTTGAAATGACTGAATTGGAAAGTTTTATTTGTATAATACATAATTTCATTCCAATGTAACTTACTTAAATTATACATAAGTTGAATATGTAATTGGATAATATACAATATAAAAAAAAGATTTTATAAATAAAATTGAGTGGTTATAATAAATTTTGTGCACTTAAATTTAAGTTATAAAAAGATTAACAGAGGTAAATAGAGAGAAAGGGTAATGGAATTATTTACAATATAAAATTTTGTTAAAGGAACTAAGAATAAATTAAAGCGGTTATAATTAATGTAAATATATTTAACATAGGTGATATAATATATTAAGAGGAATAAATTTAATTATAATTAGGAATAAAGAAGAATTAATTTTATTGAGTACGTTATGAGTATAATAAATGATTTTTTTTCAAATCCATGATTTTAGAGATTGTTGGATGATAAGATAACGAATTAGAGATAGTTAAGATTTATTTGACTTATGTAAAATTAATTTTCAATTTAAGATGAAATTTTCATGGTTTCAAATTTGTTATTTTATTTTGTTTTTCAAACTATCTTTTGGTTGTCCTTATTTCCCTTATCTTGCTACAGAATGGGGAGGCTATTGCTTATACCAGTCTATTTGGAAACCTTTCTATAATTTTTGATACTTATTTTTGAATCTGAGCACTGCTTTCCATCCATAGACCGTCGGTCAAGCAGAAAAGGTGAATCAGATTCTAGAGGATTTTTTTTTCGTGCTTGTGTTCTTGATTCTAGAGGATCTTGGGAAGATCATCTTCATCTCGTTAAACTCACCTATAACAACAGTTATCAGGTATAATTTCAATCTTCTTGTCATCTTGTCTTAATCCTATTTCATTCTATCTTTTCCTGTGTTTTCGCGTACCTCATTCCTTTTCGGAGACGAAAAGTTTTGAATGGGGGAGAGTGTAACAACCCTGTATTTTGTGATTATTTTAGTTGTATCTTTTGATTATTTTAATTGAATTTTTGATTTAAAAACTTTATTTTATTTATTAAAATGAATAAATTTTGTTATTTTAAATATAAATTTTGATCTGCATGTGAATTAAAATTCCAAACATGAATAAATAGAATATATTCCAGAAATGTGAATTTTATCAATATGGTCAAACTTTGACTTTTAAGTTAAAATTTAATAGTTGAAATTTTGAAATTTATTTTTCTTTTATGAAAGTGAATAAAATTTTAAGCATATTGATTTTTGTTTCGCTGAAATCCGATTAGTATTGTGAAAGTTATGCTTTTTACACTGTTGTATGTAAATTGTTGTATTTAATAAAATTGTTTATTTTAATTTATATAAATAATTTTGTTGTCATATCATGTTCTAATTTGTGTATATATGTGTAACATGACATGTTATATATATAATTTTATTTTTAAAACATTTTAAAAGTGCAGTTATAATTTTCTAATGTTTATTGTATTTTGTTTACAATTTTAAATTCTAGTTTCAAATTAATAAACTATTTTCTAATTTTCCTAAAAAATATTTATTCATTTCATTTCTACTTTATTTTGTTTTCATTTTCTATTTTATTTACTTGATTTTCTATTAGTTTATTTGAATAAAATAAATTAGAAATTTGAAGAGACAAAGCTTTTCATTTCTTGTGACTTTTCATTAGCTTGTCTTTTCATTTTCTTTTAGCTTTTCATTTTCTTTCTTTTGGCCGTACACTTCTTATCCCTTGCTGTGTATTTTCTTCATTTTCACATGAGAAACTTTCTCACTTTCATTTCTCACGGCTATTCTTATTTCTGAAATTTTTTGGTAAGTTTTTAATGGCTTCAATTTCTCATCTTTTCTTCTTATTTCCAATGATTTTGCCTTGCTCCTCTTCAAGCCTTGCTCGGCCCTACCACCCAACATCACCACCATCCTCTCCACCATCACTAGCCATGGTAGCAACCACCTCCTTTCCCCTTGTCCAGATCTGGTCGTGACCTCCCTATGATGCTAGCACCATAAAATTTGCAAAACTCTCTATAAGCATGCCTAGCCGATCCATAAACTTCACCATACCCTTCATAGTTTTCCACGGCCACACCCTTAGCCGCCGCCACCAGCAAGTACATCAGCTATGGCCGCAGCTTCACCTCTAACCTGACCTGCACCTGATCATGGTTGAGCCAAATTTGACCATAGGCCGAGCCTATGTTGACCATACTCCACCTATTGGCCTTTGTCCCTTTGTATTCTTCACTTGTAACTCCTACCCCTTCATTTCCTAACCTAGCCGTGCTTATGTGATGCCAAACCCAAGCCCTCACCGCCATATTTACACCATGGCCGAGCAAAATATTGAAGGTGGCCGAGCCTATGCTGAGTCATGGTCAAGCAAAGTTTGATGAAAAGGCTAGTGATGTTCTTTGTTAATTCAAATTTCCACTTTGTTTCAATTAATCTTTGTATTGTATATATAATCATATAGCTTTATTTTAATTGTTATAAATATCAAGGCTCTCCATTCTTTCAAATCAAAAGTCATGTTGTATAGTGCTTGTCGTGCCTTTGGAATCGTTCTTGTGTGTCGTAGTGGTCTCTAGCTTTGATAAAGGTGAGTCCTTCTCACTCTGACATTTTTACTTATGAAATGGTAAATGGATGACAAGTGATTAGTAATTAAAATGTTTATTCAAGTTAATAAAGATTATATGATATGTTATTTCATATTACTACCATGTTAACTTTGTTAATTATCACCTGACATATGATATATGACAGTATATTGTGACATCGACATGTTAGTATAATTGTTTATATTGTTTATGCATATGTTCACACTGCAAGTTCCCTATTAGAATATAATCACTATGGGTTGAAATGTTACATACCTGAACGGATATTAGAATAGGAAAAAATCTTTATGAGATGAAATGATAGGCTCAAGTGATTTTTATTGTATTTTATTTGACTTGGGATTGCGGGTTTGAAATGATAGAACCCGGGTTTTCTTTTTGAATTGCGGATTGAAATGATACATATCTGTATCACTTAACCTAGATTAGAAAATTTTATATAGACTCCGTGGCATATTTTTAAATGATTTTTCTTAAGATATGTATTTTTAAAGTATGAAATTTTGATTTAAAAATATATATTTTATGGCTTTAAGAAGGCTAAATATTTAGTTTTGAATTTGTGAATTTATGTATGTAAATTTGAAGTAAATGTGATTTTTGACTTTAAATTTTTATTTTAAAAATGTAAGTAAATAATGGAAACTAAATTTAAAGTTTTGAAATGATATTTGAAGTAAAATGTTAAGTTTTTGGTGAAATTAATAAGTTAGGAAAACAATGAATTTTGACTTTACAAACGAATTGAGTTTTTAATTGGATATTTAATTATAAAATTTTGTAGTGATAAATCATATGTTAAAATTATTTAAATGTGAAATTTTGAAGTCTAGAAATATGATTTATAAGTTTGAAATAACAAAAAAATTTGGAGTGTTAATGTTTCTAAAGTTATAATTAGATCTAGAATTTTATTAATAGCATTTCCCAAAAATGCTGTGGTCTTATGACAGCATTTTTAAATGTTGTTGTTTTTGAATTTAACTATGTTGAAATAACTAAATATCTATTACGGCGTTTTATAAAAGCCATTGTTCCTCAACTAAACTATTTTGGAAATTATAAGCTACGATAGCACTTTATAAATGCTGTCGTTGCTGAAATTTGACAATGTTTGAAATATTATAGATGTTAATACTGTTTGAGTTATATTTTATTGTGATAATGATTTAACTTTTGGAATTGATTATTTGTGAAATTTAAGGAGTTTTGAATATATATTTTAATATTTAAATTTTAATTTTAAGGAATTTGAATTTAAATACGGTTCACTTGGTTATGTGTTAAATGGAATGGGATGTAATCAGATAAATGAATTTTTGAATGGAATTTTTTAATATATTTTGTAATAATATTTGAAATTATAAATGAATGACATAGTTTATTTTTTAAAAGGTATTTAAATTGGAATATTTGATTTTGAATGATAATAAATTGATAAAGGATTTCAAAGGAAATGATTTTGAAATGGTTTTGAATGACATAATCTTTATTTTGATAAAGAATTTGAATTTGGAATGATATTTGATTTTGATAAATGAATATTTGAAGTTTATATTAGTATGAAAGGATATTGAATTTACTTGTAATTTGGGTTTATTTAAATGATATTGAGTTTGTTAAGTAAATATTTAAAACTAAATATTAGTAAACTGAATTAAGATATATATATGAAATTATCAAATTTAGTTTTGAAATGAGGTATATTAAAGCTTTGAAATATGCTAAAGATTGAATAGTTTATTTTGTGGATCAAATCTATATTTGAAATTGATAAGAGTAGAAATGGTTTGTTAGGAAACTGAATTGAATTGAAACTGATGGTTCGAATTGAATCAAATTGGAAATTTGAAAATATGGGTTTAACTGAATAAATTTGTAAAATGTAAAGAATTAATGGAAGGTACCATGATTTCAAATGTATGATTTCGAAATGTTATGATTTTCAAAGTGTAATGATTTGAAATGTATGATTTCGAAATGTTATGATTTTCAAAGTGTAATGATCTCAAGTATTTTGGTTTCGAAAGAGTTATAACTTTGAAAGTATTATGATTTTTTGGAAGGTGAATATATGGTTGAAATGGAAATGATATAGTATAGATTTGAATATAGTTTTGAAATGAAATGATTTGATTTTGAAGTATGAACAATTTTGAAATGACCACGGCGTTATAATAACGATTGGTTGTTAAAGAGACCGGGATCGGAAGTTGTCATACTCTCTACCAACTCTGAAAACCACTTTAACAACTGTGTACGCGGTGGAGACCAGAATGAAGTAGGATGGTGGCGACGTTCTTGAGGTATATTACATGGACCCGACTCTCGTGAGTTAGAATATGTGGCTAAAACAGGAGCAATCTCGGGCCAAGTGAGGTCATTCCTCCTATCGGACACATTTCTTCGATACTATACTCTTACTTGTGATTGATTTGATGGCCATCCTCCTATTTTGATTGGGAGTGTGTTCCGAGGTGCGCGTAGTGGCTGCTACGTTACCACCAGCCCATGTGCGTAATTGATATATCTACCCTGGCATTGCCTTGTGTGCCATGTCACTTGCCATACCGAGCTTTACTACAAGTTTGTTTTTCTCCCGTAGCCCATGGAGTATTTAGGGTAGCCCCTCGATCTGGAGGTATTCTGATACTGGATGGACTACTGGGACTGTTACATGTTGAGGGCTATATGGGTGACCCTTTAATGCTATTTAAAAGCAAGTTTATTTTGTTGTAGACATTATTATAATAACGAATATTACTACATAGTAAATAGTTTAATGGATCCATAAAGGATGGGCGATCCCAAGCATCCTTTAAGTTACTGATGCATTTTTGTTCTTGTTCACTTGAGTTGATTTACAGTTCATAAGTATTTATGCCCTGACTCGAGTGTTTTGTGTTTTGCTTTACGCTCGGGTCAGACTGAGTGATTCAGCATTCAAGAGTCACCTTCGGAGTTGGAGATTTTCTTGAAGATCCAACCATCTATTTTGCTTTCAGTATCCAGTGATTCCAGTGATGTATTCTGATTTGTACCTAATGTATCTTGTTGCTCTCCTATTTTATCTTGTTTAACTCTGATGTATCTTATATATATATATATAGTAGCTTCATGAACTACTATCTCTTTTACTTCCGTTGCATTATTATTTACTCTGTGTCTGTGATTATTTATTTACTGTATATTCTGAGATTTGCAAATTTTATTTATAGCGCGGTATTTTGAGCAATTCAAGTCTGACATGTGCGAATGCGAATGGTTGAAAATATTGGGTCGTTACATTTTAGTTTCCCAAAATTATTTAGTTAAACTTCTTATAACAACTTCTCTAAGTTTTCAAATCCATTCATTAATTCAATTCCTAATTCATTTTACAACTAAAGTTGAATTTCATTATATAACTTTCATATTCATCACTTCACTTTATTAACTTCTTATTACTCTACTCTACTTTGCATATTCATTTTATTTATCAAAATCAACTTGATTCAACATTACTTAAGTTAAGTTTCATTTCACTCTCACTTGCATTTACTTCCACTATACAACTTAAGTTCACTACTAATTTAATTCAAATTCTATTTATTTAACTTTACTTAAGTCAAATTTCATATCACTTATTCAAATTCAGATTTTGTTTTGCTTAACAAAATTGTTTAACCATTTTAACAATTAGTTTTACTTGCATTTTTCCATTTTCTAAGTTATACAACTTAATTATCTAAACTTCCAAATTCATATTATATAATCACTTACCCCTTACGTTTACTTTTCGTTCCAATAGTTTATCTAATCCAGTTCAAATTAGATTCAATTTATATAACTTTCCTTTCGTTATTTCAAATCATATATTTAATTATGCTAACTCAAATTTATTCAACTTTACCAAAGCTAATTTTTTTACCTCATACTATAAGTTCAAAACTCGTTCTACTTATATTTATCAATTTCCACTTGGATTTGAAATTCAAATTTTTTTATCATAACAAAATTTCAATTTTCAACTTATTATTGGTAGCAAATCAATCACATAAAAAATTGAAAATTATACTGATGATGCTGCAATCACCATCATTATTATTTCCTAGCAACAATAGTGAATTCAGTGCTTTATATTCTTTTAAAAAAATTCTTTTATTCATAAATCACATTTATAAATCTTTCGCTTATGTAATTTCACTATTCACTTTACTTATATAAGATCATTTCTAATTTATTTATATTATTTAGATTTATAATAATATCATCTCTTTAACTTTTGAAAAATAACTTCCAAAATAAACATGATTCAAATTTTCAAATTCTTAATTTAAATTCATAACATTTATAAATATATTCATGTGGTTTCATTTCTTATATATAAGATTATTTGACAATTGCAAATCATTTTAGTTATATTCTATACTTATAATTCATTTGCTTATATAATTTACCATTTTACTATTGTTGTTTTTATTTAGATTATTCAAACAACTTTTATTAACTTATATATTCACATTTTCAAACAACCAAACAATCAATTTATATACACTTTAATGATTTCTTGAAAAACTACTTCCTTTATACATAAAATATAATCGGGGTAAAATTATTTCATTTACCCAATTTAAAATGATACTATGTCGACTTGCCTCGTTTAAGTGTTTAGAAATCCCTATCAATAATATGGCATCCCACATACCGACCAGAATTCACAAACAGCTCAACAAATAAGCAAACACAATATAAAACATTTATATCACTAACAAATACGTGCTCATATATATAATTCACTCAAACTCAATCTAGGGTGCTACTGTCCCTATCTATACCGAGTACACATCAAAGCTTAGGAATACACAAAATCTAAGCTCCGATACCATGTGTGACGGTCTATCGACAGCAGTTAACTCCACCGTAGCTCACACTGATACCTTGCGTTTTTCTTTTATGGCCCGCCTCTGTACTACAACCAACCCTTTCACGCTAGGGACATGTAGGGATAAGATTCATCCGTTCGCTACCTAACAAGAAGCGAGAACCCCCATCATGCTGAATATAATCAAACAAAACCGATGTACATAATTTTTAGAAATGCAATGTCAGACAAACATCCACACAAGTTGTCTAGGAACAGGACAAACCTAAGGTACTTTCCTACCACATCCTGTCGGGAAATCCTTAGGATTAGTAGTGAATAGTCCTTGCATTGGATATTTCATAATGAAGAGACCACTGCTACTATATGTATATTGGGATTATAACCATAAACGATCAACAAGCAGTCCCTACTATGAAAATATGGAACAACAATATCATCAATAACCTGCACAATCGAGCGCATGTACATTGGTCCGAAGTGGTTTTTGGATAAACCGATCCCTGTCTCTTCGCACCAACAACGCAAAAGCGTTTCTCAACCTCACATAGAAACTAAGTCTCATAGACTTATCACGTCTCCAACTTTCAACTTGCTATCCTTCGGGCCAAGAAGGAAGCTCGATAGATTGGAGTAATACTCCACACTATACGAATCAACATTCTCAACACAAACGATAATCAAGCCTACGCAGAAGGCTACGTACTAAATGTACGACTAAATAGTTCCCACATCAAGTCGAAGATAGTTAAAATATAATAAAACAGATTAATATAGTTTAAAATAGATTAATATAGTTTAAATAGATTAAAGTAGATTAATATAATTTAAAATAGATTAAAACAATTTAATATAGTTTAAAATATATTAAAATAGATTAATATAATTAAAAATAGATTAAATAGATTTAAAATAGATTAAAATGGGTTAAAATACATTAAATAGATTTAAAATTGGTTAAAATACTTTAGATTTTTGATTTAAACCAATTTCCAACTCCAACCTTCAAACTTGGATGCTCATAGTAATTCAATTCATATAAATCAATTTCCTTCAAAATATCATTTAATCCAATTCAAGATTTAAGGGTTCTAAATCGTTTAATTTAACCAATTTAGTGTCCATATATAATTTTCTATCCTATGGTCAAGTGATACGGATATTTATCATTTCCATCCGTAAAAATTTAAATTTACGGGTATATATTATTTCAACCCGCAATCCCAAATTCCAAATCAATGGATATCACTTGGGTTTGTCATTTTAACGCATAACGATTTCTCCTATTCTATGTGATCGTACGGGTATGTATCGTTTCAACCCATAGGGATTTTCTAACAATAACTAAGGGAACTTGCAGTGTTATAACAATATAAATATAACATCAAATCATCCAATATCAACAATTAAACATACATCACAATCATCACCCAAATCAACCTATAAACATTAATAGATAACCGATTATCATTAACAGGTGTTAAATTGACAATTAAATTCAATATTAAATTAAATGATTATTAAATGCAATAGAAGTTAAATTTAACTAGAATGAAAATTTAAATATACCAAACATCAACCAATGAATTCCAAATCACAAATTCAATTTAACTAACATAAGATAATTTAGCAGTTGTGAGTGGGTCAAAACACTTACTTTATGGATTTTTCCTTTCTAGTCGGATTTGGATCCGCTACTACTTCCTCTTTTTTGATTTGTTTCCTTGTTATTGTATTATTATATTTTTTATAAAAAGTTTTGAAAGAGACAGAGAAGTTTGTAAAGATCTGGATTCGAAGAAAAGGATTTGAAAAAAAAATATTTGAAAAAAAAGAAGAAAATTTAAAGAAGATGAAGAATTGAAAAAGAAAACGGAGCTTTGAAAAATAAGAAGAAGATTAAGAATAAGAAAAAGGAAAGCTTTGAAAAAAAGAAAAAAGAAGAAGGGATTTAAGGAAGAAAGAAAAAATGAAGGAGGAAAATGAAGAGAGAGAGAAAATGAGATGGAAGTTTGTTTGGAGGAATAAAGCTACAGAAAATGAGATTTGAAAAATGAAATGAGGCTATAGGGATGAAGATGGAAATAATGAAAAGCTAATAAAGTATATGTAAACAAATTAATAATTGAAATAAAGTAAGAATATGAACAGCCTTAAAATGGTAGTATTGAAAGAGGTAAAGTGAAGGAATAAATATATGAATAACAATTAAAATAAATCTTCCGCTCCTTAATATGGAGCTTCAGAAGAGAAGAAAGACTTGCAAATGAAAGGAAACTACAAGAACTAATAATGCATGAACGAAATAAACTTCAAAAATAGAGAATAGTAAATGCTAATTAGATGGCATGAAAATTAATTTGGATGTTCACATTAAAAATGGAAAAAGAAAAAAGAAAAAAACTTCAGGTAACGCATTTGAAAGGAGAAAACGTACAAATGAGAAACAAACGAAAAGAATAAGACAATTATTAATTATTACGAAACGAATGAGTAGTCTAATAGTTAAATGGGTGCTCAAATGAAATCTACACGGAGAACTTGAAAATGAAAAGAAAGAGAATGTGGATGTGATAATAAATGCAAAGTAAATGAAGGGACCACTTATATACTATAAACAAACCTTTAGGATCCAAATTCCAAAACTTACTCCTATTAATTCACTTCAACAAACCAAAATATACACATATTTATCATTTAATTCTTTATTAAAACGTTTGTTTTACGTTAATATAAGTGCACACTCCATTAGTGCAATCAATCAATTGACAGTCAATCAATTAATCAACCAATCAATCTATTCATTTATTTATGTTACTCAAAGCAATTTTATTAATTAATGAATATATATCTATCTATGCATTGTAAAATGATTTACTTTACTTTTTTAATTACTGTAACGGTCACATTAATGCAACAAATTTACAAGTTTTAATCATATATGACATGGAAAAATAAATATACGTGAACTTGTGTAATTAATGTACAATTGTTAATTAAAGGAAATTCTAATTGATTCTATAACATTTACACAACCATGAACCCTCTGATATATTTAGAAATTTGGATATTGATGTGTGTATGCATATATTATCCTAAAATTCGTTTTTTTTTGAAAATCATACTTATTCAAAACGAAAGTTTTATATTTATACATCTCAAAACATGCAATTATCTTAATTAAAATGTTCATTCCATATTGACACAAAATGCAAGTTTCTATATTAACTCATTCATTACAATTTCATTTTTGTTTCCTTTTAATTGAAACGTTTCAATTAATCTATTTTCAATTCATTTCATTACTAATTTCAACAAATTCTAATTATAAATATTGTTTACTTTTCATTTATACCAATTCAAACATGTTTTATAAAATTTCATATACAACAAAATTTATACACTATTTACAAAGTAAACGTTTTTATCTTATTGAAAATCAACTTCTCCAATATGCATTTGAAATAACAAATTATGCTATTCTTTCATTAAAACATTCACTCCATCCTTTATTCAAATTAAACATTTGTTATTCCGGTTAGAAGAAAACGTACAATTTATTCTTTTCAAGTCAAAGCTTAAATTTCATTAAAATCTCTATCTTAATTTAATTTAAAATGTAAGTTCTTATGTTGAACTTAATAATTACAATGCACTCATATTTTCTTTTCAATTGAAGGATTCCAACAACTATTATAGCAGTTTATATTCAACATTAGATTTCAAACGAATTCTCATTATACCACAACTATTTGCTATTCATTTCATATTCCAACATTTATTTCTTAAATTATCTCATTCTTATATTAACATCTATTATTACAATCAATCATTACCCTATGGGAATACTTAGCATTGGTTTATATCTTACTACATTAATATTCTCCAATTTAAACTTAATTTACATTAACTTAATATTTAATTACATTTAGTCACAATTTATTCCAAATTAAATTCAACAGATTGATTAAATAGGTAACATATAACAATTGTCACCTTTTCTTACTTTAATCACACTTACAAGTTTATTATCTTTAAATAAATGTCATAACTACTTAAACCACCTTCATTTTTCCCAATTACAATGAATTACAATTATTTCGATAATTAATTATAACACTTAACTTATTCCCTTATTTACCATTTATAACTAATTAAATTTCAATGGATTAATTAACCATTGTTACAATTTGCCAACAAACACATTTCCAAGTTTATTGTTAACTAACAAAACAAATAACTTCACATTGATTTTATCTTCTTATTTACAATTTCTAAGCAATGGAACTTTACAATTTATTACAATTATTTGAGATTTCTTTCAATTAGTCATTATATTAAATTTACATTATTAAACCCAATTTCTTTATTTACAACCTATAACCAATTTTAACTTTACAATTATTTCAATTAATTGGACCTATATTAAAATAGTTATCAATTGTCTTGAATTAACATTTTTAATATTACATTCTAGTCATTTCTTATTAATAAACCACAAATTTTAATTTCTTCCAATGTTAAATTATAAAAATATTATTTAATTCAAAATTTTAATTATTGGAGAAATGCAGGTGTTACACTCTTCCTCACTCAAAAAATTTCATCCTCGAAAAGGAGGAATTAAGTCATCAATATGTCTTATTAAAAATATTAAATTTATAAACAATTATTTACATAATTAAATAATTTAAATAAAATATATCAATTTATAAACAATTAAATCCTTTTATATTCAAGTTCAATAAAAGTTGGAAAACATTTATATTTTTCACAAAAATTTCTAAGTCCAAAATTCAAGAAAAATTTCGGTAGAGTCTCCTTTTTACGGAGAGATCTGGGGGAAATAATAATGTCAATAATAACAATATATGGCATTTTTTTCAAAATAATATATACCAAACCACGGGAAAACAATATAATATCGCTAGAAAATCATAATCCAAGAACGTGCTTGTTTGTCGGGCAAACAACACTTATTTTATGAAACCAAAAGCAGTAGCTATTGCTTCTATAAACCTGTGTTTCACTTATATAGTCCAAAGAGGTTAATAATTATACAAAAGTGATATATTTAAGTTATCTCAATTAATAACAAAACAAATCAATATAACATAACAACAATCACTTGCAACCAAAAGCATACAATCATCACCTGAAATCA
Source organism: Allium cepa (assembly GCA_030765085.1). NCBI lineage: Eukaryota > Viridiplantae > Streptophyta > Magnoliopsida > Asparagales > Amaryllidaceae > Allium > Allium cepa. The sequence continues at coordinate 680,953,738 of CM060938.1, forward strand.
ATGTAATCAATCTGACATCCGTAGCATCTAAATAAATTGTTTGATTGGGTTTAGACACATTTCATCATATAGAATTATAAACAACTACTATGTATTGTTGAATTTGCTAGTATATGATTTTTGTTTGATGATAATAAACATATACAAATTCACTTAAATGTATTTGTCATTGTACTATTTTATTTTCACATAATTAAGTAAATATTTGCTAAATAAAATAAGTAACACAGAATTTAAATTCAAACAAATACATTATTCAAACAAATATTTTATTACAATTTTGAATAGTACAAAATTTTGCTCTCACTATATATATAGAATTTCAATTATGATACATTTCAATCTACACAACTATCCTCACTACATATCACCCATTCACTTGTATTTATGTTCAACTCTATTCTAGATTGAATCCAGCATCTGAGCGATCTGCAAAATAAACACTAAAGCAGTAAAATTGAAAAATAAATATTTTTGCAGTGTAAAATAAAATGTGTTTTTGAAAATATTATTTGCCTCAGTTATTTGGGTTGTTCGTCATCATAGTCATTTTGAATTCATCATACGCGAACAACTTGTGACATGCACAGTGTATCACTGTACATGCCACAAGGACGCGCACATTGATATACACTTGATAAAACTGCAGGGACATGTGAGCACAAGGTCAAACCTGGTCAAGGCTGGATTCAACTCAGATGTGATACAAATACATCACAAAATTGTCGAATACAAGTTCTCATGCAACAAGAAGCCAAAAAAGACCATGCTAACAAGTGCACAAATGTGTACACATGAGAACTACCTCAATCATCTGTACAAAATGTGCAAGCAGCAGTTCAGATACAACATAGCAGAGAAATGGCATGTATGAAGACCAATAGTGAAACAGAAGGTGAGTGCAAAGACCAAAAGTTCATTTGAATGCAATGACCAGAGGCAACAATCATATGTAAGGAATCAAGCTGCATAAGAAGCATGCACAGTAATAACAAAAGTTTTCTAAGCAATATAAATGAACATACATGAAAAAAGGTATCAAAACCTGACATCAAATGGTATAAGTGCAGAGTTCAAATTTTAACATTTCAATGGAAACCAGACCAGACTCCACAAAGTATACAGGAACCAACACACATGCACCAGAGACTACAAGACCACAACAACATGTAGATTCAACAATGAACTACCTCTAAGCAATATGACATATAACAGTTACAATATGAACTCAAGGAATAAGACCACATGATACCGCAACTACCAGAGTCCGTCAAGCAATAACAAAGTGTACAGGTAAACCAGAGACATCAACCAAGTGAAGACTCCAAGAGAAACACATATGGTCAGACACAAGAACAAGGAAACAAATGCATTCAAACTTAAAGTAACTGGACAAACCATCATCCACAGTGCTGCTCAAAGGTTCATTTGAATCCGTACTAAAATCAAGTGCAACCAGATCAAAAACAAAGAAAGCAGGTGACATCAGTTCAGGTTCATACAGCAAGTAGCACATTGGATACAAGTGCACAAATCAAGCACATATGACTCGAAGCAATGCAAACCCAGATCAGACTCGAGTAAATCACTACAAGTACAAAGCAACAACTAGAGTCTATATCAAACCAAACTGTAACAAAACACATATACACACATATATATGTATGTATGTACACATATAGTGATACAGCTAGTTATGGATACGCAAGTAATGCAACCCCGACCAATATCACACAACCACTACAAGCATCAGGTCGAAAATGCTCCAGGCATGAACACACACGTCGAACAAGTCAAAGCCAGATGATAACACGTATGAATGAAAAATCAAAAACCAAACAAGTCGTGGGTCAAAAAAATTCAAATAGATATACATACATACATAGGTTTATATATATATATATATATATATATATATATATATATATATATACAGTAAATTGAACAAGTGGCATCAATCCAGATTATTACAAAATTAATGCCGAAGTCAAAGGGAATAAAGAATGAAACCAAAGTCAAGTTTAAATGCCAGAGAATCAAAGCCGTGCTGACCAAGTTATAGGGAAAAAGAAGAAACCGACCAAAGCAAGTAAATAATGAACATGTCAGAATCAAAGCCATGGTAAAGAAGCATAGCACATCAGAAAATATATGAAATTGAACTGGTCAGAATTAATCACAAGCAACCAAGCAAAATCGAACGGCAGAACAAAAGTAATAGATGAACTCAAATAAATATAGTAGAACTATAATTTAGGGTTTTCAACCTTATAAAACCCTAGCTTATTTATTATTTAAATCGCAAAATCAGGTGAATTCTCTTTTAATATGTAAATTGGGCCGGTCTTGTTTATTATTTTGGACTTTAAGTTTTAATTTATGGTTTCTATTTTTATTCAGTCGTTTTTATTTTGCATTTCTCTTTTAAACTTTTGTAATTCTTCTAGTCATGTGACTAGGGGACGAACTACGATGGTGTAGTACGAGAATTCGCAACTCAGTGGCTGACTTGGGGTAGGATTTTGAGCGTAGAGTTAGGTTAGTCTATAGCGAGTGTCACGTGTGTAAGTGTTTGACTGCTTAATTTCTAGTAGAAACCTTGGGGGCAGCACGTAGGCAGGGTTTTGCCAAAGCTGGGTAATTCTGTGTTGTTATATTTCTGCTTTTATTATTCTGCTATTATCTGTGCTGCAATTATTTTATATATCTCGGCATTAAATTTTTATAATTATTAGTATCACCCTATTCACCCCCCTCCGGGGTGAAATCGATCCTACATGTATACCATACACTCAACAGTCTTAGACAAAGCTTAATATATTTTTTATACCTCCTAAACAATTTAATTTACCATTAATAGATTATTCAATTGATTTACCATATTAAATTATGTAAATTAAACAATATGGTAAATCAATTTAATGATAAAACAATTCAATATGGCATTAAATTATGTAAATCTCTTTACAATTTAATTTACCATTAATAGATTATTTCCTTTCACATCTATTCTTCTGTATGTAGTATTATTAAATATTAAATCCATTTCCAAATCATTTTAATGTATTTTGAAGTTATAATCATTCCATTAATGTAGTATTCACAATTACTATTTACTTCAATTATAATTGGCTTCAAATATTACTTAAGTTTATAACCATTTACTTACAGTATTCATGTTCAATTCGATTACTTAGCATATCAATTCATGAACTTAAGTTTATAACAACCTTATACATCTTAATTCTTTTTATAAAAAGAACTCCATCAAAACATTTTCATTAATTAAATTTTACTTGTATAATATTCTATTACATATTCTTATTAATAATTCAACTTTTAACATTACAGTAAGTTATATATGTCTTTTAGGATGTAATAAAATGTTACACAGGTTCCTCTTAGTTATTTAGTTAACAAAATGTTCAATAGTTACCATTTCTTATTTTCATTTCCTTTTTATTTATAGTTTACAAATTTTCAATTTCTTATACTATCGCTTAGCATCTAGTTTTTACTTATACATATTAAAAGTTTTCAATTTTTAAGATAGTCAAGATTTCATTTCATTACAATAATTGAAAATTTCAATTTACAGAAAACATAAGAACTAAGTATCGGGTTCCCTTTTCAATCCATTTAAAATAATATCTATAATAATATCTTTTATGTATCCAAATCATACTTAGAAAATTTTAAGATTCGTAATCGAAACAAATGTGCAGTAAAATTACTACAGCGGTCTTCCCACTTTGAAACTCGAAAATGAACGTTAATGATGCGTGCACTCGTTAACGAAATTATTTTCCAACGATAAAAAGTGGAGTACGGAACTTATTTCCTTCCCAATTCCTTTGAAACATTTCTTTCAAATCATCTTGAAATATTCATATGAGAAAATACTTCTAAATACTACTAATATTATATTCCAAAATTTTTTTGAAAGAAATTGTCAAAATCCCGAAACTTAAATTCGAAAATTTCCAATTTATATTTATTTTATTTACAATCTCATTTTTCAACAATATTTATATATTTCACTGCCTAATAAACAAATATATTTCAACCAACTCTATCACTTATAATATTATTCTTTTATATACAAAATATATGCTAGGTAAAATTATTTCATTTACCTATATTTCAAAACCAATATTGTGTCGGTTTGCCTTATTAAGTGTTTAGAAATCCATATCGATGCCATAGCGTTCTATGTATCGACCAGAATTTATAAATACAGAACAAAACAAATTAACACAATACAAACCCTTTTATAACACTAACAAATACGCTCTCTCATATACACGCAAAGACTCATTTTAGGGTATTACTACCCTATTTCTAATGAGTCAGACCCCACAAAGCTAAGGTTATCGCTAAACGAAAGCTCTGATACCAAATGTAATGATCCACCTTTTTGGACGGTTTAAAATCAACAATAAACCTCACATGTCAAACTAAAACCATTCAAATGGGAGGATTGTTATGGGGTAAATAAGAAAAAGTAGGGAAAGAAAGAAAACAAATACAGAATCTCGCAGCAGAATGACAAAATATAATGATCAAATAAATAGTTCATGAAGCCGTTTACAAATAACATTTGATGATACTTTTACAATACAGAATTAGAGTTACATTCAATAAAAATAAATAACAATGCAGTTGAAAAACATGATGCAGTGAAAATAATATAATAAGTAATAATAGTATACAAATCTTCATTTTCGTCCTCCAGAAAGCAGTCTTCGATATGCTGAAAAGCTCAGGCTGACCCAAGCGAATTGAAAAGACAAAACACTCGAGTCAAAACTAAAAGATCTCATGTAAGTTAAATCAACAGTAAATAAATATGAGTGTAACGGCATCAGAGATGTTTACGGGTTTTGACATCCCCCATCCAATGTCTAGCGTGAGTGCAATAACTTAAAAGATGTTCGGGATTACCCTCTCTTAAAGATCCATTAAACTATCTACATACATAGTACAATATGCTATTACAATAGTTCCTACAATAAAGTATTGTATTAAAATAGCGTTAAGCTGTTACCCATATTTTTCTTAGCACATTTTATATATTCCCATAGTCTATACATGTAATGACCCTGACTCGACCTTTCAAAATCGACACCCAAATACATCACCGTATTCGAATGCCGTAGATTCAAACGTTGAGTCTGGTTCTCCGTAGCTTATAACAACGTTATGTAATAACAACACAGCAGAAACAAAATGAATAATTTTATTGATATACAACAAATGGATACAATAGAATAACATCAGAGCAAAATAGAAATACAATAGCGGAAAGAAACAACACCAGAAGACAAACGGTAGCAGCAGCGGAAAGATAACATCTCCAATGCCAAAGCTCCAAACCACAAGCTCGAATCCCCATCATGCTGAAGTGAAACACAATGCGATCACCAAACCAAATACTCTAAAGATTGCCAAAAGCTACACCTATTAGCTGACTATCTGATAACCTGACACTAGGCTTCCCGTGTGGAAAATTGTGGGCACCCAGAGTTTAGAAAGGGAACAATAAACTCCAGGTCATTCATGAGACTGGTGTGAGCAAACAAAAACAGTTTATTTTGAACAAAAACAAAAAAATAATTTAAAATTGAAATCCGCTATACTTTTTGAAAAATGAAACTAGCATAAGGCCTCTCGCCCCACACACACAATGCAAGCGCACACTTGGAGGAGATTTCTCCTTATGATAGTCAAACATGCTTGATACACAAAATCCTTTTGATATTATTATTAGTGCATAGTGCAGAAAAACATTTTGAAAGTATAATATTAATCTTAGCCAGCATACGTACCAATATAGTATGCCTACTATAGCTACCATGTTAAATGGAAGGTTCTATAACTAAAACCATACAATGCGCGTATTGGATGATTGGATTTCCAACAAATGGTCAGGCTAAGGAACTTCCCCACCACATGGGCATGCCTCTGGAGGGACACCCAGAGAACCTAACTGGCTCTTTGCCAACACAAGGTCGGGTCACCTCTATAACTAGGTAACTACTGACATGAGTATGTCATCCCCCGGTCATCACCGACCTTTATCCGAGGATCCTCAACACCAACAAATTCCAACAACCAAATAGGTTAAATATCCGGGCTCCATACCATGATACATCTTTTAACCAGAAGGAAATGCACATACCCTAAAGGGCGCGACCCTCATAATCTTGTCACATTCTTTCTGTTTCGACCATTTTCGGGTTGAGAGGTTCGGAGAAGTCTCGTCGACAAAGCTACGCTTTTCACAAAAGCCATGCTTTGATCAACAAATGATCAGCAACACTTAGCATGCCACATTACCAAATTGGGAATATATCACTAGAACCATCAACTACATAACCTCTGAGCTCGTACGTCTCAGAGAAGGGTGTTAAACTAAGAGAACAAATTCTTTGTCACCAAACAAAAATGTAATTGATAGAAACCAACTTTACATCTCAAAGTGTAATGTCAGACATACATTCATACAAGTTCGTTTCGGGTTCGAACGGAACTGGAGGCACTTCAAAGAAGCCCTTGCAAATCCGGGTATTCATATTCCCGATAGGACTCCCCATAGGAGATCTCTATACCGACGTGACTCAGTGTAGAGACATTCGACAATTAATCCTTTAATTTTCGAAAATACCCGGTCTTCACCACCGTCTTCAAATGCACTCCCATCACGTCGTATCACTATTCGGAATGGGTTTTATTACATAAAGTCCTCTCCTAGCTAAACCGAATAATGAGCGCTAATTTTAAAACCATATGGATATATTGAGATCTTAGTTAAGTCACAACCACCCAAAACCTTTCATTTTGAATGGTTTAAACAATTTTCCGCTTTTAATCTTTTAAACAAAAGATTCACCTTTAAGATCCTCTTCAATTTGAAACAAAGTTCACCAATCTTTAATAAAGATTCATTCATAGCTTTCAAAACTATTTCCATTTCAAATTTGATTTACACACAACTTGAAATCCTTTCAACAAAAACTGGAAATCCATTCGTTATATGAAAGCCATTATCATGTGAAAACAAATACTATTTGTTTCAGAAAAATCCGATTAAATTTACTCAAGATATAACCTTTCAAAGTATACATTGAACATAATCAACGAACTGCCGTATTCTCGGCAAGTTTTATTTGAATTAAATTCAGACTCCCAAAACAATTTATTTAAATTGGTTTTAAATCCATATATATATGTATATATATTGTATAACTTATATAACCCTTCAAATCATAGGTTCCAAAATGATTTCAAAACTTGAATAAGACATAGTATATTTAAACTAAATTTAAATTTCAAAACTTCCTTTTCAGAAGACTTTCGTATTCAGCTCAATTTCACTTCCAAACCAATTTGATTCAAAATTCAACTTTTAAACAAAATAATGTTTAAATTCAAAATATCTGTGACTTAACCAATTCCTCATGAAATTCATATTTGTGTGTGTGGTGTAGTCCAAGGGTTTTACACACAACAATAGAATATCACAACCAACATAAATTCAAGCATAACAATATCGATAAGCGGTATAATCCTATAACACTTATCTGTCATTCACAGATAAACAAGTAATATCATCATAGATAAATAAATCACGGTTCACAGCTCAATTCAAAGTAATTCATATCATAGAACATCACACATCAGGGATATCAAACAATTTAAAGCACTCAATACAATCCAAACATTCATAAATAAGATCAATTAATAACCTGGTTATAATCAATTTAAACCAGATTAATTACTTACTAATCCTGGTTAATTATCATTGATTACAAACCATTTATTATTATTTTAATTAATTAAATTAATTAATAATTTTAATTAATTATCCTTAATTAATTAATTATAAATAAATTAATCCTTGAGTTAATTACATAATTAATAAACACTTTAATTATTTAATAATTAACTCTCAATTATTAATTAACTAATCTTTAATCATTCATTAATCATTCTTAATTGATAATTTAATCATTCCAATTTCAACTTTAAACCATCTCGAGTTATATAAATTCGAGTTAAATTTTCAAATGATTTAATTCCTTAAATCAAATCAACCTTTATTTTTAATTTAACAACCTAAGTTTTTAAACAATTAATTTTGAGTCCAAATTTCAAAATTCCGTTTCTAATTACCTTTACTTCTACATGAGCTTATCTCTAAGCTCAAATCCTTTTTAAATAATTTAATCTTCGAAATTTAATTTATTACCCAATTTTAACTTCTAACTTTAAAACAAATTCTTAAACAATTTCGGTTTACAAGTTTCTTTTTATCATTTAAATCTTAAGTTCAAAGTGACTTCATTTCCTTAATTTCAAATTTTATTTTTAAAATTCAAAATCTTTATTCAATTAAAGTTTTATTTCCAATTAATTTCAGTAATCGATATATATTATCTCAATCTACTTCTTAATTCATTTAAAACAATCCAATTTACAGTTTCATAGATTATTAATAACAACAGGATGATATCAGGGTGAGTCGAAGTAAAAAACATCCAAATTATCCAAACATTAACCATTAGCATCCATTTCCAATTCAGATTGTTTGTTAAACTTATTTAACATCCCCTAAGTTAAATTCAATTCATTTAATCCAGTCAACCTTACTAAATTTAAATTCTCCATTTAAAATTTTAAACTTCTTATCAATATCCCTTCTCACTTATAAGCCCAAAAACTTATCACATTTCAGGGAAAATTCAAAATTCAACACCTAGTGTTTACTTTTAATCAACTTGTTACTATGTATATCCCACATGTATACATATTCTTTTCTTTTGCACCCCAAGCCATATTTTAACTTTTAAACCATTCTTGGTTTTTAATTTCAAAACAAATTCCTTCTAAAAAATTTAAACAACTCTTGTTTTAGAATAAGGTTCCTATATTTAAAAATAATATGAATAATATTATTATTTCCTTTAACATTTTGAAATAATTTCAAATTTTCTGGACTTAGATTTTAAAACTTCACAATTTAAATCCATTCCAATTTACAAGTCATACTTATCTAAAATGTTTACTTCCTCAAAACATTTCATTCTGCTTTATCATTAATTATTATTAGGAAACAAACATCCCATTGTTAGGCACAATAACTATTTTATGATAGTCACCAAGATTATCATATCTGGAATCCAATTCACTATATGTATTATCTCTAAATTTGTTTGAAAAATTAAAATCAGGTAACTTAATTCGGCATTCTGAAAACACTTCTATAAATTTCAGGATTTTATTCTTTGGTTTGAATCCATTTCAAGCTTATCTTATTTATTTAGTTCATATTATCTAATTTCAATAAATATATTTCCACTTAAATTCTTATGATCTAATTCAATTTCTATAACTAACAACCAATTATCTTAATATATAGTATTTAGAAAAATTATCGCTTTATATATACAAAAATATAAGCTTATATAAAAATCATTCACTTTTTAAAATCATTTTAAAATCTTTATATAAGAAAATGACAAGTACACTCTCATATATATATTACACTCAACTCATTTTAGGGTATTACTTACCCTATCCTTAATGAGTAAACCCACCAGAGCCAAGGTTCTCGCTTAACCTTCCTCTGATACCAAAATGTAACGACTCGAAATTTTCGACCTCAAAAGTCGACACTAATACGTTCACTGTAGAAGTGCCGAGCTGTAAGGACCCGATTCTTCGACTTTCGAAAATCGACATCAATACGTCCACTGTATCAACTACCGAGCAATCGAATGTCGGAAAATCAAACACTTAGGGTTTAAGAAGAAGAAAAGATAGAAGAAGAGAGAAAGAAAAAGAAAACAACAGAAAGAAGCAACAGAACAATATCAGAATCTCACAATCGCAGCGGAACAACATATAATAGATAAATGAATAATCTTTAAACAAAGAACTATATCAGTTACTACATTACATCATCAGAGTGTATAACAACATAACAGCGGAAAAGAAATACTATATACTAGTGAATACGTCATGCCATCCAACTTGCCTCCAGCAACTCCTGAATTCCAGAATATCCTGATAAATCTGACTCTTGACTGCCCGTGTGGAAATTGGTGGGCACCCAGAGTTTAGGAAGGAAAACAATAAACTCCGAGTCAGTCATGTGACTGGTGTGAGAACTAAAATAGTTTATCTTTAAAACAAAGAACAGGATAATTTTAAAATAGATTCGCAATGCTTTTTAGAAAATGAGACTACCATAAGGCCTCCCGTGCACACACACAATGCAAACGCAGAATCGGAGGAGATTTCTCCTTATGATAGTCAAAGATGCTTGATACGTATTAAAAAGAAACATTTGATATTATTACTAGTGCATAGTGTAGGAAAATTATTTCGAAAGTAAAGATATAAATCTTAGCCAGCATAGGTATTTCTCACTTATGCGTACTATAGCTACCATCCAAACAGTGGGGCGCCACCATAAGTGAATGATAGGTTCTACAACTAAAACCGTACAAGATCGTATTGTTTCTTTGGATTTTCCAACAAATGGTCAGGCCAAGGAACTTCCCATTGCCACATGGAAACGCCTCTGGAAAGACGCCCCGAGAACTAACGTTACGGTTAGAACTCTGCCAACACAAGGCCGGGTTACCCCTAACTGGGTAACTACTGACACGAATATGTCATCCCCCGATCGTAACGGATCTATCCAAGGATCCTCGATTTCCAACAACCACAAAGCAATAAATTTGCAGTAACAACATAGGTTGAATATCTGGGATCCATACCATTATACCACCTATATCCAGAAGGAATGACATACACTAAAGGGGTGTTACCCCCTAATAACCTTGCCGCATCCTTCCTGTTTTGACCATTTTCGGGGTGGGAGGTCCGACGAAGTCTCATCCACAAAGCCACGCTTTATACAAAAGCTGTGCTTTGGGTCAACAAATGATCAAAGTAATGATCACCAAGATAAATGATCAAACAAATGATCATATCACAAATGATCAAACAATGATCATTTCAAAGCAACACTCAGCATGTCACATTACCAAATTGGGAGTATATCACTAATAACCTTCAACTACATAACCTCTGAGCTCGTACGTCTCAAAGAAGGGTGTTAAGATAAGAGAATAAATTCTTCGCCACCAACAGAAATATATTTGAAAGAAATCAGCTTTATATCTCAATTTGTAACGTCAGACATACAATCCATACAAGTCTGTTCCAGGCTCGAACAGAACCGAAGGCACTTACAAAGAAATCCTTGCATTCCGGATAATTTCTAATCACGTCCGGACTTCCCGTCACTAAGGGTGATAAAACCTCTATAACGGAGATCAGCCGATGCAGAGTAACTCAACGGTAATCCTTCCGTTTTCAAAAATATCCGGTCTTCAACACCGGTCATCAAATGCAATCCATTACGACGTATCACATATTCGGAATGGGTTATATGACCCCAAGGTCCTTTCCCGGCTAAGCCGAATAGTGAGCGCTTATTTTAAAAATAAGTGTGGTATTCAAATTCAAGCAATTCATAACAAATACCTATTTAAAGGTAAATAATTATAGTCGGTTATTTAACTATCAATAGAGATGTGCAACATCACCAGATTCCAAATAATTTTCCAAATTATTTATTTTCCAAAAAAAAATATCTTTACAAGATATAAATTTCCACAATTCAATCATTTGAAAACCAATTTCAAATTACTTTTCATCTTTATACCCTTTGAAAACAATTTCAAATCATCAAATAAATACTTACCGATTTATTTTAAACTTACGTTCCAAATCCCTAAATTCATTTCTATACTTCAAAAATAAATCAATATTTATTTTTAAACAAATTTCCCTTTCCTTTATAAATTTCATAATGAATTTAAATTTCCAAATATCTACTGATATACGATTTTCAAATCGATTTCAAATATTCGGTTTCAATTTATCTTTAAAAGATAAATTCTCAAAACGTTTCATTTCATATTGGAAAAACATTTCCATACTTATTTAATAATAAGTATTTCATAAAACTATATATTTTCAACATTTGAAAATATTCGATATACCTAAATCAAAATTAAGTATATATTTCATTCTTTAAGAAATCATTGTCTTAAACACATTTGTTTGGGCCAAAACAAATGTTGCGTAAAACACCGTTACGACGACCCAAAATCACTAGTATAGGGATTCAAAATTTAGATAGATATATAAATCCCAATACTATATAAAACTATATATCCCAATACTATATAAAACATTTCCTTTCGGAAACCATTTACTATAACAACAGTGTTATAGTCCACCATTTCCTTCTATTTCTCGAAAACGTCTATCAACAATGAATGTTGAAATCTATGTATTCGATACTTAATGCATTTTAAAACATCGTTAAAACCATTAACTTCATCTTATAATATCTCTTTTCCAAAACATAACCATTTTATTCAATACTATATTCACTGTCCAAAATAGTGAATATACCTTATTTACCCAATTCAGTATTTCTACACTTTTATATAAAGAATAATTCGCTATCCAAAATCGCGAATATACTTCCTTTAATAATTTCCATTTTCAATTTATCAAAATCCATTTATTTCGAATTTATAAACAATGTTTATAAATTCTATTTCTATTTATAACTTCAATTTATAAATCTTCTTTATTAACAATTTCTATCAATATCCCATCTAAAAGCCCAAAATCCAGTTTATAAGTTGATTATTTATAAATCTTCTATTTTACAAAAATCTATTCATTTTATAACTTCACAATTTATAAATCTATAAATTTCATTACTTATAAAATCCATTTATGCTTCATTTTAGCACTTAATAAAACTCATTTTATGATTCCTATATTTTAAATTTATAAATATCAATATTATAAATCTTCTATATAAATCGTTTATAATAATTCAAAAATCCAATTTTAAACCATTTTATAAACTAATCAACTATTTATTTCAAAAATCACTTTTCGGTTATATTTCACAAAAATCCTAAATTTTACAACATAAAAGTTTATAAAGTTTTAATTAATTAAAATCAATCAATTCGAAAATTTAATAGACGTATAATTTCAAAAATCACTTTAAAAATGCCTTAAAAATCAAAATCGTTATTTTTAAACTTCAAAAATGGATCCGATGATGCAACACACCAACAAATAAATCACGGCATCCAAACATCATATATTGATATGATAATCAATCAAATATCACAATATATGTAAATAAATAAATACGGTTGAGGAATCCAGTTTGATCCCTCCAACCTGTTTTCCTGCATCCACAGACATTAGCACAATACCAATCCCGTTCCAAGAAGGGATATCGCGGTATATGGGGATTTGTAAAATATTATCTGCTTATTAGGCGGCGCAATAGAGTCTCATCCGCTATATAATGCGGGAAAATCAACAACTCCAATATATACATATGCCAATATATATATATATATATATACACATATATATATATATTGCTATATATAGATATATCCTACTATATCTAATACCACAACCAACAACAATCAACAAATTTTAAATCTATATATTTTAAAATTAACCAAACAACAAATTTCCGAGTGAGAAGTTCTCATCTTAGCTATTATTTGTAATCCATTTTCCATTCCGGCTTGTTTTCTCGATTTTAAACCTTGTATAAATAATTTATACAATTTTTTAATATTCGAATCAACTGAACAATTAATTTCTGTTTAATAGTTTTTGATTAGCTGATAGTTCTTTTTAATAATTTTCTTTAGTAACTGAAAGAATTAACTAAATTAATTAAACACCTTAATAAATTATTCTTAACCCATTTTTCCAAAAATAAATAATATTTCTTTTGATAAGTCATTTTATCTAATAAATTAAATCTCTAACAAATTTTCTTTCACAAAAAAAATAAAAAATAAAAAATATCATTTGAAACTAAAATTTAATTCAACTAATAATTTAGTTTTAAACAAATAATCAAATTTTAAACAATTTTTTTTACTGTATATAAAATAATTCATATAGTTTTCATATAAATTTAGTTTATAAATAACTTCCAAGTTGCCTTGATTAATTTCCTAAAACATTTTCTTCTGTTTAAACTTCCATTACTTTCCATCAATACATATATGCTATATAAAAAAATCTACCTCATAGTAAAGCAAGAAACCCAGACCCCAGAATGCCTCGCCGCGCGCGCGACTCCAGTAGCCGCCACCTTCACCTTTGGTTGCCACGACTTCGCGAATTTGCCCTAGCATCGTCGCCGCTCTCCCTAGGCTCGCGAAACCCCATTGATCGAATTCGACCTCGCCTCCATCGCGTTCACGAGCCACGGCCCACCCCTCAATGACCTCCTCTACGACATCGCCTAACTGCTGCGAGTCTCCACCTCCAGCACTTGAAGCCCACGCGGCGATTCAATGCAATCACCACCCTACTCGTCTGCAAATGCCACTCGATTGCTGTAGCCATTTCGATTTCGAACAGAAATCGTTCGACCCCCCTCTCCATTTGATGTCGCGGCCATTGATTTGTACGAGAGAGAGAGAGACGCGAAAAAGGACTTCGGCCATTAGTTTTTTATTTTATTTTTATTTTTTTATACGAACAGATAGAAGAGGGCTTCGGCCATTTTTATTTAATTTGGAACGAGATTTTCTTCTGATTTTTTTTCTTCGTTCGAATCTGAAGAGGGATATTTTAAGATTGAACGAACATGCTCAGCACGATTTTAGCCGTGATTTTAGGCTTAATTTTAGTAGAGGAACGTGGCTGATGTTTGACTAAATTTAAATTTAAATTTAAATTGAATTCGACTTAAATTTCAATCCGTTTACTTACCGTGTGCTCACATATCAATTCCGAAAAAATACGAAATTTGAAATCCGATAATAATTCAATATTACGGACCCAATGGAACTGGTTTCGTCGAATTCCGAGACTGTGCCTCGGAAGGCTATTTTTAAATATCGATTCAAACGATATAATTTCAAAACTGAACAATTCACTTTCAAATTCAATTCTGAAGCTTCTATTATCTTCAGTATTATCAATATGGATTTTACAAGCCTTTGTAATATTTTTAATCAGCTTTAAAATTGAAGATTCAAATTTTTATTCAACTTTCAATAGATTAAATTTTAAAATTTAATCGCCAAATTCCTACTGATAATTTGAAATTCAAGTCAAACCATCATTCAAATATTTAAAATTAATTAAATATTTTCAATTTAAATTGTTCAGAATTCTAGGTCGTTACAATCTTCCCCCCTTAAAGGAATTTCGTTCCGAAATTACAAGTTAGGAAGAAATGGTCCTTAACTCGTCTACTATTTTTCACAATCCAAATAGTTTTATCAACTTACTAGCCTAAATCTTTTTATTAGAAATTCATTATCGTTTCAACCAGCTTTCCAACTTCAATTATAAGTTCAAAACAACATTGATTACTTCAAAATTCAATTTTAAATTTAAATTCAAATTTTAAACTTTCAAATTTTCTCAAAATTTTTATAACACTCTAAATTTTCAAAAAATTTCGCCAGCGTCTCCTTTGCGCGGCTAGCTCGGTACAACTACAAAATGGCACCACGGCCCATCAGAAAGAAAACGAAAAGCCAAGCGGCCGGAGAAGAGAAGCATCAAATTTCATACTGAAATTGAAATACGTACCTTTTGTCGAGCAATTCAATTTTATCTCAATTCCATTTCTTTTAATACACCTGTATATCCTGCTAGTAGTAGTATCCATAATATCCAATTACAATATTCAAACCATTTTGCCAATCCCATTACAAAATTTCGATATATGCTTCTTATACACTTTTACGTCACTATTGAATTTATATGTTCATTTTCATTCAATTTGCATTCCAATTTCATTTGAATTCAATTCACAATTTCAATTTAATTTGGATTCAATTTAACTTCTGAATATTGAATTTTTATCGATTAACTTTCATTTACAACTGCACTATTTTGGTTTATAACCACGTATATTTAAACTGGATTTCAAATTCCATATGAATTCAATTTACTTCATTTACTTGCAATTGTAAATTCATTCATTCATTCTCAATTTATTTCCATAATTCAATACTCAATTCCAATTCATTTTGATTACTCCAAATTTATTTCTTACTTAATAATATTCCATAAATATTTTTATATAGCATTACAGATTCTTTTCAACCTTTCAAAACCATTATTGAAAACA
The DNA here is from genome assembly GCA_030765085.1 of Allium cepa. Taxonomy (NCBI): domain Eukaryota; kingdom Viridiplantae; phylum Streptophyta; class Magnoliopsida; order Asparagales; family Amaryllidaceae; genus Allium; species Allium cepa. The sequence goes on from CM060938.1 coordinate 680,969,975, forward strand.
ATTCAAACTATCCTTTGAATTTCCAAAACCAAACCCAAATTTTCCAAACATCTTCCTTTTAAAACAATTGGCAGCAATTCCTCTTTTGGAAACCCGAAAATGAACACCAATGATGCCGCGGTCATCATCGGAATTATTTTCCAATGACCGAAAAGAGTTTAGAGCTTTTCATTCCTTCAAAAATTCTTTTCAAAACCTTTTAAATTCATTTTCCAAATCAAAAAGGAATTTAATTTCTAAAATTTCCAAATTCTTTCAAAAACATTTCTAAAAACTTCTCCGGAATTCTATTTCCAATTATAAATCACATTTATAATTTTCATTCTTAAACTTCATTTGTATATGGATTTTATTTTCTTATCTTTGAAGTTATGATTTCAATTTCTTATTCAATTTCAATGGTAATAATTTTTAATATTATTAATACTTCCTAACAACCATGCATCCGTATACTAATAATTTACAGAAAATTATTTCTTTTATATACAAAAATAGCTTTGGATAAAATTATTTCATTTACCATATTTTAAAAACAATAATGTGTCAGTTCATCTTGTTTAAGAGTTTAGAAACTCCTATCAACACAGTTAGCTAGACTGCACCGACCAGAATCCATAAACAATCAACCGATAAGTCAACTCAATAAAAAATAATTTCATATTCACTAACAAATACGCGCTCATATCTATTATTACACTCAAACTCATTCTAGAGTACTGCTGACTCTGTCTCTAATGAGTAACACCCAACAGAGCCATGGTTGTCGCTTAACCATATGCTCTGATACCACATTGTAAGGACCCGATTCTTCGACTTCCAAAAATCAACATCAATACGTCCACTGTATCAACTACCGAGCAATCGAATGCCGGAAAATCGAACACTTAGGCTTTAAGAAGGAGAAAAGATAGAAGAAGAGAGAAATAAAAAGAAAACAACAGAAAGAAGAAACAGAACAATATCAGAATCTCACAATCGTAGCGGAACAACATATAATAGATAAATGAATAATCTTTAAACAAAGAACTATATCAGTTATTACATTACATCATCAGAGTGTACAACAACATAACATCGGAAAAGAAATACTATATACTAGTGAATACACCATGCCATCCAACTTGCCTCCAGCAACTCCTGAATTCCAGAATATCCTGATAAACCTGACTCTTGACTGCCTATGTGGAAATTGGTGGGCACCCAGAGTTTAGGAAGGAAAACAATAAACTCCGAGTCAGTCATGTGATTGGTGTGAGAACTAAAGCAGTTTATCTTTAAAACAAAGAACAGGATAATTTTAAAATAGATTCGCAATGCTTTTTAGAAAATGAGACTACCATAAGGCCTCCCGCACACACACACAATGCAAACGCAGAATCAGAGGAGATTTCTCCTTATGATAGTCAAAGATGCTTGTACGTACTAAAAAGAAACATTTGACATTATTACTAGTGCATAGTGTAGGAAAATTATTTCGAAAGTAAAGATATAAATCTTAGCCAGCATAGGCATTTCGCACTTATGCCTACTATAGCTAGCATCCAAACAGTGGGGTGCCACCATAAGTGAATGATAGGTTCTACAACTAAAACCATACAAGATCGTATTGTTTCTTTGGATTTTCCAACAAATGGTCAGGCCAAGGAACTTCCCATTGCCACATGGAAACGCCTCTGGAAAGACGCCCCGAGAACTAACGTTACGGTTAGAACTCTGCCAACACAAGGCCGGGTTACCCCTAACTGGGTAACTACTGACACGAATATGTCATCCCCCGATCGTAACCGATCTATCCTTGGATCCTCGATTTCCAACAACCACAAAGCAATAAATTTGCAGTAACAACATAGGTTAAATATCTGGGCTCCATACCATGATACCACCTCTATCCAGAAGGAATGACATACACTAAAGGGGTGCTACCCCCTAATAACCTTGCGGCATCCTTCCTATTTTGACCATTTCCGGGGTGCGAGGTCCGACGAAGTCTCGTCCACAAAGCCACGATTTATACAAAAGCTGTGCTTTGGGTCAACAAATGATCAAAGTAATGATCACCAAGATAAATGATCAAACAAATGATCATATCACAAATGATCAAACAATGATCATTTCACAGCAACACTCAGCATGTCACATTACCAAATTGGGAGTGTATCACTAATAACCTTCAACTACATAACCTCTGAGCTCGTACGTCTCAGAGAAGGGTGTTAATTTAAGAGAATAAATTCTCCGCCGCCAACAGAAATATATTTGAAAGAAATCAGCTTTATATCTCAATTTGTAATGTCAGACATACAATCCATACAAGTCTGTTCCGGGCTCCAACAGAACCGAAGGCACTTACAAAGAAGTACTTGCATTCCGGATAATTTCTAATCACGTCCGGACTTCCCGTCACTAAGGGTGATAAAACCTCTATATCGGAGATCAGCCGATGCAGAGTAACTCAACGGTAATCCCTCCGTTTTCAAAAATATCCGGTCTTTAACACCGGTCATCAAATGCAATCCATTAAGACGTATCACATATGGGTTATACGACCCCAAGGTCCTTTCCCGGCTAACCCGAATAGTGAGCGCTTATTTTAAAAATAAGTGTGGTATTCAAATTCAAGCAATTCACAACAAATACCTATTTAAAGGTAAATAATTATAGTTAGTTATTTAACTATCAATAGAGATGTGCAACATCACCAGATTCCAAATAATTTTCCAAATTATTTATTTTCCAAAAAAAATATCTTTACGAGATATAAATTTCCACACTTCAATCATTTGAAAACCAATTTAAAATTACTTTTCATCTTTATACCCTTTGAAAACAATTTCAAATCATTAAATAAATCCTTACCGATTTATTTTAAACTTACGATCCAAATCCGTAAATTCATTTCTATACTTCAAAAATAAATCAATATTTATTTTTAAACAAATTTCCCTTTCCTTTATAAATTCCATAGTGAATTTAAATTTCCAAATATCTACTGATATACGATTTTCAAATTGATTTCAAATATTCGCTTTCAATTTATCTTTAAAAGATAAATTCTCAAAACGTTTCATTTCATATTGGAAAAACATTTCCATACTTATTTAATAATAAGTATTTCACAAAACTATAATTTTCAACATTTGAAAATATTCGATATACCTAAATCAAAATTAAGTATATATTTCATTCTTTAAGAAATCATTGTCTAAACACATTTGTTTGGGCCAAAACGAATGTTGCGTAAAACACCGTTACGACGACCCAAAATCACTAGTATAGGGATTCGAAATTTAGATAGATATATAAATCCCAATACTATATAAAACATTTCCTTTCGGAAACCATTTACTATAACAACAGTGTTATAGTCCACCATTTCCTTCTATTTCTCGAAAACGTCTATTTCAACAATAAATGTTGAAATCTATGTATTCGATACTTAATGCATTTTAAAACATCTTTAAAACCATTAACTTCATCTTATAATATCGCTTTCCCAAAACATAACCATTTTATTCAATACTATATTCACTGTCCAAAATAGTGAATATACCTTATTTACCCAATTCAGTATTTCTACACTTTTATATAAAGAATAATTCGCTATCCAAAATCGCGAATATACTTCCTTTAATAATTTCCATTTTCAATTTATCAAATTCCATTGATTTCGAATTTATAAACAATGTTTATAAATTCTATTTCTATTTATAACTTCGATTTACAAATCTTCTTTATCAACAATTTCTATCAATATCCCATCCAAAAGCCCAAAATCCAGTTTATGAGTTGATTACTTATAAATCTTCTATTTTACAAAAATCTATTCATTTTATAACTTCACAATTTATAAATCTATAAATTTCATTACTTATAAAATCCATTTATGCTTCATTTTAGCACTTAATAAAACTCGTTTTATGATTCCTATATTTTAAATTTATAAATATCAATGTTATAAATCTTCTATACAAATCGTTTATAATAATTCAAAAATCCAATTTTAAACCATTTTATAAACTAATCAACTATTTATTTCAAAAATCACTTTTCGGTTATATTTCACAAAAATCCTAATTTTTACAACATAAAAATTTATAACGTTTTAATTATTTAAAATGAATCAATTAGAAAATTTAATAGACGTATAATTTCAAAAATCACTTTAAAAATTCCTTAAAAATCAAAATCGTTATTTTTAAACTTCAAAAATGGATCCGATGATGCAACACACCAACAAATAAATCACGGCATCCAAACATCATATATCGATATGATAATCAATCAAATATCACAATATATGTAAATAAATAAATACGGTTGAGGAATCCAGTTGGATCCCTCCAACCTGTTTCCCTGCATCCACAGACATTAGCACAATACCAATCCCATTTCAAGATGGGATATCGCGGTATATGGGATTTATAAAATATTATCCGCTTAATAGGCGGCGCAATAGGGTCTCATCCGCTATATAATGCGGAAAATCAACAACTCCAATATATACATATGCCAATATATATATATATATATATATATATATATATATATTGCTATATATAGATATATCCTACTATATGTAATACCACAACCAACAGCAATCAAAAAAATTTAAATCTATATATTTTAAAATTAACCAAACAACAAATTTCCGAGTGAGAAGTTCTCACCTTAGCTATTATTTGCATTCCATTTTCCATTCCGGCTTGTTTTCTCGATTTTAAACCTTGTATAAATAATTTATACAATTTGTTAATATTCGAATCAACTGAACAATTAATTTCCGTTTAATAGTTTTTGATTAGCTGATAGTTCTTTTTAATAATTTTCTTTAGTAACCGAAAGAATTAACTAAGTTAATTAAACACCTTAATAAATTATTCTTAACCCATTTTTCCATAAATAAATAATATTTCTTTTGATAAGTCATTTTATCTAATAAATTAAATCTCTAACAAATTTTCTTTCACAAAAAAAATAAAAATAAAAAAATAAAAAATTTCATTTGAAACTAAAATTTAATTCAACTAATAATTTAGTTTTAAACAAATAATCAAATTTTAAACAAATTTTCTTTACTGTATATAAAATAATTCACATAGTTTTCATAGAAATTTAGTTTATAAATAACTTCCAAGTTGCCTTGATTAATTTCCCAAAACATGTTCTTCTGTTTAAACTTCCATTACTTTCCATCAATACATATATGCTATATAAAAAAAACTACCTCACAGTAAAGCAAGAAACCCAGACCCCAGAAAGCCTCGCCGCGCGCGCGACTCCAGTAGCCGCCACCTTCACCTTTGGTTTCCACGACTTCGCGAATTTGCCCTAGCATCGTTGCCGCTCTCCCTAGGCTCGCGAAACCCCATTGATCGAATTCGACCTCGCCTCCATCGCGTTCACGAGCCACGGCCCACCCCTCGATGACATCCTCAACGACATCGCCTAACTGCTGCGAGTCTCTACCTCCAGCACTTGAAGCCCACGCGGCGATCCAGTGAAATCACCACCCTACTCGTCTGTAGATGCCACTCGATTGCTGCCGCCATTTCGATTTCGAACAGAAATCGTTCGACCCCCCTCTCCATTTGATGTCGCGGCCATTGATTTGTACGAGAGAGAGAGACGCGAAAAAGGACTTCGGCCATTAGTTTTTTATTTTTATTTTATTTTTTTTACGAACAGATAGAAGAGGGATTCGGCCATTTTTATTTAATTTGGAACGAGATTTTCTTCTGATTTTTTTTCTTCGTTCGAATCTGAAGAGGGATATTTTAAGATTGAATGAACATGCTCGGCACGATTTCAGCCGTGATTTTAGGCTTAATTTTAGTAGAGGAACGTGGCTGATGTTTGACTAAATTTAAATTTAAATTTAAATTGAATTCGACTTAAATTTCAATGCGTTTACTTACTGTGTGCTCACATATCAATTCCGAAAAAATACGAAATTTGAAATCCGATAATAATTCAATATTACGGACCCAATGGAACTGGTTTCGTCGAATTCCGAGACTGTGCCTCGGAAGGCTATTTTTAAATATTGATTCAAACGATATAATTTCAAAACTGAACAATTCACTTTCAAATTCAATTCTGAAGCTTCTATTATCTTCATTATTATCAATATGGATTTTACAAGCCTTTGTAATATTTTTAATCAGCTTTAAAATTGAAGATTCAAATTTTTATTCAACTTTCAATAGATTAAATTTTAAAATTTAATCGCCAAATTCCTACTGATAATTTGAAATTCAAGTCAAACCATCATTCAAATATTTAAAATTAATTAAATATTTTCAATTTAAATTGTTCAAAATTCTGGGTCATTACACTAGCAATCGAACGCCGAAAATTCCAGATTGTTACGGTTAAGAAGAAAAGAGGTAGAAGAAGAACAGAAAACAAAACATTGAATCTCATATTTCATAGCGGATCAAATATAATATCAAATAATAGCATTTATACAAAGAAAAGCAGTAATTATCAGATTACATCCAATATATCAGAGTAAACCATTCACACATAACTGGACAGTTAAAAAAAGTCACTTGTCCTAAAATACAACAAACAACTCCAGTATACAACGGAATATACTCCATACGTCCCTGCTATCCAGCTCGCCTCCTGAGCTCCAGAACGTCCTAACCTAAAAATCTGTAATACTTGGTCTGACCCGAGCATTACAATAAAGTAAAACCCGGGTTAGGCGGGAAACCAGCGTGAGTAAACCCATATAACATGAAATACTAAGGTATAAAACTTATTTGAAAACCCAGGGTAACTCGTACCTCACTACGAGTTCTTAACTTTTTATAGTCAATCACTTATTACAAAACATTATTTAAAAATTGTTACTTAGTTTAAATGGTCACGTTACTTAAATTACTCTATTCCAGCCTATTTGGTTCTAAATTCAAATCTAAAAAGAATTATAGCAGATTACTAATCGAAGTGGGTTCGGATATTGTTGATCTTGGGTCTCTTCGAAACCAATACTATCTTTAAGGCGGGTTATTTAAGTAAATACAATTCTATTTTATATACAGGATGTCATTTTTATACAACAGTTCAACATCGATAGATAATCCATATTATCACAGTCCAACCCAAACATATCATATCACAGAGCATCATAAATTATCTGACTAGAGATATTAAGTCAATCCAAACACTCAATACAATTTAATCATCCATAGGCAAGGTTGATTAGTTATACAATTCCTAATTAATTTAATTTGATCTCCAAACAAATTAAATTAATTACTTTAATTACTTTTTAAATTCTGCTTAATTTAATTAATTATAAACCATTTGTTATTATTTTAATTAATTAATGAAATTAATCATCCTTTAATTATCCATTTTAATTAATTAACCTTTAATATTAAATTAATTATCCTTTAATTACTTTAAGTAATTATCCTTTAATTTATTCACATCCTTTAATTAATCACATTAATTATTTATTCTTTAATTACATTAACTAATTATCCCTTTAATTAATTTAGACCTTGATTATTTTAAGATAAACCATTTATCTTAATTAGATACTTAATTACCATTTAATTTAAATTAAATGTTTGGATAAAAATCACTTAAGCACCATCTTGATTAATTAAAATTCAATACTACTTATCTTAATTACTTAGCTAATTACATCAATCTATTTTTGAAACCACTTAGGAATTAATTAAATAATTCACTAATATATATTTATTTAAATCAAAACAATTTTAATTCAAAACACGTACGACCTTAAAAATCTGAATTTTGGAACTTGTTTGAAAACTTGATAAACGCTTTACTTTTGAAAGAAACTAGTTCATTTCCATTTGCTTTGAAACTTGTTAACATTTCTTTTACTTTTTTTAAAACATGGTAAGTATTTACATGAAAACTTGGTTAAAACATTTGTTTATAAATTTCACTTCCATTGGAAATTAGAAACTCGAGTAAAAGCCAAAAATTCCCGAGCCATCACTGGATCCCAAACCCTCACTTTCCTCTCTTGATAAAACACGAGAACAACATCAAGCTAGAACATAAATTTCCCGAGCCTCAAAACCACTCAGCATCGAATGTACATGGAAGAACTCGTGCACATGCACGTGAGCTCGCCGCCCCTCCGATCATCTTCACTATCGTCTATAGATCGTCGATGACCTATACGAATCTTCTGACCATCCAGAATCATCAATCTCACCGAATCTAAAAATCGAGCTAGTTGCTACCTCTAGAAACTCAAACCGATCGATGAAAACTACCGCGCGCCGCCTCCCACGGTGACCTGAGACCCTGCGATCATGACCAAAACTTCGCCTCCGACCCACGCATCGATCCCCCATACCCTGATCAAGTCCGATGCATCCACATCGAAGAAATCGACTAGAAAACATTGACGAACCCAACAGGACTTTAAACCCTACAACGTCATCGTCCAGCCGCTCCGATGCATGATAAAATCTCCGATCATTTTTTTGATGATCTCCATCACACCAGCTTCCTCCAGCTTCAATCATGTCACCCAAACTTCCTTCAATCGTCAAAAATCGACGAAATTCCCCTTTCCGATCATCTCGCAATATCTCAACAATCACACGCATAAAAATTATAAAATTACCATCAAAAACCATCTTATTCAAGTACGATTCAGTTTATATAATCAAAACTTGAAATTTTGAAAATTAAATTTTTGACTTGAATTTATCTTCTCTATCATTTCTTATTTTTGAAATCATTGCACAATATAAACACTTGGAAATAATTTTAAATATGACAGTACATCCATATAATCACTTTTCTTTTAAAGATCATAGCTTAAATTTGTTTAAGTGGAGAGATATGGATTTATTTTGAATGTTCTTGAGCTTATTATTCAAACAGAAGCATATGTATACACATACACATACATGCACAGAACAAACCATATTTATATACTTGGAAACTGTAACAACCCGGTATTTTCAGCCATTCGCAGTTGCACATGTCGGGCTTGAATTGATCAAAATACCGCATTGTAAATAAATTTGAAACAAATGAAATACAAATCACAGAATCACAGAATCACAGACATAGAACAAACAGAATACCTCGCAGCGGAATATAAAATACATAGTAGTTCATGAAGCTACTACGACAGAGCCTCAAACCAAATACATAATACAGTTTGAAAACAACATAATAGAAATCCCAAATACATAGAAGTTCACTAATACATGAGATAAATTAGAATAGCTGAAACAGAAAGTAGGTATAAATGTAGATAAGCAGAAACTCCAGCGAAGACTAGCTCCAGAAAGAGAATCCAAAGCTGTGAATACTCAGGCTGACCCGAGAGCAAAGTAAAACACAAAACACTCGAGTCAGGACAATATATACTTATATAATGTAAATCAACTCAAGTGAACTGTAGTAGAAATTCACCATAACTTTAAGGATGCTTGGGATCGCCCATCCTTTAAGGATCAGTTAAACCATAAATTAAATACATTCCGTGGTTAAAATTTCAAAAAAAGTATTTTATACTTCGAAATCAAATATCATTTAAAAATTCAATATCATTCAAAATCCATTTCAAAATATCAAAATATCATATCTTCCAAACCGCATTCCTTTTTATTTAATTTAAATACCATTTCAAAACACATTTCAAAATAGTTTATATTTTGAAACAAATTGCTTCATTTTAAATCATTAAAATGAAGATATTATATTTAATAATTAAATTATTGAATTTCCAAAATTTTAATCTTTCAAAGGTCATTCATTCAAGGAAAGTCATATTTAAAACCGTTCAAATTAACAAATGACAGCATTTAAAATGCTGTAATATGGTTACATTAGTTTCAAATAAACTTAGTTAAATTCAACCATTATAACATTTACAAAAATGCTATAATAGCCTTTAATTAAATTGAGCCATTTGGTTCATTATTATCAACTACAGCATTTACAAATGCTGTATTATCCTTTACGTTAGAATTAATAGCATTTTAGAAATGCAGCAAATTAACTTCAAATATTCAGTATAATTTCACAAACAGTTATATTTTTATTTAAATCATTTTTAACTTATGAAATCATATAATTTCACTTTTAAAACAATCATTCAAATACCCTTATATTCATGATTTTATAAAGTTAAATCTCCATTCAAAATCAAAATTTAATAGTAATTCACTTATTAAATTCCAACATTAAATTTTAAATTCATTAAATTAAATTTAACTTAACACTTAAGTTTAAATTTTCGAATATAACTTAATTTCATTTTTATTTGCTTAACTTAAAATTCACTTTTAAGCCAAATTTACAAATTTCCAATTTTAGTTATATTTCAAAATTTCAACTTAAATATTCATTCATTTCACATTTTAACTTAATTCAAAAATCATTAATTTATTATAAAATCATTTTAAATTCATTTAATTCAAAATATCATAAATTTATCATATTTTCATATTTAATTTAAATTCCATATATCACCAAATTTTAATTTCCAAAATAACTTACATTTCAGATTTTCTAACTTTACCATCAATTTATTTCACTTATAAATTTCAGAAAGTCAATAATGTTTACAAAATTCATTTTTCATCAAATTTGAATCAAAATATAATAATATTTACATTTTTAAAATATTTTAAAATTTTTAGAAAAACATATTTTAACAACGGGTCTGTATTTCATTTTCTAGCCTAGGTAAAGTGATACGGGTAATATATCATTTCAACCCATAATTACAAAAAAAACCGGGTTTGATCATTTCAAACCCGCAATCCCAAATAAATGAAAATAATTGAAAATCATTCAGTCCTATCATTTCAGCCCATAACGATTTTCTCCTATTCCAAAGTCCGTTCGGGTATGTATCATTTCAACCCATAGTGATTCTAATCTAAAGGGAACTTGCAGTGTGATAAACTGATAAAAATAATAGAACAGCATAATATAACCGTAACATATGATATAACAGGTGTTTAAGCATGGGTAAACATCATAAAATCATAACATAGCAGGTGTAACATGATAATGCATTTTACAGATTCAAAAGGGGCCAATTTACTAGTTATATATTTACATATTGTCTGGTGAGAATAACTCACCTGTTCAAAGCTGGAGATCGCTACCAAAGCACACACACTAACACAATGAAGGCACGATAATACGGAAAAGCCTTGAGAGAGTGGAGAGCCAAAGCTATATGGATTGATAACATATACACAACAATACATACATACATAAGTATTCAACACAATATATCATCAAATAACATAAGAATCAACACCCAAAGCAATATCCATTTGCATTGCACTTGCTCTCTACCTCATGTACTTAAGTTATGCAGGTTTTAGCTCGGCCTAGGGGTGCTATAGGTCTGTTTTGGGTGTGCAAGTGGTCGGCCAACATTTGTTTTGAATGTGAATAGGTCTAGGTGTACAAGGCTACAACATAAGGCAAATAACATCACATCTTGGCTATATTTTGGTTCGGCCAGAGGTCATAGCTCACGGACAGTGGCTCCAGGAGGTGGTGAGTGATGTGGCAGAGGGTGGAGGTCAGTCCAGAGGTGGTGGTGGTGGAGGCGGCGGCTAGAGGTTGAAGAAGGAGGTGTTGGCAAAGGTGGCTCATCTAGTGTATATAGTGATGGTTTTTGATGGATTTTGTGGTGATCTATGCCTTGGGATGGCTCGGCTTGAAGAGGAGGGGTAGTAGGATGGGTGATGGTCAGAGGAAGGGGGTGGTGATGGTCGGCCAAAGCCTGGTTGAGGAGGAGTGGAGGCATGAATGTAGAGAACATATGCAAAATTCAATAGAAAGTAGAAAAAACAAAGAAGAAAAAGAAGGTTTTTACCAAATCTCTTCAAGAAAATGGCTGCACAAATTTTTGTGGTTTTGAGAAATGTTTTTCTCGTGAAATATGATGAAGAATGCAGCTGAAAGAAAGTAGGAAAGGTACGGCCAAAATCATAAAGAATGGAGGTTGAGAAAGTGGAAGGTCGGAAGACAAAAGGACCCTGAAATTTTAAGAGTTTAAACCTTTTCAAATTACCTTTAATTTATTTATATAAGTTTATATTGCTGAAAATAATAATAATTTCAATCATAAATTCGAAAATATAACAAAATATAAAATATATATATATATATATTTATTAATTATATAAGGTTAAAATAAGAAAATAGCACAAAATTGCAAACTAGTCTAGAAAAATGGAAAATAAAAAGAATGAACATTGGAAAATTTATATGGACTTGTAAAAATATTTATAACAAAGATAATAACATAAAATAAAAATGCATTCACAAAATAAATATATAAATTTAATTAAATATAATTTAAATGAAGAAAATAACAGCAAAATAGAAAATAGCCTATAAAAATAGGAAATAAATACAGTAAATTTTGGAAAATTTTTATTATAGCTTTAAAAATATTAAAAGAGAAAATATAAATAAAATAAAATATTAACAAATATTTGAATAAAATTTAACAAAGAAAATATGATTTATATAATTTAAAATGGACAAAATTGCAAAATAAAACAAATTATACTCAAAATTGAAATACACATAACTTTCACAATTTAAATCCGTTTTCAACAAAATGAAAAGCAGTATTCAAGTTATAAAATCTATTTTCATAATAAATGATAAAATTTAAGAATTTAAATATTTAAATCTGAAATTTAAAAGTCAAGATTTGACCAGTTTGAACAGAAATTCATCTTTCAGTAAAATATCCAATTTATACTGGTTTGAAATTATAATTCACATAATAATCAACACTTATATTTAAAAATGAAATGTTTGAAATAAAATAAGTTTAAAAATAATTTCAAAATAAAATAAAGTCAAATATTAAAATATATGAAAAAAATCTACGGTTGTTACAGAAACACATTAATCTATCCATGCAAACATTATTCCAATTGTTGATCACATGCAACAACCTATAAACAGATTAAGCTTTAAAATGAAATGATTGTTTACTCACTGATTATGTTTAAATAGAGAAAAGAGTTTTCTTCTTTGATCTGGATTTTTACTTTGAACAACTTGAATTGATCTGATCTTTGAAATACTTGAGTTGAATTTGCTGCTTGCTTAAGTTGAGTTGCTTGATCTTCAGATTTAAAAGCTTGAAAAACTGATGTTGTTGCTCAGTTAGATTTAGTTTTCTTTTATTTTTACGAAGATGAAAGAAAAAGAAAGCTGAGAAAAGAGAATGAATAAGCCTGGTTCTTCAATTCAGTTTATATTTTAATTCAATTTCTAGAGAAACATACTTGCCACTTGTTATTTAAAGTTACATTAAGCTTACACATGTTTAATACATGTTTTTATTATTTTACAAATGTCAAAACCCTTTATTTAATTTTTTTCTTATGTTTTGACAAATTTATCTATTATGTTTTTATAGAATTTTATATTATAATTTCCATTTAGTTTTACATATATATGTTTTATATATTATTTTATATTATATTTTTAGTTTTGTTTTGTATTTATATATACAACTATATTTATTCATATATATAATATAAAAAAAAGTATATTAAACTTTTTTTTATTAATCTTGTTTTGCATAAATAAAAAAACACATATATATAATATATATAGAGGTTTTTAAAATATTAACTTTAAATAGCTTTTGAAAATTTATTGTATTAAATTCAAAATATGACTTCTAAATCACAATGTATATATATATAGATAAATTGTAGATAGAAATTTGGATTTGAAATTCATAAATAAATATTTAGAAATAAATTGGATTTAAGTACTCTATATTTTAAAATTATAGTTCATCATTTATTATAGTTTAAATCAATTTATATATATATATCCAGATATTTCTAATTATCAGAATTTTGTTTGTTCAACTAAATAAAAATCAGTATCTCAATAGTAAAAATCAGTTAATTATCCTATTATCATATGCCCAAAAATCCGGGTTATCAAGAGTTATAAATGAGGCCTCTTATTAAGGTGAAAGGTTTTAATGCGGCAGCTAGGGTATCGAAGGGGTTTAAAAGTAGCAACCGTTTCGAAGATATTAAATCAAAGGTAGTTTATAGATTCAGAAACTGGAAATACAACTTCACCCCTGACGCATGCATACTTTCGACACCCTTGCTACCTTTCACATAGGTCCAATACACTTTGTACCACTAGTTCGATACCATGTATGTTGGCATTGAATGGATGCAGAAGGGTTAGAGGTGGGTGTGTATGTAGTCAAAAGCCAGTAGCGTTAAGTGGCAAAGATGTAATTTGGATAAAAACTATATTTTTTCTTATTAAAGAAAAAACTTTTCACCTACCATCAATATTTGTCTCGGTCTTATTGGTTTAGAAAACTTTTTATCAATTTCCTTTTTTTGAAATTTGCTGCCGAAATCAAATTTGGATTTGAAATAACTTAACACTTAAGCCCTTCTCCTTAATAAAGCATTTAAAACATTTAAGTCCTCTAACTTAATTAATTTATTATCCATAGTAATACACTTAGGAAAAATCCCTAAAATAACCATAATTCATATTAAATATGTTTTCTAACATATATAAATTTCATACCCAAAAACATTATTTAATTTCCTTAAATAATTTATATCCGGAATTAACTACTTTCTCTCTTAGAAATTCATGATAAATTCATAATTACTTGGAAAATTATGAAAGTTGAAACCCACCTCTAAAATAATATTTTATATCAAAAATGAAACACTTTTAGATGTCATATGATAAGTTTTCCAATCTAAAACCTATCATAAAATTATTTAATTATATAAATCATCAACAAGCATATATATCCGTTAATCTATCAAAACTAATCATCATTTATCCAATCACACAATTTTAAACCTCAAACCCAAATTAAAACATTTAGGATGACTTATGTGAGATGGTTTAGATCATTATTCACCTTGTTTGGATAAAGAACTTGAGATTTGTTCTTACTTTAATCTTTCTAGCTTAAATCTTAGCCTCTAAGTGGATTTTGTGCCGTCTTCTTCTTAGGCTTATGGTCGGCCTTCAACTATCTTTACTTATGTTTTTGGTTTATGAAAATGTAAATGAGAATATAAGGAGTTTAGGGGTTACGGTATACGGCTATTCTCATTTTTCCCTTGCCTTATTCTCTTAAGTTTCTAATTTATAAATAACACTTATAATTTCATTAGTTAAGGCACGACCCTAATTAGTTTCCAAATCTTAATTCCGTTATCACTCTAACCTCTACATTATTCTATTTAATTTATCTAATTAAATCTCCTAAATAATGCCATTTAAAATTAGGGGTGTTACAAGCTCCCCTCCATAAAGAATTTCATCCTCAAAATTCAGCAAGGACTAAATACTAAGCATAGCAATCATTTGTAACATCTTCTAACTACCATACTAGCCTACCTAAATAGGAGACGGTCTATATAAAGTAAATATAGAACATATCATTAAAGCGGATCAGGATAAGTGTTCTTAATCATGTCTTCGGTCTCCCAAGTACAGTCCTTCTTGTTGTCCTCCATTGAACTTTCACCAACTTGACCGTCTTCTTTCTTAACCTCTTCTCATCTCTTGCCACAACCAGAACTAGTTGTCTGACAAAGGTCAGATCTAGTTCTACTATTAAGTCTTCCAATGCAGTTGGAGGGGTAGTTGTCTCCGGATCATGCACATGCTTACGAAGAAGAGACACATGAAACACATTATGGACACCTGCCATACTGATCGGAAACTCTACTCTATATGCGAGCTTTCTGATCCTCTCTATAACTGGGAACAGTCCAACATATCTTGGTGCCAGTTTCCTTGACTTTTCGAATTGCACCACACCCTTCATCGGTGATAGTTTAATGAAAATCCTATCTCCAACCGAGAACTCTAAATCCTTACACCTCTTATCCACATAACTCTTTTATATAGACCGAGCTTTCTTCTTCCTACCTTGGATCAACTCAATATTCTATGTTGCCTCTTTTACCAGATCTGGACCTAAGACTAATCTATCTCTAGTTTCCAACCAACATGGTGGCTTGCATGGCCTTTCATACACAGCTTCAAAAGGCGCCATTCCTATACTAATCTGATAACCGTTATATAAGAAGACTCAACTAAGTGTAGGTGATCTTCCCATTATCCACCAAAATCTAGTATAGAAGCTCTTAACTAATCCTCTAAAACTTTGCTAACTCTCTCTATTTTCCCATCTGTCTATAGATGGCAAGCAGTACTCATACTGAGCGTAGTACATAAAGTATCATGTAGATTCTTCCAGAACTCGCTAGTGAATAGGGGATCTCTATCACTTACAATACTACGAGAAATTCCATGCAGTCTAACAATATTCCTCATAAATAAGCAAAATCCGGTGTTGTCCTAGTCGAATTTTATTGGTTAACCTATCCATTATGACCCATATACTTTCATTTTCTTATTTTGACCTTGGCAACCCGTCTATAAAATCCATGGATATCAAAGCCCATTTCCAAACTGGTATCTCCAAAGGTTGAAGCTACCCATTCGGCTTTTGATGTTTGGCCTTCACTTATTGGCAGTTCACATACTCCTTTACCCACAAGCCAACATCCCTCTTCATAACTTCCCAGTAGAAACTCCTCTTCATATTTTGATATATCTTGGTCCCCCAAGGATGAATTGTGAACTTCTATCAATGACATTCTCTAAGGACCTCCTCTCTTGGGTTTTCTACATTCGAGACACATAATCGTCCCTTCTTTCTCAACCATCCTCTCTGGTAAAGGCTGAAATCCTTCTAGTCATCAATCTCTGTTCTATCCTCTAGCCTTCTAATCTTCTCATCTAACACCGAGTCATCTTTCTACATGGACGCAATCCTTTTGATCAGAGCTGGTGAGAATTCCAAGCAGAATAATATGGTAGTGCTCTGACTAGATCTAGTAGTCGATCTTAACTGCACACTACAAGTAGTTAAAGCCTCCAGGTCCTTCCACTCTGCTAACATAGCTAACACCACATTCTGATTTTTCTTCTAGGAGCATCTACTACTTTATTTTCTTTCCCAAGCGTATGCTCTATACCAAATCATAAGCTTCTAAAAACTCCAGCTACCTCTGCTGTCTCATATTCAACTCCTTATAAGAGAATAAGTAGCTTAAAGACTTATGATCTATGTATTATTCAAATCTCTCCCTTAAGAGATAATGTCTTCATACTTCCAATGCGAAGATCGTCGCTGCCAACTCTAGATCATGAGTAAGATATTTCACTTCATGCGGTCTAAACTATCGTAAGCGTAGGCAATAACTTTACCTTTCTGCATCAACACATCTCCTAATCCGGTTCCACATGCATTTGCATACACCACTAATCCCCGATTCCCATCTTGAACTACTAACACAGACGCGTTGGTCAGCAAGTCTTTTAATTTAAGGAATGCTTCCTCATTGGTCAGACCAGATAAATTTCATGCCCTTCCTGGTCAGCTTAGTCAAAAGCGCTGCTATTTATGAGAAATCCTTAATGAATCTCCGGTAATAGATAGCGAGTCCAAGAAAACTTCCGATCTCAGTCGTCGTCTCTGGTCTCTTCCTGTTGTTAACAGCTTGGATTTTATCTGGATCAACTAACAAGCCCTTCTCTGAAACCACATGACCAAGAAATTTAACTTCTTTCTTCCAGAAATGACACTTTGAAAACATCTCTTTCAGTTGATGCTGCCTCAGCGTCTCAAGCAGCACTCCAAGATGAACTTAATGCTCCATTTCATCCTTAGAGTATATTAAGATGTCATCTATGAATACCAATACAAACCTGTCCAAGTGCTCTTGGAAAACCCGGTCCATCAAATTCATAAGAAAGCAGTGCATTTGTTAATCGGAATGGAATCACTAATCACTTGTACAAACTATACCTACGTCGATGGAATACTCTCCTCTGCCACTCTTAGATGATGGAAACCTGTCGCCAAATCCAATTGGAAAAATACTTTGGCTTCACTCAACTGATCAAATAAACCATCGATTCTCGACAAAGGATACCTATTCTTGATCATCTTCTCGTTCAATTTGCGGTACTCAATACATAGCCCTAATGACCCATTCGATTTCTTTGCGAACACCGTAGCCGCTCCCCAAGGCAAATTGCTAGGTCTAATGAAATTCTTTCCTTCTAAATCCACTAGCTGCACCTTCAATTCCTTCATCTAAGTAGGTATCATCCTGCTAGGTGGTCTACTTACATGTTCTACTCTTGGTACAAGATGCTGAATTACTAGTTTTGATTCATGACAAGACAGTTCAGAAACTAAAGAAGAATTTGCATTCATACATGACAAAAAGAAGACAACAGAGGATCTCTAGGTTTAAAGTAACTATTATAGATATTGTGTCTTAGACATATGTTAAAATCAATCCTCAAGTTTTCGATTTTAAAATTTTTCTTTACAAAACAGAATTCACTGTGCAATTTATGCACAGCCAGTCAACTGACTGATCTTGCCAGTCGACTGACCGTGCATATGCACAGCAGTGAACTCTGTTCATAATTTTGAAACGACAAATATTTTAAAATTTTAAAATATTCAAAACACTAGTCGACTGACCCAATATACCAGTCGACTGAACCGGCTTCAACTGCAAAATTTCTTAATTGACATCTTCTTCCATGAAGGGATGCACGGCATGAATGGATGTCTCTCTTGGCTTAAACTCTTCACTAAGAGTTTCGTCTCTCTGAAAACTATATATAGAAGTTATCATTCACTTCATAATCACTAATTTTTTGACTCTAATTCTCTATATTCTCTCTTGTGATTATTCTAGTGCATTCATACTCTCCATTGCTTTGAATCTTTGAATTATATAACATATACTTTGATTCTTAGCAATATTCTTCCTTTCAAATCTTCGCATACTCTTTATATTCTTGAGGAATTGATTATGGGAAGTTTGTAATCTTAATAGACTAATCAGTGTTATCAAGAACACATTAAGTCAACTACATTGTACTTTGTTAAAGTCCTGTTCTGCTGCTCAGGCAAGGGAAAGTCCTCTTCTGCTGTTGAGGCAAAAATCCTGTTCTGCTACTCATGTGTTGTTTACATATTCCTCCGGGTTAAGAGATGGTATTGTTAGTTAAAGCCAGAAGTTAGTCTGGGACTGGACATAAGACGGTGCTCCGAACCAGTATAAAATCTCTGGTGTCATTTTGCGTACTGCATTTATATTTCACGTTATTTACTATCTATACTCTGTGTTACTGTTTATCCATATTATACGGTCCTATACACTTTCATTTGGTATCAGAGCAAGGTTGTCATATAACCATAACACAGTTATCTGATTACTTGCTAATATGGAAAATAACACTAGCACCACCACTAACACTAGTTTTATTGAAGGTCAATCCACTACACGACCTCCATTTTTTAATGGTTTAAACTATAATTATTGGTCTACATGTATGAGAATCTACATGCAATCAAATAGTTTTGAATCATGGAATATCACACAGAATGAATACACTCTTCCTACTGGAGAATATTCCACTTGGTCAAACACACAAAAATTAGACGCTATTGCCAATGCTAAAGCCATGAACATGTTATTCTATGCACTAGGTAGAAATGAATTAAATTGTGTTAGCATGTGTCAAACTGCTTATGAAATATGGAGAACGCTTAAAATCACTCATGAAGGAACTAATAAGGTCAGACAAAGCAAGATCTCCATGCTCAAAAACCAATTTCAAAACTTTAGAATGAAACAAGATGAATCCATCGATGATATGTACTCTAGATTTCAAGATATCTATCATTCGCTATTAGGATTAGGAGAAAAGTACACTGATTTTGATATTGTATCAAAAATCCTAAACTCTTTAACAGATGAATGAGAGAGAAAAGTCTTGGCTATTAAAGAACCTAATGACCTCTCTACCATAAAACCTTAAGAGTTAATAGGAAATCTAATGTCCTATGAAGTGAATTTGCAGGAAAAACTAGTACAAGCACAAGATAAAAAGAACATAGCTTTTCATGCTGAGGAAGAAAAAGATGAAGATTCGGATGAAGAATATCTAGCATTTATTGCCAAAAATTTCAAAAAGTTCTTGAAATTCGAAAAAAATAACAAAAATAATGGAAAAAGGAATTTTCCAAACAAACCATCATCCTCGGTTCTAGAATGTTTCAATTGTCATAAGAAAGGTCATATTCAGAAGGAATGCCCAGAATTGAAGAAGAAATATTTCAAAGGCAGAAAAGACAACAAAAAGAAAGCATCCTCAGTAACATGGGATGATTCAGACACTTCTTCATCAGAAAATAGTAGTGACAATGAAAACGAGAAAGCAAATGTTTGTTTCATGGCTACTGAAAACGAGGTTAGTGATTTTACTTTCGATGATATGATTGAGATAAATTTGAAACTTGTTAACACTCTAAAAAATCTCAAAAGAAAATATAAGGAGACTCGTGAATATCAGAACAAAGCAGAATTCGAAAGAGATATGCTTAAAGATGAAAAGAAAATATTAAAGGAAGAACTTGAAAAATTACAAGAATCATTCTCTAATATCAATTCTCAACTCACTCTCTTGAGTTAAGAAATTGAAACTCAAAAGGAGAAAAATGATGCTCTTGTATCTGAAAATCATGAACTAAAAACAAAATTAAAATTTGATAGAATTGGATAATACTAGTCTCAAAACTAAGTTAGAAAGCATCACCAAAAATGTTTGAAATTTTAATAAAGGAAGAGAAATATTATCAAAAATTATTGATAACTCTCAATCTGTGTCAAGTAAGAAAGGGTTAGGATATGTTGAGAAAACATCAGCTCCATCTAAAAAGAAAATTAGGAGAAATATTAATCCTACTAAAGTTCAGACAAAAAGGAATTCTTACTCAAAAAGCATAAAAATTTGGGTTCCTACAACAAACAACAGTTTGATTAGAAAGAAATATATAAATACTTTTTTACAAACTGTTCATAAAAATAAAGATTATATTTTTAAATGGGATACTGAGCCCTCTTGGGTTTGGTTTCCTAAGATTTAACTCCTAGGACCCTATTAAAATGTGGGTACCAATACTATATTATATTTTTTGTAGGTCCCACTCAAGAAAAGAGGAAAATGGATACTCAACAGTGGTTGCTCAAAACATATGACAGGAGACAAAGATATGCTATCAAATATTATTTACACAGATGGAGGCTCCGTCACATTTGGAGACAACTCTAAACGATATATCATCGGCAAAGCGATGTGAGCAACAATGGTATTTCAAATTTACCTCTTATTTCAAATGTTTTACTTGTCAAAAATTGAAAACATAATTTACTTAGTATCAGCCAATTGTGTGACAAAGGATTCAAAATCACCTTTTCTGAAAACAAATGTAGTATTTTTGATCAAAATCAAAATCTTATCTTTGAAGAAAATAGAGACAAAAATATCTATGCTCTGAATATGAAAATAAAACATAATTCAGATATGTGTTTAATAGCCAAAGAAAATGATCCTTGGTTATGGCACAAACGATTCCGTCATATTAATTTTCAAACTATAAATAAGCTTTCTAAAAATGATTTAGTAAAAGGTCTACCAAAAATGAATTTTAAAATAGATCATATTTGTGATGCATGTCAGTTAGGAAAATTAACTAAATCATCTTTTAAATCTAAAAAGGTTATTTCAACCTTACAACCACTTGAATTACTGCATATGGATTTATTTGGACCAATACAAGTACAATCCATTAATCACAGTAGATATATGTTTGTAATTATTGATGATTTTTCTAGATATACTTGGACTATTTTTATGAAAAATAAAAGTGATACTTTTGATAATTTTAAATCATTTGTCAAAAGAATTCAAAATTTTAAAGGTTTAAAAATCAAAAACATAAGAAGTGATCATGGAGGTGAATTCGAAAACGAAGCCTTTGAACATTTCTGTAAGAAAAAAGGAATATTCCATAAAAAAATTTCCTAGAACTCCACAACAAAATGGGGTTGTAGAACGTAAAAATAGAACCTTACAAGAATGTGCAAGGACTTTGTCAAATGGAAGTACGTTACCAAAACATTTTTGGGCTGAAGCAGTTGCCACAGCTTGTTATGTTTTGAATCGTGTTTCTATTCGACCACTAACTAAGAATACTCCTTGTGAATTTCTTAATGGATGAAAACCAAATATTTCCTATTTTAAAGTTTTCGGTTCAAAATGTTTTATGTTAAACACAAAAAGCTTGGTAAATTTGATCCAAAATCCGATGAAGGAATCTTTTTAGGATATTCGGATCGTAGCAAAGCTTATCGAATTTAGAATAAAAGAACAAATATCATCGAAGAAACTCTGCATGTATCTTTTGATGAAAATTTTAAACCAACTCCAAGTATAATAGATGATGAAGATTTCCCTAATAATACCATAAATACAGAAACTACAACTTCTGAAATTAATGAAAACATTGCTCACAATAACAATGAATTAAGATCTCCACCTAGAGTATTAAGAGATCATCCTTCTATTAATGTTATTGGGGAACTAAATTCATCTGTTAGGACAAGAAGTCAATTAAATCAAATGGGTCATGTAGGTTTTCTTTCTCATGTTGAACCTAAAAATATTAAAGAAGCATCTACTAATGAAAACTGGTTAATCGCTATGCAAGAAGAACTAAACCAATTCGAAAGAAATGAGTTTGGGATTTAGTTCCACGACCTAGTGATCAATCAGTTATTGGTACAAAATGGGTTTTCAAAAATAAAGCAGATGAACAAGGAAATGTTACTAGAAATAAAGCTAGATTAGTTGCTCAAGGTTATAATCAAGAGGAAGGAATTGACTATGAACAAATGTTTGCTCTGGTCGCTAGACTAGAAGCAATACGAATCTTACTAGCTTTTGCATGTTTTCATAACTTTAAATTATATCAAATGGATGTCAAAAGTGCTTTTTTAAATGTTTTATAAAAGAAAATGTTTATGTTGAACAACCTCCATTATTTATACATGAACAATTTCCTGACCATGTCTATAGACTCAAAAAGGCTTTATACGGTTTAAAATAAGCACCTCGTGCTTGGTACGATCGTCTTAAAAGTTATTTACTACATTCTGGTTTTGAAATTGGAAAAGTTGATCAAACTCTTTTTATTAAAGAAACAAGCATGATATTTTAATTATCCAAACATATGTTGACGATATAATTTTTGGATCTACAAATGAAAAGCTTTGTCAAGAATTTTCTAAGATAATGACAAATGAATTTGAAATGTCACATATGGGTGAGTTAAATTATTTTATTGGTTTACAAATAAAACAACTAGAAAATGGTATTTTTATTAATCAAGAAAAATATTGTAATAATCTAATTAAACGCTTTGGTATGGAAAATACTTCTACCAAACAAACTCCTATGAGTACAACCATACATCTTGATAAAGATGAAAATGGTAAAAGTATTGACCAAAAATTATATCGAAGTATGATTGGATCGTTATTATATTTAATAGCTAGTAGACCTGACATAATGATGAGTGTTTGTTTGTGTGCACGATTTCAAGCAGATCCCAAAGAATCACATTTAAGAGTAGTGAAACGCATATTACGGTATCTTAATAAAACCAAGGACTTTGGACTATTCTATCCAAAGGAATGTCCTTTTGAATTAGTATCATATAATGATGCTGATTTTGGAGGAAGCCGGAGAGATAGAAAAAGTACAAGTGGGACTTGTCATTTTATTGGACGATCTCTTATATCTCGGTTTAGTAAGAAACAAAACTGTGTTTCATTATCAACATGTGAAGCATAATATATTTCTGCCGCCCTGGCATGTGCTCAAGTTATATACATGCAACAAACACTACAAGATTTTGGTTTTAACTTAACTAAATCAACCATTTACTGTGATAATTCTAGTGCTATTAATTTATCTCAAAATCCTGTTAATCACTCACGAACAAAACACATTGACATTCGTCATCATTTTTTTCGTGATAATATTGAAAAGAATTTGATAAATCTAGAATTTGTTTCCTCCGATAAATAATTGGCAAATATATTTACAAAACCTTTAAATGAAAATACTTTTGTAAATTTAAGACGAGAGCTTGGTATTATTTCTTTTAAAAATTTATAATTATATATATATATATATATATATATATATATTTAACTGAAAACACCAATTTCAGAGCCGCATAATCAAATTTCAAATTCCATGGTCTCAACCGCCGCAGCCGCATCTCCATCCGCCGCCGCCGATGACGAAGATCGGGAGGGCTGGCAGGAAGTTCGCCGTCGCGGGAAGCAGAAACAAATTGCAGCCTCTAACCCATGGTCTAACCCTAAAACTACTGCTTCTCTTTTTAAGTTTAATAAGACTCAGGGTATAAGATCCTGGTCAGATCTGTTTGATAAACACGTTTCTATCAAAGAATATGTTATCTTCCATCAACCAGCAAGTGATGATACAGGTAATTTCGCTAGTATAGATGACTTGGATTATCAGATATCTAATGAGATGTGGAATAATTCTATTTTCATCTATCTTACGGGTAAACGACCTTATTATGTGCATTTTAATGCTTATATTAAAAGAGTTTGGAAGCCAGAAGGCTCATGGGAAATCTATTCTAGGGATAATGGTTTCTTCTTGGTAAAATTTGAAAATCATGCAGATTTTGATAAAGTTTTAAATGGGGGTCCCTGGTTTATGGATAGCAGGCTTATATTTATGAAAAAATGGGATGCTAACTTTCAATTCGAAAGAGATAGTTAGACTCATACCCTATTTGGGTGAGATTAAATAACTTACACCTATCTTTGTGGAATGCTAGGGGCATTAGTAAACTTGCTAGCCTTATTGGTAAACCTTTGGACATTGATGAGTTCACTAGAAAAGTTAAACGACTTAAATTTGCAAGAGTATTAATAGAGGTGACAGCTGATGCCACTTTTCCCAAAATAATTAGAGCAAGAGATAACAAAGGTAGAATTTATGAGCAAGAGGTGGAATATGAGTTTATTGCACCGCTGTGTAAGTTATGCAGTTGTTTTGGACATAGTGATACACAATGCCCAAACACAACTACACAAAAGTGGATCCCCAAAGCATCAGCACCAGATCATAATGCTTCTACCACTAAAGTGCCTGAGCATACTGAAAACCAGGGTACAGACTCTAACGCCAGCAGCTCAGTGCCAAAAAATACCCTAGATCGTAATAATTACAAAGATTTACAACGACATAACTTTGAAGCTTGCTTTAGTACTGGTAGTCCCACCCCTGAGGGAAGTCAGTCCATTCTGGAAGAACAGAATTGTTTGACAAAGCAGAATAATTGTTCTCCACTTCAAAATCTTGCACAAATGAATGAGTCTTCACCACTGGATAAGCATGACCTTCAGAATACTGCTGAGCAGAGAAATTCTTGTACGGCTGAAGATCTTGTTGCCATATACTCCCCTGAGCGTTCAGCAGCTGCTGATATTGAGCCTCCAGCTGAACAATCTGATCAGTCCCCATCAAAGTCTGTTGTTGTTCATTCTGCTGATCACACAAAGGCCTCATCACAGGTGGATAATGATGATACACCTAATAACATTCAGGAAATTAATCAGTTGGGAATTGAATTGGAGGTTGAGTCTATAAATTCAGAAGAGGAGCTTTATTTTTCTGACCAATATACTAAAGATAATCCAAAATATGAGGAGCAATTTATTACCAAAACTAGGAAAAAAGTGAAAGGAAGAAACACTTTGGCTCGAGTGACAAGGATCCAATCTCGACACTCTTAATGTCTATTATTTGCTGGAATGTTAGGGGTCTAAATGGTGATGCTAGAAGATTAGACCTCTTTAAACTTAGGAATAAATTTAATCCTACTATAATTGCTTTTCTTGAGAATAAGATGGGAGATCATAATATTAAGCTATTTGCTACTATGTTTGGTGATGATTGGGGATGGATAGACAATAATTCAGCATCTTCTAAAGGTCGTATACTTATCACTTGGCATAAATCCATATGGGACCTTTCTATTAAAGATAAATATGAACAATTCATTACTGTTACTTGTACTAATGTGGGTGGCTTGAGCTTCATATGCACTTTTGTTTATGCTCATAATTGGGCTTCTCTTCGTAGACAGTTATGGTCCTATTTAATTCATACATCCAAGCATATTAATCATAACTGGATGGTCATGGGGGACTTTAATGCTGTTCTTAAAACAAATGAGAAAAGAGGTGGAAGTACCCTTAGATTATCCCAAACAGAGGAATTCAACAAATGTATTGTAGCAGCTGGCCTCTCTGAAGCAACCCACTCTGGCCTGAAATTTACTTGGTTTAGTGGTGTAGTAAAAAAAATTGCTTGCAGACTTGATAGAGTACTTATTAATGACAAAATCCTGTCCAATATCCCTAATTTGAAAATTTCTGTATTAGTTCAACCAGTGACCACTCTCCATTACATATTCAATTTAATCAACAAATTAACATTACTAAAGGAAGGCCTTTCAGATATGGTAACCACTGGCATTTAATTGAAGGTTATGCCGATGTTGTAGATTTCAATTCTATCCCTAAAACAGATGGAAATGGTTGGTTTTCCATGGTCATGATGTTAAAAGAGCTAAAACATAGATTGAAAAATTTGGAACAGAGAAAGAACAAAAACTCAGGACACTATAAGTCAATTACAACAGGAATGTGAACAGCTGCAGACTCTTCTTGATGCAGACCCACTTAATGATATTTTAATTTCTAATTATTTCTCTACTCAGGAGAAACTTAAAGAGGCCATTCATTTACAACCTATACAAGCAAAACAAATGGCTAAAGAGAAATGGCTCACTCAAGGGGATGACTGTACCAAATTTTTCTATGCTAAGATGTCTTTCAGGAGGAACTGCAATGCTCTTATTAATTCTATGAATGATCATGGGGATTTAGCTACTTATATTTCTCAATTTGAACAGGGAGCCATTTCTTATTTCACTAATTTATATAATGGTGAGAATAAGATAACATTACCTCATATCACTTGCAGGGCACTTATAAATGATGTGGGCAGGCAGATGCTGCAAGACACTGTTACTGAGGAGGAAGTAAGAGCTGCTGTTTTCTCTATTCACACTGATTCTTCCCCAGGGCCTGATGGGTGGAACTCTAAGTTCTATCAACTCCATTGGCAACACCTGAAAAATCAACTGTTAGAAGCTATACAGGAATCTTTCAACACTGGTAAAATTCTTCATGAATTAAACTACACATTTATCACTCTTATTCCAAAGGTGGAAAGTCCTTCTAGGATTGAAGAATTTAGACCCATTGCATGTTGTAATGTGTTATATAAGATTCTCAGTAAGGTGATATGTAATAGACTTACAAAGGTTCTTCCTGATCTTATTTCTGAATGTCAATCTGCTTTCATTAAAGGAAGACACATATCTGAGAATTCTTTACTAGCTCATGAACTGATTAGAAAGTTCAATAAACCTGGAGCTGACAAGATGTGTCTAAAGATTGATTTACATAAGGCTTATGATAAAATCAACAGACAGTTTATCATTCATGTATTACACTGTATGGATTTTCCTACTTCCTTGATTAATCTCATTGAGGAATGCATCTCCACCCCCACATTTTCCATTATCATTAATGGTACTCCTAAAGGTTACATTACTAGTAATAGGGGCTTAAGACAAGGTGATCCCCTCTCCCCCTACTTATTTGCAGTTGCCATGGAATTTTTCTCACTTCAAATGGAACTAGCTTGTTATAATTCTTTGTTTCAGCCTCTGTTTAAACATGATCCTAATGTCAATCATTTATTATATGCTGATGATTTGATTATTGCTGTTAGAGCTTCCTCAACTGCTGCTCAGGGTTTACTTCATATTTTTAATCAATTGCATCTATTTGTGGGTCTTGAGCTAAATACTACTAAGACCAAATGCTATTTTAGCAAATATTGCACCTCTAAAACAGCCATTTTGGACATTTTGCAAATTAAGGAAGGTCTGCTTCCTGTCAAGTATCTTGGGGTTCCTCTCTCAACTAATGTCATTACTGACCGTGAATGTGGTGAACTTGTTGGAAAGATTAGAGACAAACTTAATGGTTGGAGTTCTAAATTACTCTCTTTTGCTGGTAGAATTGAATTGGTGCACACAGTTATTACTGCTAAAGTTAGATTTTGGCTTCAAACATTTCACATTCCTGACAGTTCAATTGAGAAGATTAATTCAGCATGTGCTAACTTCATTTGGAGGGGGGGATTACATAAAGTTAGTTATGATATTCTTTCCAGACCTAAATCTAAAGGTGGTGTTGGGCTCATCAACCTGAAAGACCTTAGAAGGACTTATCAAATTAAACATGGATGGAAAATTCTAACTTCTAACACTCTCTGGGCTAGGTGGATGAGAAGCAGATATCTAAAGGGGAATTTTTGGACTATGCATGAGGATATTAACTCTTCTGGGGTCTGGAAGTGCATTTTAAGGAGCAGGTATGTCTTGAAAACATGTATCTCAAGGAGAATTGCTAATGGTAGGGATGCTTATCTTTGGAGGGACCCATGGATTAATGGACACTCACTTGCTGACAAATATGGCTTGGGTATGATTTCATGTATTGGAGATTATGATGATCTAGTTGCTTCCATTATCCAACATGGTGATTGGATACCTGACCAGAAAGGGCTTCATGTTATTGCTGAGGATGTCAAATTTGTTCCTATCTACTCCTCTGAACCTAATGATACTTGGACTTGGAACTACACTAAAGATGGTATCTTTACTACCAATAGTGCTTGGGAAGCTCTACGAACTAAACATATTAACAAATTTTGGGCAGCTCCTATCTGGTCCAGATCAAACAACCCTAAGATGGCATTCATGACTTTCAAAGCCATTAATTCAAGACTTCCTACATCTGACAGACTAGCTAGATGGGGTATGGAGGTCAATCTAAACTGCAAATTATGTAACTCCCACCCAGAATCACACAATCATCTATTTTTTGAATGTGAATACTCTACTCGTGTGTTAAGTCATGTTAAGAGTAAAAATCAAGACATGCAAGCAATTTCTACCCTAGAAGATGAATTACTGTACCTGAGTTCCCGCAAGAAAGAAGATTTGCTGACCCAACTGCAGCTTATTTGCCTCACCACAACAGTTTTCCATCTCTGGAAAGAGAGGAATCGAAGAGTTTTCAAGAATACTGCAAAGAATCATCACCAAATTCAGATCGCAATTGAACAAGATGTCAGGATCCTAATGAAAAGAATTAAAAGCAAGATTTTTACCTGTGCGTCAGAACTGGAGAACAAAATCCTTCGAGAATGGAAAGTGGATCCGCCATGATTTTTAGCTTCAGTGCTTTCTAGTAGGAGGCAATATTTATGTGCTTTGCTGTGGAATATATGTTTAATATTCCAGTTTGGTTTTCGTGTTCTTTTTGTCGTATTCATTTCATTTAAGTTGTACGAGACTTTGTGAGTCTTTGTATTGGTCTCTGTGAGGCATCAATAAAATTTACCATTCTTCAAAATATATATATATATATATATATATATATATTTGTGGATTCTAATAATACATCTTTGCAAAATAAAAAAATTTATGACTCTAGTAGGACTTGAACTCATAACCACTCCTATATTTTCAAATACTTCTTACCATTTGAGCTATGATTGTTTCTTGTTTCATGTAGAAGATTGGTTCTATTTATTCTGAATATTTTCGTTTAAAAAATTCACAAAATAACATAGCCACCAGGACTTGAACCTGGGTCTTCTAGCAGGTAACTCCATAGCTTATTATGCTATGATTACATTTTCTGCTGAGTTATATGGTTCATACATTTTTAACCATATATCTTTCTTATCCTTAAATTATTCTGCCCCACTATTTTGTTTTATTTTAATCTCTGGTTATTAACCTATGAAGGTCTATTACCATTCATTCTAAGCTCATATTCAACTATATAAGCTGCCTCTTCTCAGTTATTAATCATCATTACAAATTTTTTTTTACAAAATTTTTACAAACTATAATCTTCTCAATGGCCTCTCAAAACTCTCATGATTCCACTAACTCAAAATTATCATTTTCTACTCCAACCTCTTCAAGTAACTATGATTCATCCAATAGCTCGACTCCAACATTGCCAACTACTACCCTATTCATGAACCAGGAAGATATCACACCGGTTTTTCACCAAAACCAAAAAGGTCTCGAAGATCGTTGTTTCTTTCTCCAACAAAAAAAACAAAAATTGATGAAATCCATCACTATCAACAGGAGCAAGTCAATTTACAAAGAGAAATGTTTTACGAACAGCGGATGAATTCAAATCGTCTAAGTCTTATTGAATCTATTGCACTTAAGTTTTGTGGCAAATCATCTAAGCATGATGTTGTTCAACCTTCAACATCCCGTCAAGCAACTTCATCCGGCTGGAATAACTGCGAACAATCTCCAACTCAACCTCCGGCATCTCCAAACTCATGGGAACACCAGAACTATTGGTCTCCTTTGCAACCTTTTGTTGAGCATACCAATGTTGAACCACAAGAATGCTCTCCAAAAACTGCAAAATAATTATCATTTCTTGTATATTATTGTTCCTTCTTATTTGTATTTTATTTATATATTTGATTCTTTATATAAATTTTGTTTTCTTAGCTTCATGTAATTTTTACTTCCAGTCAGTCGACTGAAAATAAAGGTCAGTTGACTGAATGCAGGGTTTCAAAACTCTCGGGTAACCAGTCAGTCGACTAACCTACCACATTCAGTCGACTGGCTGTTAAATTTTTTGCAAATAACAGTGCACCAGTCGACTGAACGTTATTACAATCGACTGGCTATAGGCCAACTGCCTTTATCTTTCCTATTTACTTACCTATTTCCCTCATTTCACTTTACTCTTCTCAGTTTTTTACCCAACTCTATTTCGCCCAAAACCCTAAATTCCCAATTTTCCTCAATTTTTTCACTAAACATTCAATCAAATGGCTCCTCCAAAACGTCAATGACAAAGTTCTTCTTCCGTCGATCCTACCGATGCCCAAATTGCTCAATGGCTATACAATGATGTGGCTGTAAAAAGATGGCATAAAATGAAAAACTTAAGGATCTTTGAAGGTTCTTTCATGGTCTATAGCGATTTCGTGGCTTATGGTTTACAAGAACTTATGCGTCGATCCGGTTTGGAATCTCTACTCGACATGAATGCCAATTCTCACAAGATCAACCACCTCATGGTAAAGTTATTCTTTGCTAATTTAAATCTTCCCCACCAACGCCCATCAAATAAGGATGATTGTGTTTGGAGTTTAGTGTATGGTCAACAAGTATTTTTCTCCTTGGATCGAATGGCACACATACTTCAGACTCCCAATCATGGCATTCCACTAGATGATGTCGAATGTAATATTCGACAAAGGGATAGAATTAGCCATATGTTTATGGGCGATAATATGACGGAACAGAAATCTATTCTCCTTCATCCAAAAGCTAGAATTCTTCACAAAGCTTTAATGCGGAGTATACTTCCAAGAATAGGGTCATATGAACTTATCTACCCAGAAAATTTTAAAGCTTTATATGCGATATGGGGAGGAATACAAGTAAATTGGCTACGATGAATTTTGGATGAGTTTCTTTCTTTCAACAACGGTAACATGAGAACAATTTATTTTGGTGAATATATAATGTGATTGCTTTTAAATGTGAGAACACCTCAACCGGAATCTGAAACTTCTTCCGTTGGGGTTATCAACATTCGCACAATAAGCCTCATGAAACTACCGTCAGCTCCTCCGACATTTACCTCCTATGAAGAATGGCGTCAGCAACATCAACGACAATCAGGCGGACCAATTATTCAAGAACGATCGTCTCATCCCGAAGAAGACGACGATATTCGTCTTGCACACTCAGCTAGTTTGCGAGAATCCGTCGAGATCCTTTCTAGAAATCAACAAATACTAGGATCTCGTTTGAAGAAAGTTGATAAAAATTTAGACAAAGTAAAAGGATTCTTTTCTATCCTCTGGGATGCAATTTCATGTTCGTCTTCCACAACTGCTTCTTCAATAACTCACAGTAAACGTCCAGAACCTAGATTTACATGGTCAACTTCCGAAGAACATAGTAGTAGTGATGCTAGTGGCACAGGAAGCGGTGCTCATGGAACTTCTAGACCCGTAAAGGAGCTGTACAAGAGGAAGATGAGTAGGTTCTTTTCGTAAGTAAGTTGGATATGCATTTTTTATAACTCTATTGACATTTCAAACATATGAAACTCTATTGCAACTTATTAATTTATTGAGACTTGTACTAAATAGTCTCTCTTTTATATATTTCTGCACTTTTATTTTATATTTTTGTTTGCTGTATCTCCTTTTTGTCGATGATAAAGGGAGAGAAAAAGTATGTGCACTAACATATTTGATGCAGGAAAAAGATATGATACATTCAGGGGGAGAAATATTTTCTCTCCAATATATATACAGGTTGTCATCAATCAAAAAGGGGGAGAATGTTGAATTACTAGTTTTGATTCATGACAAGACAGTTCAGAAACTAAAGAAGAATTTGCATTCATACATGACAAAAAGAAGACAACAGAGGATCTCTAGGTTTAAAGTAACAATTATATTGAGTCTTAGACATATGTTAAAATCAATCCTCAAGTTTTCGATTTTAAAATTTTTCTTTACAAAACAGAATTCACTGTGCAATTTATGCACAGCCGGTCGACTGACTGATCTTGCCAATCGACTGACTGTGCATATGCACAGCAGTGAACTATGTTCATAATTTTTGAAACGGCAAATATTTTAAAATTTTCAAATATTCAAAACACCAGTCGACTGACCCAATATACCAGTCGACTGAACCGGCTTCAACTGCAAAATTTCTGAATGGACATCTTCTTCCATGAAGGGATGCACTGCATGAATGGATGTCTCTCTTGGCTGATACTCTTCACTAAGAGTTGCATCTCTCTGAAAACTATATATAGAAGTTATCACTTACTTCATAATCACCAATTTTCTGATTCTAATTCTCTATATTCTCTCTTGTGATTATTCTAGTGCATTCATACTCTCCATTGCTTTGAATTATATAACATATACTTTGATTCTTAGCAATATTCTTCCTTTCAAATCTTCACATACTCTTTATATTCTTGAGGAATTAATTATAGGAAGTTTGTAATCTTAATAGACTAATCAGTGTTATCAAGAACACATTAAGTCAACTACATTGTACTTTGTTAAAGTCATATTCTGTTGCTCAGGCAAGGGAAAGTCCTCTTCTGCTGCTGAGGAAAAAATCATGTTCTGCTGCTCAGGTGTTGTTTACCTATTCCTCCGGGTTAAGAGAGGGTATTGTTAGTTAAAGCCAGAAGTTAGTTTGGGACTGGACGTAGGACGGTGCTCCGAACCAGTATAAAATCTCTGGTGTCATTTTGCTTACTGCATTTATATTTCATGTTATTTACTATCTATACTCTGTGTTACTGTTTATCCATATTATACGGTCCTATACACTTTCACAAGATGTATCCGAAACTCAATGGCTAGCTTCGGTGGTAGTCCTATGACTAGCTTAAAAACATGTGCAAACTCTTTTGCTACCCACACCAATCTAATTCTTCTTACACTTCCATTACATTTAGCGAAGCACGAGTACTTGAATATGACGTCTCCACCGAGTATATAATTTGGTTATGACTATTAAAGTGTCTTAGCGATATTTCTCTACCTTGGAAAAATATCCTAGTGTCATACCTATCTAACCAATCCATACCCAAAATGATCCTGAAGCCTACAAAATCAAAAACATACAAACTGCATGCAAACTTATGACCAAACAAATCAAGTTCTACTTGGTCATATCTCATTTCCAAAGTTGCATACCCTCCATTAGATTCATACCCGTTAAGGAAGTAACAAAGTATGAGGGTTCTAAACATAATTTATCTACCAAACACTGAGATATAAATGAATGTGATGCACTGGTACCAAATGGTACCTGAACTGGTGTACTATGAATCAAAAGTGTACCTTCCATCATAGTCTTTCCCTTCTCAGTAGCAGTTGGTCTAGAAGATGATGGTTCCAAGGCAAAATTCTTTTCGTTGTCCACTCTGACTGGTTCTAGACACTGATTCTTGTAGTGTCCAATCTAGTCACAGTTGAAGCACTTCACTCCTTTCTTATCTACGACCTTCTTTCCTTTTCCAGTTCGACATTCATGAGTATAATGTCCTTTCTTGTTGCACTTGTAGCAAACTACATCGGCCTTCCCTTTCTTGGCAGCTCCTCCTTTCTGAGCTCCTTTCTTCTTAAATAATTTCCTCTTCTTGCCCTAAGAATCCTGGGTTTCAACTTGCTTCTCTTTCCCAAAAGTAGAAAGCGTCTCTTCATTCCCTATTGTCATCTCTTCTACAACTGTACTAGGATCGTGGAGATGTGGCATAGTCGCCCTGGCAATCTTGGGTCTTAACCCTCGAATAAACTTTTCATTCCTTTTAATGATGATCTCAATGGTAGCATATCCATCTCTGGACAACTCACCAAACTTCATAGCATGCTCAATCGCCGACATCTCACCTTGCACTAAGTCCATGAACTATCTTAGCAATATTGACTTAGCAACGTCAAACAAGAACCTCTCTTCAAATCTTATTCAAAACTCTACCCAAGTCAACTCTTCCTCGGAAACTCCTATAGTAATACCATTTTCATCAATAAAGTGTCGCTCCCTGCAACTGTCTAGAAGCAAATCTCCTCTTCTGCTCATCATCTAATCCTAAGTCGGTGAAAATTCTTTCACGGTGCAATAACCAGTTTTCTACTTCAGCGGCATCCTCTGTTTCCAAGAACGACTTCCCACTAAGACTGGTATAATCCCGTATCATCATAGCATAGTTATTGCCAACTAAGGCCATAGGATTTTCTATCTCAGCATTTCCCCTAGCTACTCCTACAACTGCTCTAGCTTGCATCAGATTGACGAAGAACAGATACACCATCCCCATATTTATTGGTGGGGTTCCATCACCTACGTTTGCATTTGTGTTTGGATTAGCATTTGCCTATCGACTCGGATTCCTCCTAGTAATGGGTCGAGCATTTCCATTAGTTGTGGTGCTTCCTCCACCTAGATTTCCTCTTACATTTCCTACCTCCGTATCATTCTTTCTCATATATCTGCATACGAGCCTTAGCAAGACACAAAAAAACGATCTAAGAGAAAAGGGGAATATGTAATTATATATATATATATATAACACAAATGAAAGTACGTTACTATAGTGTTAACCCAAACCTCAGTCCTATTTTCTGATTCGCTGGGTTATGTTTTGAAAATCTTTTAGATTCAAATTTCTTTTAAATTTACATAAACCTATGCTCTAATACCAACTTGTAACATCCCCCGTTTAGAGGCCCAAAACTAACCGTTGTAGATGCTGCAATCATCTATAGTTATTAATTCTCGGTGACCAAATGCGGTAATATTAAATACATTGATGTACCAGAAACGCACGAATATGAAAAAAAATTAAACTCGATTTAAAACAAATTTCTCATTTCATTACAAATAGCATTTCAAATTCATTACATAATCTCATATGTAAGCCACATTCAGAGAAATATAGTTATTACAAATTACACTAAGAGCAAAATATGAAGATGCCCCCTAGTTGATCAGAGTCTAAATATAGGCAATTAAACGATTTTGCCATTTCATCTAATTACACGACGAAATCAAACAGAAAGAACTCCTAATAGCTAGCTTGCCTCCTGCACGTCTCTAGAAGCTTATTCGTCTAAAGAAGAACCTAAAACCTTGACTCTCAAACTACTCAAAATCAATTGATCACCCGAGAGTTTAAGGAGAAAACATAAAATTCGAGTTAGAAAAAATCTAAGGTGAATAATAACCTACCATCTTGAACCATATAGATATCTAGTGAGATCCGCTTAGCGAAACGAGTTTTCCCTTCACTAGTATTTTAACCCAATTTATAATAACCATATGTTGTGCACCAGCATCCACAATGGTTAAGACATAACATTATAAACTATATTATGATGATATGCAAACATGTTATATGCTCTAGATTTCTCATCCCCATTCATCTAACTATCTGTCTCAATGTTATAGTTTCCAGGGTCACTATTAACCTATTAGTTTTCATTGGCTAACTAATAACGGGTTCTAAGCTTACGGACTATCTGTTCAGTTTCATAGTTTTTATGGGATCATTAAGAGCCTATTGGTGTCTACCAATAACATCATCTAATCATACTTTTCATAGGGTCACTATGAACTTATTGGATTATTCAATAGCATCTCTCATGTCATAGTTTACATGGGTTGACTATGAACCTATTGATTTCTATGAAAAACCTGTTCTAGACATAGTTTTCATGGGATCATCAAGAACCTATTGGTTTCTACCAATATTATTATCCAATCGTAATTTCCATGGGATCACTATGAACCTATTGGTTTCTACCAATAACATTATCCAATCATAATTTTTATGGGATCGCTATGAACATATTGATTTCTTTTGATAACAATATCCAATCATAATTTTCATGGGATCACTAAGAACCTTTTTAATTCCATGGCCTTTTAATTTATTTTAAATTTACCATTGGGTCAACCTAGCGGGCCACCCTACCCTTTGACACTTCAACATGCTCATATGGGTTATGAAGTAAATATGATAACACAACATTCGTGATAACTGATCAAATGATACACACCATATAAACATCCATAGTTTATTTCCATATATTTATTTTTCTAATGAAAGGTGGTCAATACTATTAACCTACTTATATACTAAGGAGAGCTTCCTTTTGAAAACATAAAACATATCCATAAATTATTGCTTAAAATTTTAGACATCCTCTTTCGAAACCATAAAATATATCTTTCAGGCACTTGGAAACATCCCTTTCGAAACACTTAAAAACATGCCTTTTGAAACACTTAAAACATACCTTTCAAAAGCATTGGGTTCAAGTAAAAAGTTATGGAAGCATGGCTTCGAAACCAATTAAGGTTTTCTTTCAAAACCATAGTTTAAAAACAAAACAAACTACAAAGTATATAAATGGGGACACATTCGAAAGTTGTCCCTTTGAAAGACCTATTTTGACGGCCACATGCTTCCACATGAGTACTTGGGTTTAAATAAGCGGCTTCAACCATGTCGAAAGGTATGGGAGTGGAACCCACCCTTTCACTTGTATAAGCTAAAAGAAAAGCGGCTTCAATGGTTACGAAAGGGTATCGATTCGAAATCCCACCCTCCAAACTCATTGATTCAAAGAGCTATAAAAGCAGCCTTTTACAAAGGTGAAAGGTTTTAATGTGACAGCTAGGCTACCGAAGGGGTTCAAAAGTAGCAACTCTTTCAAAGATATTAAATCAAAGGTAGGTTTATAGATTCGAAACCTAGAAATACAACTTCACCCATTATGCATGTAGACATTCAATGCCTATACTACCTTTTATATAGGTCCAATACACTTTATACCACTAGCTTGATACCATGTATATTGGCACCGAATGGATGTAGAAGGATTAGAGGCGGGTTTGTATGTAGTCGAAAGCTAGCAGGGTTAAGTGGGAAGATGTAATTTGGATAAAAACTGTATTTTTTCTTATTAAAGAAAATATTTTTCACCTACCATCAATATTTGTTTCAATCTTATTAGTTTAGAATATTTAATCAATTACTTTTTTCAAAATTTGCTACCGAAATCAAATTTGGATTTGAAATAACTTAACACTTAAGCAATTCTCCTTAATAAAAAAATTAAGCCCTCTAACTTAAATAATTTATTATCCATAGCAATACCCTTAGGAAAAATCTCCAAAATCACCACAATTCATATTAAATATGTTTTTAACATATACAAATTTCAGACCCAAAAACATTATTTAATTGCCTTAAATAATTTAAATCCGAAATTAACTACTTTCTCTCTTAGAAATTTATGATAAATCCATAATTGGAAAATTTTGAAACTTGAAACCCACTTCTAAAATAACTTTTTTGACCATATATACAAAACGCAACACTTTTTGATGTCATATGATAAGTTTTCCAATCTAAAACCTATCATAAAATTCATATTAAATTATATAAATTATCAACAAATATATATATCCATTTATCCTATCAAAACATATCATCATTCATCCAATCATATGTTTTCAGACCTCAATCCCGACTTAAAACATTCATGATGATTTATATGAGATGGTTTAGGCCATTATTTACCTTGTTTAGGTAAGGAACTTTAGATTTTTTGTTGCTTTAATCTTCCTAGCTTGAATCTTAGCCTCTAAATTGATTTTATGCCCCTCTTCTTCTTAAAGTTATGGCCAACCTTCAACTCTCATTACTTATGTTTTTGGTTTATGAAAATATGAATGAGAATGAGGTAAGGGGTTTAGGGGTTATGGTATACGGATATTCCCATTTTACCTTTTCCTTATTCTCTTAAGTTTCTAATTTATAATCACACATATAATTTCATTAGTTAAGGCACGA
Organism: Allium cepa; assembly: GCA_030765085.1. NCBI lineage: Eukaryota > Viridiplantae > Streptophyta > Magnoliopsida > Asparagales > Amaryllidaceae > Allium > Allium cepa. The sequence continues at coordinate 681,008,596 of CM060938.1, forward strand.
TCCTAATTAGTTTCTAGATTTCAATTCCCTTATCACTCTAACCTCAACATTATTCAACTTAATTTATCTAATTAAATCTCCTAAATATTGTTATTTAAAATTAGGCGTGCTACATTTATACTTCAATAATTTATAACTATATTGATTTTATATATATTATTTACATTATATTGAATATTCTTATTAAATCCGTTAATTTAATTTTTTGAAGTTTTATTAAGTTTTAGTATGATTAAAATGTGTAAACTATGTTTAGATATTTGTACAAAAATTTAAAATATTTTACAAAACTTAATATTTTCAAAACAATTTTTATTAAGTGATTTTTCAAAATACAAAAGGATATGTCGACATATCCTCTGCAAGTATGTCGACGTACTAGCGTAAATTTCAAAATTCAACTTTTGAATGGAAGTGTCTTTTCCTCGTATCTCTTCATGAATGGACATGACCGTTGTTTCCCTATATGTACCAGACTTCCAGACAATTTTTTTTAACTACTTTCTTATTCTTCTCTCCTCTTTTCACTCACTTGATTTCTGAATCAATTTTTGCCAAAACTCTGCCGAAATTCAACCAGAATCAAACTCAATCATTACTAGTTTGATTCTCCTTCATCTACTCTCTGACTTCTCTTATCTTTTTCACTCAAACCAAGATCAAAGTGCTACTCAAGAGTTATAGGATCAATTGTAATAAAGATTGAAGATCAAAGCTATAAACTCTATCAAATCATAATCTTATACTTTGTGGTGTACTTGGTATCCTTGAAATCCAAATAGGCATGATTGTAGCCTGTAAAATCAATTGGGTGTGCTTAGGAGCCCATAAATCCAGTAGGTGTGCTTGTAGCCTGGAAATCAAGTGACTCTACCCAGAGGTTGAAATTCTTGAGGGTGTGTCTCGTAGCCTTGAAATCAAGATTGTATTTGCATTTACTAGTTGAAAATAAATATATACAAGGAATTATATAGGACGGATGTAGGGTAACTCCGAACTAGTATAAAATCCTTCTGTGTTCTTTTCATTTTACTTTTACTACATTTATTTTTATCTGTACTTTGATTCTATGATTATTTCTATGATTGTTATTCACATCAATCCAAATAGAATCTTAAAGAATTAGAAAAAAATTCATATAATCCATTAAACCCTATTCACCCCCGTTCCCCTTCCTGGTATTAGTTTAGCCTTAAAGTCCCTATTTCAACCGACTCACAAGCAGGACTTGAAAAACTTAAGAAAAATGTCCTTAGTTAAAATGGATACCCTATTCTCATATTGGTAGTAGTTGCAAGGACTCTCATTTACTTAAAGGTATGGCTAAAGTACTTCCATATTGAAGTTGGACACTGTACTGGAAAATAAACTTGAGTTAACCATATTTAAAAAGAAGGATGAAAACCTTATACACTTAAAGCATTGTTAGGTATAAGTAGACATAGGTGAGTAGGTTGTCGCTAACTACTCCAATTTAAGTGATAAACCAATGAAAATGTTCTCTAATGGTTAAAAAATGTAGATGCTAATATTTTAAGTAGAAAGAGAAAGTTGTTTTATGATTTTACATAAACAAATTAGATAAACTTTATGTAATTTGTTTAAAAAGTAAAAATAGAGAATATGATAAGAACAATTTTTCAATAACTATTTTAAAGCTTTTTTTGTCTTTTGGACACATTGTTACTCTTACCCCTCAATGTGCACTTTTGAAAAAAAAATTGAAAAATATGTAAGACCCAACTTTTAGAGCTCCTTTTATAAATAAGAAATGGTTAGTACTTAAAAGTGTCTTTTGCGGATGTTTTTGTCAAACTCTAAAATAATGAGAGTAATAAGTTAAAAATATCCAATCTTCTTTAAAAGTACATTTTGTGAAATTTTATAATTAATGAAAGAAAATTTTAAGTGGTGTGTTTTATGTACATCGTGCTAAGTTATGTTCAACTATTTTTGATAATTTAGTTAAAGAAGAATAACATGATCTTAGCAGGAAGGAAACACTTATTAAAAATTAAAAGGAGGGTTTTATAGTTTTAAAATTACAAATTTTATAGAAATAAAGTTAAAATCAAAGGTTTTGATCTAAAAAGGTAAAGTGAAAATATTATGACTACCACTTAAACTGGAACTGAAAAGAAATATATCGGAGTTACATAAATAGGATTAAGCAGCCCATTATGATGGAATTCACTATGGAATTTGGAAGCCCGGAAAGGGTTAGTACAGAGATAAATAGTAACATGTGCATTCAATGAACTTTTTAGTCAATAGTCGAATTGGAAGGACAGAGTACTAATTCAAACTTCCTATAGTTTGAAGGGTGAGCACCACCTTGTATCTTTTACCCAGGTATGCTTTGAATCCTATGATCTTTGTGTAAAGAAGTCTGGAAAGTATGATTTGGATAAAACATATTTTTGAATAAGAAAAGAGTAAGCAAAGATGTTTTATTTTATCAAGAATATTGTTGATGCAAGAATTTTTTGGTTTGAAGTGTAAAAATGGCCAATTAGAGTCTACTTCAATTCTTATATAGTGCGTTAAGTGACAAAGACGAAATTCCCTGATCGCATTACGCAGTCTAAATGGAACGGTAAGTATTGGCTTGGCATTATGTGTAACGACCCATAATTTTCGATAATTAAAAATAGTTAATTCAATAAGATTTTGTTATTTAATAATTAGAAGAAATAATAATTAGAATGAAATATAATAATGTTAATTTGTGTTAATCATTAACAACTTTAATGAAATTCCAATCAATGGAAATAATGTAAATGTTATAACTTGGTTATAAATTTAATATAAGGGAACAAATGTAAATATTGAATTAACGTATGTGATAGTCTAATAAATGGTAACTGAATAAAATCAGTACTATGCAAGTGACTACAACGTTAATTTGTAAGTAATAAACTTATAAATATGATTAAAGGCTAATGGTGACAACTATTATATGTTACCTATTTATTTAGTCTGTCAAATTAATTGGAATGATTGTAAAGTTAAAATTTGGTATAGATTGTAAATAAATCAATTGTAATATGCGTATTAATTGATAATGGGATTTAAAGGGAAATTGATAATTTAAAGGGTGTAAGTTATTATAATTGATAAGAGTAGTGTTGTATAAGTTGTTATAACAGTTGGTGGTAAATAATGAACTTACAAGTGTTATTAAATACATGAAGGGTGACAATTGCTAGTTGTTATCAATTCATTTAACCAATTACAAATAAATATTACATTAATGTGAGTTAAGGCAATAATTGTAAATTGTGAATGTAATAAAATGAATAGAAATGTTAATTGTATTCATGATGTGATAATTGATTTAATAAAATAGTGAAATCGAGATAAATAAATCAAATTGGGATTTCAAATTATAATTAATGTGTAAAATTGATAATTTTAAATATAATTGAAATACAATAGTTAAACAAATAAAAGATTATAATTGTAGAATATTTGTGTAATAAGATATGAAACAGTGTTGACTATGTATCAGAATAATAATTGATTGAGTATAAAGAATGAAATCAAATTTTAATCAATATATGAGAAATTATATTATAATTTATTAGATTTAATTGCAGTTGAAATTAAACACTGTAATTAGTGTAATAACTAACACTGAATTTTTATAAACTTATATTTAGTCATTGTAATTGTCTAAGTGATTAAGAATGATGAAATTTGTTAACTACCAAATTTGAATTGAAAAGTGATTTAATTAATTTAATAAAAATTTATTTAATTAACGTAGAAATAGCCCTTTTGGCCATTGACTCAAATTCCGACGAAACTAGTTTTATCGAATCCGTAACAGTGAATTATTGTAGGATTTCAAGTTTCGTAGCGATCAGACTTTTCATTTGATCATACGGGATCGAAATGCCTAGAAATCAATTTGAAATAAGCTAATTTTAAGATAACTTCTTCATACGATTGAATTAGGAGCCAAAACATGTTCCATTGAGTTTAAAACTATCTAAAACATCTATTGTGGTATATGGGATGACCCATTTCCATTTCAAGAACGAAACGGGCTTTTCGGGTCGTTTATCGTTCAACTTTCAAATCGATCTGATCCATTCATTTTAATTTCTGACCTACCTATAAATAGCTCATTATAAACCCTAATTTCTTCTTATTTTCATTTGTCTGTACGTAAAACTCTCGTTGGCTTCTTCTTCTCAATGGCAAACAAATCAAACAAATTTCAAATTCAACTGAAAAAAATCAAATCAAAAAAATTCAAACTCTTCCAACCCAAACAAATTATATATCGATTTGAAGCTCTCAACGAGAGCAAGTTTAATTCGATGTCTGTTTTTCAATATGGGTTTCAATGTGGCCAAAACTGGGTGATGAATTTTTGGTCGTTCATTTGTGGTCGTTGGATTGTGCGGTGGATCGTCGACTATACGACGATCGGGTTGTGGCAACGTGTATAGAGCGTCGTATAGTGGTCATTGGCATGGCTGCTTTGGGTTGGAGATCATCTGAATCGCCACGATCGGCGACAAAGCATGGCGGCGGCAATCTCTTTTCCGACGACTTCGATCGATCGTGAGGCCATGCTTGGGTGTGGCCTGGGGTGTAGAGGTGAATGGCGCTTTCTGATCAAGGTCGCGGCGTCACGAGCGGTGGCGATTTGCGCTGAGTTGGCGGCGGCTTCGTGTTTGCGCAATCGGACTGTAGCTAGGGTTAGAAACGTGGAAAGTGATGACGTGTACATCTGGTTATATTATTTTATTAATTTATATTATAAATCATATGATGTTCTAATGTGCATATCTTTCACATACAAGGTCCGATTCACGTGCGGTTTGTTTGTTAGGATCTTATTAAAATTACGGACATTTTGACGCTGGTTTGGATAAATTCTGAGACTGTTTGAATTTGGGCCATAAATTGGATTTTAATTCAATTTAAAATTGAAGATGGGTGTTTTAACGCACTCATAACTACTAAAATTTCTTATGTTAGTTAAAACAAATACGTGATGTGATTAGGAATTTATTTATTGTTGTTTGGTATATTTGAATCGTCATTTCAGTTAATTTGAATTTGTATTGCATTAAATAGTCATTTAATTTATTATTGAATTTAAATTGTCAATTTAATATCTGTTATTGATTACTTGTTATTTAATGATGTTTATTTGTTGATTTGGATGATGATTAAGGTGTATGTTTGATTTTTGATATTAGATGACCGGATGTTGTACTTTATATTGTTATAATCTTCCAAGTTCCTATGGGTTGTAATGATACATACCCAAATGATCTACAGATTAGGGAAAAATCGTTATGGTTTGAAATGATAGACTCGAGCAATTTTATGGATTTTTATTTAACTCGAGATTGCGCGTTGAAATGATATATATCCGTAAATATAAAATAACTACGGATTGAAGTAGTAAATATCCGTATCATTTGACCATAGGGTAGAGAATTATATACGGACACCGGATTGGTTAAATTAAATGATTTTAAATCCTTAATTTTTGAATTTCAGTTAAATGATAATTTGAATAAAACTTGATTTATATAGATTGAATTATTACCGAAAAATCAAGTTTTATATTGAAATTTGAATTGGTTTAAAGGAATTGCTTGGTGGAATTAAATTGAAATTTTAAAGTTAAATTTAAAGTATAAGTGAAATTTATCGGAATTGAGTTGTTGAAATTGTTTGAATATAACTTTGAATATATATTGAAATTAAAGTAGCTTAAATTGAAATTTTCAAACATGAATTGAAATAGATGTAAAATTAAATATTTTATTGAGAATTTGAATGGAGATTTGAAATTGGGTTTTGTTGATTTGGAAATTAAAATAGTTCGGATATGTTGAAATAAAATAAATACTTAAATTGATATATATTCCCAATTCATGTTTAATATAAACTGTTTTAAATATATATTGTTTTAAAGACTCTAATCATTAAGATTTTCAAAAATTGTTAAACTATTTTAACCTATATTAACAACATTAAATTATTTTAACTCATTCTAAACCAATTTAGTCTATTTTAAACTAATTTAACCATTTAAATTATTTTAAATCTAATTAATCCATTTTAAAGCGATTTTAATCTATTTTTATTATATTTAATCTATTTTAAGTCTATTTAACTATCTTAAATCAATTTAAATATATTGTAAATCTATACTAAACTATTTTAGAGTATTTTGACTATTTAAACCATCTAAACTATTTTCTAAATTTCATACTAAGTAAAGTGGAAGTGTGTATATTCAAAACCTTGATTTAAAAGTGAATATAGTCAAATGATGTTATAACCTAAGTTGGGATTTAAATGACATATTTGATTTAATATAATGATTTTGAAATCAGAGTTTAACCTATTTTGGTGGAAGAAAAGTATAAGTTCGAAACTATGATTTCAAATGTGATATGATTACAAAGGTGAATATGATATATTTTTGAAAGTGATATGGTTCGAACTGAATATGATATTTGGTATCAATTATGAAATGGTTTTGGAAATTTAAACCATTCGTTATGTAATAAGCGATTGCTTGTTCAAGAGACCGGGATCAGATATTGTCATACTCTTTGCCAATACCGAAAACCACTTTAACAACTATGTACATGGTGGAGATTCCATAAATGAATTAGGATGGTTTGGCCAACGATTTCTATATAAGGTATAACATGACCCTAACTTCCATGAGTCAGCTTAGATGTGACTAAAACAGGAGCTATGCCTGGGCCAAGTGAGGTCATTCCTCCAATCGGACATGCTTCTTCGATACCATATTATGACATTTGTAATGATTTGCTGGCCACCCCTTGATTTTTGATTTGGGAGTGTGTTCCAAAGTGGGTGGTAGTAGCTGCTATGCGTTACCACCAGCCTGGTTCTGCAATTGGTAAATCTAATCTGGCATTGCCTCGAGTGTCGTGTTCACATGCCCTAGAGCGCCTTCTATGAGTTTGTTTTGTACCATACCTATGGAGTTCCCTTTGATAGCCCTCCAGTTTACGGTGGAACTACGGTACTGTGTAGAGTTTGGGAATATATAAAAATGTGTTAAAGGGTATATGGGTAAAGCCTTAACGCTATTTTAATACTTTTACTTTACTATAGACATATTACAATAGCGTATTGTACTACATGGTAGATAGTTTAACGGATCTTTAGGAGATGTAAATCCCGAACATCTCTTAAGTTATTGCACTCACGTTAGACACTGGATAAGAGATGTCAAACCCCGTAAACATCTCTGACGTTGTCGCACTCATATTTATCGTTGATTTAACTTGAATAAAATCTTTTGGTTCTGACTCTAGTGTTTTGTCTTCTCAATTCGCTCAAGTCAACCAGAGCATTTCAGGGTTGAAGACCTTATCTCTGGAGGATGAAGATGAAGATTTGTACTATTATTATTTAGATATTTATTCCACTGCATCATGTTGTTCCGCTGCATTTATTTAATTATTCCTTTTATGTAACACTGGTGTTTGTGTTGTAAAGAATAATAAAATATATTTATAAAACAGCTTCATGGACTGCTATTTGATCATTATATTTTTTCATTCCACTGCGAGATTCTGTATTTGTTTTATTCTTTCTCCTTTTTTCTCATTTACCCCATAGCAATCTGCCCTTTTAAATGGTTTGAGTCTGACATGTGTGTCTGCTTAAAACGTCCTAAAAGGTAGGTCGTTACAGTTGATGTCAGAGTTTTGGTTTAGCGATAACCTTAGCTTTGTGGGTCTGACTCATATAGAAATAGGGTAGTAATACCCTAGAATGAGTTGCTGAGTGTACATATCTATAAGAGAGCGTATTTGTTAGTGATCTAAAAGATTTTCATATGATGTTGATTTTTTCTGTTTAGTATTTATATGTTCTATTCGATACATGGGACGCTATGGCATTGACAGGGATTTCTAAACACTCCATAGGACTCATCGACATAATATTTATTTTTAAATATAGGTGAATGAAATAATTTTGCCTGTTATATATTTTGTATATAAAAAAATAAATTTTATAAAAGATATAGTTAGTTGTAATATATTTGATTGTTAGGTGGTGAAAATTCATAATTATTGATTTAAACATTAGGTTTACAAGTCAAAATTTAGAACTTAAGTTCTAGGATTTTTGAAAATTTCTTTCAAATGATTTTGGAATATAATAATAATATTATTTAGAAGTATTTTCTGATATATATATTTCAAGGTGAATTGAACAGAATGTTTTAAAAGGAGATTTTTAAAGGAAATAAGTCTTGTACTTCCCTCTTAGTCGCTGGAAAATAATTTTGGTGATGAGTGCATGCATCATCGACGTTCATTTTCGAGTTTCCAGGTGGGAAGACTATTGTAGTAGTTAACTACATAATTGTTGATAAGTAAATCTTGATTGTAATTTTCAAATATGATTCGATATACATATATATATATATATATATATATATATATATATATATGCATATAAAGATATGGTTATATAAATGATTTGAAATGAAATCCGGCATTTAGTTCTTAAATTTTCTATAAATTAGAGGCTTCAATTATTGTAATGAAATGGAATTTAACTATTTACTAATTAAAACTTCTAAAATGAAAATAAGAAATTAAATGCTAAATTATAAATGAAATATGCAAGAAATTAGAAATCTGTAAATTGAAAATCAAGGGATATGAAAATCTAGAAGATGTAATTATTGAACATTCTTATTAACCAAAATAAATGAAATAAACTGTAACATTCCTGAAATTATCAAGTTTAATTTGGAAATCAAATTTATTTTTGAAATAAATTGTGAATTGTTTTAGAGATTTCTAGAATAAGTAAATGATTTGTGATTGTAAATTGAAATTTAATTAGAAATTTAAGCATAAGTATCTTACGAATAAATACTGGGTTTAGAAAAAATAGATATATTGGGAATAAATAGAAAATTTGAATTAAAATGTAAGGAATAGTATTTTATGAATAAATATTGAATTTCCAAATTAAATGTATTACAAATAAAATAGAAATTAAAAGCTTGAGATTTATAAAAAGGCTAATGATAATTTGTTTCTAAAATATTTAATATATGTGGGAGATGTAAAAAAATTTAAAAGATTATTCTTAAGTCAAATTCTCTTGTATAAATAAATGTAACTATTGTTAGTATGAAATCAAAATTTTTACATTCCTCTTTCCTTTTATAAAATTGTAAAATAAGAAATAAAAAATGTATGAATGGAAATTGTAAAAATATATAAGTATATCAATATGTTGAACAAAAATTTAAGGTTGCAATGTAAAAATTTATTTGGGGATAGAGTTTTGTTTGTGTAAATATAAATAGGAAAAAGAAGTACATTTGTTTATAAAATAAATATGATATGAAAATTTGTAAAACAAAAGGAATCCTTTGTCTTGTAAAATTGCAAATGATAAATATATACATAAGGGGATGGAGTAACAAATGTAAACATACATAAAAGGAGACAAGTAAGCAAATCAACATGCATAGGTCTCATGATTAAATTCTCTTTACAAATGGCATTCATTACATTTGAATTGAATAAAAAAAAAGGGAATTTAAAATTATGGAAAAAACTTTTCAGTTTCCCATATGAAATCATTAAGTATCTTGGCCAAATCTAAAATATACACTAAACAAAGATTTGAGTATCTTATATCTCAACTCCCAAAGTAGAAAGAAGGAAAAAATCAAAGAAAAAAAAAGAGAGAAGAACTGTAATTCTTTTCAAATCAATCGAAACAAAGATTCAAAATCTCAAACCTATAGACAGTAAAGATTCAAGGCTTCAAACTGAAAGCAAAGCAAAGGAATTCAAAAGCTTTCAACCTGGAAGAAAACAGTTTCTTGGGAAAAAAAAGAATGAAGGCAAGTTTCTTTTCATTAAATTTGATTTTGATGTTAGTAATCAGTAACAAAGGCAAAGATTTAAACAATCATGTCAATCGGTTACAGAAGGAAATTCAAAGCAAGTGAAAATTGAAGTCTACAGCCTGTTTGAAGCTTTAAAACAAATTCAAACTGTAAGTAAATAAGTTCTTCTGTTGTTATTGGTGAAGTAAGTGAAAGATACAATAGAAATTTAAACAAAGATTTATATTTACAAACTTTTGCAGATCAAAGGAATAAAGTGGAAAAAAAATATACAGGCTTTGCTTTCTGTTCTTTGCTTCTTCCTGCACAACTCCAATGTGAGCAAACATTTCAACCTTTGATTTATTTCTCTGATGCTTGTGAGCAAACACATTCGAACCCATTCATTAAGTTTTGATATTTGAGTTGATGCTTGAAATATATGTGTTTTGTTGATAACTATGTCAGTATGTTTGCATGCCTGTGAATTTTGCTTGTGCATGCTTGTTTTTCATCTGAAATATCTCTGTCTTAGTTTCCAGGCTCAAGTTTATTTCAAAATTCACTACCTCTTGAATTAAATCACTGTTAGGATTTAGAATGTAAACAAAATTTGTTTGTTTATTGATAAAGTAAGTTTTAAAAATTTATTTAAGATAAAATAAAATTTGAAACCTCATTGGAAACCACAAAGGACAGTGCATGTTTAATATAAGTGAAAATTCAACTATCCTAATTCATTGATCCAGGAATGTAAATTGAATTCCCAAACAAAATTATGATTTTTGGAGGTGGAATCAAAATTTTTAATTTTATATTAAGAGGACAGTTTGAGTTTTATCAGAAATGGTAACTTTGGCAACTTCTGATGATCTAAGTGGTCGGGGTGGATGCGATCATCAACGGAGATAGTTGAAGGACCAGAGATTTGGGGAAAAATGTCAGGTCGGGGTTCAGGGCACTGTGGCAGCGGGGGAAGATAAATGAACCTTGTAAACCTAGTTTTGGGTTGGATCGGAATTTCATTCCTCACGGCATCTCTGGTGGACCGAGCTCCACCAGATTCTGGGAGATGGTAGCTTGGGTGACGGCGAAGTTGTGATGCGAGGATGAGATGTTTTCAGGTTTTCGAAGGTGGCTCCAGAATTTGGATTTGAACACTCAAATTTGAATTCGAGTTGGTAACGATGTTCTGAAGATCGTAATTAGAAGTGAGGGTGATTGACGACTTGTGAGGATCATCGTGGACGATCGAAACGTTGGCGGTCAGCGGTGCACGTGCACCATGGAGAGAAGATGTCAGCTCGAAGAAGACCAGGGACGAACTCGAAGGATTTTCACCAATAACTCGAAGTCGAACTCGAGTAGAAATTCTGTCGCGCCGGGGAAAAAAGGAAAAAAAATTTACTTAGAAACTTTTTTTTCCAGTTTGGTGGCACTCGGGTTGTTTGTAGAAAAACTCGAAGTTTGAATCGCGAAATTTTGGGGATGGCTCGAGATTTTACTCGTACGTGCCCGAGGTACAATTTGCGTTTGGCTCAGGAAACAGAAAATAAGCAGCAGGCTTAATTTTTTTTAATGAAAACGTGGTTCAGTTTTAAGGGAATGAGTTTTACAAAGGTTTCAAAGCTTAGACAAAGCAAAATCAAGTTAAAAGATATGGAAATGATTAGTTTTCACAAATTCACATTTAACAAAGTTTAAATTTTATTTAAAATTAATAGATGTTTTTTTTATATAGTTATTTTGATTTAAGCTTAAATGTTAATAAAGAAGTAATTAAGTTTCGTTTAGTTATGTTATCACTATCATTTGAATCAATAATGAGGTTAAAGAGTTAATCAAAAGCAATTTTTGAATCATTAATTTACTTAAATTTCTTAAGTTAAATTGTGTGTTAACGATAATTAAATTCAAAGATGGTTAATTAAAGACCTTTTTTTATGATAAGTAAGTAATTAAGAAAAAGATAATTATTTATGAGTGTTAGGATAATTAAAGATAATTAATTCCAGGATTAAGGGTAATTAAATCATTTAAGGTTAAAAAAAATTTAAAGATAAAAGGGTGATTTATTTATAAATCAAGGTTGATTAATTGTTGATTAAAGGTTAATTAATCAAGTAATTATAGAACAATTACTTAAGAACAAAATTAATTGTTTAATTATTTAAAGAATAATAAATTAATGTGGTTAATTAATTAAGGTAATTAATTTGAGAATAATTAAAGGTTAATTCAGTAATGAAAGTAATTAAGGGATGATTATTAATTAAGGACTAACTAATAAAAAATATTGTAATTAATTGGAGATAATTAATATAAGGCTAATTAATTTGTAATTAAAGATTAATTAATTTATGTAATTAAGTAATGAAAAATATTAATATAAGTAATCAAAGTCAGTTAATTACTTAAAGAGAATCACCTAATTAAAAGTAATTAATTAATGATTAAAGATGGATTAATCAAGTGATTAACACTGATTTAAGATTTGGGGTAGCCACTTATCATCATTAATTAACGGTTAATCAATTAATTAAAGATGATTTAAATGGTGAATTGAATAATTAAAGGGTAATTATTTAATAATTAAAAGGTTGATGAATTTTAATTAAGAGTTAATTGATTAAATGGTTAAATAATGATTAAAGAGAAATTAATCAAAATGATTTGTAATTTATTAATATTAATTAACCAGGATTAGTATTTCACAGGTAATTAAATCTGATTTGAATTAATCAGACAATTAACTAATTTTACTTTTGGATATTTGGATTCTATTGGATGATTGAATTGTTTGATATCCCTGATTGTGATGCTCTGTTTTGATTGAGTTATGTTTACCGTGATTTATTATCTGTGATATATACCTATGATCTCTGAATGAAAGATAAGCGTTGCAATTTGTCCGGACCCGATTCTTCGTCTTCCGAAAATTCAACATCGATACTCACTTTATCGACTGCCGAGTAATCGAACGACGAAAAATCGAACACTGAGGGTTTTAAGAAAGAAGAAAATAAAAGAAGAGAAGAAAAGAAGATAATAGAGGGAAGAGAAAACAGAAAATAGAAATTTTTTAAAATAGAAGAAAAAGAGAATAGAGAACAGATAGAAAATAGAACGGAACAGAAAACAACAGAACAACATCAGAATCTCACAATTCGCAGCGGAACAACATATAATAGATAAATGAATAATCTTTAAACAAAGAACTATATCAGTTATTACATTTTATACTTTACATCATATCATCAGAGTATACAACAACAAACAATGCAGCGGAAAAAGAAATACTATATAAACTAGTAATACGCCATGACATCCATCTTGCCTCCAGCAACTCCAGAATATCCAGAATATCCTGATAAACCTTAACTCTTGACTGCCCGTGTGGAAATTGGTCGGCACCCAGAGTTTAGGAAGGAAAACAATAAACTCCGAGTCAGTCATGTGACTGGTGTGAGAACTCAAAACAGTTTATTTATCTTTGAAAACAAAATAGAGGAATATTTTTAAATTCAATTCGCAATGCTTTTAAGAATGAGACTACCATAAGACCTCCTGCCACACACACAATGCAAACGCAGACTTGGAGAAGATTTCTTCTTATGTTAGTCAAAGATGCTTGATACGCCTTAAAATCAAATCAATTTTGATATTATTATTAGTGCATAGTGTAGAAAAAATTCATTTCGAAAGTAGAATATAAATCTTAGCCAGCATAGGTACCATTATATTATGCCTACTAATAGCTACCATATTAGATGGCAGGTTCTACAACTAAAACCGTACAAGTCACGTATTGTTTCTTTGGATTTCCAACGAATGATCAGGCCAAGGAACTTCCCATTGCCACATGAGAATGCCTCTGGATGGACATCCCCGAGAACCAAACCGGATCTCTACCAACACAAGGCCGGGTTACCCCTAACTGAGTAACAACTGACCGAATATGTCATCCCCCGGTCCTTTGGGACCTTTCACCGAGCGCTCGCAATCAATTCACACAATCATAACAAAGTGTTTTCAACATGAGTAAGTATCTGGGCTCCATACCATGATACCACCCTTTTCCAGAAGGAAATGCACACATCCTAAAGGGCGCTACCCCTCATAACCTTGCCGCATCTTTCCTGTTTTGACCATTCCGGGGTGTGAGGCTCGACGAAGTCACGTCCACAAAAACATACTTTATACAAAAGCCATGCTTTGGGTCAACAAATGATCATAGAAATGATCACCAAGATAGACGATCAAATAAACGATCCTATCACAAATAATCAACACAATGATCATTTACAGCAACACTCAGCATGTCACATTACCAAATTGGGAATATATCGCTGATAACATTCAACTACATAACCTCTAAGCTCGTACGTCTCAGAGAAGGGTGTTAAGCTAAAAGAATAAATTCTCCGCCACCAACAGAAATATATTTGAAAGAAATCGGCTTTATATCTCAATTTGTAATGTCAGACATACAATCCATACAAGTCTGTTCCGGGCTCGAACAAAACCGAAGGCACTTCTTACGAAGCCCTTGCAATCCGGGTATTCACAATCCCGATCGAATTTCCCATCACTTAGGAGATCTCTATACCAGGAGCTACCCAGTGCAGAGACAATCGATAGGTCATCCTATCGCTTTTGCAAATACTCGGTCTTCAACACCGGTCATCAAATGCAATTCATAACGACGTATCACATATTCGGAATGGGTTATACGACCCCATGGTCCTTTCCTGGTTAACCCGAATAGTGAGCGCTTATTCAAAAATAAGTGTGGCATTCAAATTCAAACAAATCACATCAATTACCCATTCAAAGGGAAATATTGATAGTCGGTTATTGAACTATCAATTGATATGCATACATCACCAGATTCCAAATAATTTTCCAAATTATTTATTTTCCAAAATATCTTTACAAGATATATTATTTCATACTTCAAAAATAAATCAATATTTATTTTTAAACCAATTCCACTTTCTTTTATAAATTCCTTAGTGAATTTACATTTCAAAATATCCATGCATATGATTTCAATAATTCATTTAAATTTATCTTCAAAAAGATAAATCTCAAAATATTCACTTTATATTGGAAAACATTTCCATACTTATTTATAAATAAGTAATTCATAAATCTTTTTATTTTCAACACTTGGAAAATATTCAATATACTTAAATCGAAATTAAGTATATATTTCATTCTTTAAGGAAATCATTCTCTTTAACATATTTATTTGGGCCAAAACGAATGTTGCGTAAAACATCATTACGACAACCCAAAATCACTAGTATAGGGATTCGAAATTAAAATAGATATATAAATCCCAATACTATACAAACATTTCCTTTCGGAAATCATTTATTATAACAACAGTGTTATAGTCCACCATTTCCTTCTATTTCTCGAAAACGTCTATTTCAACAATAAATGTTGAAATCTATGGTTTCGAATCTCAACACATTTAAAACATCGTTAGATTGTTTTAATTCAATTTGAACATCTCATTCAAAACAATTTTCTTTAACATATTATTCACTATTCAAAAACGTGAATATACTACGTTAACACATTTCATCATTTCTATACATTTTATTTCAAAGGATTATTCACAGTCAAAAACGTTAATATAGCTTCATAAATAAGTTTCAACAATTTACTTATCGAAATAAGTCGTTTGCGGATTTATAAAACAACGTTTATAAATTCTATTTCTATTTATTTATAACAACTTCCTTTTATAAATTCCTTTATTAATTTATTCGATTTATAACTCAATTATATACCAAAGGTTCACATTATAAATTAAATGCTTATAAAACGATTATTTTACAAAATCGTTCTTTTAAACTTCATAATTATAAATCTTATAACTTATAAGATTCAATTATTTATCCAAAACCATTTTTTTTAATAAATTTATAAATCTTACTATTTATAAATCTCATTTATAACTTCTCCATTTATAATTCTATAAATTTCATTTATTTACAAAAATTCATTTTCACTCCATTCAAACACTTATAAAAACTCGTTTTATAATGTCAATATTTCGATTCATAAATATCCATTTGTAAATCTCTTAATATAAACCAATTTATATTATTCTTTAAAACATCTTTAATCTCCTTTATTATTTCACCATTTTGATTCATAAAATAATTAAATTTTATAAATCCTATATTTAAACTTTTCACAATAAATTCTAAAATCCCGATTAAACTATTTTATAAAATCATTAGCATCATATTCTCAAAAATCAGTTTTTTAACTATATTTCTCAAAAATCATAATTTTTATAACTTTAAAAATGATAACGTTTATTTATTTAAAATGGATCAATTCCAAAAATATTTTATAAACGTTTCCTTTCAAAAATCACTTTAAAATCATTTTAAAATCCCAAAATTTGGTTCGATGATGCTACACACCAAATAGTCAATCACGACAACAACGATATCATATATCGATATGATAATCCATCAAATATCAAAATATCTGAAATCAAATAATTACTGTTGAGGAATCCAGTTGGATCCCTCCAACCTGTTTTCCTGCATCCACAAATATTAGCACAATACCAATTTCGCTCTAGTACGAAATTATCGCGGTATATGGGATTTAAATATTATCCGCTTAATAGACGGCGCAATAGGGTCTCATCCGCTAAACAAAAATGCGGGAAATCAATAACTCCAATATATACATATGCCAATATATATATATTGCTATTATATATAATACCAATTTCACTGTTTATGAAATATTCGCGGTATATGTTTTTAATAAATAACATCCGCTTACTAACGGCGTATAATGTCTATTTTTAACAATCAATAGATATCAATCATCATTCAAACATGCATTCAAATATTTTAAATCTAACTATTTAAAATAAAATCGAAACTAATTCGATTGAGTGAGAAGTTCTCACCTTGATTTTAAATTCGTTTTAGCGATTTATTTCGAATAAAATTAAACGGACGTTTAATTTTACCCAAAATTCTCACTAACTCCAAACGACTCCAATCAAATTTCATCGCGTAGTGCTCGTCTATACGATTCCAACGCAACTGGTTTCGCGCGTTTTCGACCTCGTATGAAAAAGTTATGTCTTTTATAAGATACACGATTTTTATATAACATATTTACAACATTAATTAACTAATTTTATACCAAAGCAAATCTTGGCCGTGTGATCTGCATCTAAGGCCTCTCCCCCTTCTTCCCAAATCACGCAATACCCTACAGGCCGCTCACGTATACAACCGAACCCAACAAAGCAAATTAGGTTTGAATTTTACACCCAAAACACACAACTATATGTCGATCAGGTAGCTCCATGTCGAAGAGCTCGACAAGTACTGCACTCGGCCCCAAAGGCATGAAGCTCGGCCTCCTTATGCTCATCAATTCGCGTGCGTGAACTGTAGGCGTCGGCCCCCCATAACTTCCTCCATGCGACGCCAAATTCGATCATAACCGTTCAATCCATAGATCTCGATGCGCTTGACATTTTTGTAGTTGAAGTCGTAGCTTGAAACGGTGAGGATTAAGAGAGATCGAGAGGAGAAAATCGAATGTTTTCAGCCTTTGAAATTGTTAATGGCGGCTGATGATAGTTAGGTTTAGGGTTTAGTGTTTTTTTTTTGTTTTTTTGGAAATTAAGGTCTATTTATAGAGAATTTTATGAACACTATTCACCCGAGAATTCCGAACTCCGATTTACGCGCCGTAACCAGCGTTTCTAGGGTTTACCCCGCGTTCCGGACACAATGGAACAGGTTTCGAAAGCTAATTCGGACATCTGTGCGAGTTATGGCTACAAACGCTCAATTTGAATTAAACTGATTTAAGCGATTTTCTAGGCGTTTTAATTTGTACCGGACAAACGGTAAATCCAATTGACACGAAATTTTAAACCTTACAATAATATCACATTACGGATCCGATGAAACTGGTTTCGTCGAAATCCGAGACTTTTTGAAAAATGGCTATTTTAACTCGCCAAATTAAAATTAAAAATAATTCGATGCGTTTCGAGCTGCCACGATCAAACGATAACTCCGATTGACACGAAAATTGAAATTCGGTAATAAATAACTATTATGGATCCAATGAAACTAGTTTCGTTCAATTCTGAGACTGTTCAAAAATTGACTATTTTCACTGGTCGATTTAATATTAAAATATTCAATTTTCACAAATTAACTTTTAATTCGATTTTAAAAGTTCTAAAATATCATTCTAACTTCAATATGATAAAATAAAATTTTACAAATCATTTTCAATCATATTTAACTCGATTTTCAATTATTTCCATAATTTAACGTATTAAATTATCGATTTAATAATCCAATTAAATTCAATAATTCAAATTAAAATTTATTTGACTTATAAATTCACTTATTAATATTTAAAATTAGTTAAATATTAAAATTTTAATAAATTAAAATTCTGGGTCGTTACACAATTGGTTGTACAGCTTATCAAATATAAGCGTTATAGTTTGTACCGCTTATCAAATATACATTGTTGTATTTGAATTTGTGTTGATTGATGATGTGGCACTTTTATTGTGTAAAATCCCTGGACCACACTTATACACACACAAATATGGTTTGCACATGGAAATGGGTTAAGTCACAGATTTTTGAAATAATTTTGATGATTTAATTTTTGAATCCAAAATAGTTTTGGAATTGAAAGCTTTTGAAAATGAATTTCAAAAATAAAAATTATTTGGAATAACTTGATTGAGTTTTGGAAATTTAAATAATTTGACTTTGAATTTAATTGAACTCCGTGATTTGGAAACTATGGTTTAAAAAGGTTATTCAACTTACAAATATGTTCATATTGGTTTTAAACCATTTTAAAAGTGTTGGTTTGGGAATTTAAATTTAACCCAAAGATTTAACTTGTATAAATGAAATCAGATTTTTCCAAAAAGAAAACTATTTGTTTTCAAATAATAAAAGGTTTCACATAAGAAATGAACTTCCAATTCGTGTTAAAAGGAATTCAAGTTTGAAATGAAAATAATTTTCCAAGTTATGAATAAATCTTTGGAAACGAGTTTGAAAGCTATAAATTAAATCTTTGATTTATAGATTTAATGAGTTAATCCAATTGAAATGGAAATTGTTTTGGAAATCAATAAATAGATCTTTGTGAAACTGAGTGAACTTTGTGGAATAAATCTTTTTGTTTAAAGATTTAGAATGGTAATTTGTTTAACCATTTAAAAGAAGGTTTTGGGTTTTATAAGTTGTGACTTAACTGAAATCCAATATCCATATGTTTTTAAATATCGCGCTCGCTATTCGGTTTAGCCGGGAGAGGACCTTGTGTCATATAACCCATTCCGAATAGTGATACGACGTTATGGATTGCAATTGAAGACCGGTGTTGAAGACTGGGTGTCTTCGAGAACGGTAGGATAACCTGTCGATTTGACTCTGCACTGAGTTGCTCCGGTATAGAGTTCTCCCTATGTGATGGGAAGTTCGATCGGGATTGTGGACACCCGGATTGGCAAGGGCTTCCTCGGAAGTGCCTTCGGTTCTGTTCGAACCCGGAACAGACTTGTATGGTTGTATGTCTAACACTACACTTTGAGATATTAAACTGATTCCTATCAAATACATTTCTTCTTGGTGGCGGAGAATTTATTCTCTTAGCTTAACACCCTTCTCTGAGACGTACGAGCTCAGAGGTTATGTAGTTAATATTTATCAGTGATATATTCCCAATTTGGTAGTGTGGCATGCTGAGTGCTGCTGTGTGTTGATGATCATTCGTTGATCATTTGTGATCAAAGCATGGCTTTTGTATAAAGCGTAGCTTTGTGGACGAGACTGCATCAGGACCTCACACCCCGGAAATGGTCGAAACAGGAAAGATGCGGCAAGGTTATGAGGGTCGCGCCCTTTGGGGTATGTCATTCCCTTCTAGAAAAGGGTGGTATCATGGTATGGAGCCCAGATATTTCACTCATGTGGATACTGCAGATCTATTACTTTGTGATTGCTTTGTGGTTGTTGGATTAGAGGTACCTCGGATAAAGGTCCCAAAGGACCGGGGGATGGCACGCTCTAGTAGTAGTTACCTAGTTACAGAGGTAACCCGGCCTTGTGTTGGCAGAGATCCGGTTAGGTTCTCGGGTCGTCCCGCCAGAGGCGATCCCATGGACAGTAGGAAGTTCCTTAGCCTGACCATTTGTTGGAAATCCAATCAAACAATACGCGCCCTGTACGGTTTTAGTTGTATAACCTGCCATGGAATGTGGCGGTAACCTGCTATTGAACATGGTAGCTATAGTAGGCATAAGTGCGAAATGCCTATGCTGGCTAGGATTTATATTATACTTTCGAAATGGTTTTCCACACTTTACACTTATAGTAATAATATCAAAGAGAATTGTCTCGTACATATTTGACTATCATAAGGAGAAATCTCCTCCAATTCTGCGTTTGCATTATGTGTGTGGCGGGAGGCCTTATGGTAGTTTCATTTTCTAATAAGAATTACGGATTTATTTTAAGTTCTCTTGTTGTCTGTTTTAAAAGACCAAATATTTTTGTTTGCTCCCACCAGTCTTGCTCTCTTAGTGAATGTGATAGGGGGTTCTCGCTTCGCGGTTTGGTGGCGAACGGGAGACTCTTACCCCTACATGTCCTCTCTTAGTGAATAGGGTTTGGTTAGGCGTAAGCCGAGACAGTCGAAAGGCTGGCCGTAAAAGCAAGGTCTGGGGTACCATTGTTATGCCACGGTGGGTCTGGGATGGTTGCAAAGCCTACCGGTCGCCATTGCCTCGTGCCGTGACATTTTGGTATCAGAGCTGAGGGCTAAAACTTTAGCTCAGGAGTATAACACATTAAGTAACTCATTAGAGATAGGGCGAAGTATACCCTAGAATGAGTAATCCCTAAGATATCCGATCGAATACCTCAGTAAATTCTCTTACTATCCACTGATAGTGAGTATGAGTGCAAGAAGAGAACGAGATAGGGGACAGGGAAATATCAGTACAAATGGTCAATACCCTACAATAGCGGAAATAACTTTTCTCTATCAATCTTCTTTGCTTCGATTCCAAATTATTTTGATTGCTTCGTGACAGCTCCAGAAGAAGTTTCGGTGTGATGGTGGCCCTACGAATCGTTGTAGAAAATTCTTACTTCGTATCTTCATCGGTTTCTTATCAGCCTTCCGATCTAAAACTTTAATAAAATATGGATTTGAATTTGAAATTGAAAATTTTAAATTAAGTAAATTGGTTAACTAATATTAAGCTAAATTTGAATTGTATAGATAAAACGATTTCGTTTAAACCAAATTTGAAATTCTATTGTAATTTCTTGTGTATATCGAAGTCCGAAAAGGGACAAGTTATATATACTTTGGGGTATTCCGACCCGAATTTGGAATCCATATCTAGCGTTTGAGAATTATGGAAGATTAAATCTGTCTATCTATTCTCTAGGACCTGATATATTCTACGAATGATTAGTTATCCCTTCGAACTAATCAATGCCCTTGCATATTCGTAGACCGGTGGACCCGAATATCTTGTGAAATAATTGTATGAGTTTGTTCTCAATATTGTTGATATTCTGATTTGGTAAACCAAATGCAGAATAAATATTTCAATCCTAATTGATCAATTATTCCTTTATCTATCATCTATTCTTTCTCGTCTCTCTTGCAAATTTCAAGGACGAAATTTTTTTTAGGGGGGGAATCTGTAACATTCCTGAAATTATCAAGTTTAATTTGGCAATCAAATTTATTTTTGAAATAAATTGTGAATTGTTTTAGAGATTTCTAGAATAAGTAAATGATTTGTGATTGTAAATTGAAATTTAATTAGAAATTTAAGCATAAGTATCTTACGAATAAATATTGGGTTTAGAAAAAATAGATGTATTGGGAATAAATAGAAAATTTGAATTAAAATGTAAGGAATAGTATTTTATGAATAAATATTGAATTTCCAAATTAAATGTATTAAAAATAAAATAGAAATTAAAAGCTTGAGATTTATAAAAAGGCTAATGATAATTTGTTTCTAAAATATTTAATATATGTGGGAGATGTAAAAAAATTTAAAAGATTATTCTTAAGTCAAATTCTCTTGTATAAATAAATGTAACTATTGTTAATATGAAATCAAAATTTTTACATTCCTCTTTCCTTTTATAAAATTGTAAAATAAGAAATAAAAAATGTATGAATGGAAATTGTAAAAATATATAAGTATATCAATATGTTGAACAAAAAGTTAAGGTTGCAATGTAAAAAATTATTTGGGGATAG
Source organism: Allium cepa (assembly GCA_030765085.1). Taxonomy (NCBI): domain Eukaryota; kingdom Viridiplantae; phylum Streptophyta; class Magnoliopsida; order Asparagales; family Amaryllidaceae; genus Allium; species Allium cepa. Next base: position 681,030,818 of record CM060938.1, read on the forward strand.
AGTTTTGTTTGTGTAAATATAAATAGCAAAAAGAAGTACATTTGTTTATAAAATAAATATGATATGAAAATTTATAAAACAAAAAGAATCCTTTGTCTTGTGAAATTGCAAATGATAAATATATACATAAGGGGATGGAGTAACAAATGTAAACATACATAAAAGGAGACAAGTAAGCAAATCAACATGCATAGATCTCATGATTAAATTCTCTTTACAGATGGCATTCATTACATTTGAATTGAATAAAAAAAAAGGGAATTTAAAATTATGGAAAAAACTTTTCAGTTTCCCATATGAAATCATTAAGTATCTTGGCCAAATTTGAAATATACACTAAACAAAGATTTGAGTATCTTATATCTCAACTCCCAAAGTAGAAAGAAGGAAAAAATCAAAGGAAAAAAAAAAGAGAAGAACTGTAATTCTTTTCAAATCAATCCGAAACAAAGATTCAAAATCTCAAACCTATAGACAGTAAAGATTCAAGGCTTCAAACTGAAAGCAAAGCAAAGGAATTCAAAAGCTTTCGACCTGGAAGAGAACAGTTTCTTGGGAAAAAAAAGAATGAAGGCAAGTTTCTTTTCATTAAATTTGATTTTGATGTTAGTAATCAGTAACAAAGGCAAAGATTTAAGCAATCATGTCAATCGGTTACAGAAGGAAATTCAAAGCAAGTGAAAATTGAAGTCTGTAGCCTGTTTGAAGCTTTAAAACAAATTCAAACTGTAAGTAAATAAATTCTTCTGTTGTTATTGATGAAGTAAGTGAAAGATACAATAGAAATTTAAACAAAGTTTTATACTTACAAACTTTTGCAGATCAAAGGAATAAAGTGAAGAAAAAAAATATACAGGCTTTGCTTTCTGTTCTTTGCTTCTTCCTGCACAACTCCAATGTGAGCAAACATTTCAACCTTTGATTTATTTCTCTGATGCTTGTGAGCAAACACATTCGAACCCATTCATATGTTTTGATATTTGAGTTGATGCTTGAAATATATGTGCTTTGTTGATAACTATGTCAGTATGTTTGCATGCCTGTGAATTTTGCTTGTGCATGCTTGTTTTTCATCTGAAATATCTCTGTCTTAGTTTCCAGGCTCAAGTTTATTTCAAAATTCACTACCTCTTGAATTAAATCACTGTTAGGATTTAGAATGTAAACAAAATTTGTTTGTTTATTGATAAAGTAAGTTTTAGAAATTTATTTAAGATAAAATAAAATTTGAAACTTCATTGGAAACCATAAAGGACAGTGCATGTTTAATATAAGTGAAAATTCAACTATCCTAATTCATTGATCCAGGAATGTAAATTGAATTCCCAAGCAAAATTATGATTTTTGGAGGTGGAATCACAATTTTTAATTCTATATTAAGAGGACAGTTTGAGTTTTATCAGAAAAGGTAACTTTGGCAACTTCTGATGATCTAAGTGGTCGGGGTGGATGCGATCATCAACGGAGATAGTTGAAGGACCAGAGATTTGGGGAAAAATGTCAGGTCGGGGTTCAGGGCACTGTGGCAGCGGGAGAAGATAAATGAACCTTGTAAACCTAGTTTTGGGTTGGATCGGAATTTCATTCCTCATGGCATCTCTGGTGGACCGAGCTCCACCAGATTCTGGGAGATGGTAGCTTGGGTGACGGCGAAGTTGTGATGCGAGGATGAGATGGTTTCAGGTTTTTGAAGGTGGCTCCAGAATTTGGATTTGAACACTCAAATTTGAATTCGAGTTGATAACGATGTTCTGAAGATCGTAATTAGAAGTGAGGGTGATTGACGACTTGTGAGGATCATCGTGGACGATCGAAACGCTGGCGGTCAGCGATGCACGTGCACCATGGAGAGAAGATGTCAGCTCAAAGAAGCCCAGGGACGAACTCGAAGGATTTTCATTAATAACTCGAAGTCGAACTCGAGTAGAAATTCTGTCGCGCCGGGGAAAAAAGGAAAAAAAAAATTACTTAGAAACTTTTTTTTCCAGTTTGGTGGCACTCGGGTTGTTTGTAGAAAAACTCGAAGTTTGAATCGCGAAATTTTGGGGATGGCTCGAGATTTTACTCGTACGTGCCCGGGGTACAATTTGCGTTTGGCTCAGGAAAAAGAAAATAAGCAGCAGGCTTAATTTTTTTTAATGAAAATGTGGTTCAGTTTTAAAGGAATGAGTTTTACAAAAGTTTCTAAGCTTAGGCAAAGCAAAATCAAGTTAAAAGATATGGAAATGATTAGTTTTCACAAATTCACATTTTACAAAGTTTAAATTTTATTTAAAATTAATAGATGTTTTTTTTATATAGTTATTTTGATTTAAGCTTAAATGTTAATAAAGAAGTAATTAAGTTTTGTTTAGTTATGTTATCACTATCATTTGAATCAATAATGAGGTTAAAGAGTTAATCAAAAGCAATTTTTGAATCATTAATTTACTTAAATTTCTTAAGTTAAATTGTGTGTTAACGATAATTAAATTCAAAGATGGTTAATTAAAGACCTTTTTTTATGATAAGTAAGTAATTAAGAAAAAGATAATTATTTATGAGTGTTAGGATAATTAAAGATAATTAATTCCAGGATTAAGGGTAATTAAATCATTTAAGGTTAAAAAAAATTTAAAGATAAAAGGGTGATTTATTTATAAATCAAGGTTGATTAATTGTTGATTAAAGGTTAATTAATCAAGTAATTATAGAACAATTACTTAAGAAAAAAATTAATTGTTTAATTATTTAAAGAATAATAAATTAATGTGGTTAATTAATTAAGGTAATTAATTTGAGAATAATTAAAGGTTAATTCAGTAATGAAAGTAATAAAGGGATGATTATTAATTAAGGACTAATTAATAAAAAATATTGTAATTAATTGGAGATAATTAATATAAGGCTAATTAATTTGTAATTAAAGATTAATTAATTTATGTAATTAATTAATGAAAATTATTAATATAAGTAATCAAAGTCAGTTAATTACTTAAAGAGAATCACCTAATTAAAAGTAATTAATTAATGATTAAAGATGGATTAATCAAGTGATTAACACTGATTTAAGATTTGGGGTAGCCACTTATCATCATTAATTAACGGTTAATCAATTAATTAAAGATGATTTAAATGGTGAATTGAGTAATTAAAGGGTAATTATTTAATAATTAAAAGGTTGATGAATTTTAATTAAGCGTTAATTGATTAAATGGTTAAATTAATGATTAAAGAGAAATTAATCAAAATGATTTGTAATTTATTAATATTAATTAACCAGGATTAGTATTTCATAGGTAATTAAATCTGATTTGAATTAATCAGACAATTAACTAATTTTACTTATGAATATTTGGATTCTATTGGATGATTGAATTGTTTGATATCCCTGATTGTGATGCTCTGTTTTGATTGAGTTATGTTTACCGTGATTCATTATCTATGATATATACCTATGATCTCTGAATGAAAGATAAGCGTTGCTGGTTGCACCGTTTATCAAATATAAGCGTTATAGTTTGTACCGCTTATCAAATATACACTGTTGTATTTAAATTTGTGCTGATTGATGATGTGGCACTTTTATTGTGTAAAACCCCTGGACCACACTTATACACACACAAATATGGTTTGCACATGGAAATGGGTTAAGTCACAGATTTTTGAAATAATTTTGATGATTTAATTTTTGAATCCAAAATAGTTTTGGAATTGAAAGCTTTTGAAAATGAATTTCAAAAATAAAAATTATTTGGAATAACTTGATTGAGTTTTGGAAATTTAAATAATTTGACTTTGAATTTAATTGAACTCCGTGATTTGGAAACTATGGTTTAAAAAGGTTATTCAACTTACAAATATGTTCATATTGGTTCTAAACCATTTTAAAAGTGTTGGTTTGGGAATTTAAATTTAACCCAAAGATTTAACTTGTATAAATGAAATCAGATTTTTCCAAAACGAAAACTATTTGTTTTCAAATAATAAAAGCTTTCACATAAGAAATGAACTTCCAATTCGTGTTAAAAGGAATTCAAGTTTGAAATGAAAATAATTTTTCAAGTTATGAATAAATCTTTGGAAACGAGTTTGAAAGCTATAAATTAAATCTTTGATTTAAAGATTTAATGAGTTAATCCAATTGAAATGGAAATTGTTTTGGAAATCTATAAATAGATCTTTGTGAAACTGAGTGAACTTTGTGGAATAAATCTTTTTGTTTAAAGATTTAGAATGGTAATTTGTTCAACCATTTAAAAGAAGGTTTTGGGTTTTATAAGTTGTGACTTAACTGAAATCCCATATCCATATGTTTTTAAATATCGCGCTCGCTATTCGGTTTAGCCGGGAGAGGACCTTGTGTCATATAACCCATTCCGAATAGTGATACGACGTTATGGATTGCAATTGAAGACCGGTGTTGAAGACCGGGTGTCTTCGAGAACGATAGGATAACCTGTCGATTTGACTCTGCACTGAGTTGCTTCGGTATAGAGTTCTCCCTATGTGATGGGAAGTTCGATCAGGATTGTGGACACCCGGATTGGCAAGGGCTTCTTCGGAAGTGCCTTCGGTTCTGTTCGAACCCGGAACAGACTTGTATGGTTGTATGTCTGACACTACACTTTGAGATATTAAACTGGTTCCTATCAAATACATTTCTGCTTGGTGGCGGAGAATTTATTCTCTTAGCTTAACACCCTTCTCTGAGACGTACGAGCTCAGAGGTTATGTAGTTGATATTTATCAGTGATATATTCCCAATTTGGTAGTGTGGCATGCTGAGTGCTGCTGTATGTTGATGATCATTCGTTGATCATTTGTGATCAAAGCATGGCTTTTGTATAAAGCGTAGCTTTGTGGACGAGACTGCATCAGGACCTCACACCCTGGAAATGGTCGAAACAGGAAAGATGCGGCAAGGTTATGAGGGTCGCGCCCTTTAGGGTGTGTCATTCCCTTCTGGAAAAGGGTGGTATCATGGTATGGAGCTCAGATATTTCACTCATGTGGATATTGCAGATCTATTACTTTGTGATTGCTTTGTGGTTGTTGGATCAGAGGTACCTCGGATAAAGGTCCCAAAGGACCGGGGGATGGCACGCTCGAGTAGTAGTTACCTAGTTAGAGAGGTAACACGGCCTTGTGTTGGCAGAGATCCGGTTAGGTTCTCAGGACGTCCCGCCAGAGGCGATCCCACGGATAGTGGGAAGTTCCTTAGCCTGACCATTTGTTGGAAATCCAATCAAACAATACGCGCCCTGTACGGTTTTAGTTGTATAACCTGCCATGGAATGTGGCGGTAACCTGCTATTGAACATGGTAGCTATAGTAGGCATAAGTGCGAAATGCCTATGCTGGCTAGGATTTATATTATACTTTCGAAATGGTTTTCCACACGTTGCACTTATAGTAATAATATCAAAGAGAATTTTCTCGTATTAAGCATATTTGACTATCATAAGGAGAAATCTCCTCCAATTATGCGTTTGCATTGTGTGTGTGGCAGGAGGCCTTATGGTAGTTTCATTTTCTAATAAGCATTACGGATTTATTTTAAGTTCTCTTGTTGTCTGTTTTAAAAGACCAAATATTTTTCTCTGCTCACACCAGTCCCATGACTGACCTGGAGTTTATTGTTCCTTTTCTAAACTCTGGGTTCCCACTATTTTCCCACACAGGCAGTCTAGAGTTGGGGTTTTCAGATAGTCAGGTTTAGTAGGTTATCTGGAGCTAGTTCAGTCTTTGGATCTGATTATCTTTGTGCATCATTATTGGGAGTTCGAGTTATTTCTGGATTGGTGCTTTGAAGATGGAGTTCTTTCTTGAAGACCATATTGGAGATTTTTGTTCCGCTGCTAGTGTTATCTTTTCTTGTCGCTGTTATTTCTTGTATCTCTGATGTATATTCATTTTATCATCTGTTGTATCATATTGTATCTGATATTGTATCAATGTTGTATATTGATATATTATGTTTCTTCCGCTGTGTTGTACTTAATGTGTTATAAGCTCCAGCACGACACGAATTACAACGTTTGAATCTGCGGCATTCAAGTATAGTGGAGTACGGATGTCGATTCTCGAACGATGGAATTTGGATCGTGACATAAACTTGGGTAATATTCAATTGCGTTCTTAAAACATATATATAACTTACCAAAAGATTAAAAGTTGAAATGTTTAATAAGAAAATGTAATGGAATATTATACAAGTAAAACTTAAGTAATGAAAGTGTTCAATTAAATTCTTTTATAAATAAGAGCTTTGATATTATAGTTGTTATAAACTTAAGTTAAAATTGAAATACTACCGAATAAAATGTAATAGAAAAATGAGTATTATAAATAAATGATTATAAACTTAATGGTTGAAGTTATTTATAATTAAAATAAGTGGAAAAGATGAATACTGTGAGTAAATAGTTATAAACTTAAGTTAAGGTTTGAAATAATTTATAATTGAAATGAATACCATATTAAATTAAAAGGTTATAACGTCAGGAAAGTTGAAATGATTCAAAAAATAGATTTAATATTCAATGACATTATATAAGGAAATCAATGTACATTAAAAAGTAAGAAACATAAGTATGGACTTATTCACAATAAATATGATTATCTAATGGAAATCAAGTATATAAATTTATAAATGTAAACTAAACCGTAATAAAATGTATGTATTACTTAAATAATGAAATCATAGATTATAAACAATTGAATGGATACAATTTGTGTAAGAAATGAAAAGAAATTTTCAGTATAAATGAAAAAATGAATTTTGTAAGTAATGAATGAAAGTAAATGGAAATAAGCATTGAATGAATGAATGCAAGTTTATTTATAAAGAAACCTATATAGTACTTTAATGAAATTGATTTACATATGTTAAATAATTTTATATGGGTAACATATGTAAGAAATGTAATAACATATGTAAATAAATAAACGTGAATGAATGAAATAGTCGTACGAAGAAACTGAAGAAATGTAAATTATATTAAACGAAATTTATAAGAATGAACTTGATTGAAGCTTGGAGTCATTATTTGTTTTGGTTTATGGGTTGTTTGGGAAAGGATACTTTTAATTGTTAGGATGTATGAATAGTCCATTGAGTTTTATCTAAGACTGTTGAGTAAATGGTATACTTAGTAGTTATTTGTTATTTTATACAATTAAAAGTTCTGAACCTGAACAAACCGTTTGTTTAGCTTGATATGGATGAATGATTGATTACTTTGATTTCGTATGATGATCGTATGCTTGTTTGCAAGCGATTGTTGATATGTAGCATTGATTTGCTTTGTTATTAGTTGAAACAACTCAAAATATTTCTCTTATATAATTATTAACTCCTTTGGAATATATAAGAGAAATATAGATTATGGAAGCAATAGCTACTGCTTTTGGTTTCATAAATTAAGCGTTATTCGCCTGACAAATAGGTACATTTTCGGATTACGGTTTTATAGCGATATTATATTATTTTCCCAATGTTGGGATACATTATTTTGAAATGTATGTGATATATATTGTTATTATTGATATTCTATTTCTCCCAGCTCTCCGTACAAAGGAGACTGCCGAAATTTTCCATGAATTTTGGGGCTTAGAAAATTTTGTGAAATGTTCTCAAACTTTATTAACCTGAATATGAAAGGATTTAATTGTTTGTAAATTGATATATTTTATTTAGATTATTTAATTATGTAAATTAATTATTTATAAATTTAATATTTTGAATAAGATATATTGATTCCCTAATTCCTTCTTTTCCTTTCTTTTCATTTTCAAGGATGAAAAGTTTTGAGTGGAAGAGAATGTAACGACCGGTAATTTTCAATAGTTAAAAATGGTTAATTTAATAAGATTATGTTATTTAATAATTGGTCGAAATAAAAAAATTATGAATTTTTAATGAAATAATAACTAGAATGAAATATAATAATGTTAATTTGAGTTAATAATTAACACCTTTAATGAAATTCCAATCAATGGAAATAATGTAAATGTTATAACTTGGTTATAAATTTAATATAAGGGAACAAATGTAAATATTGAAGTAATGTATGAAATAGTATAATAAATGGTAATTGAATAAAATCAGTATTATGTAAGTGATTAAAACATTAATTTGTAAGTAATAAACCTATAAATATGATTAAAGGTTAATGGCGACAACTATTATATATTACATATTTATTTAGTCTGTTAAATTAATTGGAATGATTGTAAAGTTAAAATTTGGCATATATTGTAAATAAATCAATTGTAATATGTGTATTAATTGATAATGGGATTTAAAGGGAAATTGATAATTTAAAGGGTGTAATTTATTGTAACTGATAAGAGTGGTGTTGTATAAGTTGATATAACAGTTGATGGTAAATATTGAACTTACAAGTGTTATTAAATGTATGAAGGGAGACAATTGCTAGTTGTTACCAATTCATTTAACCAATTACAAATAAATGTAAATAAATGTTACATTAATGTGAGTTAAGGCAATAACTGTAAATTGTGAATGTAATAAAATGAATAGAATGTTAATTATATTCGTAATGTGATAATTGATTTAATAAAATAGTGAAATCATGATAAATAAATCAAATTGGGATTTCAAATTATAATTAGTGTGTAAAATTGATAAATTCAATATAATTGAAATATGTTAGTAATACAAATAAAAGATGATAATTGTAGAATATTTGTGTAATAAGATATGAAACCGTGTTAACTATGTATTAGGATAATAATTGATTGAGTATAAATATTGAATCAAAATTTAATCAATATATGAGAAAGTAAATTATAATTTATTGGATTTAATTACAGTTGAAATCAAACACTGTAATTAGTGTAAAAATCAACACTAAATTGTTATATAAATTTGTATTAAGTCATTGTAAATGTCTAAGTGATTAAAAATGATGAAATTTGTCAACTATCAAATTTGAATTGAAAAATGATTTAATTAATTTAATAATTATTTATTTAATTAACGTAAAAATAGCCATTTTGGCCACTGACTCGAATTTCAACGAAACCATTTCATCGGTCCACAACAGTGAATCATTGTTGGATTTCAAGTTTCGTAGCGATCAGACTTGTCGTTAATCTTACGGGCTCGAAACGCCTAGAAATCAATTAAATTGAAATCAATTTGAAATAAACCGATTCTAAGATAATTTCTTCGTATGATGGAATTAGGACCCGAATCCTGTTCCATTGAGTTTAAAACTATCCAAAACATCTATTTTGATATATGGAATGACCCATTTCCGTTTGGGGAATGAAACAGGCTTTTCGGGTCGTTTATCGTTCAACTTTCAAATCGAACTAATCCATTCATTTTAATTTCTGACCTACATATAAATAGCTCGTTATAAACCTTAATTACTTCGTATTTTCATTTGTATGTACGTAAAACCCTCTTTGGCTTCTTCTTCTCAATGGCAGACAAATCAAACAAATTCCAAATTCAATTGCAAATAAATATCAAATCAAAAGAAATTCAAACTCCTCTAACCCAAAAAAATTATATATCGATTTGAAGCTCTCGACGAGTGAAAGTCTAATCCGTTGTCTGTTTTTCGATCAGGGTTTCAGTGTGGCTGGAATTGGGTGATGAAGTTTCGGCCGTTCGTTTGTGGTCGTTGGATTGTGCAGTGGATCATCGACTATACGACGATCATGTGGTGGCAACATGTAGAGGGCATCGTATAGTTGTCATCGGCATGGCTGCTTTGGGTCGGAGTTCATCAGAATCGCCATGATCGGCGACAAACCACGGCGGTGGCGGTCTCTTTTCCGACGACGTCGATCGACTGCGAGACCATGTCTAGGTGCGGCCTGGGGTGTAGAGGTGAACAGCGCTTTCTGATCAAGGTCGCGGCGTCAGGGGCGTTGGCGATTTACATTGAGTTGGTAGCGGCTTCCTGTTTGCGCGATCTGACTGTAGCTAGGGTTAGAAACATGGAAGGTGATGACAAGTACATCTAGTTATATTATTGTATTAATTTATATTATAAATCGTATATGTTCTAATGTGCATATCCTTCACATACGAGGTCTGATTTACGCGCGGTTTGTTTCATTGGGATCGTATTGAAATTATAGACGTTTTGACACTAGTTTGGAAAATTTTTGAGACTGTTTGAATTTGGACCCTGAGTTGGATTTTAATTTGATTTGAGATCAAGTGAGTGTTTTAACCCACTCACAACTTCTAAAATTTCTTATGTTAGTTAAAATAAATTTGCTATGTGATTAGGAATTTATTTATTGCTGTTTGGTATATTTAAATCGTCATTTCAGTTAATTTGAATTTATATTGCATTAAATAGCCATTTAATTTATTATTGAATTTAAATTGTCAATTTAATACCTGTTATTGATTACCAAATATTTATTGATGTTTATTGGATGATTTGGATGATGATTGAGGTGTATGTTTGATTTTTGATATTAGATGACTGGATATTGTACTTTATATTGTTATAATATTGCAAGTCCCTTATGGGTTGAAACGTACATACCCGAATGATCTATAGATTAGGGAAAAATCGTTATGGGTTGAAATGATAGACTTGAGCTATTTTTTGGATTTTTGTTTAGCACGGAATTGCGGATTGAAATGATATATATCCATAAATATAAAATAACTATGGGTTGAAATGAAAAATATCCATATCACTTGACCATAGGGTAGAGAATTATATATGGTCACCGGATTGGTTAAATTAAATGATTTTAAATCATTAATTTTTGAATTTCAGTTAAATGATATTTTGAAATAAAATTTGATTTATATAAATTGAATTATTATCGAAAAATCAAATTTTATGTTGAAATTTGAATTGGTTTAAAGTAATTTCTTGGTGGAATTAAAATGAAATTTTCAAGTTAAATTTGAAGTATAAGTGAAATTTATCGAAATTGAGTTGTCGAAATTGTTTGAATATTACTTTGAATATATATTGAAATTGAAGTGGCTTAGTTTGAAATTTTCAAGCATGAATTGAAATAGATGTAAAATTAAATATTTTACTGAGAATTTCAATGGAGATTTGAAATTGGATTTTGTTGATTTGGAAATTAAAATGGTCCGGATATGTTGAAATCAACTAAATAATTAAATTGATATAAATTCCCAATTCAAATTTAATATAAACTGTTTTAAATATATATTATCTTAAAGACTCTAATCATTAAGATTTTCAAAAATTATTAAACTATTTTAACCTATATTAACTACATTAAATTATTTTAACCCATTCTAAACCAACTTAGTCTATGTTAAAATAATTTAACCATTTAAATTATTCTAAATCTAACTAATCTATTTAAAGTTATGTAATCTATTTTAATAATATTTAACCTATTTTAAATCTATTTAACTATCTTAAATAAATTAAATATATTTTAAATCTATATTAAATTATTTTAGAGTATTTTAACTATTTAAACCATTATGACCATCTAAATTATTTTCTAAATTTCAGACTAAGTAAAGTGGAAGAGTTTATATTCAAAACCTTGATTTAAAAGTGAATATAGTCAAAGGATGTTATAACCTAAGTTGGGATTTAAATGACATATTTTAATTTAATGTGATGATTTTGAAATGTGAGTTTAACCCATTTTGGTGGAAGAAAAATATAAGTTCAAAACTATGATTTCAAATGTGATATGATTTCGAAGGTGAATACGATATAATTTCGAAAGTGGTATGGTTCGAATTGAATATGATATTTGGTATAAATTATGAAATGGTTTTGGAAATTTAAAAGAACCATTCATTGTGTAATAAGTGATTGGTTGTTCAAGAGATCGGGATCAGATATTTTCTCCCTGCCAATACCGAAAACCACTTTAACAACTGTGTACGTTGTGGAGATTCTAGAAATGAATTAGGATGGTTTGGCGAACGATTTCTGTATAAGGTATGACGTGACCCTAACTTCCATGAGTCAGCTTAGATGTGACTAATACAAGCGCTATACCTGGGCAAAGTGAGGTCATTCCTCCAATCGGACATGCTTCTCCGATACCATATTATGACATTTGTGATGATTTGTTGGCCACCCCTTGATTTTTGATTTGGCAGTATGTTCCGAGGTAGGAAGTAGTAGCTGATATGCGTTACCACCAGCCCGGTTCTACAATTGTTAAATCTACGCCGGCATTGCCTCAAGTGCCGTGTTCACATGCCCTAGAGCACCTTCTACGAGTTTGTTTTGTACCATACCTGTGGAGTGCCCTCTGATAGCCCTTCAGTTTACGGAGGAATTATGGTACTGTAGGAATATATAAGAATGCGTTAAGGGGGACGCCTTAACGCTATTTTAATAATTTTACTTTACTATAGACATATTATAATAGTGTATTGTACTACATAATAGATAGTTTAACGGATCCTTAGGAGATGTAAATCTCGAACTTAAGTTATTGCACTCACGTTAGACACTGGATAAGACATGTCAAACCCCGTAAACATCTCTGATGTTGTCGCACTCATATTTACCGTTGATTTTACTTACATAAGATCTTTTAGTTCTGACTCGAGTGTTTTGTCTTCTCAATTCGCTTGGGTCAGCCTGAGCATTTCAAGGTTGAAGACCTTATCTCTGGAGGACGAAGACGAAAATTTGTACTATTATTATTTAATATATTTATTCCACCACATCATGATGTTCCACTGCATTTATTTATTTGTTCTTTTTATGTAACTCTGATATTTGTGTTGTAAAGAATAATCAAATGTATTTATAAAATAGCTTCATGAACTGTTATTTGATTATTATATTTTGTCATTCCACTGCGAGATTCTGTATTTGTCTTATTTCTTTTTTTTCTTATTTACCCCATAACAATCAGCCATTTTAAATGGTTTGAGTCCAACATGTGTGTCTGCTTAAAACATCCAAAAAGGTAGGTCGTTACACTATGTCAACAAGGTCAGTACTGTATAGGTAAGGACAGGATACCTATAGTCTACAGTGGTCTAGGTATTATGCTATTGCCCTAAAGCTATGGACGGACTAGGTATGCATGAGAGGGAAATTATGTATATTTTATATATATTATTAGATTTATAGCTAAGCAGATGTGTTCCACATATGCCTATGTAAATCTTAGAATTGCAAGGTTAGCAATTTGCACATATTTGAATTTGGAAAATGTTGGATGATAGTAGTCCCAGAATTAGTATTAGGTAGCAGTTGTGTGAAACTTATAAATTATGTGATAGTACCTGATTTGTAGATTTAAATGACTAGTACGAATAAAAATGTAAATTCAGTTACTACAGTAGATTGATGGGTAATTGATTGGATTAGTAAACACAAATTGGAAGGTATTATAAAATGGTACTAGAATTGACTAGTATTTTAATTTACTGGAATATAGAGGGTTGCAATGTAAATTTCTATGGATTATCAAGTTCAGATTTATAAACAAATGTGTATCGTTTGAAATGACAAGGAATACACCAAAAAGAAAGAAATGTATAAAATAGGCATATTTACCATATTTTATTCCATTTATTTCAATAACTATGAAAAAAATAATTCCTTGAAATTTAGAACATAACACAAACTTCATTTGGATAAGACATAGAATTTGCATTATCAATCTTTCCTTTGGGAGAGATGTAGTTCTAATGCACCAAAATACAGAAATCCTAAGTATTAATCATTATGTCTATTGGATTAAAATGGCAAGGCACTATTTCATATTGAGTTATCTCAACCATAAAATAATTGGAATAAAGTGATAAGAGGTTGTGTTTGGTAAAAAGGTCCTTTTTATGGGAGGACATAAACAATGGTTAAAATTTTGGAAGTTCAAACCACAAAAAGTATCTTAGATAAAATATTAGCTAAGAATGTGCAAGGGATGGTTAATTCAAGGATTTGGGTCTCAGTCAAGAACAAATATTGTTATTTGGACGTATTTAGAATGCGGAGGCGAATTTCAAAGAAAATAAGATAAAGATCTTTTTATAAGATTTGTTGGAAGGGATAAAAACGATTCTTCTCAATCATCCCTCAAATTAGAAGAAGACTATTTAATCAAGAATATTCCTGGAAGACTAACTTAAAATACATAATTGTGCACATAGCAATCGCATGCGAACAAAGTACGGTAAAAATTGATAAGAAGTAAATAAAATAAATTACCAGGCACGCATGCGCGTATGTATTTATATTTATGCGAAATTAACATATAGCATAGTTAAATAGGTTATTAAGGAAAAATATGAAAGATTTCTTATAGGGCCTTGATTATGGAAACGGTGAGATGTGTGATTATATATGTTGAGTGTGATATAGATTATGACTAAGTTATAGGGATTCAAAGTTTGTCAAAAGCACATAGAAGTCTGTCTAGCTAATCTGGCTACCAACAGTGTGACTTTGGGGTTGATGTGAGACATCGCCTACATTAAGTGACTGTGATGATGCAAGGTTAATCCCAAATTCTATAGGGTAAACCTTCCTAGCTAATCTGACTACCAGCACCTACGAATAGTCCGACTAATATGAGATGTCACCGTGGGATACGAGTCATAATATAAAGGACCTGCTTCAGATATTGAAGGCATTAAGTGGATGTGTGAGGGCCCGCCTCTTCTCTATATAGGAAGTAGAAAATGGTTGCGGTTATGGGTTACGCACAGTAAAGGATATCTCGAGAAATGGCCTGCTTCAGCAGGAAGTATTAAGTAGCTGAAGAGATACCATGCAATATCGGCTAGATAGTTACTAGTGAGGACTCTGCATTGTGATATGTAGTAAATGATGTAGACCTACCTTAAATAGGATATTAAATGGTTGGAGTATGTCAAATTCCCATTAAAAGTTATTAAGTGACTTGAGTATTTGATAGGACATTTTGGATGATAAATATGGGTTATTGGGTAGATAGCAAGTTGGCTATGGGCTTATATATAGAAAGCCTTTTTATTTATGTTGAGTGAAGCCCGGGGCTTATATTTGAAAAGACTTTTGACGTAGGTAGAATACGTTAGAAATATTCCTATTTGAATTATACCGTCCAAGTACTAATATAGTAAGGCTCGAGATTTTTATTCACTGGACATATGTTGTTCTGGCTCCCTCCTCATTACAACACAGATTAAGAAGGACAATACCGATGGCGGAGATGTTGATGAGACTTATGGTAGTATTCTATTTATTTATTTATTTATTTTCTGTCATTTTTGATGTACATGTGAAATAAAAACGATGTTGTAATCTTAGAATATTGTATCACGGATATGTATTGGTTATTGTTGGATTTTTTGTTATGGTTTTAATTGACATTTTCATTTTATGACAAAATGGGTATTATTGTTATCATTATATATTATCCTTCCGCTATGAGATTCTGAATACTTAGATAAACAACTCAGTATTGTTCCTTTTATCGACCAACAGCCAGCTTTGAAATGGGTCTAAATTTCGATGGGCCTTTTCTAGGTTGGAATTTAGGTCCATTTCAGGGTGGGTTACTACATTTGGTATCATAGCCTAGGTTATCTGATCAACGGGGATAGATATACGTACGAGAGGCGTACTTGTTATTTTGAAAGTATTGTTCAAAACTCCTATTACGCGCGCGCGCGCACACACACACACACTTATTTTAAACGTACGCAAAAATACTAGGATAGTCTTTACTTCAGCATATAATACTTTCTTAGGAAATGTAGATGGAAAAGATTATTAACTCCAAAATTTATAAAGCAATAAGTATTCAATAAATAGGGAGTTAAAATAATTTAATAAGGATAGTAGTGGACTAATTAAAGAGATTGTTAGAGTAATTATGAAAAGAAAATGAAGACATAATAGGAAAATCTAGAATGAATAATAAATGTCTTTAAAAATTGTCTGTTAGAATAACAATCGTTTATTACGGACAACTAACATCTATAGAAATAATAAATAAAGATGTTAGCTAGTAATTAAATATTACAAGGAAGTATAATTATCATTAGGATAAATTAGATTGCCTTAGTTATACAGGCGAAGGTTAGTGGACCTAACCCAATACATAAAAATAGATAGAAGATAAGGATTTATGTGTTGCAAACAATCAGAAGTAAGGATGAAACAAGATGATAAGAAGGAGTGGAGCAAGTTACCACAAGAAGGTATACATTAATCACCACAAGGAGAAAATCATATTTTATGGAGATTGAGTAGGGAGAAGAAAAGTTCAATAGGAATGGCAATTAAAGTCAATTTCTAAATCCAACCATGTGTGAAAGAATTTGATATAAAGGTTTTTGAAAATTTCCTTGAAATGTTTTGAATAAATTTTCAAATGATTTATTGAGAACATATTTTGAAAAAGCAAGGAATATGGAAACTCATAATTTAAAATTTTGTTAAGCCAAAAGTTTCTGATTAAAGTTTTTTTGTAAAAAGGATATTTCATTTTTGAAATTATAGTTAATATGTTGATTTAAAAAGTTTTCAATTTTTGGAGAAAGGGATTCTTTGTTTTTAAAGTAAATATGAAATAGAGTATATGTTGGACTTGATGAATTTTCTTTTGTTTTATAAATTTGGAAGTTCCTTTTTTCTCTTTCGAATTCTTTCAGAAAAGGGGAACAAATGAAAATGGAACTTAACTAAATTAAGGAATAAAGAATAAAAGGATAAGAATAACAAGGGTAGTAGGAACATTTTTGTATAAGAAAAATATGGATAATAACAGCTGAAGCAGGAGCCAATTAGTGCAGGCAGTATTGGGAGATTTGAATAGCAATAACATTAGGAATTTATATAAAACACGATCAGTAATCTAGTTAGAAATTAATAGGACAGAAATTATACTTGTCTAGTCCACTTTTCATTGTTTAAGGTTATAGAATATGATTTTGGAAAAAAAATTAACAATTGGATGGAGTTAAAAGATGATGATTAATAAATGAGTTGGGATAATTTTTTAGTGTTATAAGGAAAAGCATTTATGTGAGGAAGAGAATTTTAATTGTTCATTCTTCTAGAATTTGTTTGGATAAGAAAAATATATTATTGAATTTAAAATGGTAATGAAAGAGAAATAAATTAGGATTGATAAGAAAAGAATTGTGAAAGATTATAGGAGTTTAAATTAGACTTAGACAAAGTTATAAAAAGTAATTAGTTAAGTGACAATATATTTTAATTAATAAAGCAATAGATGTTAATGTATATTGTTGGGACAATATACCAATGTGAAATTATAAATTTGATGCATATGGTCTACTAAAATAATTGTCTTTTAACTAGAAATATCTTTAAAATAATGATGTCTGATAATGGAAAACCTGCTATTTTAAAATGCTATTAAGGTCATAATCTTTGTAATAGATTTAAAAGGAGTTAAAATTGGAAAATAATAATAATGATAATGATATATCCTTAATTGGTAGTCAATGAACATTTCATGAGTATAGGCCATAATTTAAAGGAGTAATAAGTGTTGATTTAGAATTTAACGTAATAAGTTTCTTTTTTAGGAATAACTTATTGAAAATTATTTTTATGCCGTAGAAGGTTTTTAAGAAGGGAATTTTTTTTTCTCCTTTACGGAATTAAGCAATTTTTTTATTTTTGATTTAATAAAAGTTTGGTTTGATAATTGATTTTTAAATATTTTGAACTAAAAGTCAAAAACTTTTAAAGTAATAAATCTCTGTTGTAGAAAGACCTTAAAGAGAAGAGTTGTTTAGAAAAAGGAAAACTTTTCATGACTCCTTTTGTGAACTATACAAATTTTGAAATTGACAAAAAGGATTTTCAAGTTTATATTTTCAAATAAAGACTTCGAAGTTTATATTTTCAAATATAAAGGTTTCAGATAAGGTACTTTATAATTGTAGTACTAAAGAATAATGCGAACTTAACCAAATTTTTATATGGAGTAGATGGGGGTCACTTTATGTATAAGGCAGTGTAAAGGATTTAAGATATGAATAAAATTGGAATAGTATGTACAACCTGATTTGGAAATTTAAATCAGTCCCAGATATTTAATTGTAGAATGCTGGTAAAGTTGTGAAGATATTCTAGATTTATAATTGGGTTGTAAGTTAGATTGCCCTAGTTAACTTAGAATGTGAATTTCTATGTTTTGATTTGTTTGAAGTGAGTTCCGTGTGAATTCCATAAATTATCCAACTCCAAAATATGTATAAAAGTGTGTCGTTTGAATTGACAAGGGATATACCAAAAAGGAAAGAGATGTGTAAGATATGGATATTCTTTTCCATAGTTTACACTGTCTATTTCGTTAAAAAGAAAAGAAATAATTCCTTGTAGACTTGTAGTTTTAAATGAAGCAAAGATCTCATTTTGTTTAATTTATGGAAAATTTATAATGGTAATCCATTTTAGAATGATAGCTTTGATAAATTAAAATGTGGAAAGAAGCGTTCTAGTTTAGAAATTAACATATAGACACACGTATAACCGTGCTTAATGTACAAAAATAGAAATATATAAATAGTGTAATTTACAACGGTATTCGTAGTAGTTATTACAGGACTAGGATTTATGGAAATTAATTACAGGTTTACTAGGAAATAAATTTGTAATTAATAAAGAAGTAAAAAGGAATTAAATAGGAACTGATTAAGGAATTTAATATGGCATTAATAGAGGAATTGAATCGACGTAATAGATGGATTTTGAAAATGGTGAAAAGATTTAAGGGGTGCAAATGAGGATTGATTAGAGATGGTCCAACTTTAATATTAATGATCAATTATTATGGATATACTAACTGAAGTAATGGTGGACCGCATTTATTAAAAACTAAGAAGGAGGATTAAGGAAGATGGAGATTTAACTGGAATGACATACTAAGAATGTTCATCTTAATTTATTAAGGTGTATAGGGACCTAACATTATTAATACCAACTAATGATAAATGGAAACTTTGAGCAAAAATTTCTTTTAGAGTTTTGGGTTGTAAATGTGTAATGACCCGTAACTTTCGGCGATTTAAATTTGTTACTATAATGAGATTTTAGTAATATAATTTTGAAAAAAATAAAAATCTGTAATTTAATAATGAAATCACTAGAATAAAGGTAATAATGTTAATGCAAGTTAATAAATAACTAATTTAGTGCTAACCTAATTAATTGAAACAATTGCAAAGTCATAATTGATTGTAAATAGTAAATTGGGAATTAAAATTCAAAGTTATATTAATTGACGAAATAATACGTAATAAGTTGTAATTTGATAAAATCAATGTTAGTGTAAATTAAAGAAATAATTGGAAATAATGTTAATTCTATTTATAATATGACAATTGGTTGATTTAAAATCAAGGTTTATTAATTTATTTGAAATTTAAAATTCAATAATTGGATTAATTGCAAATAAATGAAATTAAATATTTAATTATTATGTTAATGGAGATTAAGATGAAATCTGAGAATATTAAGGTAATAGATCATGAATCCAATGTTAAATGCATCCATTTGAAAGCAATGAATTGAATAACTGAATGAAAAGTAAATTAAATAGAATTGTTGGAAATTAAATTTATAATTTCTGAAGTTAATGGAATTAAGGCTAACACTGAAATTGATAAATTAATCAACTCTAAATTGACATTTAACATTGGTTAAATTAGTGTAAATGATTAAGAAATTTAAAAATGATGAAATTTGTTAATTATAGAGTTGAAATTGAAAACTTGATTTAATTAATCAATTATTAATTTATTTAATTAACTAGAAAATAGCCGTTTTGGCCACAGACTCGGATTTCGATGAAACCAATTTCATCGAATCTGTAACAGTGAATTATTGTAGGATTTCAAGTTTCGTAACGATCGGACTTGTCGTTTGATCGTACGGACTTGAAACGCTCAGAAATCAATTAAATTAAAATCAATTGCAATCAATTTGAAATAACCTGATTTTAGCATAACTTCTTTGTATGATAAAATTTGGACTTGAAACTCGTTCCATTGATTTGAAAATACTCAAAAACATCTATTTTGATATATGGGTTGACCCATTTTCATTCCGGAGTCGAAACGGGCTTTTCGGGCCATTTTATCGTTTAACGTGTAAATCGATCTGGTCCATCTATTCTATTTTCAGCTTTGTATATATATACCTTGTTATAAACCCTAGCCTATTTCTTATTCCTCATTTCTATACGTACAATTTTTGTTTCTCCTCTTTCTCAATGGCAGACAAACCTGAATTTCACAGTCCAATTTCAATATCGAATTCAAATCAAAAATTTCAAACTCTACAAACTATATCAAATTTTATATGAATTCAAAGCTCTCAACAAGCACATCTTAGATCTGCAATTCTTTTTCGAGTTCGAATTATTATTTGTCCAACAATCAAGGTTGAACCTCGGTCGTTCGTTATGGAGTTTCGGCGATCCAACAGCGGATCGTCAACTGTTCGACGATCGGGTAGTACCGTTACGAAGCTGGTGTCGAGCATGTTACCGTGGGGTGTTCTTCGTGATAAAGGTGTTAAATTTGGTCGGAATTAGCGCAGGAAGGAGGTGCGTTCATCTCGGCTTTGGCTTCGGCATTTGCTGCCGGAGGTGGCCGCAATGGAGGTGGGGCGGGGCGTCGACTTGAGGAGGCGCTTGTCACCAGGGCGTTGAATCTGGTCAACGTCAATCGAGTAGACGGCGCCTTGCGTGGGTTACAGTGCATGGTTAGGCTTCATTCGCTTAGGAAAGCTGGGGCATGTGAGAGACGATTCAGGTAAGGTGACGTGGTAGATTAAATTATTCTTTCATTTATTTTATAATTTAATTTTTCAATACGTTCTAATATACATAGCTTTCGCATATGAGGTCCGTTTCACGCGTGGTTTTCTCCGCTGCGATCCTAGTAAAATTTCAGACATTTTAACTCTGGTTTGGACCAATTATAAGGCTATTCAAATTTTGGGTTTAAATTCAATTTAAATTCAAAAAGTGAGTGTTTTAACCCACTCACAACTTCTAAAATTTCTTATGTGTGTTAAATTAATTTCTGATGTGATTAGAAATTTATTTATGATTGTTTAGTATATATTTTATCATCATTCCAGTTAAATTGAATTTATTGAATTAAAGTTTTATTTAATTTATTATTGAAAATAAACTGCCAGTAAGTACCTGTTATTTATTATCTGTTATATGTTGATGTTATTGTTTGAATTGGATGATGATTGTGATAAATGGTTGATGGTTGATATTGGATGAATGGATGTTGTGTTTTATATTATTATAAAACTGCAAGTTGTTATGGATTTTTATTTCATTCGGGATTGCGGTTTGAAATGATATATAACCGTATTTTTATTTTAAATTACGGACTGAAATGATAAATATCTGTATCACTTGATCGTAGGGTAGAAAATTATATACAGACACCGTGGTCTATATATATATATATATATATATATATATATATAATTTGAAATGATTTCTATAGTATGTAAAGAAATATATGGTTTTATGAGATATTGATTTAGATATTTTATAAATGTTATTTTATATATCGTTAAATTCTTGGTTTTAAGCTATGTATGAAATTAGTTTAAAGTATAAAATAAGTTAATAATAAAGTTGATTTTATTAAGATATAATATGGTTAAGTTTTTATTTAGATTATATTTCTGGAGTTTATAATGACTTAAATGAGAATAAGGTGGGAAGATTAGTATGAATTGATTTGAAATTTAATAAAATTTAGATTTTTAAAGGTATGATTTTTTTATAACTGGATTTTGGTTTTAGATGAATTAAATGAATATTTCAAGTATAAATAATTAAAGGAAATATTTAGTTATTTGTAATTTGAGTTTGTTTAAATGAAAATGGATTTATTATGCAATTATTTCAAAACTAAAAATAGAACATTGAATAGTTGAATCGTAATTACCAACCTTAGTTTTGAAATTGTTTAATACTCAAAGTTTGAAATACATTGAAATTGAAATGGTTTATTGAAACTGAAAGTGAGTTGAAAGTTATGAATCGAGATTTAATTTAAAGTGGATAAAATTGTAAAGTCAAGGAAATTATTTTACTTTATAAAGTAAATTTAAATTCAAACTATTTTATTTTATTTTATATACTGTTTGAATATCTAAACCATTTAAGTTTTGGAAGTTATGGTTTAGAAGCTATAAAATTCGAAGTATTATGTTTTGAAAGGTTATATTTTAAATGTTTGGTTTCGAAGTGTATAAATTTGAAAGTGCTATGATTTTGAAAAAGGGATATATTTGAAATAAAAAATGATATTATATTGATTTGGGTTTTCAAAACGGAAATGATATCGTATTTATATGGGTTTGAAATGGATATTATACTCTGGATTTAAAACTATAAACTACTTTGAAAAGATCGCGGTGTTATAATAACGTTTAGTTGTTAAAGAGACCAGGATCGGAAGTTGTCATACTCTCTGCCAACTCCGAAAACCAATTTAACAATCGTGTACGCGGTGAAGATTCCAGAATGAAGCAGGACGGTGGCTACGTTATATTAAGGTATATACGTGGACCCGACTCCCGTGAGTTGGCATAAGGTGGCTAAAACAGGAGCGATTCCGAGCCAGTGAGGTAACTTCTCTCATCGGACACACTCCTTCGATACCATTCCATTATATTCTGATTTTGAGATTGATTCAGTGGCCACTTTTGATTTTGATTTAGGGGAACGGCTTGAGGTGGGAGGTAGCTGCGCGCTATGCGTCAACACTATTTCGGATAGTAATTGGTATATCTACCCTGGCATTGCCTTGTGTGCCATGTCACC
The DNA here is from genome assembly GCA_030765085.1 of Allium cepa. Classification (NCBI taxonomy): domain Eukaryota; kingdom Viridiplantae; phylum Streptophyta; class Magnoliopsida; order Asparagales; family Amaryllidaceae; genus Allium; species Allium cepa. Next base: position 681,053,606 of record CM060938.1, read on the forward strand.
TACCCTAGCGCACCTTGTACGAGTTTGGTTTTCTTCCGTAGCCCTTGGAGTATTTCGGGTAGTCTCCCGATCTGGAGATACGCTCATACTGGATGGACTAATGGGACTATTACGTGTTAAGGTGAAAAATGTATAGCCTTAACGCTATTTAAAAGTAAGTTTATTTTACTATTAGACATTATTATAATAGTGAAATATTACTACATAGTAAATAGTTTAACGAATCCTTAGAAGATGTGAATCCCCGGCATCTCTTGAGTTAATGCACTCACGTTTGACACTAGATAGGAGATGTCAAATCCCGTAAACATCTCTGACGCCGTTCCACTCATACTTTACCATTGATTTAACTTACATAAGATCTTTTAGTTTTGACTCGAGTGTTTTGTTTTTCAATTCGCTCGGGTCAGCCTGAGCATTTCAGGATTTGAAGGGCTTATTTCTGGAGGACGAAGACGAAGATTTTAGTACTACAATTTATTATTATAATTCACTGCATCATGTATTCCACTGCATTATTTGTTATTCTCTGATTTGTGTAACTCTGATTCTATGTTGTATAAGAAAATCAAATTTTTTGTTAAACAGCTTCATGAACTGTATTTGATTATTATATTTTGTCATTCTGCTGCAACATTCTATTTTGTTTTCTTTCTTTCTCCCTTTTCTTATTTACGCCAAATAACAATTCGCTCATTTGTATGTTTTGAGTCTGACGTGTGTGGTTTATCGTCGATTTAAAGCGTACAAAAAGGTGGGATGTTACGTCAGGTATCAGAGCTTTGGTTTAGCGATAAACCATAGCTTTGTGGGGTATGACTCCTTATTAATAGGGTAGCAATACCCTATGATGAGTCGCTGAGTATATATGTATGAGAGATCGTATTTGTTAATGTTATAAAAGGTTTTGATATTGTGTTAATTTATTCCATTTTGTATTTATAAACTCTGGTTGGTGCATAGGACGCTATGACATCAATAGGGATTTCTAAACACCTAACAGGACAAACTGACATAATATTTATTTTGAATATAGGTGAATGAAATAATTTTGCCTATTATATTTTCTATATATATATATATATATATATAATAAGTTTTAAAAATAAGATATATATTTGGTTGTATTATTGTTAGGTAGTGAAATTTATAAATGTTAATTGGAAATAAGATTTGAAGAAACTAAAATAAATGAAAGTTGGAAACTTTAGAACTTAAGTTCTAGGATTTTAACTTTCTTTCAAAGGATTTTTGGAATATAATAATATTATTAGAAGTAGTTTCTGATATAAATATTTCAATATAAATTTAAAGAATTGTTTTAAAGAAACTTTAGAAAGAAATAGGTTTTGTACTCCCCTCTTTGTCACTGGAAAATAATTTCGGTGATGAGTGCACGTATCATCAACATTCATTTTCGAGTTTCTAAGTGGGAAGGCCACTGTAGTATTTTTACTACAGATTTATTTTGATTAACAACAATAAATTTTAAATTATTTTAAATATAACTGGATATATAAATTGTAAGTGTATACATCTATCTATTATTTTAAAATGATTTGAAATTTTACCCGGTATTTAAATTCTTAAGTTTCCATTAACAAATAGTTTCAATTGCTTTAGTGAAATGGAATTTAACTAATAATTGGAACCTCTAAATGAAACAAGAGATTTAATGCTAGGTTATGAATGAAATTACAAGCAAGTTGAAATTGTAACTTATACGACAAAAGATAAAATTATTGAACATTGAATTAATTAATAGAAATGGGATAAACTTGTATGATTTCAATTGCATCCTTAAAAGCATATATGTTACTTACCAAATATTAAAAGTTCTAATGTTTAACAAGAAAATGTAATGGATATTATACAAGTAATAAACTTGAGGTAATGAAAGTATGTAATGAAATTCCTTTATAAATAAGAATTTGATGTTGTAATTGTTGTGAACTTAAGTTATAATTAAAATGTTACTATAATAAAGGTAATAGGAAGTAAATATTGAAAGTATAAGATTTTAAACTTAAGTAAATGAATTAATATGCAAGAAATTGAATTAAACATGAATACTATAAATAAATGAAAACGAATAGTTGTAAGTAATAAATGAAAATTTGCAAGAATAATGTAAAATAAAACGATAAACCACTATATGAATGAAAAGGAAATCAAACAATAAAGATGATGAAATAAAATTGAAAAATTAACTTGATCTATTGTTTGGAATTGTTGTTTGGACAAGGATACTTTAAATTTGCTTGGATGTATGAATAATCTATTGAGTTTATCTAAGGCTATTGAGTAAGTGGAATACTTCATAGTTATTTGTCATTCTATGTGAGTTAAAGTGTCTTAACCCAAACAAACCAATTATTTGTCTTGCTTGGATGGTTGAATTGTATTTGGTTGGTGTGTTGTTGGATGCAATTGATTGTTGTTATATTGATTTTATGTGATGGTTGTATGCTTTGTTGCAAGTGATAGTTTTTTATATTGATTTGTTCGCTATTGATTGAAACAACTTTGAATATTTCATTTTATATAATTATTAACTCTTTTGGATTATATAAGTGAAATTACATGTCATGGAAGCAATTGCTACTACTTTTGGTTTCATAAAATAAGCGTAAATTGCCCGACAAATAGGTACATTTTCGGATTACGGTTTTGTGAGGACCCGCAAATCCGTACTCCTTAAATGTACACTAATCTCCATTGATTAACTCAAGATGAACGGAAATACGAATTCTCAGGGTTTAAAAAAGAAGAAAGAGGTAGAAGAAGAGAGAAAAGATAGAACAGAACAGAAAGAAAACAACAGAACAATATCAGAATCTCACAATCGCAGCGGAACAACATATAATAGATAAATGAATAATCTTTAAACAAAGAACTATATCAGTTTACATTTTTTTACATTACATTACATCATCAGAGTGTACAACAACAAACAACAGAAAAGAAATACTATGTACTAGTGATACGCCATGCCATCAAGCTTGCCTCCAGCAACTCCTGAATTCCAGAATATCCTGATAAACCTTAACTTTTAACTGCCCGTGTGGAAATTGGTGGGCACCCAGAGTTTAGAAAGGAAAACAATAAACTCCGAGTCAGTCATTGACTGGTGTGAGAACTCAAAACAGTTTATTTTATCTTCAAAAATAAAATAGAGGAATATTTTTAAAGTCAATTCGCAATGCTTTTAAAAATGAGACTACCATAAGGCCTCCCGCATACACACACAATGCAAACGCAGAATCGGAGGAGATTTCTCCTTATGATAGTCAAATATGCTTGATACACATTTAAAAAGAATATTTGATATTATTACTAGTGCATAGTGTAGGAAAAATTCATTTCGAAAATAAAGATATAAATCTTAGCCAACATACGACCATTATCGTATGCCTACTATAGCTACCATCCAAACAGTGGGGCGCCACCATAAGTGAATGATAGGTTCTACAACTAATACAGTACAAGGATCGTATTGTTTCTTTGGATTTCCAACAAATGGTCAGGCCAAGGAACTTCCCATTGCCACATGAGAACGCCTCTGGAAGGACGTCCCCGAGTACCTAACCGGATCTCTGCCAACACAAGGCCGGGTTACCCCTAACTGGGTAACTACTGACACGAGTATGCCATCCCCCGGTCCTTTAGGACCTTTATCCGAGCGCTCGATAACCAACATCACACAATGATAAATAAAGTGTTTCAACATGAGTAAGTATCTAGGCTCCATACCATGATACCACCCCTTTCCAGAAGGAAATGCACATACCCTAAGGGGCACTACCCCCAATAACATTGCTGCATCTTTCCTGTTTTAACCATTCCGGGGTGTGAGGTTCGACGAAGTCTCGTCCACAAAGCCATGCTTTATACAAAACTTGTGCTTTGGGTCAACAAATGATCAAAGAAATGATCACAAAGATAAGTGATCAAACAAATGATCAGATCACAAATGATCAAACAATGATCATTTCACAGCAACACTCAGCATGTCACATTACCAAATTGGAAATATATCGCTGATAACCATCAACTACATAACCTATGAGCTCGTACGTCTCAGAGAAGGGTGTTAAGCTAAAAGAATAAATTCTCCGCCACCAACAGAAATATATTTGAAAGAAATCAGCTTTATATCTCAATTTGTAATGTCAGACATACTATCCATACAAGTCTGTTCCGGGATCGAACAGAATCGAAGGCACTTACAAAGAAGTCCTTGCAATCTAGATATTCACTAATCACGTTCGGACTTCCCATTACATATGGAGTCTCTATACCGGGGACCAGTCGATGCAAAGACATTCGAGGAGTTTTCCTTTCGCTTTCAAAAATATCCGGTCTTCAACACCGGTCTTCAAATGCAATTCATAACGACGTATCACGTATTCGGAATGGGTTATACGACCCCAAGGTCCTTTCCCGGCTAACCCGAATAGTGAGCGCTTATTTAAAAATAAGTGTGGCATTCAATTCAAGCAAATCACAACAAATACCTATTCAAAGGTAAATATTGATAGTCGGTTATTGAACTATCAATGGATATGCACAACATCACCAGATTCCAAATAATTTTCCAAATTATTTATTTTCCAAAAATATCTTTACAAGGTATAAAATTTCAATACTTCAAAAATAAATCAATATTTATTTTTAAACAAATTCCCCTTTCTTTTATAATTCCATAGTGAGTTTATATTCCAAAATATCTATGAATATACGATTTCAATCATTCATTTTCACTTATTCTTCAAAGAGATAAATTCTCAAAACGTTTCATTTCACATTGGAAAAACATTTCCATACTTACTTATTAATAAGTAATTCACAAATCTCTTTTATTTTCTGCACTTGGAAAATATTCAATATACTTAAATCGAAATTAAGTATATATTTCATTCTTTAAGGAAATCATTCTCTTAAACATATTTATTTGGGCCAAAACGAATGTTGCGTAAAACATCGTTACGACGTCCCAAAATCACTAGTATAGGGACTTGAATTTAAGATAGATATATAAATCCTAATACTAAATAAAACATTTCCTTTCGGAAATCATTTACTATAACAACAGTGTTATAGTCCACCATTTCCTTCTATTTCTCGAAAACGTCTATTTCAACAATAAATGTTGAAATCTATGGTTTCGAATCTTAACACATTTTGAAAACATCGTTAGATCGTTTTAATTTTATTTAAAACATCACATCTAAAACATTTTCTTTAACATATGATTCACTATTCAAAAACGTGAATATACTACGTTAATCAATTTCATCATTTCTATACATTTTATTTTAAAGGATTATTCACTGTCTAAAACGTGAATATAACTCCATTAATAAGTTATAACAATTTACTTATCAAAATAAGTCATTTGCGGATTTATAAAACAACGTTTATAAATTCCATTTCTATTTATTTTATAACAACTTCCTTTTATAAACCTCCTTTATTAACCTATCTCAATTTATTTCTCAATTATAAACCAAAAGTCCATAATTTAAGTTAAATACTTATAATTTATTTGTTTGCAAAATCGTTTCTTTAACTTCCCAAATTATAAATCTTATAACTTATAAGATTCATTTATTTACCCATATCTATTCTTCAAATAACTTTACAAATTTTATAAACCTACTGCTTATAAAATTCCATTTATAACTTCACCGTTTATAATCCTATAAATTTCATTCATTTATGAAATTCATTTACAATTCATTCTAACACTTATAAAAACTCATTTTATAATTCAAATATTTTAATTTATAAATATCAATTTATAAATCTCTTATATAAATCAATTTATACTATTATTTTAAAACGTCTTTAGACTCCTTTATAATTTCATCATTCTCTTTGATTTATAAAATAATCAAATTTTATAAATCCTATACTTTAAACTTTTCCAATAAATTCAAAAATCCCGATTTAAACTATTTTATAAAATCATTAACCCCATATTTTCAAAAATCAACTTTGTAACGACCCAACTTCCATACTCCAGGAAATTGCATCGCTAATAAGAAAGAAAGGGATAGAAAAGAGAAAGAAAGAGAAAGAAGAACACAAACAACATCAGAATCTCACAGCGGAACGAATCAAATATAATATATCACATAATTACTTTACATAGTATCATATACATCAGAGTTTTACAGCCAATACAACAAATACTAGACAGTTATAAACACCTGTCTAGTTATACAACTCTAAACAGTACAAGATACAACTCAGAGAGATGACTCAGAGATACCAACACAGCGGAAAATAGATAACTACAACGCAGAAGCCTCCTGCTCCATTTGCTCCTCCATAACTCGTCAAAGCAATCCTGAATCACTTGACTGCTCATACATAATATGAGTACCCAAGAGTTTAATAAAACAGAAAATAAACACTCGGGTCAGACAGGGGTCTGGTGTGAGTAAATAGTTTAAAAGTTGCTTAACTTTAGAAAATCCTTTTGAAAACAAAAGGTATCACGTAAGACTTCCCACACATAAACATGGAAAAGTTTTTACCTTACGCTAACCAAAACATTTGATAGGAAATCCAGTGATATTATAATAGTGTCTAGGGTTTTCAAGTAAATATGAAAATAGCCGAAATTGTTACATGATTAAATTCCAGCTACTAGCCACAAAAGTGGGTAATACAAACAAAACCGTAGGGTCTCGTAGGGAAAATGGGTTTCCAACAATGGCAGGGCTACTGGGGTACCGCCCGTCACAGTACGTGGCCTAGATCACCGTACCGAGGATTACTCCCTTCATCCCCTGCAACACAAGGCCGGACCCATTCCTTACTGAATAGTTCCGAACAAGATAACCCCGACGGTTGGAGCTCAAAAACCGTCCACACAGCCGAAATATAAAGGGACCTCTAGACAGGGATGTATCTTGCCCTCCAGTGGGCGCGACCCACGAAGCCTTGCTGCACCTCCCCTGTTTTAGCCATTCCCGGTTGATGAGGCTTGAGGCTGCGATTACCTTTAGAGAACACATCTATCTTAGAATGCTCATCGTCCACCTGACGATGTTCTGAAAGCATTCAATCCATACAAGTTCGTTCCGGGTTCGAACGAAACCGAAGGCATTATCTCGTTACACTCGTTTTGGAATCACCCTCAGAGTTAACGACAATAACCCTTGCACTCTAAATCACCATCTCGAATCTATAAGTACTATTCCGTCAAACTCATTACGGAATCACCCACAGAGTTATACTGACGTATAGCCCTTACACCTCGAGTCTTCACTTGCTCCACTTGGATTAACGACCTAACGTTTAATTGGAATCGATGTGGTTTTCGGATATCCAAATATGGAAACCCGATCCCGGTCTCACCGAAACCAAACGCCATTTTAATGTCCAAGTTATACTTAAGGGTTTTAAACAATTAACTCATTTTACTTTTATCTATTTCACTCAGATAGATAAATTACATATTCACATCATAATAGATAACTCATAACATTATCACAACAGATAATTATCACAACAGTCAAACATCACAACAACAACCATCACAACCAAATAATCCATCATACTTTAACTAAGCATCCATATCCTATAGATACCACTCATCTCATTTCTGAGATCACAACCATCCAAAGGTATATCAATATCATCCATAAACAATGATATATTATCCATCATTTATAATTAATTTAAAATGAATTAAATTAATTACTTTTATCTTTAATTAATTTAAAATAAATTAAATTAATTACCCATCCTATAAATTTTGCTTATAAATCTATTGATTAATCAACCTAGTTAAATAATCACTCATTAAGTATTCAACTTGATTAAACATCTATGATTAATCATTCACTAATTACAATAAGTAATTAGTCTTAAATTAATTTCATAAAATTAATTAACCTTAATCATAAGTAATTAACATTTAATTACTTAATTAATTAATTAACTATAATTAATTACATTCACCCTTAATTAATTACAATTAATTAATCACTTAATTAATTAATTAATATTTAATTAAACAATTCTTAATTACATCATTAATTATAATAATTAATGATCTCTAATTAATATTTAAATTAATTACTCAATTAAAATTAATTACACTTAGTAATTAATTAAATACCATTATTAATCACCTTGATTAATATTTAAATCCAGTAATTAACCACCCTTAATTACTCCCTTAATAAATTAATTATCCAATAATCAATTATCTTTATTAATTAATCCTTGATTAATTACAAAAGTAATTATCCAAATTACTAAAATAAATCACCTTTCCTTAATTACATTCCAGTAATTATTCATTTAAAACTTCACTAAGAAATCTTTCTCCATAAATTACATTAAGTAATTATTATCATTTAATTATTAAATTATTTCTTAAATTAATTAAATTAAATTAATTAATCTAACAAAGCTCATTATCAGAATTAATTACAAAAAGTAATTAATCCCTTAATTACTTTCATAAAGTAATATGCTTAACAAATTACAATTGATTTTCTTAAAATAATTAATCTAATTAATCCATAAAAATTAATTACATTAATTAATTATTAATTATCCTTAGATAATTAACAACATTTCATTAATTCCTTACTTAAGAATAATTACTTTAAATTAATTATTCATTAATCATCTTTAATTATAAATTAATTCAAGTTATTATTTAAAAATCAAATAAATAAGTAAATCCTTAATTATTTTCAAAATAATTCATTTACTTATTTATAACTTAATTAATATTCAAAATGTATTAAAATAATACATTCCTAAAATTTAATTCAACTTTCAATTTAAAGTTAACATATCATAATTTTATTTAATACTTAAAGAAAGAATTCTTTTAAATTCAAACCTTATTAGAAATCAAATTCATATTTAAATTCTACTTAATAACATTTTTGTTCAATATTCAAAACTTTTCAAACTGATTTGAATTAAAACAGGTTTTAAAGTAAAAACTGAAATCATATTTGAATTTGATTTCAAACCCAATTTTAAATATTGCTTATCATTCAAATGTTTCATTTTGAATTCAAAGTATTCCTGAATCTGATTCAAATTCACACCTGAATTTGAATTTTAATTTTAAACACTGAATTCCTTTAAAAAATTTAAAAAAAAAACCAAAACTGTTTTTAATAAAAATCTGGATTTAAATCCTGAAAACTACCCTTACTGTTTTTTTCAGATTTAAATTTAAATCTTCCTTAAAATTTAAATTTATCATTTAAACTTTCTGAATTCAAAACTTACTTGAATTCAATTCAAACCTATACTTATTTTAAATCATTGCTTTTAAATTTTTAAAAGAACAATACAGTTTTTAAAATAAAAACTGGATTCAAAAAAATCCTGAAACCTATATTACACTTGGTTTCAAATTTGAACTTAAACCTTATTTTAAATTTAAATTCATCATTTAACTTTTTGAATTCATAAACTTATTTGAATTTAAATCATAGCCTTTAAACACTTTTAGGTTTCCAGATTTTAAAAAAAACAACAACACTGCACAAATTTACAACCTGAAACTACACTTACACTATTCCCAGATTTAAATTTAAAACTTCCTTAAATTTAAATTATCATTAAAATTTTCTGAATTCAAAACTCACTTGAATTCAATTCAAACCTATACTTGAATTAAATCATAGCTTTTAAACATGTGGAGTTTTTTTTTTTAGATTTTAAAAAACACAACTTTCAGGTTCTCTGCACTCAACATATCCCGAGACATCAATAATTTACTTCGGGTCAAAACCCTGCTTGCTTCGAGCCACAATACCAAATGCACGAGTGTGACTTCGAGTCACCAAACCTGCACACCACCAAAACTTCCACCAGTGACCAAACTCCTCTGTGCAACTACGACCATTACTCCGGCGACTTCCAGTCACCTCCACCATCCTTTCCAAGAAGCAAATCAATCCCTCAACTTTCTAAAGTCCATCCACAACTCCTCTGTAGCCTGAGAATCAGGATCAAGAAAATTAACAACCTGGAAACTACTTCACCAAGGCAGACCAAACCTGTCAACTCTCACCACCATTCTTTGGCCCTCTTCCCTTCATTCTCCCCACTCTCTTCAGCCACATTCAAACTCCAGAAGGATTCCAGATTCCAAAGTTTACATATGAATTGATATCCTTAAGAATCCCAATTACTGCTCAGACCATAATCACAGACTCCTCATAAGCCTTTAAAATTTGATACATGTTTTAAATATCCATGTTTTTAAACATGCATTAGAGCTTTAACTTGATTTAATAAATTTTAAGATGTTTGGAAAACTTTTACTTTGAAAACTTTTGTCTGCTGTTACTTATTTTCAGTAGTAACAGGTTTTTCTTTTCCAAACTAAAATTCTTACAACTTGAATCTATGCAACACAACATAATATGTTTACATAATAATCTCTAACCATGATTCAATCATATAGAAGTGGATTTGTATTTAAATCCAAATAATAACAGAAACATATCTGCAGAAATTTACATCTCACTTCTCTGCATACTCAAGCATAATCACATCCAACAGTCAAGCATAATACAACAGTCAACAATTATAAACTCATGCACATATATAATTTTAAACAACCCATAAATTTGGAATTACTTACTAAGAGAAATAACAAAACAGTTTAATTGCTACTGTTTTAATTTGCTTATTTAAAAGCATTGTGAATTAAACTTTAAATTTCTGCAAATTCTTGATAGTTTGATTTTAAAAGAAGAAACTGTTTTTAAGATAGAAAATTTACTCACCTAAAAATGAAAAGCAGAAAGCATCCAGATGCAATTCATTTTTGCAGCCTGAATTCCTTGCATGGATTGAATCTGCTTGCCCCTCTTACATTACTTAGTTGATGTTGAATTTGAGCTAACATGCAAGTTGAAGATGGTATTAGCTTGATGCTTTGCAGGTTTTGAGACTGCATGCAGACCCACTTCCATCATTGCTTGCATTGATCTTACAGATTGAAGATTATTTCCCACAGGTTGAAGACATTTGAACTTTGTTTGCAGATTACAGAAGATGTAGATGTAGTTTCCTTTTTCAGGTTTAGGTTTTCATTTTGCAGATTATAAAACTTTTGTTCTGCAGATCTAATATGGTTGATATTTGCAGAGCATTAGATTTGGGTTGTGGAATTTTTCTTTTGCAGGGTTTACAAGAATATGCAGAGTTTAAAAGAATTTGTTTTGCAGATCTTAATAAATATGATTTGCAGATTGAGTTTGCAGATCTTATTGAATTTGGGTTGAGGGATTTTGAGAGTGAATTGGATTTTAGTTTTCTCAGATCTGAATTTTTATTTAGTAGAAGATAAAAATGTTGAAAACAAAAGATATGTTTTAAGTTTTATCTAAACTAATAAATTCAAATATTCATTTGTATTGCCACTTGTTAATTAGCTATGAAAATAAATTACAAGTGTCTACTTAAAACATGAATGTTAAACACTTGTAAGATTTTAAATATAAAGATAAATTCTATGTTTACAAATGTTTTTAATTAAAGATAAAACCAATTCTAATTTAAATTTAAGATGTTTATATATGTTTCATATGTATTTAGTCTTTACAAATGAATTATCCAAACATATACAAATATTTGTTTGAATATTTTAAGAATTATTTTAAAACAAATTTCAAAAGAGAACTTTTTTTAAAAGAAAAGAACAAAGTTGAATTATATTCAAAAGTTTCAAATTAACATATTCTAATATAAATAAACTAAACTTATTTCAAACAAATTTAAAAACAAAATAAACTTTATTATAAAAATACAATTCTTAACCATATATATTTATAACAAAATATTTACTATAATTACTTTCTAAAAATACTAGATAGATTTATAAATTGACTTATGAAAAGTTCAATACTATTTTCAATTTAATATAAATCAATTCATAAATTATATAGCTATATATATATTATAAATTTGAAAAGATCTTTTTATTAAATTTAAAATTAAAAATCAAAACTCCTATTTACAATGTATACACATATATACATTATAAATAAAATATTTTTAAATCAATTCAGAAAGGAAATTTTATCATTTAAATATTTTCAACATTTTAAAACAATAAGATTCTCAAACTCAATCATTATTATAAATTTTCAAAAGAATATTATTTATTAACAAAATAATTATAAATTTTCAGAAGAAAATTATGTTTGAATTGGATTATTAAACCAGTATTTCACATTTTAAAATAAATTATAAATGAAATTATTAAATAAATATTGCCCAAATTTCCGGGACATCACATTCCTCCCCCCTTTAAAAGAATTTCGTCCCCGAAATTTAAAAGCAAAGGTAATTTAATAATCTCTTTAAAGATTTATTTAAAACACAAGCATATATCAAACATATGCTAACAATCAAAACAACCAATTCAACCGATCAAACAAATCTAATTATCCAGACAAATTCTTGATAAGATTCTATCGAGTTTCCCCGAATATATATATACCAGGATACTCGCTCTAGAGAATCCAAACAATCAATACTAAGAAGCTCCAAAACTCCTATACAACTATATCTACAACATAAAACAAGATATCAGACTACAAACGAGTCTGACTCAACAATCAAAACTCCAAAACTGCTGGTTCCACAACCAGAGATAGATCATACACGTATTCCCTCAGAGATACGTGAAACTCATCGAATTCCAGTTATCCAAACTGGCAATCCAATCCTGTAGATTAATCACTTAACCCTTGAGAAGAACAGAAAGGTCCAATCTCTTATCCATAAATCTTTCCTGTCGATCCTGGGCTGCCTTCAACTTCTAGATCAATCCAATCTACTATAAAAACTCTACTACAGATACCAGAAGACTTCAGACAACTACACTTATTCGGAAAACAGAACAGATGCACAAGACATCCAAATCTCCAGATTAAAGATGAATTTCCTGTAGAAATTCTTTGATCCAAGACAAAACACAAATCCCCAATGAATCGGGTGTTCCTTCTACTCTGGAATAGCTGCCACCATGCTTCCACTGCGCAACTCTGATTTGAGAATGCTGTTGATGAACACAAGTACAAACTTGCTCAGCTTACCTCGAAAACATTGTTCATCAAATCCCATAAAATCTCCAAAAACCAAGTCGAAACATAACTCAATCTCCTGATGCGGATGCAAAACTTAACTCCTTCGAAGACATCCAGAAAATACCAAACCACTTTGATAACTCAAACATCTTCTAGAGATGCTTCAATCCAAACAAAGGTTACTCAGAAAACTTCCGGATCATCGCAAGTCACTTCTGCGATTCTACTCAGTTCAGATTGTTCTCTTTTCAACAATCAGAACAGCCAAAGCCTTTAAATCAAAAGGGAAACTAGTGGTCCACCTTCAACCACAAACATCACACCCAGCTGAGCTTCCAGAAGAAACGGACAAGCTTCACCATCTGCCCGGCCTACTGACAAAAGAATCACAGAGACTTCAGAACCAATGAAGAAACAGGCCACTCACGGCTGCTACTGCTGCCAAAAACTTTCTTACCAAAAACTCATCGAATCTCAAAGCTACACCTGCCACTTCCACAAAAGAGCCTTCAAAAGACAGATATCCCTCAGGAAACTCGCCTTCAAACCAAGCACAAAATACTCTGCCAAACTGAGTCTCATACTCAAATACAGACATAACTCCTTCCTAAGGTTGCCAAAATATCATTGCTGGCTTCAGTACTCCAAACTGATCCAGACTCAAGAAAAATCCACTCACACGAGTGAAATCAAGCTTAAAAATCCAAAGATACACTCTGAATCTTGAAAAGATTCTCCTTCAGAGATCAGAAAAATCCTTCACACCAAACTGCCAAACTACTCAAGATGCCCAACACTGCCCTAGCAGATCACTTCCAAGCTCAAACACTCAGAACTCCAACCATTGGTAGTTGTGTTACACACACCACTACCCTATCTACCTTTATTACATATATTGGAAAACCTGAACAGGTAACCCAACAGATAGGTAGAATTAAATATATTTATATTTAAAATTACAAGTACGCTCTCTCAAGAAAGACACCACTACAGAGCCTAGGTATTCACTCAACCTAATGCTCTGATACCACGTTGTAACGACCCAACTTCCATACTCCAGGAAATTGCATCGCTAATAAGAAAGAAAGGGATAGAAAAGAGAAAGAAAGAGAAAGAAGAACACAAACAACATCAGAATCTCACAGCGGAACGAATCAAATATAATATATCACATAATTACTTTACATAGTATCATATACATCAGAGTTTTACAGCCAATACAACAAATACTAGACAGTTATAAACACCTGTCTAGTTATACAACTCTAAACAGTACAAGATACAACTCAGAGAGATGACTCAGAGATACCAACACAGCGGAAAATAGATAACTACAACGCAGAAGCCTCCTGCTCCATTTGCTCCTCCATAACTCGTCAAAGCAATCCTGAATCACTTGACTACTCATACATAATATGAGTACCCAAGAGTTTAATAAAACAGAAAATAAACACTCGGGTCAGACAGGGGTCTGGTGTGAGTAAATAGTTTAAAAGTTGCTTAACTTTAGAAAATCCTTTTGAAAACAAAAGGTATCACGTAAGACTTCCCACACATAAACATGGAAAAGTTTTTACCTTACGCTAACCAAAACATTTGATAGGAAATCCAGTGATATTATAATAGTGTCTAGGGTTTTCAAGTAAATATGAAAATAGCCGAAATTGTTACATGATTAAATTCCAGCTACTAGCCACAAAAGTGGGTAATACAAACAAAACCGTAGGGTCTCGTAGGGAAAATGGGTTTCCAACAATGGCAGGGCTACTGGGGTACCGCCCGTCACAGTACGTGGCCTAGATCACCGTACCGAGGATTACTCCCTTCATCCCCTGCAACACAAGGCCGGACCCATTCCTTACTGAATAGTTCCGAACAAGATAACCCCGACGGTTGGAGCTCAAAAACCGTCCACACAGCCGAAATATAAAGGGACCTCTAGACAGGGATGTATCTTGCCCTCCAGTGGGCGCGACCCACGAAGCCTTGCTGCACCTCCCCTGTTTTAGCCATTCCCGGTTGATGAGGCTTGAGGCTGCGATTACCTTTAGAGAACACATCTATCTTAGAATGCTCATCGTCCACCTGACGATGTTCTGAAAGCATTCAATCCATACAAGTTCGTTCCGGGTTCGAACGAAACCGAAGGCATTATCTCGTTACACTCGTTTTGGAATCACCCTCAGAGTTAACGACAATAACCCTTGCACTCTAAATCACCATCTCGAATCTATAAGTACTATTCCGTCAAACTCATTACGGAATCACCCACAGAGTTATACTGACGTATAGCCCTTACACCTCGAGTCTTCACTTGCTCCACTTGGATTAACGACCTAACGTTTAATTGGAATCGATGTGGTTTTCGGATATCCAAATATGGAAACCCGATCCCGGTCTCACCGAAACCAAACGCCATTTTAATGTCCAAGTTATACTTAAGGGTTTTAAACAATTAACTCATTTTACTTTTATCTATTTCACTCAGATAGATAAATTACATATTCACATCATAATAGATAACTCATAACATTATCACAACAGATAATTATCACAACAGTCAAACATCACAACAACAACCATCACAACCAAATAATCCATCATACTTTAACTAAGCATCCATATCCTATAGATACCACTCATCTCATTTCTGAGATCACAACCATCCAAAGGTATATCAATATCATCCATAAACAATGATATATTATCCATCATTTATAATTAATTTAAAATGAATTAAATTAATTACTTTTATCTTTAATTAATTTAAAATAAATTAAATTAATTACCCATCCTATAAATTTTGCTTATAAATCTATTGATTAATCAACCTAGTTAAATAATCACTCATTAAGTATTCAACTTGATTAAACATCTATGATTAATCATTCACTAATTACAATAAGTAATTAGTCTTAAATTAATTTCATAAAATTAATTAACCTTAATCATAAGTAATTAACATTTAATTACTTAATTAATTAATTAACTATAATTAATTACATTCACCCTTAATTAATTACAATTAATTAATCACTTAATTAATTAATTAATATTTAATTAAACAATTCTTAATTACATCATTAATTATAATAATTAATGATCTCTAATTAATATTTAAATTAATTACTCAATTAAAATTAATTACACTTAGTAATTAATTAAATACCATTATTAATCACCTTGATTAATATTTAAATCCAGTAATTAACCACCCTTAATTACTCCCTTAATAAATTAATTATCCAATAATCAATTATCTTTATTAATTAATCCTTGATTAATTACAAAAGTAATTATCCAAATTACTAAAATAAATCACCTTTCCTTAATTACATTCCAGTAATTATTCATTTAAAACTTCACTAAGAAATCTTTCTCCATAAATTACATTAAGTAATTATTATCATTTAATTATTAAATTATTTCTTAAATTAATTAAATTAAATTAATTAATCTAACAAAGCTCATTATCAGAATTAATTACAAAAAGTAATTAATCCCTTAATTACTTTCATAAAGTAATATGCTTAACAAATTACAATTGATTTTCTTAAAATAATTAATCTAATTAATCCATAAAAATTAATTACATTAATTAATTATTAATTATCCTTAGATAATTAACAACATTTCATTAATTCCTTACTTAAGAATAATTACTTTAAATTAATTATTCATTAATCATCTTTAATTATAAATTAATTCAAGTTATTATTTAAAAATCAAATAAATAAGTAAATCCTTAATTATTTTCAAAATAATTCATTTACTTATTTATAACTTAATTAATATTCAAAATGTATTAAAATAATACATTCCTAAAATTTAATTCAACTTTCAATTTAAAGTTAACATATCATAATTTTATTTAATACTTAAAGAAAGAATTCTTTTAAATTCAAACCTTATTAGAAATCAAATTCATATTTAAATTCTACTTAATAACATTTTTGTTCAATATTCAAAACTTTTCAAACTGATTTGAATTAAAACAGGTTTTAAAGTAAAAACTGAAATCATATTTGAATTTGATTTCAAACCCAATTTTAAATATTGCTTATCATTCAAATGTTTCATTTTGAATTCAAAGTATTCCTGAATCTGATTCAAATTCACACCTGAATTTGAATTTTAATTTTAAACACTGAATTCCTTTAAAAAATTTAAAAAAAAAACCAAAACTGTTTTTAATAAAAATCTGGATTTAAATCCTGAAAACTACCCTTACTGTTTTTTTCAGATTTAAATTTAAATCTTCCTTAAAATTTAAATTTATCATTTAAACTTTCTGAATTCAAAACTTACTTGAATTCAATTCAAACCTATACTTATTTTAAATCATTGCTTTTAAATTTTTAAAAGAACAATACAGTTTTTAAAATAAAAACTGGATTCAAAAAAATCCTGAAACCTATATTACACTTGGTTTCAAATTTGAACTTAAACCTTATTTTAAATTTAAATTCATCATTTAACTTTTTGAATTCATAAACTTATTTGAATTTAAATCATAGCCTTTAAACACTTTTAGGTTTCCAGATTTTAAAAAAAACAACAACACTGCACAAATTTACAACCTGAAACTACACTTACACTATTCCCAGATTTAAATTTAAAACTTCCTTAAATTTAAATTATCATTAAAATTTTCTGAATTCAAAACTCACTTGAATTCAATTCAAACCTATACTTGAATTAAATCATAGCTTTTAAACATGTGGAGTTTTTTTTTTTAGATTTTAAAAAACACAACTTTCAGGTTCTCTGCACTCAACATATCCCGAGACATCAATAATTTACTTCGGGTCAAAACCCTGCTTGCTTCGAGCCACAATACCAAATGCACGAGTGTGACTTCGAGTCACCAAACCTGCACACCACCAAAACTTCCACCAGTGACCAAACTCCTCTGTGCAACTACGACCATTACTCCGGCGACTTCCAGTCACCTCCACCATCCTTTCCAAGAAGCAAATCAATCCCTCAACTTTCTAAAGTCCATCCACAACTCCTCTGTAGCCTGAGAATCAGGATCAAGAAAATTAACAACCTGGAAACTACTTCACCAAGGCAGACCAAACCTGTCAACTCTCACCACCATTCTTTGGCCCTCTTCCCTTCATTCTCCCCACTCTCTTCAGCCACATTCAAACTCCAGAAGGATTCCAGATTCCAAAGTTTACATATGAATTGATATCCTTAAGAATCCCAATTACTGCTCAGACCATAATCACAGACTCCTCATAAGCCTTTAAAATTTGATACATGTTTTAAATATCCATGTTTTTAAACATGCATTAGAGCTTTAACTTGATTTAATAAATTTTAAGATGTTTGGAAAACTTTTACTTTGAAAACTTTTGTCTGCTGTTACTTATTTTCAGTAGTAACAGGTTTTTCTTTTCCAAACTAAAATTCTTACAACTTGAATCTATGCAACACAACATAATATGTTTACATAATAATCTCTAACCATGATTCAATCATATAGAAGTGGATTTGTATTTAAATCCAAATAATAACAGAAACATATCTGCAGAAATTTACATCTCACTTCTCTGCATACTCAAGCATAATCACATCCAACAGTCAAGCATAATACAACAGTCAACAATTATAAACTCATGCACATATATAATTTTAAACAACCCATAAATTTGGAATTACTTACTAAGAGAAATAACAAAACAGTTTAATTGCTACTGTTTTAATTTGCTTATTTAAAAGCATTGTGAATTAAACTTTAAATTTCTGCAAATTCTTGATAGTTTGATTTTAAAAGAAGAAACTGTTTTTAAGATAGAAAATTTACTCACCTAAAAATGAAAAGCAGAAAGCATCCAGATGCAATTCATTTTTGCAGCCTGAATTCCTTGCATGGATTGAATCTGCTTGCCCCTCTTACATTACTTAGTTGATGTTGAATTTGAGCTAACATGCAAGTTGAAGATGGTATTAGCTTGATGCTTTGCAGGTTTTGAGACTGCATGCAGACCCACTTCCATCATTGCTTGCATTGATCTTACAGATTGAAGATTATTTCCCACAGGTTGAAGACATTTGAACTTTGTTTGCAGATTACAGAAGATGTAGATGTAGTTTCCTTTTTCAGGTTTAGGTTTTCATTTTGCAGATTATAAAACTTTTGTTCTGCAGATCTAATATGGTTGATATTTGCAGAGCATTAGATTTGGGTTGTGGAATTTTTCTTTTGCAGGGTTTACAAGAATATGCAGAGTTTAAAAGAATTTGTTTTGCAGATCTTAATAAATATGATTTGCAGATTGAGTTTGCAGATCTTATTGAATTTGGGTTGAGGGATTTTGAGAGTGAATTGGATTTTAGTTTTCTCAGATCTGAATTTTTATTTAGTAGAAGATAAAAATGTTGAAAACAAAAGATATGTTTTAAGTTTTATCTAAACTAATAAATTCAAATATTCATTTGTATTGCCACTTGTTAATTAGCTATGAAAATAAATTACAAGTGTCTACTTAAAACATGAATGTTAAACACTTGTAAGATTTTAAATATAAAGATAAATTCTATGTTTACAAATGTTTTTAATTAAAGATAAAACCAATTCTAATTTAAATTTAAGATGTTTATATATGTTTCATATGTATTTAGTCTTTACAAATGAATTATCCAAACATATACAAATATTTGTTTGAATATTTTAAGAATTATTTTAAAACAAATTTCAAAAGAGAACTTTTTTTAAAAGAAAAGAACAAAGTTGAATTATATTCAAAAGTTTCAAATTAACATATTCTAATATAAATAAACTAAACTTATTTCAAACAAATTTAAAAACAAAATAAACTTTATTATAAAAATACAATTCTTAACCATATATATTTATAACAAAATATTTACTATAATTACTTTCTAAAAATACTAGATAGATTTATAAATTGACTTATGAAAAGTTCAATACTATTTTCAATTTAATATAAATCAATTCATAAATTATATAGCTATATATATATTATAAATTTGAAAAGATCTTTTTATTAAATTTAAAATTAAAAATCAAAACTCCTATTTACAATGTATACACATATATACATTATAAATAAAATATTTTTAAATCAATTCAGAAAGGAAATTTTATCATTTAAATATTTTCAACATTTTAAAACAATAAGATTCTCAAACTCAATCATTATTATAAATTTTCAAAAGAATATTATTTATTAACAAAATAATTATAAATTTTCAGAAGAAAATTATGTTTGAATTGGATTATTAAACCAGTATTTCACATTTTAAAATAAATTATAAATGAAATTATTAAATAAATATTGCCCAAATTTCCGGGACATCACATTCCTCCCCCCTTTAAAAGAATTTCGTCCCCGAAATTTAAAAGCAAAGGTAATTTAATAATCTCTTTAAAGATTTATTTAAAACACAAGCATATATCAAACATATGCTAACAATCAAAACAACCAATTCAACCAATCAAACAAATCTAATTATCCAGACAAATTCTTGATAAGATTCTATCGAGTTTCCCCGAATATATATATACCAGGATACTCGCTCTAGAGAATCCAAACAATCAATACTAAGAAGCTCCAAAACTCCTATACAACTATATCTACAACATAAAACAAGATATCAGACTACAAACGAGTCTGACTCAACAATCAAAACTCCAAAACTGCTGGTTCCACAACCAGAGATAGATCATACACGTATTCCCTCAGAGATACGTGAAACTCATCGAATTCCAGTTATCCAAACTGGCAATCCAATCCTGTAGATTAATCACTTAACCCTTGAGAAGAACAGAAAGGTCCAATCTCTTATCCATAAATCTTTCCTGTCGATCCTGGGCTGCCTTCAACTTCTAGATCAATCCAATCTACTATAAAAACTCTACTACAGATACCAGAAGACTTCAGACAACTACACTTATTCGGAAAACAGAACAGATGCACAAGACATCCAAATCTCCAGATTAAAGATGAATTTCCTGTAGAAATTCTTTGATCCAAGACAAAACACAAATCCCCAATGAATCGGGTGTTCCTTCTACTCTGGAATAGCTGCCACCATGCTTCCACTGCGCAACTCTGATTTGAGAATGCTGTTGATGAACACAAGTACAAACTTGCTCAGCTTACCTCGAAAACATTGTTCATCAAATCCCATAAAATCTCCAAAAACCAAGTCGAAACATAACTCAATCTCCTGATGCGGATGCAAAACTTAACTCCTTCGAAGACATCCAGAAAATACCAAACCACTTTGATAACTCAAACATCTTCTAGAGATGCTTCAATCCAAACAAAGGTTACTCAGAAAACTTCCGGATCATCGCAAGTCACTTCTGCGATTCTACTCAGTTCAGATTGTTCTCTTTTCAACAATCAGAACAGCCAAAGCCTTTAAATCAAAAGGGAAACTAGTGGTCCACCTTCAACCACAAACATCACACCCAGCTGAGCTTCCAGAAGAAACGGACAAGCTTCACCATCTGCCCGGCCTACTGACAAAAGAATCACAGAGACTTCAGAACCAATGAAGAAACAGGCCACTCACGGCTGCTACTGCTGCCAAAAACTTTCTTACCAAAAACTCATCGAATCTCAAAGCTACACCTGCCACTTCCACAAAAGAGCCTTCAAAAGACAGATATCCCTCAGGAAACTCGCCTTCAAACCAAGCACAAAATACTCTGCCAAACTGAGTCTCATACTCAAATACAGACATAACTCCTTCCTAAGGTTGCCAAAATATCATTGCTGGCTTCAGTACTCCAAACTGATCCAGACTCAAGAAAAATCCACTCACACGAGTGAAATCAAGCTTAAAAATCCAAAGATACACTCTGAATCTTGAAAAGATTCTCCTTCAGAGATCAGAAAAATCCTTCACACCAAACTGCCAAACTACTCAAGATGCCCAACACTGCCCTAGCAGATCACTTCCAAGCTCAAACACTCAGAACTCCAACCATTGGTAGTTGTGTTACACACACCACTACCCTATCTACCTTTATTACATATATTGGAAAACCTGAACAGGTAACCCAACAGATAGGTAGAATTAAATATATTTATATTTAAAATTACAAGTACGCTCTCTCAAGAAAGACACCACTACAGAGCCTAGGTATTCACTCAACCTAATGCTCTGATACCACGTTGTAACGACCCAACTTCCATACTCCAGGAAATTGCATCGCTAATAAGAAAGAAAGGGATAGAAAAGAGAAAGAAAGAGAAAGAAGAACACAAACAACATCAGAATCTCACAGCGGAACGAATCAAATATAATATATCACATAATTACTTTACATAGTATCATATACATCAGAGTTTTACAGCCAATACAACAAATACTAGACAGTTATAAACACCTGTCTAGTTATACAACTCTAAACAGTACAAGATACAACTCAGAGAGATGACTCAGAGATACCAACACAGCGGAAAATAGATAACTACAACGCAGAAGCCTCCTGCTCCATTTGCTCCTCCATAACTCGTCAAAGCAATCCTGAATCACTTGACTACTCATACATAATATGAGTACCCAAGAGTTTAATAAAACAGAAAATAAACACTCGGGTCAGACAGGGGTCTGGTGTGAGTAAATAGTTTAAAAGTTGCTTAACTTTAGAAAATCCTTTTGAAAACAAAAGGTATCACGTAAGACTTCCCACACATAAACATGGAAAAGTTTTTACCTTACGCTAACCAAAACATTTGATAGGAAATCCAGTGATATTATAATAGTGTCTAGGGTTTTCAAGTAAATATGAAAATAGCCGAAATTGTTACATGATTAAATTCCAGCTACTAGCCACAAAAGTGGGTAATACAAACAAAACCGTAGGGTCTCGTAGGGAAAATGGGTTTCCAACAATGGCAGGGCTACTGGGGTACCGCCCGTCACAGTACGTGGCCTAGATCACCGTACCGAGGATTACTCCCTTCATCCCCTGCAACACAAGGCCGGACCCATTCCTTACTGAATAGTTCCGAACAAGATAACCCCGACGGTTGGAGCTCAAAAACCGTCCACACAGCCGAAATATAAAGGGACCTCTAGACAGGGATGTATCTTGCCCTCCAGTGGGCGCGACCCACGAAGCCTTGCTGCACCTCCCCTGTTTTAGCCATTCCCGGTTGATGAGGCTTGAGGCTGCGATTACCTTTAGAGAACACATCTATCTTAGAATGCTCATCGTCCACCTGACGATGTTCTGAAAGCATTCAATCCATACAAGTTCGTTCCGGGTTCGAACGAAACCGAAGGCATTATCTCGTTACACTCGTTTTGGAATCACCCTCAGAGTTAACGACAATAACCCTTGCACTCTAAATCACCATCTCGAATCTATAAGTACTATTCCGTCAAACTCATTACGGAATCACCCACAGAGTTATACTGACGTATAGCCCTTACACCTCGAGTCTTCACTTGCTCCACTTGGATTAACGACCTAACGTTTAATTGGAATCGATGTGGTTTTCGGATATCCAAATATGGAAACCCGATCCCGGTCTCACCGAAACCAAACGCCATTTTAATGTCCAAGTTATACTTAAGGGTTTTAAACAATTAACTCATTTTACTTTTATCTATTTCACTCAGATAGATAAATTACATATTCACATCATAATAGATAACTCATAACATTATCACAACAGATAATTATCACAACAGTCAAACATCACAACAACAACCATCACAACCAAATAATCCATCATACTTTAACTAAGCATCCATATCCTATAGATACCACTCATCTCATTTCTGAGATCACAACCATCCAAAGGTATATCAATATCATCCATAAACAATGATATATTATCCATCATTTATAATTAATTTAAAATGAATTAAATTAATTACTTTTATCTTTAATTAATTTAAAATAAATTAAATTAATTACCCATCCTATAAATTTTGCTTATAAATCTATTGATTAATCAACCTAGTTAAATAATCACTCATTAAGTATTCAACTTGATTAAACATCTATGATTAATCATTCACTAATTACAATAAGTAATTAGTCTTAAATTAATTTCATAAAATTAATTAACCTTAATCATAAGTAATTAACATTTAATTACTTAATTAATTAATTAACTATAATTAATTACATTCACCCTTAATTAATTACAATTAATTAATCACTTAATTAATTAATTAATATTTAATTAAACAATTCTTAATTACATCATTAATTATAATAATTAATGATCTCTAATTAATATTTAAATTAATTACTCAATTAAAATTAATTACACTTAGTAATTAATTAAATACCATTATTAATCACCTTGATTAATATTTAAATCCAGTAATTAACCACCCTTAATTACTCCCTTAATAAATTAATTATCCAATAATCAATTATCTTTATTAATTAATCCTTGATTAATTACAAAAGTAATTATCCAAATTACTAAAATAAATCACCTTTCCTTAATTACATTCCAGTAATTATTCATTTAAAACTTCACTAAGAAATCTTTCTCCATAAATTACATTAAGTAATTATTATCATTTAATTATTAAATTATTTCTTAAATTAATTAAATTAAATTAATTAATCTAACAAAGCTCATTATCAGAATTAATTACAAAAAGTAATTAATCCCTTAATTACTTTCATAAAGTAATATGCTTAACAAATTACAATTGATTTTCTTAAAATAATTAATCTAATTAATCCATAAAAATTAATTACATTAATTAATTATTAATTATCCTTAGATAATTAACAACATTTCATTAATTCCTTACTTAAGAATAATTACTTTAAATTAATTATTCATTAATCATCTTTAATTATAAATTAATTCAAGTTATTATTTAAAAATCAAATAAATAAGTAAATCCTTAATTATTTTCAAAATAATTCATTTACTTATTTATAACTTAATTAATATTCAAAATGTATTAAAATAATACATTCCTAAAATTTAATTCAACTTTCAATTTAAAGTTAACATATCATAATTTTATTTAATACTTAAAGAAAGAATTCTTTTAAATTCAAACCTTATTAGAAATCAAATTCATATTTAAATTCTACTTAATAACATTTTTGTTCAATATTCAAAACTTTTCAAACTGATTTGAATTAAAACAGGTTTTAAAGTAAAAACTGAAATCATATTTGAATTTGATTTCAAACCCAATTTTAAATATTGCTTATCATTCAAATGTTTCATTTTGAATTCAAAGTATTCCTGAATCTGATTCAAATTCACACCTGAATTTGAATTTTAATTTTAAACACTGAATTCCTTTAAAAAATTTAAAAAAAAAACCAAAACTGTTTTTAATAAAAATCTGGATTTAAATCCTGAAAACTACCCTTACTGTTTTTTTCAGATTTAAATTTAAATCTTCCTTAAAATTTAAATTTATCATTTAAACTTTCTGAATTCAAAACTTACTTGAATTCAATTCAAACCTATACTTATTTTAAATCATTGCTTTTAAATTTTTAAAAGAACAATACAGTTTTTAAAATAAAAACTGGATTCAAAAAAATCCTGAAACCTATATTACACTTGGTTTCAAATTTGAACTTAAACCTTATTTTAAATTTAAATTCATCATTTAACTTTTTGAATTCATAAACTTATTTGAATTTAAATCATAGCCTTTAAACACTTTTAGGTTTCCAGATTTTAAAAAAAACAACAACACTGCACAAATTTACAACCTGAAACTACACTTACACTATTCCCAGATTTAAATTTAAAACTTCCTTAAATTTAAATTATCATTAAAACTTTCTGAATTCAAAACTCACTTGAATTCAATTCAAACCTATACTTGAATTAAATCATAGCTTTTAAACATGTGGAGTTTTTTTTTTTAGATTTTAAAAAACACAACTTTCAGGTTCTCTGCACTCAACATATCCCGAGACATCAATAATTTACTTCGGGTCAAAACCCTGCTTGCTTCGAGCCACAATACCAAATGCACGAGTGTGACTTCGAGTCACCAAACCTGCACACCACCAAAACTTCCACCAGTGACCAAACTCCTCTGTGCAACTACGACCATTACTCCGGCGACTTCCAGTCACCTCCACCATCCTTTCCAAGAAGCAAATCAATCCCTCAACTTGCTAAAGTCCATCCACAACTCCTCTGTAGCCTGAGAATCAGGATCAAGAAAATTAACAACCTGGAAACTACTTCACCAAGGCAGACCAAACCTGTCAACTCTCACCACCATTCTTTGGCCCTCTTCCCTTCATTCTCCCCACTCTCTTCAGCCACATTCAAACTCCAGAAGGATTCCAGATTCCAAAGTTTACATATGAATTGATATCCTTAAGAATCCCAATTACTGCTCAGACCATAATCACAGACTCCTCATAAGCCTTTAAAATTTGATACATGTTTTAAATATCCATGTTTTTAAACATGCATTAGAGCTTTAACTTGATTTAATAAATTTTAAGATGTTTGGAAAACTTTTACTTTGAAAACTTTTGTCTGCTGTTACTTATTTTCAGTAGTAACAGGTTTTTCTTTTCCAAACTAAAATTCTTACAACTTGAATCTATGCAACACAACATAATATGTTTACATAATAATCTCTAACCATGATTCAATCATATAGAAGTGGATTTGTATTTAAATCCAAATAATAACAGAAACATATCTGCAGAAATTTACATCTCACTTCTCTGCATACTCAAGCATAATCACATCCAACAGTCAAGCATAATACAACAGTCAACAATTATAAACTCATGCACATATATAATTTTAAACAACCCATAAATTTGGAATTACTTACTAAGAGAAATAACAAAACAGTTTAATTGCTACTGTTTTAATTTGCTTATTTAAAAGCATTGTGAATTAAACTTTAAATTTCTGCAAATTCTTGATAGTTTGATTTTAAAAGAAGAAACTGTTTTTAAGATAGAAAATTTACTCACCTAAAAATGAAAAGCAGAAAGCATCCAGATGCAATTCATTTTTGCAGCCTGAATTCCTTGCATGGATTGAATCTGCTTGCCCCTCTTACATTACTTAGTTGATGTTGAATTTGAGCTAACATGCAAGTTGAAGATGGTATTAGCTTGATGCTTTGCAGGTTTTGAGACTGCATGCAGACCCACTTCCATCATTGCTTGCATTGATCTTACAGATTGAAGATTATTTCCCACAGGTTGAAGACATTTGAACTTTGTTTGCAGATTACAGAAGATGTAGATGTAGTTTCCTTTTTCAGGTTTAGGTTTTCATTTTGCAGATTATAAAACTTTTGTTCTGCAGATCTAATATGGTTGATATTTGCAGAGCATTAGATTTGGGTTGTGGAATTTTTCTTTTGCAGGGTTTACAAGAATATGCAGAGTTTAAAAGAATTTGTTTTGCAGATCTTAATAAATATGATTTGCAGATTGAGTTTGCAGATCTTATTGAATTTGGGTTGAGGGATTTTGAGAGTGAATTGGATTTTAGTTTTCTCAGATCTGAATTTTTATTTAGTAGAAGATAAAAATGTTGAAAACAAAAGATATGTTTTAAGTTTTATCTAAACTAATAAATTCAAATATTCATTTGTATTGCCACTTGTTAATTAGCTATGAAAATAAATTACAAGTGTCTACTTAAAACATGAATGTTAAACACTTGTAAGATTTTAAATATAAAGATAAATTCTATGTTTACAAATGTTTTTAATTAAAGATAAAACCAATTCTAATTTAAATTTAAGATGTTTATATATGTTTCATATGTATTTAGTCTTTACAAATGAATTATCCAAACATATACAAATATTTGTTTGAATATTTTAAGAATTATTTTAAAACAAATTTCAAAAGAGAACTTTTTTTAAAAGAAAAGAACAAAGTTGAATTATATTCAAAAGTTTCAAATTAACATATTCTAATATAAATAAACTAAACTTATTTCAAACAAATTTAAAAACAAAATAAACTTTATTATAAAAATACAATTCTTAACCATATATATTTATAACAAAATATTTACTATAATTACTTTCTAAAAATACTAGATAGATTTATAAATTGACTTATGAAAAGTTCAATACTATTTTCAATTTAATATAAATCAATTCATAAATTATATAGCTATATATATATTATAAATTTGAAAAGATCTTTTTATTAAATTTAAAATTAAAAATCAAAACTCCTATTTACAATGTATACACATATATACATTATAAATAAAATATTTTTAAATCAATTCAGAAAGGAAATTTTATCATTTAAATATTTTCAACATTTTAAAACAATAAGATTCTCAAACTCAATCATTATTATAAATTTTCAAAAGAATATTATTTATTAACAAAATAATTATAAATTTTCAGAAGAAAATTATGTTTGAATTGGATTATTAAACCAGTATTTCACATTTTAAAATAAATTATAAATGAAATTATTAAATAAATATTGCCCAAATTTCCGGGACATCACAAACTTTCAACTATATTTCTCAAAAATCATAATTTTTATAACTTTAAAATTATAACGTTTATTTATTTTTAAATGAATCAATTCCAAAATTATTTTATAAACGTATACTTTCAAAATTCACTTTAAAAATCCTTTTAAAATTCCAAAATTTGGCCCAATGATGCTACACACCAAATAGTCAATCACGACAACAACGACATCATATATCGATATGATAATCAATCAAATATCAAAATATCTGAAATCAAATAAATACTGTTGAAGAATCCAGTTGGATCCCTCCAACCTATTTTCCTGCATCCAAAGATGTTAGCACAATACCAATTCCGTTCTAGTACGAAATTATCGCGGTATATGGGATTTAAAATATTATCCGCTTAATAGACAGCGCAATAGGGTCTCATCCGCTATATACTGTGGGAAATCAATTCCAAGTACATAAATAATACCAATTTCACTGTTAATGAAATATTCGCGGTATATGTTTTTAATAAATAGCATCCGCTTACTAACGGCGCATAATGTCTATTTTAACAATCAATAGATAACAATCATCATTCAAACATACATTCAAAAAATTTAAATCTAACTATTTAAAATTAAAATCGAAACCCATTCGATTGAGTGAGAAGTTCTCACCTTGATTTCAATTTCGTTTTAGCGATTTATTTCGAATAAAATTAAACAGACGTTTAATTTTACCCGAAATTCTCACTAACTCCAAACGACTGCAATCCAAATCCATAGCGTAGTGCTCATCCATACGATTCCAACGCAACTGGTTTCGCGCGCTTTCGACCTCGTATGAGAAAACTACAGCATTTTAAAGATTACACAATTAAAATTATAATTTTATTTACAATTCCCTTTCAATTTTATACCCAGATTAATCTCTGCCGTTGGATTTCGTTGTGAATAATCTGAGCCGCGTATTGCTTCTTCTCCAACATCAGAAAACATATCACGTTCGAACCCACCTGCCGCCATCCATCCTTCGATTGTTGCCACCTCCACGTTGAACTCTACGACGATCAGAGACAAGGGTTTCGTAGCCCCCTCCGCGTGCCACCATCGGCCACAATAGGGTAAAGCTCGATTCATCTATATTCTCGAAAACCATGCTCGAACTGCAGCCGAACGCGCCCCCTAGCGACCACCACAACGCTCCAAATCCGATCATCACCTTATAGAATCGAAGCTCCCATCGTCCTCTAGAGGTTTGTGGTTGAATGTTTCTCGTAATTGTGAACAGATTGGAAGAGATTAAGGAGAGAAAGGTACGCATTTCTGGCCATTGATAACATAGCCGGCGGCTAGGGTTAGAAACCCTAGTTTCTTTTTGTTTTGTGAAAAAGTGAATCTTAAAGGTGCTTTTATAGAAAATTCAACGAACACTATTCATCCCGGAATTTCCGAACTCCAAACGAAGCGTGTCGGTTGGCATTCCTAAGGTTTACCCCGCGTTCCTAACATAATGGAACGTGTTTCGGGAGCTAATTCGGTCATCTGTGCGAGTTATGGCAATAAACGTTCGATTTAAAATTAAATCGGTAAATCAAATTTCTAGGCGTTTTGGCTTGCACCGGACAAACGGTAAATCCGATTGACACGTAATTTGAAACCATACAATAATATCACATTACGGATCCGATGAAACTAGTTTCGTCGAAATCCGAGACTGTTTGAAAAATGGCTATTTTAACTCGCCAATTAAATAGTAAAACAATTTCGATGCGTTTCGAGCTGCCACGATCAAACGAAAACTCCAATTGCTACGAAAATTGAAATCCAATAATAACAAACTATTACGGATCCAATGGAACTATTTTCGTCCAATTCTGAGACTGTTCGAAAAATGGCTAATTTCACTAGTCGATTAAATATTAAAATATTCAATTTTCACAAATTAACTCTTAATTCGATTTTAAAAGTTCTATAACATCATTCTAACTTCAATATGATAAAATAAAATTTTACAAATCATTTTCAATCATATTTAACTCAATTTCCAATTTTTTACGTATTTTAACATATTAAATTATCGATTTAATTATCCAATTAAATCAAATTATTCGAAATAAAATTTATTCGACTAATAAATTTCACTTATTAATATTTAAAATTAATCAAATATTCAAATTTTAATTAATTAAAATTCTGGATCGTTACAGGTTTATAGCGTTATTATATTGTTTTTCCCGTGTTGGGATATATTATTTTGGAAAATATATGTTGTATATTATCATATTTGATATTATATTCTCTTTCGAACCTCTCCGTACAAAGGTGACTCTGCAGAAATATTTAGTAAAATTTGGACTTAGAAATTTTTGAAAAATGTTTTCCAAACTTTATTAATTTGTGTATAAAAAGATTTAATAGTTATAAATTGATATATTTTATTTAAATCATTATATTGTAAAGTTATTTGTTATAAAGTTTATATTTTGAATAAGATGTATTGATTTCTTAATTCTTCTTTTCCCTTCTTTTTTCTTTTCGGGGACGAAAAGTTTTGAGTGGGGGAGAGTGTAACGACCCGTAATTTTCGACGATTTAAATTTGTTAATATAATGAGACTTTAGTAATATAATTTAAAAAAAAATAAAAACTTGTAATTTAATAATGAAATCACTAAAATAAAGTAATAATGTTAATGCAAGTTAATAAATAACTAATTTAGTGCTAACCCAATTAATTAAAACAATTGCAAAGTCATAGTTGATTGTAAATAGTAAATTGAGAATTAAAATTCAAAGTTATATTAATTGACGAACTAATACGTAATAAGGTGTAATTTGATAAAATTAATGTTAGTGTAAATTAAAGAAATAATTGGAAATAATGTTAATTCTATTTATCATATGACAATTGGTTGATTTAAAGAATGGAAATCAAGATTTATTAATTTATTTGAAATTTAAAATTCAATAATTGGATTAATTGCAAATAAATGAAATTAATTATTTAATTATTACGTTAATGGAGATTAAGATGAAATCTGAGAATATTAAGGTAATAGATCATGAATCCAATGTTAAATGCATCCATTTGAAAACTACGAATTGAATAACAGAATGAAAAGTAAATTAAATAAAATTATTGGAAATTAAATTTATAATTTCCGAAGTTAATGGAATTTAGGCTAACACTGAAATTGATAAATTAATCAACTCTAGATTGACATTTAAATTTGGTTAAATTAGTGTAAAGGATTAAGAAATTTAAAAATGATGAAATTTGTTAATTATAGAGTTAGAGTTGAAAACTTGATTTAATTAATCAATTATTAATTTATTTAATTAACTAGAAAATAGCCGTTTTGGCCACAGACTCGGATTTTGACGAAACCAGTTTCATCGGATCCGTAACGGTGAATTATTGTAGGATTTCAAGTTTCGTAACGATCAGATTTGTCGTTTGATCGTACAAACTTGAAACGCCCAGAAATCAATTAAATTGAAATCAATTGGAATCAATTTGAAATAATTTGATTTTAGCATAACTTCTTCATACGACAGAATTTGGACTTGAAACCCATTCCATTGATTTTAAAATACTCAAAAACATCTATTTCGGTATACGGGTTGACCCACTTTCGTTCCAGAGTCGAAACGGACTTTTCGGACCATTTTATCGTTTAACGTGTAAATCGATCTGGTCCATATATTCTATTTTCAGCTTTTTCTACATATACCTTGTTATGAACCCTAGCCTAATTCTTATTCTTCATTTCTATACATACAATTTCTGTTGCTCCTCTTTCTCAATGGCAGACAAACCCGAGTTTCACAGTCCAATTTTAAAATCAAATTCAAATAAAAAATTTCACGCTCCACAAACTATCAAATTTTATATGGATTCAAAGCTCTCGGCGAGCGCATCTTATATCTGCAATTCGTTTTCGGGTTCGAACTATCATTTGTCTAGAAATCGAGGTTGAACCTCGGCTGTTCGTTATGGAGTTTCGGCGATCCAACGGCGGATCATCAACGGTTCGACGATCGGGTAGTACCGTTACGAAGCTGGTGTCGAGCAGGTTGCCATGGGGTGTTCGTTCGTGATAAAGGTGTCAAATTTGGTCGAAATTAGAGCAAGATGGAGGGGCATTCATCTCGGCTTTGGCGTCGGCATCTGCTGCCGGGGGTGGCCGCGATGGAGGCGGGGCGTCGGCTTGAGGAGGCGCTCGTCACCAAGGCGTTGGATTTGGTCAACGTCAATCGAGTAGACGGCGGCTTGCGTGGGTTACAGTGCATGGTTAGGGTTCGTTCACTTGGAAAATCTGGGGCATGTGAGAGACGATTCAGGTAAGGTGCGTGGCGGATTAAATTATTCTTTCATTTATTTTATAATTTGATTTTTCAATACGTTCTAATATATACATAACTTTCGCATACGAGGTCCGTTTCACGCGCGGTTTTCTCCGCTGCGATCATAGTAAAATTCCAAACATTTTAACGCATGGTTAGACCAATTCTGAGGCTGTTCAAATTTTGGGTTTAAATTATATTTAAATTCAAAATTTGAATGTTTTAACCCACTCACAACTTCTAAAATTTCTTACGTGTGATAAATTAATTTCTGATGTGATTGGAAATTTATTTATGACTGTTTAGCATATTTTTTATCATCATTCCAGTTAAATTGAATTTATTCAATTAAAGTGTTATTTAATATATTATTGAAAATAAACTGCCAGTAAATACCTGTTATTTATTATATGTTCTATATTGATGTTATTGTTTGAATTGGATGATGATTGTGATAAATGGTTGATGGTTGATATTGGATGAATGGATGTTGTGTTTTATATTGTTATAAACTGCAATTTGTTATGGATTTTTATTTCATTTAGGATTGCGGTTTGAAATGATATATAACCGTATTTTTATTTTAAATTACGGATTGAAATGAAAAATATCTGTATCACTTGATCATAGGGTAGAAAATTATATGCAGACACCGTGGTCTATATATATAAATAATTTGAATTGATTTCTATGGTTTGTAAAGATATATATGGTTTTATGAGATATTGATTTGGATATTTTATAAATGTTATTTTATACATATTTAAATTCTTAGTTTTGAGCTATGTATAAAATTGGTTTAAAGTAAAAAATAAGTTTAATAATAAAGTTGATTTTATTAAGATATAATATGTGTCAAGTGTTTATTTAAATTATATTTCTGGTGTTTATAATGACTTAAGTGAGAATAAGGTGGGAAGGTAAATATGAAATCGATTTGAAATTTAATAGAATTTAGATTTTTAAAGGTATGATTTTTTATAACTGGATTTTGGTTTAAGATGAATTAAACGAATATTTCAAGTATAAATAAATTAAAGGAAATGTTTAGTTACTTGTAATTTTAGTTTGTTTAAATGAAAAAGGATTTATTATGCAGTTATTTCAAATTTAAAAATGGAACATTGAATTGTTGAATCGTAATTACCAACCTTAGTTTTGAAATTATTTAATACTCAAAGTTTGAAATATATTGAAATCGAAATGGTTTATTGAAACTGAAAGTGAGTTCAAAGTTAGGAATCGAGATTTAATTTAAAATGAATGAAATTGTGAAGTCGAGGAAATTATTTTACTTTATAAAGTAATTTTAAATTCAAACTATTTTGTTTTATTTTATATACTGTTTGAATATCTAAACCATTTGAGTTTTGGAAGTTATGGTTTAGAAGCTATAAAATTCGAAGTATTATGTGTTGAAAGGTTATATTTCAAATGTTTGGTTTCGAAGTGTATAAATTAGAAAGTGCTATGATTTTGAAAAAGGAATACATTTGAAATAAAAAATGATATCATATTGATTTGGATTTTTAAAAGGAAATGACATCGTATTTATATGGGTTTGAAATGGATATTATATTCTAGATTTAAAAGTACAATTGAAAAGACCGCGGTGTTATAATAACGTTTGGTAAAGAGAACGGGATCGGAAGTTGTCATACTCTCTGCCAACTCCGAAAACCACTTTAACAACCGTGTACGCGGTGAAGATTCCAAAATGAAGTAGGATGGTGGTGACGTTCTATTTAGGTATATATGTGGACCCGACTCCCGTGAGTTGGCATAAGGTGGCTAAAACAGAAGCGATTCCGGGCCAGTGAGGTAGCTCCTCTTATCGGACACACTCCTTCGATACCATTCCATTATATTCTGATTTTGAGATTGATTCGGTGGCCACTTTTGATTTTGATTTTGGTGGTGTAGCTCGAGGTGGGCGGTAGCTGCGCGCTATGCGTCACCACCAGTTCGGATAGTAATTGGTATATCTACCCTGGCATTGCCTTGTGTGCCGTGTCACCTACCCTAGCGCGCCTTGTATGAGTTTGGTTTTCTCCCGTAGCCTGTGGAGTATTTAGGGTAGTCTCCCGATCTGGAGATACGCTGATACTGGATGGACTACTGGGACTATTACATGTTAAGGTGGAAAATATAAAGCCTTAATGCTATTTAAAAGTAAGTTTATTTTACAATTAGACATTATTATAATAGCGAAATATTACTGCATAGTAAATAGTTTAACGGATCCTTAGGAGATGTGAATTTCGAGCATCTCTTAAGTTGTTGCACTCACGTTTGATACTGGATAGGAGATGTCAAATCCCGTAAACATCTCTGACGTCGTTCGACTCATATTTTACCGTTGATGTAACTTACATAAGATCTTTTAGTTTTGACTCGAGTGTTTTTTTTTTCAATTCGCTCGGTTCGGCCTGAGCATTTCGGGATTTGAAGGGCTTATTTCTGGAGGACGAAGATGAAGATTTTAGTACTACTATTTATTATTATAATTCACTGCATCATGTATTCCACTGCATTATTTATTATTCTCTGATTTGTGTAACTCTGATTCTATGTTGTATAAGAAAATCAAATGTTTTGTAAAACAGCTTCATGAACTGTATTTGATTATTATATTTTGTCGTTCCGCTGCAACATTCTGTTTTGTTTTCTTTCTTTCTCCCTTTTCTTATTTACCCTAAATAACAATTCTCCCATTTGTATGTTTTGAGTCTGATGTGCGTGGTTTATCGTCGATTTAAAGCATACAAAAAGATGGGATGTTACAAAATGTTAATTGTCTCCCTTAGGATATTGGAAAAGCATATGATATGGTGTAAGATATTTTTCTTGTTTTATCATTGGATTGATTTTTTGGATAATATTAGACCATCAGATAATTAATATAGAGGAACAACATAAATAAGAAAATTTCATAAAGACATTTAACAAACGATAAACTGTAGTTAAAGGTGGAAGACAATGAGGACATTAGTTTAGCAACCAAAAATAAAAGAATGCTTAATTTCCAAGAAGTTTAGTATTTTGGAAAAAATAAATTTTATCTTCTTGAGAGACACCATCCAAGGATGATCATTCACCACAGAGGAAATAAGATGAATAACGATATGAAGAGAATTTTCTATTCAAAATGGATAAAGAAAAATATGGCGAAATTTGCCACTAGGTGGTTGATGTGCCAAAAAGAAAATGAAGAATTGATTAGGCAATCAATGAAAGCCGCGGAAGATTACTAGAAATCCTATGTAGACAAACGAAGAAAAGAGTTAGAGTTATAAGTAGGGTACATGGTGTTTATCAAAGTTTCCCCACCTAGGAAGTCATGAAATTTGGAAAGTCGAGAACACCAAAAATTTGTTGGTCATTTCTCAATTTTAGAAAGAATAGGAAGACTTGCTTATCGTGTGTAGCAATCGGATAAATTGACAGGAGTACATGATGTTTTTTTTTCCATTTCACATTTGAGGAAATGCCTTTATGGCACAGCTACTATAGTAGAGCCTGATATATTGGGGGATATTGAGAAGGTGCCAATAGCATCCTTGTAACAACCCGAAATTTCGAACGCTTCATATTTAAATATTTGAGTCAAAGACTTAATGTGATTAAATATGATTTTATAACTTTATTAAACATTTTATAATTAATAGTTAATGTTAGAAAAATTATTTTTGAAATGGGTTTACGAAAATGTACACTTTGGATAAATATTGAAAATGTAATCGGAAAACGTTTTGTTAAAATTCAACTTTTTATACAATACAAGTTTTGTGAACATATTACAATTTGAATAGTCATCATGTGTAAACATATGATAATAATAAAACACGTCCTTATGTTAACTAAACAATTAATATGCTTTCACCATATTAATAATAATAGACTTTGATTACTTAAAGTTAAACCCTTAATTATATACTTTTAAAAGGTATATAAATTGTTAAAATAGTTGCTTATTAATCCATTGAATTGTGATAAGTTCATTTGAACGTTTAAAATGGGTATATTTGATGTCTATATTTAGTATAAGTACAGTTGGAACTTGGAATCATATATGTGTATAAAATAATATGACATCAAATATAGGATTAAATACGAAATTGTCCGTATAGCGATAGTCTCTATAAATGCACTTTGAATCCGTTAAACTATAACTTGTAGAGATGGTGATTTAATAATGTATATTAATAATAACTTGTTTGGTTATTATCTACACTTCTATAAGTGTGAAGATCAAATAATGTGTTTTGGAAAGGAATAGAAGAAGTAAATCAAAGTAATAAAAGACTGAAGTAAAAGAGTCACTGTAGCAACAGTTTTAAATAACCTGTTTTTGAAAATAACGCTTATTTTTGTGGAACTTTCTTAGGGATTTCTCTACCAATTAATCAAGTAAAAATTTATCGTTCTTATTAGGAAAGTTTTTAAGCCTAATTCATTTGATAGCTAGTTGAATGAAATGCAAAAAAAAAATAGCGAAATAGTCGATATAATTGCAGTTTGGTAAAATACCATGTTTTCATGAAATTCTCTAAAATAATTAAACGACGTTCGTCGAGACTTTTCTTCATAGTTTCTAAGCACCCTAAGTATATTAACTATTGTAAAAAGAATGGATCTAAAATCATCTGTTAAGTTATTGAAAACTAGACACAAATTTGTAGCTAAAATGTAATAAAACTAGTAACAAAACTTTAGGCAGCACATCTAGAAGTGCTACCATTCTAAATTGAAGATATGAATTGTTTCAAAATAATATGTAAACTTAATATTTTTCTCTAATATTTTTAGGATTGTTTTCTAACTTATAAAAGAGTGTTTTAAAATTGGTTTCAAGTTTAAATACATCTTTAACAACTAATTATGAACTTTTAAACTAAGTAGCTTTTAAATTAAAACTTGTTTTTCTATTTATTTCAAAATTCCTTATTTTTACATAATATTCCATATAAGTAATTATCATATATTTTAAGTAGATTTAAAAGTGTTTTAAGATATTAATAAGTATTTTAAATATATTTATATAGATATAAGTCATAAATATTAAATTAAGTACTTTATAAATATAATAAAGGGAGTTTTAAAGAGGAATGTTTTCAAAGTATAAAATGTTTGGGTTGGTTATGACAGTTGTTTTTACAACACTTATCTTTAACCCTTAAATGTAATTAAACATTTAAAAGCAGAGTTTTAAAGATAATGATTAAATGGAATGGTTTTGGGTTTGCAGTAAAAAATGTTTTAGTAACATTTGTTTTTAAACCCATGAATTATATTTTGAGAAAATATTATAAATCTGTAACAATGAAATTTTTAAGGATAATAATAAGTATTGAAATCTTTTATAGAAAATGTAATATGTTTAATTTAGTATTTTGGTAGTAATTGTTTTAATCTCTTTGATTATATTTCAAGTAAGTAAAACATGTTAAACAATTTGTGAATACACTTTTAACATTGGAATAAGTATATAAATATTTTTCAGTATTGAACGAATAAATGAATAGTCAAATTTAAAAAGACAAGTGTATATCGTTTATAAAGAGAATTCCAATATATTTATACAAGTATATAAAGGAAGTTTTAATTAATAAAAGAATATTAATTAATAAAGAAAGTCTTGATTTATAAAAGAAGTTTTATTAGATTGTTTTACTAATAAAAAAGGTTTTAATTATAAAGGACAAATTAATTATAAAGGATTAAAAGTCATTTTTTGACTTGATTATACTTGGATGATAAGTAATAACATATAATGACCTCAGATTGATTGTTTATTGGATGATAGTACTAATGTGCTTAACATTAAAAGTCAAAAAGTAAGTTCCTCTATTTGTGAGAGTCAAGACCGATGTTTAGGTAGGGATGAAGCAATACAGCTCTAACCTATAGACATTCTTCTAAGCCAAGGAATAGTTAAGCAGAAAGGTCGAAAACGTGTAAAGTGTTCAACCTTGATTCCCATAAGCAAGTGTTCAAGATTCAATAGTCGATTAGTCGACCACTGATCTTGATCAAACTTAGCTTAGGAAGTATGCGGAATGTTTCATGGATTTATACCAATAAGAACCCCCAAGAAGGAGTATTGGTATAAAATGCCTCTAGCTTTTGATTACTTACAAAAGGACCAGAATTAAGTTAACCGGGAATCCATCGATTGATTTTGAAGAGTTCGGGATCAGTAGGTGTTTTACTTACCGAATACCACTTTAAAACTATTATTTTGGTTTTATGTTTTGCAAGTGAATGATGGAAACCTTATTTGGTTCTAGAATCTATTGAGATGATGGAATCCATATGGGATTCATTTTGTGATCGAGTTTCGTTGAAAACTCGTGTGAAGATGCCAAACATAGCCTCGACATCGGGAAATGACTAAAGACGGAGTAGGATGCATGATCCTAGGTTTTAG
The DNA here is from genome assembly GCA_030765085.1 of Allium cepa. Taxonomy (NCBI): domain Eukaryota; kingdom Viridiplantae; phylum Streptophyta; class Magnoliopsida; order Asparagales; family Amaryllidaceae; genus Allium; species Allium cepa. The sequence goes on from CM060938.1 coordinate 681,092,906, forward strand.
TTGACCCATGAGGAGTACATCAACTTCATATCTAGATTATGCTTATCGATATGTTGTACATGGGGGAGTTGACGATACTTGGTACACATTGTTCATGCGAGTGTTCAGACGATGGCCAAGTTGTGTTTACCTTATAGTATATTTTATCTAGAGGTATACGATGCTCAGAAGGTATTTTATGATCCTTTTCATAGAAGATCGGTCTTATTAAGGAGGTCCCCGTGGAAAATCCATTTATACGAACGTACCTTAGTGATTTTGTTATATACCTAAATATGCTGTCAAATGTAACCAATGTAACCATTTCAGCTTTGATTTATATTTAAATTGAAGACCCTAGACATTATTATATGATAACTAAATTATCCTATAAATGGTTTGTTTATAGCAAGGTAAAAACTCGTCCATGTTTATTTTTGGTGTGGTCTTGTGAGATACCTTTATTCTTTAAAGGTTTTTAAAAATATAGTAATTCAAATTACTTGAGTCTTTTCACGCTAGTTCACTAAACCGATCCGGGTGTTATTTTTCTTATAATGCTTAGGTCAGTCTTGTGTTTATCTCATGATTTCATTGAGGATCATTGGAGCTCGTGGAGGGAGGAGCTGGATGTTTCCCTATCGTAGATTTTATTTCCACTGCATTACTTTGTTTATTTTTATATCAGCAGTTATGAGGGTAGGTTGTTATAGCTGTCCAGACTGATGATATGTTAGTTTACTTTGATTATTGTATCTATATGGTTTTCCTTTGTAAAAGTACCATTTTAATATTATATGTTATCGTTCCGTTGTGAAATTCTAATATTGTATTCTCTTGTTCATTTTCATTTTCTTTTTTATTTTACCCTAACATTCTGCCTTTCCGACACTTGGGTGCTTGACACGAATGTCGTGAATGTATTAGACATTTAGGGGTCGAAAAGGAGTTCGTTACATCATTGTATCAGAGCTCAAGGTTAAGTGAGAACCTTGGCTTTGGTAGGGTATAACTCATCAAGAGATAGGGTAATGGAGTGCATTGTCATAAGTTTGAGTGTATTACGTATATAAGAGCGTTTTTGTTAGTGCTATAACAATATTTTGTATTGTGTTGATTAGTCTGCTGAGTGCTTACGGATTCTGATCGATCGTCTGATTAGCGTTATCGATAGGGATTCCTAAATATTTGAATAAACCGATACAGTATTATTTTCAAAATTGGTAAATGGAATAATTTTACCTTGGATTATATTTTATATAAAGGAATAATTTTCATAAAATTAACATATTTATTTATAATGTATTTGTTTGTTATGAAATGCTAATATTAAATTATTACCATTTATTGCTTGATTAATCGTGCTCGATCAAGTTTATGGGTATCGTCTAATGTTTATTGAATTTATCTTTTTCACAACATGGGTTAGGTAGATAGTAAATTATGGAAACATTAAAACGACCTCCTTGTGAATTAAGTTTCATAATTTGACTATAAGGCATTCGATGATAATGTAGGATTAAAAATTTAACTTAAATAAAAAGTTGTTAATATAGCATAAGAGGAAAGGTAAGATGTTAAAAAGTTGAAAGCTTATGAAATGATTTCATATAAGAAAGTAAATTTATATAAACATGGTTAGTATAAATAGAATTATAAAGGATTTAAACTGAGAATTTGTTAACTTAAATCCCTGTGTTTTTGGAAATGCTTTCTAAGGGTTTTTGAGTAAACAATAATAGTATGATTTGAAACTATTCTAAAGGATTAATGTTACTAAAAGAGATTTATGATTTGTTCGAGTTCGGGATTACTTTCGAAAACAATAAGTCGATTCGAGAAACAAAGTATTTTTATATTAGCTAGTTCAAGTGGCTTGAAAGTCACTAAAATTGGGCAGGAGATATGCTCGGTTGGAAAGCACTTCTCCTAAGTATTACCCTTCTTTATAAAGGGGTCATATTGTGGTAGGAACTGAGATGTTATTTTTGATGACAACAACCTTTTAAATTTATCTTATTATAAAATATATACTAACATTGTTGGCTAGATAGATATGTATATGCAGGATATAAAGATATATATGTAGGTATTGATTACTGAAGACTGATCAGTATAAAGACTCGACACTCAAGATTGAAGACTCTAGAGTATCAAGATCAACATTTCAAGATTAGTGTCTATTTTTTGTTAAAACTTCATAATAGAACGGAAATCTTCATTCCGAATTTCATTTGGGATGGAACCCATTTCTACCTTCTTAGTGGCTTACAAACCCACGACAAGTAGCTTACAAACCTATGACGACAGGATTATAAACCCATAAACATCCTGGTTTTTGTACAAGTTCTCAAGTCCTGATGTGATGAGATATTCTGCAAGAATAAGCTTGCAAACCTACTTCAAAATGATTTTCAAAACTGTTTTTCAAAATATTTTAGCCTTAAAATTATCTTTTCAAATGATTTTCAAAAAGTTGTTTTAGCCTTAAAAATATTATTTGTTTTTGTTTTAAAATAAACTTTTATTTTAAACTTCATTTTCAAAACAAATTTTGCATTATTTTTTAACTATGGATGTCGACATCATGGGATACCCCATAGTTGAATCACTAGTTTTGATTCATGACAAAGCAAGTTAGAAGAAAAAGAGAATTCACAACAAAAAGAGATAATCAAAGGACTATGGCTATATCAAGACTTTTAATATATGTTTTCACTGTCTAGTACTTATGATTGAGTCTTAGAAATTTGTAAAAATCTATCCCCAAGTAGTCCGCATTTCATGTTTCTCATAATTGATCAAAACAGAAGCATGCTGTGCAAAAATACCTCAGCCAGTCGACTGGCTAAAATCATCCAGTCGACTGACTGTGTACATATACGATATGCACTGTTTATTTTTAAAATCTATTGCATAGTCAGTCGACTGAACAAGAACGACCAGTCGACTGACCTAATACCAACTGTCATATTTTCGAAAAGACATCTTCTTCTGCGAAAGGAAGCAACCCTTCTCTGAACGAAAATAGATGCTTCTCTTCGTCAGAACCCTTCATCAATGGCAGTAAGTCTTCGACTACTATATACATGCTCCCAAACACTTCACATTCACCGATTTTCATTCTAACTCTCTAATATTCTTCTTGTGCTTTAATATTTGCATTCAAACAGCGAACAAACGTCTTACTGCTTTGAATCTACAAATAACTTTCATAATCTTTGATTTTTAGCATTACCTTCTCTTCATATCTTCACATACACTTTGTATACTTGAGGATTTGATTATAGGAGGTTTGTACTATCAGTGACAAATCGGTGTTATCAAGAACACACAATGTCAGATATTATTATGTACTAGTGAAGTCCTCTTCTACTGCTGAGGCGAAAATCTTGTTCCGCTGCTCAGGTGTCTGTTCCGCTGCTCAGACTGTATATACATGTTCCTCCGGGTTAAGTGAGGGTTATTGTAGTTGAAATTCCAGAAGGAGTCTGGAACAGGACATAGAACGGAAAGTTCGAAGCAGTATAGAAATTCCTGGTGTGCTTGTTTTATTTTGCTTATTTCCATTTACTTTGTTATTATCATATGTTTCCACGTTTAGATTTAATTATATTCCATATTACACGATCCTACACACTTTCATTTGGTATCAGAGCAAGGCATCTTATAACTGTTACACAGTTATCTGATATTTTGCTAATATGGAAAACAACACCAACACTACCACTAACACTGTCACTAACACTAGTTTTATTGAAGGTCAATCCACTGCACGACCTCCATTTTTCAATGGTCTGAACTATAATTATTGGGCAACTCGTATGAAAATCTATATGCAATCAAATAGCTTTGAATCATGGAATATTACACAAAATGAATACACACTTCCTACTGGAGAATACTCCACTTGGTCAAACACACAAAAATTAGATGCTGCTGCCAATGCTAAAGCTATGAACATGTTATTCTGTTCACTAGATAGAAATGAATTTAATCGTGTTAGCGTGTGTCAAACTACCTATGAAATATGGAGAATGCTTAAAATCACTCATAAAGGAACTAACAAAGTTAAACAAAGCAAAATCTCCATGCTCAAAAATCAGTTTCAAAACTTTAGAATGAAACAAGATGAATCTATCAATGATATGTACTTTAGATTTCAAAATATCTATCATTCACTATTAGGATTAGGAGAAAAGTACACTGATTTTGATATTGTATCAGAAATCCTAAACTCTTTAACGGATGAATGGGAAAGAAAAGTCTTGCTTACTGAAGAAGCTAATGACCTCTCTACCATAAAACCTGAGGAGTTAATAGGAAATCTAATGTCATATGAAGTGAATTTGCAGGCAAAACAAGTACAAGCACAAGACAAAAAGAACATAGCTTTCCATGCCGAAGAAGGAAAAGATGAAAGATTCGAATGCAGAAGATCTAGCATTTATTGCCAAAAATTTCAAAAAGTTCTTGAAATTCAGGAAAAATAACATAAATAATGAAAAAGGAACTTTCCAAACAAACCATCATCTTCAGTTCTATAATGCTTTAATTGCCATAAGAAAGGTTATATCCAGAAAAAATGTCCAGAATTAAAGAAAAAATACTTCAACAAGGGCAGAAAAGATAAGAAAAAGAAAGCATTCTCCGTAACATGGGATGATTCAGATACTTCTTCATCAGATAACAGTAGTGAAAGTGAAAATGAGCAAGCAAATGTCTGTTTCATAGCTACTAAAAACAAGATTAGTGATTTTACTTTTGATGATATGATAGAGATAAACTTAGAGCTAGTTGACACTCTAAAAAAACTTAAAAGAAAACATAAGGATACTCGTGAACTTTAGAACAAAGCAGAATTCGAAAGAGATATGCTCAAAGATGAGAAGAAAATACTAGAGGAAGAACTTGAAAAATTACAAGAATCATTCTCTTGTATTAATTCTCAACTCACTCTTTTGAGTCAAGAAATTGAAACTCAAAAAAAGAAGAATGGCGCTCTTGTTTCTGAAAATCATGAACTCAAAACTAAGGTAAAATTGATAGAGTTGGATAATAGTAGTCTCAAAACTAATTTAGAAAGCATCACCAACAATGTTTCAAACTTTAGTAAAGGAAGAGAAACTTTATCTAAAATTATTGATAGCTCTCAATCTGTTTCTAGTAGAAAAGGATTAGGATATGTTAAGAAAACAGCAGCTTCACCTAGAAAGAGAATTAGGAGAAATATTAATCCTACTATTGTACAAACAAAAAGGAATTCTTTCCCAAAAAGCATAAAAATCTGGGTTCCTAAAACAAACAACAGTTTGATTAGGAAGAAATATATAAACACTTTTTTAGAAACTATTTATAAAAATAAAGATTACATTTTTAAATGGGATACTGAGCCCTCTTGGGTTTGGTTTCCTAAGATTTAACTCTTAGCACCCTATTGAAAAAGTGGGTACCAATGTTATCTCATATTTTTTGTAGGTTCCACTCAAGAAAAGAGAAAAATGGATACTCAACAGTGGTTGCTCAAAACATATGACAGGAGACAAAGATATGCTATCAAATATTACTTACTCAGATGGAGGCTCCGTCACTTTTGGAGAGAACTCCAAAGGTTATATCATCGGCAAAGGCGATGTGAGAAATAATGAATGGCACATATCCTTCAATCTCCAAATGAAGGTATAGATTTATATGATGTCGAATGAAATCCAAGAAAAAGAGATAGAATAGTCATATGTTCATGGGTGACGACATGATTGAATTGCGTTCTAAGCTTCTTCGACCTAAAGGAAGAATTTTGCACAAGCGGCTTATGCGATCTGTTCTCCCCCGAACCAGCTCATATGAATTAATATATCCAGAAAATTTCAAATCTCTTTATGCCATATGGGGAAATATACGTGTTAATTGGTTGCGTGTATTATGGATGAATTTCTCACCTTCACACATGGAAATATGCATGTTATATACTTTGGAGAATATATTATGAGACTTCTTCTAGATGTTGGTATTTGTCAACCAGATTCTGAATTCTCTACTGTTGGAATGATAAATATAAAGACCATCAGTCTTATGAAGCTACCAACACGACCTCCACCTATTACTTCATATGAAGATTGGAAGCATCAACAGGCTCAACAACAACAATCTGGAGGTCCTACAATTAGAGAACTGGAAGCGCAACAAGAAGAAGGCGATATTCACTTAGCTACTTCCTCCAGCACCCGTGAATCCATAGAAATTCTCTCCCTCAATCAACTTATTTTGGATTCTAGGCTCAAGAAAATGGATAAGAAGCTTGATAAAATCAAAGGTTTCTTTTCTACGTTATGGGATGCAATATCATGTTCTTCTTCAACTGCTGCCACATCTGTCGCCTAAGGAAAACGTCCAGCACCTCGATTTACATGGTCTACATCAAAGAAGCATACTAGTAGCGACACTAGTGGAGCAGGCAGTGGTGCTCAAGGCACTTCTAGACCAGGAAAGGAGCCCGCACCGGAAGGAGAGTACAATTGGGATCTTGATGAATAGGTTTTTTGGTGGGTGAGTATAGTATGAACTATTTGCTTATTTGAAACTTTATTGTACGTTTAAACATTTGGATGTTTATTTGCTAATTGTTTTTGAGACTTGTACTAATTAGTCTCATTTTGATATTTATTTCTGCACTTTATATTGAAACTATTTTTCTATATCTCCTTTTTGTCGATGACAAAGGAGGAGAAGAATTGTCCTAATCATTTTTATGCAGGTACAAGAAGTGTCATATATTCAGAAGGAGTTTTTATATTTGTTCTCTAGGACTTTTATATACAGGTTTGTCATCAATCAAAAAGGGGGAGAATGTTGAATCACTATTTTTGATTCATGAAAAAGCAAGTTGGAAGAAAAAGACAATTCACGACAAAAAGAGATAATCAAAGGACTATGGCTATATCAAGACTTTTAATCTATGTTTTCACTGTCTAGTACTTATGATTGAGTCTTAGAAATTTGTTAAAATCTATCCTCAAGTAGTCCACATTTCATGTTTATCATAATTGATCAAAACAAAAGCATACTGTGCAAAAGTACCTCAGCCAGTCGACTGGCTAAAATCATCCAGTCGATTGATTGTGAACATATACGATATGCACTGTTTATTTTTAAAATCTATTGCATAGTCAGTCGACTGACCAAGAACGACCAGTCGACTGACCTGAGACCAACTATCATATTTTGGAAAAGACGTCTTCTTCTGCGAAAGGAAGCAACCCTTCTCTGAATGGAAATAGATGCTGCTCTTCGTCAGAACCCTTCACCAATGGCAGTAACTCTTCAACTACTATATATACCTGCTCCCAAACACTTCACATTCACCAATTTTCATTCTAACACTCTAATATTTTTCTTGTGCTTTAATATTTGCGTTCAAACAGCGAACAAACGTTTTACTGCTTTGAATCTACAAATAACTTTCATAATCTTCGATTCTTAGCATTACCTACTCTTCATATCTTCACATACACTTCATATTATAACATTCCTGGTTTTTAAGCTAAATTAATTTGGAAATTTATATAAAAATTTGGTTAAGTTATGAATTAATAGAGAACTAATTTGAATATTTGGCAATGAATATGTATATAATTAAATTTAAATAAATAGAATTTGAAAGTTTTAAGATTAATAAAAGATATGTCCTGTTATTTATTTATATTTATAAATTTAGTTTAAATTAAATCTTGGAATTGAAATTAAAAATTAAAAATATTATAAATATATTGGTTTTGAAAACATAATATTTTCAATTAATAAAGATTTGTTTTCCAAATTATATTAAATAGATATTTTGATTGAGAAGCTATATTTTGAAATTAAATAAAATAATTTTTGAATTGCTTTTTAAAGGATATAGAAGTTATAAAATATAAATAATTAAGGATTTAAAAGCATTTAAAAATAAGGACTATATATATGTAAACCTTTAAAACATAAGAGACAAGTTAATTTATAAATTTAAAAATGAGAAGGGTTTAAACTATAAATTAAAAATTAATTTGAATAAAGGTCTCAAACATAAATTTCCTTATTTTTAATAAATGTAAACTATATAACATAAAAATTTAGAAGTGTTAAATCTATATAACTTAAAAATTAACAAGTGTCAAACTAGAGTATCATCTTCATTCTTAACAATTAAAAGAAAACAGAAAATAGAATCAAACAATTTTTAAGCTTAGACCAAATTCAAATCAGAAAGCAATTCAACTCTCACAAGACTTCAACCTGAAAACAAGATCAAGTTTTCAGATTCAAAGCAGCAAAATCAAGTACAACGTTTCAGAAAAACAAAAACAGAGATCAAGTTTGGAAAAATGAAATAATACAAACCAGAAAAGAAATCTTAAAGCCTGGAAACAAAAGAAAGTTCAAGCATGTAGAATAAAATCTGCAACCTGATCAAGCATGAAAGTCCAGGCTTAAATCTGAAGTACGTAAGCATCAAGTTCAACCAGAAGATCAAATAACTTCAAATAGTTCAAGTTTTAAGTCTCTGTTCTTCTCTTTTCAACAAAACCAGATGAGCAAACCTTCTTTTTAAACCAGACTTCTTTGTTTCTTTTACCTGTGAGTAAACTCCTTTAAAACTTGAAAAGATGCTGGTTGTTTGTGATGATGATTGAAATAAAATTGTAATGTGTTTACATGCAAGCATATATAATTAGATATATGCAAAAATGCCTGTGCATGTCAGAGAACATACATAGTTCTCTGTTCTAAACATTACAGGTTTTAAACCTTTTTAAAAAATTGCAAACTCATGCTTTGATCTACTTTTGAACTTGATGTCTGAAGAGAATATATAGGGTTTTGCAAGATCAAAATCCTAAAAATAATTTTTAATATTTAAAATGAAAAGTGTTATCCCGCTTTTTGGCAAAGCCGTGATACCAAAAGATTGGTCGAAAACAAGGGACAGTTCGCCTCAGAGATTGGTTATACACTACTTCACAATGGATATCGATGAAATTTTTCCGAGCCCGGATCCGGCTACAATTGATAGGACGTGGCTAGCAAATCCACGAGAGCCAATGTTTCAAGTTTCAAGTCAATCCGAGTTCATATGCTCAAGATATGATGAATTCAGTTTAAGAGAGATAGCTCTTGTTCGGTTCGAATCCATAGGATACCCCATAGTTCGAATCGATGGCCAGAAATCATGTTCGCATCCATCGGTTCAACTCCATCTACTTCAAATCCATCAAACTTGGAAGTCCTTCGAATCCATCGAGTTCCTCCTACTTCGAATCCATGGACTTCGCATCGACACCTTCGTATCCATCCCATGGCCTTCCTTCGAATCCATCAGGGCAAAGTACCTTGAGTCCGTGAAGCAACTATTCTTCGAACCCATCCTGTGCCTGGCCTCGGATCCATACGGTTGAGACGGCTTCGTATCGATCAACTGTTATAGGCCACGATCGATACGAATGCACCTTGCCTCGAATTCGTTCCCTCGAATCCACCAAGTCAAAGTAGCGAAAATGATGGAGTCGACCTAGTCAAACCGGAGTGATAAGCGGATCGACACGAAGAACGCACACCACGTCATCACGAAAGCATGTGAAGCCATCGAGTCGACCCCATCGATTCGAACAGGATCGAGTCGAAGCAATCAACCTACCGAAGAACCTCACTTCGAATCGATGATATCTCGAGATTCATAAGTCCAAATGCAATGAAATTTTTACAGGAGTTTACATACGTGTTGAAGAATGTCCACGCCAAATTTCATCTCGGTTGGATGATTTCTTGATCGATTCGAATGGAGGTCGAATCGATCCAAAGTGGGCCCAAATTTCCTGAGGCCGGGCATGTGGGCCCCCCTAAAGGGCCAGAAGTGGTCTACCGGATTTTTAGGAGAAATATCAGCCTCCTACAGCTATAAATAGAGCCCCAGGTCATTCAGAAAAGTGGATCGGGATTCTGATGCGCAAAGACTCTACTGGATTCAATTCTGCACCTTATCATCACGGTTGCATTCAAGTTTCAGAGCTATAATCCATTGTAACTTGCTGTAACCAACTGTAATCATCAAGAGAATATCAATAAAGATATAAACTTCAGAGTGGACGTAGGCAAGATCGCCGAACTACTATAAATCCTGTGTTTGGGATGGTTATTTGTGAATTATTGTGATTGTGATTGCTTAGATCTGAGTTCTATATTGATAGTTGCTGATCTATGCTCATAAACGGGTGCTTTCACGATATCGGGTGTTTATGGTCAATTTTGACTTTCATTGAGAGAAGCTGATTCAAGATAAGTTGAATTTGAAGACTTAAGAATTTAGATCTAAGAACCATGACGACACAAACAAGTAAGAAACAAAGGCCAGAGAGAAGTGAACACCAAGGAAGTCAAGAGGCTTCTTCAGGAGCGAATCAAGCGTCGATCTTCATCATTAGAGATGAGATGGAGACAATGATGAAAAAACAGGAGGAGTTGATCCAGGTTTATTTCAGCAGATAGGACAACTTGGAGCACAGAATAGAGAAGCTGATGGAGTTCAAAACGGAGCAGGACCATCCGGCGTAGCACATGGATTAGGAGGCCCGCACATGGAGAACGTTGATCCAATCTCAGAGAGAGAGAGAGAGAGAGAGGAACATCTGCGCAACCCGGGAGTAGCAAAGGAGTGAACGCTCAGTCAAGGGGGCAGATCCCAGAATTCCCTCGTGGACTCGGGGGGGCAGGTCGAAAGTAATGAATGAAGATTGCATCTCGGAGACAATGACAGGTTGGCGGAGATGGTTAGAAGAGCTATGAGAGGCGGTTTGGTAAACAAAGATTTGAAGGATGTTAATAGGAGTCCTTTTACTCCAGCAATCAGACAGGCTAGGAACCCACCGGATTTCAAGTTACCGTCGTTGGACATGTATGACGGGAGAACGGACCCCACGGTTCATCTAACGAAGTATATGAGGCATATGGAAGTGTTGGGGGCATCAGAGGAGGTTATGGCCCGGTGCTTTCCATTGTACTTGGCGGATATTACAGCATTGTGGTTTAGACAATTGGAGAATGGATCCATCGGAACATGGAATGATTTAATTGAGAGATTTATGAGGCAATTCAGGGTTCACATTACAAGACCCAAGAATTTGATGACTTTGGCAACTTTAAAGCAAAAAACCGAAGAGACTTTGAGGAGTTATCTAACGCGATTCAATGCAGCAGCAGCTTCGGTGGATCAAGCAGATCCATCTATGGTGGTAATGGCAGCTGTGTCCGGAGTAGCTGACGGCACAGAGTTCAAAAATTCATTGACCAAAGATCCGCCTGTGGATCTAGCGGAATTCTACGACGAGGCAGAAAAGTTTTTGCGATTAGAGGATGCGAATGCAGAAAGAGAAGAAGGAGAGGGAATAGAAGTTTATGTGCTTAAAGATAAAAAGCCTTTTGAAAAGGACTCAGGCAAGGATAAAGGAAAACGAAAGGCTGAGGATTATAACGACAGGTCAAAGCGGCAACGAAGGGGGCCGCGATTCACCACTTACATCGAGCTGAATAAGAGTCTGGAACGAATTTATCAAGATACCAAGGAGCAGGGTCCGTATCGTAGACCAATGCGAAGGGATCCAACTTCCGACGAAAGAAGATCAGATAATTTTTTTGTATTTCATGAATTAAACGGTCATAACACTAATGATTGTAGGCATCTGAAGGATGAGGTAGAAGGACATATCAGGAACGGTATGCTCCTTCAATATGTGAGGAGGCGAACTCCAGTGGTGGAACCAGAGCGACCACCGTCTACATCAGCTAGAGGCGATCCTGAATCAAGGCACCATTTGATTATCAATTGATTGAAATAACGATGAACAAGTCGTAAGCTTCCCACTAACACAATTAACTAATTTACACATGTACGAGATCGCGAACGATCCCCAGGCATGCTCTGAATGATCATTGAACGTTTAGTAGTGAGAACTTACACTTTGACATCCTTGCTTTGCTTTTGTTTCATTTTGATTTGGACATTTGGACTTCGTTTGTTTGGACATGTCTATTTTAAAACTCATCTGTTGAATAGATATTTGATTCTGATAATTCTGAAATGGCTAAGCTACTTACACATGTACGGGGTCGCGAACGGTCCTTAGGCATGCTCTGAGATAGCGATAAACCGCCCTGACAAATGATCCAGGGATCCATTCGAACGTGAACCTGGTATCAACAATACCAAGCCCTCCCGGGCACACTTTCTCGCCTCGAACGTCACCCAACCGCGAACGGTCACAATTCGCCATGAACGGCACCCGACCTCAAACAGTCACAAAATCGCCTCGAATGGCACACGATCGCGAATGATCACAACTTGCCTCGAACGGCACCCAACCGCGAACGGTCACAACTCGCCCCGAATGGCACAACTCACCTTACCTCAAATGGCTCGATCGCGAACGGTCGTCATTTGGGGTCCGCCACTTGACCGCGCACAGTCGCACTTCACCTCAAATGGCTCGATCCGGAACGATCGTCATTTGAAGTCAGGCGCTTGACCATGAACGGTCGCACTTCATCTCAAATATCTCGATCCCGAACGATCGTTATTTGAGGTCGCATAAAACTATAAATTCCTTTGCAAGACATCAACAGGATATGAACATCCAGCTCATGGCATTACAAAACACGCCTTCCTACCGCAATGCATATTTTGGGGGGCAAATGTTATCCCGCTTTTTGGCAAAGCCGTGATACCAAAAGATTGGTCGAAAACAAGGGACAGTTCGCCTCAGAGATTGGTTATACACTACTTCACTATGGATATTGATGAATTTTTTCCGAGCCCGGATCCGACAACAATTGATAGGACGTGGCTAGCAAATCCACGAGAGCCAATGTTTCAAGTTTCAAGTCAATCCGAGTTCGTATGCTCAAGATATGATGAATTCAGTTTGAGAGAGATAGCCCTTATTCGGTTCGAATCCATAGGATACCCCATAGTTCGAATCGATGGCCAGAAATCATGTTCGCATCCATCGGTTCGACTCCATCTACTTCGAATCCATCAAACATGGAAGTCCTTTGAATCCATCGAGTTCCTCCTACTTCGAATCCATGGACTTCGCATCGACACCTTCGTATCCATCCCATGGCCTTCCTTCGAATCCATCAGGGCAAAGTACCTCGAGTCCGTGAAGCAACTATACTTCGAACCCATCCTGCGCCTGGCCTCGGATCCATACGGCTGAGACGGCTTCGTATCGATCAACTGTTATAGACCACGATCAATATGAATGCACCTTGCCTCGAATTCGCTCCCTCGAATCCACCAAGTCAAAGTAGCGAAAATGATGGAGTCGACCCAGTCAAACCGGAGTGATAAGCGGATCGACACGAAGAACGCGCACCATGTCATCGCGAAAGCACGTGAAGCCATTGAGTCGACCCTATCGATTCGAACAGGATCGAGTTGAAGCAATCAACCTGCCGAAGAACCTCACTACGAATCGATGATATCTTGAGATTCATAAATCCGAATGCAATGAAATTATTACAGGAGTTTACATACGTGTTGAAGAATGTCCACGCCAAATTTCATCTCGGTTGGATGATTTCTTGATCGATTCGAATGGAGGTCGAATCGATCCAAAGTGGGCCCAAATTTCCTGAGGCCGGGCATGTAGGCCCCCCCTCAAGGGACAGAAGTGGTCTACCGGAATTTTAGGAGAAAAATTAGCCTCCTACAGCTATAAATAGAGCCCCAGGTCATTCAGAAAAGGGGATCGGGATTCTGAAGCGCAAAGACTCTACCGGATTCAATTCTGCACCTTATCATCACGGTTGCATTCAAGTTTCAGAGCTATAATCCATTGTAACTTGCTGTAACCAACTGTAATCATCAAGAGAATATCAATAAAGATATAAACTTCAGAGTGGACGTAGGCAAGATCGCCGAACCACTATAAATCCTGTGTTTGGGATGGTTATTTATGAATTATTGTGATTATGATTGCTTAGATCTGAGTTCTATATTGATAGTTGCTGATCTGTGTTCATAAACGGGTGCTTTCACGATATCGGGTGTTTGTGGTCAATTTTGACGCAAACAAAAAGGGTTACTGGGAAAAAAAGAAAAACTCAGCCAAAACAATTATAGGTTGAAAATCCAACAATGATGAACTATGATTTCAAATATGTCGATTAAAAGGTTTTTGAAAAAATGATTTTTGAAAGTTAAATCAAAAATTTTAAGCAAACATTCACTAAGTAATGCAAAGATGGATAGATTCGAGTTTTTTTAGCAATTTCTGGTGATCAACAACTCAGTTCATTTCGCGATCTTGGATGAAGCTCGTTGAGAGGTAGGGTAGTTTGAGTAAAATGCTCAGAATTTTTTCTGATCATTGTGGAGTAGAGACGAGATCAAACTAGGGTTTTAACCATGTATTTTTGTCGATGGTTTCTCGAAGCAATGGCAATGTCTTGGTCAGGGGCGATTGGTGGCGGTGCGTGGTCGACAGGAGAAGCTTGCGACGGAAGCGCATGGGTTTCGGTGATCGAATTTGTCGGCGGCGAGGTGGTTTGCTTCGTTTGGTTTTGGGTCCAGTTCAACAGAGTGTTCGATTTTGATATGCCGTGGTTATTGATGATCTGAGTAGTTAGTTCGTCTAAGGGGATGTTCGGCGACTTGGCGAAGGTCGGAGCGTTGATCTCTGATGGTCAGAGTAGATGTGCACGTGCACGCGATAGGTTCCTACATCTGGGAGATAGATGTTGGTTTGAGAAGATGAAGTTGGACTCGAAGTTGAAATCGAGATCGATCGGGTTGGTCTTGAAGCAAGTAAAAATATGGGTAACTCAAGTGATTGCTCGGGGAAAACTGTTTGGGGCTCGAGTAAAGACCTGAGGTGGTTTGGGGTTTGTTTTGAAAGCAGTTTTTAGTTTTAAAAAACTAAATAAAACGAGTTTACAAATTTTAAATTTAAATTAGGTTTTAAACCTTGTCCAAATTAAATAATAATTGGTTATACTAGTTTTGGAATTGTATGATTAATCAAGGAAATGTTATCAATTATGGATTAACTTAAATATTTTTAGTTAATCCATGTGTTAAATAATAATTGATTTTAAAGGTTTATTAAATAAACTTGAATATAATTAAGTAATTAATGTGTTATTTTAATTTGAAACTCGATTACTTAATTAAAGGTTAATTAAGTATAAATTAAAGGTTAATTAAATTAATGTAATTGATTTAATTAATTAAAGAATAATTAAATAATTAAAGGTTAACTATTTAATGATTTAAAGGTCAATTAATTTATTGTTAATGGTTAATTAATAAGTGATTAAAAGATAATTAATGAAAATGGTTTGTAATTAATTAATATTAATTAACCAGGATTAAGGTTTATTCATAAGTAATTAATCTGATTTAAATATATCAGATAATTTATTAATCCTACTTATGAATGTTTGAATTGTATCAAGTGCCTTGAGCTGATTAATACCCCTGTTTTGATTGTGACACTTTGTGATGTGAATTGCTTTGTGCTGAATTGTGATATTTGTGATTTGTTTCTATGCGAATGTGAAAACCCCTTGGGCCGTAAAACGGCATTTGAATTTCGATGCGACAGGGAGTCAGATTTTAGTTGGTTATCCGAAACCCACATCGAATCATAATGACGAATCTTTGTGATTGATAAGTTTACTTTATCTATGAATCTACGAATGAAGATAAGCGTTATGGGTTATACCGCTTATCGATATTGATTGAATCTGTGATGATTGATGATGTTGCACTATTGTGTGAAACCCCTGGACTACACAATACAAACACAAATATGGATTTCACGAGGAAATCGGTTAAGTCACAGATATTTGAATTTAATTCAAAATAGTTTTAAAAGTTGAATTTTAAATCCAAACGGTTTTGGAAATAGAATTGGGTTAAATATGAAAAGCTTTTGATAAAGGGTTTTGAGGATAAAAGTTATTTTGAATAACTTGATAAGGTTTTGGAATTTAAGTAATCTGATTTGAATTCAAGATTTGAAATTGAATTCCATGTTTGTAAATTATGGTTTAAAGATGTTATACAAAGTTATAAACATGTTTATATGGATTTAAACCATTATAAAAGTATGGTTTTGGGAATTTGAATTTAACCCAAAGCTTTTAACTTGTATAAATGTGATCGGATTTTTCCGAGATGAAAATTATTTGTTTTCAAATAATAGAAGCTTTCATATAAGGAATGAATTTCCAAATTGTGTTAAAGAGATTTCAATTTGAAATGAAATGGGTTTCCAAGTTATGAATGAATCTTTGGAAACGGGTTTTGAAAGATATAAGTTAAATCTTTGATTTAAAGATTGAATGAGTTAATCCAACTTGAAATGGAATTGTTTTTGAAAGGCTATGAATTAATCTTTGTGAAAGATTGGTGAACCTTGTTTTAAATTGAAAGGGGTCTTAAAAGTGAATCTTTTGTTTAAAAGATTTAAGTGTGGAAATTGTTTAAACCATTGAAGGTTTTTGAAATGAATCTTTTTGTTTAAAAGATTGGAAATGGTAATTTATTTTAACTATTTGAAGGAAAGGTATTGGGCTTTGAGCTGTGATTTAACTGAGACCCCAGTATCCATATGATTTTTAAATATTACGCTCGTTATTTGGTTTAGCCGGGAGAGGACCTTTGTGTCATATAACCCATTCTGAATAATGATACGACGTATATGGATAGCATTTGAAGACAGGTGGTGAAGACTGGGTATTTTGGAAAATGAAAGGATTACCTGTCGATTTTCTCTGCATCATGGCTCCGGTATAGAGATTCTCTAAGTGATGGGAAGTCCTATCGGGATTGTGAATACCCGGATTGTAAGGGCTTCTTTGGAAGTGCCTTCGGTTATGTTCGAACCCGAAACAGACTTGTATGGATATATGTCTGACGTTACACTTTGAGACGTAAAGCAGGTTTCTATCAAATACATTTCTGTTTGGTGGCAGAGATTTATTCTCTTAGCTTAACACCCTTCTCTGAGGCGTACGAGCTCAGAGGTTATGTAATTGATGGTTACTTGTGATATATTCCCAATTTGGTAATGTGGCATACGAAGTGGTGCTGATCATTTGTTGATCGAAGCATGGCTTTTGTGAAAAGCGTAGCTTTATGAACGAGACTTCGTCGATCCTCACAACCCGGAAATGGTCGAAACAGGAATGTTGCGGCAAGGTTTTTAGGGGTCGCGCCCCTAGGGTATCTCCATTTCCTTCTGAATAAGAGGTGGTATCATGGTATGGAGTCCAGATATTTAACCTATATGGTTAGTGCAAATTTATTACTTTGTGGTTGTTGGTTGTCAG
The DNA here is from genome assembly GCA_030765085.1 of Allium cepa. Lineage (NCBI taxonomy): Eukaryota > Viridiplantae > Streptophyta > Magnoliopsida > Asparagales > Amaryllidaceae > Allium > Allium cepa. Next base: position 681,110,252 of record CM060938.1, read on the forward strand.
GATCCCGGAATAAAGGTTGGTAATGACCGGGGATGGCATAGCTCATGTGTTAGTTACCTAGTTACAGCTTGGTTAAAGCGTGAGGTAGCGTCGGCCCTGTTTAGAAGAGATCCGGTTAGGTTCTCGGGGCGTCCTTCCAGAGGCGTTTCATTTCGGTGTGGGAATTACTTAGCCTGACCATTTGTTGGAAATACAATCATCCAATACGCGCCTTTATGATTTCAATTGTATAACCTGCCATTCTTAAATGGTAGCTATAGTAGGCATACGACGAAATATGGTATGCTAGCTAAGATTTATATTATACTTTCAAAAGGTTTTCTTCACTATGCACTAATAATAATATCAAATGGTTTTCGTGCATTAAGCCTGTTTGACTATCATAAGGAGAAATCTCCTCCAAGTGCGCGCTTGCATTGTGTGTGTGGCGGGAGGCCTTATGGCAGTTTCATTTTCCAAAAAGCATTATGGATTTCAATGTTTTAAAAATATTTTGTGATTGTTTTAAAGATAAACTGTTTTTATTTGCTCATACCAGTCCCATGACTGACCCAGAGTTCATTGTTCCCTTTCTAAACTCTGGGTGCCCACAATTTTCCACACGGGCAGTCTAGAGTTGGGATTTTCAGATAGTAGATATCGATTCAGTAGCTTTCAGATTTCTCTTTGAAATTATTTGGAGACTTTGGATATTGAAATTTTTGATCAAGACGACTGACCTTTCTTAGCTTGGTGAAACTTGATGGTGGTTCGAGCTTGTGGTTTGGAGTTTTGGTTTCGGAGCATTGGATTGGAGTTATCTCTTGGCTATTTGTTTTCCACAGCTATGGTCTCTGATATTCTTGTATCATATTGTATTAGTGTTGTATCATATTTAGATATTGTATCATTGGAGTTGTATACGATATTCATTCTTTTCTTCCGCTGTGTTGTTATACTTGATGTGTTATAAGCTCCGGCGAGCCAGATTCGACGTTTGAATCTGCGGCATTCGAGTACAAGTGAAGTAGGGGTGTCGATTTTTGAAGGTCGAGTCAGGATCGTTATAAGTGGTATCAGAGCTAAAGGTTGAACTTTAGCTATGGAGTATAACACATTAAGTGACACATTAGAGATAAGGTGAAATATACCCTAAAATGAGTATATCCTTAAGATATCTGTGTGCACGCCTCAGTAAATTCTCTTACTATCCATTGATAGTGAGTATGAGTGCAAGAAGAGGACGAGATAGGGGACAGGAAAATACCACTACAAATGGTCAATGCCCTGTAACTACAACGGAAACAATCTTTTCCTATCAATCTCTTTTGTTCATCATCTCTATTCAATTCTTTGATGGTTCCTGGCAGCTCCAGGAAGAAGCTTTGATATATTTGCATGGGACACAAACTCCAGATGGGTCAGAATTGTTTATTGGATGAATTGTTTGCTTTGGTTGCTATGGTTGATAGGTATATTTTGGTTGTTTAAACTAAAAGTTTTGGATTATATCCATATATCTATTTATTCTGTTGGACCCAGGCATATTCTACGAGTGGTTAGTTATCTTTCGAACTAAACAATGCCCCTGTGTATTTCATAGTTTTGGTGACCCGAGTATCTTGATTCGTTCTTGTATCCATTATTGATATTCTGATTTGGGAAGCCAAATGCAGAATAGATATTCAGTTTGATCTGGTGATTCATCTCTCTATCTTTCTATATTCTTGCTGCCTCCCTACTTTCAATTTCGAGGACGAAATTTTCTAAGGGGGGAACCTGTAACATTCCTGATTTTTAAGCTAAATTAATTTGGAAATTTATATAAAAATTTGGTTAAGTTATGAATTAATAGATAATTAATTTGAATATTTGGGAATGAATATGTATATAATTTAGATTTAAATAAATAGAATTTGAAAGTTTTAAGATTAATAAAAGATATGTTCTGTTATTTATTGTTAGTCCCTGAGATGATGGTTTTGATGACAACAACCTTAGAATAGATTATAAAATATAAACTAACAATATAAGTTTAGATATATATGTATATGCAGGATTTAACCATGCAGGTACTAAGAATGAAGCCTATACAGTATAGAGATTCAAGATATCAAGGTAGAAGACTCATGAGTATCAAGATTATCAAGAGTTCAAGATTTCAAGGATAATTATTTTTTATTAGGATTTTTTTGTTAAAACTCATAGAAAAACACTGGCATCTTAAAATCCAATTTATTCGTGGAATGGAATCCGCTTCGAGCCCGTTAAAGGGATGAAACCCTAAGTAGGATGGAACCTACGAAAATCTAGAGGGACATTCTTTTGTATCCACTAATTTTAATTCAAATGATTTTACAAAATTATCTCGTTTTCAAAATGATTTCAAAACTTTCCTTTTAAAAGATTCAAAACCCTCGATCCTGATTTTAAATAATTTTAGCCTCAAAAACATCTTTATTTTCAAAGTCAAATTACTCCTGATTTTAAACTATCTTTTTTAATAATATATTTCACTTTTAATTATTTATACTTAGATTTAAATATAATATTATGGTTAAATTCTATATATATCATTCTTTATATTTACTTATGAATTTCAACTATAGTCAAGTATATTTATAAAGTTTAAAATAGTTTTTATATAAGATAAAGGTTATTTTCAAAGAAATTCAAAACATCATAAAATGCTTTGGATGTCGACATGCCTATGGGTACCATGTCGACATGGTTACAGTTTGATTCAAAAATTCAAATTTCAAAAGAAGTGTCTATTCGCCATAACTCTTCATGAATGGTCGTGGTCGTTGTTCTTCTATAAATAGGGGTCAGTTTCAACGAATTTTTAATCACTTTTTTCTAGCTTTCACTCCTCTTCTTCTTCCTCATTTCTTAATACATGTTCTTATCATTACTCTGCCGAAATCAACATTGAATCATACTCGATTACTTCTAGTTTGATTTTCTATCACTATCTCTACAAGGTTCTCAGCGCTATTCAGAGTTATTGACTTCTTTGTAATCTATTAGGCGAGAAAAGGTGTGATTGTAGCCTTGGAAATCAATCAAAAGGGAAAAGGTGTGATTGTAGCCTTAGTAAATCAATTGGGTAAACTTGTGGCCCGAAAATCAAGTATCTCTACCCAGAGGATCGAAATTATGGAGGGTGTACCTCGAAGCCTTGAAACCGAGGGTGTAATTGTACGATTGCTGTTGAAAGGAAATTCGTACTTGTGTTGCGGGACTGGATGCAGGGTAACTCCGAACCAGTATAAAATCTGGTGTGTTCTTTTCTTTACTTCTTTTTTTTTATTTCTGCATCTGTGTTTGTTTCTGTGATTATTCCTGTTTCTATATATTGCATACTTTTGTGTCTAAATTAACATAAATTTAAAAAATATTTAGTAGTTCTTTATTAACACTGTCCCCCCACTTTAGTGTTAATCTTAGCCTTAAGATCCGTAATCCGCATTTCTCACAATTGGTATCAGAGCAAGGTTTTCAAAGTTACATAATCTAATTTTTGAAAAAGTTTTTAAAATGGCTATATTTGTTAATACTAGTTTAGAAATATTCAAATCATCATTGTTTCATGATTCTGCATATAATCAATATTTAAATTCAAGTTATTTACCAAAATTGTTTGATGTGCAGGAATCGTGCTTTATGGCTATTAAGGAATCAATCCACAATGGACAAATTGTGCAGATCAGAAAGAACAAATGGATACTTGACAGTGGATGTTCTAGACACATGATTGGCAATCTAGATATATTGAATGGTATTATATACAAAACGGAGGACTGGTTAACTTTGGAGACAATTCAAAAGGATATGTGATCGGCATCGGCAAAGTCGGTAATTCTGAAACTCCTACTATTTCTAATGTTTTACTAGTTAAGAATCTGAAACATAACTTGCTAAGTATAAGTCAACTATGCGCTAAAGGATATAAAATTAAATTTGAAAAAGATAAGTGTCATATTGAAGATAATAATTCAACCATTATATTTGAGGGAGTCAGGAAAAAGAATATCTGTATTCTTAGTATGAAAGTTTCAAATGATAAACTGTGTATGTTGGCAAATACAAGTTACCCTTGGATTTGGCATAAGAGATTTGGACATTTGAATTTCAAACTCTTATCTAAACTGTCAAAACATGATCTAGTAAGAGGTCTCCCTAAAATGAATTTTAAAGTAGATAGTTTATGTGATGCTTGTCAATTAGGAAAACTTAGAAAAAGTTCCTTTAAGATAAAAGGCATGATTTCAACTTCAAAACCTCTTGAATTACTTCATCTTGATTTATTTGGTCCATCTCATATTCAGTCAGTAAATCATAGTAAATATGTTTTTGTAATTGTAGATGATTATTCTAGATTTACATGTACAATATTTTTGAAACATAAAAGTGATACTTTTGAATGTTTTAAGACCTTTTCAAAAAGAATTCAAAATCAATTTTCTCTAAAAAATTATAACTATTTGAAGTGATCACGGTGGTGAATTTGAAAATGAAAAGTTTGAGGAATTCTGCAATAAAAAGGGAATAACTCACAATTTTTCATTTTCGAGAACTCCAAAAACGGAGTAGTAGAACGTAAAAATAGGATGATTCAAGAGTGTGCGAGAACTATGCTTACAGATAGTAATTTACCAAAGAATTTTTGGGCAGAAGCAGTTACTACCGCCTGTTATATTTTGAATAGAACTTTAATTAGATCTCTAACTGATAAGACATCTTATGAACTTCTTTATTCAAAGAAACCTAAGGTATCTTATTTCAGAATTTTTGAAAGTAAATGCTTTGTTTTAAATACAAAATATAATTTAGATAAATTTGATCCTAAATCTGACAAAGGTATCTTTATCGGATATTCTAATAGAAGTAAAGCGTACAGAGTGTTTAATTTAAAAACTAATACCATTGAAGAAACAACGCATGTTTCATTTGATGAAAATTTCAAAATTTTTGAAGATACAAATGATGAAGATGATTTAATCACTCAAAATCAAGAACCTATTGAAACTAATAATGAAATTAATCATCCTAATAAAAGTACAAAACTTTTAAAAGATCATCCTATAGAAAATATACTGGGAGATATGCAATCTATTGTTTAAACTAGAAATCAACTAAGTCAAATGAGCAATGTAGCTTTTATATGAACTATTGAACCCAAAAATCCAAAACAAGCATCAACTGATGATTCATGGATTTTGGCTATGTAAGAAGAATTAAATCAATTTACTAGAAATGATGTTTGAGAACTTGTTCCTAGATCAGAAAATAAAACTATAATTGGAACTAAATGGGTTTATAAAAATAAAATGAATGAACAAGGAGAGGTAGTTAGAAATAAATCTCGATTAGTCGCTCAAGGTTATTGTCAAGAAGAAGGAATATATTTTGATGAAACTATTGCTCCCGTAGCAAGATTAGAATCCATTAGGATTCTACTTGCTTTCGCAAATCATAATAATTTCAAATTATTTCAAATGGATGTTAAAAGTGCCTTTTTAAATGGATTTGTAAAAGAAGAAGTATATGTCGAACAACCACCACTTTTTGAAAATGATAAATTACCAAATCATGTTTACAAACTTACAAAAGCATTACATGGTCTAAAACAAGCTCCTAGAGCCTGGTATAATAGACTAAGGTCTTATTTATTGCAATCTAATTTTGAAATTGATAAAGTAGATAATACTCTTTTTATTAAAAGAAATAAAAATGATATTCAACTAGTACAAGTTTACGTAGATGATATCATTTTTGGTTCAACTAATTTTGAAATGAATAAAGAATTTTCTGAAATAATGAAAAAAGAATTTGAGATGAGTCATATGGGTGAATTAAATTTCTTTTTAGGATTACAAATAAAACAATTAGATAATGGTATCTTTATTAGTCAAGAAAAATATGCTAAAGACCTAATTAGTAAATTTGGTTTGACTACTGCGAGTGGAAAACCCACTCCCATGGAAACCAATGGATACCTTAGTAAAGAAGATCTCTCGAAAGATGTAGATCAAAAACTATATAGAGGAATGATGGATCACTACTCTATATTACTTCCATTAGACCAGATATCATGCATAGTGTTTGTCTCTGTGCCAGATATCAATTCCAACCTAAAGAAACTCACTTAAAAGCCGTAAAACGAATCATAAGATATGTTAAACACACGCCTGATTATGGTTTATTCTACCCTAAAATGAATCTTTTGACTTAATATCTTACTGTGATGCTGACTATTATGGTTGCAAATCGGAACGAAAAAGTACAAGTGGGACTTGTCACTTTTTGGGGCATTCTATGATTTCTTGGCTTAGTATAAAGCAAAACACAGTTTCTTTACCAACAACTGAAGCAGAGTATATTTCTGCTGCTTTGGCTTGTTCTCAAGTAATATATATGCAACAAACCTTAAAAGATTTTGGTTTAAATTTTTTAAAATAACCAGTTGATTGTGACAATACGAGTGCGATAAATTTATCCAAAAATACTACTCAACATGCTCGAACTAAACATATTGACATCAGACATCATTTTCTCAGAGATAATATAAGTAAGGAAGTAGTTACTCTCGATTATATCAATTCTGAGAATCAAATTGCTGATATCTTAACAAAACCCGTAAATGAATCAATATTTACCAAATTAAGAAGAGAATTAGGTATTTGTTCTATAACTAAAATATAAAATATAAATAAAAAATATAATTAATAATTAATATTAAAATAATTCAAAGAGTTAAAATAAAAAGGACCATGTCGTCATCCCCCATATACCCATGTCGACATGCAGCGTTTTTCAATTTTGAAATTTTTCCCACCAAAATTCAAAAAATTTAGTCATATATTCTTCTCTATTTCGAATTTTTGTTCATTCTCTCTGTTTTCTCTTTAATCTATCCCTTGAAATAAATAAACTAATAGCCTCCTCTTCCAAATCAAACATAAAATCAACCTTTTCATTCCCCTCTCCTACGTCGGGTCCATTTCAACGTACTACTCTCGCTCGTGCGACTAAAGTAGAGGAATCTATTAAGGATGTTTTATAAACAAAGGTTGTCATCATTAAAAAGGAGGAAATTGTTAGTCCGTGAAATGATGGTTTTGATGACAACAACCTTAGAATAGATTATAAAATATAAATACTAACATTATAAGTTTAGATATATATGTATATGCAGAATTTAACCATGCAGGTACTAAGAATGAAGACTGTACAGTGTAGAGATTCAAGATATCAAGATAGAAGACTCATGAGTATCAAGATTATCAAGAGTTTAAGATTTCAAGGATAAGTATTTTTATTAGGAATTTTTTGTTAAAACTCGTAGAAAAGCACTGGCATCTTAAAATCCAATTTATTCGTGGAATGGAATCCACTTCGAGCCCGTTAAAGGGATGGAACCCTAAGTAGGATGGAACCTACGAAAATCTAGTGGGACATTGTTTTGTATCCACTAATTTTAATTCAAATGATTTTACAAAATTATCTTGTTTTCAAAATGATTTCAAAACTTTCCTTTTAAAAGATTCAAAACCCTCGATCCTGATTTTAAATAATTTTAGCCTCAAAAACATCTTTATTTTCAAAGTCAAATTACTCATGATTTTAAACTATCTTTTTTAATAATATATTTAACTTTTAAATATTTATACTTAGATTTAAATATAAAATTACGGTTAAATTTTATATATATTATTCTTTATATTTACTTATGAATTTCAACTATAGTCAAGTATATTTATAAAGTTTAAAATAGTTTTTATATAAGATAAAGATTATTTTCAAAGAAATTCAAAACATCATAAAATGCTTTGGGATGTCGACATGCCTATGGGTACCATGTCGACATGGTTACAGTTTGATTCAAAAATTCAAATTTCAAAAAAAAGTGTCTATTCGCCATAACTCTTCATAAATGGTCATGGCTGTTGTTCTTCTATAAATAGGGGTCAGTTCCAACGAATTTTTAATCACTTTTTTCAGGTTTTCACTCCTCTTCTTCTTCCTCATTTCTTAAAACATATTCTTATCATTACTCTGCCGAAATCAACATTGAATCATACTCGATTACTTCTAGTTTGATTCTCTATCACTATCTCTACAAGATTCTCAGCGCTATTCAGAGTTATAGACTTCTTTGTAATCTATTAAGCGAGAAAAGGTGTGGTTGTAGCCTTGGAAATCAATCAAAAGGGAAAAGGTGTGATTGTAGCCTTGGTAAATCAATAGGGTAAACTTGTGGCCCGGAAATCAAGTATCTCTACCCAGAGGATCGAAATTATGGAGGGTGTACCTCGTAGCCTTGAAACCGAGGGTGTAATTGTACGATTGCTGTTGAAAGGAAATTCGTACTTGTGTTGCGGGACTGGATGCAGGGTAACTCCGAACCAGTATAAAATCCGGTGTGTTCTTTCCTTTACTGCTTTTATTTTATTTCTGCATCTGTGTTTGTTTCTGTGATTATTCCTGTTTCTTTATATTGCATACTTTTGTGTCTAAATTAACATAAATTCAAAAATATTTAGTAATTCTTTATTAACACTATTCACCCCCCCTCTAGTGTTAATCTTAGCCTTAAGGTCCGTAATCCGCATATCTCACATTTATTTGTATTTATAAATTTAGTTTAAATTAAATCTTGGAATTGAAATTCAACATTAAAAATCTTATAAATATATTGGGTTTGAAAACATTATATTTCCAATTAATAAAGATTTGTTTTCCAAATTATATTAAATAGATATTTTGATTGAGAAGCTATATTTTGAAATTAAATAAAATAATTTTTGAATTGCTATTTAAAAATTATAGAAGTTATAAAATATAAATAATTAAGGGTTTAAAAGAATTTAAAAATAAGGACTATATATATGTAAACCTTTAAAACATAAGAGATAAGTTAATTTATAAATTTTAAAAATGAGAAGGATTTAAACTATAAATTAAAAATTAATTTGAATAAAGGTATCAAACATAAATTTCCTTATTTTTAACAAATGTAAACTATATGACATAAAAATTTACAAGTGTTAAATCTATATAACTTAAAAATTAACAAGTGCCAAACTAGAGTATTATCTTCATTCTTAACAATTAAAAGAAAACAGAAAATAGAATCAAACAATTTTCAAGCTTAGACCAAATTCAAATCTGAAAGCAATTCAACTCTCACAAGACTTCAACCTGAAAACAAGATCAAGTTTTCAGATTCAAAGCAGCAAAATCAAGTATAAAGTTTCATAAAAACAAAAACAGAGATCAAGTTTGGAAAAATGAAATAAGACAAACCAGAAAAGAAATCTTAAAGCCTGGAAACAAAAGCAAGTTCAAGCATGTAGAATAAAATCTGCAACCTGATCAAGCATGAAAGTTCAGGCTTAAATCTGAAGTATGTAAGCATCAAGTTTAACCAGAAGATCAAATGACTTCAAATAGTTCAAGTTTCTAGTCTCTGTTCTTCTCTGTTCAACAAAACCAGGTGAGGAAACCTTCTTTTTAAACCAGACTTCTTTGTTTCTTTTACCTGTGAGTAAACTCCTTTAAAATTTTAAATGATGCTGGTTGTTTGTGATGATAATTGAAATAAAATTGTATTGTGTTTACATGTAAGCAGATATAATTAGATATATGCAAAAATGCCTGTGCATGTCAGAGAACATACATAGTTCTCTGTTCTAAACATTATAGGTTTTAAACCTGTTTAAAAAATTGCAAACTCATGCTTTGATCTACTTTTAAACTTGATGTCTGAAGAGAATATATAAGGTTTTGCAAGATCTAAATCCTAAATATAATTTTTAATATTTAAAATGAAAACGGTTACTGGGAAAATAAGAAAAACTCGGCCAAAACAATTATTGGTCGAAAATCCAACTATGATGAACTCTAATTTCAAATATATCAATTGAAAGGCTTTTCAAAAATATGATTTTTGAAAGTTAAATCAAAAATTTTAAGCAAACATTCACCGAGTAATGCAAAGATGGACAGATTCGAGTTTTTTAGCAATTTCTGGTGATCGGCAACTCAGTTCAATTTGCAATTTTGGATGAAGCTCGTTGGGAGGTAGGGTAGTTTGAGTAAAATGCTCAGAATTTTTTCTGATCATCATGGAGTAGAGACGAGATCAAACTAGGGTTTTAACCCTGTATTTTTGTCGATGGTTTCTTGAAGTAATGGCAATGTCTTGGTCGCATAGGAATGGACATGGGCGATTGGTAGCGGTGCGTGGTCGACAGCTGAAGCCCGTGATGGAAGCGCGTGGGTTCCGGTGATCGACTTCATCGGTGGCAAGGTGGTTTACTTCGTTTGGTTTTGGTTCCAGTTTGACAGAGTGTTCGATTTTGATTTGCTATGGTTATTGACGATCTGAGTGGTCAGCTCGTCTAAGGGGATGTTCGGCGACTTAGGGAAGGTCGGAGCGTTGATCTCTGATGGTCAGAGTAGAAGTGCACGTGCACGCGATGGGTTCGTACATCTGGGAGATAGATGTTGGTTTGAGAACATGAAGTTGGATTCGAAGTTGAACTCAAGAACGACCGGTTTGGTCTCGAAGCAAGTAAAAATATGGGCGACTCAAGTGATTGCTTGGGGAAAACTGTTTGCGGCTCGGGTAAAGACCTGAGATGGTTTTGGGATTTGTTTTGAAAGCAGTTTTTAGTTTTAAAAAAAAACGAGTTTCCAAATTATAAATTTAAATTAATTTTTAAACCTTTTCCAAATTAAATAATAATTGGTTATACTAGTTTTGGAATCGTATGATTAATCAAGGAAATGTTTTCAATTATGGATTAACTTAAATATTTTTAGTTAATCCATGTGTTAAATAAGAATTGATTTTAAAGGTTTATTAAATAAACTTGAATATAATTAAGTAATTAATGTGTTATTTTAATTTGAAACTCGATTGCTTAATTAAAGGTTAATTAAGTATAAATTAAGGGTTAATTAAATTAATCTAATTGATTTAATTAATTAAAGAATAAGTGAATAATTAAAGGTTAATTATTTAATGATTTAAAGGTAAATTAATTTATTATTAATGGTTAATTAATAAGTGATTAAAAGATAATTAATCAAAATGGTTTGTAATTAATTAATATTAATTAACCAGGATTAACGTTTATTCATAAGTAATTAATCTGATTTAAATAAATCGGATAATTTATTAATCCTACTTATGAATGTTTGAATTGTATCAAGTGCCTTGAGCTAATTAATGCCCCTGTTATGATTGTGATACTTTGTGATCTGAATTGCTTTGTGTTGAATTGTGATATTTGTGATTTGTTTTTCTGCGAATGTGAAAACCCCTTCGGCCGTAAAACGACATTTGAATTTCGATGCGACAGTGAGTTGGATTCTAGTTAGTTATCTGAAACCCACATCGAATCGTAATGACGAATCTTTGTGATTGATAAGTTTATTTTATCTTTGAATCTGTGAATGAAGATAAGCATTATGGGTTATACCGCTTATCGATATTGATTGAATCTGTGATGATTGATGATGTTGCATTATTGTGTGAAACCCCTGGACTACACAATACACACACAAATATGGATTTCACGAGGAAATCGGTTAAGTAACTGATATTTGAATTTAATTCAAAATAGTTTTAAAAGTTGAATTTTAAATCCAAACGGTTTTGGAAATAGAATTGGGTTAAATATGAAAAGCTTTTGAAAAAGGGTTTTGAGGATAAAAGTTATTTTGAATAACTTGATAAGGTTTTGGAATTTAAATAATTTGGTTTGAATTCAAGATTTGAAATTGAATTCCATGTTTGGAAATTATGGTTTAAAGATGTTATACAATGTTACAAACATGTTTATATGGATTTAAACCATTTTAAAAGTATGGTTTTAGGAATTTGAATTTAACCCAAAGATTTTAACTTGCATAAATGTGATCGGATTTTTCCGAGATGAAAACTATTTGTCTTCAAATAATAGAAGCTTTCATATAAGGAATGAATTTCCAAATTGTGTTAAAGAGGTTTCAATTTGAAATGAAATGGGTTTCCAAGTTATGAATGAATCTTTGGAAACGGGTTTTGAAAGCTATAAGTTAAATTTTTGATTTAAAGATTGAATGAGTTAATCCAACTTGAAATGGAATTGTTTTTGAAAAGCTATGAATAAATCTTTGTGAAAGATTGGTGGACCTTGTTTTAAATTGAAAGGGGTCTTAAAAGTGAATCTTTTGTTTAAAAGATGCGAGCGTGGAAATTGTTTAAACCATTGAAGGTTTTTGAAATGAATCTTTTTGTTTAAAAGATTGGAAATGGTAATTTGTTTTAACCATTTGAACGAAAGGTATTAGGCTTTGAGCTATGATTTAACTGAGACACCAGTATCCATATGATTTTTTAAATATTACCCTCGTTATTCGGTTTAGTCGGAAGAGGACCTTTGTGTCATATAACCCATTCCGAATAATGATACGACATATATGGATAGCATTTGAAGACAGGTGGTGAAGACCAGGTATTTTCGAAAACGAAAGGATTATTTCTCTACATCATGGCTCCGGTATATAGATTCCTTAAGTGATGGGAAGTCCGATCGGGATTGTGAATACCCGGATTGCAAGGGCTTCTTTGGAAGTGCCTTCGGTTCTGTTCAAACCCGGAACAGACTTGTATGGATGTATATCTACACTTTGAGATGTAAAGCATGTTTCTATCAAATACATTTCTGTTTGGTGGCGGATATTTATTCTCTTAGCTTAACACCCTTCTCTAAGACGTACGAGCTCAGAGGTTATGTAGTTGATGGTTACTAGTGTATATTCCCAATTTGGTAATTGGCATACGAAGTGCTGCCGATCATTTGTTGATCGAAGCATGGATTTTGTGAAAAGCGTAGCTTTGTGGATGAGACTTCGTCGAGCCTCACAACTCGGAAATGGTCGAGACAGGAATGTTGCGGCAAGGTTTTTAGGGGTCGCGCCCCTAGGGTATGTCCTTTTCCTTCTGGATAAGAGGTGGTATCATGGTATGGAGCCTAGATATTTAACCTATGTGGTCACTGCAAATTTATTACTTTGTGGTTGTTGGTTGTCGGGATCCCAGAATAAAGGTCGGTAACGACCGAGGATGGCATAGCTCGTGTGTTAGTTACCTTGTTACAGCTTGGTTAAAGCGTGAGGTAGCGTCGGCCTTGTGTAGCAGAGATCCAGTTAGGTTCTCGGGGGCGTCCTTCAAGAGGCTTCCATTTCGGTATGGGAAGTTCCTTAGCCAGACCATTTGTTGGAAATCCAATCATCCAATACGCGCCTTTACGATTTCAATTGTATAACCTGCCATTCTTAAATGGTAGCTATAGTAGGCATACGACGAAATGTGGTATGCTAGCTAAGATTTATATTATACTTTAGAAAGGTTTTCTGCACTATGCACTAATAATAATATTAAATGGTTTTCGTGCATAAAGCATGTTTGACTGTCATAAGGAGAAATCTCCTCCAAGTGTGTGCTTGCATTGTATGTGTGGCGGGAGGCCTTATGGTAGTTTCATTTTCCAAAAAGCATTACAGATTTCAATGTTTTAAAAATCTTTTGTGTTTGTTTTAAAGATAAACTATTTTTTTTTGCTCATACCAGTCCCATGACTGACCCGGAATTTATTGTTCCCTTCCTAAACTCTGGGTGCCCACAATTTTCCACACGGGCAGTCTAGAGTTGGGTTTTTTGGATAGTAGATATCGATTCAGTAGCTTTCAGCTTTCTCTTTGAAATTCTTTGGAGACTTTGGATATTGAAGTTTTTGGTCAAGACGACTGACCTTGCTTAGCTTGGTGAAACTTGATGGTGGTTCGAGCTTGTGGTTTGGAGTTTTGGTTTTAGAGCATTGGATTGGAGTTATCTCTTGGCTATTTTTTTCCACTGCTATGGTCTCTGATATTCTTGTATCATATTGATCAGTGTTGTATCATATTTGGATATTGTATCATTGGGGTTGTATATGATATTCATTCTTTTCTTCCGCTGTGTTGTTATACTTGATGTGTTATAAACTCTAGCGAGCTAGATTCGGCGTTTGAATTTGCGGCATTCGAGTACAAGTGAAGTACGGGTGCCGATTTTTGAAGGTCGAGTCAGGATCGTTATACATATACTTGAGGATTTGATTATATGAGGTTTGTTCTATCAGTGAAAAACCGGTGTTATCAAGAATACATAGTGTTAGATATTATTTTGTATTAGTGAAGTCCTCTTCTGCTGCTGACGCAAAAATCCTGTTCAGTTGCTCAGATGTTTGTTCGCTGCTCAGACTGTATATACCTGTTCCTTGGGGTTAAGTGAGGGTTATTGTAGTTGAAATTGGAGAAGGAGTCTGGGACTGGACGTAGAACGAGAAGTTCAAACCAATATAAAAATACCTGGTGTGCTTGTTTTATTTTGTTTATTTCCATTTACTTTGATATTATCATTTGTTTCCACATTTAGATTTAATTATATTCCATATTACACGATCCTACACACTTTCACCCATGTCGATATGGTGGCCGTTGAATTCAAAAATTTTAATTTTCAAAAGAAGTGTCTATTTCGTTTAAATCTCTTCACGAATGGTTATGACCATTGTTTCTTATAAATAGCCTTCACAAATGAATCTTTTAACCAACTATTTTCTTATTTTCATCACTTCTTCTTCTCCACAAATCCATATTCGAACATTTTCATATTTTTAGCATAATGCCGAAATTCTACCGAATTCTAAAGTGAATCAAATTAGAATCTCATTCTTGTTTGATTCTTTGCCCTCTCTCGAAGATCAAAGTGCTATTTAGAGTTATAGGATCAATTTGTAATCCAAAGTTTATCGAGTCTCTCTATAATGTGTGATTGTTCCTGGAAATCAATTGGGTGATCTTGAGTCCTGTAAATCAAGAGAGTTTACCCCGGACTCGTGAGACAGGAGGGTACTTCAAGGCCTTTAGAAATTGAGGATTGTAATCTTGACATTGGAATAATAAAAATTTGTATGAGGTGGTTTGCCTTGGTACAGGACTGGATGTAGCGTAACTTCGAACCGGTATAAAATCTGGTATGTTCTTTCCCTTTACTGCTTTTATTTACTTTCTGCATCTGTGTTCGATTCTGTGATTGTTTTGTGATTAAGTTCAGCATTTGTTTATATCATATTTTTTAAATTGTTCATATAAGTCTTAGAATCCATTAAAAACTATTCACCCCCCCAACCCTCTAGTGTTAAATTGGCATTAAGATCATTAATTCACTGTCCCTTTCATATTGTACTATTTGTTAGGATATAGTTTCTTATATCATTTTGTTGTTACTCAATCTTATGAATATTTTCTAGGGTTTTTAAAGAAAATATTTTGGAAATTGGTTTTAGAAAATAATTTTGTTTTAATCCTAAAATGTATGATTTGATACCTAAAAGATGTATGTATATATTATTATTTCAAATGATCTTAAGTTTTCAATAAAGGTATATATGGTTTCATGTATCCTTTGCATCAGGGTGTTTGCTTATGCATCTTATTATGGTATGTTGTCAGTTTTCAATTATTGAAATAAAATAAAATTTTCGACAATTCCGAATAGTCAGAAACTTCCAAATTAATAGTTTAGAAGTTAAGTATTTTTGTGAAGATATAAAAGTTAAACTTGTATAACTCTTAATTTGAAAAGATAGTAAATTAAAACAAGTTTAACATGTTTTTTAGCATCCTCATTAAAGAAACATTCGATGTTATTGGGCTAACTAATAAGCGTCTTTACTTTAGGGTCGTCTAAGTAAAGTAGACTCTAGTCTTGAGTTTGGATACTAAAGTCCAATTCTATCTAGCTACTTGCCTAACCCGATCAATAAAGAAGTTTAGATGGTTGACTAAATTATAAGATCCAAATATATTTTGGGACTTCGTAGAAATTTTTGGAAGTAAAATGTAAATGAATGTTTTGTATATACTCTCAGAAAGTAGTAGAGTATTATACTAGTAGTAGATTAAGTCTTAAAATATTTTAAAATGAAAATATGTTTAAAGAAATGTTTTTAAATAAAGTTGAGTTGTTATAAAAATATTATACACATAAGTAATTTTTTAAGAAATGTTGCATAAATGATTTTAATATTATATAAGAAAAGATTTTGTGTAAAGAAATTAGAATTGTAAAGTAATTGGTGTAGTTAAGAAACCAACTAAATTAAGTACGTAAGTTGTACGTAGATTATTTTATTCGCATGACAGTTCTTAATCTAGGATTCGAGTACATGATTTCAAGGTGGTATGCACCGGTCCGAAAAAGATTTTTACTAAATTTTTTGTCGGCGAACACTTGATACGGATTCTTGAGATGATCCCAAAGTTTTCTATCGCAATTTATTACTATGTAAGGAGAATGAAGATGTCCAATTAAAGAACCAGATCGGAGTACGCACTAAAGAAGTCAAGTGAGATATACTAGTTCTGAAGTGAAATCTATGTGATTGAGTAAGAGGTCAGATCAATGTTGCATAGAGATGATACATATACATCATACAAGCTTAAGTATAATTACATACTATGTTGTTTGGCTTGTGGCGAGTTTGAAAAATGACTCTTCAGATTGTTTAAGGTAATATGAATAATCGACTAAGTAATAACCTAAGGCTGTTAAGCGAAAGGTACACTTAGTAGTTTATTTATCATCCTTATGTGATGAGAAGATTTTTGGCCTAGGAAAAACGTTGGCCTTGTTTTTTAAGTAATTTTGTTACGTGTTATTGTATGGTTGTTTCTTAGATTGTTTGTATTGGAATTTCGAGGACGAAATATTATAGAGGGAGAATGTAAAGACCCGGAATTTCGAACACTTCGTATTTAGAAATCTAAATTATTTAAATATTTGAATCAAAGATTTAATGTAATAAATATGATTTTATAACCTTATTAAATACTTTTTAATTAATAATTAATGTTAGAAAATTTAATTTTGAAATGTGTTTTAAAAAATATACACTTTGGATAAATAGTGAAAATATGACCGAAAAACATTTGGTTAAAAAATCAACTTTTCATATAATACAACTTGTGTGAACGTATTGCAACTTGAATCTTGTGTAAACATGTGATGATAATAAAACACATCCTTATATTAACTAAGTATTTAATAAAACTAGGTTTGAATTAATAAAAGTAAATGGAAACATTAAGGACAAAAGGATCCTTAAATCACTCCTTGATTTAAGGAAAGCATGCCTATGTAAGAGCATGGTCTTACATGCAAAACTTCATGGTTAAGAAAGGGTTTATTCACATTTATCCACTAAATTCCTAACTCTATAAATGCACATGCATACACCACTTCATTTTCACAAACAATCCATTTTTTCATTTCTCTATTTTCTCCACTTTCGATGGCCTTAGGCCATGCACTTTGGTATGAGTTAAATGACCTTTGGCCTTGGGTAATATGAGGGAAAATGAGGAGTTTAGTGAGCTGGGAGGAGGTGTTGTGGCCTAGGGCATGAGCATCCATGGTGATGGAGGAAGGTGGAGAGGTCCGTGTGCATTAGAGGAGGAAATGAAGAGTTTTGGTAATGTTAAGTTAAAGTTAAAAATGTTGGAAGAGGTGTTGTTATAATGAATGATGTTAGGAAGAAGTATGGTTTGATAAAAGTGAGTTAATCTCACTTTGATTACACTATAAATTGGTTGCAAGTTAACTTGAAGTATGTTTGAAATATTACTTGCTTAATCACTTGATAATTGTTGTTAAGTCACATGTTAATATGCTTTCTCTATATTAATAATAATAGACATTAACTACTTAAAGTTAAACCCCTGATTATATACTTTAAAAAGTATATAAACTATTAAAGTAGTTGCTTACTAAACCATTGAATTGTGATAAGTTCATTTGAACACTTAAAATGGGTATGTTAATGTGTATGCTTACTGGTAGTATAGTTGGAACTTGGAATCATATATGCATATAAAATAACATGACATCAAATATTGGATTGAATATGGAATTGTCTGTATAGCGATAGTCGCTATAAACGCACTTTGAATCCCTTAAACTATAACTTGTGAAAATGGCGATTTAATAATATATCTTAATAATAATTTGTTTGGTTATTATCTAGACTTTATAAGCGTTTGAAAAGCAAAGAATATGTTTTGGAAAGGTATAGAGAAGTAAATTAAAGTAACAAAAGATTGAAGTAAAAAAGTCGCTATAGCAACAGTTTTAAAATAACTTATTTTTGAAAATAACGCTTATTTTTGTGGAAACTTTCTTAGGGATTTCTTTACCAATTAATCAAGTAAATAATATATTGTTCTTTCTGGGAAAGCTTTGAATCCTAAATCATTTTGATAGCTAGTTTAACGAAATGCAAAATATTAGAGCGAAATAGTCGTTATATTTGTAGTTCGGCAAAATATCATGTCTTCGAGAAATTCTCTAAGATAATTAAAAGATATTCTTTAGGATTTCTTTATGGTTTCCAAGTACCTAAAGTATACTAATTATTATAAAAAGAGTGGATCTAAAATCATCTATTAAGATATTGAAAACTAGACGCAAAGTTGAAGCAAAAATGTGATAAAACTAGTAACAGAATTTTAAGCAACACTTCTGTAACAACCCTAGATTTTTCATATATTTTAATATTTAACTTTGTTTTATTTTTAAATTATTTTAAACTTATTTTATTTCAAACATTTCATTTTTAAATGTAGGTGTTGATCATTATGTGAATTATAATTTCAAACCGGTATAAATTGGATATTTTACTGATAGATGAATTTCTGCTCAAACTGGTCAAACCTTGACTTTTAAATTTCAAATTTAAATATTTGAATTCTTAAATTTTATCTTTTATTATGAAAATAGATTTAATAACTTGACTACTGCTTTTTGTTTCGTTGAAAACGGATTTAATTTGTGAAAGTTATGTATATTTCAATTTTGAGTATAATTTGTTTTATTTTGAAATTTTGTCTATTTTAAATTATATAAATCATATTTTCTGTGTTATATTTTATTTTAATATGTTTTAATATGTTATTTTATGTATATTTTATCATTTAATATTTTTAAAGTGATAATAAAAATTTTCCAAAATTTACTATATTTATTTCCTATTTTTAAAGGTTGTTTTCTATTTTTCTGCTATTTTCTTCATTTAAATTATATTTAATTAAAATTTATATATTTATTTTGTGAATGCATTTTTATTTTTATGTTATTATCTTTATTATAAATATTTTTACAAGTCCATATAAAATTTTCCAAAGTTCATTCTGTTCATTTTCAAATTTTCTAGTCTAGTTTGCAATTTTGTGCTATTTTCTTATTTTAACCTTATATAATTAATAAATATTTTTATATATTTTTATATGTTGTTAAATTTTAGAAACTTTAAGTTAAATAATTATTATTTTCATTAATTTAATCTTATATAAATAAATTAAAAGAAATTTGAAAGGGTTTTGACTTTTGGTTTTCAAATGGCCATTTATCTTCCACCCTTTCACATTCAACATAAATATTCATCAATTAGCTTTTATTATACACATTTTTCAAATGGCCCTTTTTCTCTTCTTCTTTTGTTTATTTCTTATTGTTTGAATTTGATTTGCACTTGTTCATTTATGTCATAGGTTCGGTCACCTCCTCTCCAGCCCCTGCCACCTCCACCACCACCTGAGAACATCACCATCTTCACCTCTTCTCTGACCAAACCCCAAGCCATGCCTCCTTGTGGATTGATCCATCACCAAAATCCAACAAAACTCCATAAAACTTGCCTAGACCGAACACATCATCCACATCCACCACCTCCACCACCCATGGCCGACCAAACACCACCAGCCCTGTTCCAGACCTGAGACACCTCTGCACACCACCTACTGACCCCACCTGAAACAACCGTGACCTTTATGCCCTTGGCCGAGCCAAACTATGGCCTTAAACCCTTGTATATTGCTTTTTTAGTGTAGTTCCACCACCATCCACCTTTGCACCACCTTCTAGCATGTTAGGCCGACCCTTAGCAACCCAGGCCTGAACCAAAAACATTTCTTTAGACCTATAATACACTCATGGACGAACCCAATGTGTGTTGGAGACAAGTGCAAAACAATTCCGCTTTGATTTGTGCAGTTTATTCTATCATTGTTTATCGTATTTGCATTTGAAACTTATGTTATTATTATTGTTTTGTGTGACTTGTATTCAAGGGGTTTGATACTTTGGCTCCTCCACTCATATTTGTATCGTTTATCGTGCTTGTTTGGATCTCATTCGTGCATTCCTCGTTGTGTCTCCAGCACAAACCAATGAGTTATTCTCACCAGACAATATGTACATTTATAACTAGTAAATTGACCCCTTTTGAATCTGTAAAATACATTATCATGTTACACCTGCTATGTTATGATTTTATGATGTTCACCCATGCTTAAACACTTGTTATATCATATGTTACTGTTATATTATGTTATTCTATTATTTTTATCAGTTTATCACATTGCAAGTTCCTTTTAGATTAGAATCACTATGGGTTGAAATGATACATACCCGAACGGACTTTAAAATAGGAGAAAATCGTTATGGGCTGAAATGATAGGCCTGAATGATTTTCAATTATTTTCATTTACTTGGGATTGCGGGTTTGAAATGATCAAACCCGGGTTTTCTTTGTAAATTACGGGTTGAAATGATATATTACCCGTATCACTTTACCTAGGCTAGAAAATGAAATACAGACCCGTTGTTAAAATATGTTTTTCTTAAAATTTTAAAGTATTTTAGAAATGTAAATATTATAATATTTTGATTTAAATTTGATTAAAAATGATTTTTGTAAAGCATTATTGAATCTCTGAAAATTTATAAGTGAAATAAATGAATGGTAAAGTTAGAAAATCTGAAACGTAAGTTTTTTGAAAATTATAATTTTGTGATAAATGGAATTTAAATTAAATATGAAAATATAATAAATTTATGATATTTTGAATTAAATGAATTTAAAATAATTTTATAATTTATTAATGATTTTTGAATTAAGTTAAAATGTGAAATGAATGAATATATAAGTTGAAATTTTGAAATATAACTAAAATTGGAAATTTGTGAATTTGGCTTAAAAGTGAATTTTAAGTTAAGTAAATAAAAATGAAATTAAGTTATATTTGAAAATTTAAACTTAAATGTTAAGTTAAATTTAATTTAATGAATTTAAAATTTAATGTTGGAATATAATAAGTGAATTACTATTAAATTT
Organism: Allium cepa; assembly: GCA_030765085.1. NCBI lineage: Eukaryota > Viridiplantae > Streptophyta > Magnoliopsida > Asparagales > Amaryllidaceae > Allium > Allium cepa. The sequence continues at coordinate 681,131,506 of CM060938.1, forward strand.
TGATTTTTGAATAGAGATTTAACTTTATAAAATCATGAATATAAGGGTATTTGAATGATTGTTTTAAAAGTGAAATTATATGATTTTATAAGTTAAAAATGGTTTAAATAAAAATATAATTGTTTGTGAAATTATACTGAATATTTGAAGTTAATTTACTGCATTTCTAAAATGCTATTAATTCTAATGTAAAGGATAATACAGCATTTGTAAATGATGTAGTTGATAATAATGAACCAAATGGCTCAATTTAATTAAAGGCTATTATAGCATTTTTTGTGAATTTTATAGTGGTTGAATTTAACTAAGTTTATTTAAAACTAATGGAACCCTATTACAGCATTTTAAATGTTGTCTTTTGTTAAATTGAACTGTTTTAAGTGTGACTTTCCGTAGCATTTTCTAAATGCTGCGAAAGTTGAATTTTCATTGTTTTAATAAATTTAAGTGAATGAATGAACTTTGAAAGATTAAAATTTTGGAAATTTAATAATTTAATTATTAAATATAATATCTTCATTTTAATGATTTAAATGAAGCAATTTGTTTCGAAATATAAACTATTTTAAAATGTGTTTTGAAATGGTATTTAAATTAAATAAAAATGAATGTGGCTTGGAAGAAATGATATTTTGATATTTTGAAATGGATTTTGAATGATATTGAATTTTTAAATGATATTTGATTTCGAAGTATAAATACTATTTTGAAATTTTAACCATGGGATGTATTTAATTTATGGTTTAACCGATCTTTAAAGGATGGGCGATCCCAAGCATCCTTTAAGTTATGGTGCATTTCTACTACAGTTCACTTGAGTTGATTTACATTATATAAGTATATATTGTCCTGACTTGAGGGTTTTGTGTTTTACTTTACGCTCGGGTCAGCTTGAGCATTCACAGCTTTGGATTCTCTTTCTGGAGCTGGTCTTTGCTGGAGTTTCTGCTTATCTACATTTATATCTAATTTCTTTTTCAGCTATTCTAGTTTATCTCATGTATTAGTGAACTTCTATGTATTTGGGATTTCTATTTTGTTGTTTTCAGACTGTATTATGTTTTTGGTTTGAGACCCTGCCGTAGTAGCTTCATGAACTACTATGTATTTTATATTCTGCTGCGAGGTATTCTATTTGTTCCGTGTCTGTGATTCTGTGATTTGTATTTCATTTGCTCCAAATTTGTTTACAATGCGGTATTTTGAGCAATTCAAGTCCGACATGTGCGACTGTGAATGGCGGAAAATACCGGGTTGTTACATTTGGTATCAGAGCTTTGGTTTTAGGAAAACCATAGCCTATGGAGCAAAAACTCATTAGAGATAGGGTAGAAATACCCTAGAATGAGTGAAATCAATCTCAGAATCCTTTCTTGTGAGAGAACGTATTTTCGAAGTATAAAATAATTTCCAAATGATTTTTAAAGGATTTTCAAAGATTATTTTGGTATAAAAATTTTCTTATTTTGAAACCAAGATTTTCAAAACTTCATCCTTTCAGTATCCATCTTGTTATAAATCTCTTGGTTAGGATTCTTATCAATTAGGATTCCTTGAACTTTGGAACGCTCCCACTTGTTCTGAAATCCAGCCTTGTTTCCCTATTCTATCCATTTTAATTTTGGAGCATTTTATAACTCCACTTTGGAATGACCTCTATAAAGATCGGTGATTCCGTAAATCTTTGAATGATTTGTAAAGGGGTGAAAATCCTTTATAATTGGCATTGATTCGCCGAAGATTCCTGTATCCTCAGTTTTTGATGCTATCTATCTCCTGCTCTACCCGGATTCTATCTCTGGCGATCGAATGTCGATTTGTCTTAGATTTCCGAATTGATTATATTACTTAAGTCACGGTTGACCGGTTAAGGTCGCCCGCGATTTATATAGGCTTATCATCTTCTATTTGGTAATAAAATTATCTTATCTTCGTTCGAGCTTATCTTCGAAACAGAATTCTATTTGATTAGAGTTCCTCTAAATTCGAATCTCCGTATTGCTTGAAATCTAACCTTGAATCATTCTTTGGAAATTTGTGTTTGATTGTATTTTGAATTTGTGCATACATCGAAATTATTATTTTGACAAGGATGACCCTATTTTGTGTATAAAAGTGAAATGTTTTCAATAAGGATTTTTACCTTTGGAAAATGAAATGTAATGAGATAAATGAATTTTTGAATGGAATTTTGAAATGTATTTTGTAATGATATTTGAAATAATAATTGAATGACGTATTTTAATTTTTTAAAATGATATTTAAATTTAAATATTTGAAATTGAGTTCAAATAATGATTTGATAATGAGGCTTTGAATGATATAATCTTTATTTGATAAATAATGTGAATCAGGAATGATAACTGATTTTGATAAATGAAATTTAAAGTTTATATTTGTATGAAAGGATATTTGGTTTACTTGTAATTTGAGTTTAACTAAAAATGATGGATTTATGAAATGAATATGTCAAAACTAATTAATAATGAAGTAAAATTTGAGATATATGAAATTATAAAATTTAGTTTTGGAATACGATACATTTAAGCTCTGAAATATATTAACGATTGAATAGTTTATTTTGCGGATCAAATCTTTATTTGAAATTTGATAATATTTGACATGGTTTTGTTGGAAAACTAAATTGAATTGAAACTGATGGTTTGAATTGAATTGAAGTTGGAACTTGTAGACTTGGGTTTAAATTGAATAAATTTGTGAAATGTAAAGAATTAAAGAAATGTTTTATGATTTCAAATGTATGATTTAGAAAAGTTATGATTTCCAAAGTGTAATGATTTCAAGTATTTTGGTTTCGAAAGATTTATAACTTTGAAAGTATTATGATTTTTGAAAGCGAATATATGTTTGAAGTGGAAATGAATTTGTTTGACCTAAATTTTTGTTGATTTGGAAATTTGGATTATTTTTTAAATCTATTGTTTTAAGAAACTTTGAAATTGAGTATATGTAATTCAGAAGAAATGATTTGGCGAAATCATATATGATTTTGAAACTGAAATGTTATTGAAACAAATTAAAATTGAGAACCTTATTTTACTAAATACTTGATTTGGGAGTTATCGAACTTATATAAAATGGATTTGTATAAGTATGAAGTTGACGTGAAAATGTTGAATTGAAAAGGTACTCAATTTGTAAATTAAAATCTTATATAATCGAAGTTTATATAAGTATGATTTGATATACTATTGATTTTGGAAAGTATTCGATTTGAAAATGAAATCTACTATATAATGGAATTTATATAAGTGCGATATTTGAAGCTATGATTTTGAAGTGCTACTATATATGGTATATTATATTTTGATGTAAGAGGTATGGGAAGTACCCTCCGGAAGAAGTACAGTGATATGCTTCGACCCAGATGGACTTGGGGAATCCAGGAATGGATTCGACCGATAAACCCTAATGGACTTGGGTGAATTCAGAAATGGATTCGAACTGATATGGTTGTCCGGACTTAAACTCATGAGTTCCTCGATTTTTTTCCAGGGTAGATGGTTCTTTAGTTTACCCAATGGAGGCGATTTCGATCCTAGGATCAGTTGTTTATGGATCTTCCAGGAAGGAAGTGCATCCATTGCGTAAATCATTGAATCAGCAGCGTACCACTGCAGCAGGGGTCGATGGTCCCTTGTTTACGAACTGGCTACGATATTTTTCTGGAATCCGGAAGGTAGAAGGATCTTTTGGAAAGTGTTGTGTCCATTTTGTAAATACAGGATTAGCAGCGGGCCACTGCTATCGTATTATCATCGTTTGACATTGGATTTTGAGCGGAACTTCTCATACCTATTTTTTTAGTATTTTCACTGGGTATTGAAACGGGTCTACTAAGTACTTGGAGAATTCTAGCTTTGCGCCTAATCATCGCATAGCCAAAGTCTGTAGGAACGAAAGTAAACTTGTTAAGACATCGAGTTATAAAAGTATTTTGGTAAAGTATTGTATAAAGGATATTATATTCATGATTTAAAATGTCTTAAATATTGTTTACTTCGAACTATCAAATTTGAATCGAATAACTAATTATCATATTAAATGTTTAACATGTCAAATATAAAAAAAATTAAAATAATGGTTCATCCATGTCTTTCAACCTGCTTTCCCTCTAGCTACTTTTTCCATACTTTCTTTCAGGATGTCTTCCAACCTATTGTTCTTTTTGTTGTTTCTCCGCTTCCTTCCTTTTCGAGGACGAAAAGATTTGAGTTGGGAGAGTGTAACAACCCTAGATTTTTCATATATTTTAATATTTGACTTTGTTTTATTTTTAAATTATTTTAAACTTATTTTATTTCAAACATTTCATTTTTAAATGTAGGTGTTAATTATTATGTGAATTATAATTTCAAACCGGTATAAATTGGATATTTTGCTGAAAGATGAATTTCTGTTTAAACTGGTCAAACCTTGACTTTTGAATTTCAAATTTAAATATTTAAATTCTTAAATTTTATCTTTTGTTATGAAAATAGATTTAATAACTTGAATACTGCTTTTCGTTTTGTTGAAAACGGATTTAATTTGTGAAAGTTATGTACATTTCAATTTTGAGTATAATTTGTTTTATTTTGAAATTTTGTCTATTTTAAATTATATAAATCATGTTTTATACGTTATATTTTATTTTAATATATGTTAATATTTTATTTTATGTATATTTTGTCTTTTAATATTTTTAAAGTGATAATAAAAATCTTCCAAAATTTACTGTATTTATTTCCTATTTTTAAAGGCTGTTTTCTATTTTTCTGCTATTTTCTTCATTTAAATTATATTTAATTAAAATTTATATATTTATTTTGTGAATGCATTTTTATTTCTACGTTATTATCTTTGTTATAAATATTTTTACAAGTCCATATAAATTTTCCAAAGTTCATTCTGTTCATTTTCAAATTTTCTAGTCTAGTTTGCAATTTTGTGCTATTTTCTTATTTTAACCTTATATAATTAATAAATATTTTTATATTTTGTTAAATTTTCGAAATTTTAAATGAAATAATTATTATTTTCAGTAATTTAATCTTATATAAATAAATTAAAAGAAATTTGAAAGGGTTTTGACTTTTGGTTTTCAAATGGTCATTTATCTTCCACCCTTTCACATTCAACATAACTATTCATCAATTAGCTTTTATTATACACATTTTTCAGCCGCATATTTTCATTTCCATTCAAGTAAACTCATTTACCACTTCTGAAACAAAAAAAATTCGGCCTTGCAAGAGAAAGTTTGGTAAAAGAATTCTTTTTCTCTTCTTCTTTTGTTTATTTCTTATTGTTTGAATTTGATTTGCACCTGTTCTTTTATGTCATAGGTTCGGTCACCTCCTCTCAAGCCTATGCCACCTCCACCACCACCTGATAACATCACCATCTTCACCTCTTCTCTGACCAAACCCCAAGCCATGCCTCCTTGTGGATTGATCCATCACCAAAATCCAACAAAACTCCATAAAATTTGCCTAGACCGAACACATCATCCAGATCCACCACTTTCACCACCCATGGCCAACCAAACACCACCGCCACCAGCCCTGTTCCAGACCTGAGACACCTCTGCACACCACCTACTGGCCCCACCTGAAATAGTCGTGACCTTTGTGCCCTTGGCCGAGCCAAACTATGGTCTTAAACCCTTGTATATTGCTTTGTTAGTGTAGTTCCACCACCACCCACCTTTGCACCACCTTCTAGCATGTTAGGCCGACCCTTAGCAACCCAGACCTGAACCAAAAAAATTACTTTAGACCTGTAATACACTCATAGCCAAACCCAATGTGTGTTGGAGACAAGTTCAAAACAATTCCGCTTTGATTTGTGCAGTCTATTCTATCATTGTTTATCGTATTTGCATTTGAAACTTATGTTATTATTATTGTTTTGTGTGACTTGTATTCAAGGGGTTTGATACTTTGGCTCCTCCACTCATATTTGTATCGTTTTATCGTGCTTGTTTGGATCTCATTCGTGCATTCATCGTTGTGTCTCCAACACAAACCAGTGAGTTATTCTCACCAGACAATATGTACATTTATAACTAGTAAATTGACCCCTTTTGAATCTGTAAAATACATTATCATGTTACACCTGCTATGTTATGATTTTATGATGTTCACCCATAACTTAAACACCTGTTATATCATATATTACTGTTATATTATGATGTTCTATTATTTTTATCGGTTTATCACACTGCAAGTTCCTTTTAGATTAGAATCACTATGGGTTGAAATGATACATACCCGAACGGACTTTAGAATAGGAGAAAATCGTTATGGGCTGAAATGATAGGCCTAAATGATTTTCAACTATTTCATTTACTTGGGATTGCGGGTTTGAAATGATCAAACTCGGGTTTTCTTAGGGGTTGAAATGATATATTACCCGTATCACTTTACCTAGGCTAGAAAATGAAATACAGACTCGTTGTTAAAATATGTTTTTCTTAAAATTTTAAAATATTTTAGAAATGTAAATATTATAATATTTGATTTAAATTTGGTTAAAAATGATTTTTGTAAAGCATTATTGACTCTCTGAAAATTTATAAGTGAAATAAATTAATGGTAAAGTTAGAAAATCTGAAATGTAAGTTTTTTGGAAATTATAATTTTGTGATAAATGGAATTTAAATTAAATATGAAAATATGATAAATTTATTATAATTTGAATTAAATGAATTTGAAATAATTTTATAATATATTAATGATTTTTGAATTAAGTTAAAATGTGAAATGAATGAATATTGAAGTTGAAATTTTGAAATATAACTAAAATTGGAAATTTGTGAATTTGGCTTAAAAGTGAATTTTAAGTTAAGTAAATAAAAATGAAATTAAGTTATATTTGAAAATTTAAAATTAAATGTTAAGTTAAATTTAATTTAATGAATTTAAAATTTAAAGTTGGAATTTAATAAGTGAATTACTATTAAATTTTGATTTTTGAATAGAGGTTTAACTTTATAAAATTGTGAATATAAGGGTATTTGAATGATTGTTTTAAAAGTGAAATTATATGATTTTATAAGTTAAAAATGGTTTAAATAAAAATATAATTGTTTGTGAAATTATACTAAATATTTGAAGTTAATTTACCGCATTTCTAAAATGCTATTAATTCTAATGTAAAGGATAATACAGCATTTGTAAATGTTGTAGTTGATAATAATGAACCAAATGGCTCAATTTAATTAAAGGCTATTATAGCATTTTTTGTGAATGTTATAATGGTTGAATTTAACTAAGTTTATTTGAAAATAATGGAACCCTATTACAGCATTAAATGTTGTCTTTTGTTAAATTGAACTATTTTAAGTGTGACTTTCCGTAGCATTTTCTAAATGCTGCGAAAGTTCATTGTTTTAATAAATTTAAGCGAATGAATGAACTTTGAAAGATTAAAAATTTAATAATTTAATTATTAAATATAATATCTTCATTTTAATGATTTAAATGAAGCAATTTGTTTCGAAATATAAACTATTTTGAAATGTGTTTTGAAATGGTATTTAAATTAAATAAAAATGAATGTGGCTTGGAAGATATGATATTTTGATATTTTGAAATGGATTTTGAATGATATTGAATTTTTAAATGATATTTGATTTCGAAGTATAAATACTATTTTGAAATTTTAACCATGGGATGTATTTAATTTATGGTTTAACCGATCTTTAAAGGATGGGCGATCCCAAGCATCCTTTAAGTTATGGTGCATTTCTACTACAGTTCACTTGAGTTGATTTACATTATATAAGTATATATTGTCCTGACTTGAGGGTTTTGTGTTCTACTTTACGCTCGGGTCAGCCTGAGTATTCACAGCTTTGGATTCTCTTTCTGGAGCTGGTCTTTGCTGGAGTTTCTGCTTATCTACATTTATATCTACTTTCTGTTTCAGCTATTCTAGTTTATCTCATGTATTAGTGAACTTCTATGTATTTGGGATTTCTATTTTGTTGTTTTCAGACTGTATTATGTTTTTGGTTTGAGACTCTACCGTAGTAGCTTCATGAACTACTATGTATTTTATATTCCGCTGCGAGGTATTCTGTTTGTTCTGTGTCTGTGATTCTGTGATTTGTATTTCATTTGCTCCAAATTTATTTACAATGCGGTATTTTGAGCAATTCAAGTCCGACATGTGCGGCTGCGAATGGCTGAAAATACCGGGTTGTTACAACTTCTAGAAGTGCCACCATTCTAAATTGAAGATATAAATTGTTTAAAAATGATATTTAAATTTAATGTTTTTCTCTAATCTTTTTAGGGTTTTCTAGCTTATAAAAGAGTGTTTCAAAATTGGTTTCAAGTTTAAATATATCTTTAACCATTATTTAAGAATTTCTAAACTAAGTAGCTTTTAAAATTAAAACTTATTTTTCTGTTTATTTCAAAATTCCTTATTTTTACATAATATTCCATATAAGTAACTATCATATATTTTAAGTAATTTTAAAAGTTTTTTAACATATTAATAAGTATTTTAAAGATATTTCTGTATATATAAGTTATAAATATTAAATTAAGTATTTTATAAATATAATAAAGGGAGTTTTAAAGAGGAATGTTTTCAAATTATAAAATGTTTGGGTTGGTTATGACAATTATTTTTAGAAACACTTGTCTTTAACTCTTAAATGTAATTAATCCTTTAAAGGAGAGTTTTAAAGATAATGATTGAATGTAATTTTTTTGAGTTTGTAATAACAAATGTTTTAGCAACATTTGTTTTTAAACCCTTGAATTATATTTTGGAAGAAATATTATAGATCTTTAACAATAGAATTTTAAAGATAATAAAAAGTATTGAAATCTTTTATAGAAAATATTATATGTTTAATTTATAAAAGAAAATGGGCTTATTATAACAATGTTTTAGTTGTAGTTGTTTTAATCTTTTTGATTATATTTCAAGTAAATAAACTTGTTAAATGATTTGTGAATACACTTACACCATTGGAATAGGTAAATGAATACTTTTTAAGTATTAAAAGAACAAATGAATAGTTTAATTTGTAAATACAAATATATATCTTTTATAAAGAGAAACCCAATAGATTTATACAAGTATGTAAAGGAAGTTTTAATTAATAAAAGAGTATTAGTTAATAAAGGAAGTCTTGATTTATAAAAGAAGTTGTGTTAGATAAAAACATGTTTTACTAATCAAAAGAGTTCTAATTAATAAAGGATAAATTAATTATAAAGGGATTAAAAGTCGTTTCTGTGACTTGATTATACTTGGATGATAAGTAACAACTATGTAGTGACCTTAGTTTGATTGTTTATTGGATGTTAGTACTAATATGCTTAACACTAAAAGTCGAACAAGTAAGATTTTCTATTTGTGAGTGTTAAGACTGATGTTTAGGTAGGGACGAAGCAATAGAGCTCTAACCTATCGGCATCCTTCTAGGCCGAGGAATATTTAAGCGAAAAGGTCGAAAATGTGTAAAGTGTAGAACCTTGATTCTCATAAGCAAGCATTCAAGATTCAATAATCGATTAGTTGACTGCCAATCTTGACCAAACTTAATTTAGGAAGTATACGAAATGCTTCATGGACTTATACCAATAAGAACCCCCGAAGAGGAAAACTATTATGAAACAGCTCTAGCTTCCGATTACTTATAGCAGGATCGAAATTGAGTTAACTAAAAATTCATCGATTGGTTTTGAAGAGTCCGAGAGCGTTAAGTGTTTCACTTACCAAATATCACTTCAAAACTATTATTGGGTTCTATGTTTTTGGTGTGAATGAGGGAAACCCTGTATGATTCTAGAATCTACTGAGATGATGGAATCCATATAGGATTCAATATATGATCGAGTTTTGTTGAAAACTCGTGTGAAGATGCCAAACATAGCCTCGATATGGGAAATGACTAAATACAGAGTATGATGCATGGACTTGGGGTTTAGCTAACCCATGAGGAGTACATCAACTATAACCCAAAATTTAAGCTATAACGAATTAATTAAATAGAAAAATAAGTTTATGAAATTGTCAGAATCGAGCCACAAAAGTTAAACCATTGGATTCGTTGTAATTTTTCGATCAATTTCCATACATAACTTGTCAAAATCCGAGCTGGTATGAAGAAGTTACGAGAGAAACAAGAAACCAAAATTTAATAAACTAAAAAACGAAAAGAAAAAAAGTAATATATGTATCCATAGATCAACCCTCATTTGGGTCAGGTCAAGCACCAAAGGGGTTGGGTCAACCCGCACTTTTACCTGGATGCCATTTCGTCCAGGTATGAGCCGAAGAGAGTAATTTTTATTTTTGGCCAAGTCCTATGCGTTCGTAGCTGTATCCTTACGGTTTCTAGTGAGCCTATTACGTGGTTACACCAGATTTAATCTTCAAATCTGATGGCCTAAGATCCCTAAGCTACACTATAAATAGAATCCGAGGCCTAGCTATTTTTCTCATTTAGATTTTCTCTCAATTGGGTTCATTGCCTGAGGCTGAACCCTAAGTAGAAATCTTTTTTGAGGAGGAAATCTTTTAATAAAAATATTCTACGCCCTAGAAGCGGATTCAGGAAGGCCCAGGTATAGAGATAAAGACCATAGGTGAGTGTTTTGTAATTATTTTAGATTTGTAATCAATTTAAAATAATAGGTTCTCAATAGTTGTAGTTTTTCTACAATTTTGAGACAGTTTTTATGTAAGTTTATTTACAGTCTGTTTTTAAGTAAATTTCAGAAGTCCTTTTCAGTCTATTTTTATTCATTTATTTTATTCAGTTATTTACATCTGTTTTAAGTTGGAATTTAGCCTGTAAATGTTAGTTTCTTTTCATAGAGGTTTAATCCTTTTTGACGCGAATAAAATATTAAAAAGAGAAGAATTCGCAAATATGGATTAAAAGAATAACACTAAATTTATGAAAATCGAATGTTAAATGAGAAAAACTAAAATAAAATAGAGATGGATAGAAATAGGAAAGTTTAAGATATTTGCAAGCATAATTATAATAAGTGGTTATTACTAAAAAGAGAAAGTAGAAGAGTAAAGTTGCAAGAACAATTATAACACGTAGGTTATAATTAGAAAGAAGAGATAACAGAAGAGGCTTATTTTATAACTTGAATCTTGGAATAAGTTAATAAGCAAATATAGAAGCAGGGCCCGTACTGGCAGCATTCCCTTTTGGTCTAGGACTGATGGTTTCACACGTAGGTGAGGCTGGGACACACTTATGCTAATTAGGGTTAATAAATAGCCAATAGATAGAGGCTCAAATCTAGAGATTTGGGGAAGGGGCACAAAGCTAGAAGATTTGTTTGTTAGGGCCAATATCGGCAGCATTCCCTTTCAGATTGAGGATTGATGGTCTCGCACATAGGTGAGGCTGGGCACGCTTATGCTGATTAGGGTAAATAAAGGGTCAAATAAGGGGCAATAGTTAGTGTGTACCGATGATGACCGAGCGTGTGACATCGATTAACGTAAATAATTTGCTACTACGTCGTAAGTGCTAAAGAGGTATCTTTTGCTGCGACCAACGGGATTGGTTCACATAGCACAACAGAGATGGAAAGGGCGATCAATGGGTATGATAAGGATTTTAGCCTAATCAAGTTAGCAGTTGAGATAGGATTAGGATTTCAACCTAATCACAGTAATTTTAAACAATTGCAAACAATCAAAGCAAACCGTCAAACAGAATCAGAAATAGTATTTTATCCGAGTTTTATCTTTTCTATATTTTCCTTGCAAGCTAGAACTACTACTTAGTCTATTATCTTTATCTTTCTTAGAAATGCTAGCAATTACTTTCACCCACCATACTTATTGTCCGACCCACTCCTCTCTCTTTCCCCTTTTTCTCCATTATGCCAGCAAAATTGAGGATAGTTGATTCAAGTTACTTGGAGATTCATTCCCTAAGTTTTCTCATTTCAGATGTATTCTTCTGCCATTCATCTTTTTCATTTGGCTTATGATGGATTGTCACTTATGAGAGGGATTATTGTTGTCATTTTTGTATCTGATTATGTGAGACTGAGATATATTTTCATGAGACATGAGATATTTTGAGTTTTCGAGACATGTTATACTTTATGACTTATTTATGAATGAAGTTTAATTTTGAATGATAAGTTATTATTTAAATGTTTTCCGCTGCTTTTACTTATTTGTCTTATGAATCTTAGTCTTTGTGATGCTTTAGCTATATTTATAATGCACAGCATCCTTTAGTGTGCCCTTTTGGGAAATACTAAGGGGTGTGGGGTGTTTCATTTGGTATTAGAGCCTAAGGTTACAGGATTCCTAAAAACTTGTTTTAAAAGTAAAGTATTTTTAAAAGGTAACATATCTTCAAACTAAAAGTATTTTTTAGAAAGAAATTCTTATTATAGAAATAGTTTTCAAGTATAAAAGAGTTTTTATAAAAATCATCTCAAATTCTAGTTCAACCTTCTTTCGATTATTTTGAGCCTAAATTTTCTTTTCTTTGCATAGTATGGTGGTTGCCCAAAATCTTCCAAAGGGTGTCCAAGTCCCTAGCTGGTTCCGTATATACCTCCAAGCTACGACACGGAGGTGCAGGGGCGAGCGCCCAATGCAGCACCAGCAAGTGGAGGTCCCGTTAATCTACCTATAGCAGCCAATTTTTCTAAGCTATGTAAGGACTTCGCTAATCTAGGAGCAGGTCTTTTTCTGGCATAGAGGATTTCATAGAGGTACGAGTTTGGTTGAGGAATACAGAGCGGATATTTTGGCTGTTAGGATCTTGCATCTTAGCAGCTGAAGGGAGAGGCTTCTTACTGGTAGGAGATTGTAGAAATAGAGGGTAGAGACATTGGTTGGTTTGGATTTCGAGAAAGATTTAAGATAAATTTCTTGTCGCAAGCCGAGGAAAGCATGCAGTTGGAGAAGTTCATTAGTTTGAAGCAAGGGAGTCTTTCGGTGAAAGAGTATATAAATCAGTTTAATGAGTTATCGCGGTTCGGGATGGAGCTTGTTAATACACCACATAAGAAGGCCATCAAGTTTGCTAAGGGTTTGAACCAGCCCCTCTAAGGGTTGGCATTGACACATGTACCTATGGGACTGACGTATGAATCACTTGTGCAAATAGCTCTCATATCAGATGTTGCTAAGAAAGAAGAGGTTAAGGAGGTTCCTAAATCAGAAAACTCTAAGAAGCAGTGGTGGAAGAATAAGAAGGATAAGGACAAGAAGAAAGGAGGAGGATCTTAAAAGGGACAGATCAAGAAGGGCGAGAAATGTCATAATTGTGGATTAGTTGGGCATTTCACAAAGGACTGTAAGAAGGACACGATGAAGGGGAGGTGTTACAACTATGGGCAGCTTGGACACTTTAATAGAGCTTGTCCTCAGAAGACATGGCAGAAAGGAGGTGCACCTATGGTGCAAGTACAGGCTTTGGATGCAGCACCTTCTAGTAGTGGACCGGACCGAGGTAAGAGAGTCTCTGTAGAAGTTTTGATCTCTATTCTGGATTTCCCTGTTCGAACTCTTTTTTGAATCCGGAGCATCGCATTCTTTCATTTCTAGTTCCTTGATTGATTTTTTGCACTTAGATGTTTCTCTAGTTGTAGACTCTATAGTTGTTTCAAACCCCATAGGAGGATCGGCATATTTATCCATAATTTGTAGGGGTTTGGAAAATTTTATGCTAGGTGTAGAGTTTGATTGTGACGCCTATGTACTGAGATTTTCAAGATATGGAATGATTTTGTGTATGACAGATTATCCACTTATGGTGCGATATTAGACAGTGAGAGGAGAGTTGTTAGGCTAGAGGCATGTAGTGGACGAACTCTTGAGGTTTCTTGTGACCCACAGGGGTCATTCATGTTGAGCTTCCTTTATTGACTTGATTCATCACTTGGAGAGTTAGATTTAGTTCTAGTTGTTAGAGATTTCCTAAACCTTTTTGAGGAGGTTAGGGGACTACCCCCTAAGAGAGAGGTTGACTTTAGAATCTATCTGAACGACAATGCTAAGCCCATGGCATTGCCCGTGAAACATATGGCTCCTAGGGAGAAAAAGGAGTTAAGTAAGCAGATCAGTGAACTACTAGAGAAAGGATTCATCAAACGGATCATATCCGAGTGGGGAGCGCCAGTCGTCTTCGCTACAAAAGAGGATGGTTCCCTTCGACTTTGCATAGATATAGAGATTTAAATAAGCTCACGAAGAAGAACCGTTACCACTTCCTAGGATAGACGATCTTTTTAATTAGTTGGTTGGCTCTTTAGTATTTTCTTAGCTTGACTTAGCCATTGGATTTCATCAGCTTAGAGTCATTAACAATAGCATCGATAAGATAGCATTTATGATGATAGCATCGATAAGATAGCATTTAAGACACCCGATGGATTCTTCAAGTAGTTGGTTATGCCGTTTGGACGAACCAATGCCACAGCCTATTTTGGAGATCTGATGCGCCGCATTTTTTGAGATGTCCTAAATAAATTCATTGTAGTGTTTGTGGACGACATTCTGGTGTTTTCCAAGAGTATGGAAGAGCATGCTATTCATCTTGAGGAGGTTCTTTGCACACTTCGTGTTCATCAGTTGAAAGCAAAAATTTTGAAGCATCACTTTTGGTGTGAGGAGGTGCGTTTCTTGGGGCTTGTAACCTCAAAAGAGGGTTTAGCTGTGGATCCCGCTAAGATAGTAGCAGTACAGGATTGGAAGGCCCCGAAGAACGCTACTAAAGTTAGAAGCATCCTAGGTTTAGCTGGTTATTATAGGAAGTTTATCAGAGATTTTGCTAAGATTTTAGCGCCGCTTACTCGCCTCACTAAGAAGAATGCGGCATTTGTGTGGGACGTGGATTGTGAGGATTCCTTCACGATGCTAAAGAGAGCCCTTATTGGTGCACCAGTGTTAGTTTTACCCGACGGAGGTAAGCCTTTTACAGTATACACTGATGCATGTGGGACTGGCCTTGGGGTAGTATTGTTGCATTAGAGAAGGGTAGTATGCTATGGGAGTAGATAGTTGAGAACTAATGAGAAGAACTACCCCACCCATGATTTGGAATTGGGTGTTATTGTTTTCGTGCTCAAGTCTTGGAGGCATTACCTGCTAGGAGAGAGGTTTGAGCATTTCACTGACTATAAATCATTGAAGTACCTATTCTCACAAAAGGATTTAAACTTGAGGCAGTAGCTTTGGATCGAGTTTCTGGCATCATATGACTTTGAGATACCTTACACCCCTAGCAATGGGAACGTGGTTGCAGATGCGTTAAGTAGGAACAGAGAAACCCTTAGTCCAATGTTCATGGAGTAGAAAAACCTAGAGTTTATTTCCACCTTTGATTTTAAACCCTCCACGGACATCACTCCTAGATTATTGGCAGCACTTGAGGTTAAGCCTACCCTCATAGATTAGATTGACTCAAGGCAGCGAGAGGATTCAAAGCTTGTGGATATTCTGGATAGGATTAGTAAAGGAGTGGTCTCTAGACATCTCCAATGTTATTCCAACGATAGTAAAGGGTGGCTAAGGAGAGATGGAAGACTTTGTGTCCCTCGCACTAGTGATTTGATGAGAGCAGTTCTAGCAGAGGCACACCATTCTTGGATGACTATTCATCCGAGCGGTGATAAGATGTATAGGGACATGAAGAGAGTGTTTTATTGGAGTGGCACAAAGAAGGATGTAGCAGAGTTTGTGGCTTACCCCCAATCTAGGAAGGGGAATACCAGTATTTGGGAGATTTTAGATCGTTTGACTAAGAGCGCCCACTTCATTCCGGTCAAGAGTAAGAGGACAACACCTTATTTGGCATCCATATACGTTCGTGAGATAGTCCGACTTCATGGAGTTCCCTCTAGCATAGTGAGCGATAGAGACCCTATCTTTACTAGCGAGTTTTGGAGGAGCTTGAAGAGGCTTTAGGGACACAACTTAGATTGACTATGGCCTATCACCCTCAAACGGATGGACAAACGGAGAGAGTTAATAGAGTTCTTGAGGATTTGTTGAGGATGTGCATTCTTGATTTTGGAGGGGCTTGGAGGATCACCTTCCTTTAGTGGAATTTGCTTATAACAATAGTTTTCAGGCTAGCATTGGGATGGATCCTTCTGAAGCCTTTTATGGAAGACCTTATTAGTCGCCTTCGTGTTGGTTGGAGTCTACAGAAAGATTGCTACTTGGTCCCGACATGGTTAGAGAGACTTTGAAAAAAATTGATTTGATTAGAAGGAGAATGAAGACGGCCCAAGATAGATAGAAATCCTATGTAGATAAGCGGAGAAGGGATTTTGAATTTGAGGTACGAGATTTGGTTTTTATTAAGGTGTCTCCGCTAAGAAAGGTAGTGAGGTTTGGATCAAGTGGGAAACTTGCTCTCAGATTCGTAGGACCGTTCCTCATTGTGGAAAGGGTGAGGAAGATGGCATATCAGATAAGCTACTGGAGATGCTCGTGAGACTTCATGATGTTTTTCATGTTTCACACTTGAGAAAGTGCTTACATGATTCGGTAGAGGTAGTGGAACCTAGCCAACTTGAGGAAGTTAAAGCAGAGAGAGAAGCATCGGTTCGTCGCATTCCTACCAAGATCGTTGGGCATGATATTAAGAAGCTCAGGAATAAGGAAGTCCCTTTGGTTAAGGTGCAGAGGGGAGATAGTATGTAAAGACCCGTAACCTTAATGCTTTTAATAATATATTTAATTGGTATTTTTGTGAAATTTTAAATAATAAAATTTTAAATAATAAAATTTGAAAATTAAAATTTAATAATTGGACATTTTAACAGAGCAGTTGGTAAATTTTCATCCGATAATATTGAAGTTTAGTTATTGTGTAATTTTACTTCAATTCAAATCAGTTAAAAATTCTTGATAATAAAATATTTTCCAAATCTGAATATTTTTATGCAATAAATCTGTAAATCATCTTCTGAGTGAGACGTCATATTTCTTTCTTCAAATTTGGACTGTTGTTGCTTCGTTTATCTTATTCTAGCAAATTAGCAACATTTCCGGTACCGATCATCGACTTTTGATCGGATGATCATATCGCTGATATCTATATACCATTTTGAATGTCTCGTCGTACTGATCTCCGTAGTATATTCGTTTGTCTATTTCGACGTCCGGTACGCAGTGAAATCGGTGAAGCGACCGTCGTATCGGTTCCGCTTTTAAGTCTTTTTGGTTCCCTCTGTCTATTCATTTCCACCGTATACATCAATGAGCCGTTTATGATTAATATTCTTGAGTTCAGCGGATGTGACTTTTGCTTTTTCCTCGGTCCCAATATAATTTATCTCCATAGTAAGGCTCGAGACTTTTATTCGTCAGACATAGGTTGTTCTGACTCCCTCCTCATTACAATGCAGGTTAAAAAGGACGATGCCGAAGGCAGAGATGTCAATGCGACTTGTGGTAGTAGTCTATTTATTTACCGTTATATTCTGTAGTTTTTAACGCATCTATGAAATATAAATGATGTTGTAATATTAGAATATTGTATCACAGATATGTAATGGTTTTTATTGGATATTTTGTTATGATTTGAAATGACATTTTGAATTTATGATAAAATGGGTATTGTTGTTATTATTTTATTTTATCCTTACGCCATAAGATTTTGAGTCTGTAGATAAACAACTCTGTATTGTTCTTTTTACCAACCACAACCAGCTTCGAGATGGATCTAAGTTTCGATGGGTTATTTTTGGGTCGGAATTTATTTCTGTTTTAGAATGGGTTGTTACAAATTACCACTTAAGTGATTGTCACCAATGCTAAAATGGTTCTAGGTTATAACTTTAATCAATTTTAAGACTTTTATTGTTAGGGTCGAATAGGAAGGTAGACCAAACTTTCACTTGTGAATTTTATGATGGATCCCTACAGACTCTAAACATGATACCTAAGTACCATAATTCTTAAAGGATTGAAGAAACAATTCGGAAGTAAAATGAGATGAATTAAGTTGAATCGAACTGGAAAAGAAGTTTTGTTATTTTCAACAATTTAAGAAATCATCAAGTTTGGATATCCTTAGGTAAAGTGGAGAAATAGTAAAGAGTTAAGTCGGAAGTAACATAGAAGGAGTGACCATCCATATTCGAGTTGTCCTACTTGGTATCTGGAGGTTGAGGTGACTATGTATACCACTGGATGAGTTAAGGCAGTGTGTTGTGCATTAAGAATTTCATAGAATTACATCTCTTTTGGAGCGTACTTATGCTCAAGTTATTTAGCTAGGTGTGAGGAGGCACCATTTGAGTTAGTAACAAGGATTGTAAATAATTACTGATGCATATACAATTGGTTAAACATTTATGCTAGTGGTAAAGGTTGATAAGGCAGTCAAAAGGATGGCCCAGTTAGAAGAACTTAAAGGAGAATTCGATTCATATAAAGACAAGGACTTCACAAGATAGACATAAAGTATCTACCGACAAGAGACACATGGAGTTTTAGTCGACAACGATGGCATGGGCCGTGTGAACATATTACCACTTAGGTATGTATTAGGTTGGAAGTTCGAAAAAGTTAGTACCGAGAGTGTAGGGCCTTTTTTCTGATTTTGGATAAAGTAGGGGAGTTAGTCAATGGCGGAGCTTCTTGGAGGAACAGGGATTCACAATGTTTATTTGGTGTCACACTCACGAAAGTGTTTATGCGATGCAGTTACTATGGTCGAGCCATATAAGTTTAAAAAAAGTTAAATAGGATAAGCGAGTCCCTTGTTCACAATGCACCTACCTGTATTTCTGGACATGGAATAAGTCAACTCCATGATGAAATAATTTAACTGTTTAGAGTCCAGTAAGGAGACAACCCAGTTGAGAGTACACGAGAAGCTTGAGGATAAAGTCTGAGCTACCCATCCCAAGTTCTTTTCTAGCACGTTTCCATTTTAGTTAGAAAACTACATATTGCTTTTATATTTTGGTTTTATCTTAGGTAGAAACCATTAAATGGTAGATTAGTTGTAAACAAGTTAATAGGACATATTACGGATGATGGATGCCAATGGATGAATTATTTGTAATGTTTCTTTTACACATTTAGGACAGCATATTCTATAGGTATCACACACACATTTACATTATCTCTTACTTGTTATTTAACTTATTGGATATGGTACATATAGATGCTTGATTGTTGTTTATCTTATTGAGTGTTATGCATATGGATGTTGCATTTGGATGGAATGGTTGCACATGCATCTAGAATTGTAAGTATATTTAATTAGGGTGTTGCATATGTCTTAGATGCACAACATGAGCATTTACATGACAGGAGGTCAACTAGATCAGTAGATCACCTACTTTTTGCATTAGTAAAGGTCCACATGCATTTCATGTTGCATATAAGTACATATTACATTAGAAAATTTCTAAGGACGATTATTGCCTATGGACGATGGATGAGTAGATAGTTGTAACTATTGGTTGCTATATGTATAAATTACATTTTTTTCATCCTTTGAGATTTCGAGGACAAAATCTGTTTAAGAGGAGAATGTAACTCCCCGAAAATTTAATGGAAAATTAAATTTAAATAAAACAAGGACTAGACAATTTCACAGATGCCTGAATTTGGCTACGAAACTTGCATTATTGTGTTTGTAGCAATTTTATGGATAATTTTCATGTATAACACTTGAAAATCGGAGTTAGTAAGGGCAAGTTACGGTATTGGAAATATAATACAAATTAAAAATAAAAACACCAAAAAAATTCACTTGACCAATTGACCCAGGATGGTTGATGGTCGACCGATAGCGATTGACCCATAAAATTAAGCGGCCGGCCGTAGGCTGTGTCAAATCAAGCGATGTGTGACGTGTTCAAACGGCCGACATTGAACAATTGAAATGAAACTAAACTGAGAAATATAGACTGGTCAAAATTAGTGAATAGGAATCACTGTAAACTGCAACCGACATACGAAATTAACCAAAGTAAAATCGACATTAGAAAATTTGAGAACCCAAAAGTTTAGCCTACGACTGGTCGACCACTGTCCCGAGTAGTCGACCGCAACCGATCAACCGGTAAACAAGTAAAATGCAGAACCTGAACCTCGACATTAGGCCTAGGTTAATAATAAAAATAAAAATAAATGTTATTTATTGTGTGAGTAGAGTTGAGGCTATTTGTATGTTGTTAGGAGCTGTAGGGAGGCTAGTTCTCTATGAGATGATGCTAAGACGTTGCAGCGTTGGGTAAATGTTCTTTACCTAATGGGAGGTCGATTATTCGACTGGAGGCGATTTTTATCGCAAATGGCACTCACGAGAGGTTCTACTGTGGACGCACAACATTGATGATGATGCTTGATGAAGTGTGGTCCAAAACAACGGGAATCCTAGTATGCACGGATACTGCCGACGTGGTACAGTTCAGATATTGGATCTCGGAGAATGCAATAAGAGGCATATCCTATGATTAAGAGGTGGAAGTGGATGCAAAATATGAGACACTCTGACGAGTCAGCATTTCGGGTTCCCCCTCGATGCGTAGTTGGGTTACGTGTAGTCGTAGTTATGAGAAATTTGTTCCTATGTAGCCTTATGACGATGTTTTCATGATGAGTAGCTCTAGAAGCGATAGCCGATCGTTAATTATTGAGATTCGATCATAGTTCGATCCTTATAGTAATCTACACAACGTAGTAGTGTAGGAGTGTGAGGTGGATAGAAATCCCTAGGTAATAGACAGTTGTAAAACACCTTATGTTACTTAGAGTTAAAGTTAACTGCACATGATCACCACATATTAAACTTGTACTCATTCATTAAACTTCTATCTGACCCAACCCCTTCTTTGCATTTTCCCGACCATGGAATGACAGTTTAGTAGTTGATTGGGCATAGTATGTGGAGAAAGGAGCTATACATTGGAGTTCTCATATTATTTATTACCCATCATGTAGTTACTCATTATATTAATAGTATGTAAAACTTATATTGTATTTGGAGACAGTGTATATGGCAATTACGTATTTTAGAGATGTTTTTCTGAAATGCCTATTTTTTAGTACTTATGTTTTAATTCATTCCGCCATGAGACCTGAAAGTGTAAAATGTCTTAAAATTTACATTTATAATTATGCTATGTAATGTTTAAAAACTCAACAATTCGTATTTCTTGGCATGGCTCAATCTGAAAGTTATTCTAAATTTTGGATCGATGTTCCTAGAAGTGCATATTTTTACAATTGTCTTCTATGTGTTTTGAACTCCGTCAATATAAGAATATGGACATTTGATCCATATTCAATCACATATAGATGTTATATCGGTAGCGATTCGTAATTTATGAAACATTAATTCATCCTAAATGAGCAAGTAAACCATAATGTTATATCATGTACTCAATACAATTGATTGCATTAAGGATCTTGTTGTGTTAAACGAGTAATCGAAAGCTACAAGATGAACCTAGAAATTCAATCACTCAAATGTTAGTTTGATCAGTTTACATAAAGTGTAATTTATCGATACCCTTAAATGTTAAGGATGACCAAATGCATTTTAGTAAAGAGTTCGGTATGGCCTTGTAGAAGGGTTTCCTTTAAATAGTTTAACCGTTCAAAAAGGAAAGCGAATGTAAGAGAGTGGATGTAACATAAGAACAATTGGAATGAAGAGAGTGAATGTTACCTCTACTTCATGAAGAAACATCGGAAATGAGAATTGTATAAAATACATGTAGATACTTAACATGAAATGAGAAGCATGATTTCGATTCCAAATGTATTTTTCTTATAGAAAATTGTTCTCTATGAAAGTTGTTTCTTTTAGTTTAAGATATATGATATGAAATTCTCGACCATAAACAGGTTACAGTAAACGAAATTAATAGCGATATTAAGTGTTTGAGTGGAGCTTCGTGTTTCATACTATGTTACATGATGGCGGAAATAGTGGAAGCATGTCATATAATACTTATCAGTGGATGCATCAAAATATGAATAATTGTTTTCATATATACATGCACACACACACATATATACACACACACACTAAGTATTATTTTTGAAATAATAATGTTTTTGGTATTACTGAAAATAAATATGGTTTTATTTTGTTATGGATAATGTGAATGTTTGTTTTAAAATAAATCTATCATAATAACGATATTCACATTATAACATCATTAATGCACTAGTTAAAAAAACTACAGAAGTATTTGAAATTTTTATAATTTTGGAATTATGAACTAAGCCATATCGTTGATAAATAATTCTTTAGTCATATGATTATGAATCATATGGCACTAGTAAATTATCTCAAATGGTTAAGGGTAAAGCACACATTCAGTGGGAGCAACAAAAGAGTCGGCAAACTCTTTGAGTTGATACATACAGATATATGTAGTTCAAAGTCTAATGATACCAAAATGGATCTACTTACTTCATTGAATTCGCAAATGAATTGTCATAAAATGAACATATGTATTTATTACACAAGCAGTGTATTTATGATTATTTCGTTGAATATAAAGCAAAGGTAGAAAACATAACATGCAAAGGAAATAAAAGAATTTAGTTTGATGGAATAAGTGAGTGTATTGGAAATAGATTTCAAAAGTACCTAAAATGAATAAAATTCAATCTTAGAAGTCGTCAGTTCCTATGATATTTAATTATGCAACAATAAGGAGTAATCGGATTTTATAAAGCATGACTAATGATGAGTGAAGTTGAGTTAACTTCTTTCTATAGAGACATGTACTTAAGAGTAAATACACAATATTAAATCTAATTTCATCTAAACTATACTTTGCAAAATCATATAAGATAAAAGTTAACAAGAAACCCCAACATATTCTAGGTCAAGAAGTTGACAGGTTGTGTGAGTCAAGAGATTGCATGTAATACTTGATCGTAAGGGATCTCGTGTGCACTACCGCAAAGGAGTTTAGGACTAACATACGTTGGTTATCTGATTTATGTTATCAACATAAGTATCACAAACTCAAAACTAAGTCAGTTCGATACTCAAAGGCATTTCATACAATGCTTCTAAATGCCTATTCCATTATACTATGAAACAATAGTTATTTTAAGAAACTCCAACTTCATGACAAAGGAATTTCTGTAGAAACTGTTGGTAGTAAAATAGATTTGGATATTATGATCCGATGATAAAATTGATTACGTAAGATGAAATGAAATTAACTAAGCCAAAATAAACATGACTCGTTAGAATGTCTAATAAGAACACTTGCATTGCAAGAGAAACTATTATTTTCATATCAATGTCAAGATAAAAATTCCCCCAGTTATCAATTAATCATCAAGAGTATTGACTCTTCTATGTCGCACAATACACAAATCTGGAATTTATTCCAAGTACGTTATCAAAATATGATTTTAAAGTTCAACCCGAAGTGATGTGATCCATCGGTCATGGATATGTCTCTAAGAAGAAAACTAATGTAGTTGAAATATAATAAGCAATATCGATAAGAATAACATAGTAAATTTCAGTTGTTTGACATTAACATAACAAATTCATCATTTAACATGCTTAAATTGATATAGATTTCACTCACAAAATTATCGGTCGGCACGACCTTGAGTTTTGGTACATATATGTTGAAATAGAAATTATAAATAGTGATTTGACATGGACTTTTTACACATAACAACCAAAGTTTCATGAGGTCAGTGGAAGTAATAACTGAACTTGTAAGTACTAGATAGGATTCAAGAACCGATACGATGGTAACGTTCGATAAGCACCCGAATTAAGAAAATATTTTGATAGAGATATAAATAGTTTAATTCTCGGTCACAATGTAGAGAAAGCACGTGTTTATAAAAAAGAATGTTAAAAGGTACTAAGATATTTTTAAAATATAAGAAAACAACAAACCATTTATTGTTAAGATTGTACTCACGATAAAATCAGTTTTAGTTTTGTTTAATTCTTGGGTATAGGATTTGGAATGACATATTTTATTATTAGCATAAAAGGATGTTAGGAATGTCCTAAATGATATACATAAACACCATATCACAATGTTTAATATGATGCGTGTAAGATGGATTCCTTATGCATTGGCAATAGGAATCATCATACATGCTGCATTGTTTACAATATCATATTTCACTTATATATTCGATACATGGAGAAATTATCAAATCCAAATTTATTTTGCTAGAATGGAAGTTAAGGGTATTCTCAAGTATTCAATGACATACTAGAGAATTTCATGGTATAACAAACTACCTATGAAGGAGTATTCATACTTAATATCCAATATGGTATCTCAATATTAATTCATGCTCAAACTTAGTAAAAAAGCTTTAAGTTGGAAATGTTCTAAATAATAAGTGGCTGTTGATTCAAGGAAATGCTACGTTCATCACCTTGAATGAACATCGTAATAAATGTTATGTGTGTGTATATGCATAAATTTATAACCGAGATAGGAATGTTCCAAATGTTGAGACTCCTATTACATTGTTTTATAAAAACAATATCACAATATAGACCATGAAGGAACCTAAGGCTCACAAGTAGTCAAAATACATACTCCAAAAAGTTTCACATGATAAAGTATGTTTATTAGCGATGGAGAGGTATTGGTTAACATAGTAGATAGTTAAGATAGTAGATAGTTAAGAAAAATTTAGCATATCCATGCACTAAGAAACTAGCTCGATTGATTTTGAGAAAACTGGTTGAATGACCGGGATTAAGATTCCATAATTATCTCTTAGCGCAAGTGGGAGATTGAGAGAGTTTGAAGTATGCTTAGGAGTAATTATGTAATTTATTCTATATATCTAGCTCTATAACCAATCTTGTTTGAAATAAAAGGAGTTTTTCTATTATATACTCGTCATATTATGATATATTAATTAAATAATTAATTTAAGTATATTAAATAGAAAATACTTAAATGATATGTTTTATGATAATAATTACAATGAGTTGTAATCATGCGAAAATTTTCACAACATAAAATAACATATTATTTTAAATATTCTTAGTCATTATACTCCATTGAGACTAGAGTATATAATGCTCTCCAAATGTTCAACAATGTATTACTCGTGGCTCTTAGGGATACCAAAGGTTTACGTATTATTGGATAACTAGGAATGACTCTCCTAAGAGTTTTCAGTTGGTAATAATTAGGTCAAACAGGAAATCTCAGAATGATGATATTACATAGTTCCCTCAACTTGAGAATGTTATCGAGATTTAATATGGATACTCCACTTTTATTATAGTTAAATCATGACATGCAAACCATCAGCGACTATAATTAGGTCTAGGTTGAAGCATTGGAAGTGAAACCTATTTAATAGAGAATTCGTCTTCTCGGTTGTATGAGGTTAGTATCACAGTCAACTATAGTCATCTCAAAGTCGAAATCTTTGTTCAGAGTAGTACGGTAACGTTATTATTGAACCAAGAACTTTGTTTATGGACTAACAGAGTCGAATATAGATGATACTGGAATTCTAACCAAAACCAAATTCCATAAGTCCTAATGTGATATGGTGTTGACAAAAAGAATTGGTGTAAATAATCATTACTAAATGGTACCGCTTAAAATTATAAAATTGTATATTATCAATAAAGATGTATAAGTAATAAATTTGGATGAATTGTCATATCACTAAATAAGATGACGTGTAAATGTTAGTAATCGAATTGTTCGATATTAGTCACTAATTGAATTTACACCTACCAGTCACACAACCGTATTAGAAAACTCTCTAAAATGTCATACAATTTAATTGATTTATAATTGTTAGGAATTAATATAATTAATTAATGTTTATGAAATATTAATTATTCATTTATTTGATGTATTTCCTGCTATTAGCATTTTTAGGATGCCATTAGTAATTAATTAGATGCATATATAAAAATTATATATGTATGTATATATTTACTATATCGATACGCATTTAAATATGATTTAGATAATGTTATTGCGAATAGCATTTGTAGTTTCATTAACCTATAAGGGCTCATATAATGGCCAACCTAAGGAGTAAAGGGTAACGACCCAGGGTATTGGTCACTTAAAAAAGGCAATTTTATATAGTCAATAAATGAATTTTTATAGATAAATAAACTCGTTTTAATAAATTAATAATAATGGCAAATTCTTTTTCAAAATTTGGTTACCAAATTAAATAGTTCATAGAAAAATAGAAAATGTGACCAAAGAACGTTTTCCGAAATTTCGACACCAAAAAGTTGTTGGAAACGTTGTTCGCCTTTATGCATTATACATATATGTACATATATGTAAAAGTTAATAAACTAGATAATAATATACTTAAGAATATTATCTTATAATTAATTTTAGTTTAACAAGTGATGTGACAAGACAAAATAATTATATTTATATATATAAGGAGAGTGATGTGACAACACATAATAATTATATAAATATATATTTATAAAGAGAGTGATGTGACAACACATAATAATTATTTAAATATATATATATATATATATATATATATATATTCATAAAGATAGTGATGTGACAACACATAATAATTATATATATATATTTATAAAGAGACTGATGTGACAACATATAATAATTAGATATAAATATATATTTATAAAAGGAGTGATGTAACTAGACAAGATTATTATAGATTATTATGTATATATAAAAGCATTTATCTTATTTTTTCTTCCATTTTTCATTTCTTTTTCCAATTTTTTTCTAAGTCCCTTCTTCCTAAAGCTTCAAAACTCTTTAATGGCTTTCTTTAACATTTTAAAGTTTTATATTTTAAAGTTTTAAACTTTTTAAACTTAGCTTCAAACTCCTTTTCCATTCAAATTCCTCTATTTTTATCCCAATTGCATTCGGTCATAACTTCTTATATACTCCACCAAATTAAGATTTTCTTTTTTTTAAACCATGTATGTTTCCAGTGGCTAAAATTATGTAGTTTACAACCTTTTATAGTTTCAAGTTTAGATGGTCCAATAATTCATTTTTTGAAAGAGTGTTTTTGAACCTAGATTTTTATGTCCGAAAATATCCCTCACTGTTTTGGCCATAAATTCCCCAAATTAAGCCTTTTTGAGTAATTATTTTTTTAAATGATAGATGAAAGAGAAATCTAAAACTTTTCTTTTATCAGTTTTTAAAAATCTGAGAGTAAGGGGTCCAAAAATCCATGGGAAAGTGACCTATTTTCGAGCTCAGTTCCTAGGGTTTGAGTGGAATTTTGTCAAGCTTTAAGGTGAGTAAATTCCTAATTTATATAGAATGAACTTTATCGTATATGTTATGTTGATTTTAAAGCTATATGTATGTCACATATGATTGGATCTTGGTATGTTTGAAATATACTGATTAGTGCTAATGTATGAGTTAGCATTAGCACTCAAATGGATATGTTTAAATGATGATCGGTATAGGCTGGGATTTGGTTATGTTATTGCATCAGGTTGTTGTGTATGTGACTTTGGATATGTGATTATGTGAATATAGAAGGTAGCATCTTGAAAGTGAAGTGGACTTGAGATTTGATTGCAAATCAAATCGTTTACTTGTTGTTATAGTAAAGATTTGATTTGTTTTTATTAAATTTGCTTTAAAACTTTACTAAAGTTTTAAAATTTCTTTCTTTAGTAAATAAGAGTGAAAATTTTGAGTTTTGGATAATAACTTAGAAATGAATCCTAGGTTATTGCACCCATAGCGATAGTCGCTATGGATGTAGTTCGAATTTTTCAAAATTTCAAGTTCTAAATATTCTTTTAAAAAAAATTGGAAATCCTTTTCAAAATAAGTTAGCGATGCTTAAGTTATTTTTAACTTAATAAAGAAGGTGTGTTAATTAAAATTAATTGGTTAATTAAGAATAATTATTTATTAATTAATTAAGTGATCAAGTTAAATAATTAGTATTAATTAATACTAATTAAGTAGGTTAATCATTTATTAATTAAGAAGTTTTAATTAATGACTTGCTTAGGTTAAAAAGGGTAATTAATTTTATTTAATCAATTTTAATTACTTTAATTAATATTTAATTATAGTTTAAATTATTTGATTAATTATTATTTAATTAAAGATTAATTATTTACTAAATTATTACTCAATTAAGGATTAATTTTAAGTAAATGTTTATTTGGTTAAAGTTTTAGTATTAATCAACTTTTAATCAATTAAGGTTTAATTTATTATTAAAGTTTTAATTAAAAATTATTTTACTATTATTATGTTATTGAATAATCAAGATTAATTAATATTTAATTACTGATGAAGGCTAATTAATTATTTAATAGTTAGTAAATTATTAATTTGGATTTAATTAATAGTTAATTAGGGTTAATTAATTATTTAAAGGCTTAATTATAAATTAAGTTAAATTAAGATTTAATTAAGTTTAATTATGATTTAATAAAGAGTTTAACTTGAATTTAATTATTTTAAAAAGGGAGTTTTAAGTTTTAAATCCTGGTTTTCTAAGAAACAAATGATTTAAATGAAACTTATATTCCAAGGACATTTTTAAATACAAGAATTAAAGTGTTTATACCATGAAATAGAAAATATCTATGAATGAGTTATAGTGTTGACTGACTGTATTATTTGGACATCTAACAGTAGAATTAATCACTGTTCTGCTATAGGTAAGTGTTTGATTGTTGTGGATATAGAATCACAGAATAAATTCACATTCTGTTATAAATTGATTGTTGGTTATGTGGATATATGTTACTAGAATAAATCACCATACTAATATATGTAATGATTTTGTTTGGACATCTATTAGCAGGACAAATCACCCTCTTTCTATTATGTTATTTGGACATGCATATAATAGTTACTTCATATTGACATGTTATTCCCTGATTTGGATATAAGTTGTACTTACATACTTGTTGCTTATGTTAATAACTGTTAAGTGAATTGAAATTGAAAGCGAATGATAACTTAAGTTAGTACCATTGGAATTGCTAATCTTCGTTTTGAATTTATAGATTATGCTTTTGAATTTATAAAGTACCTTTTTGAATTAACTTCAATTCTTAAATAAATTTTAGAGCTTAAAGTTCATAAACGACTTCCAAGTTGTGCTATTATGTTGTAAAGTCATTTATAAGTAATAATTTGCTTATAAAGAGATTTTACTCAAGGTTCACTTAAAGTGTTTTACAAAAGATAATTTGTAAATGGTACTTTATAAAGGAAATTTTATAAAGGTTTTATAAAAAATGATTTATAAAGAGTTTAAAATTAGGAAGAGATTTATAAATCATTTTAGAGATTTCAAAGGAAGTTTAAAACTAGTTTGGAAATTTATAAAGAGTTTTGGAATGTGAAGTAAATGAGTTTAATTTTAGGTGATGTTTTTAAAATGGTGTTGGCCATATAATATGGAATTTTGAAGAGGGAATTTCCAAAAAGTTTTGGTAAATAATTTGAATTGTTTCCAAGTTTAAAGGGAACATTAGGGGTTCAGAAATAGTGTTTGACAAGATCTTTTGATCAAGTTTTATAAAGTATCTTTTTAATTAAAGAGAAAGTGGACCCATATGGAAATTTAAACCATGATTGGATGTTTGTTTATGATAGTTAAATGATTGACTATCAAGTTTGATCCAATTTGACTTAGGAAGCATGAATGTAAATTCGAATTCCCCGGTAAGGTCTTGAATACTCACTTCCAAAAGACACGGAACGAGTCAACTGGAAATTATCGATTGTTGGTACGGAGAGACCGGGATCGAATTTATATATCCGAAAACCACTCAAAGAAACATGTACATTCGAGTGGAAGACAAATTGATGATGATTGAAGATGGTGCTCTTTGAAGTGCTAAGGATACTGCTACTAATCCTAAGGGTGATTCCAAAATGGATGTAATAGAGTTAGTGTCTTCGGTTTCGTTCAGACCCAAAATGAACTTGTATGGGTGAATGCTGGCATTGCATTGTCGCTTGGAGGTTAAAGGTATCATTCCAAGATGGATTGCTATTCAGAAAGGTAATCGTAGCTTTAGGCACCATCAACTGGGAAATGACAAAAATGGGGCATGTAGTAGGGCCGAGTGGGTAGCTCCCAAGTAGAGTATGGTCATTCCAAATCTAGATCGGTTATTATCTATTCCTATATGTTTCGAGGCCCAAGTGGGGTGACCATATTCTGTACTACTAGTCAAGTGGTATGCTAGTCTTGTGTGGTAGGGGTACAAGATGTTCATGTTAGACCCTGGTGCATTTATCTAGAGATGTACCTTCGGAAGGTAGTCCCTTACCTTTTCATGGCATGGAATCCAATCTCCAATACGTGCCTTACGTTTTCGATTGTAGAACCTAGTATGTTGGGATGAGAAATGCAAGCATTTCAGCTGTTTTATCTATTTACTTTAAACCTAGACACTATGATAATATTATTGGATTTTGATATAAAATGTTTTGGTTATCGTAAGGTAAAAACACGTCCGTTTTTATATGCGGTGTGGTTTTACGAGATACCCTTTATTTGAAAGGTTTTCAAATGTAGAGAATCAGTTTGGTTGTTATTTGTTATCGATTTTACTCACGCTGGTTTACCAGACTGATCTGGACGTTATTCCATGTAATGCTTGGGTCAGACCGAGCATGTTTTCCCAGGTTTAGCTAGACACTTTGGAGTTAGAGAGGAGCTAGATGGTCAAGACATATTCATGTATATTTTTCTTCTGGTGTATTATAGAGTCTGTATGTTTGCCAATATAAGAACCGGTTTTATAACTGTCCAAATTTAGGATAAGTCTAGTGTACTCTGATGTTGTATGTATGAATAAAGATGTTTCCTTTTTGTAAAGATCATTGTTGTATTATATATTATTCGCTGCGTTGTGGGATTCTATGTTGTTTAGTTTTCTTCTATCTTCTACCTTTTTTTTCACCATAACAAATTGTCGACACTTGAATGTTCGGCATGTGATACAGTGTATGTATTATTGTCAATTTTTGAGGGTTGAAAATCTAGTTTGTTACAAAGAGATTGTATTTTGAATTTTGGATCTAGATCTGGAGTTGATAAATAGAGGAGTAGTAAAGGAAGGATAATTTGTCTCCTCCCTTTCTTTATTTAAACAATCTATTCCCTTGCTTATTCTCTACCGATCACTCACTTCCCTTGGCTGCATACGACCTTCCCCACCTTGTCGTAGTCAAAAATAAATTAGCCCCATATCACATCAAATAGAGTTGATCCAATGATACTGCAAACCATTGCCCCATACTCAAGATGAATCTAAGGGGACGCCATCAATTAAAGTGTGTTCAAAGGCTACATCTCCAACGTATTAAATCTTATTCATATTTTTTTTGAACTGGTACTTTATATACAACAAATCATTGAGACAACATATCCCATGTCAAATAAACGTTCGAAAGCAAGTTTCGAACTTATGACATCCTGCACCAAAGCCGAATCAATTAACTACTTGGACAAAGGTGCTTGTCAAATCTTATTCATATTTATCATATTTATATTTATCATGCAATATATAGATATAACGATTTTGCATGTGCAATAATTGTCTCCTTATTATCTGTTATTAAATTATATTGATTTATGTATATTAATTAAACCACTATTTGAATATTTACATATAAACAAAAAAATTAAAACACTTTTTATCATGATACTTGTTTTATATAAATTAAATTTCAAAATTGTTTTTAATAATTTAACATATATTATTTACTAATTATAATTATATATTATACATTTAAAAGTGTTTATAATTTTTTATATATAAAATTATATTTTGGTTTTTTTTAAAGAATATAATTTCAAAATATTTTTTACATAATATTATTAAATATATATTTAACATTGTAACTATATTTATGTTAATATACACGTGTGCCCATATATGTATTTAAATATTTAATTTATTAAAAATATTATAAATATTTTTTTTTTATTTAAAAAGATTTATGGCCAAAAAGAATTAACGTTGTATAAAATATTTTAATATTTAATTTATTGAAAATTACATACTTTGTTTTTTAAGCATTTTAAATAATAAAAGTATTTCATTTTTAAAATTTGTCTAGCAATGATAAAAAATCATTTAAGATATAAAATATTTATTATAATTTTTAAAAGATATTTTATAGACCTCGATTTGAGTGTTAAAATATTTTATTAAATCTAATTTGATATATCAAATATTAATTTTGAATTTTATTGCCATGGTCAAAATCTAATCTAATTAAATAATTCTAAAGTTTATTTATTTAATATTTTTTTTTTTAACTAATGCATGCGCGTGCATAGACGTGTGCGTATGTATGTTTAAATAATATTTTGAAACTGCCAATGCACATACGAATGACGAACGTATACATTATAGATGTAAGTTTTAACATGAATATACATATACACTAATTATACAAACAATATTATGTTGCACGTGTACGTTATACACATATGAGTATATAGTGATATATTCATAAACTATATATAAATTAATCTGAATTAAGACATTAATTAACTAAATCGAAAAAATCAAATAAAAATGGATTTTATTTGAATTAATTAAATTGGATCTAGGACAAACATTGGACTTGAATATATAAAAAATTGGATCTAGGCTTGAATATATCAAAATATCTGTTGTCCTATAATCTTAATGGGTAAATTAGATCTAGACCTACAATAATCCAAATAGGTAAATTTTGTTGAAATTCACACAATTAACCCATCGTAGACTGGTCTAGTTCTAACAAACTATTACAACGCAACTAATATCTGTCTAAAGCACGACTTGTCATAATATAAATTTCACAAAAGATTATTTTCAAAAATGCAAAGGTCCATTATTTTGATGGAAAGCTCCTTTGTCATTTATTTGTTATCTGATTTGTTTTTGGTATGTGATTCGGTTCACAAAATAGTGTTGAATCACTAAGTGCATAATGTGTATACAAAAGAACGGTTGTTGTAGTATGTTAAAGATAGACCATTGTGTCCCAATAGTGCATTGTTGTGGGTGGCATAGTTTTATCTTAAAGTTAGCTTCTTTAATCATGCCTTGATACCTTGAATTGTAGCTCATGGAGATTCACATCTATAATCATAACTATATTTATGTTCGAAAGTATAAATGGTATGTATGACTTCATGTTGACTATAGAGGCTTCTGGTTCTCTATAGCCAATTGCATGCCTTTTGGACTCTTATATTCTTGGAGAATCTTCTAATCCAGAAGGTTCGTTTACCATTCAAAAGTCTTCCAACTGCTAAGACCATAAACCTCTTAGTCGATTCAACATCCACCTTTCAAGGGCCTTTAACATTCTACATTTCAAGGGTACCCATCACTTTAAGGACTCCAAATTTATATGGATGCCCAACTTTGTCCTAGATACTTGTAAGGCCATGACGCTCAACTTTTCCAATAAGCCAACATGTCTTGTGAGTTGTTAGAAACTTGAAACATGCAACTAGTCCAAATACTTGAATGGCCATCAAAATTACTTCCATTTATGAAAAATTAACAAGTTTAATTTTCTATTATATTTTATTATCTACATAGTCATTATACCAAACGATACTAACAATTTAAGCTTAAACTCACTAGCTCCTTTAGGAAGCATTTCACAATTTTTGGAGACATTTGCATCAAAAAAAAATAGTCATTTGAAAGTCTATGTCAAAAGAACCATCGTGATGTTTGGATAGAAGTTAGAATCTATATCATATGGCTAAAATTGTTTCAATTAGACGTTATTTGTTTCAAAAATCAAAAAAATATACATATGATGATGCATTGTACTTTGAAACATGATGGAAATAATACCTTTCGAATTTGAAAGGGAAAATCCAGTATTAAGTTGTTTACCAAACCTATTCACATTGTTACAAATGAGACCAACAAACAGTTCACAACACTTCCGTCGAAGTTATCATAGTTTTTTGGGTAAAATAATATATATCAAAGTAAAATATTGTCCATGCTTTAAAAGTTCAGCACAACTTTATATAACTAATGAAAAAAGCGTAAAAAAAATAATTCGCGTTACACATAACAATCCGTTTAATGACAAAATACCTACATGCATAAATGTAAAACATATTAGTTAGGGGTGTTAATCAATCGAACTGGATCGATCAGAGGTGTGTTTAGTTTGTATCCTAAATGAAATTGGACCGAACACGGACCGTGAGATTTATACTGGTATAAATTTTGTCGTTCTAAATAAAATCGGACGAACATGGACGAAGTTTTTTTGACCACGGACTCGAGCGGACATGGACGGACATTACTAATTACATCACATTTTATGTTTTTTAATGGAGTTTCTGTTAACAATATTATTTTTATTAGTTTGTATTGACGTATAAGCGTTTTATGAATCTTTACTTAATTGACCAACCAAATAGTTGTCATAAATATTTTAAAGAATGTAATGGATATATTGAATTATAAGAAATTTGAACCAACATCAGTCGGATAAGATTTTTTTTCTCGTACAAATTCCGTTGTCCTAATTTATGTTCTAAATGAAAATTGAATGGACTTAGACAGATATTTTTCGACCACGGATATTGGACACTCCTACAAAATTAACAGCCCTAATATTAATACAAGTTGTAAGATATTTTGCACAATTAAGCTTTCATATATGAATTAAAACGTATATTCTCGTTGCCAATCCAGTCACGATGATTAAGTAAATACATGGCTTTAAATTACAAATAGCCATGATTCAACTAACATAAATAAAACAATAAACAAATAAAACATGCAACATAGTTTTTGTTTTTTGGATTCAAACGTATAAATGAAAAAATATATTTGTATAGTGTTTACTCCAAACAAAGAAAATATATTCCACTTCCAATGTTAAAAGATCTAAAGGTTTTTTAATAATTATATACAAAAGCATAGTCAATTGGACATTGATTCGTGTATAAGAGGAGTCACGTTTAGATTCATTAAGTTCTTGATGAATCTTGACTATTGTGCATAATCCTAATTTTCAATACAAAGTTGTATAAATCATGTTTTCAAACACCAACCTTAAATCAAGGTCTAGAATTTTGTTAAATCAAAAGCTTCACAAGTCAACGTATCTTCAAAATCACAGCGTTGATCCAAGAAATTTAGGAATCCTAAAATTCATGACATGAAATTTAGGAATCTGAAAATTCAACCAAAAATTTCAAGACGGAAGTTATAACTTAGATTGATCCAAATTTTAATGAAGATTTATTACGAACTTGAACCTAACTTATCATTTTTAGGAAGGTAAAAGAATGCAACATGCTAGTTTGATTTCCAATGAGAAAAACCGATGCAGCATTATCTTAAATCGCCATGCATGTAGAAGTTTGATTTCAAAAGACCCGATTTGCATTATTAACTAATTAAAATTTTCATTATGTCTAAAATTCTCTTACGAGTTTAAAAATAGAAAATCCATGGACCTGCTAATTGGTTTCACCTTAATTTTCTTATCTGAAGTTTCCGCGAACGAAATTATCGAACTCATAGCCAATTTCTTGATTAAATGAGCTTTTGCTAGTGTAGTATTAATAATAACTATTTATATTAAATAACGGGTTTTGATCGCATTAATAACAACTATTAAAATATTTATTGGATTAGTAGGTTTCACCATATTTTTGTTATACGAAGTTTACGATTTTCGAACATATAGCACATTTCTTAACTAAGAGTTTCTGCTAATGCAGTAATTACTTGCATCAAACAAGGGACTATGACATTGTAGCATCAAAGGTAACTATTTATGGTGTCATTTTCTGCTTTTGCGTTATACATACAACCCAAACCCGATAACCCGAAATACAAGTGCCCAAAACAAACTCGGAACCACTCCTTAAATACCGTAGCACCAAATCATATTTTTTTTTCATTCAGTACTCCGAATTTCAGCTCATTCTCGCGCTCTCCTGCGAATTAGGGCTTTGGGGTTATTCTTTCATCAAAGGCTGGCGGCTTGATTATCAGGTTTGATACAATTTTCATCTTCATTTTGTGTTTTGATTTTAATATATCTATGCTTTTCGTTCATCTTTGTTTTGTGTAAATTTGTTGGCTTATGTAACCCTAACTTTTGAATTCGACGCTTGGATTAGGTTTTGGGAGTTTTTGAAGCTTTATCGTGTGAGAGATGATAAATTGTGAGCTTATTCACTAGATATATCTGGTTTTGGAACTATTATTCGATTTAGGGATGAAATTCTAACCCTAATTAGGGGTTGAAAATAAAAGGCTTAACTGTTATAATTAAAAAATAAATTAGTTTGCAATTTTGGTCATGTTTGCTGTGCTTTTATTTTTTCAGACGTTAAGATCCATCTGTTGTAAATTAGTTTGCAATTTTAGTCATGTTTGCTGTGCTTTTATTTTTTCAGACGTTAAGATCCATTTGTTGTTTTTGCTGATTAAGCTCTAGCCTTGTTCCATTTATTTTTCTCCCATTTTTTGTAAATTTTGTTTTAATTACATTTAATATTCAGATCGCAAATATTGTAGAATCATGTAACTTCAACTGTATTGGAAGTCTTATCACTGATTTTTGCAAACCGTTTGCAAGTGTTTCATTTTTTGGGGACATATATATGAGTTGTAGCTTTTGTACATGCTGAATATATTGATAAGCATCTTACCTTTTCAAGAATTTCATTTTGGCCGCAAACGATAGTCGGATTAATAAATGAGCGCTGCTATGTACATTCCGGTGTCCACAGTTTAATGATTGATCAAATATATGATGTATAATCTCTATGTTGTCCAACTTTATTTTTTCCAGATACTTACCAATTTCCAACTCTAAGGTTGCCAAGTAAGGCAGTTCTCACTTTTTTGTCGCTACCTTCTCTGCATTGCACCTAATCATCAATCACCGCTGCTTCAACTTGGTATTTGAAGGCTGATTTGGAAAGATACTTTCCTCCTTTTTAAGTATAAAATATTTTGCTATTTTCTGATCGTTTTTCTGATCGTTTTTCGCTTCATATGTCTTTTTTATGAAACAAACAAAATCATCCATTAGCTTTTATTACTCACCTCCTTTCTATGTTAATTATCCATTCGCTTCATATCGCTTCATATGTTTAACTTGGTGTTTCATTCATAAACTTAATTTCTCCACTGTGCAGTAACCAATGATTGTTTTTAGATGGTCCTAACTCCTAATTTAAAATTTCGTGGATTAAGATTGTAGTGAATTTTTATTTTATTTTAATTTGAGCGGAAGCGGTTATTTGTTCAGGATCTAGTATTGCCTATTTAGATACCAATGACACTTAAAAAGAATTATGCAGTCTCACAGAAAAATAACAGAAATAGAAGACAAGAAGATTTAACGTGGTTCGGATATGAATATCCTACGTCCACGGAGACCCAATAACTTTTTATTTCACTAAAGAAGAGAGTACAAAAGAAAGAGGAAAGAATAATGGTGGATACTACACTTGCTTGTTCATATGAAGATAAAGTTCCTTCATTTGTATAGACTTGATAATGAAGGGTTGCTTGGAGATTAAGCAAATCAATTTTCCGATTACGCAGATATCTTTTCAATTTGCGTGATTTGATTTTAGTATAAATAGATGGCGTAATCTTCGTTTTCATATCTTTCCTTTATTCTCCATGCCTAATAATTTATTTCTTCATATAGCGGACTAATTAATTGATTTGCTAATTAATTAGTTTCCTTTAAAATATTCTTCCATATATCAGCTAAATTAATTGATTTGATTGAATCAATTAATCAATTTCTTTCCCTTTTAACGAATATTTGAATCATCCAAATTCAACAAAGATTTCAATCTTGAAGTACTCATAACTGTGAATCCATGAAGTAATTTTCTGTGTGTGATTAGAGGGTATACTGAAATTAATGAGATCGATCATAATCATTGAACATCACATTATTTCAGGCTAAGGATGTCTTATTAATGGGAACAGCTGGCTGTACTAATAAGAAGAATATCCACCCGTAACATAATAAATACTTTTGTTATATTCATTCTTTTTCTACTAGGCTAAAACGTTTGTAGTGTACTTATGATTTTGGTACATAACAACTTCTGGGTAAATAAGTTTCCTTCCTGAAATGCAATGCAATGCAACACCCAATTTGGTTCTGATCCTTAAACTTTAGATCAAGTTATTCAGATTCAAACTAAAGTTGTTCCTATCGTCGCATGCTAATCATTTCAGCCATGATTTTGTATTGTTAGATTATGGTGTTACTAGTTATCAATAAATATTTCCTTTTAAAATTGCAATGGAATGCAACGTCCAATAATTGTGCGGGATCTTACCCTCAAACTTAAGAAGTAATTTCCGATTCAAACTAAAATTGTTCTCATCATATAAAAAACTGTCAGAAATTAATAATAATGATATTTACTATGTATATTCCCTTACTAAATTTCTGCTACTAAATCAACCGCCATTAAATTGTTAAAACTTTCCAATACACTTTATTCTCTACTAGAATTGGTCCGTGCTTCGCACACGGGCTGTTTATATTATTGTAAACGGAAAACAAGGGCATTTTCAGAATTTCAAAAAGACGCCGAGTAAATTAATTCAATGAATTTTCTTTATCAGCAGTAGAGATGGAACAACTTGTTTTCCTTAGTAACTTGTAATTTAGTTGCTCAGTCCCTCTTTTTCGAGATAACTGGTGATTGTTTTATATAATTCAAAAGTTGGCTCTCATGCAAACTAAACTTGACATATTGTGTTTTAGCAACAACTCCGGTTCCTGTACATCTTGGAATAAAATATTTTTCACATGTGCAGTAAATAATATTTATGTTCTGCAATCATTTGCTTTTTTTTCCCTCATGATAATTTATCATCTAACTTCAACTCTACTTTTGAACCAGGTTACAGAAGATTGGAGTATAAAAATTTGGTTTTGGTTTCTAACAAAATTATCTCATGGCTGATAAAAACGCTTACACTATCAATATCGAGAACTTCAGCAAGCGACTAAAGCAATTCTATTCTCATTGGGAAGAAAACAAAACTAATATTTGGGGTAACGCTGATGCTATTGCTATTGCCACACCTCCTCCTTCAGATGATCTACGCTATCTCAAATCCTCCGCTCTGAACATTTGGTTGCTAAGTTATGAATTTCCTGAGACAATCATGGTTTTTTTAACCAATCAAATTCATTTACTGTGTAGCCAAAAGAAAGCATCGTTGCTTGAAACTGTCAAAAAATCCGCTAAAGAAGCAGTTGGTGCTGACCTTATCA
The DNA here is from genome assembly GCA_030765085.1 of Allium cepa. NCBI lineage: Eukaryota > Viridiplantae > Streptophyta > Magnoliopsida > Asparagales > Amaryllidaceae > Allium > Allium cepa. The sequence goes on from CM060938.1 coordinate 681,170,784, forward strand.
TACACGTGAAAGCAAAGAGTGATGATGGATCTGCACTAATGGATGAATTATTAAGCAATGTTCGTTCTCAATCAAAATCAGACCCTCCTACTGTTGGATATATAGCAAAAGAAGCACCAGAAGGGAAGCTATTAGAAACCTGGTCCACCAAGCTGAATACATCAAATCTAAATCTGGTTGATGCCACAAATGGGTTCTCTGAATTATTTGCTGTGAAGGACTCTACTGAAATCATCTGTGTGAAAAAAGCTGCTCATTTGACTTCTTCAGTGTTCAAAAACTTTGTTGTCCCACAGCTTGAGAAAACCATAGACGAGGAGAAGAAAATCACTCATTCTTCACTAATGGATGCTACTGATAAAGTTATAACCGACCCATCTAAAGTCAAGGTCAAGCTCAAGGCAGAGAACGTAGACATATGCTATCCATCGATATTCCAAAGTGGAGGCAAATTTGATTTAAAGCCGGGCGCTTCAAGCAATGATGATAATCTATATTATGATTCTGCTAGTGTAATAATATCAGCAATTGGTTCACGTTACACAAGCTACTGCTCCAATATTGCACGAACTATCTTAATCGATGCTACCCCATCTCAAAGGAAGGCGTATGAAGTTCTTCTCAAAGCTCAAAATGCTGCTATTTCCATGCTTAAACCAGGCAACAAAGCCAATGCTGCTTACAAGGCAGCATTTTCTATTGTGGAGAAAGAAGCTCCAGAATTTCTTTCGAATCTTACTAAATCAGCTGGAACAGGAATTGGGCTTGAATTCCGTGAATCTGGACTCAATCTAAACTCAAACAATGAGCGTGTACTGAAAGCAGGAATGGTTTTCAATGTCTCACTTGGCTTTCATAATCTTCAAGCTGAAACAGGGAATCCAAAGACCGATAAATACTCTCTGTTACTTGCTGACACAGTTATCATTACACCTGAGAAGCCAGATGTGTTAACTGCTGTCTGCTCAAAGTCAGTGAAGGATGTTGCTTACTCATTCAGCGAAGATCAAGAGCCAGAAGAAATAGAGCGCCCTAAAAGAACCTCCGCCGCCGACAATGATATATCGAAAACAGCTGCCTTAAGGTCAGGAAACAACGAGGCATCAAAAGAAGAATTGAGAAAACAGCATCAAGCTGAGCTTGCGCGTCAAAAGAACGAAGAGACTGCTAGAAGATTAGCAGGCGGTGGCTCTGAAAACAACGATAGACGTGGGCCTGTGAAAGCCTCTGGTGAATTGAATGCATATAAAAGCGTGAATGACTTACCTCCGACTAAAGAATTGGCCATACAACTTGACCCGAAAAATGAATCCATTCTCTTACCCATCTATGGAAGCATGGTCCCTTTCCATGTTTCCACTGTAAAGAGTGTTACAAGCCATCAAGACAATCGAACATGTACAATTCGAATAATCTTCAATGTGCCTGGCACTGCTTTCAATCCTCATGATGCAAACTCCATTAAGAATCAAGCTGCTATATACTTGAAGGAGGCTACATTTCGATCCAAAGATCCTAGACATAGCAATGATGTTGTAGGACGGATTAAGCTTCTTCGTAGACAAGTGACATCAAGAGAATCAGAGAGAGCTGAAAGAGCTACTTTGGTCAGTCAAGAAAAGCTACAGCTTAACACCAACAGAACAAAGCTTATCAGATTACCAGACTTGTGGATCCGACCCGCATTTGGTGGGAGGACTCGTAAGCTCAGTGGAACTCTAGAAGCTCATGCTAATGGGTTTAGGTACTCAACACCAAACCCGGATCAGAGAGTGGATATCATGTTCAGAAACATAAAGCATGCATTTTTCCAGCCTGCCGAAAGGGAGATGATAACCCTAGTGCATTTTCGCCTTCATAACCATATCATGGTTGGCACCAAAAAAACTCTTGATGTCCAGTTCTATGTTGAAGTTATGGACGTAGTGCAAACTCTAGGCGGCGGCAGAAGATCGAACTATGACCCCGACGAGATTGAAGAAGAGCAAAGAGAACGCGAACGTAAAAACAAAATAAACATGGATTTCCAGAGCTTTGTGAATAAAGTGCACGACATATGGAATCAACCACAGTTCAAAGACTTAGATTTAGAGTTCGATCAGCCTGTAAGGGAGCTAGGATTTCATGGCGTTCCACATAAAGCTGCAGCTTTCATGGTTCCGACCTCTGGCTGCTTAGTCGAACTTATCGAGACTCCTTTTGTAGTCATCACATTATCTGAAATCGAGATTGTTAACCTTGAAAGGGTTGGGTTAGGGCAGAAGAACTTCGACATGGCGATAGTTTTCAAAGATTTCAACAAAGAGGTATTTCGTATAGATTCCATTCCTTCGACTTCGCTAGATGCAATCAAGGAATGGCTCGATCACACAGATATAAAGTATTATGAAAGTAGATTGAACTTGAACTGGAAGCCTATACTGAAGACGATAACAGAGGATCCGGAAAAGTTTGTGGAAGATGGAGGGTGGGAGTTTCTGAATTTGGAAGCGAGCGATTCGGATTCTGACATGTCGGAAGATTCTGATCAAGGGTACCAGCCATCGGACATGGAAGTGCAGTCGGAATCTGACGACGATGACGACAGTGACAGTGAATCTTTGGTCGAATCTGACGATGACGAGGAAGAAGAAGAGGGGGATTCTGAAGAGGAGGAAGGGAAGACGTGGGAAGAACTCGAGCGTGAGGCTAGCAATGCTGATAAAGAGATGGGTGATGATTCTGACTCTGAAGAGGATAGGAAGAGGAGGAAGGCGAAAGCTTTTGGTGGGTCGGGTTCTAAAGCTATTCCTGCACCTAAAAGGCCCAAATTTAGGTAGATTGGTTGATGTTGATGATGGATCGATATATATGGTGCTTTAGTTTATTATCTTACTTCGTAGTTCAGTTGTTGCTGTTTCTGCTACTTCTGAAGCCGGTGCTTATGTTGTCCTGTGTAATATTTTAAGACTGCAATTTGTGTTTGTAGTTTTAAGACTTTATGTTAAGGTTGTCTGTAGCTTATGTTTTGATGTCTTGTGGTTGTGGCTATTGTTTTGTCGACTCATGACACAGTTTGGTAGCTGTATGGTTGTATTTGATGATGTGTTATTACTACTGCTGTTCTTAGTGTAATTCGGTTATGATGGTTTTTATGATGTGTTGGTGGTAATTGCGTGTGGTTTTAAGACCTTGTTGCTACTGTTGTTCATAGTGCAATGTTGCGTATTGTGGTCTTGAGACCTTACATTATGGTGTTTTTGTTGGCTTATAACTGCTGTTTCTGTGTCTGACCGGGGAGCAGTATGCTTATTATGTGTTGGTATTTATGATGTGTCGCTGGTAATACCCTTTTTATGTGTAATTTGGTTACTGCAGAGCCGGTGTCTGATATAGTTGTGATGAAGATGTTTCAGTGTTCGACTTGAAGCAGCGATGCTAGTGTGAATTTGATTCTATATTGTATTTTGGTATCAAAGATGCAGGACGTATGTTATGTTGGGTTTTGGTTCCAGACACCACTAAAATTGCGTGAAGGATAAACTGTGAGTATTTTTTGGGCATCAGTATAACAACTTTTATTCTTTGGTATTTAGAATGCATTTTTGATTGAAAACAGAGTAGAAGCCTAAACACACTAGTTACTCAAAGCCACTTTTAGTGCTGGAGCAGGGTATTCTCCCCTACCTCGCCAGAAATTACAACCCCCCACCCCCTTTCATTGAGTTCGCATTTACGCAACTCCACCTTCATTCGCTACGCCCCCTCGCCAAATTTCTTCAAATCTAAAAATCTTAATGGCTCCATACTGCTCAGAAACTCACCAATCCATCTCTCCAATCTGCTGAATTGCTAGAAGAACAGCCACCAAACCTTACTCTAATTATGCGTTCGTAAAAGTTGTGCTGAGGCCACTTATTCCAGCTTTCTGGAGCTACCACACCAACGTCTTCCAACCATCATCGGCTTTGAAAAAACACGAAGGTCACCGATCTAGGGTTTACTCCTATTGGTGTCGCACCTTACCACTTTGCTCTTCTTATTGCTTACAAGAGTTTGCACAGATAAGATTGAAATTCTTGCAGAGAGTATCTTCATTATTACATTCTATTGCTGTGTGCTTTGATTTTCTAGTAATAATCTTACATCATTAAGTAGCAATTCTAATCTGACTGAAACTGGCATGGTTAGATTTTGAATTGGTCTTTGATTGCGCTCTATCCGCATATGCCACACCGTTGGACTAACCGCTGTATCAACCATATCAGCATAAAAACCCTTTGTTTTGAATTTGTTACCCGTAAGCGTATCAAACCGAGAAATCTGCAACTGTAGTTTCTGTTTGATAATTTGTCATATCTGCTTTGAGTATTCACAATTGACGAATAAGTGTTTGTTTGATTCCTCATATTTGTTGCACAATTTGCAGTCTACTGCTTGGATATTGCTCCAATTTTTAACTATATTCAGAGTGTTTAGTCTATCCAAATAAGCTAAATGGAGACACATAGACATCTCTGGTGCATTTAACACTATTCCATGTACGATGGTTTATATTATGAACTGGTTCATTTATTCTGATGCTATTCCAAGCTGAACGTAAACTGAATTCTCCATTATGACTGGGCTTCCACTACCAAAAATCAGTATCAAAGTTATTATAAATAGAAAATTTCCTGATTTGGTTCCAAATATGGGAGGGCAGGGGGATTGAGACTCCAATTTGCATCAAAAATTAGAGCATACACTTATTTATTTGCACCCCAAATATAAGTTATTTGTTGCCATCCTAGAATATTGATCAATGATTCTCCATTCATGCATGGATCGAAGCACATATTTGTATCTTTACCATTTGCTATTCTCCTTTCAATAAGGCCCTGACACATTTTCCTGGCTATTAATATCAATTTCCATGTAAAGGAGGAATTAATATCTGTAACAACCTTTTTTGAGGGGTAATTAATAATAATATTTATTTAATTAAAAAATGAATGATAAGTAATATATTAATAAAATAGTAATTCAATAATTTAATACTTATTATTTATTTTTTAATTAATTAAATATTTAGTATTAATTATCTCTAAAAACCAGGTTGTTACTATTTTATTAATATATACTTATTATTCATTTTTTAATTAAATAAATATTTATTATTAATTACCCCTAAAAACCGGGTTGTTACATTATCCTCTTGGAGGACCCAAAAATTCTTCCTATCACAATATCTTTGATGCATACATTTATACTGAATGTTTTTCCTTTCTAGGTATTTTCACAATAATTTGATTGACAAAGCATTAGCTACATCATGTAAACTCCTCAAACTCATCCCATCTTCTTCCTTAGGATTACGAACAGTGTTCCAACTTACCAAATGTCACCTGCCTTGCCATAAAAAATTTGCACAAACACTTTCAATTTGATTTATCACAATTTTAGGCATTTGACATATTTGCGTCCAAAAAATACTGTGGAAATAACTGTTTTAATCAATTCAAGTCTCCCACTTATTGTTAGTAACCTCCCACTCCAACCACTAAGCGTCTTTTCAACTTTATCAACAAGTACATCGAAGTCGGCTTTTTTTAAAAAGATGAACTGCTAAGAAGAGTACCCAAAGTACCAGGAAGATTCTTGACTTCAACTGAAAATTTCAGCAATTCTTGATTTTAAACTAGCTTCTTTACTTAAAAAAATCTTGGATTTTTGTTCATTCATAGCAAGCCCCACACATTTTTCTAAATTCTGCATGACACCTTTAATACTGATTGCATTGTCTATTGTTGTTTTAGCAAATACCAAGAGATCATCTGCATATAACATATGATTGATGACTGTATTATGTTTATACATTGGAGTCGATTTTCCTTCCAATTGTTCTAAGTCAAATAATAATTCTTGTTTGTTGGGGAAGTTATTAAGATTTAATGCCTTAAATTTCTTGGTCAATTTTCTTATGGTAATGTCAAATTCGTCTATTTTTGGTAAAGATGTCTTTATGTAATTTTGATTATCTTGTATTTGTTGTAATTTTCTGTTTCTATTTTCCATACTTTCAGAAATAAAATTAATTAATTTATAAAAAAATTCATTATTCCATTGTGGCAAAAATTTACACTGTAGCAGATACTGTAGCAAACCATAGCAAATACTATAGTAGCTACTGTAGCAGTATTAGCAAAGCATTACACAAAAATCCTTAATAGAAGAATTAACAAAAACCTAAAATAATCAAATTAATTATTTGGACCAACTATTGAACCTAGCAAACAAGGATGATTGCGAGCATGATTTTAAATATAAAATGGTAACGGACACCACAAAATGCTATTTTTTTTCTTGGTATCCCGCATTTGATAAAAGATTTAAATGTAAAATATGCACCATAGAAATATGTTATGTTTATGCAGAAAAACGGTTCAAATTAAAAATATCAAATGAAAAGAAAATACAATTTGCAGATAATAATAAGATTAATGAAGACAGAATAAAAACCTTAGAAGAAAGAATTAATAATTTTGAGTTAGAACTAGATGAAATTAAGACAACTATACAAAAAAATAGAACAAATAAGGAAAGGGAATAATAGATAAAAATAATCTTTGTCTATTTCTGAAAATAATATTGATAATAATTTAAATAATCTGAATAGGCCCATAAATATACCTTTAATATGTAATACCGAAAACTTAAGGGGATTAAGGATATTAACCTTATTAAACATAAGAGGTATAGAAATACAATTATTGGCCTTTATAGATATATGAGCCACAAGTTCTACGATAAATTCAAGAATAATACCACATTATTTAGTATCTAAAACAGAGTATACAATTTGATGGTAAAACTAATATAATAAGAGATGTTGTAAAAAAATATACAAATAAGATTCAATACTACTTGTAACGAATGGTCACAATATTATCCCATGGAACAACGATGGGTGACTGAATTAAATTTAGTAAATATAAGTTTAATATTAGGATTAGATTTTTTTATTAAGTGATAATGGAGATTTTTCCTTTAATAAAGACTATTTACAAACATCTAAAAAAACTACATTAACCCCTATTTTATCAGAATATACACATAAGAGGCATGATGAAGATAAAAATACACAACAGAAAGAAAACCACTATACTTGTGAAATATCTGGTCAATGTAAAAAAAAAAAGAATTAATACAAGAAAACCTCTCCCCTCTTAAAGAAATGGATGAAAACGAAATCTCAAAAATAGAAATTGTAACTGTGTTAGAATTGATAAACCCCAATAAATTAAGTAAATTTTTAATAGATACAAGTGAGACTGACCAAATAATCAACAAACTAGAAAAAATAGAAGAAAACCCCCTAAAATATTGGGAAAAAGATTCGATTTACTGTGAATTTATATAATAAATCCAAATATAACGATAAAAGCAAGATCACCAAAGTACGATAATTGGATGATCGAAGAATTTAAAATGCACATAAAAATTCTCAATAAATTAGGAATCATAAGAAAAACAGACTCCAGACATAGAACATCTACTTTTATTGTACAAAAAAAACCGAGAGAAAAAGAGGACAATCTAGAATGGTAACGGACTATGCTAGGTTAAATAATAACACTAATGAAGATGGATATTGTATTTTTGATAAAGAGATATTAATTAATAAAATACAGAATAACTATTGTTTTCCTAAATTTGATTTAAAATCTGGTTTTTGGCAAGTAAAAATGCACCCAGAATCTATACCTTGGACTGCATTCATATGTAGTGCAGGACATTTTGAATGGTTAGTTATGCCATTTGAGTTAAAGAATTCACCATAGATATCCAAAGAAAAATGGACAGTATATTTAAACATTGTAGTAAATTTACTTGTGTCTATATAGATGAAATACTTGTTTTCTCTAAAACAAAGAAAGAACATGTGTCCCATTTGTATACTATACTTAAGCTTTTTGAAACACACAGATTGATTATATCTAAAAAGAAAATTGAATTATTAAAAAACACTATTGAATTTTTAGGAGTAAAGATAGGAAATGGCCATAGAGTTACAACCTCACATATCCAGAATTTTTTTAGGATTTCTAGATAAATTAACTAATTAAAAACAGTTACAATCATTTCTTGGACTAGGTAATTATGCAAGACCATTCCTACATAACCTATCCAAATATATATGACCCATATATAATAAAGCTAGTCCTAAAGAAAAAAAAGAATTTAATGAAGAAGATATAAAACAAATCCAGAAAATTAAATAATTAATAAAAGAACTGAAACCATTAACTTTACCCATTGAAACAGATTACTTAATAATAGAAATAACAGATGGATCATCCTATGGATGAGGGGATTCAATTATTAAAATCTACCAAGCATGACCCTAAATCTACAGAAAAAATACGTAGATGTGCCTCTGGTATCTATAAAGAAAAAATATATGACATTCGTAGATTATGAGATACTGTAGCAGTATTAGCAAAGCATTACACAAAAATCCTTAATAGAAGAATTAACAAAAACCCAAAATAATCAAATTAATAATTTGGACCAACTATTGAACCTAGTAAACAAGGATGATTGCGAGCATGATTTTAAATATAAAATGGGAACAGACACCACAAAATGCTATTTTTGCCCTTGGTATCCTGCATTTGATAAAAGATTTAAATGTAAAATATGTACCATAGAAATATGTTATGTTTGTGTAGAAAAACGGTTCAAATTAAAAATACCAAATGAAAAGAAAATACATTTTACATATAAAAATAAGATTAATGAAGACAGAATAAAAACCTTAGAAGAACGAATTAGTAATTTTGAGTTAGAACTAGATGAAATTAAGACAACTATACAAAAAATGGAACAAATAAGGAAAGGAAAGGGAATAATAGATAAAAATATCTTTTGTCTATTTCTGAAAATAATACTGATAATAATTTAAATAATCTGGATAAGCCGATAAGTATACCTTTAATATGTAATACTGAAAACTTAAGGGAATTAAGAATATTAACCTTATTAAACATAAGAGGTATAGAAATACAATTATTGGCCTTTATAGATACAGGAGCCACAGGTTATACGATAAATTCAAGAATAATACCACATTATTTAGTATCTAAAGCAGATAAACCAAAACATAGTATACAGTTTGATGGTAAAACTAATATAATAAGAGATGTTGTAAAAAAAATATACAAATAAGGTTCAATACTACTTGTAACGAATTGTCACAATATTATCCCATGAAACAACTATGGGTGACTGAATTAAATTTAGGAAATATAAGTTTAATATTAGGATTATATTTTTTATTAAGTGATAATGGACATTTTTCCTTTAATAAAGACTATTTACAAATATCTAAAAAAAACTACATTAATCCCTATTTTATTAGAATATACACATAAGAGGCACGATGAAGATAAAAATACACAATAGAAAGAAAACCAATGTTACCGGGTCAATGTAAAAAACAAAAAGAATTAATACAAGAAAACCTCTCCCCTCTAGAAGAAATGGATGAAAACGAAATCTCAAAAATAGAAATTGAAACCGGGTTAGAATTGATAAACCCAATAAATTAAGTAAAATATTAATAGATACAAGTGAGATTGACCAAATAGTCAGTAAACTAGAAAAAAAATAGAAATAATAGGAGAAAAACTCCTAAAATATTGGGAAAAAGATTCGATTTATTGTAAACTTGACATAATAAATCCAAATATAACGATAAAAACAAGATCACCAAAGTAGATAATTGGATGATCGAAGAATTTAAAATGCACATAGAAATCCTCAATAAATTAGGAATCATAAGAAAAACAGACTCCATACATAGAACATCTGCTTTTATTGTACAAAAAGAATCCGAGAGAAAAAAGAGGACAATCTAGAATGGTAATGGACTATACCAGGTTAAATGATAACACTAATGAAGATGGATATTGTATTCTTGATAAAGAGATATTAATTAATAAAATACAGAATAACTATTGGTTTTCTAAATCTGATTTAAAATCTGGTTTTTGGCAAGTAAAATGCACCCAGAATCTATACCTTGGACTGCATTCACATGTAGTGAATGACATTTTGAATGGTTAGTTATGTCATTTGGATTAAAGAATGCACCACAGATATTCCAAAGAAAAATGGACGGTATATTTAAACATTGTAGTAAATTTACTTGTGTTTATATAGATGATATACTTGTTTTCTCTAAAATCAAGAAAGAACATATGTCTCATTTGTATACTGTGGCAGATACTGTAGCAGCTATTGTAGCAGTATTAGCAAAGCATTACACAAATATACAGCAAAAATATACTGCCTACCGTCTGGATGCTTGTTTTGCTCACAGTGTTCTGGATTTGAACTTTTTAGTGGCAACTTGAAGGTTTTTATCCCAAGGGTGCACTAAATGAATGTCTAAGCAAGGAATTAGGAACCTAATTACTTTAATCTTATTTATTATTTCATAGTCTTCTAATTTTTTACTTAGCATTGTGTAGTTTTTCTGTTCTCGTTTTATTTCACCAGTCATGATATATATTTATATCATAATAAAGATTTATATCATAATCATTGTCAGGATAATATAAATTTTCTTGGTTTTCTTCTTCTTCTCTTTGTTTTTTACGTATTTTTTTAAATTCTTCACAGAATTTTTCAAAAGTTCTATTGCTTATAGGTTTTGTTTGTTTTGAATTTTTTATTACCATATTTCTGTTTATATTACTTATAGTATAAAATATGTCTATTTCTGGATCATCTGTCATGTCTATTAATTCTTCTGTATATTTAACTTTAAAAATGGTTGCTAATTCATATTTTTGTTTGTTATTTAAATTTAGGTTTTTCATTACATAAAATAGTTTTGATAAAAATTTCTCTTCTTCTAAAATTTCCATATGTTTTTCTGAGGGGAAATGGATTTTTATGAATGTTTCTGCAATTTTTATAAATATGTTTAGAGCAAATATAGGGTTGTTTTTGAACTGTTGCGAGAAAGTGATCAAAGCTTTTTGGAATAATCAGATAAGCTTTCATTGTGTTTAAATCTTATCTAAACTCTTTTATTCTTTCATAATTATTACTTAATTTTATGGAGATTTGTAAAGTTATGCCTGAAAATATCACTCATTATTACCAGAAACTTTTTTTCTTAACAAGCAAAAATCCTCACATTGTCACTCTCGTCCTAATATTTTCCCCTAATAGGTACCTTTTACCTGAATGGGTACTTTTCAGACTTAAACGAGTTTACATCTTTTGGATTAAATAGTTAAGAGAGATAAGGATAGTTTCAGTTTTTTGTGTCAAATTCATGATATTTCAGACAGGAATTACAAATACCATAAGACTAAAGTAAAATAGGAAAGAACAACTTAGTTTAGATGGATTCTACGTACCTGCAAAGTTTATCCTTTCTTCCTTAAGCTTTGACCCAAAAGGTTTAGTTGCAGATATTGAACTATGAACAAACGCCATTAAAATAAGTACAAGAAATTTGAATTGAAGTCGAATATTACAATGGTTTTTGATACAAGAGTTTTCGATGATCACAAAGACACATTTCTGCCAAATATATAGGGCAGAACAACCACATACAGCTGTCCAAATAGACCGACAACTCACAATCTACTACACACTTCTATTCTTTACTTTATGATAAAATACAAATACTGCACGCTCTAAACCTTACATCTTATCAATATTAATTGAGCACTACAAAAGTAGTGTCCACCAGGGCAATAATTTACATGCCTATCTTCTTTATGAGATTCCTTTTTATCTTAATGGATAGGCTATATGTCACATCTTGCCAGTTGTTTTGCTTTTATTCTTCTGTGGATTGTACTGATTCCTTTTTATCTTAGTGGGTAGGCTATATGTCACATCTTGTCAGCTGTTTTGCTTTTATTCTTCTGTGGATTGTACCGACTCTTTATTTTCGCTTTGTTGTGTGCTGATTAGTCTTTTGAAATTATTTATTATATGCAATTTTGGATGGAATACCTCAAAATCTCTGTAAAGTTGGCCGAATTCTTCTATAGTTTTACTGATATATATTTTCATGACTTGGGTTTCAACATATAGTTGGAAATCCTTTTCTTCATTCTTGTTCCATTTGAGATTGGATCCAATAACATAAGCTCTATACCTTTCATAACTTTGTTGCTCTGTCATTTTATCAGTTGACATGTCTGGTGAGCCAGACTGGTTTTCCCAATTATCATAATTGAGATCAAAATTATAAGCTTTAATTTTTATGATATGACTAGCTGGATCATGTATTTTGTCTTCAAAATGAGGAGGTACAGAAGATATTTCTAAGCATATCTCATTATCAAGGACTTCAGTAAAATAATCGGCAATGGAACCTAAAGGTTCTGAAAGATCAGTTTGGTTCCAGCTGTCTATATATATTTTTCTTACAAATCCATAGTTTAGTAATAAGGATGGTTCTATAACTATATTGTTCTAAACCAAATATTTATATTGGGTAAGCTTTAAGTCTACATGAGGCATGGAGGCAATAATTGTGCATCGACAATCTGCAATATAGTCTGAACAGTCCTTATAATTATTGGTGCATGAAATATTGTTATTTCTAACAATTTTCCAATTTATAATAATTCTAGCAGTCTGCCTTGTAGATAATCCTACTAAGAGTTTATATAACATTCTATAGGTTGTTATATCATGATCTAGTGGAAAAATGAGAAAATATAATTCTCTATTCAATGGTTCAGGAAATGTTGAAGCCGGTTCTTACTTTTTATGGGTTTTTTGTATTGTATTTGAAGGGGTTCCAAAAACAACCATTTTTCCTTTTTGTATTTCTTTGGCAGTAATTGATGCATAAGTTGTATTTCGTTTGAGTTGTATGGAAGGTGTAGAGGTTTCTTCTTTTACCATTATTCATGTTGCTACATTATTTATTTGTATTATTGAATCTGATAATACATAATCCTTTCCCAGATTTTTCTCTATCGCTTTCTTGGTCGTCTGTATGTCATTATATCCTTCATATATAGGTCTCCCATATTTGGGATTTTGCTATATATACTTTATTTTTGGGATCATCTCTTCCCAAGATATGTATATTCCAGCATCTGGTGCATTGAAAAGGGCATAATGGGAAAATTTTCTATTCTCAGTATTAGAGAATATATCTACCAATGTATATAGAATACTCATCTTTTGTTTATTATCTTGAGGAGCAGTAGAAAGATTCCATATATTGTCTACTACCATATGTTGGTCTTCAGATAATTGTACTTTAGTGACGAAATCATTTTGTGTATATGTCTTCAAAAATATTTTGCTATCAGAAGATGCCATATCTTTATTGATCACCTGTAATATACCTTTATAGGGAATATATTTAGGGTATTAGATTTATTTGGAATATTTATCATTCTAGTTCTATAAAAAACCTAGGAAGAGTGTCAGGAATTATATTTGTTTTTCCTTTTATGTGTTCCCAAATAATTTTAAAGCCACAATTTAATATTGTATGCCTTAATTTTATCCATCTATTATTTATAATAGGTTTTTCTTTTCTTTTTTTTTACATATTTTACTATAATTTCACAATCTGTTCTGATTGTAATTTCTTTATGGGATATAATAAATAGTTGGAATGCTTTAAGGCAATATATTATAGCAAGTATCTCATAATCTAGGGATGTCATATATCCCTTTCCCTTTTCTTTATAGATACCAAAGATATATCTACATATTTTTTCTGTAGATTTAGGGTCATACTTGTTAGATTTTGATAATTAAATCCCCCCTCCATCCATAGGATGATCCATCCGTTTCTATTATTAAGTAATCTGTTTCAAGGGGTAAAGTTAATGGTTTCAGTTCTTTTATTAATTCTTTAATTTTCTGGATTTGTTTTATATCTTCTTCATTAAATTCTTGTTTTCCTTTAGGACTAGCTTTATTTTATTATATACGGGTCCTATATATTTGGATAGGTTGGATAGGAATGGTCTTGCATAATTAACTAGTCCAAGAAATGATTGTAACTGTTTTAAATTATTTAATTTATTTGGAAATTCTAATATTTTCATAGATATGTAAGGTTGTAATTCTATGACCTTTTCCTATCTTTACTCCTAAAAATTCAATAGTGTTTTTAAATAATTCAATTTTCTTTTTAGATATAATCAATCCGTGTGTTTCATAAAGCTTAAGTATAGTATACAAATGGTACACATGTTCTTTATTTGTTTTAGAGAAAACAAGTATATCATCTATATAAACAGAAGTAAATTTACTACAATGTTTAAATATACTGTCATTTCTTTGGAATATCTGTGGTGCATTCTTTAATCCAAATGATATAATTAACCATTCAAAATGTCCTTCACTACATGTGAATGCAGTCCAAGGTATAAATTCTAGGTGCATTTTGACTTGCCAAAAAGCAGATTTTAAATCAAATTTAGAAAACCAATAGTTATTTTGTATTTTATTAATTAATATTTCTTTATCAGGAATAAAATAACCATATTCATTAATGTTATCATTTAACCTATTATAGTCCATTACCATTCTAGATTGTCCTCTTTTTCTCTCAGATTCTTTTTGTACAATAAAAGCAGATGTTCTATGTCTGGAGCCTGTTTTTCTTTGGATTCCTAATTTATTGAGGATTTCTATGTGCATTTTAAATTCTTCGTTTATCCAATTTGTACTTTGGTGATCTTGTTTTTATCGTTATATCGGGATTTATTATGTAAAATTTACAATAAATCGAATCTTTTTTTCAATATTTTAGGGGGTTTTCTCCTTTTATTTCTATTTTTTCTAGTTTGCTGATTATTTGGTCAATCTCACTTGTATCTATTAAATTTTACTTAATTTATTGGGGTTTATCAATTCTAATCCAGTTTCAATTTCTATTTTTAGGATTTCGTTTTCATCCATTTCTTCTAGAGGGGAGAGGTTTTCTTGTATCAATTCTTTTTGTTTTTAACATTGACCTAGTATTTCACAAGTACATTGGTTTTCTTTCTGTTGTGTATTTTTATCTTCATCGTGCCTCTTATGTGTATATTCTGATACAATAGGGGTTAATGTAGTTTTTTTTAGATATTCGTAAATAGTCTTTATTAAAGGAAAAATGTCCATTATCACTTAATAAAAAATCTAATTCTACCATTAAACTTATATTTCCTAAATTTAATTTAGTCACCCATAGTTGTTTCATGGGATAATATTGTGACCATTCGTTACAAGTAGCATTGAATCTTATTTGTATATTTTTTATAACATCTCTTATTATATTAGTTTTACCATCAAACTGTATAGTCTGTTTTGGTTTATCTGCTTTAGATACTAAATAATGTGGTATTATTCTTAAATTTATCTTAGAACTTGTGGCTCCTATATTTATTAAGGTCAATAATTGTATTTCTATACCTCTTATGTTTAATAAGGTTAATATCCTTAATTTCCTTAAGTTTTCAGTATTACATATTAAAGGTATATTTATGGGCTTATTTAGATTATTTAAATCATTATCAATATTATTTTCAGAATAGACAAAAGATTATTTTTATCTATTATTCCCTTTCCTTTCCTTATTTGTTCCATTTTTTGTATAGTTGTTTTAATTTCATCTATTTCTAACTCAAAATTATTAATTCGTTCTTCTAAGGTTTTTATTCTGTCTTCATTAATCTTATTTTTATATGTAAATTGTATTTTCTTTTCATTTGGTATTTTTAATTTGAACTATTTTTCTGCACAAACATAACATAGTTCTATGGTGCATATTTTACATTTAAATCTTTTATCAAATGTCGGATACCAAGGGCAAAAATAGCATTTTGTGGCGTCCGTTCCCATTTTATATTTAAAATCATGCTCGTAATCATCCTTGTTTACTAGGTTCAATAGTTGGTCCAAATAATTAATTTGATTATTTCGGGTTTTTGTTAATTCTTCTATTAAGGAATAATCTGAATTGGAAGGTAAATTTTGTTCTTCTAGTCCTTCTAAAGATATTATAGAATATATTGTAGATGTTTCATAAACATCTAAAGTTATTTCTATTAGATCTTCTTTTACTGAATCAACTAAATTTGATTCATTTGTAAATAGATTATGTCTTTTTGGGCAAGCAGAAGAGAGATTTCCTTTTTCATTACATGCAAAATATGTCATAGTGTTTGTATATGTTTTTTTGGATTATATTTTCTTACATGTCTTGTTTTATTTAAATATGATTTTCTGGATGTTGATTTTCTTAAGTAGTATTTTTTCGTATATTATTTCTTTGGTTTAGGTTTTCTTATGTCAGGATTTTTAGAGCCATTTTGCTGTGGAGTATATATTTGGGTGCTAAAACCATAGTTTTTTGTTTTTTTTAGTTCCCTTTGTATTTGTATGTAAATACATTTCTTTTTTAATTCATAAATAATATGTGATATTCTTATTCCAATGTTATCATAGGTTTTTGGAATATTTGGATACAGTTTATTCCATGATTTATGAATTTCTTTTCCTAAGTCTCTTGGCAATTTGGAAAACAATCTGTCTCATATTTCTTTAGAATAATAGTTTCCTGAGGTTGTTGCATAGTATAAAAATTTATTTAGGAATTTTATTATATGTTTCCGGTCTAGAAGCTGTATTTGTTCTAAATCGCGCATAGCTTCTTGTTGCCTTAAGGTTAATCTTGTATTGACTTCTCTTTCTGTTATTATTCTACGTATTAGGTAGTCAAAATTATAAATATTTCCTCCTTGTGCTACTAAAGAGGCTACTTCATTAGAAAAGTTAGATTTATAGGCTTCCCACATTCCTTTAGCAACACCACCTACATAATTTTCTGCTATTCTTATCATTTCTCCTGAATTTATATTTAGATGTTTAGCTGAAAAGTCTCTGGCTATTGCAGCAGTCTATTGTTCTAATTAAATATCCAATAGTTGTGGATGACATTCTTTAACGTTTAGGATTACAGAATTTGTTTCAAAAAAGGTTATTTCTGTTGACAATCTTCTACATGTTGTTCTTAAATTTTTATCTTCATTTGTGTAAGGATTTACTATAGTTCTAGGAGGGTGTCCTAGTCCATAAGTCTTTTCTTCTGGATCTTTGGTGGGATAAGTTACAGCAGATTGGCTTTCTCCTTGCCCTTCCATTAGGTCTATCTGTTCTATATATTCACTGACCAATTCTTCTTTTAGACAGTCAGTATTACTTTTGTTTGTACTTATTACTAATTCATTTGAATTTTCTAAGAAAGTTTCTAATGTAGGTATTGTTTTTATTCTTATATTATTTTCGTCATCTACGCATATAAAAGTGTTATTATCTATTTGGTTCTTTTGTTTGAGTTGTTATTCTAGTTCAAACAACTCATAAGGTTCTAATACCATTTCAAGTTCTTTTGGATATATTATTTTGTCCGTTTACAAATTTCTTTGTAATTCTGAATGGACTCATCATCAGTCTCTATTTCTTATTGATTAGATGGTCCATAATCCTTGAATCTTAAAGATATGGATCCATTAGGGTTTGTATATGTTACTACCACTACAACAGTTTATGGGTTTCATAGCGTTTGAAAAACGCAATAACAGGCTACCATAGCGTTTCAGAGAACGCCGTGGAACCACAAGCTATGGTAGGCCGACAGCATTACATAGCAGGAAGGAAAACGCTATAATAGCTAATAGCGTTTACAAAAGGGCATAGCGTTTGCAACCTACCATAGCGTTTTTTCTCTGTTATTAAACTTAAACGCTATAGGGAATATAATCCTTCATTTAACTTCTATAGCGTTTTCGAGCACATTTTATAGCGTTTCATCAAACCATGTTATAGCATTACAATGTTTTTCGATAGCATTTCTTGTCATGCTTGTATAGCGTTTTTATTTTCTACTATAGCGTTTTTTATTCTATTATAGCGTTTTTGATGCATAAATCTTACATCTCATATAGAGTTGCGATAGCGTTTGATGAATCAATAGCGTTTTTCAAACGCTATTCTATATAATATTAATTTTCAGCATTTGTTTCAATTTTCTTTTTATTATATTATACACACACACACACACACACACGCACACGCACACGCAGATAGATTACCAATTTGAATTTACAGACATTTTCACATAATTGCATATACATTACCAATTTCAGTCTTTACATTGTTTTTGATACATTACTGAAACAAAAGTGCATTGCAATGTCTAAGTTTACATTCTGTTGTTATACCTGAACTGCCTATCACCTTCAACATAGCCGCAGCTTCAACCCCAAACACCATTCACATCTCTACCACTTCTTCAGACAACCACCTTGCACCATCACAGTTGCCACACTCCTGCTGACCACTAGTCACTGCTCCTCCCTGTTACATTTGCCTGCCACTTCATATTGCTCCCCACCCACCTCTGTTACATACAAAACTATCTGCTCCAATACAACTCCATAACACTTTAACCATCAGCCTCCAAAACCACTCCAAACCATTACACCATCTCATACAAAACTTCTACATCACTTTAGCGCCATCACCATTTCACATTCACCAACTTCTTGCTTATCCTCCTTTTTCTGTGCACACTCCTGTGTGCACATTACATACAGTGCATCATCTCCTTATTCATCCATTCACATTACATACAGTGCCACTTCACTCACATACCAACATCACCAGAGAATACTTCATACAGCACTACATTACCATTACTATACAACCATCTCCTGCCCATACTACAACATATTCACCCATAAAAAAAAACTTGCACAACTCCTATCCCAGTCCTCAACTTCTTTTCATCTACCTTACTTCAACCACAAACTCCTACTGCAACACTTTGCACCAAAACAACACTCTACCCCTAACCATCTCTGACTACCCACCATTGCATAGCACACCACCCCTGCCCACATCAAATCACACTGACATCTAAACAACCCTTCAATATCATTTCACCATATCACCAACAGCCAAAACATCATCACCTCCCTACTCAACTGCAGCCAAACAAAACGCCTCACCAGAACCCCCATTCATCTCCATCACAGTCAAACTACCATCACAACCAACTTTCCTTCTTGAACCCCTCACGACCGTCACTTCAACCGAATCCGTCAACCAATCTTCCAACTCGTTTACATCACCACTGTCTACATAGTCATTCACCTCCTTCCAATTCCACTCTCTGCTGCTATTATACTTCCCCTCACAACCACCTGCAACACATAATCAGTTTGAATTTATACAAATGAATTTATAGCTCTTAGTCTCAAAACAGTGTGGAGGAAGTGTGTATGTTGAACTATGGATGTGATCTGGTTGACAGAAGTGTGTATGTTGATCTGAATTGTGCAATATGAAACAGTGTGGAGGAACTTTGCAGGATTGTAGGGGAGGGTCTGGAGGTAGAGAAGTTACTGCAGAGAAGTTAATGTGGTTTGTGGTCAGGGAAGTATGGTGATTGATGGTTTGTGATGGTAGTGGTCAGAGTATGTCAGTGCAGGCAGATTGTGGTAGTTAGTAGATGGTTGGATGTTTGGGAAATGTAGTGTAGAGATGGGTGGATATTGGAGTACAAGAGTTGTGGGTGATAGTCTGATGTTCAGGGGAAGTGATGGTTTAAGGGTGGTTGGAGTGTGTAGTGGTGGTTTATGGAAGTGCAGCAGTTGGAATGGAGACTGGGTTGTGGCACTGCTTGTGCAGGCAGGTGATTAGGGGAGGAATGTGATGATGGTTTGTGAAGGAAAAGGGATATGTGATCAGGTGCACTGTTGTTACAATTGAGTAGTAGAGCAAAAAATAAGAAGCAATTAAATTAAAATGTTACCACATTGTCTTCTTTCTCTTGTTCTATCGTCCGTACAACTACTCTATCAGCTGGCCATGCTACTATCATGTCCTTAGCTTCTCCAACACGTGTCATTGTAGCTGTAATCCTCCACAAATAAGCATCTGTAATTTATCAAAAATTTGGTAAGCTCGTGAAACATACTACAAAAAAGTTACCTATAATACACTAAAATAAAACTGCCTATGAATTTTAAATATTTTAGTTGAAATTATTATGATTCATGGACTTGTATTTTGTATGGTAAATGGAGTTATATAAACCAAGAAACAAAACCAAGTGGAGTTATATAAACCCATTTATTAAAAAGGAGGCCATGCTCACTTGCTCATATGTTAAAATCATACATGTGAAAATGCACAAATCCCATTTATTTTATGAGGGAAACATAAGAAAACATATCAAATACATTTTAGATACTGACAAATAATAAACATAAAAATTTAACATCAACCTACGTCCGTTAAAACATCATTTAATCAATAAAAAAATTCAATAAATATGTGAAAATTCACCTATTGGATCCTTACTAGGCTTGTTTATGTGGCTTCTATTTTGGTTTAGTCTAGCAATCAGCGATTCTAGTTCACGTTGGTCCGTGATGCAGTTCAGCCAGATCTTTGCGCCATTTCATCACTTGCTTGCAATTAAGTCATTAATGTAGCCTGGCTTCCTCATGTTATTGCCTCTGCCTCTTCACCATGTCAGCTCATTTCACTCCAGTGGCCTTTTTGCAAATCAGAGCTGAAGAGCTATAGTGAACTAGGCGGTTTGATCTCTTGTTCATCCACTTCTGTCTTTCAGCCAACCAGGAAGTTTAATCACTCATTTAGGCACCTCTGCCTTGCCATTCTCTCTAGGTTTCATTCAACATACTTTAGGGCAATTTTAGGAACACATGCTTTTGCTGACCACTCAGATTTCGCAATCTTTTTCATGATTTCTGTCATGTAAAACATATGGATCATCAGCAAATGTTTCTTCGAATATGTTTAGTAACTAATCCAAGTGGAGTTATATAACCCAATAAACAAATAAGAAATTAAATTTTAAAAGAATATTGAACAAATTTATAGTTCTAACTTATAGAAGCAGGTTACATTAGGGAAATCCAACTTATCAATAGTTCCATTAATTTAGATATCTCTTCTTTTGTACCCGAGAACCATGACAGTAAAATGAAGGATAAAGAAGATAAGTTTGGCCAAAGTTAATGGAAAGAATGTACAAAAGTACAAAACCTAATATACGAAAATAGTGAAGCAACCGAGAAACAACATTTGAAGTTGTGTATAATAGGAAATGAAGCTCTGTGCACAAGAGTGATGAAGTTGAAAACTGGACTATGGAAACATGAATTGCCCTCATAAATTTAGACAAATACAGAAGACTTGGGAGAGTAATCACATCACTAAACACAGTAACAAAGTGAAGCTCTAATTTATATGAAAAGATTTTGAAGATCTGTTAACATTTATATCAATAAATAACTCTTTCTGTATATGTTCAATTATTTAGGCCTAAATGTGAAATTATAGTAAGCAACAAAATGTATTCTATTTAGAGAGTTTCAAAAGGAATAAGATGAATAAATTTGTAAAGTTTTATCTGAGAAAATATTTACTTTTCTAGTTTACTTTTTTAGGAAATAAATAAGGAAATTTAAGATCCTCTGATTCTTTACTAACTCTCTTAGTCAAAACATTACATCTTTTCACAAAATTTTGAATGTTTAGATTCAAATTTTAGTAAAATATAAATTATGTCCCACTATCTGTGATATAATTATTAATAGGCAAGATTTTTTTCTATTTTCGAAAATATGGAAGAAAAATATCAATAGGAATCTTACTAGTTAATTTTAAGCAACATACACGTATTTCATGCATTTGAAAGTACAATCACCCTTTCCTACTGTATTGAACTAAACCAAATTTGTAAAGCAATATACACATATAACCAACGTGGCACATGCCTAATGAATTGACGATGTGTAAAGGTGTAGTTTTTAAAGCATTTGGTGCCCCTATATAATTGACAAAAATGAAGAATGGATAGAAAATGCAAAATTTAATAATCTACATTATATATATATATATATATATATATATTAATCAAGCAACCTAAATTTACGTACTTTCATGCTATAAATACTCATTATTCCAAAAGAAAATATATAAGAATACATAAAATGCCTGTTTTGGAAATATATACTGAAATCAATGAATTATCATCAACTTTTAAAGGCAGCTTTATTTGTTTTGCCTAATTGTATCCAAATTCATAATGTTCCTAAAAAGAGTAAACATCCATATAAATGGGCTACACGGATTCCAAAATCATATTATTGAACATTTTATTAAAAGAAATAATATGAGAATAACTGAAAATGCATGTTTTGGAAATATAAACCAATTTCAATCACTTAATATAATATTACCTAATTGTGTCAAAATCCAGATATGTATTTCTTGATAATAATTCAATGATTTTTTTTATTCAGTGCTTGTCTTCTGATTTTACCTAATTAGGTAATATCAATGAATTCATTGAAAATGCATGTTTTGGAAATATCATTAATAATTTAATTAGAAGCTAAAATATATTCTTCCTGCAAGCTCAGATAAAAAAGATACGACCTCTAATCGATGAAAATTAAAAGTGAATTCAATCAATAATATTAATATAATAGAATCAGAAGTAGATTAGGGTTAGGATTGCATATAAAAATCAAAAGACAATCAATAATATTGTAAACTTACCTAGTATCGACTTGCTGAAATTTGGAGATTCCACTTTTACATATGATAATGAAGATACAGACAATGTGATTTGATTAGTACTAACGTAGATTCTTTTTTCTGTGCGACTTTGTTAGTGTCCGATGAATTCCCGTGCGATTGAGGAATATTAAATAAGGAAGAAATTGGGGATAATTTTAGGGTTGAGCGATAATTTTGTTAAGTAGCGAGACGGAAGGATTATTTTCTTAAGTGATGATAAAAGCAGTGCGGGAGGGAACCAAATTTTCACGAGGGAACCAATTTTCATGAGGGAACCAAATTTTCATGAGGGAACCAATTTTCACGAGGGAACCAAATTTTCACGAAGGAGGGAAGGAAATTTTCATGACCTCGGGCTTGATGACATAGCGTTTTAACAATTTGGTGGATGAAATAGCGTTTTAACTTTATGAGTTTTTAATCAAATAATCAGTGATAGCATATTCTACTGAAACGCTATTTTATGCTGCTATTGAAACCTCAGTTTGTTGTAGTGTACATCATTTGGTTTTAATGTATTTTTATTTTCATTAGTATTTTTGATTGTCCATTCATGTCCTGCTAATATAGAAGAATCTATTTTCATTGGTTTCAGGAATGTTATTCTTGGTGAAGTTAATGTTTTTATTACTTCATTTAATTTTATTTTTATTTTAGGTGTATATTTTGTCATACATTTTCCTAAAAATGTAATATCTAGTAGAATATTGTTTCCATTAAAATTTTCAAATCCTTTGGTTTGGATAACTATTTTTATGTATTTGAAGAAATCTTGTAAGGTCATTGTGAAATTAGGTGAAATATAAACGAGGCCTATATTGTTGTTCATGTCTACTTCTATAGTTCCTAATATAGCTTTATCTAATTCTTGATGCCTATCATCGATTAGGACAATTAATAATTTAGCTCCTATTTTCTATCTTACTAATCCTCTTATTCCTATAACAATTAGTCCTAGGTGGATTAATTTATAATTTTGCAATCTTAGTTGTCTAATGGCTTCTGTTGACATTAGATTAATGGTTTGTTGATTTCCGTCTGAGATAGAAAGGATTTCTTCCCTATGATGCATATACAACCCAGTATTTATTGTAAAAATATCCATCCTATACAGTTCTCTAGGATTTAAAGTATTTAGTTGGTTATTTGAAAATACCTCTAAATCAATATCTATATTTATTATTTCTTCTAATTGAGATTATGAGTTTACAGATCTCCTTAACATACTGTATATCCATGTATTTGAGGCCAAATTATTGCTTTCTATAGGTCGATCCATGTATTTGAACTATTTTAGTGGTAATTTAAAGATTTTTTCCCACTGGTGCACTAAATAAATGTCTGAGTAATTAATTAGGAACCTAATTACTTTTATCTTATTTATTATTTCAGAGTCTTCTAATTTTTTACCTAGCATTCTGTTGTTTTTCTGTTCTCGTTTTATTTCACCAGTCATGGTATAGATTTATATCATAATAAAGATTCATATCATAACCATTGTCAGGATAATATATATTTTCTTGGTTTTCTTCTTCTTCTCTTTGTTTTTAAAGTTTTTTCTAAATTCTTAACAGAATTTTACAAAAGTTCTATTACTTATAGTTTTGGTTGTTTTGAATTATTTATTACCATATTTCTGTTTATACTACTTATAGTATAAAATATGTCTATTTCTGGATCATCTGTCATGTCTATTAATTCTTCCGTATATTTACTTTTAAAAATAGTTGCTAATTCATATTGATGTTTATTATTTAAATTTAGGGTTTTCATTACATAAAATAGTTTTGATAAAAATTTCTCTTCTAAATATTTTTCTAAAGTTTCCATATGTTTTTCTAAGGGGAAATGGATTTTTTTAAATGTTTCTACAATTTTTATAAATTTCTTTTTTAGAGCAAATATAGGGTTGTTTTTTGACCTGTTGCGAGAAAGTGATCAAAGCTTTTTGGAATAATCAGATAAGCTTTCATAGTATTTAAATCTTGTCTGAACTCTTTTATTCTTTCATAATTATTACTTAATTTATGGAGATTTGTAAAGTTATGCTTGAAAATATTACTCATTATTACTAGAAACTTTTTTCTTAACAAGCCAAATTCCCCACCTTGTCACTCTATCTTATATTTTCCCCTAATCGGTACCTTTTACCTAAACGGGTACTTTTCAGACTCAAACGAGTTTACGTCTTTTGAATTAAATGGTTAAGAGAGATAAGGTTAGTCTCAACTTTTGATGTCAAATTCATGATATTTCAGACATGAATTACAAATACCATAAGAATTAAGTAAAATAGGATAGAACAACTTCGTTTAGATGGATCCTACATACCTGCAAAGTTTATCTTTTCTTCCTTATGCTTTAAGCCAAAAGGTTTAGTTGCAGATCATTGAATTATGAACAAACGCCATTAAAATAAGTACAAGAACTTTGAGTTGCAGTGGAATATTACAATGGTTTTTGATACAAGAGTTTTCGATGATCACAAAGACACATTTCTACCAAATATATAGAGCAGGACAACCACATAGTCCAAACAGACCGACAACTCACAATCTACTACACACTTCTATTCTTTACTTTATGATAAAATACAAATACAGGACGCTTTGAACCTTACATCTTATCAATATTAATGGAGCACTGCAAAAGTATTGTCCACCATGACAACAATTTATATGCATGTCTTCTTTATGAGATTCCTTTTTATCTTAGTGGGTAGACTATATGTCACATCTTGCCAGCTGTTTTGCTTTTATTCTTCTGTGGATTGTACTGACTCTTTATCTTCGCTTTGTTGTCTGCTAAGTAGTCTTTTGAAATTATTTATTATACGCGGCTTTGGATGGAATACCTCAAAATCTCTGTACAGTTGGCTGAATTATTCTATAGTTTTACTGATATATATTTCCATGACTTGGGTTTCAGCATATAGTTTGAAATCTTTTTCTTCATTCTTATCCCATTTGAGATTGGATCCAAGAACATAAGTTCTATACCTTTCATAACTTTGTTGCTCTGTCATTTTATCATTGACATGTCTGGAGAGCCAGGCTGGTTTTCCCATTTATCATAATTGAGATCAAAATTATAAGCTTTAATTTTTATGATATGCCTAGCTGGATCATGTATTTTATCTCCAAAATGAGGAGGTATGTAACAGCCTGATATTTTCAACCATTCGTATCCACACATGAAGGAATTAAATTGCTTAAAATATTAGATTGTTAATTTATATTTGGCAAAACTCAGCATATACAGTAAATAAATAATCACAAAATCACAGGCACAAAGTAATATAATAATATGCAGCGGAAACAAAAGAATAGTAGCTCATGAAGCTATTATATATGTCAGAGTTAAATAAGATACAACAGAAGTGTCAAATACAATAGTCAAATACAAGATTAGAATACATCACTGGAATCAACTGAATAACTGCAAGCTGAAGAGATGTCGATGGATCTCCAAATGAAGCTCCAACCTCAAAGGTGAGTCAAAAGCTGTATCACTCAGTCTAACCCAAGCGTAAAACAAAACACAAAACGCTCGAGTCAGGATTAACATTCTAATATCAATAAATCCAACTCAAGTGAAATAGCAACTGAAATACAAGTAACTCAAATGATGTTTGGGATAATCATCCTCTAAGGATCCGTTAAACTATCTACTATGTAGCAATATACGCTATTATAATAATGTCTAAAGTAAAGTATAATATATTTTAAAAATAGCGTTAAGGCATTACCCATATCCCCCTTAACATATTTTACAGTGCCAATAGTCTATACAGTACCATCGTACCTCCAGATCGAGAGACTACCATAAATACTCCATAGGTACGACACAAATTAAACTCGTAGTAAAGCGCACTAGGGTTGGTGATATGGCACAACTAGGCAATGCCAGGGTAGATATACCAATTATATTTCCGGACCGGTGGTAACGCATAACCACAGCTACCGCCCACCTCGAGGCACACTTCCAAAAAAAATCAAAGGTGCACCCAATCAATCACAAAGTAATAGAATGGTATCGAAGGAGTGTGTCCGATCAGAGGAGCTAGCGCATTAGCTCGTCAATTGCTCTTTTTTTAACCATCTTATGCCAACTCACGGGAGTCGGGTCCACATATATACCTCAATAGGATCGTCTCCACCATCCTACTTCATTCTGGAATCTCTATCGCGTACACAGCTGCTAAAGTGATTTTCGGTATTGGCAGAGAGTATGACAATCTCCGATCACGGTCTCTTTAACAACCAATCGTTATTATAACATCGCGGTCATTTCAAAATAGTTTGTAATTCAAAACCAAAACATCCTTGCCATTTCGAAAATCATATCAATACGATATCATTTCTATTTCAAAACCAAATAAGATATCATTTCCATTTCAAATATATCTATTTCCAAAATCATAGCGTTTTCAAAGTTATAACACTTTCGAAACCAAACACTTGAAATTATAACACTTTGAAAATCATAATTTGAAATCATAACTTAAAACATAACTTCTACTACTTGAATAGTTTAGATATTTAAAGAGTATATAAAATAAAATAAGTTATAAAGTAAAATAATTTATATAAAGAGTTATAAGTTGAAATAGTTTATATTAAAATAATTAGTATATTAAATAGTTTATAATAAAATAATTTATATTACAATAGTTTATGTTAAAATAGTTTATATTAAAATAATTTATAAAGTAAAATATATAAATAGTTTTGAACAGAATTCAAAAATACTTCATATAATAAAATACCTTCCTCAAATCTCACAAATCAATTCCAAGTCAATTCAAATTCCAAAATTCAAATTTAATCAGGTCTCAAATCATCAATTTCAATTCCATTCAATTTCTCAATAAACCTTTTCAAATTATATTGGTTTCAAAACAGATTTGAACCCCAAAATAAACCATTTCAATTTCAATATTTCCAAAGCTTTAAATATTCAAACATTTCAAAACTAAATTTGAAAATTTCATATATTTCTAAATTTAACTTCATTATTAGTTTTGAAATATCCACTTAATAAATCCAATATCACTTAAATAAATCTCGAATAATCTAAACTAAATATTCCCTTCAATTTAATCAAACTTGAAATATTCATTTAAATCACCTTAACCAAAGTCAAGTTATAAAACCATGTCCTTTAAAATCTCAAATTCAATTAGTTCCAAATCGATTTTAATTAAATATAATTCTTAATTAAATACAATTTCAAACCAATTTAAATCTATCTTCCCAACATTAATTTAATAAAATCATTATAAACTCTATATTAATATATTATTTAAATACTTAACCATATTATATTTAATAAAATCAAACTTTATTATTAACTTATTTTATATTAAAACAAATTTATACATAGCTTTGAAATGATTTCTATGAATTTAACTATATATAAAATAACATTTATATAATATCTGAAATCAATATTTATATAAAACCATATACTTCTTTCCAAAATCATAGAAATCATTTCAAAATATTTTTATATATAAACCACGTGTCTGCATATAATTTTCTATCCTACGGTCAAGTGATGCGGATATTTATCATTTCAATCCGTAATTAAATATATATACGGGTATATATCATTTTAACTCATAATCTCAAATTCAATTCAATGAAAGTCGCTTGGGTCTATCGTTTCAACCCATAACGATTTTCTTCTATTCTACAGATCGTTCGGGTATGTATCATTTCAACCCATAGTGAATTCTATACTAACATGGAACTTGCAGAGTGATAACAGATATGATAATAATATAACAAGCATAGACCATCAATAAATAGCAGATAATGGTATCAGATGTTACAGGTGAATAGATAGCATATAAACAACAATGTAAATAACTAAAGGAAGCATATTTCAATTGTCGTTCCAATTGAAATCAAATTTAATAAATATAAGAACATTAATCGTGGGCGATTGCTCATCTTTCGAGGCTAGAGAGTTTCGAAAAAGAAATGAACTAGGAATTCCAAAGCATAGTGATATGGGCACGAATTTTGACATATAAAGCTGAAAAAGGAAATCGATGAAAACTAATCAGAATCAGTTGATATAATTGAAATGATATGTATTTTACTAGTATGATGCCCGTGCCGATGGCACAGATGCGAGCTTTGTTTTGTGTATCTAGTTTATATGGTTGCATAGGTTTGACATTTGATTGTGCAAACCTTGTATAAAACATGAAGCACGATGATTGATGTAAATTGCAGTCATATATGAGAATTTTAATTTTTTTATCAGTATGCACATGAACTGCTTTACAAATTGCAAACTTTTAACTTGATTAGCTTGTAGATATCTATAAATTAGAAATACATACCATGGAAGTATTAGGAAAAAGAGAATAACAATTGTCTTTGGAACATAAAAGTACGCTTTTAATTTTATAACTCCAATAATAATCCTGGAACAAGTACTGGAATAATGGGAAACACAGTTAGTATGATACTTCAGGTTTTGCTTCTTTGGAAATTTATTCAAACAGTTTGAGTGCAAATAAAGCAAAGGGAGTAAAAGAGGATATACCAAACCATATTTGGCAAACAACAATGAATAGTAGGTTTTGTAGATGCAATGGTTAAAAAAAAGTATTTATAGATAAAACAACTATACAAAAAAGGTTGAAGAAGAGAGTATTACTTGAAAATGCTGATTCCTGTTGGTGTATGAAAAGGAAAAAACGATGCATAGATTAATAGGAAGATTAGACGAAGAAGTCAATGAGGAGCAGTCTCACATGATGCGACAGTTGGGCAAGAATGCTGGTTGTACAATTGGAGAAACATCCATGGAGATGTTTCTCTTAATTGTCGGGTTAGTAGAGAGATGTGCATTGGTCCGGATTTTAAAAGAAATCGAATAGTTCCGAGCAAAAGGAAAGAGGTGGAGAGAGGAAAAAAATATGTTAACCGTGGGAAGAAGGGAACTTGAGGAAAAAAGGGGTGAGTGCGGTGAACGTGGGGGCAAGCAGTTGAAGAAGGCTGTTAGAAAGCGGAAAGTTTAACACCGTCAGCAAAAAGTTACTCCATGCACTGGTGGACACCACACATAATTATAATGATACCTCTTCTCTGGTATCGGCAGTCATATTCATAATTAGTTAGTGATACAGCATCCTCATTATGAATGGAAGCCATATATTAAGAAAAGAGATTACTCTTTCATAGTTTAGTTATCCTTGACCAACAATTAGACAAACAAAATGAATGCTAGTGCACATTTCAAATTATTTAAGAAGAATTACAATGCATACAGACCCAAAAACATCCAATACTCGGAAATACAATTAATGAATGTTGTAGGAACTATATAGGTATATTAATTTACAGAGAATAACTGAAAAAAGTAAAAGCAAAAATCAACCTTTTGAACCTACCTTGGAGACGACGAAACAAAGTCGTCACAGTTTAGAGATGCAGTAAATTTTTAATTTTAAATTAGGATAACATGCAATGATAACATGTAGGTATACTTGCAATAGCACAGTCAGTGATGTGCACGTAAATGTGCATATTTTTACCACCACATTTATTCTATTCAAATTAAATAAATGATCATATTGGGTATTTTAACTTGTTTAAACCAAATTCAAATTATTTTCAAATTGTCACATATTCATCTTCATATAGGGACAAAATTTTCTTTTTTGTGCATTTATTAATTTATGAAAATTTAATTGAAAATTTCTATGTATTTTGTAGGAATTAAAATTCAAACACAAGTGGCTTCATATGTATGCACAAGGGTGAATAGAACAAATGAAGATGGAAATAATTCAAAGGCATGATAATGGAGGACCCCACCTACCCACCTTTCTTCATGTACAAAGTAGAAGCTAATCCATATGCTTATGGCCATTAAATCTTCATGCATACTTAATGGATGATTAGTGGAAGTTAATAGTTACTTGGTGACCACACTTCCTCCAAGGGCATTTTGGGTACTCCCCAAAAATATGCATTAGGGTTTATAACTTGTATAAATACCCTTTATGTTTCATGTAGCCATCTTCCCTCTTAGTTAGTTAGTTTTAGTTTAGAAAATAAATCAAATCTCTCTTTCTTTCCATGGCTACTTAGCCATGTCTTCTCTTATGTAATTCTTTTTTTTTATGCAACTTCAATATATGTTCCTTTTCTTTTCATGCTTATTTACTTTCATGTTGTAGTGTAGATCTTTTCTCTTTTATGCAAGTAGAATAATTTATTCATTTTGCTCTCCTTTTCCTCTTCTTTTTATTCAATGTTGTTTGCTACATTTGTTCATATGATGACAAATATGAGAGGCTAAACCCCTTCAATTTAGGGGTAATGAAGCTCTCTAATCATGTAGCTTCAACTTAATTTGATGTTTATGCTCTCTTTTTGTGCTTAATGAGAATGATTGAAGTGGTTTAATGATGTTGTTTAGATTTGAATTTGATAGTCTATGTTGTTCATAACAAATAGGCTATACTTAAACAAACAAAACATAAATTGCCTCTTCATCTACATATGATTATGGCAAAGAAGTGATTGTTGAAATTAAAATTTGATGGCTTATATTTCTAATTAATAGTTAATAGGCCATGCTTAAAATAGATTTTGCTTTCAACTTTGTTGTCATATTTTATGAGATTTAAAAGTGTATTGGTGGTTGTGTTATAGTTTGATGGTTTATATTGGGCTAATTAATAGCACAAATATATCATACTTATGATAAACACATCAACTAATTACACTAATGAAAAGAAAAGAGAGATCGTAACTTCATTTTGTTGATTTATATGATCTAGAGAGTGGATTTATCTCTAAATTGTTCTTTTGACTCTCATATTTTTATCATTTTCTTTTGCTAGTTTTTGTTAGTTTCTTACATTTTTATCTAATCACACTTTCAACTTTGGTTAATTTGATTGAATAGAATTTTAAAATCATGGATCGACCCGTATTTGCCGCGTGCTACATTCGTACACCGTGCGCTTGCGGTTATTTTTTATTTCAAAATTCGTTCGACGGTTTTCTAATCCGATAGAAATTCCGTCGACGAACAGTCAGCCAACTCTAATGTAATTACATCCATGCACTATCATGTCAAGCCAACTCAATTCAAATTGAACATATGTCAATAAACAGTTTAACAAACCACAAAACTACAATATGAGCTTTAATAGAAATCATAAGAAAGCAGAAATAATAGGTAAAGCAGTAAGCATAGTTAATGTTGAATACATAACTATAAGATTTCAAATCATTTTAATATGACCAAAACTAAGTGTTTGACTTTAACTACTAAAACTTAAAGTATACAGAAATAATTCAACTAAAAATGAGTGAATTATAACATTAAAAATTAAATGCTGAATTTGATATGTAAAACTACAATAGTTGACTCTTAATTCCTTTTTGCTTAATACCATTTTGCTCTACCAACTTAATATTTGTATCAGAACATTATAGATAATTTAATACTGGAATTAATATGATATGGACTGTAGGAAAATACATATACGTATGTATGTTACCAATGCCTCAAGTAGAGTGATCGTATGAATCATCCCATGTACAAAATGGTGAAGGTGGTTCTTCCTACAATCGGCTCTGATTTGTTCAAATTCAATCAACTTTGCTACAGGCGGAGATCACTGTAGCCCACTTCAACAACCTCATACAAATCCATTAGTCCTATTGCCATTACCTAATCCACTTCATCTTTCAGTAGTTTCGAGTTTTTGCAAAATATTGAAACAAAATAAAATATAGTTAATAAGTCTGTTCTTCTAATGTTTCTTTTATGAATTTATATTCAAACAGTTCACGTGCAAATGGTCATGTTGATGAAAATTGCAGGTAGCATAGGTTTCAAAATTCTAAACAGTCAATTTTTTACATTGAGGAAAATTTAACGTTGAAAACAGAAATAACCCATATCACATCAGCTTATAAAATCAATAAGAGAGAAAACCACTAAACTGGTTGATGGTAATTTTACTTAAAGGATCAAGAACAACAAAGAGTACATCATTTTATTTTGGCTAAACATCTTTCAACCAGGGGATATTGTGCGAAAGGAATTTTTGGAGGAAGGAAACAAATTTTGAAGGAGGAATGAAATGATATGATATTGGAAATTCACGAAAATATGGACCGCGGAAGGTAAGGAGAACGTGAGTGAGAATAATGTGGAGATGCAGTAGAATATGGTTGTAGAGATCTGAATTAGATGGCTTGGTTCAACTGTCAAAATATTTCCATCTGATTCCTGTTGGTGTACGAAAAGGCAAAAGCGATGCATAGATTAGTAGGAAGGTTAGACGAAGAAGTCGATGAGGAGTAGTTTCACATGGTGCGACAGTTGGGCAAGAATGCTGGTTGTACGATTGGAGAAACATCCATGGGGATGTTTCTCTTAATTGTCGGGTTGATAGAGAGATGTGCATTGGTCGTGATTTTAAAAGAAATTGAATAATTCCGAGCAAAAGGAAAGAGGTGGAGAGAGGGAGAAAAAATATTAATCGTGGGAAGAAGGGAACTTGAGGAAAGAAAAGAGTGAGTGCGGTGAACGTGGGGGCAAGTAGTTGAAGAAGGCTGTAAGAAAGCGAAAAGTTTAACACCGTCAGCGAAAAGTTACTCCATGCACTGGTGGACACCACACAGCCATCGGATGTCTTTGCAGCTATTGAATCCGAACCTTCCTTTAACTTTTTATTTGTCTTTCCGTTAAGTCTGATCTATTTTATTATATAGATACTAATATTTCTCTTAAAACAGATACTCGATTTAAAAATACATTTTATTGTCATATCTGCATATTACTTTTACAAAAATCAACATATACCTTAACACACCATAATATATACTTATATACACAACATATAAAATCTAATGTGAACGCTTCTATAAT
This sequence comes from Allium cepa, assembly GCA_030765085.1. Classification (NCBI taxonomy): domain Eukaryota; kingdom Viridiplantae; phylum Streptophyta; class Magnoliopsida; order Asparagales; family Amaryllidaceae; genus Allium; species Allium cepa. The sequence goes on from CM060938.1 coordinate 681,204,336, forward strand.
AAAATACATATTAAAGCCTCAACAGAACCTATATACATATGTGTATATATATTTTTGTATATATACACTTTGACTATAGAATAAATATATACTTTAAACAATGTAATATAATCTTCACAACAATGTAATATACGGTAAATATATTTATACCTTATAGTTTAAAACCGATACTTACCCAGCAAATCATAAAACAAAACAAACATGCAAACTAACACACTATTAGGTTAACATTAAAACTATATATATATATATATATATATATATATATATATATATATATATATATATATATGCTACTTTATATATTTGTATGCACCGAAAACGAATTTTAAATAAACAAATATATTATTTATTACAGACATAACTTATCTAACTAATATACAAAAACAATTTCCTTTATAATAAAATACTTTGTAGACACACACATGCGCGCGCGCGCGCACACACACATATATATAACTTCATTTATCCAACATATATTTCCAAAATCAACATACAAGTAGCAAATATAAGAACTCACATATATGTATATACACTGTATATTTTTAGAACCAAAGCAAGATAGAATCCTGACATAACCTGGACTGCTAAAAAAACAACAATATATATATATATATATATATATATATATATATTCACGTAAGTTACAAAATCAATATATATAAATTCGAATATATGAAAAGTTGCGCATACAATATACTTAAACAATATTATGTCTAAAGTATGTAGATATATTTCATATAAAACAAAAAAATCATATAACTATATAATTGATTTATGTGAATGGATATATGCATATATATAAACTATAAATTATATACATACACAGACCGTAACATAACTCTTATACAATTATACTGTAAACAAAACAGAATATAAGTCTTACACAACTAGATTATACTGTCAACAATTACAGACCGTAGCATAACTATAGATTATGTGAATGGCTTTATATAAATATATACTTTAAATATTAAAACATAATATAACTATATATTAAAACTATAAGCAACAACCGGAAATAAATGTAAACTAATATATATATATATATATATATATATGACTCTATAACATACACAGCTCATGGCTATAAATATACCTGCTGAAGTATACTAACAACACATATAAATGTACAAAATTTAATATAGTATATAAATATTAATATAATACCTTTATAAAAAAAAGGCTTAAAGAAACAGAGCACTGACGTGGAGAAGGTGAAAACATGAAGGCGGCTAGGCTTGGTTGCGGGGTCGGCCATTGGAGAGGGATGGAAGAGAGAGGAGGCTGATGTCGAAGGAGGGGAGATCTAAGGCTCGGTTGCCTAGAACGTGTGGAGGAGGAAGACATGGAGGTGAGGGTGAGCTTGGGTTTTGTAGGTGAATGGTGGCTCAGGCATTCAAGGAGGAAGAGCAGCAGCATTTCCTTTTTTTTAAGCCAGTGAACAGTGCAAAAAAATGAAATCAACGAATAGATTGTATTGAAAGGTCACGACCAATTCTTGGAAGATTAAAAGTTAAGTAACCATTTATTCAACCATTGGAAAGTGAATAGACAAGGGAAAATCAAAAGGCCAAATTGCGGAAACCGTTACGGTTAACCGCTTCGAGGATTCCGTTTTATTCCGGACTTCAAAATACAGAATCGAATATATCGTAGTGATCAGCATGACGAGATGATCAAAACGTATATAGATATCGGTGGTACAATCATCCTATCAAAAGTCGATAATCGGTACCGATAACGCTGCTAATTTGCCGAAAATAAGATAGACGGAGCAATAGTAATCCAAATTTGACGAAATGAAATATGATATCTCACTCAAAAGATGATTTACAAATTTGTTGTATAAAAACTTTCAGGTTTGGAAAACATTTTATTATCATCAAATATTAACTGATTTAAATTGAAATAAAATTACACAATAAAATAAACTTTAGTATCGGCAAATGAAAATTTACCATTTGTTATGTTTTACTAGATGTATTCCAAATATTAAATTTTTATTTCCAAATTTTATTATTTAAAATTTCACAAAAGTTCAATTAATTAAATAATTAAAACCACTAAAATTTACTGGTCGTTACACTCTCCCTCACTCAAAACTTTTCGTCCCCGAAAAGGAATAAGTTAGGAGAACAGAAACAACCAGAAGAAAAATATAGATTGATTGAAAAACAAAATAAAACAATTAATTCAAGACCATATATACTTTAATTTTAATTAATTAATACTCAATAATTAATCTTAATCCATTTGACTTCACTTAAGTTAAATCAATTAACTACTTCTAAATTGATTATCTTATTATCCAATTATTTTCTTAATTAAAAATTTCTAAAATCAAATAATCAAGTATAAAACATTTATTATAACCACATGAATTAATTTATTTCTTTTTATCACCATTTTCATTTGTATACTATCCAATTACATATCCAACTTCTGTATGATCAAGGTAAGTTGTATTAGACTGAAATTGGGTATTATACAAATAAAACTTTCCCAATTCAATTATTCAAGTTTTAAATATTTATTCAAAATTTGACTTTATTTTATAATTGAAATCATCCTTTAAGATAAAATTTAAGAATAAAATTTCCGATTAACTTTCAAACTATTTAGATATATATATATATATATATATATAGATATTATATATATATATATACACTATAGATATCAAATCAAATCTTAAATCATATACATACATACATAGATATACATACATACATAGATATACATACATACATACATACATACATACATACATACATACATACATATATATATAAAATTCAAATCATACTTCAGAAATTCAAATCAACTTTAATTTCCAAACAAGAGTGTAGCAAAACTACTGAATAGTCTCTCCATTTCGAAACTCGAAAATGAATATCGACGATGTGGCCGTCATCACCGAAATTATTTTCCAACGACAAAACAGAAGAGCACTGATTTAAAACATTTAAAAATACTTTGGAAACAATTTCTATGCAACAATACTTTAAATAATATATATTTTAAAACTTTAAAACCAATGTTTGAAATCATCGGAAATTAAATTCTCAGTTTCTTGATTTAAATTCATTCAAATTTCCAAATTAATTCATAACCATGTTCTATAGTTCAATTATTCATATATGTGACAAAAGCCAATGGTTTACAAACCATATATAAAATCAAATATTATTTCTTAGCAACCAGTTCAAAAATTCAGAAAATTATACATATATATAATATAATTATACAAAATGTATTTCATTTACCAAATTTGAAAACAATATTGTGTGAGTTTTCTCTGTTTAAGTGTTTTGGAAATCTCATCGATAGAGTTGATCAGACGAATCGATCGAAAACCCAAATCAACATCAACAACTCAAACAACACAACATATAGAACAATTTAAATATTAATTTACAAATACACATCCTCGTTCGACGATACAGGAATGAGTTTTCATAGCCATGATAGAGGTTCAAATTTGATGAACTCAAATCAAAAAAATTATGATTCGAAGATAAGTTCGAAACAAAAGATAAGATGATTAACTAACAAAATACGGAGATGGATAAACTTAAATAAACCTCGGGCAACCTTAATCGGATCGACCTTGACTTCAATAATAAGATCGATGTGGAATTCTGAGGCAAATCTACATCCGATCTCAAGAGATAGAATTTGGGTTTTGACAAAAGATAGCAGCATCTGAATCGAGGATACATGAATCTCCAGTAAATCAATGCCTATTGTAAAGGAGTTTCACCCCATTACAAATCATTCGAAGATTGGCGAGACCGTCAATTTATTATAGAGACTGTTTGAAGTGGAGTTTGGGATACTCCAGAATACGAACAGGGAGAGATAAAGATGGATTTTGGAACCGAAGGGAACGTTTCAAAATTCAAAGGAAACCAAGTCAAAGAGGAAGGGATTCAAGCTCGAACGAAAGTGATTCCGTAATCAAATTTACCATATATGTTGAGTTTTGCCTAAAACAAAAGCTCTGATACCACATGTAACAGCCTGATATTTTCAACCATTCGCATCCACACAAGCCGGAATTGAATTGCTCAAAATACCAGATTGTTAATTTATATTTGGCAGTACTCAGCATATACAGTAAATAAATAACCACAGAATCACAGACATAGAGTAACTGTAACAACCCTGAGATTGCAATTACCGAATGATAAGTTAAAAATTATGATTTTAAGTAAAAAAGGGAGCTAAACAAATTTTTGGAAATTTAAATTTGCAGTTGGTTCGCAAATTAAAATATTTTTGGGTTGAAATGGGGATTTTTTTTTGTGATTATAGGTTAATGGGCCAAATGAGCAATTATATGGTTTTAATTAAAACTAGGATGCTTCTTAGATTTTGTTCACATGATAACCTTAGGAAAAATAAACTAAGTCCTAATCGGTTTTAAAACCTCTTACCATGACCCATTAACCAACCCACT